>OX451737.1:71876818-73137085 GCA_948472305.1 Vicia faba | reverse complement strand
AGGTTCATTTGAAGGCAGATATTTTGACAGATGTTGCAACATCCTGTATCAGAACATCAGTACATGTTGTATTGTTTTTCTTGACATATTTAAATTTATTTTATGAGATTCCTTTTGGTTTTATCTCACTAATTTTTCGTAGATCAAGAATATTCAATCTGAAACAATTGATTTATCTTCAGTTGTACACAGGTTGTCAAAGTTAGACTTTGAGACAATTTAGAAAACCTTGTGTTTTGTTGCGAGATTTAAGGAGATCTTTCTGCACAAATTGGTGCAGCTCTCAGTGTGTGCAACAAGGAATATCTAGACATAGATTCAAGACGCAAGGATTGCTGAAGAGTATTTAAAGAAACTACTTATACCTAAATTCATTAAGAACTTTGTAAAAAAAATATGGGAAAGCCGTTTTTTCTTAGTCTTAGGTTTTGAGGGTTCATTAAGGGGTTTCTATTTTGTCTGTACATCCTCATACATCTCTTGATGCATTGCAGTTGATTGATTGTTACTTAATAGTTTATCAAGTTATTGTCTCACTCTTGAAGCTTGTAAGAAAGAGAGTTTGAGCTTTTATAATTGAAGTGTAATCTTCAGTTGTAGTTTCTAGTCATTGGGAGTGATTGTAGTTTCTATTCACTGGGATTGTGGTTGTAGATATCACTGCGATGATTGGAAGTGAGATGGTGATTTCTCATATCTAGGAGGTTCCTAGGTAGAAGTTGCATTGGGTAGTGATTAAATGATAAACTGTAAACTTGGACTATTTAGGCTTAGAATTAATACTACTAATAATGGATTTCCTTCCTGGTTTGATAGCCCCCAGAGCAGGTGAGTTACATCGAACTAGGCTACCAATTCCTTGTGCTCTTTTACCATCTACATTTAAATTCTGCATAGTTTTTATTTTTGGTAAACATTTTGTCAGTCCACAGATGTCATAACATTTGCCATGTCATTGTGCTTATATGTTGAGACATTAGTCTTGGCATCTTTATTGCAATGCTATAATTTCAATTGGTATCAGAGTAAACACTTTGTTCTGTTTATTGGGTGAGCTCTAGGGAAAAAAATTGAGTACTATGGACAACAAAGGTGAACGTTGTGACAGACCACCTATGTTGAATGATGGAAATTATGTCTTTTGGATGCTTCGGATGATAGCCTTTTTAAAAGCAATGGATAGGAGATCTTGGAAGGTTATGATGAAAGGAAGGAATCATCGTGTCGTGAAGGACAAAGATGAGAATGAGTTTTTGAAGTCAAAGGAGGATTGTCCAAATAGGAAAATGAGTTAGCTTATGCAAACTCCAAAGTCTTGAGTTCTCTACTGCTAAGATTCTAGGAAAATTCTCAGGACAACCTATGAAGGTGATGAATCTTATAAGGAAGAGTCTGTCAAATTTTTAAATGTCTTAACATGAAGGTTCAATTCTATGGTAGAAGAAAGTTCTTATGTAGAACTATTGGCGTCCTACAAAGATCTGTACAAAAAGGTTGAAGATGTTTTTCAAATAGGAGTAAAGCAAAGAATGATGATAGCTGTGATACGGTGGGAGAACTGACTTGAGGTTTTGCATTTTGTCGCAAATGTCGCGGTATGCAAGAATCTCCACCGGCTTTTCTTTTATCCAAAAGGAAAGGTGAAAAAGCACAGGAAAGACCTTTGAGATGTTTTCTTGAGTTCGGGGGGGGGGGGGGGGGGGGGGTAGATTATGAAAAGGGAAGGTACTAGCACCCTTTTCATCCATGGTTTTCCATGGGCTCTTAGTTACTTGCTTAGATCACTTGCTTTGGTTTATTTGAAATGGTGTTTGGTGTGGTTTTGAAAGTATTTTGTAAAAGAGGCTATTCGTTTAGGCAATCTTTGTAATGACTCTCGTTCGTAAGAATGTATACAAAGATGTTGATCTTTTGAAAATATTTTCAAGTTTGTAAGATGTTTTAAAATATGTGTGTGTTTGTTTTTGAAAATAGCAAGGATTGTTTGTTTGAAATGGAGCAAGTAACTAGAAGCTATCTACCTACTCATATGTCTTTCTTGTGTATTTTCTATTCCTTTGACATTGTTGTCTTACCATTGATTTGGTAAGAAACCCTATCTTTGGATGTAAACGGGACGGGCGTGGGTCATCGTATAACCATGATTAGCAATGTTTGCAAAGTATCTTAGCATTTTTCGAGGGACCAAGATCATTTTGTTAAGGCAACCTTTGAATAGCATCATCGAGGGACTATGATCTTATATTTGTTTGTTTTTGCCAAGATACTTCGCATGTGTAATATGGCTATTTTGTATAAGGCAACCAAGTGGAGAAACCCTAAGGGTGTTTGTGTGTAAGTGTGTTTGATTGCAAGCATGATTTTATCTTGAATTAGGATTTTCTATTTCATTGATTTTATCTTGCCATACATATCATAATTGCTAGCATTTACATTTGAAAGCGATAAAATGCAAAAATATAAAATCCTACGCTATTACAATATTTAGGGGGTGGGGATAAAAATTTATGAATGGGGAGTACCAGCGAGAAAAATAAAGAAAATAACAAGGGGAAAAAAAGAAAGAAAAAGGAAAACAGTCAGCGTGCTAATAGGGGGGTCAGAAGTTCTGATCCTGGCCTGCTGCAGAATAGCAACCTGTTAGTGAAAATGTGTAGGTCAGAACTTCTGACCCTGGTGCGTTGCAAAACAGAAATCTGTTAGTGGGAGGGTCAGAAGTTCTGACCCTTGTGTGCTGCAAAACAGAAATCTGTTAGTGAAAATATATGGGGTCAGAAGTTCTGACTCTGCTGGGCACACAGTAATTTTCAGAAGTTCTGATATTACTGATAACAAAACAGAGCCCAGAAATTCTAGCATCAAAGTCGAAACTTGGGCTTCCTCCGTGCCGGTCAGAACATCTGTAATTTGGTTATTCCTCCACAAAACAGAGGGCATGCCTAGGACAGTCTCAGCAGATGTCATAGCGTTTCAGAAGCCAGAACCAAAAATCAGAAGCAAGTTCTGAACTGATTCGTTCTCTACTTAAGCATACAGATGCATGCAAATCTCAGAACATGAACAACATCAGAAACATGATATCTACATTGTGTTTTTGAGTATGCAATTCTGGTGATGCTTAAGCAGTATGGTGAGAGTCAACAGGTGCTTACCTTGTTGTTGGAAGAAATTCTGTGAACTGGAGTTGCTTTAACTCTGATGGTGTTCTGGACAGGTTCTTTGAATGGATGGATGAAGGGTATAATATGAGTCAAAATAAACTGTATGGGTGTTTCTCAATCAAGAAATACCTTGAGAACAAATGGAACTTGACAGCAAGCGATTCAAAGTTGTGTTTAAGGTTCTTGAAACACTAGGAATTTTGGCAGAGTTTCAAGGTGTTTTCTTGCTAAAATTTTATGTTTTCTTTTCTAGCAATTTTTCTGGGATTTCACACACTCCTTTTTTTTGGACAATAGTGTTCTATTTATAGGCAAAGCTTTGTGTGTTTGAAAATGTCAAGTAGCGCCAACATCATGCATTAGCTGCTGACTTACTCTTCATAAAAAGTTGTGATGATTGACAACTTTTAGCGTAGGTTGGGTTAGCAAGCAGGGATTAAGGAAAAGTGAACCTACAAGCAAAAGGTAGCGCATGGACTCTCACCTAATTCTGTACAAATGTATTTCTACACTGCACGTGGAGAGATCCTTTGGACAAAGACTTAAAAGTGGTTGTGAGCATTAATGAGCATTAAATGATGATGAGATTTGTCAAAAATCAAAAATCCTGTAATGTGAGATTTTGCATCATTGCTTGAATCTGGATTAGAAGTTCCATTTTAGTGTAGTGTAGAACAAAACGTCCTACCTCTGATCTTAGTGTCCTGTTGCCTCAGCATATTCTGAAGGATTCCCTAAGTTTCCCAGTAACCTTCTTTGATTTACCTTTGAGTATTCTGGACTAGAAGTTCTACTTCAGTGTAACACCCAATCTTCTGACCTCTTTACCTTATGATTCCAACATGTTCTGAATGAGCTGTCAGGCTTTGTAACTTTCTTTGCATTCCTCTAGCAGACTCTGACTGAACTTGCGTAACTGCTGAAAAAACCATGTTCTGATTGAAGATTATATGTTGAACCACGTCTGTAAATTCTGACTGCTCCTGCCTGGAGGTTGGTTCAGAAGTTCTGAAGTGTCATTTTTCCTTAAATACTTTAGAAAAATTCTAAGTATTTAGAATTTAACTCTTCCTAGGTAAAATTTGACTTTTTGAGCTTCTTGATGAAACAAACTTCATATTCCAACATGTCTTGATGAAATATGATTTTTTTTGTGTTTTGATTTTGATCCATAAACCAAAGTTTGACTTTTTAGTTTGCAAATGACCATTTTTCCCTTGTAAATGGCTTGCTTGGAAAGAAATGATAATTCAAGGCTTGGATTTGTACAAGGGAAAGCTTGAGAATTCAGGATGATTTTCTTGAAAAATGTGAGGGCAAATTTTGGGGTACAACAATTGCCCCTGTTTAATCTTTTTTTAACCTGAAGAGTTAGATTGGCGAGATTTTCCATTCGCGACTCGAAGTTGGAAGATGATTGGACATTAGAGTGCCCAGAAATTTGCACTTGGCGACAATAGGAGGAATGGGCTTACAGGTGCCATTTGGAAAGGTAATGAGATCTTGTTGGGGATGGGCTTGTGGATGCCGTCCAAGAATGCTTGTTGGGATGTAGCTTGTATGTTTGAACATCAGAATGGCTTCCGTGTCTGGAGCGTATTTGAACTGTATCAGGAATGTTGGAATCTGAATTTGAATGAGTACCATAATGGCTTCCGTGTCTGGAGCGTATCTGAACTGTATCAGGAATGTTGGAATCTGAATCTGAATGAGTACCAGAATGGCTTCCGTGTCTAGAGCATATCTGAACTGTATCAGGAATGTTGGAATCTGAATCTGAATGAGTACCAAAATAGCTTCCGTGTCTGGAGCGTATCTGAACTGTATCTGGAATGTTGGAATCTGAATCTGAATGAGTATCAGAATGGCTTATGTGTATGGAGCGTATCTGAACTGTATCTGGAATGTTGGAATCTAAATCTGAATGAGTACCAGAATGGCTTCCGTGTCTGGAGCGTATCTGAACTGTATCAGGAATGTTGTTAATGGTAGCTGTTAATCTTATCCTGAAAAGGGTAAACTGTTACCTGGAACACAAAATTATGCTGCATGGAATGCATGATGCAATATATGTGTTTTATCAATGTTTATGATATGTGGATACAATGTATGCGTATGTAAGCCGATTTGCTGTTTTACCGAGGAAAATAAATCCTTGACTGCTGCTGAGGATATGGCGATTCTTCAAGTTTTGAAGTTGGAGTATTTGACAAAAATTCTGTTGCGAGCAATGCCATATACCGCTTGAGGAATCTGCTTGGGAATCCAGAGAATTTTGATGACTTCTACTGGGAATTAATAATGGGAGTCTTTGTTCCGTTGGGGAATATTGAAAACTCTGGGGAAAAGGCTTATTCCTGTTTGGGAAAAAGTTCAGGAGTTTCGGTCGTCTGTCACCCTACCGGGGAGTTATCCTAGGTTAGGGAGAAACAGAAGTTAGCTGTTGTCCGGTTGGTTTTCAGGCTTCAAGATAACTTGCTGGGGAACTTGGAGAAACTGGATGGTTTCCATCGGGGATTAATAGTTTGAAGTTTCAGCTCCGCTGGGGATCTAAATGACGTACTGTGGGGATTGCTTAAGGAAAAGCCTAAAGACGTTGTCCTATTCTTTCAACCTGTCAGTAATTGCCTTTTTTCATTTTGTTTATTTATAAACAGTAATTATGTTCAAATTCATATGTTCATTAATGAATCATTGGACGTTTTTGCAAATAAAACACAAGTGTAAAAGAAAAGGACAAATAGTTTTCTGTACTTTAAAGAGATATCTTTGTATTCACTTTGAATAAGTATTTTGTATAAAAGAGACAGACATCCTAGTAAGAGGATGGTACCATAAAAGTAAGAAAATTTTATACAAAGAAAGACAACTATGTGTGATAATCCCATGGGGTTCCCATTCTATTATGGCTTCCGTATCTCTAAATATCTTGTCTATTTATTGATTCGTCCAAAGATGATTGAATTGATCAGAACTCCGAGTTTGTCAGTGAAGAGATTGAAGTTGTCCTCAAAGTGATCCAACGAGACATATTCATACGCTTTAACTCCCTAACTTTTGCCTGGACCGCTCTTTCGGGCTTTCAATCCACCGGGAAACCCTTTTTTTCCCAAGTCTCCCTTTCGGGTTTTCAACTTGCCGGGTGTACAGATTTTTTTTATTGTATCCCTAATTTTTTCCCGAACCTTTTGGTTCGTCGGGATGCCCTTTTTTTCCTAGGTGTGTCAACCTAGCGGATCTCTTATGTGTAGTATCTTTTGACTATGTCCGCGTTCGCAGGGTGTGGCAAGTCATCACCGTCCATGGTGGTTAAGATCATTGCCCCGCCGAAAAAGATGTTCTTGATTACAAACGGTCCTTCATAGGTAGGAGTCCATTTGCCCCTGGGATCACTTTGTGGCAAGATAATACGCTTGATCACTAGATCTCCAACTTGATATACTTGGCGTCGGACTTTCTTGTTGAAATCCTGGATCATCCGTTTTTGATACATCTGACCATGGCAAATAGCAGTAAGTCTTTTTTCATTAATTAAGTTCAATTGGTCAAGTCGGGTTTGGATCCAATCGTCCTCACTCAAACCTGCATCTTTCATAATTCTCAAAGAGGGGATCTGAACCTCAATAGGCAAGATAGCCTCCATGCCATAAACCAAAGAATAGGGTGTTTCCCCAGTTGATGTGCGAGCTGTGGTACGGTAGCCTTGGAGAGAAAACGGTAGCATTTCATGTCAGTCCTTGTAGGTGACTGTGATCGGTGGGAAAGAACTGACTGTTTTAAAGCTGGTTCGCGAAATGTCGCGGTAAGCAAGAGTCGCCACCGTCTTTTATGTTCTCCAACATGGAAAGGACAAAAGCACAACAAAATTCCTTTTTCGAGATGTCTCTCGGTTCGGGAGGTAGATTTATAGAAAGGGAAGGTGTTAGCACCCTTTCTATCTGTGGTTATCCATGGGCTCTTAGGTACTTGCTCACTATGTTTTCAAAAATTGTTTGCTTTTCAAGTGTATGTGGGTTTTGAAAAAAGTTTCATTTTGAAAACTTCTAGGTAACTCTTGTATCAGTCCTCAAGAGTGTATGAAGTGTTTTGTTTGAAAACTTTTTGAAAGTGTAGGTGCGAAAAGTTGTTTTGTTTGTTTGAAAGAGCAAGTACCCAGGAGAAATCTACCTACTCTAAGGAATTAAGCTGTGTAAGAGTCCTCTAGACAGCGCTATCCCACTATTGAGAAGTAGGAAGCACCGTCGTTGGAGTTGTTCGGGTCAATTCGATTATCGGGACATGTGTGGTCACCAAAGCAATAGTAGGACGCCTTAGCGGTAACCCTAATGTCCAAGATCCTTTTTTATCCGAGGCAACTGGATCTTTAGACAGGAGGGCGACCTCTAAAACACCTTATACTTGATGACCACCTTGAGGCAACCAGTGAGGCGTACCCTAAGAGTGGCATGTGCATGTGCGTTGTTTCAGTTTATGTTTATCTTTGAACATGCATTTGTGAGCTACGGATTGATTTTATTTTTCATACAGGTTTTGCAGGCATAATTAACAGTTAATGTTGCGGAAAATAAATTGTGGAAAGTTGAATCTACGCTATTACAAGGCGCGGGTCTATACATCGCCAAAAACATAACCCCTTTGGAAAATAAATACGAGAAAAGTAAATAAAGCGATAAAAGCCTAATTAACTATTACATTTCCGGAGCAGATACATAAATATAATGAATTAAAATAAAAATGCGCGTGAAAGATTGAATCAGGACGTCCTTAGGGTTTTGACCCTTTTTGAGAAAAGAATTGAAATTGGTCCCTTTTTTGCAATTAAATTAACTATTAAACCTAATTTACTAATTAATTAATTATTTACAAGAAAAAGTATTTTTTTTTTATGTGTTTTTATGTTTTTAATGAAATAAAATAAAAAAGGAATTAAAAGTGTCAAAGGAAAAACCTAATTCTAGATTTGATTTTATTTAATGTGAAAAAGATCACAATTAACCTAATTAAACAACTAAATTAATTAATGAATTTATTTACAAAAAGTAATTGAAATTAATAATAATATTTTTTGGTTTTTTTGAATTTTTATTGTGAAAAGGTTAATTAATTTGTTGGTTAGTAATTAATTTAAAAAAAACAATAAAAAATAAATAAAGCAATTGAATGAAAGAAAATAAAATAAAATGCAAACCCAGGGGGGGTTTGGGCCAGATTTGAAGGTGTATTGGCAATTTTCAAGCCCACTAAGAGCTCAGTCCATTGACTTTTCCTGATTGACTGCGTGTTCATTGACCAGGAGTATGATGGTCACTCATCTCAGGGCCATCAGATCTTGTGAGGGAGGCCACTTGGCGCCTGGGATTGGAAAGAACATGATAGACATCTTTTGAAAACCTGCACAAGATTAGGTGAAGAAAAACAACAAATAATAGTTTTGGGGGGACCTGGGGTTCGAACCCAGGTCCCAGAGGTCATATGCATGCGCGCTCTCCACTCAGCCAAGCCATTCCATTTGTCATTATAATAAGAAAATGATATTATATAAAATAAATAAGCAACATCCTGGAAATTAAAAAAACGCGCGTTTTAATTTGAACTGGCCAATCAGACGCGAGCACGTCTTCATTTTCTCCAATAGACCCTGTACATTTTTCCTGTAGATTCGGTTCCGCAACAAAATCCGTTGCCTTCTCTTATACTGAGCTCTAGGCCACGAAAATGTCAGCCAGAGCCATCATCCTGTTCGTCTCATTCTCTTGAATCTGTCCATGACTATGGCTTGTGCCAATTATTCCTGTAAAACAAAACCCCAAATTGCAACCCCCAAAACCCTAGGTTCGGGTAGGGAGATCTAGGCTACAACAATACAATTGAATAATGCAGGATGCCTGGAAAATGAATGGTGAACACAAATATGCCAAAATATTAAAGAAAAGGCGCAAGAATTAGGGGTTGAGATTCCATGTTCAGAGTAAGGTTCGAGACAACTTACAACGCTTGGTAGGTGGTCTTAGGACGTGGCAAGGGTCGTGTTAGCTTCAAGGGATGGCAAGGAAGAAGGCCACGTGCTTATTTTGATCTGAAAATGTCTGCAACCTTGTTCTTGATCTCACACTTTTTCAACAAATTTTCACTTTTGCTCTGGCCGTTTGTGCAATGTCTATCTCATGACTTAGGTTGGTACTGCTTGCTTATGTATGTGAGAACAAAATTAGGTCAGCAGCTGGGCCTTAATCTTGGTGTATTGAAGTCTTGAGATTTTGTTGACCACCATTAAAAGACCTTTCCATATTTGGTTCAAATCTTGGATTTTATGCACAAAAAAGGCTTAGCACAAATTGGTTAGTTGGCATATGACATATAAAAGCTATTCAAATCACAAATATGCCATTCCATTAATTTTTAGATTTTATTTGAATTATTATGGATTTAAAATGAATTAAATCAATAAAAATTAAATAAAATGGAAAAATAAATGTTTGGTCTTGAAATTAATCATGGGACATGTGTGTGGCATGACAAGGCTGAATCAAGTGGAAGAAAGGGGCCCTTTTGTCAAAAATTGAAGTTTTAAGGATAGTTGAATTTTGCAAATTCATAAAAATTTCCCAACTTCTCCAATGCATATCTTGCTCAATTTTGATCATATGAACATGTTCTTGGACATTTTGGAAAGCTCTTGAAGTCCTCTAACCAATGCCTTTGGTCCCATGTCATTTGTATTTACCAATCTCAAGTTATGGTCTTTGACTTAAAATGCCTTTTTGTTGACTTTTGAAATTGACCTATAATGTAGAAATTGATAACTTTTTGTGAGATCATTTCTTGGACTTGGAATGTGAAGATGAGTTGTAGGAAATGTCATTCCCTTCAAGATGAGCATTGGATGGGATTTTTCTGATGAACCATGAAAAAGTTATGCCCTGGTCAAGTTACAGTTGACTTTTCAGCTGTCCAAAAATAGCAACCTTTGCATCCTTGATGATTTTTTGAGTCATGCTTGTGGAATCATGATCAAGACTTGATCAAATGATGATTGTGAGCTCAAAATAATATTTTGACCAAAAATCTTGACTTTTGACTGCCAAATGACCATTTTACCCCTGCAGTTGATTGTGAACCAAATAGGGCTTTTGACTGTGCAATTTGCCTCTGTGAGTCTTGAAACTTGACATGTAATTGCTTGACAATAGATATAGGCCTATGGGACTTGATTGAGCCATTGAAAACCTCAAATTCCTTGAAGGAACCAAAACCCTAATTTCAGCTAGCTTATGAGGCATTTGGACTGTGCAACCCTTGAGGAATCTTGAACCATTTGAAGATGATTCTTGACAAACCTTGAAGAATATGGGAGGGAAAATTTTGGGGTATAACAGTTGCCCCTGTTCAATCTTTTTAGACCTGAGGATGTAGATTGTTTTGCGTGCCTTTCGTGATCCGAAGGTGGAAGATGATTGAACACTAAAGTGCCCAGAAATTTGCACTCACATAGTGTGGTATCAGCAATGTGATGTCGGGAATGGGCTTACAGATTCCATTTGGAGAGATGATGGATAGGATGATGGGCTTATAGATGCCATCTGGAGATGTGACAAAATCTTGTCGTGAATGGGCTTATGGATGCCATTTGGAGACTGTTGGTAGGTGGATGGGCTTATAGATGCCATCTGGAGATTGTTTGTTGAATTGTAATTTTTGTAAGTTGAAAGAGGGAACCTGTGTAGGATTGACTGACGATGAGCCTGTGTGAAACTGCATCTTTGAAGGAAGGAAACCTGTGTAGGGTTGACTGACGATGAGTCCGTGTGAAACTGCATCTTTGAAGGAAGGAAACCTGTGTAGGGTTGACTGACGATGAGCCCGTGTAAAACTGCATCTAGAGAGAGAAAGGGGACCGGTGTAGGGTCGCTTCATGATGAGTCCGTGTAAAACTGCATCCTGGAAGAAATAAAACCTGTGTAGGGTTTCTGATGACGAGTCCGTGTAAAACTGCATCTAGAAAGAGAAAGGGAACCGGTGTAGGGTCGCCTCATGATGAGTCCGTGTAAAACTGCATCCTGGAAGAAATAAAACATGTGTAGGGTTTCTGATGAAGAGTCCGTGTAAAACTGCATCTTTGGAGAGAGAGAACCTGTGTAGGGTTTCTTAATGACGAGTCCGTGTAAAACTACGTCTGGAGTTGAGGAGGAACCGGTGTAGGGTTACTTCGGGATAAGTTCGTGTAAAACTTCTGGAGGAACCGGGGTAAGGTTACTTCGAGATAAGTTCGTGTAAAACTTCTGGAGGAACCGGGGTAAGGTTACTTCGGGATAAGTTCGTGTAAAACTTCTGGAGAAACCGGGGTGAGGTTACTTCGGGATAAGTTCGTGTAAAACTTTTGGAGGAACCGGGGTGAGGTTACTTCGGGATAAGTTCGTGTAAAACTTCTGGAGGAACCGGGGTAAGGTTACTTCGGGATAAGTTCGTGTAAAACTTCTGGAGGAACCGGGGTGAGGTTACCTTGAGGTAAGTTTGTGTAAAACTTTAGGAGGAACCGGGGCAAGGTTACCTTGAGATAGGTCCGTGTAAGACTTTTTCTGAAAGAAAAGGAACCGGTGTAGGGTTACTTTGATGATAAGTCCATGTAAGACTTCTTCTGAAAGAAAAGGAACCAGTGTAGGTTTACTTTGATGATAAGTCCGTGTAAGACTTCTTCTGAAAGAAAGGGAACCGGTGTAGGGTTACTTTGATGATAAGTCCGTGTAAAACTTCATCTTGGAAATGAGGAGGAACCGGTGTAGGGTTTCCTGAGGATGAGTCCGTGTAAAACTTCCTCTGAAATTGAGAGGGAAACGGTGTAGGGTTTCCTGATTATGAGTCCGTGTGAAACTTCATCTGAAAGAGAAGGAACCGGTGTAGGGTTGCTTCATGATTGTCAAGTAGATAATTGTCCTGTCTGGTTTCAGGTATTAACCCACGATCAGTCGTTTACAGAATTTTCCTGGCTTGTTACAGGTGTTGATCTGGAACTGCAAAGGTAGATGGTAATCATCTTTTGATTGACCTTTTCCTGAAAAGGCAAAAACATTAGTTGTATGCAATGTCATGATGTATGAAATGCATGATGTCATGTTGTTCTAAAAAATAAATGAGATCGTGTCGTATGCACTTTATCATGTAAGCAAGGGATATGAAATGTGAAATGTCTATGAATGTATTTTTGTCTAGGGAAATAAATCCTTGACGAATGCCGGGAGCTTGTTGAATCCTGGGCTGATGTTTGAAGAGTAGAGTTTTTTGTTTTTGCTGGGGATGATGATGGCGAGAATAAACCGGTAGGAGAAGATGACTCCGTTGGGGAATAAACTTATTAGAGAGATACTCTGCGGGGAATTACTCTGTGGGGAAGAGATACTTCGCTGAGGCTTTGATGATAACTCCGCTGGGGATACCATTGATAAGTTTTGTTGGAGATTTTGATGAACTCCGCTGGGGAATAGGAAGAACTTCGCCGAGGATGGTCTTTCCGTGGTAATTAGCTGAGGATAACCCAGTTATAAGCTCTGGTAGGGAATAACCTTCTGAATAAAGTCGGGGAGAGACGTATGTACTCTACAGGTGATAAGCTTCCGGAATCTTCTGGGGATAAGCTTCCAGAATCTACTGGGGATATTGATTCAACTCTCCTGGGGAAACTTTTGGATTGTACCGGGGAAGTGGCTCCACTGGGGTGTCTTGTATTCCGCGGGGGAACAATCTTATATTAAGACTGCCGGGGATGCTTGTAGAGGAATATTTATACTCCGTTGGGGAATGTTGAGACTTACTGAGGATATCCAACTTCCTTAAGGCTGACAGTAGGCTAACTCTACTTGGGGAGAGTGTTGCTGACTTGCTGGAGATACTGTGCCTTTTCAGGGTTGATGGGAGACCAACTCTGCTAAGGGGAGAGTATGGCTGAATCTTGTCTTACTCTGCGGGGAGTGAAGGTATCTTGGTCAAATTATTCAGCCGAATCTACCTTGTACCTGGGAGACATAGCAGCTTGTACAGTGCGGACAACTCTTATTGCCCCAGCTTCTGTGGGAGAAGATACCTGTGGAGGTGCTTGATAACTGTCGATTGACAAATCTTCTTCTGGTAGGCAGGTGACGAGATGACAGGACATAGTCGTACGCTTTGATCCCTAATTTTTGCCTGGACCGCCCTTTCGGGTTTTCAGTCCATCGGGATACCCTTTTTTGCCCAAGCTGCCTTTTCAGGTTTTAGACTTGCCGGGTGTACAATTTTTTTCATTTTCATCCCTTATTTTTGCCCGAACCCTTTTGGTTCGCCGGGAAGCCCTTATTTTTGCCTAGGTGTGTCAACCTAGCGGGTCTTTGATTGTGCGTAGTATTTTTTCGACTATGTCCATATTCTCGGAGTGTAGGGAGTTGTCATTGTCAGTAGTGTTGTGTTGCCCTACTACCAGAAGATGTCTGATTAGGCAAGATTCATTGCTGGAATTCGTGCCCAATGCCCCAAGTGATTCAGACGGAGATTTGCCCCTGCTATTTGGCTTTTGAGAGATTCTCTGAATCTTGACTTAACTGCCCTAGATGACGGACAATGATCATGCCTTCCCCTTGGTTGGAAGTGTTTTTCCACTTGAGGTGACCCTTTTGATGATAAGATTTTTGTTCACTAGATATTCATCGTGCGAATTTCTCTGCTGTTGAACAAATAGTCATATGCAAACAATGTTATATCAAAAATGCAAAGCTTATGTCTGTCTTGACGTTTTTGAAAATGCATTTTTCAGTAAAACAAGCGAATTTTGGTAAAATGTGATGTCAACTCAGTATTTTACAGCAAGCCTTAAGGAGTCAGGATACCTTTGGTAACAGTATGATTTCGAACTAACCCATGCTTCAGCTAGGACTTTTAAGGGTTATAACGTGGCCTGGTTCACGGTTTAAGAAACAAAGGATAAAGGCTCAAATTTTATTTGTACCCACCCGCTCTTCGTGATGTTATTCGATCCTAAACTCAGCTGATCGTGCGTTAGACCTTGTTTGAGTCTTTTGCTTTGATATTCCAGTGATGGTTCGGATACTTGATAGTTTATTTTGACCAGGCAGTCATTTCTCTTTTTTTTGTTGAGAATCTGTAGGACCTCTTTCTTTTTGATTTCATTATCCCTATTTTTTGCCTGAACTATTTCTTTTTGTATTTACAGTCAGCGGGATGCCCCAGTTTTGTAAGTCTCCTTCATAGGTTTTGACTTGTTGGGCTTTTATTTTGAAAGATAACGACTGCCTGTCCTTATGATTATAGGGAACCCATCATCGTCTTTTGTTTTGGAAGGACTTCTTTGATGCCGTTCATTGTGCACCTGGATTAACTGAGAGAACTACCCTGCCCCAGGTTGTGATTAAGGGCTTCAATTCGTGTTTAAACAGAAAACTCCTACTTCTTTGGCTCGAAGGGGTTGACGAGGGATTATCTTCCTTATGACTCCAGTGTTTAGGAATTGAAACAATGCTTGTTCCTCATCAGCGGGGTCGGTTCAAAAGCATACTGTAGATTGTGGTATCGTTTTCGTCATCCTCCCTCAAGAGGCTTAGAATTTTAAATTGAGAGTTGAACATCAAAAATAAAAGCAATTTTAAGCATAGTAAACACAATTACTTCAAAACAGACACGTGTAATGCATTAATGAAATAACAACGTTTGACATGAATAAAATGTTTGAACAATCGAAGAAAAATACAACTTGAACATTCGAATGAACAAAAGTTTTTTCAATCCTAGCCATGTTTTGACAAGGGAGCAGTGATCACATTAGGAGTCTCAGCAGGCTCGAATTCGATCTCCTTAGCATCGATCATATTCTGGATCTTGTATTTCAGCGCCCAACAATCCTCAGTATCATGCCCCGGGCTATCGGAATGATAAGCACACCTCGCATCTGGGTTGTAATTTGGAGAAGAAGTCTTAGGATTTGCAGGAGGGTTGATCACCGCAATCAGATTCATCTTCAACATGTGCTGCAATGCTTGTGACAATGGCATGTTGATGTTGGTGAACTGTCTTTTAGGCTCGTCTGGCCTTCGCTGATTTCCCTTTTGTGGTTGTCGGCGTGACGCAGAACCAGATATCATGACTGCCCCTGCATGTTGGTCATGACGACCCTTCTGACTGTACGCAGCATTGGACTCTTTCTTCCCCGTGTGAGGCTTTTTCTGAGTGTCAGAAGGTGTAGCTTCTTGAATCTTCCCAGCCTTGATACCAGCTTCTATCCTCTCACCAGTTAAGATCAGATCTGTGAACCCAGCAGAAGAATTCCCAATCAGATGGTTGAAGAACGGACCAGACAGGGTCCCCAAGAACATGTCCACAAGCTCACGGTCCGTCAAAGGTGGCTGCACCCTTCCAGCAAGGTCTCTCCACTTTTGCGCATATTCCTTGAATCCTTCACCCGTCCCTAGTGACATACCCTGGAGTTGGGTACGCGTAGGAGCGAGGTCGGAATTGTACTGATACTGCTTGTAGAATGCAGTAGCCAAGTCCTCCCAGTTACGAATACTGGCTCCATCCAGCTGATAGAACCATTTGAGTTGAGTCCCTGAAAGACTCTCCTGGAAGAAATGGATCCATAGATTCTTGTCAGCTGTGTAAGGTTGGATCTTCCTTACATAGTGTTGTACCCCAAAATTTTCCCTCCCATTTTCTTCAAGATTTGCTAAGAGCATGCTTCAAAATCTCCCAAAGGTTGCACAGTCCAATGGCCTCCTAACAGTCAAAAATTAGGGTTTTGGTTCTGACAAAGAAATTGAAGTTTCCAAGGGTCCAAACAAGTCCCACATGCCTATAAACATTGTCAAGCATCCTCATGTCAAGTTTCAAGACTCACAGCACAAAATTGCACAGTCAAAAACCCTAATTGCTCAACAGTCAACTACAGGAGCAAAATGGTCATTTGACAGTCAAAAGTCAAAATTTTTGGTTAACATCTTATTTTGAAGCCACAAACATCATTTGATCAATTCTTGATCATGATTCTCAAAGCATGGCTCAAAAAGTCTCAAGATGCAAAAGTTTCTATATTTGGACAGCTGAAAAAGTCAACTGCAAATTGACCAAGGCATAACTTCCACATGGTTTATCATAAAAATTCCATCCAAAGCTCACTTTGAATAGAAGGACATTTCCTACAACTCATCTTCACACTTCAAGTCCAAGAAATGCTCTCACAAAAAGATATCAATCTCAACATTATAGGTCATTTTCAAAAGTCAACAAAAAGGCACTTTAGGTCAAAGACCATAACTTGAGATTGGTAAATCAAAATGACATGGGACCAAAGTAATTGGTTAGAGGACTTCAAGACCTTTCCAAAATGTCCAAGAACATGATCAAAGCTTAAAAATTGAGCAAGATATGCCTTGTGGAAGTTGGGAAATGTTTGGGAATTTTGAAAAGTCAACTTTGCTTCAAATGCCTCAAAATTGCTAATGGGCCTCAATTTCTTCCATGAATCATCGCCCAAAAGCTATGCACGACCCATTGACCCAAAGGGGAGTTATTTTCTTATTTTTAATTAATTAATTGAGTTTTTAATCCTATTAATTCATTTAATTAAAATTAAATATAAGAAAAATACTAAAACATGTTTTCCAAATCTTTTTATGCAGCATATTCACTCTTTATGACCTAAATATTTCGTGCACATGCTCAAGAGACCAAATCTTCCAAAATAGGCAAGTTCCATGGCAAGAAAAGATTGAAAAAGATGCTTGAAAATCACAAATTCAAAAGCATTGAATACATGGATTTTGGGCCAGTTTTTCTAACCTAAATCATTCCTCATACATATACAAACATGACCTAGTGCATAAAAACAAGCAAGCTGCGCCCAAACAAAAAGAACAACTTTGCATTTTTCCAAGAAAAACCTTGAAACTGTTTTGACAGCTAGAGCATAATTCAAGACTGCAAAAGCATTCCAATAGACTCCTGACACTACCAGGAGTCTTTTCCAATCAAAGACAAACCTCCATACTCGAAGAAGTGGTAGAACACAGTCGCCCTGTTCATGAAAATTTCCTTAATCGTATTTGAATTTACATGCATTTTCCATATGTTTTAATGTTTGATTTATACTAATATGATGATTCTGAAGCTAGTGGCACAATTTAATTGAAGAATGCTTGAACGTATGGAAAGTTACCATGAACGATGCTTAGGGTTTCAAAGCTCCAGATTTGGGGTTTTACGCATAAGGCAAAATTAGTCAATCAAACCTATGCCATTGGACTCAGGACCTCAAAACGAATTGAACTCACTATTCGCGCCCAATTTATATTGCTCCATAGACTAATCGCTATTTTTGCAGGTTTGACTTAGTGGGGGTTTAAAACCCCCGCTATCCATTTGTATTTTCAGGCAAAACGAAGAATCCATGAGGAAGACGCTGAGCTGTAGGCATGTGATTGGCAGATTTGAAAGTTAGCGCGTTTTTATTTGGCTTCAGTATAGTGCTTGCTTATCACATATTTTATTTCTATTCTATTATATTAACAAATAAACGCACTAGCTCAATTGGTTAGCACGCTGGCATGCAGGTATTGGGACCTGGGTTCGATTCCCAGGTCCCCCATGTTCTTCATAATTTTGTTTATAATGCGTTCAGGTATAATTCCCTTCCAGTGGTCCACCAAACTCCCCAACGCTTGTGCCTGCCACATGCCTCCAGGGACCAATCCAATGGCCAGAATGGGAGGATCACCATGGACGCTAGTCAACCATGTCACACACGCGCTGGAAAAAGTCAAACAGGCCTTGAATTCAGTGGGCCTAATTCCTTACACATACCTCCTAATTGGGCAGAAACCCCCCTCTTGTTTGTATTTCTTTCTCTCATTCTTTTTCTCTTTTTTATTTGTTTTAATTTAATTATTTTCTTTTAATTCCACAAATTAATTTTAATAACACAAAAATACAAAAAAATCAGAAATCACAAAAAATAAAAATATGTTTTATTTAATATTATTTTGTAAATAAATATTGTTAATCAATTTAGTTTAATTTAGGGTTCTTTTTTAATTTTAATATTTTCTTAAATAAACTAAAAAAATGTAGAAATTAAGGTTTTTTTTAATATTTTTATTCTTTTTCTTAATAAATAGCTTTTTTTTCTTATCATTAGTTATTATTAATTATCTTTATAAATAAACTTGCAATTAAATAATTTGAGTAAATTAGGTTTAAACTTTAATTCTTTTCCTTAAATAATTAAAAACATGTAGAATTAGGGTTTCTTTTCCTATTAATTTTCTTTATGTCCATTAAATACAAAAACATCAAAAAATAAGTTCTTTCCTTTATTTAACCATTAATTAAATTTAATAATTTCAATTCAATTCCTTAAAGGGTCCAATGCCCTCGCACCTTCGATTATAATTCCTTCTCGCGCATTTATTTTTATTTCTTTTGTGAATATAATGTATTTGCCCCAAAACTTTGTAATATTAATTAGGATATTTACTTTCCGCATTTTATTTATTCAAATCGGGTCTTTGTTTAATTTGGCGATGTATAGACCCGCGCCTTGTAATAGCGTAGGACTTTTATTTTCCGCACTTTTATTCCCGCACCCTTTAAACTGCTAATCACATGAAAGAATGTATGCCCAAATAAAAACAATGCGTAGCTCACTAAATGCATGACAAGACAAATAATAACTGAAAATGACACACGATTCACACACCACTCCTAGGGTACGCCTCACTGTTGCCTTGCCCTTCGAAACGTGGTCGTCGAGTAGAGGACGTTTTAGTAAGTCCTCATGTCCATGAACATGGCATGGGGGTAGCTTCTAAGGTGTCCTACTATTGCTCTGGTGACCACACTGTCCCTAAACTCGAATTGACCCGAACACCTCCAACGGTGATGCTACCTACCTCTCAATGGTGGGATGGCACTACCTTAAGGACATTTACACAGACTAATTCCTTAGGGTAGGTAGATGACTCGTCGATACTTGCTCTAATTCAAAAACAAATCAAAAACTTCTTTTCACACCGACACTTTGTAAAAAGCTTTCAAAAACAACTTTTCAAACACTCTTGAGGACTGATACAAGAGTCGAACTGAAATTTTAAACGAAACTTTTTCAAACCCACTCACCTTGAAAAGCAAACAAACATTTTGAAAACACAAATGAGCAAGTATCTAAGAGCCCATGGATAACCATGGATAGAAAGGGTGCTAACACCTTCCCTTTCTATAAATCTACCTCCCGAACCGAGAGATAATCTCAATAAGGAATTTTGCTGTGCTTTTTTCCTTTCCATGTTGGAGAAAATAAAAGATGGTGGCGACTCTTGCTTCCGCGACATTTCGCGAAACCAGCGTTAAACAGTCAGTTCCAGATCCACCGATCACAGAACTGGCGACTCTGCTGGGGATTCTTATAAAGTGGGGTGTACCTTAGGATAGTTCATAACTGTGTTTTCAATTGTTTTGACTTGTTTGCTTTAAATTGTGGGTTGCATCGGAGTTACATAGATCCTAACCCGGATCTGGGGATACCCTGTTTAGGTAGCATAAGCTGTGAGGGACCTGTCCGGCGTAGACCGACATGGGTGAAGCAGTGGCTACGTTAGTGTGGCACCTTGGTCTGTACCGATATCCCTTGTGTTGCAACAAGGAGAATATGGGTCTTCTGAGGGGTCGTTAAGCACCAACCGACCTTAGAACCTTAAATGACCCAACTTGGCCAATAGAACAGTAGCAGTATGCTACGCCCATTGAGGCTAAACTCTCGTGATGGTTCTGGCCGCAAGAAAAGATTGCGATGCTGGAGTTATGACCGATTGAGGGTAGTCAATGATATTGGGATCCTCTAAGAACCCGGTTACTTTTGATAGGACAGGTATGAACCAACAAACTGAAAGAGGGTAATACCTAGACCTCATGTTGGCCTAAACTCTAAGGGCTTGTCTTGTGTGACTTGTGTGCCTTATCATGTTTGCCCTTGTAAATATTTGTGGTGTGTTTTATCATAACATCATGCCATCATAACATTGCATGCATCCTGCATAAGGACTGACTATTTCAAAGACAAGAGGGTTTCACCTTTGCTCTGTTTTGTAGGACATCATGATGCCTATGCGAAGGAATATTATCCGGTTCAACTTTGTTCACCCACCTGAGTTACTTGAAAAATTGGTTAGCAGAATTCCAAACACCACATCCTTCATCCAGAGGCATGGTTCTTTTCTCAGTTTAGTCACTGCAAAGCGGGATCAACAGTTGATGAGTGTCCTGACCCAGTTCTATGACCCTCTGTACCAGTGCTTCACCTTTCAAGACTTCCAGCTGGTCCCTACCCTGGAAGAGTTCTCTGATTTTCTTGGTATCCCTATCTTGGATCAGACTCCTTACACTGGTTGGGAAAAGACCCTCAGGCTTGAGGAGGTTGCTGCAGCTCTTCCCTTGACCCATCAAGAAGTAATGGACAATTGGGTGACTAGAAGCGGAGTTAAGGGTTTCCTGGCCAAGTTTCTGATTGGTAAAGCTAACAGTTTCTGGAATGACTTGGACTTTAGGGCATATGAAGACATCCTGGCTCTCTTAATCTATGGTCTAGTCTTGTTTCCTAATCCCGACAACTTCGTCAATGTCACTGCCATAAGGATCTTCATGTCTCAGAATCCTGTGCCCACTCTCTTGGGTGACATCCTGCAACAACTTTATGCTCGTACTGCCCGAAGACGAGGAACTCTGTGGTGTTGTATCCCTTTGTTGGTGAAGTGGTTTATTTCGCACCTCCCTAAGTTCGTGCTGAAGAACCAAGAAGGAAGAGGTTGGGCTTATAGGTTAATGTCTCTCACTGATAAGGACATCATTTGGACTTTCAGAGGTTTGGATGAGATAGCTGTTATTGATCGTTGCGGAGAATACCCTAATGTTCCTCTGATTGGTACTCAAGGAGGAATCTCTTACAATCCATGTCTAGCGCTCCGTCAGTTTGGAAGAGCCAGAAGAGCAGGGCCTCATGAGATGTTGGTGCCTCACATCAGTTTTGAGTTTCAGGTGGATAGTGACGAGCTGTGTCGTAGGTTCATCAAGGCTTGGGACATAGTTCATAAAGCTGACCCACAAGAGTTGGGGCCAAAGACTTCTCTACCTATGGAAGCCTACTACAAATGGGTTCGCATCCGTGCTCAGAAGTTAGGTATGCCATACGAAGCTGTCAGACCCGTCATTCTTGAGTATCCTGACAAAGATGGGGCTCCTCCAACTGTCCTCCCTCCTCAGATACCTACTGATTATGAGACGTTAAAGAGGTCTTGGTCGCAACTGTGAGAAGAACGGGATTCTTATCGGGAAAAGTTCAATGAGCAGGAATTGAAGATCCAGAAGCTGACAAAGCAGTTGGAGAATGAGCGAGCTCTGAATGACTACATCCGTACTGAGAAGAGGAGACCCTGGGATCAATGATGAGCTTTGGATGTTCTTTACAGTTTTATTTCCCTTTTCAGTATTTCCATTTTATGTAACGCCTAAGGGAAATCTGTTGAACAATTAAATTGCAAAGTTGACTCTAATGAAGTGTATTCCTTTTGTTTACAAAGTTGATTCCCGATTGTCTTTGAAAACATAAATCATACGCATTCCATTCATCATGTGCATAGCAGGTACTCTTCTTTTCAGGTTGCTTACTGTTCTTCGCTGTTTATTTCAGCATCATGAACCCTGAATCATCAACCGAGATGTCTATCAAGGCCATTCAGGCACATAACGCATAATTTCAGGAGCTGATCATGGGTTTGGCTCAAGGTCAAGAAGAGCTGAAGGCTTTGCTCCTGAAGAAGGAGAAGAAGAAGAAGAGAACAGTTCTATTCAACTCGGGCCGGAGGTTTGGTAACACTCTGCAGAATGAGGAAGCTTGTTCTTCTGTAGGCAAAGACAGTCCCCATGGGGGAAAGGCTCCAAGTCCGGTAGTCTCTGACAATGAGACTGATTTTAATGAGGAACAGTATCCTCCGGCTGAAGACAGATACAAGCAGTTGGAAGACCGTCTGAACGCCATGGAAATTCAACAAGTGCCTGGTTTGGATTTCGGAGACTTGGGTTTATCTACTGGTGTGATCATCCCTCACAAGTTTAAAGCACCATCTTTCACCAAGTATGACGGGGCGTCTTGCCCTAAGCTACACCTCAGATCTTATGTGCGGAAGATTCAGCCGTACACAGTGGACAAGAATTTGTGGATCCACTTCTTCCAGGAGAGTCTTTCAGGGACTCATCTCGAATGGTTCTATCAGCTGGATGGAACCAAGGTTCGTAACTGGGAGGAGTTGGCTACTGCTTTTTACGAGCAGTATCAATATAGTGCCGACCTTGCTCCTACACGTACCCAACTCCAGGGTATGTCGCTAGGATCAGGCGAAGGTTTTAAAGAGTATGCACAGAAGTGGAGGGATCTGGCTGGCAGGGTGCAGCCCCCGTTAACAGACTGTGAGCTGGTAGATATGTTCTTGGGGACCCTATCCGGGCCATTATTCAATCATCTCATTGGCAATTCATCTGCAGGGTTCACAGACCTTATCCTAACTGGGGAAAGGATAGAGGCTGGCATGAAGTCCGGAAAGATTCAGAAAGGTGTATCTTCAAGTTCTGAGAAGAAACCCTTTAAGAAGGAGGCCAGTGCTGTGTATGGGCCTAGGAGGCAAGATAAACCAGAGTGTCGCCAATCTGTCAACGCGGTGGTGATTGCTAAGCCTGTTGCCGCTCCTCGGCAAACTAATCAACAAAGGGCTGAAAGACCCAGAAGAGAGTTTACCCGTCTGAGTATGACCCTATCACAAATCTTGCCGCAATTGCTATCAACCAACCTAGTGACTGTCAGAGAGGCCCTGAAGGTTGTGAATACTGCATCCCCCAAGTATAATCCAAATGCCCGCTGTGCTTATCACTCCGATAGCCCGGGGCATTCTACTGATGATTGTTGGGCCCTAAGGAACAAGGTGCAGGACCTTATTGATGCAAAGGAGGTACAGTTTGAGGCATCTGAGAAGCCCAATGTGGTGACAGCTCCCCTGCCTGCTCATGGAATAAATGCTATCAGGGATGATGACGAGGTGGAAGAATCTGAGTTCGATAGCTGGATTTATCCGACGGCCGACAGTGGACCTAGCAATTGGACTGCAAAGGACAACCTACCTGTTACTTTTGTTACACAGTAATGAATTCCTTTGTTTTTGTTATTTGTAATAAACAATAAATTGAAACTCTATGGCCCGGTGTCTTACCCGGGGCACCGTGGCTTCATTTGTAAGGGCATATTAATTGTCATTTCATATATCATGAATAAAGATCTTGGACATTTTTCGCATTTCAAATCTTGTGCTCCTTTTCTTTCTTTCTTTCTTTATATATTGCAAAAACAGCTGTATTTACACACACTCACTCATACAGGTTTCAATCCACTCTGAATCCCACTGGTAACGACTCTGCTACCGCCAGTTATGACTTCGAAAATCCGATCAACTTAGCCGAAGACGAAGGTGAAGATGATTGCGAAGTGCCTGGCGAGCTTGCAAGACTGTTACTCCAGGAAGAGAGGGCAATTCAACCACATGAAGAGCCGATGGAAACAATAAATCTGGGTACTGATACAGATAAAAAGGAATTCAAGATTGGTGCTAATCTGGAGCTCAGCGTGAAGCAACGGTTGAATCAAATGTTACATGATTATGTGGAGATCTTTGCCTGGTCCTACGAAGACATGCCTGGTTTGGATACCGATATTGTGGTCCATCACTTGCCTACCAAGGAAGACTGCCCTCCGGTTAAGCAAAAGGTCCGCCGTATGCGTCCAGAGATGTTTGAGAAGATCAAAGCTGAGGTTATGAAGCAATTTGACGCCGGCTTTCTTGCAGTGACTTCTTACCCTCAGTGGGTTGCTAATGTGGTGCCGGTACCGAAGAAGGACGGTAAAGTCAGAATGTGTGTTGACTATAGGGATTTGAACAGGGCCAGCCCTAAGGATGATTTCCCTCTACCTCACATCGACGTTCTTGTTGACAATACTGCGCAACATAAGGTGTTCTCTTTCATGGATGGTTTTTTAGGGTATAATCAGATCAAGATGGCTCCTGAAGACATGGAAAAGACTACCTTTGTTACTCAGTGGGGCACCTTCTGCTACAAGGTCATGCCTTTCGGACTGAAAAATGCTGGGGCAACCTACCAACGTGCTATGGTTGCTTTATTTCATGACATGATTCATCATGAGATTGAGGTATATGTCGACGACATGATTGCAAGGTCCCAAACTGAGGAGGAACACCTTGACCATCTGCAGAAACTGTTTGACCGTTTGAAATTGTACAAGCTGAGGTTGAACCCGAATAAGTGCACCTTCGGGGTTAGATCTGGAAAGTTGCTAGGCTTCGTTGTAAGTGACAAGGGTATTCAAGTGGACCCTGCTAAGGTTAAAGCCATTCAAGAGATGCCAGTTCCTAAGACAGAGAAAGAGGTCAGAGGCTTTTTAGAACGCCTGAATTACATTGCCCGGTTCATCTCGCATCTAACTGCTACCTGTGAGCCAATCTTCAAGCTGCTGAAGAAAGATCAGGTAGTACGTTGGAATGATGAATGTCAGGCCGCTTTTGACAGAATCAAAGAGTATCTCCAAGAACCACCCATCCTTATGCCACCGGTTGAAGGGAGACCTCTGATACTATACCTGACAGTACTCGACAACTCAATGGGGTGTGTGCTGGGGCAGCATGACGAGTCTGACCGAAAAGAGCATGCCATTTATTACCTTAGCAAAAAGTTTACCGACTGTGAAACCCGATACTCACTGCTCGAGAAAACTTGATGCGCTTTGGTATGGGCTGCTCGCCGGCTGAGACAGTATATGCTGACTCACACTACCTTGTTGATTTCAAAGATGGATCCTATAAAGTACATATTTGAAAAGCCTACTCTGTCTGGGAGAATAGCAAGATGGCAAATGATCTTGACGGAATACGACATCCAGTACACAACTCAGAAAGCTATCAAGGGAAGTATATTAGCAGACCACTTGGCATATCAGGCAGTAGACGACTATCAGTTAATGAACTTCGAGTTTCCAAACGAGAGCATCATGATAGTGACTGATTGTGAAGTACCTGGACCGGATGAAGGACCTGGGGAAGGATCCCGATGGTCTATGCACTTTGACGGAGCCTCCAATGCTTTGGGTAACGGTATCGGCGCTGTAATCATATCCCCTCAAGGCACTCATACTCCACTTACTGCACGGCTATGTTTCAACTGCACTAATAACATGGCAGAGTATGAGGCATGCATCATGGGTCTCCAAGCGGCGATCGACTTAAGGATCAAGTTTCTGAGTGTCTTCGGAGATTCCGCTCTCGTGATCAATCAGATCAAAGGCGAGTGGGATACGAAACATCTGAATCTTATTCCTTACAGAGAATGTGTGTTGACATTGATCCCCCACTTCACAGAGATAACCTTTGAACATTTCCCAAGAGAGGAGAATCAGTTGGCGGACGCGTTAGCTACGATGTCTTCCATGTTCAAAGTCAAATGGGATAATGAGGCTCCCCGGGTCATCATCTGGAAACTGGACGAACCGACATACTGTTGTGATCTTGAGGCAGAGTTAGTGACTGAAAAACCCTGGTACCATGAGGTGAAGAGATACTTGGAGGCTCAAAAGTATCCTGAAGGTGCATCTATCAATGATAAAAAGTTTCTGAGAAGGTTCGCAGCGGAGTTCTTCCTCAGCAATGGCATTCTGTACAAGCGAAACCATGATTCGACCTTACTGCTTTGTGTGGATAAGACTGAAGCAGAAAGGATCATGGCAGAGCTACATGAAGGTACCTTCGGAACACATTCCAGTGGACACACTATGGCAAAGAAAATCCTTCGGGCAGGGTATTTCTGGTCCACAATGGAAGCTGACTGTTACCAACATTCTCTGACATGTCACAAATGCCAGATTTATGCAGACAAGGTGCACGTTCCTCCAGTTCCTCTGAACGTCCTGACTTCACCTTGGCCTTTTGCAATGTGGGGAATTGATATGATCGGTGAGATTAAACCTACGGCGTCCAATGGGCATCGCTTCATCCTGGTAGCGATTGATTACTTCACGAAGTGGGTTGAAGCAGCTTCCTACGCTACAGTAACCAAGAACGTTGTGGCACGGTTCATTCGGCACAATCTGATCTGTCGATACGGCATCCCTGAAAGGATCATTACAGACAACGGTACCAATCTCAATAACAAGATGATCACTGAGCTCTGCGAGCAATTCAAGATACAGCACCACAACTCTTCTCCTTACCGACTGAAGATGAATGGGGCTGTAGAAGCAGCGAATAAGAATATCAAGAAAATTGTGCAGAAGATGACAGTGACCTATAAAGATTGGCACGAGATGTTACCATTCGCTCTACATGGGTACCGTACCTCAACAAGGACGTTAACCGGGGCAACTCCCTTCTCCTTGGTCTACAGTATGGAGGCAGTCTTACCGATCGAAGTGTAGATACCCTCTCTCCAGATAATGAAGGATGCAGATCTGAGCGAAGATGATTGGATCCAGACACGACTTGATCAGCTAAACCTTATTGATGAAAAGAGACTTACTGCTATATGTCATGGTCAAACGTACCAAAAACGGATGATCAGGGCATTTAACAAGAAAGTCAGACCACAAGAGTATCAAGTTGGGGATCTGGTAATCAAACGTATCATCCTTCCTCAGAGGGATCCAAGGGGCAAATGGACCCCTACGTACGAAGGGCCATTTGTGGTTAAACATGTGTTCTCTGGAGGAGCCATGATTCTAACTACCATGGACGGTGACGACCTTCCTCACCCCGCCAATGCAGACATAGTAAAAAGATACTACGCATGATAAAGACCCGCTAGGTTGACATACCTAGGCAAAAATTAGGGCTTCCCGGCGAACCAAAAGGGTTCGGGCAAAATGAAGGGATGAAATGAAAAAAATATGTACACCCGGCATGTCGAAAACCTGAAAAGGCGGCTTGGGCAAAAATGGGTATCCCGGTGGACTGAAAACCCGAAAGGGCGGTCCAGGCAAAAGTTAGGGATAAAGCGTAATACTATGTCTCATTGGATCACCTTGCATCCAGAATCCGGTATCAACACCAAGTTCAGACGGCATCGATCAATCAGTTTCATCTTCAGCTAGGTCATCAAGTGATGAGACGCTCGAAGATATAAAGGCGATAGCAGAGTTGGAACCCAGTGGGATCATTCTTTTCACATAGCTGTTTTGTTTTCCCTTTTTGTACAAATTGTATAAACTCTTTGTTCGGCGGCGTTCTCTTACTAGGACGTCAGCCTCTTGTACATAAACGCCTATTTACAGGCAAATTCAAAAAAATCAATATAAATACACTTTTCAGACAAATTGCCTTTTGTTTTTTCCTTTTTCTGTTTTGTTTTGCGAAGAACGTCCAAGGTTCAATTTGTGGTATATGCATTTGACAATAACTGCTAACTCATAAATGATTGCATACAAAACACAGGATTAATTACAGGTAACATTAGAAATAGGGGCAATAATGTTTGTCTAAGCGATCTAATTGTTCTGTCCATCAAGGTACCAAGGTAAGTTTGGCCGAAGGACATAACCAATATACCTCAATTCCCCAGAGAGAGAGTCAGCAAATCAATGCACTCTCCCCAAGCAAAGCTATATTATCAACCTCAAGGAAGTTGGATTATCCCCCGCGGATCTCAACATTCCTCAGCAGAGTACACAGACATTCCTAACAAGCATCCCCGGCAGTCTTGATCTAAGATTGTTCCCCGACGGTATACCATACATTCAGCGGAGCCACTTCCCCAATATATCTCAAGGATTTCCCCAGGAGAGTCCAGTCTGAAGATTTCCCCAGGAAAGCTGAATCATCTCCCCAGCAGTAAGCTTATCCCCTACAGAGCACGAACGCGTCTCCCGGCTTTATTCAAAGGTTATTTCCCTACCAGGATATAACTGGGTTATCCTCAGCCAAAAGCCACGGAAAGACCGTCCTCGGTAAAGTCTTCTTATCCCCAGCGGAGTCTATTAACACTTCCAACATAACAACGGTATCCCCAGCGAAGCTACCATCAACATCCCAGCAAAGTACCTCTCTCCCCATAGAGTATTGTTCCCCAGCAAGATCGCTAGAATAATTTTTCCCCGCAGAGTAATCCATTCGCCAAGTTTATTCCCCAACGGAGTCATCTTCTCCTACCGGTATTCTTGCAACTATCATCCCCAGCGGAAACAACAAAGCACTATTCTCCAACATCAGCCCAGGATGTGACTTCCCGGCATCCATCAAGAATTTACTTTCCTAGACAAAAACATACATTCATAAACATCACATACATCATGATACATGCATAAACGCATCATATCTTACAATCTCATTTATGTTGATAACATCATGGCTTGATCCATATCATGCATTGCATATGACTGACCTTTACCTTTCAGGAAAGATCCAGTTAAATTCTCAGCTATGTCCAAGACCTCCTCTGGTTCGGTTAAATTGATTTCTAAAGATTTTTCTGATTCTTATCCAGTTGAGGATATTCCAAGACGTTCGTCTGGTTCAGTTAAATCGACCCTAAGATTTTTCTGATTCTTATCCAGTCAAAGATATTCCAAGACTTTCGTCTGGTTCAGTTAAATTGATTCTAAGGTTTTTTTGATTCTTATCCAGTCAAAGTTAACCCAAGACTTTCGTCTGGTTCAGTTAAATCGATTCTAAGGTTTTTCTGATTCTTATCCAGTCAAAGTTAATCCAAGACTTTCGTCTGGTTCAGTTAAATCGATTCTAAGATTTTTCTGATTCTTATCCAGTCAAAGTTATTTCAAGACCTCCTCTGGTTCAGTCAGATCGACCCTAAGATCTCTCTGATTCTTATTCCAGTTGAAGATTCCAAGACTTGCCTGGTTCAGTTAAATCGACTCCTAAAGATTTTTCTGATGCAGATCCAGTCAAAAGCCTTCTCTGGTTCAGTCAGATCGACCCTAAGATCTCCCTGATTCTTATTCCAGTTGAAGATTCCAAGACCTTGCCTGGTTCAGTTAAATCGACTCCTAAAGATTTTTCTGATGTCGATCCAGTCAAAGGCCTTCTCTGGTCCAGTTAAATCAATTCCTAAAGATTTTCCTAATGAAGACTCAGTAGAAGACATACAAGATTCTCTCACCGTTACTGTTGAGGTGGTAATCACCCCAGATTCTCTCACCGTTACTGTTGAGGTAGTAATCGCCCCAGATTCTCTCACTGTTACTGTTGATGTAGTAATCACCCAAGATTCTCTCATCGCCCCGTTGAGGTAGTAACCATCCCTGATTCATTCATCACCGTTTGAAACTCCAGGCTCGATTCTTGTATCTCGCCAGGGCACGTCTGAAGAAGTTTAAGGATTCAATTCCTGTAACCAGTCAGGGTGCATCTACATAAAGAGTTTGAAGACCAACTCCTGTAACAGGTCAGGTAATCATCTTTCTTTTTACAAGTACGCAAGTTCTCGCTAAGGAATCTCTTACGCGATCGACACCCAGATGGCATCTATAAGCCCATCCACCTATCCATCACCTCTCATCATGGCATCTGTAATCCCATCTTCCTATCCATCAGTCTCCAAATGGCATCTGTAAGCCCATTCCCACCATCACACTGCTAACATGTGAGCGCAAATTTCTGGGCACTCTAGTGTTCAATCATCTTCCACCTTCGGATTACGAAAGGCACGTCAGCCAATCTACATCCTCATGTCTAAGAAGATTGAACAGGGGCAACTGTTGTACCCCAAAATTTGCCCTCCCATTTTCTTCAAGATTTCCTAAGAGCATGCTTCAAAATCTCCCAAAGGTTGCACAGTCCAATGGCCTCCTAACAGTCAAAAATTAGGGTTTTGGTTCTGACAAAGAAATTGAAGTTTCCAAGGGTCTAAACAAGTCCCACATGCCTATAAACATTGTCAAGCATCCTCATGTCAAGTTTCAAGACTCACAGCACAAAATTGCACAGTCAAAAACCCTAATTGCTCAACAGTCAACTGCAGGGGCAAAATGGTCATTTGACAGTCAAAAGTCAAAAATTGTGGTCAACATCTTATTTTGAAGCCACAAACATCATTTGATCAATTCTTGATCATGATTCTCAAAGCATGGCTCAAAAAGTCTCAAGATGCAAAAGTTTTTATATTTGGACAGCTGAAAAAGTCAACTACAAATTGACCAAGGCATAACTTCCACATGGTTTATCAGAAAAATTCCATCCAAATCTAACTTTGAAGATAAGGAAATTTCCTACAACTCATCTTCACACTTCAAGTCCAAGAAATGCTCTCACAAAAAGATATCAATCTCAACATTATAGGTCATTTTCAAAAGTCAACAAAAAGGCACTTTAAGTCAAAGACCATATCTTGAGATTGGTAAATCAAAATTACATGGGACCAAAGGCATTGGTTAGAGGACTTCAATACCTTTCCAAAATGTCCAAGAACATGATCAAAGCTTAAAAATTGAGCAAGACATGCCTTGTGGAAGTTGGGAAATTTTTGGGAATTTTGAAAAGTCAACTTTGCTTCAAATGCCTCAAAATTGCTAATGGGCCTCAATTTCTTCCATGAATCATCACCCAAAAGCTATGAACGACCCATTGACCCAAAGGGGAGTTATTTTCTTATTTTTAATTAATTAATTGAGTTTTTAATCCTATTAATTCATTTAATTAAAATTAAATATAAGAAAAATACTAAAACATGTTTTCCAAATCTTTTTATGCAGCATATTCACTCTTTATGACCTAAATATTTCGTGCACATGCTCAAGAGACCAAATCTTCCAAAATAGGCATGTTCCATGGCAAGAAAAGATTGAAAAAGATGCTTGAAAATCACAAATTCAAAAGCATTGAATACATGGATTTTGGGCCAGTTTTTCTAACCTAAATCATTCCTCATACATATACAAACATGACCTAGTGCATAAAAACAAGCAAGTTGCGCCCAAGAAAAAAGAACAACTTTGCATTTTTCCAAGAAAAACCTTGAAACTGTTTTGACTGCTAGAGCATAATTCAAGACTGCAAAAGCATTCCAATAGACTCCTGACACTACCAGGAATCTTTTCCAATCAAAGACAAACCTCCATACTCGAAGAAGTGGTAGAACACAGTCGCCCTGTTCATGAAAATTTCCTTAATCGTATTTGAATTTACATGCATTTTCCATATGTTTTAATGTTTGATTTACACTAATATGATGATTCTGAAGCTAATGGCACAATTTAATTGAAGAATGCTTGCACGTATGGAAAGTTACCATGAATGATGCTTAGGGTTTCAAAGCTCCAGATTTGGGGTTTTACGCATAAGGCAAAATTAGTCAATCAAACCTATGCCATTGGACTCAGGACCTCAAAACGAATTAAACTCACTATTCGCGCCCAATTTATATTGCTCCATAGCCTAATCGCTATTTTTGTAGGTTTGACTTAGTGGGGGTTTAAAACCCCCGCTATCCATTTGTATTTTCAGGCAAAACGGAGAATCCATGAGGAAGACGCTGAGCTGTAGGCATGTGATTGGCAGATTTGAAAGTTAGCGCGTTTTTATTTGGCTTCAGTATAGTGCTTGCTTATCACATATTTTATTTCTATTCTATTCTATTAACAAATAAACGCACTAGCTCAATTGGTTAGCACGCTGGCATGCAGGTATTGGGACCTGGGTTCGATTCCCAGGTCCCCCATGTTCTTCATAATTTTGTTTATAATGCGTTCAGGTATAATTCCCTTCCAGTGGTCCACCAAACTCCCCAACGCTTGTGCCTGCCACATGCCTCCAGGGACCAATCCAATGGCCAGAATGGGAGGATCACCATGGACGCTAGTCAACCATGCCACACACGCGCTGGAAAAAGTCAAACAGGCCTTGAATTCAGTGGGCCTAATTCCTTACACATACCTCCTAATTGGGCAGAAACCCCCCTCTTGTTTGTATTTCTTTCTCTCATTCTTTTTCTCTTTTTTATTTGTTTTAATTTAATTATTTTCTTTTAATTCCACAAATTAATTTTAATAACACAAAAATACAAAAAAATCAGAGATCACAAAAAATAAAAATATGTTTTATTTAATATTATTTTATAAATAAATATTGTTAATCAATTTAGTTTAATTTAGGGTTCTTTTTTAATTTTAATATTTTCTTAAATAAACTAAAAAATGTAGAAATTAAGGTTTTTTTTAATATTTTTATTCTTTTTCTTAATAAATAGCTTTTTTTTTCTTATCATTAGTTATTATTAATTATCTTTATAAATAAACTTGCAATTAAATAATTTGAGTAAATTAGGTTTAAACTTTAATTCTTTTCCTTAAATAATTAAAAACATGTAGAATTAGGGTTTCTTTTCCTATTAATTTTCTTTATGTCCATTAAATACAAAAACATCAAAAAATAAGTTCTTTCCTTTATTTAACCATTAATTAAATTTAATAATTTCAATTCAATTCCTTAAAGGGTCCAATGCCCTCGCACCTTCGATTATAATTCCTTCTCACGCATTTATTTTTATTTCTTTTGTGAATATAATGTATTTGCCCCAAAACTTTGTAATATTAATTAGGATATTTACTTTCCGCATTTTATTTATTCAAATCGGGTCTTTGTTTAATTTGGCGATGTATAGACCCGCGCCTTGTAATAGCGTAGGACTTTTATTTTCCGCACTTTTATTCCCGCACCCTTTAAACTGCTAATCACATGAAAGAATGTATGCCCAAATAAAAACAATGCGTAGCTCACTAAATGCATGACAAGACAAATAATAACTGAAAATGACACACGATTCACACACCACTCCTAGGGTACGCCTCACTGTTGCCTTGCCCTTCGAAACTTGGTCGTCGAGTAGAGGACGTTTTAGTAAGTCCTCATTTCCATGAACATGGCATGGGGGTAGCTTCTAAGGTGTCCTACTATTGCTCTGGTGACCACATTGTCCCTAAACTCGAATTGACCCGAACACCTCCAACGGTGGTGCTACCTACCTCTCAATGGTGGGATGGCACTACCTTAAGGACATTTACACAGACTAATTCCTTAGGGTAGGTAGATGACTCGTTGATACTTGCTCTAATTCAAAAACAAATCAAAAACTTCTTTTCACACCGACACTTTGCAAAAAGCTTTCAAAAACAACTTTTCAAACACTCTTGAGGACTGATACAAGAGTCGAACTGAAATTTTAAACGAAACTTTTTCAAACCCACTCACCTTGAAAAGCAAACAAACATTTTGAAAACACAAATGAGCAAGTATCTAAGAGCCCATGGATAACCATGGATAGAAAGGGTGCTAACACCTTCCCTTTCTATAAATCTACCTCCCGAACCGAGAGATAATCTCAATAAGGAATTTTTCTGTGCTTTTGTCCTTTCCATGTTGGAGAAAATAAAAGACGGTGGCGACTCTTGCTTCCGCGACATTTCGCGAAACCAGCGTTAAACAGTCAGTTCCAGATCCACCGATCACACATAGGATCTGAGATGCAGCTTAGGACAGGAAGCCCCGTCGTACTTTGCAAAAGTAGGTGCCTTGAACTTGTGTGGGATCACCACCCCAGAGGATAGACCTAGATCTTCGAAGTCTAGGCCGGGCACTTTCTGTATCTCCATAGCACTTAGACGGTCCTCTAGCTGTTTGTACCTGTCCTAAGCAGGAGGGTACTGCTCATCATTGTAATTTGTCTCGTTGTCGGAGACCACGGGACTAGGAACCTCTCTCCCTTGTGGGCTGTCTTTCCCAGCAGATGGGGTAGTCAGCTCAGCCTCATTTTGTGATCCATTCCCAGATCTGCGTCTAGGGTTGAACAAAACAGTCCTCTTCTTCTTCTTTTTCAAAAGCAGAGTCTTCAACTCCTGTTGACCCTGGGCTAAGCTCATGACCAGCTCTTGAAACTGGGCGTTTTGGGCCTGGATAGCTTGTTCAGTAGTAGGTTCAGGATTCATGATGATTGTTGAAATAAACAGCGAAGAAGATTAAGCAACCTGTAGGAAAAGGGTACCTGTTATGCATATGATGAATGGAATGCGTATGATTTATGCATGCAATGTTTTCAAGGATCTCGCGGGGTAAAGAGAGAAACTTGTTAGAAGTTGAATACGGTAGCTTGATTGAAGGAACTTCATGTTGTTGAGAGTCCTTCTTCAAGAGTCAAAGCTCACCATATTTAGTGGGTCATAGCCCCTGACTCCAATTATCAACCTTGGCTAGAGGAAAACAAATACCCTTTCCCCTTGCTAGACATTTTGGTTCATCATGACCTGCATCACAAGCCCTTGAGATTCTGGAAATGGGTTAGTCCTTATGCGGGATGTATGCAATGGTATGATGGTATGATGTTATGCTATGCGTGGAGTGTTGTAAGTAAACCCTGTTATGAGCCCAGATTAAAGACTGTAAACAAAACCTGCAAGAAACTCGTGTGTCAGATAACAAGTATGCAAGTAGTCAAGTTTGAAGGCACACAAGTCACACAAGACAGTCCTTAGAGTTTAGGCCAGCATGAAGTTCAGGTACTACCCTCTTGAAGTTGGTGGGCTCAAAACCTGTCCTATCAAAAGTAACCGGGTTCTAAGGAGCTCAATATCATTGGGTTGTTTCATGTGTTCATTGTTTTGATTTAGCCACTGAACTGGCAATCAAAATATTCCAAGAAAACAACCCTCAATGAGTGTAGTATCGAGTATCTACCAACTTCGGACTGCACCAAAGTCGGTCATCTCACTACCCCTAAAGAGGCCAGGATGGTCAAGTAAGGTTCCTAAGGTCAGTTGATGCTTCACGACACCACGCGGCGGCCCCGTACTCTCCTTGACTTGACTCAAGGGTTACCGGTACTCACCAAAGTGCCACATCAACGTAGCAAACTGCTTCAACCGTGTCGGTATACCCCGCACAGTTCCCTCACAGTTTGTTGCTACTTCTAAAAGGTATCCCCCAGATCCGGGTTAGGACCTATGAAACTCCGAGGCAAACCCACAATATTAAAGCAAACAAAGCAAGCAATTGAAAACATAAGAGTGGTCTAATCCTAAGGTACACCTCACTTATAAATTTTTCCCCATCAGAGTCGCCAGTTCTGTGATCGGTGGGAAAGAACTGATTATTTTAAAGCTGGTTCGCGAAATGTCGCGATAAGCAAGAGTCGCCACCGTCTTTTATGTTCTCCAACATGGAAAGGACAAAAGCACAGCAAAATTACTTTTTCGAGATGTCTCTCGGTTCGGGAGGTAGATTTATAGAAAGGGAAGGTGTTAGCACCCTTTCTATCCGTGGTTATCCACAGGCTCTTAGGTACTTGCTCACTATGTTTTCAAAAATTGTTTGATTTTCAAGTGTATGTAGGTTTTGAAAAAAGTTTCATTTTAAAAACTTCTAGGTAACTCTTGTATCAGTCCTCAAGAGTGTATGAAGTGTTTTGTTTGAAAACTTTTTGAAAGTGTAGGTGCAAAAAGTTGTTTTGTTTGTTTGAAAGAGCAAGTACCCAGGAGAAATCTACCTACTCTAAGGAATTAAGCTGTGTAAGAGTCCTCTAGACAGCGCTATCCCACTATTGAGAAGTAGGAAGCACCGTCGTTGGAGTTGTTTGGGTCAATTCGATTATCAGGACATGTGTGGTTACCAAAGCAATAGTAGGACGCCTTAGCGGTAACCCTAATGTCCTAGATCCTTTTTTATCCGAGGCAACCGTTTCGAGGCAACTGGATCTTTAGACAGGAGGGCGACCTCTAAAACACCCTATACTTGATGACCACCTCGAGGCAACCAGTGAGGCGTACCCTAAGAGTGGCATGTGCATGTGCGTTGTTTCAGTTTATGTTTATCTTTGAACATGCATTTGTGAGCTACAGATTGATTTTATTTTTCATACAGGTTTTGCAGGCATAATTAACAGTTAATGTTGCGGAAAATAAATTGCGGAAAGTTGAATCTACGCCATTACAAGGCGCGGGTCTATACATCGCCAAAAACATAACCCCTTTAGAAAATAAATACGAGAAAAGTAAATAAAGCGATAAAAGCCTAATTAACTATTACATTTCCGGATCAGATACATAAATATAATGAATTAAAATAAAAATGCGCGTGAAAGATTGAATCGGGACGTCCTTAGGGTTTTGACCCTTTTTGAGAAAAGAATTGAAATTGGTCCCTTTTTTGCAATTAAATTAACTATTAAACCTAATTTACTAATTAATTAATTATTTACAAGAAAAAGTATTTTTTATGTGTTTTTATGTTTTTAATGAAATAAAATAAAAAAGGAATTAAAAGTGTCAAAGGAAAAACCTAATTCTAGATTTGATTATATTTAATGTGAAAAAGATCACAATTAACCTAATTAAACAACTAAATTAATTAATGAATTTATTTACAAAAAGTAATTAAAATTAATAATAATATTTTTTGGTTTTTTTGAATTTTTATTGTGAAAAGGTTAATTAATTTGCTGGTTAGTAATTAATTAAAAAAAACAATAAAAAATAAATAAAGCAATTGAATGAAAGAAAATAAAATAAAATGCAAACCCAGGGGGGGTTTGGGCCAGATTTGAAGGTGTATTGGCAATTTTCAAGCCCACTAAGAGCTCATTCCATTGACTTTTCCTGATTGGCTGTGTGTTCATTGACCAGGAGTATGATGGTCACTCATCTCAGGGCCATCAGATCTTGTGAGGGAGGCCACTTGGCGCATGGGATTGGAAAGAACATGATAGACATCTTTTGAAAACCTGCACAGGATTAGGTGAAGAAAAACAACAAATAATAGTTTTGGGGGGACCTGGGGTTCGAACCCAGGTCCCAGAGGTTATATGCATGCGCGCTCTCCACTCAGCCAAGCCATTCCATTTGTCATTATAATAAGAAAATGATATTATATAAAATAAATAAGCAACATCCTGGAAATTAAAAAAACGCGCGTTTTAATTTGAACTAACCAATCAGACGCGAGCACGTCTTCATCTTCTCCAATAGACCCTGTACATTTTTCCTGCGGATTCGGTACCGCAACAAAATCCGTTGCCTTCTCTTATACTGAGCTCTAGGCCACGAAAATGTCAGCTAGAGCCATCATCCTGTTCGTCTCATTCTCTTGAATCTGTCCATGGCTATGGCTTGTGCCAATTATTCCTAAAAAACAAAACCCCAAATTGCAACCCCCAAAACTCTAGGTTCGGGTAGGGAGATCTAGGCTACAACAATACAATTGAATAATGCAGGATGCTTGGAAAATGAATGGTGAACACAAATATGCCAAAACATTAAAGAAAGGCGCAAGAATTAGGGGTTGAGATTCCATGTTCAGAGTAAGGTTCGAGACAACTTACAGCGCTTGGTAGGTGGTCTTAGGACGTGGAAAGGGTCGTGTTAGCTTTAGGGGATGGCAAGGAAGAAGGCCACGTGCTTATTTTGATCTGAAAATGTCTGCAACCTTGTTCTTTATCTCACACTTTTTCAACAAATTTTCACTTTTGCTCTGGCCGTTTATGCAATGTCTATCTCGTGACTTAGGTTGGTACTGCTTGCTTATGTATGTGAGAACAAAATTAGGTCAGCAGCTGGGCCTTAATCTTGGTGTATTGAAGTCTTGAGATTTTGTTGACCACCATTAAAAGACCTTTCCATATTTGGTTCAAATCTTGGATTTTATGCACAAAAAAGGCTTAGCACGAATTGGTTAGCTGGAATATGACATATAAAAGCTATTCAAATCACAAAGATGCCATTCCATTAATTTTTAGATTTTATTTGAATTATTATGGATTTAAAATGAATTAAATCAATAAAAATTAAATAAAATGGAAAAATAAATGTTTGGTCTTGAAATTTATCATGGGACACGTGTGTGGCATTACAAGGCTGAATCAAGTGGAAGAAAGTGGGCCCTTTTGTCAAAAATTGAAGTTTTAAGGATAGTTGAATTTTGCAAATTCATAAAAATTTCCCAACTTCTCCAATGCATATCTTGCTCAATTTTGATCATATGAACATGTTCTTGGACATTTTGGAAAGCTCTTGAAGTCCTCTAACCAATGCCTTTGGTCCCATGTCATTTGTATTTACCAATCTCAAGTTATGGTCTTTGACTTAAAATGCCTTTTGTTGACTTTTGAAATTGACCTATAATGTAGAAATTGATAACTTTTTGTGAGAGCATTTCTTGGACTTGGAATGTGAAGATGAGTTGTAGGAAATGTCATTCCCTTCAAGATGAGCATTGGATGGGATTTTTCTGATGAACCATGAAAAAGTTATGCCCTGGTCAAGTTACAGTTGACTTTTCAGCTGTCCAAAAATAGCAACCTTTGCATCCTTGATGATTTTTTGAGTCATGCTTGTGGAATCATGATAAAGACTTGATCAAATGATGATTGTGAGCTCAAAATAAGATGTTGACCAAAAATCTTGACTTTTGACTGCCAAATGACCATTTTACCCCTGTAGTTGATTGTGAACCAAATAGGGCTTTTGACTGTGCAATTTGCCTCTGTGAGTCTTGAAACTTGACATGTAATTGCTTGACATTAGATATAGGCCTATGGGACTTGATTGAGCCATTGAAAACCTCAAATTCCTTGAAGGAACCAAAACCCTAATTTCAGCTGGCTTAGGAGGCATTTGGACTGTGCAACCCTTGAGGAATCTTGAACCATTTGAAGATGATTCTTGACAAACCTTGAAGAATATGGGAGGGAAAATTTTGGGGTACAACAGTGACTGTCATTTTCTGTATGATATTTTTAATGTTTTTATTAGTAGCTTCGACTTCACCATTCATCTTTGGCCGATAGGGGGATGAATTGTGATGTTGAATCTTGAACTGCTCGCATAAGGCGGTGATCATAGTATTGTTAAGGTTTGTACCGTTATCAGTGATGATCCTTTCTGGGATACCGTACCGGAAAATAAGATTCTTCTTGATGATGCGGGCAACAACATTCTTAGTAACGGATGCGAAGGAAGCTACTTCGACCCACTTTGTGAAATAGTCAATGGCCACTAAAATGAAGTTGTGTCCATTGGAGGTTGTAGGCTTGATCTCCCCAATCATATCGATTCCCCACATAGAAAAGTGCCAAGGAGCCGTCAAGACATTCAGAGGAACCGGAGATACGTGCACCTTGTCTGCATAAATTTGACACTTATGACAGGTCCGAGAGTGTTGGTAGCAGTCTGCTTCCATGGTAGACCAATAATAGCCTGCCCGTAGGATTTTCTTCGCCATCGTATTCCCACTGGAGTGGGTGCCAAAGGTACCTTCATGTAATTCAGCCATGATCTCTTCAGCCTCAATCTTATCCACATAATGGAGCAGAATAGAGTCATGATTACGCTTGTACAGGATGCTATTACTCAGGAAGAACTTAGCAGAGAATCTCCTTAAGAACTTCTTATCATTGATTGAAGCTCTTTCCGAATATTCCTGAGCCTCGAGATACCTCTTGACTTCATGAAACCAAGGTTGGTCTACTATTTCTTCAGTATTAATCTCTTGACAATGTGTTGGTTCGTCCATTCGTTCAATGGTGATCTGGGGAGCCTCGTTATCCCAATTAAGTTTAAACATAGATGACATTGTGGCTAGAGCATCTGCTAGCTGATTTTCTTCTCGCGGGAAATGCTCGAAGGTAATCTGCTCAAAATTTGGTAGCAATGTCAAAACATGTTCTTTGTAAGGGATAAGGTTTGGATGCTTAGTGTCCCATTCTCCTTTGATCTGACTGATGACCAAAGCTGAATCTCCAAACACATCTAAAGATTTGATTCCCAAGTCTATGGCAGCCTTGAGACCAAAGATGCATGCTTCGTATTCCGCCATGTTGTTCGTACAGTTGAAGCAAAGTCTGACAGTAAAAGGAGTATGGCACCCTTCTGGAGATATGAGTACAACGCAGATACGATTACCAAGTGCATTGGATGCCCCATCAAAGAACAGGGTCCATCGGGATCCTTGTCCAGGTCCGTCATATGGTCTGATTTCTTCACAATTGTCTAATGTCATGATGTCTTCGTCCGGGAATTCAAACTTCATGGACTGATAATCTTCTACAGCTTGATGAGCAAGATGATCAGCTAGCACGCTAACCTTTATAGCTTTTTGGGTAGTGTACTGTATGTCATATTCTGTTAGGATCATCTCCCATCTAGCTATCCTTCCAGACAGATAAGTCTTCTCAAAGATGTACTTTATCGGATCCATCTTAGATATCAGCAAAGTGGTATGAGTCAACATATACTGTCTTAGCCGGCGAGCAGCCCATACCAGAGTGCATCAAGTTTTCTCGAGCAGTGAATATCTGGTTTCACAATCGGTAAACGTTTTGCTCAGGTAGTAAATAGCATTCTCTTTTTGTCCAGACTCGTCATGCTTCCCCAATACACACCCCATTGAATTCTCTAAGACGGTCAGATACATGATTAGTGGTCTTCCCTCGACTGGTGGCATCAAGACAGCAGGCTCTTGTAAATACTCTTTAATTTTGTCAAAAGCAATCTGACATTCATCATTCCATCTGACTACTTGATCTTTCTTAAACAGTTTGAAGATTGGTTCACAAGTAGATGTTAGGTGAGAAATGAATCTGGCAATATAGTTCAGGCGTCCCAAGAATCCTCTAACTTCCTTCTCAGTGCGAGGAGAAGGCATTTCTTGTATCGCTTTAACCTTGGCAGGATCAACCTCGATGCCTTTGTTGCTGACAATGAAGCCTAAAAGTTTACCGGACCGGACTCCGGATGTGCACTTGTTTGGATTCAGCCTTAGTTTGTACTCCTTCAATCTCACAAACAGCTTTTGCAAGTGCTCAAGGTGCTCCTCTTCAGTTTGTGATCGGGCTATCATATCGTCTACATAGACCTCTATCTCATGATGTATCATATCATGAAACAAAGCTACCATGGCGCGTTGATAGGTTGCCCCAGCATTCTTCAATCCGAATGGCATTACTTTGTAGCAGAACATGCCCCACTGCGTGACAAATGTAGTTTTCTCCATGTCCTCAGGTGCCATTTTGATCTGGTTATAGCCTGAGAATTTGTCCATGAAGGAAAATACTTTGTGCTGGGCCATATTATCAACCAGGATGTCGATGTGGGGAAGTGAAAAATCATCTTTAGGGATGGCCCTGTTTAAATCTCTATAATCCATGCACATTCGTACTTTATCGTCCTTTTTAGGCACGGGAACAATGTTAGCAACCCATTGAGGATAGGAAGTGACATCCAGAAATCCAGCATTGAACTGTTTCATGACTTCCGCTTTGATCTTCTATGACATGTCAGGTCTCATGCGGTAGACTTTTTGTTTCATTGGTGGACAGTCTTCTCTTGTGGGTAGACGATGTACCACGATGTCTGTATCAAGTCTCGTCATGTCTTCGTATGACCAGGAAAAAATCTCAACATAATCATGTAATAGCTGAATTAGACGCTCTTTGACACTCGGCTCTAGATTGGCACCCACTTTGATTTCCTTTTAATCTTCCTCGGTACCCAAGTTTATTGTATCCAATAGTTCCTCATGAGGTTGAATAGCTCTTTCCTCTTGTTGTAGTAGTCTGGCCAATTCCCCTGGCACTTCACAATCTTCCTCACCTTCGTATTCGGCTTGATAGATTTGATCTTCAGAGTCACTAAAGGCCATAGCAGTATTGTTACCCATGGGATCCGGAATGGAGGGGTGCCTGCATTTGTGAGTGTGGGTGTGTGTAAGGGTATAGCCATCTTTAAACAATAAAAATGTAAAAGAAAGACAATGAGCACAAAAGATTTGTATGTGAAAAAGCGTCCATGATTCATTGAATGTCATATGAAGATGAAATAAAAACCCTTACAAATGGACCATTGTGCCTTGGGTAAGACACAAGGTTTTTAAAGTTTGAATTATTCGTGAATATTACAAGTCCAACAGAAATGTAAAAGATAAATTACTGAGAGATGAAAGTTATTAGGATAAAGTCTCTGGCTTCCCAGTTGCGAAGTCCTCCGTTGACAGTAGGAAATATCCAATCTTCCAAGTTGCCATCCTCTTCAACATCTTCCACTACGTTGACCTCCCGGTTACTAATCTTCAAAGGTGGCCCTCCAGCACGGGCATGGCGCACAGCCTTCTGAGCAGTTGAAGTAAACCCCAAACCAAACTTGTCTGATTTATACGGAATTTTTGGAAGCTGCCCCCAGATGGTTCATCCACCCTCCTCTATTACTGCCTTTGCATCCTTTAGAGATGACATCCGAAGTGGAGGTCTTGTGATCTTGGTAATCGAAGATACTGCCTTGGTTGCCGCTACTTCTTGAGAGACCTCTTTGAAATGTTGAAAAGGAGTATCAATGAACTCGCCATCCAACTCCATATATCGGAAAGAATTCAGATGACTAATCATGTACTCTTCTTCCCTGTGGACAGTTATGATCTTTCCTTGGATCGGGTAATTCAGCATCTGGTGTAGCATAGAGGTGACAGCACCAGCATTATGGATCCAGGGTCGTCCTAACAGACAGGAGTAAGAGGGGCGGATGTCCATGACATAGAAGGTTGAGCTAAAAGTCTGAGTTCCCACCTTTATCGGGATGTCCACCTCCCCATGGACCATCCTCTTCGAGCCATCAAATGCTCTCACAATTATGTTACTGGGTTTCAACGTCAGCCCTTCACAATCCAATTTGTCAAGAGCTTTCTTCGGTAAGACGTTCAAAGATGAACCTGTGTCTACCAAGACATGGGCCAGAGTTGTTCCTCTACACTCTACAGAGACATGCAATGCCTCGTTGTGCTTTCTCCCTTTGGGTGTCAAATCAGCATCAAAGAAGCCCAGACCGTTATCAGCTGTCAAACGGGCCACACAATCTTGGAATTGGTCAGCAGACGTCTCTTATGGCACATTAGCTGTCTTCAGAAATTTTACCAGAGCTTTCGCATGTGCCTCAAAGCACAATAGCAATGCTAGCATGGAGATCTTGGAGGGGGTTTTCCCCAACTGTTCAACCACATCATAGTCACTCTTCTTTATTATCCTCAGGATCTCTTCCATTTCCTTCTTGGATGTTTCAGGAATAGCTAGTGATTGAGCCTTCGTCCGGACATGCTCTTCTTGAATGCTTTTTCCTCTATTCTCAGCAGTAGAAGTATTGGTAGGGACATGAATTGTGTCGTCTTTATCGGTAGGTACACTTGTAGGTATAATCACTGGTGCAGAGGTAATCTTCGGAACGGCCACGAGTCTAAAAACTGCCTTTGGAGGGGTAATCTCTGGAGAGAAAATTCTACCACTACGGGTAATCTTGCTAGTTCCGGCAATATTGATAATGTCGGAGTTTTCTTCTTTGGCAGCCAGTTCATCTTGTTTGATACCATGGTAGTAGATTTCTCTACCATAATTCCATGGTACTGTTTTATTTGACTCATACGGGACTGGCACGGGCATTGTGATCTTAAGTGGAGTAGTTTTTGGAGCAGGTGTAATCCTAACGGGTCTTTTAGGGACCCTGGAAGGATTGGCGGAGATGGTTATGATTGAAATGTATTTAACAAAAACGGGTAAAATGGGAGCATTCTCAAACAGAATTTCTTGGTTATTAATCAGGCGTTGGATACATGTCTTTAACAGAGGGTAATCGGCGGGTGAGGATAAGTAATGATGGTAGTCTTCCTTACAACCTGGGAATACACCAGCTTTCAACAAGTTTATTTTAATGATCGGGAGCGGAGTCAACAGTTCATCCACTATGGCAATAAATAAATCTTCCTCGACAACATTGGCATTGTGACCATGCCTAGGCATCGGAGCAGAAATGACATTCAGTTTCTCAGGTGCATCAAACTCAACTTCCTTTGCATCTATAAGGTCTTGAATTTTGTTCTTCAGAGCCCAAAAGTTGTTAGTGTCGTGCCCTGGACTTTCAGAATGGTATGCGCATTTGGCATTTGGGTGATAATGAGGGGACGTAGTATTGGGATTCTTTGGGGCCTCTTTTAAAGTTGCCATATTCAATTTCAGAAGATATGGTAGATCCTGGGCTAGAGTCATATTAATCTTGGTGAATTGCCGGACTGGCCTTTCCACCCTTGGCTGGTTATTTCTTGGTTGGTCAGATGTGGGCTTTGGGATCATGACGGCCCCCACCACTGGTCGGCGTTCAGTTCTTCCTTGATTCCTTTGTGAATAAACAGCAGATACTTCCTTCTTCCCAGTGAAAGTTTTTCTCATTACTGTAGAGGCAGACGCATCCTTCTGAATTTTCTGCTTTTTATACCAGCTTCCACCCTCTCTTCGGTTAAAATTAACTCAGTAAACTCAGCAGATGAGCTTCCAATCAAATGGTTGAAGAAAGGGCCTGACAGAGTGCCCAAGAACATATCCACCAACTCCCTTTCAGACAGAGGGGGTTGCACTCTTCCAGCTAGATCTCTCCACTTTTGTGCGGAATCTTTGAAACCCTCATTTGAAGCCATAGCCATACTCTGAAGTTGAGTACGGGTAGGCGCCAAATCTGCGTTATACTGGTATTATTTATAGAAAGCTGCGGCAAGTTCTTCCCAGTTGTGGATGTTGGCTCTTTCCAATTGGTAAAACCAGTCGAGTTGCGTTCTGGATAAACTATGTTGGAAGAAATAGACCCACAAGTCTTTGTCGGCAGAGTGCGGCTGAATCTTTCTGACATATGATCGGAGGTGCATTTTAGGACAAGACACCCCATCATATTTCGCAAATAATGGCACTTTAAACTTTGGTGGGATCACAATTCCTGACACTAGCCCCAATTCCTCAAAGTCTAGCCCCGGTACTTTCAGTATTTCCATAGTGGTTAAACGCTCTTCCAGGTGTCTGTACTTATCATCAGCCAGAGGGTATTGTTATTTAGAGTAGTCTTCCTCTTCAGAGTCTGACGAAACTTCCGTTTATTTTCCTTTTCTTTCCCCTTCATCAGATGTTGCTGGAAAATCTAATGTCCTTCTAGCTTGTCCTTGAAACCTTCTTCCCATGATTACCACACCAGTTGGTTTCTTCTCTTTCTTCTTTTTCTCTTTCTCTTTTGCTAGAAGAGTCTTCAGCTCCTCTTGCCCCTTGGCTAAGGTCATGAGTAACTGTTGAAATTGTGTGTTTTGAGCTTGAAGATCTTTGACCGTCTGTTCGAGATCCATCTTACTGAAATAAATAGTAGAGAGATAAGGAAACTTGTTGCAAAGACCTGTTTATGTTTATGATGAATGATATGTATACATGCAATGCTTTCAAGGATTTAAAAATTCAAGTTTGTTTTAAACAAAAAGAAACACATGTTATATTAATAAGATAGAATTTGAGTACATCAATGCCCCTTGGGCAAAATAATACAAAATTCTAAGATAAAAAGATATTGTGCATCCTCTTTGGTGCAATGTAGGTATTTAGAGTCTTCTCCTCATGAAGTAGCCGAGTGAGTTCCAAAACCTTCTTCTTGCTTGCGTAGAATTGGGCTTCGAAAGTATCACACTCTCCTTTAAGTTGTATCCAATCCCTTTGTAGGTCTTCAAGAGATGTGGGCATGTCAGGATTAAGGATAGTGTATGGAACCCCTCCCTCCTTAACAGGCTCAATGATCACTTGGAGAATGGAAGGATAAGGCATCATAAGACTTTAAGCGCAAGTTCGTACCCACTTGAGGTAAGGCTCAAGAGGGATGGAATTCTTGTGTCCCAAAGTCTTGCTATCCACCTTGTTTAGCATCCTCCAAGCTTGGATGAATCTCTGGCAAAGTCCTTGATCGTCGTTGCCGTAGTCGAAAACCAAGCCTTGAATCAGCATATCATGTGGGACATCCCTTCGGGCATAACCAAACTGTCTTAGAGCTAAGCACGGGTTGTAGGTGATGCCTCCCCTAATGCCAAGTAGAGGGACATTAGGGAATTCCCCACAACGGTCAACAATGATAACATTCTCTTTAGATCGAGAGCACCAATGAATATCTGAATGTTTAAGTGTCATTAACCTTTGTGACCACCTCAAACCTTGCTCATTCTTTAAGACTTATTGGGGAAGATGAGAAATAAACCATCTTTCCAGGAGAGGAGTGCAACACATAAGAACACCTCTTTTCCTCATTGTACGAGTGTGAAAAGAGTGTAAGATATCCCTAAGCAATGTAGGCATCGGTTTGCGTGACATGAAGATTTTCACAGCGCTCATATCTATGAGTTGGTCAGGATTGGGGAACAAGACCATCCCATATATAAGAAGAGCTACAATCTCCTCAAAAGCTTGCAAGTCTAGGGAATTCCAACAACTTTGGGCTTTCTCAAACAGAAACTTTGCCAAGAAGCCTTTGACACCACTTCTAGTTTCCCAATGAGTTGTGACATCAGATGAGTGCTAGTGCAGGGCTTGAGCAATCTCTTCTGGCTTTGGATCTCTTTCCGTACCGTTGAAAGGTAGTTGATTGAGAATAGGAATCCTCAAAAGTTGAGAGAATTCTTCCAAAGTAGGCACAAGTTGATAGTCAGGAAATGTGAAGCAATGATGCAAAGGGTCAAAGAACTGGAAGAGAACCTTCATCATATCCTCCTCTGTGTTGGAGGTGACCAAGTTGAGTAGACGACCATGCCTCTCGATGAATGGAGAGTTCTCAGGGATCCTTGAATCTAGCTCCTTGAGTTGTGGAGGAATTATTGCAAGGTTGATTTGGATAGTTTTCCTGCGAAGTGAATCCATATCCTACAAAACAAGAACAAAGATGAATCTCCAAAATCCTTGAAATGGTTAGTGAATGCATATGATGTTCATGATGTCCATGATGTTATGTACAAGTATGCATATACAAACAAATCAAGCAAGTTCTTAGTTTAGGCTTGCATGGGGTTTTATAGGTAAGTACCCTCTTGAAGTTTAGTTGGCTCAACCTGTCCTAACAAAAGTAACCGGGTTCTAAGGAGCTCAATATCTCTGGATTGTTTTCTTGGTCATTGTTTCAGCTCAAGCCTCTTTAATGGTGACCGAAATATCCCAAGAAACCAACCCTTAATGAGTGTAGTATCGAGTATCTACCAACTTCGGATTGCACCAAAGCCGGTCATCTCACTACATCCTAAAGGCCAAGTTGGTCAAGTAAAGGGTTCTAGAAGTTCATTAGTGCTTCATGACATCACTCAGCGGCCTCGTATTCTCTTTGATTGACTCAAAGGATACCGGTACCCACAAATATGTCACACTAACATAGCTATTGCTTAGACCATGTCGGTATACCCTGCACAGTTTCCACAATGTATTGTTATTTACCTATAATGTTTCCCAAATACGGGTGGAGGATTCAAACCCAAACAAAGAACCGTAATGTAAAGCAAACAAGTCAAACAATGTAAGAAAATAAATGTGATCTAAACCCTAAGGTAACCCCACTTTTACAATTCCCCAGCAGAGTCGCCAGTTCAATGATACGGTGGGAGAACTGACTTGAGGTTTTGCGTTTTGTCACAAATGTCGCGGTTAGCAAGAGTCGCCACCGACTTTTCTTTTATCCAAAAGGAAAGGTGAAAAAGCACATGAAAGACCTTTGAGATGTTTTCTTGAGTTCGGGGGGGTAGATTATGAAAAGGGAAGGTACTAACACCCTTTTCATCCATGGTTTTCCATGGGATCTTAGTTACTTGCTTAGATCATTTGCTTTGGTTTGTTTGAAATGGTGTTTGGTGTGGTTTTGAAAGTATTTTGTAAAAGAGGCCATTCGTTTAGGCAATCTTTGTAATGATTCTCGTTCGTAAGAATGTATACAAAGATGTTGATCTTTTGAAAATGTTTTCAAGTTTGTAAGATGTTTTAAAATATGTGTGTGTTTATTTTTGAAAATAGCAAGGATTATTTGTTTGAAATGGAGCAAGTAACTAGAAGCTATCTACCTACTCATATGTCTTTCTTGTGTATTTTCTATTCCTTTGACATTGTTGTCTTACCATTGATTTGGTAAGCAACCCTACCTTTGGATGTAAACGGGGCAGGCGTGGGTCATCGTATAACCATGATTAGCAATGTTTGCAAAGTATCTTAGCATTTTTCGAGGGACGAAGATCATTTTGTTAAGGCAACCTTTGAATAGCGTCATCGAGGGACTATGATCTTATATTTGTTTGTTTTTGCCAAGATACTTCGCATGTGTAATATGGCTATTTTGTATAAGGCAACCAAGTGGAGAAACCCTAAGGGTGTTTGTGTGTAAGTGTGTTTAATTGCTTGCATGATTTTATCTTGAATTAGGATTTTCTATTTCATTGATTTTATCTTGCCATACATATCCTAATTGCCAGCATTTAAATTTGAAAGCGATAAAATACGGAAATGTAAAATCCTACGCTATTACAATATTTAGGGGGTGAGGATACAAATTTATGAATGGGGAGTACCAGCGAGAAAAATAAAGAAAATAACAAGGGGTAAAAAGAAAGAAAAGGGAAAAGAGTCAGCGTGCTGCTGGGGGGGGTCAGAAGTTCTGATCCTGGCCTGCTGCAGAATAGAAACCTGTTAGTGAAAATGTGTAGGTCAGAACTTCTGACCCCGGTGCGCTGCAAAATAGAAATCTATTAGTGGGAGGGTCAGAAGTTCTGACCCCTGTGCGCTGCAAAATAGAAATCTTTTAGTGAAAATAAATGGGGTCAGAAGTTCTGACTCTGCTGGGCACACAGTAATTTTCAAGAGTTCTGATATTACTGATAATAAAATAGAGCCCGGAAATTCTGGCGTCAAAGTCGAAACTTGGGCTTCCTCTGTGCCGGTCAGAACATCTGTAATTTGGTTATTCTTCCACAAAACAGAGGGCACGCCTAGGATAGTCTCAGCAGATGTCATAGCGTTTCAGAAGCCAGAACCAAAAATCAGAAGCAAGTTCTGAACTGATTCGTTCTCTACTTAAGCATACAGATGCATGCAAATATCAGAACATGAACAACATCAGAAACATGATGTCTACATTGTGTTTTTGAGTATGTAATTCTGGTGATGCTTAAGCAGTGTGGTGAGAGTCAGCAGGTGCTTACCTTGCTGTTGGAAGAAATTCTGTGAACTGGAGTTGCTTTAACTCTTATGGTGTTCTGGACATGTTCTTTGAATGGATGGATGGAAGGTATATATATGAGTCAAAAGAAACTGTATGGGTGTTTCTCAATCAAGAAATACCTTGAGAATAAATGGAACTTCATATTCCAACATGTCTTGATGAAATATGATTTTTTTTTGTGTTTTGATTTTGATCCATAAACCAAAGTTTGACTTTTTAGTTCGCAAATGACCATTTTTCCCTTGTAAATGGCTTGCTTGGAAAGAAATGATAATTCAAGGCTTGGATTTGTACAAAGGAAAGCTTGAGAATTCAGGATGATTTTCTTGAAAAATGTGAGGGCAAATTTTGGGGTACAACAATAGTCAAACTTCAGACTGAAAGGAAGAATGCCTAGCTGACATTGCTGAACTGCAAAGAGAGGTAACCTTGTTAACATCAAAAGTTGACATTTTAATAAAAAAAATGTCAGGATGTTAAACAATGCATCTAATGTGTTAGATGACATCATTCAAGAAGTAGAAGAAGGAAGAAGATGTACTGACACAGGGTTTGAATATCAATTCTTAAAAATAAGAAAGAAGCTCCTGAGACAAAGTTTGTCCTAGCTAAAATAAAGGAAGAAAGCAAGATTTCTGATCAAATGTCACAACATCCTGTCAGACAACAGGAAGCTCAAACAAAAGTCAAGATTCAATCATTGGTATGTCATTTTTGTGGCAGATATGGTCACACATTGCAAGTATGCAATAGGCTTCATGGATATCACAAACATCTAGCTCTACCTAGCACCATTGCTTATGTTTCTAGAACTAGGAATTAATGGAAAGGGAAATATGCCGTCAAGAATCTCATTGACCGTATTTCTCTTAAAGTCTTATCTAGTGAAGACTGATATTTTGACAGTGGATGCTTTAGGCATATGACAAGTGTGGAGAACCTATTGGTAGATGTTAAACCTTATACAACTAGCTATGTCACCTTTGGATATAGTGCCAAGGGAGTGATTAAAGGTATTGGAAGACTAGATTTTGAAGGATCGCCTAAAATTGATAGAGTTTTGTTTGTAAAAGGTCTGACTACCAACCTAATCAGCATTAGTCAGCTATGTGATCAAGGTCTTAGGGCTCACATCATAGAATCTGAATGTGTGGTCACTAATAAGGAGAATAAAGTGATAATGAAAGGAGATAGATCTAAGGATAATTCCACTTGTGGACACCCCAAGGAGTCAATTATACTTCCACATGTATGTTGTCCAAGGAAGGTGAGGTCAATCTGTGGCATAAAAAACTTGGTCATTTGCATTTGAGAGGTATGAAGAAGATTGTGTCCAGGGAATCAATTAGAGGTATTCCTAATATCAAAATTTAAGAAGGAAAAGTTTATGGTGATTGTCAAATTGGGAAGCAAATCAAGATGTCACACCCAAAGCTTCAACATTTGACCACTTCAAAACCTTTGGAACTCCTTCATATGGATTTGATGGGACCTATGAAGGTTGAAAGTCTTGGAGGAAAAATGTATGCTTATGTTGTTGATGATGATTTTTCTAGATTCACTTGGATAAATTTTATCAAAGAAAAATTAGAAGTCATTGATATCTTCAAGGAATTGTGTCAAAAACATCAAAGAGAGAAGGAAAGCAACATTGTTAGGATCAAAAGTGATCATGGTAGGGAATTGGAGAACATCAAGTTTGCTGAATTTTGTGCCTCTTAATATATTAGTCATGAATTCTAATCACCTGTCACTCCTCAACAGAATAGGATCGTGGAAAGAAAAAATATAACCTTGTAAGAATCAGCAAGAGTTATGCTTCATGCTAAAAAATTGCTATATCATTTATGGGAAGAAGCTATAAATACTGCATGCTATATTCATAATAGAGTCACTTTAAGGATCGGTACCTCAAATATTTTATATGAGTTGTGTAAAGGGAGAAATCCTGTAGTCAAATATTGTCATGTGTTTGGCAGTAAATGATATATTTTTGTTGATCGTGAGCAATGCAGAAAGATGGATCCTAAGAGTGATGAAGGGATATTTTTGGGCTACTCTACAAACATCAGAGCCCATGAGTGTTCAACACCAGAACTCAGGTCATGATGGAATCTATAAATGTTGTGCTTGATGATTCAAGCATAGAGAGTGTACACGATGCTGAAGACAATTTTAGAACATCATTCTAGATGCATGATGAGTCAAAAGATGTGAATGAAGACAACATCAATACTAAGGATATTAATGTTGAACCAGATGACAATCAAGTCAATAAGGGTCCTTCAATCAGAATACAGAAAGATCACCCCAAAGAACTCATTATAGGAAATCTTAATCAAGGGGTCACTACTAGATCAAGGGAAGTGGTTTCTAACTCGTGTTTTGTCTCTAAGATTGAACTCAAGAATGTGAAGGAAGCTTTAACTGATGAATTTTGGATCAATGCCATGTAAGAAGAACTGAATCATTTCAGGAGGAATGAAGTTTGGGATTTGGTTCCTAGGTCTAATGAAACAAATGTCATTAGAACAACGTGGGTATACAAGAACAAAACCGATGAAAGTGGAGTTGTCACCAAAAATAAAGCAAGACTTGTAGAACAAGGATACACTCCAATTGAAGGGATAGATTTTGATGAAACCTTTGTTCCGGTAGCTAGGCTTGAATCAATCAGACTACTATTAGGAGTAACATTCTTATTAAAGTTTAAATTGTTTCAAATGGATGTAAAAAGTGTCTTTCTGAATGGGTACTTTATGAAGAGGTTTATATTGAACAACCTAAAGGGTTTGTTGATCCTACCTATCCAGATCATGTGTTCAAGCTAAATAAGGATCTCTATGGACTAAAGCTAGGGCTTGGTACGAAAGGTTGATAGAATTTTTGGTCAACAATGGATACATAAAAGAAGGAATAGACAAGACCTTGTTTGTTAGGGAGAAGGATGGAAAACTCATGATAGCTCAAATATATGTTGATGATATAGTGTTTGGAGGGATGTCTGACCAGATGGTCCAACATTTTGTCAAACAAATGCAATCAGAATTTGAGATGAGTCTGGTTGGTGAGTTGGCATATTTTCTTCGACTTCAAGTCAAACAGATGGATGATTCTATCTTTATCTCTCAGAGTAAGTATGCCAAGAACATATTCAAGAAGTTTGGAATGGAAAATGAAAGTCACAAAAGGACACCAACTCCTACCCATTTGAAATTGTTAAAAGATGAAAAGGTGTTGTTGTTGATCAAAGCTTATACAGAAGCATGATTGGCAACTTGTTGTAACTTACAGATAGCAGACCTAATATCACCTTTGTTGTTAGGGTGTGTGTAAGATATCATGTTGAGCCAAAAACTAGTCACCTCAATCAAGTGAAGAGGATTTTTAAGTACATCAGTGGTACTATTGACTATGGCATGTGTTGTACCCCAAAATTTTCCCTCTCATTTTATCAACATTTCTCATCACAAGGCTCTTTGAACTCAAGATCAAGCTAGGGTTTGCTCTGCTCAAGACATCTCCTTGCACTGTTGACCTAAATTAGGGTTTGAGTTTGCACAAGGAATTTTGGACTTTCAATGCTCAAAGTGACTTTCATACTTCATGTTGGACTTACAAGATTACCTCTACCAAGTTTCAAGCCTTGAATCAAATTTTTGCTCAGACAATTGGACAGTTTACCTAGAAATCAGCTGTATTGGGGAAAAAATCAACTATGGCCAATTTACAGTCAAACCTCATAAATTTTGACCCACATCAACATTATAGACTCATATGAACCATTTGATCAAGTTTGGACCACAACTCCACAAGAAATTTTATCAGATCACCAAAAGGGCAAAATGGTCATTTTTAGGGTTTTGACTACACAAGGGCAATTTCTGATTTTTGACCTAGCCAATGGAAAATTGAGTTCAAGCATGGATTCAAGGATTCAATGGCATCATCTTGACCTCTTCACAAGGTTCAAAAGATCTCAATTGCATTGGATTGACAGATGAATTTCTCAGTCAACTGATCAAAATTTGACTGTACACTGAAAAGTCAAACTTTGACTTTTTGGTAAAAATCAAGTGCCAAGGGTCATTTTTCATAAAGATTTGTCAAAACATGAAAATTATTCATCAAGAAACCCAATTTTGCAAATTAGGGTTTAAGATTGAAAATTTTCATAACTTAGAATTTTTCTAAGTTATGAAATTTTCTTAATTTTTCCTAACTTTGCCCAACATTTTCACCATGATGAAATTGGATTCAAAAAAAACTTAAAACATGAATGTTGTAGTCCTACACAAAATATACAACTTTGATTCACAAAGTTTTCTCAAAAGAAGCTTGGATCTCAAGTTATGATTTTTGGAACAAGGGTCCATGAAACTTTTAACTTAGTGAAATTTTGCCCTAGTTTAGGCAGGATTTTGACCTATCTTCATGGCCATTTTTCACATAGTTCCACTTGGAATCTAAAATTGAATTTAAAAGATGGAATGTAGAGCATGTTGCAAGCTTTACAAAATGTCCAAGAACTCTCCAAACTCATTTGTGGTTAGGTATAATCGAAGGCTTGAAGTTGGCAAAAACTCACTTTTCATCCATGGCATATTCATATGGATACATGTTGCAAATTCAAATCAGCTTGCTTTGCACTAGATTACAGGCCTCAAAACCATTCCACACTCAATAATTAAATGCAAATCCATTGGTCTAAGGCATTGTTTTGGTTATTAGAACATTGTACACAAAATTAATCCCAAAGTAGAAAAAGCAACATTTCCATTTTTGCCAAATCTTGCTTTATGTCAAAACTAAATCCTTGAGCATAGAGCCAAATCTTGTGCAGCAAAGCATATCCACCAACTTGAGGGGCCGAGATCAGAAGAAGCAGGCTGATAGATAACCTGTACAGGCTTTTATTACATCATTGTGCATTTTGGCTTAAAATACAAGAAACATGTCCAAAACACTAGAACTTGAACATCAGCTAAAACCAACTTGTGCAAGCTTTTGAAACACTTTTCTCACATCCCTTTGAGCCAGAAACACGACCCTTTGAGCCTTCAAACCTCCCATAGCACAAAATCACATCTCATTAGCAAAACAGGACACATCCTGCAGTTTGAGTTCCACAACACAATTTGCTCGTGCGTTTTGTCCCAAATTGGTTCAAACATCTTCCACATAACCCATCTAAACTATCCCAACCCTTAAAGACTAACTGTAACTCCATTAACAGGGTTTGCCATTTTTGATTTGAGCTTGTGCAGGTTGAGTTCTGTAGGCTTGTTCAAGTACATTCAAGGCAAGCTAGACATTGGAGAAGGTCAAGTGAAGTTCAAGGAAGCTCCCAGACATCCCAGGCCTTGTTGAAAAGCTCCACATTGCCATACACGAAGTCAGCTGAAACAGGTTTTTATCAACTTCCTGTCTCTCTATTTAGGAACATTTAGACTTAGGTTTGTGAATAATAAATATAGTATTCATAGCCATGAAGCTGTACATATGCTCAGTTTTCATTTTAATTAAGCATGCTAAGAGAATTTGGTTCATGAACATCCTGAAAAAAATAGGTTAAGATTTAGGGCCAGAGAAATTCTCTCTGGTCTTTGAGAGTTAGGACAAGTTTTTTATATGGTTGAATTCGTCTTGAAAAGCTCTACAACTTTGATGTTATGTGTTTTTGCAATAGAGCACGTATACAGGATCTAGCATTTGTACAGGGCGCGCGCATTTTGTGAAGACAAAGGTTGAAGATGAAGTGTGGTGGGTTGGGCTTGGTCCTGGCTCACTACTGACACCCCCCTTTTACTGAATGCACCCCCTGGCCCAATTTCTTTATATTTTTATATTTTTGTATTTTATTTTCATTTCTGATTTTATTTTATTATTTCTAAATATAAAAAATACCCAAAAATATTTTATAAATTTTCACATTTATTTTGTATTTTATTTTTATTTTTTCTAACATGAAAATAATTTAATTAGTGTATTTTTATTTATTGAAAACTTAAAAATGATATATAAATTATACTTTTTTTATTTTTATTCTTTATTTTATTTACACTAAAAAAATATTGTTCTAAATATATTTTTAGTCTTGTATATATTTTATTTTTATTGTACATATTTAATATAATTAATATATATACATACTTTTATTTTATTTAATAGATACTTTAGAATGAAAAAAACATAAAAATATTATAATTTTATTTTTATTTTTATTTATACTTAAATAACACTTTTTCTAAATATATTTTATTTTTGTATATACACTATTTTATTTTATTGTATATAAATAATATAGTTAATATATTTATTTTCTTAAAGAAAATTAGGGTTTTACCCTTAACCAAAAAATAATCTTTTCATTTACTTCTTCTTTTTTGTATTAAATATTTTTACATACATAAAAATAAACAAAAACCTTTTTGCATATTCATTTACTTTGTATATTTATTTAATTTGTTTATTTAAATATTGTTCATGCCTTTTGATTCAATTTGGATGTAATACTAAAATTAGGGTTTTAATTTCTTGTCAAATAATCCCCATTCAAAAATTGTATCCCCCTCTCCATAATCTTGTTGTAATAGTGGTAGATTTATTTTACACATTTACGCTTTCAATTATGCCATGATTAAAGATTAGGGTTTGTATGCAAAAAAATCCATAAAAACCAACAAGTAGCTTGACCTAATACAAAGACAAAAATGCATGAAAATCAATACATAATGTACACATGCACCCCTAGGGTTACATCCACTTGTTGCCTTAAAAATGGGCCATGTTATGCATGTTGGGTACTTTGGCAAAACAAAAACAAAACAAAAGATCATAGTCCCTCGATGACACTATTTTGGTTGCCAAAACAAAATGATCTAGTCCCTCAGAAAATTGCTAAAAATACCTAACACAATTGCTATCATGGTCTATATGATGACCCGCTCCTGTCCTATTTAACATCCTAATACAAGGTTGTTTACCAAATGCAATGGTAAAACAACACTGTCAAAAGGGTTAAAAACATATAGGAAAGATCTTTGAGTAAAATACGGTAGATAACTCTTAGTTACTTGATCAAAAACTTGCAAAACATCCTTGCTATTTTCAAACACACCTCACAACACAATTTCAAAACATTTCCCAAATCAAACTTTCAAACATTGAAATCTTTTCAAAAGACAAAACACCTTTGTATATATTCAAACAAGAATCATTACAAAGGTTTCCACAACGATGGCCTCTTTTCAAAACATCTTTCAAAACCACTCACAAAGCACCATTTCAAACAATTGAAAAGCAAAAGCAAGTGATCTAAACAAGTAACTAAGAGCCCATGTATAACCATGGATGAAAAGGGTGCTTGCACCTTCCCTTTTCATAATCTACTCCCCGAACCCAAGAAAACATCTCAAAGGTCTTTCCTGTGCTTTTTGACCTTTCCTTAGGATAACATAAAAAGTCGGTGGCGACTCTTGCTAAACTGAAACATTTGCGAACACAAACGCAAAACCTCAACTCAGTTCTCCCACTGTATCACAGCATGTTATACTCTCATGGATCAGATTCCATGTTGGTAGGGTACTATGATGCAGATTGGGCAGGAAGTGCTGATGACAGAAATAGTACTTCAGCTGGTTGTTTCTTTTTAGGAACTAACCTAATTTCCTGGTTTAGTAAGAAAAAGAATTGTGTCTCTTTATCTACTACTGAAACTGAGTATATTGCAGCTGGAAGTAGTAGCTCACAACTGATGTGGATGAAACAAATGCTGAAGGAATATAATGTTAGTCAAGATGTCGTGACATTATAATGCGACAATATTAGTTTTGCTATTAATATTTCAAAAAAATCCTATTTAGCATAGTAGGACTAAGAACATTGACATCCGTCACATATTTATCAGAGATCTTGTCGAAGAGAAAGTGATTATTCTAGAACATATAGCCACTGAAAAACAATTGGCTGATATTTTAACCAAATCTTTGGATGCAAATCAGTTTGAAAAGCTTAGGGGTGAACTCAGTGTCTACATTTTTTAGGAACCTTAGGTTCCAATGCTATGTGTGCTTCCACCTAGTTATTATTAGTTTGTTTGCTTCCATATGTAGTTGTGTGATTCCTTTAGTTGTGCATGGTTTTAACATTTGTTTCCATCTGTGTTTATGTGTGCTTCATTTTTTTTTGGTTTTGCATGTGTGCAATATGTGCTCTTGCAATCTGTGTTTCCATTATTTAATTTACTCTATTTCTTTTTTCAAGATTTTGTCTAAAAAAGGGTAGTAATGTGTTGTGTTGTTTGTGGTTACTTTATGAATGCAACTATTTATGGGTAGCATGATGTTTCACGTTGCTTCCTTGGTGTGTGCTTTTGTTGTTGCTACTAATGTAATCAGTTGTGTAGGATGAGGATGTCTTAACGGATGTTCCAACATTCTGTCTGGTGTATGTTGAGAATCCTTTGTATTTATCTTATGATGTGGCTTTTTCCTTGAGGGGGCGAACTTTTTATTTGTGACAAAGGGAGTATCGTACCTGTCTGATTGTGTAGCTACTGTAACTCTGATATCTTATTTATGTAGTTTGTTTGTTGTTTTATTCCTCTCTCCTGGTTTGTTTGTGCTAAGAGAGTTTTAGCCAAAATTTTCCAAAGGGAGAGATTGTTAATACCATGATTTTAGGATTGGTATAATTTTCTAAAACATGGTATTCTAACATGATGGTCAAGTTTATTTGAAAGCAGATGTTCTGAAAGATGTTGCAACATCCTGTATCAGAACATCAATACATGTTGTATTGTTTTTCTTGACAGATTTAAATTAATTTTGTGAGATTCCTTTTGGTTTTACCTCACTAATTTTTTGCAGGTCAAGAATATTCAATCTGGAACAATTGATTTATCTCCAGGTGTACACAGGTTGCCAAAGTTGGGCTTTGAGACAATTTAGGAAACCTTGTGTTTTGTTCCAAGATTTAAGGATATCTGTTGTACCCCAAAATTTTCCCTCCCATTTTCTCAACACTTCTCATCACAAAGCCCTTGGAGATCAAGATCTAGTTGGGGTTTCATCTGCTCAAGACTTCTCCTTGCACTGTTGACCCAAATTAGGGTTTGTGTTTGCACAAAGATGTTTTGAACTAAATTGCCTAAGATGACTTTCTTGCTTCATATTAGACTCCCAAGTTTATCCATATCAAGTTTCAAGTCTTGATTCCAAGTTTTGCCCAGTCAATTGGACAGTTGACCTAGAAATCAGCTGTATTGGGGAAAAAGTCAACTGTGGCCAATTGACAGTCAAATCTCATGAAAATTGACCCACATCAACATCATGAACTCACATGGACCATTTGATCAAGTTTGGATCACAATTCCACAAGAAATTTGATCAGATCACCAAAAGGGCAAAATGGTCATTTTTAGGGTTTTGACTGCACAAAGGCAATTTTTAACTGTTTGACCTAGACAATGGCAAACCAAGCTCACATATGGATTCAAGGACCCCATGGAATTATCTTGACATGCTCAACAAGTTCAAAAGATCCCAAGTACACAAGATTGACAGTTGAATTTCCCAGTCAATTGATCAATTTTGACTGTATACTGAAAAGTCAAACTTTGACTTTTTGGTCAAAATCAAGAGTCAAGATTCATTTTTCATCAAAACATGCAAAATCATGAAACTTGTTCATCAAGAAATCAAAAAATGCAAATTAGGGTTAGAAATGAGAATTTTTCATAACTTAGAATTTTTCTAAGTTATGAAAAACCCTAATTTTTTCCCAACTTTGCCTCACTTTCTCACCAAGATTCATTTGGATTCAAGCAAACGTCAAAACATGAAAGTTGTAGCTTGTTGCATAATCTACAACTTTGATTCACAAAGTTTTCCTAAAAGAGGCTTGTATCTCAAGTTACAGTTTTTGGAATAAGGGTACTAAACCATTCTTAACTTAGTGAAAATTTGACCTATTTTGGCAAGGTTTTCTACCTAACTTCAAGACCATTTTCCATACACTTCCACTTGGAATTTCAATTTTCATTTCAAAGATGTATTGTAGTACACATTCTAAGCTTTCCAAAATGTCCAAGAACTCATCAAACAACCTCATAACTTGAGAGAATCGAATTTTGCAATATGGCAAAAACTCACTTTTGAATTGGTCATGTACATGTTCATAACTTATGCCATTTTCAAGTCAGCTTGGTTTGTGCTACATTACAGGCCTCTAAACCATCCAACACTCAATAATTTAATGCATGTTCATTGTTCTAAGGCCTTGTTTCATGAGTTTATGCATTACATGTTGAATTAAGCCATTTATGGAAAAAGTGAAATAGCCATTTTTGCAAAAGCAAGCTTTATGTCAAAGTTGCAAATCCACAAGTACAGATCAAATCACTTTGGCACAAGATTATGAGCAAAACACACTGATCAAGACAAGGTTAGCAGCATGTTAAGGGGGCCTCTACCTGCCTAGAAACTCAAGTGGCTTTTGTTTGCTTAAGTGTTAAGAAACACATCATAACATGACACAACTTTCATCTCAGCATTAGAACACTGAAGCAATTATTTTGTACACCTTCTAATCATCAAGCACAAGCTAGAACACGAGAAAACAAGGCCTCAAACACTCCCATTCCCAGAATCACTCTCAAACTGCAGAAACAGGGCAAGGTCTGCAGATTGGATCCCATCTCTCATTCCTTTCATGATTTCTTGCCCAAAGCTCATCAAACACATTCCCTAGCATCACTTGAAGCTAACCAAAACACAAAACACGACCTGTAATTCCTCTAACCAGTTCCACCATTTTCACTTTCTTGTTTTACAGTTGGAGGTCCATAGCTCGATTCAAGGTGCTTCAAAGCAAAGTAAGCATTGGAATAGCATCACCACACTTCAGGAAAGCTATACAGATCATCATCTTGCTCTGAAAGCTCCCCCATTGCCAGATAGAACTTCAACTGAACAAGTATCTTCTTGAACTTCTAACTCTTAGTCTAGGCATCATTAGCTCTAAGTTTGTGAATAAGAAGTGTTCTACTCATGCCCCTGAATCTGTACATGCTTTTACTTTTCATTTATTTTGCCTGAGCTATGAGAATTTAAGGTCTGAATATGGAAGAAAAGTTAGGTCATGATTTGGGATTGTTAAAATTCTCTCTCATTTCTGAGAGTTAGGGTGAGTTCTTTACATATTTAGAATCGTGATTCAATGCTTAACATTTCTTATGTTGGAAGTTTATGCAAAAAGTCAAAGAATCCAGATGTTTGAACTTGGTCACAGGCGCGCGTTTTTGACATCTTTTTGTCTGAAGGTTGAAGAAGAAGCTTCATGGGCTGGGCCAGCTTTGTCTTTCCTTTTCACACCATATTTTTTGATTTCATACCCCCTGAGCCCATTTTATTTATTTGCTTGATTTTTTGACTTTTCTTTTTTTATTCTGATTTATTTATTTTTGCTAATAATATTAAAAACTTGAAAAATTATTTTTACACCATTTTTGCATTTTTTAGGTATTTATTTGTTTATATGGACATTTATACATAAATATATATATATATACTATTATTTAGAGAAAAATTAGAAAAATAATGAAAATATATTTTATTTCTGATTTTATTTCATTTCCTCTTTTGAAAACATTTTGTATCAAAAATATTTTTTTATATAAATGATAAATATTATTATTATATATATATAGTATTTATTTAGTAAATAATAAAGATATTTATATATATTATTATATTTAGGTAAACAATACAAAAAATATATATATTTTTTATTTTATTAATATTTGACATAAAAAAAAATACTTTTTATAAATATACTTCATTTTATTTTATTTTTGTACATGATAAACAAATACTTGTATAAATTAAATAATATATATATTACTTAATAAAAATTAGGGTTTTACCCTTAAAATACAAAAACTCCAAAAAATAATACTTTTTTTATTTTATTTATTTGACATAAATAATACTTTTTTCATACATATAAAAACCCTTTTTGCATTTTGCATCTTTATTTTATTTTCCATTTAATTTATGCAATCAATTATCTTGTAAATATTCCAAAATTGATGTAATAGCTAGGTTTAAATTTCTTGTCTAAATATCCCCCCATTTGAACATTTGTACCCCCCTTCCCATATTGTGTTGTAATAGTGTAGGAATTTTACTTTTCGCACTTTAACGCTTTCTAAATATACCATGCTAGAATTAGGTTTTGTATGCAAATAAAAAGAACAAAATTAGTTTGACCTAATTTCAAGATAATCAAGCATGAAAATGGACAACACCTATTACACTTGCATCCCTAGGGTATTCCACTTGTTGCCTTCAAATAAATAGGCCATATTGTATGTTAGGTCTCTTTGGGCAAAAACAAATACAAATCAATTGATCATAGTCCCTCGATGACGCTTTCGAAAGTTGCCTAAAAAATGATCAAAGTCCCTTAAAAGAAAATTGCCCAAAGATACTTAGCACTATTGCAATTATGGTCTAAACGATCACCCGCGCCCGTCCCTTTCACCTCCTAACACAAGATTGTCCACCAAATGCAATGGTGGAACAAAATTGTTAAAAGGGTTAAAACATAACAAAAATCTTTGAGAACTTTAGGGTAGATAGCTCTTAAGTACTTGTCAACTTGCAAAACAAAAAACTTGCCTATTTTCAAACCACACTTCACAAACACTTTCAAAACAAACTTTCAAAAACCTTGGAATATCTTTTCAAAAAGACAAACACCTTTTGTAAAACATTCGAGTAAAGAATTGTTACAAGGGTAGCCTATACAAGGCATCTTTTTCAAAACATTTTCAAAACCACACACCAAGCACCATTTCAAACAATTGAAAACCAAGGCAAGTTGATCTAAGCAAGTACCTAAGAGCCCATGGATAACCATGGATAGAAAGGGTGCTAATACCTTCCCTTTCTATAATCTACTCCCCGAACCCAAGAAAAATCTCAAAGGTTTTTGCTGTGCTTTTTAAACCTTTCCTTAGGATAAAATAAAAAGTTGGTGGCGACTCTTGCTCAACCGAAACATTTGCGAAAACAAAGGCAAAACCATAGTCAGTTCTCCCACCGTATCACAGAACTGGCGACTCTGCTGGGGATAAATTTAAAAGTGGAGTAACCTTAGGGCTTAGATCACCCTCTTGTATGACTAATTGTTTGAATTGATTGCTTTATATCTTGGCTCTATTGTTTGGGTTTACAATCCTACACCCGGATTTTGGGAAACATTTCATAGATAGCAATACATTGTGGAAACTGTGCGGGGTATACCGACACGGTCGAAGCAATAGCTATATTAGTGCGACATATTTGTGAGTACCGGTAACCCTTGAGTTCAATCAAGGAGAGTACGTGGCCGCTGAGTGATGTCACTAAGCACTAATGACCTAGAACCTTACTTGACCATCTTGGCCTTTTATTAGGAGTAGTGAGATGACCGGCTTTGGTGCAGTCCGAAGTTGGTAGATACTCGATACTACACTCATTGAGGGTTGTTTTCTTGGAATATTTTGGTCGCTAGTTAAGTGGCTAAACCAAAACAATGAACAATGAAAACAATCCGATGATATTGAGCTCCTTAGAACCCGGTTACTATTTATAGGACAGGTTTTTAAGCCAACTACACTCAAGAGGGTACTTACCTATGAAACCCCATGCCGGCCTGAAACTAGGGTTTGGTGTGATTTGCTTGTACATATGTTTTGTGCATACATCATAAACATTATAAAACATCATATGCATTCACTAACCATTTCAAGGGTTTGGATCTTCATCTTTGTTCTTGTTTTGTAGGTCATGGAAATTCCTCGCAGAAACACCATCCAAGTCAACCTTGTGAGAATTTCTCCTCAACTCAAGGAGCTCACCTCAAGAATTCCGGAAAACTCATCCTTCAGTGAAAGACATAGTAGACTGCTCAGCCTAGTCAACACCAACGTTGAAGAAGACATGATGAAAGTGCTATTCCAATTCTTTGACCCTCTTCACCACTGTTTCACTTTCCCTGATTATCAGTTGGTACCCACTTTGGAGGAGTTTTCTCAACTCCTGAGAATTCCTATCCTTAATCAACTACCCTTCAACGGTACGGAAAAGGAACCAAAGACGGAAGATGTTGCTCGAGCATTACATCTACAATCATCCGACATCAAGGGGCATTGGGAAACCAGAATCGGCGTCAAAGGATTCTTAGCAAAATTCTTGGTTGAGAAGGCACAAGAATGCTGGAATTCATTGGACCTTCAAGCCTTTGAAGAAATTGTGGCACTCCTTATCTATGGGTTGGTCTTGTTCCCAAATCCTGACCAATTGGTAGATGTCAACGCCGTCAAAATCTTCTTGTCCAGAAATCCAATACCAACATTGCTTGGGGACATTCTTCACTCATTTTACACACGAACAATGAGAAAGAGGGGTGTTCTCATGTGCTGTACTCCTCTCCTTGCAAGGTGGTTTATTTCGCACCTTCCACAATCTGTCTTGAAGAATGACCAAGGCTCGAGGTGGTCCCAACGGTTGATGACTCTTACTCACTCTGATGTACATTGGTGTTCTCGGTCCAGAGAAAATGTCATCATCGACGATCGTTGTGGAGAGTTTCCTAATGTTCCTTTACTTGGAATCAGAGGAGGTATCACCTACAACCCTTGCCTAGCTTTGAGGCAATTTGGATATGCACGGAAGGATGGCCCTCATGACATGTTGATTCCTGACCTAGTTTTTGACTTCGACAGTGATGCGCAAGGACTTCGCCAAAGATTCATCAGAGCTTGGGGAAGACTCAACAAGGTTGATAGCAAGACTCTGGGACACAAAAACTCCATCCCTCTTGAGCCTTATCTCAAGTGGGTACGAGCCCGAGCCCAAAGTCTGATGATGCCTTATCCTCATGTTCTCCCTGTGATTAAAGAGCCCGTCAAGGAAGGAGAGGTTCCCTACACCATCCTACATCCTGACATGCCTACATCGTGGGAGGAAATGCAGAAAAGTTGGATTCAGCTCAAGGAGGAACGGAATACTTTTGAAGCCAGCTTCTACGCTAGTGAGAAGAAGGTTTTAGAGCTTACCCTCCGACTCCATGAGCAAGAGGCCCTCAACACCTACATCGCACCAAAGAGGATGCGCAATGTCTTTTTGCCTTGAGAAGTTATTTTGTAATATTTGGCCCATGGGGCATTTATGTACTAACAAATTTCTTCTTATTAATATGACGTGCGTTCTTCTTTGTCTGCAACAATTTTGAATGTTCTAAATCCTTGAATGCATTGCATACATAAGCATACCATTCATCATGTGCATAAGCAGGTCTCACGCCAGGTTTCCTTATCTGTCTGCTGTTTATTTCAGTAGGATGGATCTTGAGCAAACAGTCAAAGACCTACAAGCTCAGAATGCACAGTTCCAGCAACTCCTGATGACCTTGGCTAAGGGTCAGGAGGATATCAAGACTCAATTGGGGAACAAAGACCCAGTGAAAAAGAAGAAAAAGAGACTCGGGGTGGCTACTTTGGGGAGAAGATTTGACGGAGAAGCTCGGAGAGTGCTTGAATTTCCTCCTACTTCTGATGAAGGAACCAACAAAGGAGGTGGGGCTGCGGTACCTTCCGAGTCTGATGCGGAAGAAGAGGAGGTCAAAGAGGATGAAGATTATTCTGATCAGCAATACCCTCCCGCTGATGATAAATACAAAGGGCTAGAAGACAGGTTGGCCGCCATGGAATTACAAAGGGTACCAGATTTGGATTTTGAATACTTGGGTTTGGTCGTCGGGATTGTGATTCCCCCAAAATTCAAAGTGCCAGTGTTTGTGAGGTATGATGGGTTGTCCTGTCCCAAGATGCATCTCAGGTCCTACATGAGAAAGATTCAACCCTATACGGCAGATAAAAATCTTTGGATTCATTTCTTTCAAGACAGCCTTTCTGGAGCTCAGTTGGAGTGGTTTTATCAGCTAGAGGGAACCAGCGTCCGAAATTGGGAAGATTTGGCCACCGCTTTCTACAAACAATATCAATACAATTCTGAACTTGCTCCTACTCGTACCCAACTTTAGGGTATGTCATTGGGAACAGGCGAAGGGTTCAAAGAATATGCACAAAAATGGAGGGATTTGGCTGGCAGGGTGCAGCCTCCTTTAACCGACCGAGAGCTTGTTGATATGTTTCTTGGGACCCTATCTGGGCCATTTTTCAATCATCTGATTGGTAACTCTTCCGCGGGGTTTACCGATTTGATCTTAACAGGCGAAAGAATAGAAGCTGGCATCAAGTCAGGAAAGATTCAGAAGGGTGTTGCTGCAAGTGTTGAGAAGAAACCTTTTAAGAAGGAAACAGCTGTGGTATATTCTCAGAGAAGAGCAGGGAAGACTGAACGCCGGCCAACTGTGGGGGCCGTAATGATTCAAAACACTTCAAGTGAGCAGCCTCGCTATAACCAGTCCAGACCAAATCAACAACGGGTGGAACGGCCACAACGGCAGTTCACCCGCATTAATATGACTCCAGCGCAAGTGCTTCCCCATCTGTTAAAGTTGAATCTCGCCACCATCAAGGAGGCACCAAAGAATGTGAATACGTCCTCTCCGCATTATCATCCTAATGCTAAATGCGCCTACCATTCTGACAGTGTCGGGCACGACACCAATGATTGTTGGGCACTCAAGCATAAAATCCAAGACCTGATAGAGGCGAAGGAGGTGGAATTTGACGCTCCGGAGAAGCCTAATGTGATATCTGCACCCATGCCGAAGCACGGCCGAAATGTCAATGCCATTGAAGAAGATTTGTATGTTGCCGATGTTAATGATCTGATAACTCCATTGCTAACCATCAAGTTGAATTTGTTAAGGGCCGGGATCTTCCCGGGATGTAAAGAAGACTGCTATTGTTGTTACTCTCTGCCGTTTGATTGTCCGTTACTGAAGAAAGGCATCCAAGGCCTTATGGATAGTCGACAAATTTTGTTTGAAAAAGTTTCTGCTGTTCCAACTCATACTGAAGATGTCTCAATCATAACCATTCACGCCAATCTTTCCAAGGCCGTCAAAAAGCCTGTTAAGATTACACCAGCTACGAAATCTGTTCCTTTGAAGATAACAATGCCAGGGCCTGTCCCCTATGTTTCTGAGAAGTCCATACCATGGAACTATGGCGGTGACGTTTACTACCATGGTATCAAACAAATCAAAATAACTGAAGAAAGTTCGGATGATGACGAGGCCAGCATTGGTAACATTGCAGGCACGAGTAAAATCACCAGGAGCGGGAGAATATTTTCTCCAGAGATTGCCCCTCCAAGAGCAATCTTTGGACCCTCCTCAGCTGACAAGGTCATCCCTGCACCAATAAAACTCTCTGCTAGAACCCCTTTGATTGAGGATGTTGTTGTTCCTAGTACTGTCTCTCCTACCGCTGCTGATAAAGGTAAGGGAATCCAAGATGACCTCGTCAGGACGAGGGCTCAACCCTTGGTCATCCCGGAAACCTCCAAGAAGGAAATGGATGAGATTTTGAGGATAATCAAAAGAAGTGATTACGATGTGGTAGAACAGCTGGGGCAAACCCCCTCAAAGATCTCCATGCTGGCACTGCTACTTTGCTTGGAAGCGCATGCTAAAGCTCTGATAAAATTCCTGAAGGCAGCCCATGTGCCCCAGGAAACCTCTGCAGATCAATTTCAAAATTGCGTGGCTAGCCTGACTGCGGACAATGGATTAGGGTTCTCTGATGCCGTCCTAACTCCTAAAGGTAGAAACCACAATGATGCTTTGCACATTTCAGTCGAGTGTCGGGGAACCACCCTCGCACATGTCTTGGTCGACACTGGTTCGTCGCTGAATGTATTTCCTAAGAAGGCCTTGGACCGACTAGATTGTGAAGGGTTGGAATTGAAGCCGAGTGATATTGTTGTCAGAGCTTTCGATGGTTCGAAGAGAATGGTCCATGGGGAGGTTGAAATTCCCATCAAGATAGGCACTGAGGTGTTTAAATCCACTTTCTATGTGATGGACATCCGTCCGTCATACTCTTGCTTGCTGGGTAGGCCTTGGATACACCATGCTGAGGCAGTCACCTCCTCCTTACATCAGATGTTGAAGTATCCTGTCAAGGGAAAGATCATTACTGTCCATGGCGAAGAGGAGTACATGATTAGCCACTTGAATTCTTTCCGGTACGTGGAGGTAGAAGGAGAGTTCATTGAGACGCCTTTTCAGCATTTCGAAGAAGTCCTTCCTAAGATAACAGTAGCAAAGTTGGCAGCTGAGACACCGAGGCAGATGGCCAGGTGGGATCTCTGGAAGACGCAAGGGCCGTAATAAAGGAAGGGAAGAATTCAGCATGGGGGCAGTTACCTGACATTCCACATAAGATAGACAAATTTGGATTAGGGTTCACTACCGCAGGCCAGAAAGCGATGCACCGTTCGAAGATTGAAAGAGCGCCAGTCAAAATTTCTCCCTACGGAATCAACGCCTTAGAGGATGAAGACAAAGAAAGCAACATTGAAGAGTGGATTTACCCAACTGTCAAAGGAGGATTGAGCAACTGGGAGGCAAAAGACTTTGTCCCCATCACTTTTATTCATCAGTAATTTATCTGTTAAACATTTCCTATTTGGTCTGTAATATTTACTCTCAAACAATCCGTACACTATCTTTTCACCTCATGCCTTGCCCGGGGCATGTAGGTCCATTTGTAAGGGTTTTGATTATTTTTCATATCCATATGCCATGTTTAATGATTCATTGGATGTTTTTCATTTGATAAACTGCTTGTGTTCATTTTCTTTCCTTTTGCATTTTTTGTTTAAAGATGGCTATCCCTTACACACACCCACACTCACCAATGCAGGTACCCATCCACTCCGGATTCCATGGGTGACTATTCTGCTGTATCTTTCAATAACTCTGAAGATCTGATCAATCAAGCCGAGTATGAAGATGACGAAGGTTGTGAAGTACCAGGGGAACTACCCAGACTTCTACAGCAAGAGGAAAGGGCCATCTTACCTCACGAAGAGTCATTGGAAACTGTCAACTTAAGGACCGAGGAAGACCGGAAGGAGGTACAAGTGGGTGCCAATCTGGAATCAAGTGTCAAGGAATGCCTGATACAGTTGTTGAATGAGTATGTTGAAATCTTCGCTTGGTCTTATGAAGACATGCCGAGTTTAGACACAGACATCGTGGTTCACCGTCTCCCCACAAGAGAGGACTGTCCACCGATCAAGCAAAAAGTCCGCCGAATGAGGCCTGACATGTCTGAAAAGATCAAAGCAGAAGTGATGAAGCAATTCGACACTGGCTTTCTGGCTGTTACGTCCTATCCTCAATGGGTCGCTAACATCGTGCCGGTACCTAAGAAAGATGGCAAAGTCAGGATGTGTGTGGACTACCGGGATTTGAACAGGGCCAACCCCAAAGATAATTTTCCGCTGCCACACATTGACATTTTGATCGACAATACAGCTCAGCACAAAGTGTTTTCCTTCATGGATGGATTCTCGGGCTACAATCAAATCAAAATGGCCCCCGAGGACATGGAGAAAACTACTTTTGTCACACAATGGGGCACCTTCTGTTACAAGGTGATGCCGTTCGGGCTGAAGAATGCAGGGGCAACTTATCAACGCGCCATGGTAGCTTTGTTTCATGATATGATACATCATGAGATTGAGGTTTACGTAGATGATATGATAGCTCGGTCACAAACAGAGGAAGAGCACCTTTAACATCTAGAAAAGTTGTTTTCCAAGTTGAAAGAATACAAACTCAAGCTGAATCCAAGTAAGTGCACTTTTGGAGTTAGGTCTGGTAAACTTCTGGGATTCATTATAAGCAACAAAGGCATTGAAGTCGATCCAGCAAAAGTGAAAGCAATACAAGAGATGCCTGCTCCCCGTACTGAAAAGGAGGTTAGAGGATTCTTGGGGCGTTTGAACTATATTGCCAGATTCATCTCTCATCTGACTTCTACCTGTGAGCCGATTTTCAAACTCTTGAAGAAATATCAGGTAGTCGAATGGAACGACGATTGTCAAGCTGCTTTTGATAGAATCAAGGAGTATTTGCTAGAACCTCCTATTCTGATGCCACCCGTCGAAGGAAGACCATTGATCATGTATTTGACCGTCTTGGAAAACTCAATGGGGTGTGTTTTGGGCCAGCATGACGAGTCTGGTCGAAAAGAGCATGCTATTTATTACCTTAGCAAAAAGTTTACCGACTGTGAGACTCGCTACTCACTGCTCGAGAAAACTTGCTGCGCTTTGGTATGGGCTGTTCGCCGACTAAGACAGTATATGTTGACTCATACCACTCTATTGATTTCCAAAATGGATCCTATCAAGTATATCTTCGAAAAGCCCGCTTTATCTGGAAGGATAGCTAGATGGCAAATGATCCTAACTGAATATGACATCCAGTACACCACCCAAAAAGCTATAAAAGGGAGTGTACTAGCTGACCATCTGGCTCATCAAGCTATCGAAGACTATCAACCCATGAGATTTGACTTCCCAGACGAGGACATCATGAATTTGGACAACATTGAAGGTGACGGACCGTATGACGGACCCGAAAAGGAATCCCCATGGACCCTGTACTTTGATGGTGCTTCAAATGCACTTGGAAATGGTATCGGCGCAGTACTCATTTCTCCGGAAGGTTGTCACACACCTTTCACGGCCCGACTTTGCTTCAGCTGCACAAACAACATGGCTGAATACGAAGCTTGCATCTTTGGTCTCAAGGCTGCTATAGACTTGGGGATCAAATCTTTGATCGTATTTGGGGACTCAGATTTGGTTATCAGTCAAATCAAAGGAGAGTGGGATACCAAGCATCCTAATCTTGTCCCATACAAAGAACATGTCTTGACATTGTTGCCTCATTTCGAGCAAATTACCTTCGAGCATTTCCCGCGAGAAGAGAATCAGCTAGTAGATGCTCTAGCCACAATGTCTTCCATGTTTAAACTCAACTGGGATAACGAGGCTCCCCAAATCACCATCGAGCGAATAGATGAACCTGCACATTTTCATGAGATTAATACCGAAGAAGTAGTGGAACAACCCTGGTTCCATGAAATCAAAAGGTATCTCGAGACTAGAGATTATCCCGGAGGAGCTTCCGTAAATGACAAGAAGTTCTTAAGGAAATTCGCTGCTAAATTCTTCCTGAGAAACGGCATCCTTTACAAACGAAGCCATGATTGTGTGTTACTCCGATGCGTAGACAAAGCTGAAGCAGAGTTGATCATGACTGATATACACAGCGGCACATTTGGCACTCACTTGAGCGGGCATACAATGGCTAAGAAGATCCTAAGGGCAGGCTATTACTGGTCTACCATGGAAGCTGACTGCCATCAACATTCTCGTACTTGCCACAAATGCCAAGTTTACGCTGATAAAGTTCATATCCCTCCGGTTCCTCTCAATGTTCTGACTGCTCCGTGGCCCTTTGCAATGTAGGGCATTGATATGATTGGAGAGATCAAGCCCACAGCTTCCAACGGACATCGCTTCATCCTGGTCGCCATTGACTATTTCACCAAATGGGTCGAAGCAGCTTCCTTCGCCTCTGTTACTAAAAATGTGGTTGCCCGCTTTATCAAGCAAAATCTCATATGCCGGTATGGTGTTCCAGACAGGATCATCACAGACAACGGTACAAATCTAAATAACACAATGATCACCGCATTGTGCGAACAATTCAAGATTTATCATCACAATTCATCTCCCTATCGGCCGAAGATGAACGGTGTTGTTGAAGCTGCGAACAAAAACATTAAGAAGATCATTCAGAAAATGACAGTCACTTACAAAGACTGGCATGAGATGTTACCGTTTGCTCTGCATGGATACCGTACGACGGCACGTACTTCAACTGGGGCAACCCCATTTTCTTTGGTATATGGCATGGAAGTTGTTTTGCCTATGGAAGTCCAGATTCCTTCTCTAAGGATTATGAAGGATGCAGGTTTGAATGAAGATGATTGGATGCAGACACGACTTGATCAACTCAATCTGATCAACGAAAAGCGACTTGCTGCTATATGCCATGGTCAGGCGTATCAAAAACGGATGATCAAGGCCTTCAATAAGAAAGTCAGACGCCAAGTGTATCAAGTCGGAGATCTCGTAATCAAGCGGATTATCTTACCGCAAAGTGATCCCAGGGGCAAATGGACTCCTACATATGAAGGACCATTTGTGATCAAGAGCATATTTTCTGGTGGTGCAATGATTCTGACCACCATGGACGGCGACGATTTGCCGCACCCTGCGAACACAGACATAGTCAAAAGATACTACGCATAAAATAACCCGACAAGTCGAAAACCCGAAAGGGCGGCTTGGGCAAAAATGGGCATCCCGGTGGATCGAAAACCCGAAAGGGCGGTTCAGGCAAAAATTAGGGATAAAAACAAAAAAAATCTGTACACTCGGCAAGTTGAAAACCCGAAAGGGCGGCTTGGGCAAAAAGGGGTTTCCCGGTGGATCGAAAACCCGAAAGGGCGATTCAGGCAAAAGTTAGGGAATTAAAGCGTATGACTATGTCTCGTCGGACCACTTCAAAGACAATCTCTTCATCAACCAGTTCCAGGTTTCTGATCAATCCAGTCATCAGCAAACGAAGCATTAAACGGACAGATATTCAGAGTTGTGAAAGCTATAGCGAAATGGAATCCCATGGAATTATTTCACATAGCCATCTTTATTTTGTATAAATCTTTCAATATTTATGACAAAATCCTTTTACTAGGATGGTTGTCTCCTTTGTACAAACATACTCATAGAAAGTCAGTACAAATACTTTTCCCAGAAATTTGTGTCTTTTCCTTTCTTTTTTCTCTTGCACTAATTGTTTATTTTGAGAAACGTCCAATGTTTTGTTAAATAGGCATATGCATTTGAACATAATCATTTCCTTATGAATCAAGAAAGAGGATTACTGATAGGTCAAAGGTGCAGTTGGATATCTTGATACCCTTCGAAGGAAACCCCCAGGAGATTTGGGATCCATATCCCCCAGCAAGTCTTGAAGCTTATCCCCAGTAGATTCTGGAAGCTTATCCTACAGAGTGCGGACGTCTCTCCCGAGTTTTATTCAAAGTTATTCCTCACAAGGGCTTATAACTGGGTTATCCTCAGCTTATTGCCACGGAAGATCGCACTCGTCAAAATTCTTCCTACCTCCAGCGGAGTTCATCAGAGTTCCCCAACATAGCTTATCAATACAAGCCCCAGAGGAGTTTGTCTTTGTTATCCCCAGCCAGAGGATCCTCCGGAACTCAATTCCCCTCAGAATTTAAGTTTCAGTATCCCCAGCCGAGCTAAAACTTCAAATTATCGATCCTCAGCGAAGCCAGACTAATGAACCTTCTCCCCGCAGAATTTTGGGACGGCAAATCTTGAGTTCCCCAGTGAAGTCGCCAGAGATACTTCCCACCAAGCTGAAGATTCTCAGTCTTACCTCCCCGGCATGAGTCTATTAGATTGGTACTCCCCAGTAGAAGTCATCAGGAATTCCCCCGAAGATTGGTATACAACCCAAGTTCCTTTTCTCCAGCAACAACCAGGAATTATTCTTCCGAGCAGCAGTCAAGATACTGCTATCTTCAGCCATCCCGAATTCATCTATCCTTTGCAAGACAGCTCTCCAGCTTACATGCGCATCCATTTACATTCATATCATATAACATACATTGTATCATGCATCATGACATTGCATATAACTAACTCTTTACCTTTTCAGGTAAGATTTGTCGAAAGACTAAAATCATTATCTTCCGAGATTTCTTTCCAGGAATAGTTCGGATGCGACCCAGACACGGCAACATTCTAATGCTTATTCCAGATTTATCCAGATGCAGTTTACACAAGCTCATCATCAGGGAACCCTACACCGGTTCTCCCTCCAACTCCAAGACTTCTGAAAACAGTTTATGGATTCTTCCCAACAACGGATGTTAATATATCGCTTGTTCAGACTCTTCTCAACTTTTGAAAACAATTTACGGACGCTTCCCAACAACGGATGCTGCTCTATTGCTTATTCAACTTCAAGATTTTTGAAAATAGTTCACGGGTTCTCCAAGTAACGGATGTTAACCTATCGCTTGTTCAGATTCTTCTCCAGACTTCTGAAAACAGTTTATGGATTCTTCCCAACAACGGATGTCAATCTACCACTTGTTCAGATGCAACCTTTGAAAACAGTTTACGGACGCTTCCCAACAACGGATGCTGCTCTATTGCTTATTCAACTCCAAGATCTCTGAAAACAGTTCACGGGTTCTCCAAGTAACGGATGTTAACCTATCACTTGTTCAGTTTCTTCTCAAGACTTCTGAAAACAGTTTATAGATTCTTCCCAACAACGGATGTTAATCTATCAACTTGTTCAGATGCAATTTTTGAAAACAGTTTACGGATTCTTCCCAACAACGGATGTCAATCTATTGCTTATTCAGACCCCCAGATCAGAGATGGTCCAAAGCATGGACACCTTCCTGATACTCATTCCAGATGGCATCTCTAAGCCCATCCCCGACAAGTTTCTGTCATTCTTCCAGATGGCATCATTAAGCCCATCTCCAAATGGCATCTCTAAGCCCATTCCCGCATCCATTGCTTTGACGAGTGCAAATTTCCGAGCACTCTAGTGTCCAATCTCCTTTTACCTTCGAGTCACGAAAGGCAAACTTGCCAATCTAACTCTTCGGATTCAAGAAGATTGAACAGGGGCAACTGTTGTACCCCAAAATTTTCCCTCCCATTTTCTCAACACTTCTCATCACAAAGCCCTTGGAGATCAAGATCTAGTTGGGGTTTCATCTGCTCAAGACTTCTCCATGCACTGTTGACCCAAATTAGGGTTTGTGTTTGCACAAAGATGTTTTGACCTAAATTGCCTAAGATGACTTTCTTGCTTCATATTAGACTCCCAAGTTTATCCATATCAAGTTTCAAGTCTTGATTCCAAGTTTTGCCCAGTCAATTGGACAGTTGACCTAGAAATCAGCTGTATTGGGGAAAAAGTCAACTGTGGCCAATTGACAGTCAAATCTCATGAAAATTGACCCACATCAACATCATGAACTCACATGGACCATTTGATCAAGTTTGGATCACAATTCCACAAGAAATTTGATCAGATCACCAAAAGGGCAAAATGGTCATTTTTAGGGTTTTGACTGCACAAAGGCAATTTTTGACTGTTTGACCTAGCCAATGGCAAACCAAGCTCACATATGGATTCAAGGACCTCATGGAATTATCTTGACATGCTCAACAAGTTCAAAAGATCCCAAGTACACAAGATTGACAGTTGAATTTCCCAGTCAATTGATCAATTTTGACTGTATACTGAAAAGTCAAACTTTGACTTTTTGGTCAAAATCAAGAGTCAAGATTCATTTTTCATCAAAACATGCCAAATCATGAAACTTGTTCATCAAGAAATCAAAAAATGCAAATTAGGGTTAGAAATGAGAATTTTTCATAACTTAGAATTTTTCTAAGTTATGAAAAACCCTCATTTTTTCCCAACTTTGCCTCACTTTCTCACCAAGATTCATTTGGATTCAAGCAAAAGTCAAAACATGAAAGTTGTAGCTTGTTGCATAATCTACAACTTTGATTCACAAAGTTTTCCCAAAAGAGGCTTGTATCTCAAGTTACAATTTTTGGAATAAGGGTACTAAACCATTCTTAACTTAGTGAAAATTTGACCTATTTTGGCAAGGTTTTCTACCTAACTTCAAGACCATTTTCCATACACTTCGACTTGGAATTTCAATTTTCATTTCAAAGATGGATTGTAGTACACATTCCAAGCTTTCCAAAATGTCCAATAACTCATCAAACAACCTCATAACTTGAGAGAATCGAATTTTGCAATATGGCAAAAACTCACTTTTGAATTGGTCATGTACATGTTCATAACTTATGCCATTTTCAAGTCAGCTTGGTTTGTGCTACATTACAGACCTCTAAACCATCCAACACTCAATAATTTAATGCATGTTAATTGTGCTAAGGCCTTGTTTCATGAGTTTATGCATTACATGTTGAATTAAGCCATTTATGTAAAAAGTGAAATAGCCATTTTTGCAAAAGCAAGCTTTATGTCAAAGTTGCAAATCCACAAGTACAGATCAAATCACTTTGTCACAAGATTATGAGCAAAACACACTGATCAAGACAAGGTTAGAAGCATGTTTAGGGGGCCTCTACCTGCCTAGAAACTCAAGTGGCCTTTGTTTGCTTAAGTGTTAAGAAACACATCATAGCATGACACAACTTTCATCTCAGCATTAGAACACTGAAGCAATTATTTTGTACACCTTCTAATCATCAAGCACAAGCTAGAACACGAGCAAACAAGGCCTCAAACACTCCCATTCCCAGAATCACTCTCAAACTGCAGAAACAGGGCAGGGTCTGCAGATTGGATCCCATCTCTCATTCCTTTCATGATTTCTTGCCCAAAGCTCATCAAACACATTCCCTAGCATCACTTGAAGCTAACCAAAACACAAAACACGACCTGTAATTCCTCTAACCAGTTCCACCATTTTCACTTTCTTGTTTTACAGTTGGAGGTCCATAGCTCGATTCAAGGTGTTTCAAAGCAAAGTAAGCATTGGAATAGCATCACCATACTTCAGGCAAGCTATACAGATCATCATCTTGCTCTGAAAGCTCCCCCATTGCCAGATAGAACTTCAACTGAACAGGTATCTTCTTGAACTTCTAACTCTTAGTCTAGGCATCATTAGCTCTATGTTTGTGAATAAGAAGTGTTCTACTCATGCCCCTGAATCTGTACATGCTTTTACTTTTCATTTATTTTGCCTGAGCTATGAGAATTTAAGGTCTGAATATGGAAGAAAAGTTAGGTCATGATTTGGGATTGTTAAAATTCTGTCTCATTTCTGAGAGTTAGGGTGAGTTCTTTACATATTTAGAATCGTGATTCAATGCTTAACATTTCTTATGTTGGAAGTTTGTGCAAAAAGTCAAAGAATCCAGATGTTTGAACTTGGTCACAGGCGCGCGTTTTTGACATCTTTTTGTCTGAAGGTTGAAGAAGAAGCTTCATGGGCTGGGCCAGCTTTGTCTTTCCTTTTCACACCATATTTTTTGATTTCATACCCCCTGAGCCCATTTTATTTATTTGCTTGATTTTTTGAATTTTCTTTTTTTATTCTGATTTATTTATTTTTGCTAATAATATTAAAAACTTGAAAAATTATTTTTACACCATTTTTGCATTTTTTAGGTATTTATTTGTTTATATGGACATTTATACATAAATATATATATATACTATTATTTAGAGAAAAATTAGAAAAATAATGAAAATATATTTTATTTCTGATTTTATTTCATTTCCTCTTTTGAAAACATTTTGTATCAAAAATATTTTTTTATATAAATGATAAATATTATTATTATTATATATATATATAGTATTTATTTAGTAAATAATAAAGATATTTATATATATTATTATATTTAGGTAAACAATACAAAAAATATATATATTTTTTATTTTATTAATATTTGACATAAAAAAAATACTTTTTATAAATATACTTCATTTTATTTTATTTTTGTACATGATAAACAAATACTTGTATAAATTAAATAATATATATATTACTTAATAAAAATTAGGGTTTTACCCTTAAAATACAAAAACTCCAAAAAATAATACTTTTTTTATTTTATTTATTTGACATAAATAATACTTTTTTTCATACATATAAAAACCCTTTTTGCATTTTGCATCTTTATTTTATTTTCCATTTAATTTATGCAATCAATTATCTTGTAAATATTCCAAAATTGATGTAATAGCTAGGTTTAAATTTCTTGTCTAAATATCCCCCCATTTGAACATTTGTACCCCCCTTCCCATATTGTGTTGTAATAGTGTAGGAATTTTACTTTTCGCAGTTTAACGCTTTCTAAATATACCATGCTAGAATTAGGTTTTGTATGCAAATAAAAAGAACAAAATTAGTTTGACCTAATTTCAAGATAATCAAGCATGAAAATGGACAACACCTATCACACTTGCATCCCTAGGGTATTCCACTTGTTGCCTTCAAATAAATGGGCCATATTGTATGTTAGGTCTCTTTGGGCAAAAACAAATACAAATCAATTGATCATAGTCCCTCGATGACGCTTTCGAAAGTTGCCTAAAAAATGATCAAAGTCCCTTAAAAGAAAATTGCCCAAAGATACTTAGCACTATTGCAATTATGGTCTAAACGATCACCCGCGCCCGTCCCTTTCACCTCCTAACACAAGATTGTCTACCAAATGCAATGGTGGAACAAAATTGTTAAAAGGGTTAAAACATAACAAAAATCTTTGAGAACTTTAGGGTAGATAGCTCTTAAGTACTTGTCAACTTGAAAAACAAAACACTTGCCTATTTTCAAACCACACTTCACAAACACTTTCAAAACAAACTTTCAAAAACCTTGGAATATCTTTTCAAAAAGACAAACACCTTTTGTAAAACATTCGAGTAAAGAATTGTTACAAGGGTAGCCTATACAAGGCATCTTTTTCAAAACATTTTCAAAACCACACACCAAGCACCATTTCAAACAATTGAAAACCAAGGCAAGTTGATCTAAGCAAGTACCTAAGAGCCCATGGATAACCATGGATAGAAAGGGTGCTAATACCTTCCCTTTCTATAATCTACTCCCCGAACCCAAGAAAAATCACAAAGGTTTTTGCTGTGCTTTTTAAACCTTTCCTTAGGATAAAATAAAAAGCCGGTGGCGAATCTTGCTCAACCGAAACATTTGCAAAAACAAACGCAAAACCATAGTCAGTTCTCCCACCGTATCACAATATCTTTCTGTATAAATTGGTGCAGCACTCAGCATGTGCAACAAGGAATATCTGGCGTAGATTCAAGGCCCAAGGATAACTAAAGAGTATTTAAAGAAACTACCTAGACCTAAATTCATTAAGAACTTTGTAAAAAAATAAGGGGGAACCGTTTTTTCTTAGTCTTAGGTTTTGAGGGTTCTTCAAGGAGTTTCTATTTTGTTAGTACATCCTCATGCATCTCTTGATGCATCGAAGTTGACTGATTGTTACTTGATAGTTTATCAAGTTATTGTCTCACTCTTGAAGCTTGTAAGCAAGAGAGTTTGAGCTTTTCTAATTGAAGTGTGATCTTTAGTTTTAGTTTCTAGTCACTAGGATTGTGGCTATATTTTCTAGTCATTGGGATTGTGGTTGTAGATATCACTGCGGTGATTAGAAGTGAGATGGTGATTTCTCATATCTTGGGGGTTCCTAAGTAAAAGTTGCATTGGGTAGTGATTAAGTGATAAGTTGTAAACTGGGACTGTTTAGGCTTAGAATTAATACTACTAATAGTGGATTTCTTTCCTGGCTTGATAGCCCCCAGAGTAGGTGAGTTGCACCGAACATGGTTAATAATTCCTTGTGTTCTTCTATCTTTTGCATCTAAATTCTGCATAGTTTTTATTTTTGGTAAAAATTTTGTTAGTCCACAGATGTCATAACATCTATCATGACATTATGGTTGTGTCTTGAGACATTAGTCTTGACATATTTTTTGGAAGACTAGCGATTTTTTACCAAACTTGATGGTAAATAAATTGGCACACCCGATCAGACATTTGTGCTTAGTTTTTTTTATTTTTCATTAGTTCTCCATACATAAAACTTTCCAAACTATGTTGCATGAGATTGAGAAGTGGTAGAGTAGGCTAAAATAGCAAAACTTTTCCAAAAAGGAAATACGTTAGGACAATGGTTAATCCCCCAAATAATAATGGAAAGTAACCCTTTTATACGACAGGGTAAAGCACAACTGTAATGATTGTGATTAAAGCGATACCCTATATGATAAGTACAATGACTATATCGTCAAGTACGCATAGTGTACCAATATTATCCCCAACAAAACACAGGGTCACCCAGTGACTCCAAGGCCAATGGTGTCGAGCGGTTTTAAGCCCTATGTGCATGGGTTCACAATGCCTATGAATGGTCACGAACAACCACACGGTATGCCAACTTCGGTGATGGCAAGTTTTCATAATAGTGCATCAACGTTTTCCGACCCATTGGAGACTACATATTCGTTGTTGCAGGGGGTCGGGATTGGCTGTTAACAATCTTGGTCGAAATACCCAACCCTTGGGACAAGATTTTCTGCCCAGCCAATGCCTACTTTTACCCCAAATTCTAAGGCAATATTGAGGCAGCAAATGGGTGAAAGCAACTATGAAATGGTTAATATGCTGACCCAATAGATGGGTACGATATTTGAGCCTTTAATCCAAAATATTAACCAAACCAATCATCAAAACACCCATACTAATTAGCAATTGGCGGAAAAAATAACACAAATTACAAATTTCTTTGACGCTTCGCAGGCGCCAATTTGACTTGTTGCACAACCACGACCAACATAGCTTGTGGAAAACCAATGAGAGATTTTAGAAGAATGTACCATTGACTAGGCCCAATAGTTAGCCCCAATGCAATCAAAGTTAATTAGAGGAAACAGATCGAGCCTTACATGGCCAACATCCAGTGCCTAGGGAAGTCGAACATCCCAAGGTTGTTTTGGTCAATCATGGCCAAGATGCGGATGAAATGGTTCACCGAGTTTGACAAGACAATTTAGTAGGACAAAGAAATTTGGATGACATGGTCAAAAGAATAATGGAAAGAAACGAGGTAAACATAGTGTCGTAATCGGAGAAAAAAATAATGAGTCGCCACCACTACTTTTTATCCTAACGAAGGGTGAATAATGGAATAACCCTAATTATAGAGATTTTAAGTTCTTGATTCGCTTTTAGACGAAGGGAAGGTGTTATGCCCCCTCCATCTACCTTGTTCTCAAGGAAGTCCTAGGGTTTAGCTTAAAAGGGTAGGATAGGGTTTTAATTTTTTAATTAGGGGACTCGCCATAGTTTTTAAGTCGTATGCCTACGTATCCTCTTATGAGGAATCAGAGTCCCAATTCGTAGTTCGAAATATTTGGTTGTTTTTTATGGATTATGGAAATACCTTAGAGTCTCCTTGAACCAAGTATGAGTTTGAAATTAGCATAGTCGTAGACGAAGTTTGCAGTTGATGAAAGAGGTCTCCACAATCCTTTTTGAAAATATCTTGATTTTTTACCTTAGTAGAAAAAGAAGTTAGTTTTTGATGGATTAGTTATCTTTGGGTGTATGATGCAATATGTAAAAATAGGTTTCAATGAGAAAATTTATTTAATGCAATTAGAAAAAATAGGGTTAGTGTTTTAGAAAATATTTAATTACCAAAGAATTACTTTTTAATTATTAAAAACATATTAAACATTTTTAATAAAAATCTAATAATTATTTATTAGGGATTTTTATGCACAAATATACTTAATGCAAATGCTAAAAAATATGACAATTAAATAAACTAAATAAAAAGATTAATTAAATAAAATAAATAAAGTTAATTAATTAAGTTCAGGGGGTGTAGAAATTAGGACTAGGTGGTGTATTATAAAAATATTTAAGCCCAAATATAAATTTGACCCTAAATAGGTTGGGGGTACGTTTCAGTATTGGGTAACAAAACCAAGGAGGTGTGGAAAGGAAGGGGCCTAAGTCCAGATTTTGGACTTGGCCTAAAAAGCGCAGGAGGGTGTAGTATTGGTTATGAGGTCAACTAGAATTCAAGTCTAACATAACTTATTTACCTTAATTCATATTCTAAATACTATTACAAGGAGGATTAAGAAGAAACAAAAACCAAAATCAGCTTCTCTCCTTGATTCATGACTATCATATACCCTTTCTTTTTAATCCAAAAACTGGCCACCAATAATCTGACACATGGAGATTTAAATAGAAAAAAACAATACAATAATAACATAAAAACATACATGATTCCAATAAGAACTTAAACAACCCAATTTCATCTTTTTCTATTGTTTATAACAAAGCACATGAAGTAAATTAAAACTCCACGAATATGAGAGAAACGTAGAAACACATATAAGAAAGGAAAGAACTTTGGCGATAGAAACGGCCTACATCGACGAACCTACACAAGGTTTCGCAGCGGGAAGCTTCATCAGCATGGTGTGCGATGATGAATGAGATAGATCCGAGAAGGGTGGTGTCTGATGCAGTGGAGGTTGTCACCGGTTCGAAAGGTTGAAGGCTAACACGAATTGTTAATTAGTTGTTGGTCATTGTCTGTTAAAGACAACTACAGTCAACAGAGTTTGTAAGCGAGAGATTGAAAATTTATTAATGAAAAATTAGGGTGAAAAGATCCCTATTTATATATTTGAAATTAGATTAAAGACACCCGAAAAAGGAAATTGTCCACACCAAGAAAAACTCAAAGTTTATTGTTTTATCTTGGTCAGCAAGTCTACAAACTCTAACCAATGAAAAATTAGATTTGTCAACATGTGACCAATCAGAAAGTGACAAATCATGTGATTTTGTTGTTTTTATATTTTATATGATTTTTTGGTTTTTTTTAATTAAAAATTGAAAAAAAGTGAAGAAAAAAAACTATTTTTGAAAATTCATAATACGAAAATAAAAATTTAATAATAAGAAAAGTGATTTGTTATGATTTTCCTTAATATTATGATTGATTTGATGATTAATAAAAATTGATTTTAAGATATTTCAATTATTTTTAACATCTTGACTATTAATCAAAGATTTAAAAAAATATTTTTTTTTTTAAAAATACCCTTAAAATAGAAAACAAAAATAATAATAAAATAATTGAAAATGACTTTCTTATCCTTTTTATTGAAAAAAAACACACAAAAGAAAACAAATACCAAAAATTAGAGTAACAAGACTTGAACTCAGGACCTTCCACTTGCAAGCCTTACTCCCTTACCAATTGTGATAAGCCATTCTATTCGAGATCAAAAGGCATATAGAAGCATATGAAGGTGGGAAAATATTTTGCTATTTTAAAATACAAATAATTTAAAGTAAATTATTATATATTTTAAATAAGCAAAAATAAATTATTGTTAAATCAAATGTTATTAATACCTAAAAAAATTATGAAACCAAGTTTAAAAATAATTTGAATATTTTAAAAATGGGGCGAACAAATTTGGAGTATGACAGGTGCCTCTATTTAATTACTCTTTCTTCAGATCGGAGGGTTATTAAATAATGGAGGACCTCAAAATTTGACCAAAAGAATTATAAGATAAGGATAAACTTGTAAAGTATACCCAAGAGAACCGAAAAATAGGCAAGGATGATGCACTCATCCCACCAATATATGAGTAAAAAAGTATAATAGACCTAGATATGATGACGCAGATAACTCGTCAATATCTAAAAAAGAAAAAAAGAGTAATCGTAGATTTCACGTCATTACTGTACTGTAGGAGTTAATTAACACATGATTGAAGATAGATAGCTTATTGCTTCTTTGAGACTGGTGCAACAAGCTATATCATAATTACAGAGTATTTACCACGGCCTAGAGGGTAAATAACATCGATTTTGAAAGTTTACCTACTAACTCTTAGAGACTAACATAGTTAGCTTAACGCATATTTCGTATACTCGTCGCATTCTAGGGGATGAATAAAACAAAGTTGATAATCTATTGTCGCTTGGAGACTAAAACAATGAATTATATCATAGAAAATAGATAACTTATTGTTGCTTGGAGACTAATGTAACGAGTTATATCACATACCTCGTATATCTACTACAACCTATGGAGTAAAAGATACGAGTTAAAAATATCTTACTAACGCATAGAGACTAACATAGTAAGGCATCGTTAGTGTACTTATCACGACCTAGAGGATAAATCATAGATTTGATAATTCATTGTTGCTTAGAGACTAACACAATGAACTATATCATAGATTTCTATGTACCCGCTGTTGTACCCCAATTTTTGCCCCTAAGATTCCTTCATCATACCATATTGATTCAATCACAACAAGATCACACTAGGGCTTTTGGTTATCCTCCTTATCTCTAGTCTTGCTCTTTGAGGCATCACCAAGCACCTTGACTTGTTTTTTTCTTTTGTGATCATGAATATTTTGTCTTGATTGTTCCTTTTAATTAATAAAATACAATGTTGGTTTGTCTTGCTTGTTACTAATGTAGGTAAAGGCAATGAGATTTAGCAAGTTGCTCCATGGGTTCATGAGTTTATTTTCATGCCCTAGTCAATAAATCTTGAGAAGTTCAAACCTCACCATTGAAGTTGTTTTGGAATAAATGACATGGAAAGTTTATTTTGGTTCACCATATTTCAAAGTTATCAAATTTGATTCAAAAGTACAAGGGTTGATTGGAGAAGTTGTCATGCTTGGACAAGGCTTTGATCCCATTGGTCACAAGTGCATATTTCTCTAAACTTTCAAGATATGGAAGTGGTTTTGGTGGCTACTAATTCTCATTTTCATCCTCAACATCTTTTATTTACAAAGCATTTGTGCTGGTACAAGAAGTTTGTTCAAAATTGTCAAAGTTCCTCAAAGCATTTTCTTGATCTAGGAGCTAGGGTTTTGAACTTCAAAGAAGTATATCTTGCTCATGTTTTGGTATTTTTGAGTGATTATAAATACATACTTCTCTTCAAAGGGTTATCAACAAATAACTTAAAAAGTTTCAAGGATTTTTCATGTGGAAGAAGCTTGATGATGAAGAAAGATTACAAGTCCTCCAGATGAACCCCCAATTTCTCATATGTGACTTCAAATGATCATAACTTGGTCAATTTGTATCACCTTGAGCCCATTAATTTTCCAAAATTATCTTGAGGATGTGAACTTTATGCCTTATTTTATGTGCAAAGTGAGAAAATGGATGGAAGAAGCCCTAAGGATACAAAAGATTATAGGTCATTTCATGATTTTTTGCCAACTTCAACAATTCATAACTCTCTCAATTTTTGGAGATTTTGAATACTTCAAGTTTCAAAATGTCATTCAAGAGGTATATTTCATGCCATTGTTTTTGGTAAAGAGCAAATTCTAAATGGGAAGCCATGTTTGGATGCAAAACATTATAGGTCACTTTTAAAGAAAATTTTGAAATATTTCTAAGTATGGAAAGTCAACCTTTTTTCCCCAACTTTAACTCAATGCAACTTTCAGCTCAAGCATCCATTTGATTTTGTTCTTTTTCCATTGCAAAGCTTGTAATCTCATATTTCTAAAACATCAAGAATCATGCCCTAAGATCCATTGAGCTGAGAATGCCATTGTTTTGAAATTGGTAACTTGAAACTGAAGTTTCATCACAAGTCAGATTTTGAAATCTTTGTTTTGGCTTCTAATCACAAGTTTTCCACGCGTTTTTTCCTCTAAACATGTTTAGTGAACTTTCAGAAGTGATTAGCACAACAAAACACGTGCTTTGGATGAGTTTTGATCAAATTAGAAGTCACACTTTTCTTGTTTGCAACTTCACACGATTTCCCTCCAAACTTCATCATTTCACACGCTTGGACATTCCATTTGATTCCCTATAAATATAGGGTCATCCCTCATTCATTTTCTCAAGCTTGGACAGCCAGAATCACCCTGCCAAACTTATTCCATAACTCAAAATTCTGCAACTTCGAAATCTATTCTCAATCCTTTTTTAATCCATTTTTCCATCAATTCACCTTCCTTGATCTTCCCTGAAGTTAACCATCTAGTTACATTCAAGAATTGTGCCCTATATTGCTCCATAGAAGTCCAGTTTCAGAGCTCTGCAACTCAACTTTAATAGGTAGATTCCTTCATCAATTCTTCAAAACTTTGATATCATTGTGATGCTCTCATTGGCCTGGTTCTAGTCACAACACTCACTTTTATCTGGAAACTTGTTTTGACCATGAAATTTCAAATCCCTTTTCAAATCTTCCTTCCAAATTGCTTGAGCTACAGTTTATATAAATTTTTCGCGAGGGTGTGGTTGTCTTCGTCTTGAAGAGACGAAGCAAATGGCATAGGTCTGAGCTTCTGATTTTACAATTTGAGAGACCTACAATTCACGTTGGATGGAGGATGAAGATTACCAACGTGTCATCTTCCAACCAATGAAGGCGTGCCATCTGTTTTTTTGAAAATCTGATTTAATTATTGATCCTATGCTTTATTCACTAATGACCATGATATGCACAACGTGCCAGATCCCTTGGATTTGATTACTAACACATTTTGACTCTCATCCATTGGTCCACATTTTTTTGGTTTTTATTTTATTTTCTGACTTTTATATTTAATTGTTTTAAACTTCAAAAAATCATAGAAAATTCATTTTTAGTCCAAAAAATCTGAAAAAGTTATGAAAAATATTTTTGATTATTCTCATTCTGATTTTTATTTTTTCACAATTTAATTTTGTGTTTTGGTATTTTTTATAAATTTTCACTTTATTTGAATTGTTTTAAATGTTTAAAAATACTTTTATACATTTTTAAATTCTGAAAAAATTATAGAATTATCCAATGATATTGTGACAAATATTGGTGACCTCATTTTATTTTTGTTTCTGATTTTGTTATTTTTTATCACTTTTGGTTTACTTTACTCATTTATTTTAATTTTAAAAAATAATTTCTGACTTAAAAAATTACCAAAAAATTTTGTAAAAATATTTGAGACCTTTTCTGATTTTTATATGGTCTCACTTTTTATTTCTTGATTAATTTGAATATAGTTAGTGTTTTTTTCTTTTATTTCTGTAAATACGAAGTGCGCCTAAGAGGGGGGGGGGGGGGGGGGGGGGGTGAATTAGATACTTTAAAAATTCTGGTTTTTAGTGATGATGGTTCTTATTTTTCTGGTTAAAAGTGAGTTTAGAAAAGCTTAAAAATGTAGAAAAATAAAGAGACACAGACGATATATCCTGGTTCCCCTCACAGTCCGAGAGTACTCCAGTCCCCTTTCAACGTGAAAGAGATTTCCTTATTGTGGCAAACTTAAACAAGAACTACCAAACAACCAAGAACAATCCTCTTGGACCAAGAACAATCCTCTTGGATTTTCACTAAGTTACCTATGAGAATAATCCTCTCAATGTAACTACACTTGTATCCAACAACTTTGAAAAGACAAGATTTCAAAAAACACTTAAACTTATTTCCAACAATCCTGGAAAAATAAGTAAGTAAATATCAATTTTGAATTTGAGTGAGTAGAGTAATATTGATCACTTAGAGTGATTTAACAATGTAGGATATTCTCTTCCAATAATACTATTGTACAATGACTCAAGATATATTTGCTCAAAGTTTTCTGTTTGTTAATGTATGAAAATATGCAGAAAACTTATGCATGAAAGTGAAGGAATGCTTGAGTTTGTATTTTGAAATTTCAGAAATTAATTATGGAAGAGGTGTTGAAATAGATTTTGAAATTGAGTATTTATATGTTCATAACACCCTTTAGAAGCAACATGAAGATCTGAAAATGTATCATAAACAAATGTCAAGTTTGAGTGAAAAGATTCAATGAAAAGGCATGATGAACAGGCATGAACAAAGCTGCTATTTTTCAAAATCGTGCAGCATGCAATCGATTGAACCCTTTGTGTAAATCGATTGCACAAGGTTTCAACATCTATTTTTTTCAAAATATTTAAGAGTGCAATCAATTGTACTATCAATGCAAATCGATTGCATGCAAAGTCAGTAGCAAAAAGTAAGTGAGTGCAATCGATTGCACTAGCAATGTAAATCGATTGCACTGAGAAACAGAAGCAAACGTTTTAAAAATTTAAGTATGCAATCGATTTCACAAACCATGTAAATCGATTGCACAGAGAAACAGAAGCAAAAGATCTGAAAGTTTGAAGTGTGCAATCGATTGCACTAAAATGTAAATCGATTGCATGTAAGAGAAAAATGAAATTTTATCTTTGAAAAGCTTTAGTAATGATTTTTAAACATTCCTTTTTCATTTTTGAGCATCTATATCTTAAGATCAAAGTAGATAATATTATTATATCTTTAAAGTTGTTGAGAGCTTTGAATGAAGATATTATCCTTAGATGCTGAGCTTGATCAAAACCTTTGCCTTCTTTGTTAGCCATGGTTTGTCTTCATCAAAACAAAAGCTCATTTGTGAAGCTTGATTTTACATTCTCCCCCTTTTTGATGATGACAAACAATCTTGCTTTATGCGATGTACTTTCCGGAAGAGCTACTCCCCCTAAGATGCAAAACTCCCCCTATGTAGGAGAGGGTTGGAATCCTATGTGTTTCTTCATCTTGATTGGAGAGTACCTTAAAATTAAGACACATAAAATACAAGCATAAAGTATCACACATCTTTCTCCCCCTTTGGCATTATCAAAAAGAAGGGAAAGATGCACAAAGCAAATAATAATAGAGCAATATATTGAGAAAATTTAGAATTAAAACAGTAACACAAATTGTTTAAGGATTATAAAGAAATTTGAACAAACAAAACATTGAATAGCAAGACAAGATCATAACAGAAAAAACAGTTAGCCATAACATTAAGGGTGATGCATGTCTGGATGGTTATAAGACCATGAGCCTTGATTCGGGAATTGTTGTTGAAGTGGGGGTTTTGTATAGTGTTGAGGAGGTGCAGCTGGGTTGTTTGGATCGTATGGTGGAATATGAAGATGAGAGGAATTCTGACCAACATAATTTTTCTGTCATAAAAGCAAATTGCAGTACATACAATCGATTGCCATACCACGTGCAATCGATTTGCACACAAACAGAATCAAAATTAAACAAAAATGCATAGAGCGCAATCGATTTGCATTAAAGGTGCAATCGATTTGTACATGACACAGAATGGACAAAATTGAAAATACTCAGTGTGCAATCGATTGACACTCTTTGTGCAATCGATTTGCATCAACAAAAAATTTCCAAAACCAAATTTTTCTTAAAAAATAAATACCATATAGCATAGATTATTAAATAGCATGTATAAAACATATATAAGAGTTATATCAAGGGTAGAATGCACCTTATAAGTCGCGTTCGTCAAGTATGCCGAGCTCTCGATGAATTTTGTAGAAAGGTTCTTTTGCCAAAGGTTTGGTGAAGATATCGGCAAGCTGATTATGTGTATCTACAAAGGTCACCTCGACATCTCCTTGAAGAACATGATCACAGAGGAAATGATGTCGAATGTCTATATGTTTAGTTATTGAATGCATGACGGGATTCTTTGTAATGTTAATTTCACTGGTGTTGTCGCATCTTAGAGGAATGCACCCTAGATCGAGTCTGTAGTCACGAAGTTTTTGTTTTAGCCACAAAATTTGAGTGCAACTACTACCCGCTGCTATATATTCAGCTTCGGTCGTGCTTATAGCAACACATGCTTGTTTCTTGCAGGCCCATGATACTAATGCATTACCAAGAATATGACACGTACCACTTGTGCTCTTTCTATCCATTTTACAACCTGCATAATCCGCGTCAGAATAACCAATTAAGTTGTAGACACTACCTTTAGGATACCATAATCTGATATTTGTTGTCCCTTTGAGATACTTCATGATCCTCTTTACCGCCATGAGATGAGATTCCTTTGGGTTAGCTTGAAAGCGGGCACAGAGATAAACACTAAACATTATGTCAGGATGGCTTGCCGTCAAATATAATAAGGATCCAATCATACCTCGATATTTAGTGATGTCTATGGAAACACCTAGTTCATCTTGATTAACATAAGAACCAGAACCCATTGGTGTAGACATTACCTTACAGTTATCCATGTCAAACCTTTTCAAGAGTTCCTTGCAATATTTGGATTGGTTGATGAAGATGCCATCTTTTAGTTGTTTGATTTGAAGTTCAAGAAAATAGTTCATTTTACCCATCATGGACATTTCAAATTCTCCTTGCATCATTGATGAGAATTCTTCACACATTTCTTGATTTGAAGAACTGAAAATTATGTCATCAACATAGACTTGTGCTAGCAAAGTGTCGTCTTTGATTTTCTTGATAAATAGAGTCTTGTCAATTTTGCCTTTTTTGAAACCTTTTTCGCATAAGAAGTTGCTTAAATGATCATACCATGCCCTTGGTGCTTATTTCAGTCCATAGAGAGCTTTTCTCAATTTAAATACATGAGATGGATTCTTGAAGTCTTCGAACCCCGGGGGTTGCTTAACGTACACTTCTTCAGTGATATATCCATTCAAGAATGCGCTTTTGACATCCATTTGGAAAAGCTGAAAATTTAATGAACAAGCATATGCAAGTAAGAGACGAATAGCTTCTAACCTTGCAACTGGAGAGAAAGTTTCTTCAAAGTCTATTCCTTCTTCTTGATTATAGCCTTGTGCTACCAATCTTGCTTTGTTGCGAACAATTATTCCATTCTCGTCAAGTTTGTTTTTAAACACCTATCTTGTTCCAATAATATGTTTGTTGCTTGGCCTAGGGACGAGTTCCCAAACTTGATTCCTTTCAAATTGATTCAATTCTTCTTGCATAGCTATAATCCATTTGTCATCGCCTAAGGCTTCATCAACTTTGGAAGGTTCAATTTGAGAGACAAACCCCATGTTTAGGCAAGCATCCTTGAGATTTAATCTTGTAGACACACCTTGACTTATATCACTAATTACTTTATCAATAGGATGATCTCTATGAGTTCTCCATTATTTTGGTAGATCATTGAGATTTGATTCTTGTTGAGGTGATTCTTCGAGTTGAATGGGTTGATCCTTGGAAGAATTTTCTTGAGGACCTTCTAAAATTTCATCATCATTATCACAAACAATATTATCCTCCTTGGAGGGGTTAGTTTCATCAAAAGAAACATGCATAGATTCTTCAATAGTCAAAGTTCTTTTGTTGTAAATTCTATATGCTTTACTAGAGAGTAAGTAACCAAGAAAAATACCTTCGTCGGATTTCTCATCAAACTTACCCAGATTATCTTTGTCATTGTTTAGGACAAAGCATTTGCACCCGAAGATATGAAAGAAAGCAATGTTTGGTTTTCTCCCTTTGAAGAGTTCATATGGAGTTTTCTTTAAGATTGGTCTAATGTTAACTCTATTGCTAACAAAACATGTCGTGCTCACCGCATCCGCCCAAAAGTATTTTGGAAGATTTGAGTTGTTAACCATTGTTCTAGCAAGTTCCACAAGAGACCTATTCTTTATTTCAACCACTCCGTTTTGTTGAGCAGTCCTTGGTGCTGAGAAGTTGTGAGATATTCCATGTTCTCCACAGAATTCTTCAAATGGAGCATTTTGGAATTCTCCGCCATGGTCACTCGTTATTGAGGCAATTGTTAGAGACTTCTCATTCTGAATTTGTTTAGCATACTTCTTGAACGCCTTGAATGCATCACTTTTCTGCACTAAAAAGAATGTCCAAGTATATCTAGAAAAATCATCAACAATAACCAAAGCATATACATTACCTCCGAAACTCCTTGTTCTCGATGGACCAAATAAGTCCTTATGTAACAATTGTAGTGGCCTTGTAGTGGACACCACATTCTTAGATTTGAAAGTTGATCTAGTTTGTTTCCCCTTTTGAAAAGCACCGTATAGTCTATCTTTGACGAAATTTATTTTAGGAAAACCAATGACAAGATCATGCTTGATTAATTTGTTCAAGTGTTCCATATGAATATGAGCAATTCTTTTATGCCAAAGCCATGAACCATCGTTGTTTGCCATGATACATTTAACCTTCAAAGATGGATCATCGAGGGAAATCATGAATATGTTATTGATTCTTTTACCTTTAAGTATAACCTCATGAGTGACTTCGTCTTCTATCAAACATTCATCCTTGGTGAACTTGATTTTGAAGCCTTTGTCACAAAGTTGGCTAATACTTAGAAGATTGTGCTTTAGTCCTTCAACATAAAGAACATCTTCAATGGATGTGAAAGGTGGAGCACCAATTTTGCCTTTGCCTAGGATTCTTCCCTTATTATTGTATCCATAAGTGACAAAACCCTTGGCCTTTAGCGCTAGATGTGAAAATTGGTTTATATCTCCTGTCATATGCTTTGAACAACCACTATCAAGATATCAAAGATTGCATGTGGTCTTCAAGCATACCTGCAAAATAAATTAGGTTTTGTTAGGTACTCAAGTTGCTTTGGGTCCTTCATAATTAGTTCCTTTCTTTACCCATACATAATGCCCACTTGCCACACTGAAGTTTCTAACATAGCAAGCATTAGGTGTACGACCTTTAATATCACAATAAAAACAAGTAGGTTCAAAGTTACTTCTATATCTAGAAGGATAAGATTTCTTCTTAGAAAATGTTTTCTTTTTAGGATAGTGACAAACTATTTTAGGTTTGTTCACTTTCTCTTTGGATGATTGATCACTAGCCTTAACAATGATAGTTTTGTTAGAACTTGGTTTTGAAAACTTTGAATATCCAAGTCCACTTTTATCATTGGAGTATCTTTGTTGGCTAAGAACACCTTCCAATCCAATTTGGCCTTTTTCATATCTTTCAATGACTCTTTTTAATTGGACAATTTGGAAAGAGAGTGAATCATAATTTTTGCATACAAAATTCCGTTTTTGTTCATCACTTGATTTTTGTTTTTCTTCTTTGAAATCTTTTTCCATTGAAACATATTTTTCTTCTAAGGATGAAATTTGTTTCTTTTGTAATGAAATGGTTTTATACAGAATTTTGCATTCATTCAATAGTTCATCTATAGCACCTTGTGCATCACTATCAAAAAGATAAAATTCATTACTAACTTCATTGTCTTCATCATCGGAATGGTGTGAGGCCATCAATGCTAGATTTTCACTTTCATCACTATCGGAATCGGATGAGGAAATCATTTCATTGTCCTCCCATGCGACATAAGCCTTTTTGTTCTTGAATCCCTTCTTGCTTTTGAAGCCACCATTCTTGGAGAGTTTTGGACAATCCGGCTTGATATGACCTTGCTTACCACATTCATAACATGTGATTTCTTGTGTTGATGTGGAGGCTTCCTTTTTCTTAAATTGTTTCTTTCCTTTTGAATGAGAAAAAGGTTTGTCATTTCTACCGAAGAACTTACCAAGCCTTTTAACAAGAAGCATGAAGTTTTCATCTTCTTCCGGATTGTTTTCCTTTTCAACTTCCTTGGAGTCTATCTTCAAATCAATATTCTTTGATTTCTTCTCTTGATTTTCATGTTTTTCAAGTCTTCCGAGTTCCGCTTCGTATTCTTGAAGTTTTCCAAATAATGTCGCGGATGTCATGTTGGAGAGACTTTTCTTTTCTGAAATTTCCGTTGCCTTTGGTTGCCATTCCCTAGTTAAGGACCTTAGTACTTTCATATTCAATTTATCATTCGTCAAAGTTTTACCAAGAGCACTTAAATGATTTATCAAGTGCACAAATCTCTTTTGTAAGTCAAGAATGGTTTCTCCGGGCTACATTCGAAATAATTCGTATTCTTGACTTACGGTATTTAGTATTGATCATTTTACTTCAACCGTTCCTTCATGAGTTTGTCCCAAGGTATCCCATATTTCTTTTGCTGTTTTGCATGCCGAGACACGGAAGAATTCATCCATACTAAGTGCACCTTGAAGAAGGTTTATTGCCTTTTTGTCATAGAGAACTTTCTTCTTATCATCATCGTCCCATGCAGTTTTAGGCTTTGATGAGCCAACACCATTGATTACCGTTATAGGGATAAATGGACCATTTTCGAAGGCATCCCATATTTCTTCTCCTTGTGCTTCTAGATGTGCCTTCATGCGTATTTTCCAGAAGTCAAAATATTCACCACAAAATAGAGGAGGATTGTTGTTACTACCACCATCTCTGAAAACGGGATTTTGATTTGCGGAAGCCATTCTGGATCTTTTAGGAGCAGGTTACCTATAACCTGCTCTGATACCAATTGTAAGTACGAAATGCGCCTAAGAGGGGGGGGGGGGGTGAATTAGGTATTTTAAAAATTCTGGTTTTTAGTGATGGTGGTTCTTATTTTTCTGGTTAAAAGTGAGTTTAGGAAAGCTTAAAAATGCATAAAAATAAAGAGACACGGGCGATATATCCTGGTTCCCCTCACAGTCCGAGAGTACTCCAGTCCCCTTTCAACATGAAAGAGATTTCCTTATTATGGCAAACTTAAACAAGAACTACCAAACAACCAAGAACAATCCTCTTGGATTTTCACTAAGTTACCTATGAGAACAATCCTCTCAATGTAACTACACTTATATCCAACAACTTTGGAAAGACAAGATTTCAAAAAACACTTAAACTTATTTCCAACAATCCTGGAAACATAAGTAAGTAAATATCAATTTTGAGTTTGAGTGATTAGAGTAATATTGATCACTTAGAGTGATTTAACAATGTAGGATCTTCTCTTCCAACAATATTATTGTACAATGACTCAAGATATATTTGCTCAAAGTTTTCTGTTTGTTAATGTATGAAAATGTGTAGAAAACTTATGCATGAAAGTGAAGGAATGCTTGAGTTTATATTTTGAAATTTCAGAAAATAATTATGGAAGAGGTGTTGAAATAGATTTTGAAATTGAGTATTTATATGTTCATAACACCCTTTAGAAGCAACATGAAGATCTGAAAATGTATCATGAACAAATGCCAAGTTTGAGTGAAAAGATTCAATGAAAAGGCATGATAAACAGGCATGAACAAAGCTGCTGTTTTTCAAAATCGTGCATCATGGAATCGATTGCACCCTTTGTATAAATTGATTGCACAAGGTTTCAGCAGCTATTTTTTTTCAAAATATTTAAGAGTGCAATCGATTGTACTATCAATGCAAATCGATTGCACTATCAATGCAAATCGATTGCATGCAAAGTCAGTAGCAAAAAGTAAGTGAGTGCAATCGATTGCACTAGCAATGTAAATCGATTGCACTGAGAAACAGAAGAAAACGTTTTAACATTTTAAGTATGCAATCGATTGCACAAACCATGTAAATTGATTGCACAAAGAAACAGAAGCAAAAGATCTGAAAGTTTGAAGTGTGCAATCGATTGCACTAAAATGTAAATCGATTGCATGTAAGAGAAAAATGAAATTTTATCTTTGAAAAGCTTGAGTAATGATTTTTAAATATTCCTTTTTCATTTTTGAGCATCTATATCTTAAGATCAAAGTAGATAATATTATTATACCTTTAAAGTTGTTGAGATCTTTGAATGAAGATATTATCCTTAGATGCTTTGAGCTTGATCAAAATCTTTGCCTTCTTTGTCAGCCATGGTTTGTCTTCATCAAAATAAAAGCTCATTTGTGAAGCTTGATTTTACAATTTCCATTTTAAAAAACATTTTTAAAACCTTTTTAATGTATATATTAAATGCAATATTATTTTGATTATTTTCTGGCTGATCTTGGATAGAATTTTTGGTCATGAACTTTGTTAACACCATTGGATCCATGGTGTTGAGTCTAACTCCAGAAAAATGGATGAATGATTTTAATAACAGTTTGATTTAAATTTAATTCAAAAGTGGTTTGTATGTTCTCTCCCACCCCTCTTCATGTCATCCCTTTCTTATTGCACTAAGTGTTATTGGAGCATGATCTCTATATCATGTCTCAAAATAAATTGTGCATAGATTGCTATTGGTCGGCCTCAAAATAGGTGCGACTTCTATATAAGTCCACTTACGGTCGCTTAACATAGCGCTAAATTTTGTCCCGATTCGAATAAATGATCATTCATGGCCCAAACCTATGTTTGCAAGCCCAAGTATGTTAATTTGATCTCTTTGATCCAATAACCTTGAGATTCATTGTATGGAGGCTTTGGTCTTACCAATCCTCTAATGGATCTACAACACTTTTGGTCAACGCGGATCACTTAAACATCGTTGATCATTAAATAGTACTTGTGAGGATTCCAAATGAATGATATACTTGACAAAAAGCAAATGCAACTTATTGTGTGGAGGCTTTGGTTCTACCAATCCTCTAATGAGTTCCAAATGCAAGTTTCAAGATGATCATCCAGCTAACTACTAATCACTAATAATTGACTTTATCTTGTGTTTTTATTATATGCCCTTTTATTTCATGTATCATTTACTTTTAGTATTTTACATTTCATTCTATTTTCATCTTTGCTCATTTGGGCATTTACTTTCTTGTCATTTTTGTTTTTGCTCATTTGAGCTCTTATTTCCTTTTTTGAAGACACTTAATAATCAACATAAACCCTAAAAAAAATTAATGATACTTGGACTATTTGGTTACTATCCTTGGCATCATGGAGTATTGGACTTTTTGAACTTAGTGTTAGAGACCTTGGCCTATGTTGGAGACCTTGTGTCCTTAATTGATATTTTTTCTGGAGTTCTTGAGGTTTACCTAAAGACATTGAGTTGTTTGTTTACTTTGTGTGCAGGTTATTGTAATTACATACATTGTTTGTAGTCTGGAATTCACCCATATACAGCTGTTACTCTGCCCAAAATAAAAGAATTTAGGATTTTGATTATTATTTTCACTCATTAAAAATATTTTCTTAAAACAAATTAATTTCTTTTTTCCTCAAAATAAATTAACATTAAAACCAAGTTTGTTTTCTTTTATTAAAAATTAACTTAGAGCACAGGTTTTCTTTTAATTAATTAATTTTTATGCTAGTTTAATTAAAACTTTTCACAAACAAAAACCCAAAAAAAAGCAAACTTGTTTTCTTTAATAAATTAATTTCTTTTAACTTAATTTTTTTTAATTTAGTTAACTATTTTATTTTAAGTTAATTAAGTCAAAATTATCTTTTCTTAACAAAAAAAAACCAAACAAAGTCCATTCCTTATCCATTCATACTCGTACATTTATTCGAATTCAATATGGTTGTAATAGATAATTAAGATTTAATTTCTTACAATCCCCATTTGTAAATTTGTATACCTCATCCCCCAATGATGTAATAGCGTAGAGATTTACTTTCCGCAATTTATCGCTTTCATATAAATACTAGAAAATTAGGGTTTGTATGGAAAGATAAAACCAATGCTTAGAAGACCTTAAATCCAAGATAAGTTCAAACATGAAATACAAACACTTGCACACTTTGCACCTCTAGGGTTAACTCCACTTGTTGCCTTGAGAAAATGGTCATAATATGCATGTGAGACGTCTTAGCGAAAATAATAAAAAAATACAACATCATAGTCCCTCGATGATGCTACGAATGTTGCCTTACAAATGATCTTAGTCCCTCAAGAGAAATGCTAAGATATCTCACAATATTGTTATTCATGACTATACGATGACCCACGTCTGTCCCTTTACATCCAAAGATAAGGCTACTTACCAACCAATGATGAGATAGCAATATCAAAGGAAGATAGAAATGAACAAAAGACTTTTGAGTAGGTATAAAGTTATTAGTTGCTTGCTCACAATCCATATTAAAAAAACATCTTTTCAAACATACAAAACACTTTCAAAAACATGAAAAAGTCCAACACTTTGTATACATTCTTATAGAGACGAGAATCATTACAAAGTTTGCCTAAACGAAGGCGCTTTTCAAAAATACTTTCAAAACCATCACAAACACATTTCAAACAAAGCGAATTTCAAAAGTGATATAGCAAGCAACTAAGAGTCCATAGATAACTATGGATGAAAAGGGTGCTAACACCTTCCCTTTTCATAACCTACCCCCCGAACTCAAGAAAATATATCAAAGGTCTTTCCTGTTCTTTTCACACTTTCCTTATTGGATAAAAGAAAAGTCGGTGGCGACTCTTATTATCCGTAACAATTGCGATCAAACGCAAAACGACCAAGTCAATTCTCCCACCATATTACAGATACTATCATAGTGGACTTGCACTGGCTTGGTATGTCACCAGAGTATAAGAGTTGCTCTGAACTGGGTTAATAATTCATATGTTTTGTTTACTTTTCAGGACTATTTTGATTGTTTATACCTTGCGTGTGTGTTTTGTTCAGATCAGATGTCCCAATATGTCATAGGACATCTGAAGTATGATATACCAGAACTTCAATTGGTATACCGAATTTTAACACCTTGGAAGCCACTTTATCCACTTTGTATCTTACCATGAAGTATTCTCTGTATGATGGACGGGTCAGAGTCATTAAAGGCAGCCAGGTACTAGCTTATAAGTGCTACAAGGATAGTCTTAAGTTGAAAAAGAAAGTGGTTGAAGATCGAACTAAGGAAAGCAATTTGTTGAAGGTCAATTTGGTGGACCTCAATCCTAGAGAGGATATAACTCCAGATAGTATGGCACCTATAAGTGATGCAAAGAAGGTGCAGATCGAGGTTGAGGAGTTTCAAACTACACGGATTGGCTCCATTTTAACTCCTGAGGAAGAATCAGATATTATCCAAACATTATGAAGAAATATGATCTATTTGCAGGGTAACCATCCGACATGACAAGAATAGATTGTGATATCATCTATCACCAACTGTCCATTGATCCAACGCTTAAGGATGTAGCTCAATGCAAGCGTAAAAGTGGGGAAGAAAAATGACAAGTCATATCTGAAGAAGAAGACCGGGAAATGACGTATTTGCGTGGATTTCACTCATCTTAACAAAGCCTACCCCAAGGGTTCCTATCTGCTGCCTCACATTGATAGGCTCATCGATGGATCTTCGGGGTTCTAGTTACTTAATTTTATGGATGTCTATTCAGGATACAACCAGATAATAATGAATCTATTGGATGCACCTACAACGACTTTCATGACGAATAAAAGTAATTACTAGTACAAAGTGATGTCGTTTGGCTTAAAAAATGCAGGGGATACCAACCAGCGACTGATGGATATGGTCTTCTCTTCTCAGATTGGAAGGAACTTGGAGGTCTACGTAGACGACATGGTGGTCAAAATTCCACAAGAGACAAACAATATGGAAGATCTTGAGGAAACATTTGGGTTGGTACATAAAAGAAGTACAACAATTGACATGGAGATTGGCTGCTTTATCCCGATTCTTGTCTTGTGTCGGGGACAAATCTATACACTTTTTCACGGCTATCAAGAAGTCTGTCCGGTTTGATTTGACAGAAGAATGCGAAAGAGCGCTCCAAAGTGTGAAGCAATTTCTTTCAGCACCGCCAGTTCTGGTCCAACCAGCTTCTAATTCACCTCTCATTCTGTATTTGTATGTATCTGAAAAGCCAGTCATCCGTGTTGGTTCAGGATGGTGAGACAGAGGAAAAACTATTATACTTTGTCAGCAAAGTCTTGAAGGGAGCGGAGGTGCATTACTAGAAGATTGAAAAAATTGCCCTAGCTATGGTGGTAACAACCAGGAAGTTGAGACATTATTTCTAGGGACATCCCACCACGATCAGGATAAACTACCTAGTAAGACAAATTTTAAAGAAGCCAGACTTAGCCTGGAGGATGGTATCCTGGGATGTAGAGTTATGTGAATACGAGATAACGTCGAGGCTCAAAGCAATATAAAATCTTAAATCCTAGCATATTTTTTGGTAGAACTGAGTTCATCCTCAACTAAAGAGGTCTAGGAGCACTGGATTCTTTCGGTGGATGGATCATATAACCTCAAGGGTAGTGGAGAAGGTATATTGTTAGAAGGGTCGAGAGACATAATTCTCGATAAGACATTATATTTCAATTTCTAGACCATTAACAACTAGGCAGAATACGAAGTTGTTATTGTCGGCCTAAGATTGGCTAAGGAAGTCGGTGTTTCCCATTTATCAGTGCACACAGATTCTCAACTAATCGTAAACCATATTGCAGGTATTTATGAGACAAAGGATCCTACCATATTGAAATATCTTCAATGCACACTGCATTTAGCTAAAGAATTCAGATAGTTTGAAGTTTACACATTCCTCGGGAAGATATTGTTTGAGCTGACCTGTTAGCCCGACTGGCTAGCACAAAAGGATTAGGGATTAATAGGACAATTATTTAAGAAATGCTAGAAGCACCGAGCATAGAGTTCGAGGAATTTATGGTTCTGGAAAACACTCGGGGCTGAATGTCTCCCCTCATCCAATATCTCACCCCACGAAAAATTTCCTGATAACGAGATGGAAGCTAGACGCATCAAAAGGATGTCTACGAGATATCTCATGGTGGCCGACAAGTTGTATAAAATAGGTAGATCAACGCTGATTCTAAGGTGTGTTTTCGAGAAAGATGTCGGACCCATAATGATAGAATTTCACGAAGGCGTGTGTGGAAGCAATATCGGGGGAAGAGCTATATCAACAAAAATACTACGAGCTGGGTGCTATCGGTCGAGCATGCTTCAAGACCGTGCCCTATTTGTTAAGAATTATGAGAAATTCTAAATAAATGATTCATTCGTATATCCACCCGCCGAGTTGTTGCATTTAGTGATCTTTCCATTTCCATTATATCAATGGGAGTCTGATAGTGGCAGCGGATTATTTCACCAAGTGGGTCGAGGCAGAGGCAGTGCCTGAGATTACAACAGAAAGAATGAGGCATTTTTATTGGAGAAACATTATATGCTGCTTTGGTTTACCCGCCATTATTGTATCTGATAACGACATACAATTTGCGAGCTCGTCCGTTGTTGAATTTTGCAGGCACCCAAAATATGTAATTGGTTCATAGCAATGGAACATCCACAAGTTAATGGTCAGGAAGAAGCAACAAATAAAACAATTCTCTCAAGTATGAAGAGAAGCTGAATGAAGACAAGGGATTGTGGGCCGAATATCTTCATGAAATAATGTGGTTATACCATACCACCCTGCATTCAACCACCAACGAAACTCCTTTTTGATTGGTTTATGGAGTTGATGCAATGATATCAATCGAAGTCAATTCCCTGATGTGGCGTCGAACCAATTTTAATGAAGAACTTAATCATGAAGGTTTGGAAAGTGCATCCTATTTATTGGAGGAAGTTAGAGCAATGGCCCACATTAAAGAGATAATTGCGAAACAAAGAATAAAATGACGATTTAATTCAACAGTTCGACCGAGAAGTTTCCAATAAGCTGACTTAGTCTTGAAAAGGATCACAGATACAAAGAAAAAAGGAAAGCTTACTCCTAACTGGGAAGGACCCTACATAATTATGGAAATACTAAACAACAAAGCCTACAAGCTAGACAATTTGGACAAGCTCAAGCTGCCTAGGGCTTGGAGTGTAGCAATTCTAAAGATTTATTATAGTTGAAACTTGTAAATGATTTGTAATAATAAATAAGAACTGGGGGTAGCACTCTTTTCCCTTGCAATGGCAAGGGTTTTTAATGAGGCTCCTCTAATTTGTTTTATGTGCATGTTATTCCATATTTCAGGTGGAGGGAGCAGGATGCACCGAGTACTTTACCGAATATGAGTTAAGTCTCATCCAGTTGCACTCTCCGGCCTCCGGATCGAGTTGACGCTCCTCCTATGAGAATCGAGTAATTTACCATATCTGAGTTAATTTTCAGTCGGCTGCACTCTCCGGCCTCTGGATCAAGTTGACACTCCTCCTCTGGGAGTTAAGTACTTTTTCGAATCTAAGTTAAGTCTTAGCCGACTACACTCTCCTGCCTCCGGATCAAGTTGACACTCCTCCTCCGGGTGTCAAGTACTTTACCAGATTTGAGTTAAGTCTCAGTCGGCTGCACTCTTTGGCCTTCAAATCGAGTTAATACTCCTCCTCCAAGAGTTGAGTAATTTACCGAATCTGAGTTAAGACTCATCCGGCTGTACTCTCCGACCTCTAGATCAAGTTTTCATTCATCATATTATGAGTCCAATAAATCGGGTTGTCGATTAAGTAACACGTGAGCCAAATAAAAGTGAACTCATTTACCATAACACTTTGATAAGAAAAAATTCGCGAAATAGTTTGATCGGGGTGGATTTTACTCAAAGTGTTTCACCCAGTTGCACAGGCTTTGCGCTTGAGGATCTCATAGGAATCCCGGTTAAAAGAAGTGAAATTCTAGCACTTGAAACACAAAGTTCAAGACTGATGTCTTAACACAGAAACACGATGTCAGGACATATGTTATGACATCCGTTGACAGAAAACCACAGATTGTGCAGAAAAATAAATTGCATAAAATTAAACAACACAATCAATCGTTAACCCAGTTCGGTGCAATATCACCTACTCTGGGGGATACCAAGCCAAAAAGGAAATTCACTATGATACTATTAATTTGAAACCTAAATAGTCCCAGTTTACAACTTATCACTATCTTGTGCAACTTCTACCTAGGAACCTTCTAGACATGAGAACCCCCTCTCACTTTCAATTACCTCAGTGATACCTACAACCACAAACCTTGTGACTAGACTTTAGAACCATATAGAAGATTACACTTCAAATAAATAATACTTAGTTTTGCTTAAAAGCTTCAACCAATAACAATACTTAACTCTTTGCTTAAAAGCTCACGAGTGAGAATAATAATTTGATAAAATCAAATAACAATCAGTCAAACTCAATGCATCAAAAGATACATAATTTACATACAAAGAACACAACACTAAAACCTTAAAAGACTCTCAAAACTCGAATCTTATGTTGCATAGACGATTTCTTCAATGTGAATGCTTGCTATTTTATGTCGTAGCAAGTCGTTATTTATAGACTCTTGTAGAATGGGCTTGGACTCTTCAAATTAAATCCAATCTTCACTTTTTAAAGCAGCTGCAAGATCTTCATTTAAAAATAGGAACAAAACTTTTATAGTTTCCTAAAAAGTCTCCAAGATCCTTTTTAATGAAACAAATCAAATTTGCACTTGTTCCTAAAATATCATTGATTTGCTGCACCAGTATGAGTACTAGAATATTTCAGAATCTCATATTTTTCAATCAAATCTTCAAGGAAATAAAACTGGTATGACTGCTGCATAACAGGCCAAGATGTCAAGACATCTGGCTCAACATTTGTCTGATACATATGACAGCAGAACATGTCAAGACAGTTGGTTAAGATGTTGTGACATCTTATTCAACATCAGTCCAGAACTATGTTTTAGAAAAATTTAAGCCAAACCTAAAACCATGGATTTAACAATCTCTCTTTTGGAAAATTTTGGGTAAAACAACCAAAGCATAATAACCATGGAGAGAGGAATAAAACCACAACACAAGCTACATGCAATCATGTAAACTTTGTAAAAACTACAATAGAAAAATACATCATAAAATGCATGCAGTTGCAAATCACCATCTTCAAAACACCAAAAGACATATGTCCAGACATGTGGTCTGACATCACATATAGGTCCAAACTCTCCTTGTCACACATGATGAATACTTTCCCTCAAAGGGAAAACCCAACATACTAGAAAATCCAAAACACAAAATATGAACTACCCAAGTTCACTCATCAGAGGCAGCATCAACATAAGATAAAACAGCCTCACAGCAGGATTTTCACACAGCTCCATCAGGCAGGATGTTGGAACATCTGGTAAGACATGCTCCTACATCAGCAGTAGCAACAACACCAACAAGCATGTGGTAGAACATCCTCCCACATCAGCAGTAGTAGTAGCATCACCATAATTACTACTCTCTCCTTAGCAGTAACACAGTCCTATCAGCATGCTAATAAACATGTCAAGTCATGTTTCATAACATTAGGATACACAGAACACACTAACACTTTACTCCCCCTTTTTAGCCAAAAATTGACAAAAAATAGAGTAAATGTAAACAAAAGGGAAGCATACACATTGCACACAAGCACAAAACACAGATGGAATCACAATTTGGAAACATACAATAGCTGATGGAAACACACATATTTCAATAACTTCAGGTGGCCATCCACCTCTTACCCATGTCAAAGACACTGCTGCACTCCTTGGTGTTATTACCAGCCCTTATATCTTGGAGAAAACCTGTGTCCCATCTAATAACAACTTACTTATGCTTTCTAAGCATCCGAACATAGAGGAAAGATGCAGTATCAGTTGCACTCCTCCATATTTGTAATTGTTATAACTCTTCAATAGTGCAAGTTCCAATCCCACTACTTATGTTCTCAGTCTGATTTTTAAACATAACAGTAAGTTATTCCTTGTTGTCCATATGCTCTAGAGTAATAACCTTTCCTTCAACAAGATTCTTGATAAGTTGATTATGACTATCAAGGTTCTTATTCCACCCATGTTGAATGAGATATCTGATATCATTCAGATCTTTATAGAGTAATGTCATGACATCATGTTTGACATTATGATCCTTCAACATCTGGCCAATCCATGCCAATTGAGAACAACCTATCTTTGTTCCACCATACTCAAAAATAATGGTATTTTTAGAGGCACAAATTTGCTTCTTATTGAAACAAGAAATCATATTGTTTCTTATATACAAATACCTACTGATCCACTTTGACCCTAATGATTCAGAGAATTTTGCATTCTCAAACTCCTTATCATGTTCACTTCTGACCTTGACAATCACACTATTCTTCTCCTCTTGAATGCTTTGACACGGATCTTTGAAGACTTCAAAAGCATCTGATTTTTCTCTAAGAAAATTCATCCAAATATACCTAGACAAATCATCTATAACCACATAGACATACCTCTTTCCACCCAAGCTTTCTATTTGCATTGGTCTCATTAAGTCCATATGAAGAAGTTCCAACACTTTGGTAGTAGTCTAATGTGGCAATATTGGGTGTGACATCATAGTTTGCATTCTAGTTTCACACTCATCACAGACTTGCATTTCTTCAATTTTGAGCTTCGCCATTCTCTTGATAGCTCATTCAGATAAAATCTCCATCATTCATTTTATATTAAGGTGTCCAAGTTTCTGGTGTCATAGCTTTACATCATTCTCATTGGCGATTGAACATGTGGAAGAGTAAGCAATTATTTAAGATTTCTATAAATAACAGTTGTATTTAGACCTTATTCCCTTCATCATTACAACATCTTTCTCATCTTTGACCAGACATTTAATTTAAGAAATTGACTAATAGTCCTTGGTCACACAATTGACTAATGCTAATAAGATTAGCAGTTATCCTTTCACAAGAAGAAACGAGGTTTTAAATAAAGCCTATTAAAGAACTAAAAGAGTACTTGAAGGGATGTCATGATGATGATACCTTTCGCATAAAAAGTCATCATTATGAAGTAAAGTAAAAAGACTCAATGAGACTCGCGCCTATTACGGCGTTTGGAAATCAAGTGATACACACGTTAACCTCTATCTAGCCGTTGGATTATCACATGACCGACTACCCAAGTCGCCTGAAGAATTTTAATAGTCCTCTTTACCAAACACTTTGATCTATTAGATCTTAGAGAGGACTTATATACATGTTAAAAATCCTTGAGCGGACAAGTTGTTAGACAAATTCCTCAATACAAAATTTACAATATCTTTATTCTACACTTTCACAAAACAATTCTATCAAAATCTTCACTTTAGAAAAATCTATAAGTATATTCTTAAAAAATACAATAATTTTTTTAAAGTTCCAAAAACATTTTTCTAATCTGTGTTCAAAACATTCTCAGCATGAAGCATCTTCACCCTTCTCCTCCTCCTTGTGTAACATGGTCTTCATCCATTTCCTCCACAGCACCCATAACCTGTTCGACGAAATTCCCAACCGAAAACCATCAGAATTCCTCAAAGCCACTTCCATCTTTTCGTGTCCAATCGTTGAAGCGGTCTTCCAAGCCTTTATCTCAAGGACTTCAGAAGGATCCTAAAAAGGATTTGTCACGCATTCTTCGAACTGAAGCTGCTATCAAAGGTGTAGAAAACAAAGCCAAGTCATGGAAGCATAAGCAACTCTGGCCTAAGGCTGTTCTTGAAGCATTGGATGATGCCATTAAAGGGTGTCAGTGGCAGAATGCTCTAATGGTTGGTCCTAGTTTCAAATTTTTGTTTTTGACGTGACCCTTTAACATTAATGGGTGGGTGAACTTTGTGTCATGTGTATTTATTCATTGATTACATGTTTTGACATCAATGTTAAACTGGTTTACCTTGACAATAATGTCCCCTTTTCTCTTTAAGTTTTTGATTGAGGGAAATACAATGATTCATGGAGGTATGAAACTTCTTAGAAATGATTGAATTAATTGAGTTTTTTTTTTTTGTTTTTGAATTGGTGGTTATGATCTTGATTGACTCTTAGATCTATATATAGTTTGAACGTGTTAGGAAATCTCGAATTTGAGAGTAATTATAGACTTCTAACTTGAATGCTGTTGATTTTTTAAACCTAAGCAGTTCCTAATTCTACTCTATTCCTTACTTCACTCATTCACCTACTGCTACTTGCATTGTTCATGCAAACATAAGCATATTTTGCAAAACTAGTTACACTTTGGGACATATTATATACTTTGTGATGTTAGTAGACATGATTGGATTTGTTTTAGGCCGCGAAACATAACTGGAATTGATTAAAGCTATTAACTTTCAGCTTTATCAATAAAATGGTCAATTTCCTGTTGCAGATTTTTGAACTTCTTCGAAATCAATACTGGTATGAACCGAGAAGCCAAACATATACAAAGTTGTTGATGATGCTTAGCAAGTGCAAACAGCCTAAAGAGGCCAGTCAGCTCTTTGAGACCATGTTGTTTGAAGGGCTTAAACCTACTGTTGATGTCTTCACCGCACTCGTAAGGGCTTACGGTCAAAGTGGTCTCTTTCGTCACGCGTTTTCTATTGTTGAAGATATGAAATCAGTTGCTGATTGCAAACCAGATGTTTATACATATTCTGTTCTTATAAGTTGCTGTGCAAAATTTAATCGATTTGATTTAATTGAACGAGTTCTTGCGGATATGTCATATTTGGGCATTGAATGCAACAATGTGACGTATAATTCAATAATCGACGGATATGGTAAGGCTGGCATGTTTGAGAAGATGGAGAATTCATTGACCGATATGATTGAAAACGAAAACTGTCAACCAGATATTTTCACGCTGAATTCTTTGATAGGATCATATGGAAATGGTGGGAAAATTGATCAGATGGAGAAGTGGTACGATGAGTTTCAACTAATGGGCATAAAGCCTGACATAAAGACATTCAACATGATGATAAAGTCGTATGGCAAAGCAGGCATTTACGATAAGATGAAGACCGTGATGGATTTCATGGAGAGGAGGTTTTTCACTCCGACGATTGTAACATATAATACTGTCGTTGAAGTTTACGGAAAAGCCGGAGAAATTGAGAAGATGGATAAACACTTTAAGAAAATGAAGCATGTAGGAATGAAACCTAATTCTGTAACGTATTGCTCGCTTGTCAGTGCATATAGCAAAGCCGGGCTTATTGAGAAAGTTGACTCAATCTTGAGGCATGTAGAAAATTCTGATGTTGTTTTGGACACTCCCTTCTTTAATTGCATAATTAGTGCTTATGGTCAAGCTGGCGACTTAAAAAAGATGGGCGAGTTATTCTTGGCAATGAGAGAAAGAAAATGCAAGCCTAATAGCACCACCTATACGTGCATGATCCAGGCTTACAACACCCAAGGCATGACTGAAGATGCTAAAAAGATGGAGGACATGATGATTACTTCCAAAGATAGCTTAGGTATGTTGCAATTTCAAAAACTTGCTCTTTGGTGTGATTTTTATGTTCTGGTTTTATTCTGCTTGATAGAAAAACGCGTTGTCTAGTGAACATTTGTTGGCATGTAATGTATGGACTATGCATCTGTCTGTGCAGGACGAGTAAGATTGCTCTAAAATAGATATACTAAGTTGGTATTCTCGATGATTTTGGCTGAGTCTTGAGTCTTGATATAGTTAACCTATTTTCATGAATGTTTTTTATATCACTGCATACTTACCCTCTGTACTAACTGTCTGATTAATAGATACTAAGTTGATTGGATGCTAGCATGGCCAGTTCTGATAGCAGACGACACATCTATTCATCGATTTCCACGGTGATCCTAACTTGGAGAGATTTGGGAACTTTAGTAGGTAAACATCGATTCTTGAATGCATTACTATGTTTGGATTGGCGGTGAGTTCAGAAGAATCAGTGTACTGTGATTATATCAAAAGCTAAACTTTAGAGTTTCAACAAAACTTTGGTATCACCACGATTTCAAACATGCTCTAGGTTACTAGAAGTTGAGTTTATTTATCACAATCCGAAAAGTAGCATCGACCAAACTCAAGATTGATGAACCATTATCCTATCGAACTATCATGCAAGAGATTCACTCAACCAATTGGTGATCCGTTCTTGCGTGGAGTAATCCGAGTTCTTGAGATGCTTGATAATTGGTAAGTAAATCTGTACAAAATCTACCCACCTTCCTTACCTCTGCAGTCTGCACTGCAATCCTGCCCTAGTATATCTTTCGGGTACATATTTGTGTTGTCATTATATGTGTGTAAGATTACAATTTCATTCATTGTCTTGACAGCGTTTGATATGTTATCGATCATCTTTTACATCAATGATTTTTACGTATGTCAGATTGATTGGCATACATGGTTAACATCGCTTAAAAAATGACGAAGATGATTTTTTCTGCAGTATTTATGTCTTCGAAGAAGATTAAAAGTAGCAATGTATTTAACTCCAAAAGGCTGTTGCTTTTCTTATCATCATTTCTTTGTACATTCAAGAGGACATGGACGAGAAAAACATGAAAAAATCACCCTCCACAATCTCTGAGAAAAATGCATAAACTCAAGTTCTGGTTAATGTCTTAAATTCTCAAATACTTGATGTGAAGAAAAATGTTGCATAAATGTTGCATAAATGAATCTCCTCCAAATTTATTCATAAGAATCCAGCAACACATTTTTATTTGTTCATAATTACCACTTTAATTTTATTTATTTATAATTATTTAATAAAAACTTATTTTTTATATTAATTATTATTTTGGTAACTTTTATATTTGATTTAATTTAATTTTTATTTTATTTTATTATTTATGTAGTGAAAACTAATTTTCTCTACTAACTTTTATAATTATTTAATTTTATTATTTTTAACTATTTATTAAAAACTAGCTTTTCATATTTATTTTTAATAATTTTGTAAATCTAATATTTTGTTGGGCGGCATACATTTTGTAAAATACATAACAAATGTATAATTATTTTAAGTGATAAAAATCAAATATTTTAAATATATAATTATGTACATTTTACTAAGTAGCAATTATGAATATAAAAATTAAATTTTTACTAAATAATTATAAGTTTTTACTAATTAATAGTTATAAATAATAATTAATATTGATAACAAAAATTAATATTTGTATTAATAAATAAATAATAATTAGTAAAATAAAAACAAATATAAAAAATACCAAAATAATAATTAATATAAAAATTAAATTTTTACGAAAATAATTATAAATAAATAAAATTAAATAAATACTAACAAATTATTATAATAAATATAATTAAAATAATAAATATTGTGGAGTGAACGGACAACTTTTAATATAGAAATATATATGTGTGTGATATATTGTGACAAGAGTTTCAACATAGGCTAGTGGTTAGTAAAATATCTAGCCAGTATCATAGAGCAGATTAAATAAATAAAAAATATTAAAAAAACTACAGTAAATATATGACTCAGCAAATAGATTCTGATTACGTTTGTATTTTAAATGAAACCATAAAATAAAAAGTGTTTTATTATGGAATTTATATTTATTAAGAGGTGATAAATTTATTTTTTTTAAAAGAAAGATAAATCAAATCATGTTATTATTATAAGAGTAGAAGATATTTAAATTTAAATTTAATTTATCTTTTAGTTGAAATTATGAAGTGGAGTGATAATCAAGGAGAGAAAAATATTTATATTTTATTTTTTAATTAAATAAAAAAGTTGTGATAGATTGTTCGAAAGATTACGTATTATATTCGTTTTTTTTGCCGAATTTACTTGTGCTCTATCGATCCTGTATTTCTTGTTGGTATCTTCATAACACAAATAAAAGTAAAAAAATAATAAAATAAAGACAATGATGTTCTTCATCCTTTTTTGCATTGACAAGTAAAACAAGTTATGGAACTCTAAGTATTAAGACACGACAAAAAAAATTACTTCCAGTTGGAAATCCACCTAATACTATGATAAATTTCGACCAATAATGATGATTAGTTATGAGAAAAACAAATAAAAGAAAACAAGACAATTATTTCTGCAGAGTTTCTCTCTGCCCATAAAATGTGGAAAACTTTCTTATTCACTTTGCAACTGCAAAATACTGTGAATGACTTACTTTCAAAATAGGGGTTACTCCCTCTATTTATAACTGAGCTTACACCCTAAGCCCAAAGCCCAAAATATCTTTTTGTTACTAAATCAAATCTAATTAAATCTATTCTAGACTTAAATCAAATCTATTTAAATCTAAAACAAATCAAATCTTCTTTGACACATATGAATTACAATTTAACACACCACCTAATTCATTGTGTCTAAACTGTCTATGTTCATCATGGCCCTTAGCTTTCTAAATACTTCGACTTGCACTCCCTTCGTCATGATGTCTGCAATCTAATTCTCAATCCTGCAGTGTTTCAAATTTATCTTCCCATCTGCTACCTGCTCTCGAAGATAATGGAATCTCATTTCGATGTGCTTACTTCGACCATGTGCTATTGGATTCTTCGCCAGATTAATAGCTAACATGCTGTCTATCTTCATGGTAATTGCTCCATGATCTTTCCCTGTTATCTCTTCGACTAAGCTCATCATCCAAGTTGCTTGACATGCACAAAGAGAAGCAGCTATGTATTCTGCTTCGCATGATGATAATGCCACTACTGGTTCTTTTCTCGAATTCCAAGCAATTGGTGCACCACCTAGCATAAACACATATCCTGCTGTTGACTTTCGATCTTCAGCATCACTACACCAACTCGAATCAGTGTATCCCACTAACTTGCATTCTTTTCCTTTATCAACTGCAGGAAACAAAATGCCATAATCGAAAGTTCCTTTGAGATACCTTAGTATCCTCTTCACTGCTACTAGATGTGATACCTTTGGCTTCTGCATGAATCTACTTACCATACCTACACTGTATGCTAAGTCAGGCCTTGTATGACAAAGATATCTTAATGATCCAATAAGTCTTCTGTATTGGGTTGGATCAACATCATCTTCATTTGCATCTTTCGACAGTTGCAGTCTTGGTTCTGCAGGTGTCGAAGTTAAGTTGTATTCTTCCATCTCAAACCTCTTGAGAATTTCTCCTGCATATCTTCTTTGATGCATCATCAAACCTCTACTGCTCTTGTAGAATTCGATACCAAGGAAATATGAAATCTCACCCAAATCAGACATTTCGAATTCCTTGCTGAGATCACCTTTGAAGTCTTCGATCTCACTCTTGCAGCTACCTGTTATCAACAAATCATCTACATAGAGACATAGTATAAGCAATTTACTCTTGCTTCTTCTTACATATACTCCATGTTCAGTTATGCACTTCACAAATTCCTTCTCCCTTAGAAAACTATCAATTTTCTTATTCCAAGCCCTTGGAGCTTGTTTCAATCCATACAGGGCTTTATGTAGCCTGTACACCTTTCTTTCTTCGTCATGTTTCATAAACCCAACTGGTTGTTTAACATAGACTTCTTCATCTAAGGGTCCATTTAGGAATGCACACTTTACGTCCATCTGACATGTGTGCCAACTGTTGATTTCTGCTAGACCAACAACCAACCTGATTGTTTCGATCCTAGCAACAGGTGCAAAAACTTCGTCGAAGTCTATTCCTTCTTTCTGTAGAAATCCTTTCGCCACAAGTCTTGCTTTGTGTCGAGTTACTTCACCTTTCGAATTCGTTTTCACTTTGTATACCCACTTGACATCAATTGCCTTCTTGCCTTGAGGCAATTCGACAAGTGACCAAGTGTTGTTGTCTTCGATAGACTTTACTTCTTCGTTCATTGCTTTCACCCACTTCGAATCCTTTAATGCTTCAGCTGCATTAACAGGTTCGACATCTGCATAGAAAGCATAATGTACCAGCTCACCTTCATTATCTATTACATCATCTGATGTAATCACACAATCTTGCAATCTTGCAGGCATGCGTCTTGTTCTTTGAGGTCTGCTTGTACTTGGTATATCTGCTGGTTCCTCTTGTCGAACTTTTCTTTTGACTTGAGTTTCTGGCTCTTCGAATAGGATTCCCACTGAATCTTTCTTGACATTTGCAGTCCAATCCCATTCTTTAAACTCATCTATGATCACGTCCCTGCTGATCACAATCTTCTTGTTCTCTGGATCGAACAACTTGTAGCCTCCTGTCGAATGATATCCAACTAGAATCATTTGACTTGACTTATCATCAAGTTTTCTTCTCAACTGATCTGGCACATGTCTATGTGCAATAGATCCAAATACCTTCAGATGGCTCAAGCTAGGCTTCACACCAGACCAACATTCTTCTGGAGTAATTCCTTCTAGCTTCTTTGTAGGACATCTGTTCAAAATGTATGTTGCAGTTGAAACAGCTTCACCCCAAAACTCTTTAGGTAAACTCTTGCCTTTCAACATACTTCTCACCATATTCATGATGGTTCGATTTTTCCTTTCTGCAATTCCATTTTGCTGTGGAGTATAGGGTGGCACCACCTCATGCACAATCCCTTCCTTTTCACATAATCTGTCGAAGTCTTTCGACACATATTCTCCTCCACCATCAGTTCTCAAAACTTTGAGCTTTCGACCACTTTGTCTTTCGACCATAGACTTAAATCTGGTAAATACTTCGATCACTTCACTTTTCTTCTTGATCAGGTAAGTCCATAACTTTCTACTGAAATCATCTATGAATGTAACAAAGTATTTGTTACCTCCCATCGAATCCACCTGGATTGGTCCACATACATCAAAGTATATGACTTTAAGACTAGCCTTCGACCTGCTTCCTGCATCCTTGCTGAAGCTATTCTTGTGTTGCTTCGCCTGCACACATTCTTCACATACTTCGTTTGGAATGTCAATTTCAGGCAATCCTGAAACCATATTTCTTCTCTTCAAATCTCTTATGTCTCTGAAGTTGAGATGGCCTAGTCTATAATTCCATATCCATTCATCTCTGCTAGCCGCAGTCGAAAGGCACTTGTGCTCCATCACATTTAGTTCAATCTTGAAGGTTCGATTCTGAGACATAGGAGCCTTCAAGATTAATCTCCCATTTGCATCAACGACTCTCATCAACTTATCTTCGATTGACACTTTATAATTCTTTTCGACCAACTGCCCTATGCTGAGCAAATTGCTCTTCATGCCTGGTATGTACAATACATTTGAAATTACTGACTTCTTGCCATCTTTCCTCATGATCATAACATCACCAATACCTTCAGCTGCTAGGGTATTGTCATTTGCAAATTTTACCATATTTTTCATTGAGGGTTTTATATTGACGAACCAGTCTTTCCTTCTAGACATATGTGATGAACATCCTGAATCCAAGTACCATTGGTCCTTGAATCTATCTTCATCTTTTGTTGTGACCATCAGCATCATCTCTTCTTCTTCTTCATGTTTTGCAAGCTTTGCATCACTTTTTTGATTCTTTCGTTTTTTTGGACAATCACTCGAATAGTGACCATACTTCTGACAATTGTAACATTGAATGTGACTCTTATCAGGTTTTCGACCACCACCTCTTCCTCTATTTGCAACACCACCTCTTTGGTTGCCTTGGTATGGTCTTCTTTGATTCGACACGTCTCCTTCGATTTGGTTTCCTCTACCATTCGATTTGTCGTAGCCACCTCTACCTCTATCGAAACATTTTCCTTTGCCTTTGGTCTCTTTTGCTGAATGTGCTTGCAAGGCCACATCACTCTTCGATTTTCCTGCAGCTCTTTCGTTCATTCTTTGTTAATGAGATTCGAGCGTCCCTTGAAGCTTTTCCTTTGTCAATTCGACAAGTCTTTTCCTTCTTCTATCGCCACCACTATGTGGTCGAACTTAGGAGCTAAAGATCTCAAGATCTTCGACACAACAGCTCTTGTTGTTAACGCTTCTCCACATATCTTGATTTGATTTACTAGTTTTGTAACTCTAGTGAAGAAATCAGATATGTTTTCACTGTCTTCCATCTGAAGCAGTTCATAGGTCCTTTTGTGAGTTTGTAACCTCACTTCTTTCACCTTCTCAGCGCCTCCAAAAGACTTCTCAAGGATCTCCCAAGCTTCTTTTGTAGATTCTGAATCATTAATCTTTTCGAAATTGTCTGGGCTGACACATTGATGAATTATAAATAATGCTTTATAACTCAGCTTCTCAGATTCTGTGTATTTCTTCTTTTCTTCTTCTGAAGCGTTTTCGCCAAGCGCTTCGACTCCATCTTTTACAAGGTCCCAAAGACCTTGACACCTTAATAGGACTTTCATCTGTTTGCACCAATTCTCATAGTTGTCAACTTTCAGAATTGGCAGCGTTGCTGGATAGTTTGCATTCCCATAACTTGTCATCGTGAATTCTTCAATCGTTCTTGATTGACACTTTCCTTGAATCGAAACAAAAGCTCTTGATACCAGATGTTGGAAATCCACCTAATACTATGATGAATTTCGATCAATAATGATGATTAGTTATGAGAAAAACAAATAAAAGAAGACAAGACAATTATTTCTGCAAAGTTTCTCTCTGCCCATAAACTGTGGAAAACTTTCTTATTCACTTTGCAACTGCAAAATACTGTGAATGACTTACTTTCAAAATAGGAGTTACTCCCTCTATTTATAACTGAGCTTACACCCTAAACCCAAGGCCTAAAATATCTTTTTGTTACTAAATCAAATCTAATCAAATCTATTCTAGACTTAAATCAAATCTATTTAAATCTAAAACAAATCAAATCTTCTTTGACACATATGAATTACAATTTAACACTTCCTCCATTTTATAGTGAGTTATTTAAGATTTTTTTTTCATCTCATGTATTCAATTCATTAGATCGACTAATTCGATTTAAAGATGAGTCCTGACATTCACAATAATGAGTGTTTCTCATTAGTTTTAGATTAGGAATGTAATAATGTGAATAATTTTAAAATAAATAAATTTATATTATAAACACTGACAATTGAAAATGGAATTATATATATATATATATATATATATATATATATATATATATATATATATATATATATATATATATATATATATATATATATATATATATATATATATATATATATATATATATATATATATAGTAATTGTTATGTATTGTCGATGTAAAATATATAATTAATGTATCATAATCATTTATAAATTATTCTTTATATGTAATTTAAAAAAAATCAAATTTCAAAAAGAAATTAACGATTATAATTCACTAACAACATAAAATTAATTTCTTTACACTGTCACTGTCAACATATTTTTATTAAATTCATTTTCTAAAATTATATTTATTATACAATGATAAAAATGTCAAAATAATGAAATCTAAATTTATTTTTTAAAGTTACATTCATTATAAAATGATAAAATTATCAAAATAATAAAATCTTACAAATTAACTATTTATTATGCATTTACAAATAGTATGGTAGTTGAGGCTCCAATATGCAAAATCCAATAAATCCAAAGTCTCTAATTAAAGTTCAAAATATTTTCATCTAGAAAATTGTATTTGGAAATTTCTTAAACCATCCTATGATTGTTTAAGATACCATGCAAAAATACATAAATATTCTCTAATATCGAAAATGTATTTTCGAAAGCACTCTGAGCTAGGTCTTTGGTAGACAAGACTCTATGAAACAACTCTGAATTAATCGGAAATGCATTACAGAAGCACTCGTAGTTGTATTTCTTGAAGCACCTCAAATACACACAATGGTTCAGACTAAGAAACACAAGTTGACACTCAACAATTAACCGTAAATGCATTTACAGAAGGTCTCATAGTTGTATTTCTGGTTCGTGCTAGCACATAAACGTGTGCTGGCCTTTCCCCTTCCTCATTTTCAGAAAGCTCTTGAACAAAAAAACACTCAAAACCCAAAAATAAAACTCTATCAAACCCCATTGTGTCATAATCATCCCATTTTGAGGAAAGTTCATCAAGAATCATCAAGCATCATACAAATTTTAGTGTTCAAGCAGATTCAACCAACAAAAATCATCATTTGTAACTTATTTTTGAATTTTTTGGAGTTAATGTAATTTCACCTAGAAATTGTGTTTTAGGCTAGATAATTCAAGTTTTTTTAGTGTTTGCAAGCTTAGGAGTCATAATAAACGTGTAAGGTATGTTTTTTTTTTATGATCAATGATCATTTTTAAGGTCACTGGGGCTGAGCTTCGCTATTGACGAACCTGAAATATTGCAGGTCGTACTAGAGATGCATTTCCGGTTTTCTTCAATGTTTACATCAAAAATCGGAAATGCATATCTGGTTTTAGTTTGTATGCATTTTTATCATTTTTTTTAAATATGAGTCATTTTGTTAATATTTGTTTCGTACTTTTACAAGAGTAATAGATGAGAGACCATCTATATCGAGACACACTAGGCTTGCACAACATGCTTTTGTGCATCGGGAAAAGAGTCAGGCATCCCAAACTCCTCCTACCTCTGAACAGATTATGCTGAATTGGCCTACAGGTTCCGGTGTTCATGTTTTTATGCCTACCTCATCGTCCTCCCGCAGCAGGCGGGATTCTCAAACTCATCCCTCCCTGTCTCCCTCTTCCCGTAGACGCATTGCCTCACTGATGGTATTTGAGGCAAGTGAGACATCTAGTTCCCAGCCGACACCTAGGCCATACAGCCTGTAACGCCCCGATATTTAATTATTTATTTAATTAAATATTTTTGAATATTTTATATTAATTCGAATTTTTATCGTCGAAGTCAGAATTATTTTATTTAGTGGCATGATAAATAATCGAATTTAATTTGGTGGAAATAAGTTCAGGTATTATTTAGATGTGAAGTTGGTGGATATGATGATGAGAATCGATCGATCTGAGAATGATGATTTCAAGATAGATGCGCAAGGTGTGTTGAGATTCCGAGATCGTATTTACATTCCTGATGATTAAGAGATTAAGAAAGTGATTCTTGAGGAAAGTCATAGAAGCAGTTCGAGTATTCATCCAGGAGCTACCAAAATGTATCAAGACTTGAAGGGCTTGTTTTTGGCCTGGTATAAAGTGTGAGGTGGCATAGTTTGTGTATGCATGTTTGACTTGTCAGAAGTCGAAAGTTGAACATCAAAAGCCTGCAGGGTTGATGCAACCGTTAGAGATTCCAGAATGGAAATGGAATATAATTTCGATGGACTTTATAACGGGATTAACTAGTACCTTGAGAGGACATGATTCAGTATGAGTGATTGTTGATAGGATTATGAAGTCGGCACACTTTATACCTATTAACATCACCTATATGATTTTGAAGTTGGCAGAGATTAACACCAGAGTAATTGTGAAGTTGCATGGTGTTCCTTTGTGTATTGTGTCAGATAGAGATCTGAGGTTTACTTTTGATTTCTGGAGAAGTATGCAAGAAGCATTGGGATATAAGTTGAGGTTGAGTTCGGCGTATCATCCTCAGACGGATGGTCAGACCGAGAGGACTATTCAGTCGTTGGAGGATCTATTGAGGGCATGTGTTCTTGAGCAGGGAGGTTCGTGGGATACTTATCTTCCATTGATTGAGTTCACTTATAATAACAATTACCATTCGAGTATTGGGATGGCACCTTTTGAGGCGTTGTATGGTCGGAGGTGTAGGACTCAGTTGTGTTGGCATGAATTTGGTGAAAGTGTGGTACTTGGACCTGAGATTGTTCGAGAGACTACTGAGAAAGTGAAGCTTATCTGAGAAAATATGAAGGTTTCTCAAAGTAGACAGAAAAGTTACCATGACAAGAGAAGGAAAGATTTGGAATTCCAAGTTGGTGATCATGTGTTTTTGAGAGTCACCCTTGTGACTGGTGTTGGGTGAGCTCTGAAGTCTAAGAAGCTCACTCCTTGTTTTATTGGTCTGTATCAGATATCGGATATAGTTGGAAAAGTTGCTTACCGAGTGGCGTTACCGCGAAATCTTGCCAATTTGCACGATGTGTTTCATGTATCACAACTTCGGAAGTATATTCCCGATCCATCTCATGTGATTCAAATGGACGATACGCGAGTACGGGATAATCTCACGGTAGAGACGATTCCTGTGCGAGTCGCGGATCGCGAGATGAAGATTCTAAGAGGAAAGGAGATTGCTTTGGTGAAAGTTGTCTGGTTAGGAGCTGCTGGAGAAAGTATGACCTGGGAGTTGGAGAGCAAGATGCGAGACTCCTATCCCGAGTTATTTGAACCAGGTAAACTTTTATTTTCGAGGACGAAAATATTCTAAGTGGGGGAGAGTTGTAACGCTCCGATATTTAATTATTTATTTAATTAAATATTTTTGAATATTTTATATTAATTCAAATTTTTATCCTTGAAGTCAGAATTATTTTATTTAGTGGCATGATAAATAATCAGATTTAATTTGGTGAAAATAAGTTGAGGTATTATTTTTATTATTAAGCTTAATATGATATTGGGCTTAGTTTGTGGTGTTGTAATGTAATAAGGGGGTATATCACTTAGGCCCATTTGGACTTATTAAGAGAGTAAGTAGAATAATGCTATTATATTAGAAATAGAATTACAGGAGAAAGAGAATATAGTGTTATCAGGAAAAGAAGAAAAAGAAGAGAAAGAGGAATAGGGTTTTGAGAGGAGAAAAAGAACAAGAGGAAGTTGCTACTAGTGCCAAATTCCCAGAAATTCCATTGAAGTTTCTTAGAGCTACACTTAATTCAAGGTAAGGGAGGGGTTCTTGCTAAATAAATAGGAGTATGATGAATTTTAATTTGGGTTTAGGGTATTAGTTTCACTACTATGTCATACTAAAAATTGGTTGTGTTGCTATTGAAATTAACGATTGATTTGAGCTGTGCTGTTAATTGTTGTATTTAAACTGTGTTGGGTTAATGCTAAGCTAGGATAATTAGTAAATTTAAACAAGGAATGAACAAGAACAAGGCACATGTGTGAAGGGAGGCAAAACTGGGTTTTTAAGCTCCAGGCTTCTTGACACGGGACGTGTTAGCTGACACGGGCACCCGTGTCAGCCTCTGTGCTCCACGCCTTCCCCTTTCTTATCCTGACACGACCATGTTAGGAAACACGGGCACCCGTGTCAGAGCTGTTGTAGCAAATTTTCATAAACTTGGACTTATGCACTTTTCCTATGTAAAAACCACTGACCAGTAGCCGAATTAGGCGGTATAGTTAGTTTGTCCAGAATTTAACGAAATTTGATTGGGCAACTAAGTTTAATTAGTAGGTAAATGTGGATATGTCTTTTTGTTGAGATTATGTCAATTACGCCAAATTTCTGGTAGAGTTGATTAAGTCATTCCGTCCAGTTTATGGACATTATTGATTATAGGTCTTATGACCAATGTTGTGTTATTTTGTGCTGATCGATGAATGTGTTGTTGTTGCGAGATATCATTGAGTATATGTGGAATTCTCTATTGATAATGTGATTATGAATTATTTCTGTGGGTAGCCTTATGGTGTGAATCCTAGTGAATATATAATGAATATGTTGTTACCATGAATTGTTGTTGACTACGTTGATGACGTTGTAGGCCTATGGCCAGTGAAGTCGTGATATAGGCGTATGCCTCGTGAAGTGTTTAATGATATTGTTGTATGTGTTGTACATTCATACATTTGAATTTGTGAAGGCCTGTATTGGCGAATATTGTGAAGGCCTGTATTGGCGGATTTTGTGAAGGCCTGTATTGGCGGATTTTGTGAGGGTCTGTATTGGCAAAATGATTTGTGAAGAAGGCTTATGTCTTGTGCCTCAGAATTATTGGCAAATGTTTATGTTGGGAGTTTTAATCCGATGTTACCATATGCATTCACATAGTTTCGAGTTGCATATTCGAGTCGTACACGTTGAATTGTGGTGTTGATGATTTGTGAAGTGTTGAATTATTGTTGTATGAAGTGGTGATTATTCTTATTACTTACCTAATATATTATTTATCATAACCTTATTTATAAGGTTTGATATCTCACCCCTTCTGTTTGAATGTTTCCCTTTGTTGGTAACGTGCAGGTAACCAAGATGAGTAGCCGATAGCATTGTTAGTTCGAGTTCGGTGTCATTTGTTGTGATACATAGCACTCGGGGGGAAATGAACGCTTGTCTTATTTTGTTGTTTATTTATTGAACCTTATGTTGTTATTTGAGGATTTTATTGTATTGAAGTTGTTTAATGATTCAAAAGATGCTATATCTTATCTAGGGAACTATTTATGAATCCGCTGCGTGATTAATCAAAGTTGGTTTATGTTATAAAGACTATATTCATGAGTTGTGTTCATTCCGCTTCTTTAAGTGTTATGTATCCATTCTAAAATCATGACAGGTTTATGTGTCTTTGTTGAATATGTGACATCCTGATTATATTAGAAATTTTTATACTCTGATTTTCTGCTAATTGCTTGGGCTAGAATTGGGGTGTTACAAAGCCGACACATGAGGCCACCCAGTCGACACCTGAGGCCACACAGCCGACACCTGATGCATCCCAACCAAAAACTGCATCTCATCCTCAGTCATAGATGGAATTTGATGCCCATGCAATTGAGGTAAAGGGTTTTGGAAGAGATCCTTCTGATTTATCGTTGTTGCCTATGTACCTGGACCATGTTTCCAGACATATCTGGGACGAAAATGTAAATTTTGTATTGTTTATTCTATTAATTTGTTTTTGAATTTATTTTATTATTATTTTTTGTTGAATAAATTTTGTTAAACCATGTTTGTAGGAATGTGATCCGCTAATGATCATTAATCATTCGCAGAAGATCACTAAACTCGTAGCTCCTCTGAGCCATGGTTTCAAGAGCTCTTGATGCATTCAGAGTTCAAAGACTTGACCATATATGGATATACTATCGTTAATTATGGTATGATTAATGCTTTTGTTGAAAGATGGCACCATGAGACGTCATCGTTCCATCTACCACATGGTGATATAACGATCACACTCAACGACATCGTATGTCTGCTGCATCTTCTGATAAGAGGGAGATTTCTAGACCATGAGAGGTGTGACAAAGATGAGGCGTTTGAGTTATTGGTAGAGAAATTTGGAGTTACCCTTGAGAGTGCTATGGATAAGATGCACTACTACAAATAACGCATTTCATGATGGAGCTTTCACGTCATCCAGAAAAAAAAAACTAGATATTAAGAATCGGCACACCATGTTTTATATTTTTTTAATTATAAAAATAACAATTTACCTCGATTTCTAATATATCCAACGAGTAAAACTAATATGGACGCACTTCGAGTCCATAATTTTGCAGTTTATGTTTTATTTTGATTATAATTGTAAACTAAAACAACTAACCCTTTGTTTTTTCGATATAATCGATGGATCAACTAAACAAATTTCACTATAAAAGAAAAGAGATTTTACCCTAATCCTTACTTATTTGTAGCCGCCCCAAACTCGCAAGTATCATTCTTTGGGATGGATTGTAAGACAGAAAAAACCTTCAATGCTCTTATAGAACAAAACATTTTTTTTCTGCCCTTGCAATCTATCTCACATAATGGTGTTAATGTTGTTGTTGGTAATGTTGTATTTTTGATCATTAGATAGATTGCAAGTGCAGAAAAATCATTTTTTATTCAAGGAGACAATGAAAGAAGCTCTCATGATGGGTTATATTTTTAAAAGTTACACAATGAAGGGAGCTTAACTAATCGAATGATGGATATCAACAAAGATATTCATTCAAAAGAGCAAAGATTTTTTTAAACCATTTATTTTAATATTTTGTGTAAACAATATAAATTCTAAAAAAAACCTTTTCACTTCGGTTTTAAAAAAAAAGAGGTGATAGCTATAATCAGAAGATTTAATACCTCAGTTTTATGATAACGGAGAGAGGTAAAGTTATCAGATTTTACTATAAATACCTTTGTTAAACATATTTTACCCTAATTTTAGCTATAAACACTGTCCACTGCCATGAAAACTTTTGATCTAGAATCTCTTAAGAACAGATCTCTGAGATGGATTGCAAGTGCAGAAAACAAAATAACTTATCTAAAGTTGGATAAGTTATGGAGTACTTTTTGGATATGCAACATAAAGGTATCCAACAAAATTTGGATTCTACCAAAGATCTATTGTTGAAAACACTTTCTCATTTGAATTTGTCTACTTGCCGATAGATTTCAGGTACGCTACCAAATTCCTTCTCTAGAATACTCAATGTTTATACCATTCTCTAAAAATAATTATGATTCATGATTGTGTGTTGTTTACTATTAATTTGCAGAACTGAGCTGAATAAAGGATATGCTTTTGTTAATTTCACTACGCCTAAATCAGAAGTGGGAATTTGTTATAATCTTCTTTGTAAACAATTTAACTTTAAAAAAAATAAAAATCTCTTGCACCTCAGTGTTCCTAAAAACCGAGGGGACATTTTAGCGTTAAATTTGAGGATATTTGTCACTGTACTTAATCAAGTCCATGTCGTCCATTTCATGACTATCAATGCTCAAGACACTGCCATTAGTGATCCGCGTGAAACCTAGGTTAACTTCTATTATAAAAGCATTCTGAATATCAAAAATTGATAATGAAACATCATGAAGCGTTTAAAACTATCCTCCACTTTAAGATATGCAAGAGTCTTTATCATGAAGAGTTCTCTATGATGGATTGCAAGAGCATAAAATTATTTGGGTTTAAGGTTTGTGTACTTAAATATTTATTTGAGAAGAAAATTATTTATTTATCTAACCCTTATTTGTTGATATCAGAGACAAATGCAAGGAAAAACATAGAAAATATACCGTTTCCCAGCGTATGGTCTTCCCATGATATCACATATTTGAAGATCCAACATATGATCTTCATGGACAATTTAATTTTTGTCTTTCATATTCTGTGTAAACAATGTAACCAGTTTAATATTCTGGGTAAACATTGTATTTTGTAAACAAATTATTTTATTAATTTTTTGCGTAAGAAATTTGTTGTACCCCAAAATTTTCCCTCCCATTATTCAAGACATGCTCCTAGGGTTCTCAATTGCTCAAGACTACTCAAGGATTGATCAAACAAACCCTCCTCTTAAGCAGTTGACCTATAACTAGGGTTTTGCTTCTCTCAAGAAAATTGGACTTCTAATGCCTCAAGTGGATTTCATGGTTCGCATATGTCTCAAAGAATCTTCATGCCAAATTTCAAGCCTTGCAGCACAAGTTTGCTCAATCATTTAGTCAGATGATTGAAAATAAACTATATTAGGCAAAAAGTCAACTTGACCAATTTACAGTCAAACTTCAAGATTTTTGGTCAACGTCAAGATTTTTAAGTCACATTCATCATTTGATCAATGGTTAATCATGATTCATCAAGAAAAATCAATATTTATCAAAAGTCAAAAGTTACTAAATTAGGATTTTCTTAAGGAGAAATCAACTGAACTTTGGCCAAGCATAACTTTCACATACTTCATCAGAAATTTTTCAACCAAAGCTCATTTTTAAGGAAATTCAATTTTCTACAACTTTGTCTCTTTAAGCTCAAGGCTATAAATGCTTCATTTGAGAGATATGGGTCAAAACATTACAAGTCATTTCAAAAGTCAACAAAAAGATACTTTTTGTCAAAGAAATTCACATCAAGATAAATTATTTAAATAGAAAATTGACAAACATGAAGACTGTAGGGGACATCGTGAGGTTTCTAAAAAGTCAAAGGTCACCTTCATATGATAAAAATTGAGTGAGATATTATTTTTTCAAGTTGGGCAATTTTGAGAAAATGCATGAAGTTCAGTTTGAGCAAATTTGAATTTTTAGGCTAATGGACCTATCTTTTAAGGTCCAAACGTGTTCCTGACCTCATAAGAGACACATAAGTCCATTCATTTATTTTTGTGATCTTTATTTCTTTTATTTTTTATTTTATTCATTTAAATTCAAAATTAAATCTAATAAATATCAAATGAATGGATAAGGCATAAAAGGCTTTTGTTTTGAAATCTTTTGAGGCCCAAGGACATGTAAAAAACCGTGTGAGTCTATTTACAAAACAAATCTTCATGTTTTTCAAGATTTCTATCTATTTTTCAAACAAAATCAAAGATAGCTTACATGATACCCAAGCCCATATCTTTTAACCTAACCTCTTCCTATATATATGCTCATCATATTCAGATAAGAGGACCACAAAAATTGCCTCAAGAACATCCTCTAAAAATCTCAAATTTTGTCCAAACTAGGGAAAACTCGAAATCCATTCCAGCCCTTCTCAAGCCAAACCATCCATTCAAATCAATCCCTAAGGTGTTATAGAGTAAGTCTTGATCATTCTTGATGATCAAAGAAGCCTGAAACAAGCATTCCATACATGGCCGATTTTTATATTTTTGTGAAATTCATATTTTAATGTTCATGATGTTTTGGTTCATACTAATAATCTTAACATGTTCCTGAGGCAAAATAATATAGGTTTCATCCCTTGCATGAAGTCCATAACGCTAGAACATCTCATCACCATGTTTGGACCAATTTACATTGTTTTGTTTATATCTCTTAGTGCATGATGAATTAACAAACACTAAGGCCACCATTAGATTCTCAAGGGTCAATTTAGGGGGGTAGGGTCTTTCTTGATCATTAACATGCGTTATTTTGCAGGTTGACAAAATTGTCCCACTGGAGAAGACGACCGGAGCTAGGGCTCCAGCGCCTCTCCGGTCCATCTGTTTTTGTTTATATTATATTTAATTTGTTTCATTAGGTAACTGGATGAGAGCGTAGCACCGCTGGTCAAGGCGAAGGAGTATGAACATAAGGGCATGGGTTCGATCCCTGCCTTTTGCAACTTTTTTGCTATTTTCCAATTTATGCAGGTTTTACATCTTTTGATCAATGCCTATCTCCAAACACAAATGAGTGCCTGGCTCAGCGGCAAGTGATACAGTAAAAAGGAAAGAGGGCATGGGTTCAACACCCACCCCATGTAGTTTAACTTATTTTTGGGTTTAGCCTAATTTTATTGATTTTTATAACCCTAAACCTAATTTCTTTTCTTATTTTTCTTTTCCTAACCCTAATTAATTTTAATTAATCATCAAATTAACCTAACTTTTTTTAATAAATTAGGATTAGGTTTTTATAACTTATATTTAATTTTCCTAATTTATTAATTAATCCAATTGGTTTTTATTTTCATGAATATTAAAATCAATTAGAATTTAGGTTTTAATGAATTATTATCATTTAAATTATTTTCTACAAAACTCACAAAAAACATTTCAACATTTTCTTTTCTATTTTCTATTTTCTTATTTCTATTTAAATTTCCTAGATCAAGTGTATAAGACGCATTTCCAATGTAAATAGCGTATATTTACTTTTCGCATTTTTTCCTATTATGTAACTGTTTACAAGATGTAATAATGTAGGTTTAGTTTTCTGCAAATTCTTATGTACCTCTCCTAAATCCATGTAATAGCTTATGACTTTACATTCCATATTTTATTTTTCTGTACATATATTTAACTGCTAGTAATTAGGGTTTGTATAGCAAGACTAAAAACAACCTAGAAAACCCTAATCTCAAGATAAAATAACTAAATCAAAACACTCTTTACACTTGCACCTCTACGGTACCCTCTCTTGTTTCCTTACGAATATTGGTTACGTACCTCGAAAGTAGGGATACCTTTAGCGAAAGACCCTCGATCAAATAATCATAGTCCCTATGATATAAAATATCATAGTCCCTTCGAGTTGCCTACGATAAGATGGTATAGTCCCTTTGTGACCCTACAAATAACATGATGATAGTCCCTTCGAATTGCTAAAGTATTCTTACATGTTGCCTTCAATGACTATACGATGATCCTACGCCTTTCTCTTAACATCCAATAGATAGGGCTACCTACTAACTAATGGTATGGACAGTACTATCTCTAAAGGAGAAGGAAAAGAATAAGAAATACTTTAGTGGGTAGGATACTCTTAATTACTTGCTCACAACTTTTTCTCAACATTTTCTCACATTAGACTTTCAAAACAAAATATTTTCTAAAACATTTTGTATACATTCTTGAGGACTGATACAAGAATTATCATAAAGTCACCCTTACATTGGCATTTCAAAATATTTTCAAACAAATCACATACACAACGCAAGTTTTCAAAAGTGAGCAGAGTAATTAAGAGTCTGTAGATAACTATAGGTGAAAAGAGTGCTAACACCTTCCCTTTTCATATCTTACCCCCCCTAACTCAAAATCTATCAAAGATTTTTCCCGTTCTTTTCACCTTTCCTAAATATTGGATAAAAGAAAAGTCGGTGGCTACTCTAGCTATCCGCATATTTGGATAAAACCAAAAAGTCAGTTCTCCCACCGTATTACACAATTTAACCAGTTTAAATTAAAAAAATACAAATTATTTACCCCTTGGTTTTATTGATAACCCGGGATACATAAGGCGCTATTATTGTAAATAATAAAAATGCAGTTAGTGGAGTTTGAACCCATGCGCAATTACAATACTCCTCGGTGTTTTAAACATCGAGGTTTTAAGTCCATAATTTTTATGATGACCTTATTTGCATCGCTACTGTAACTGAGGTAAAATGCATTTCGTGCCCGACATTAAAAGGACTTTTGTAGTAGTGATGGACTTCACCTGTGGTACTCACGTCAGATTTAGCTATTTGAAGAAGGTATTCATAGTTGAGCTATAGCGTGCACGACAAGCTGATGGTGATCCAAAATAGGTAGCCCATCATCAGAGGTGTGCTATAAGGGCATACCTTTTGTATCTTGTTGGCACGACCATTTTTATGGACACTAGTGCTACTTATGCCGATGCCATGTACCTGCGATACTTTAACGATTTTGAGCAGATCCATGAGTGGAACTGGGGGGATACTTCTTGGGTATACTTGTACCATAAGATGTCTGAAGGATGTAAGTGGAAGACAAAGCAGATGACCGACAATATTACACTCCTGACGGTAAAAATTCTTGGTCTTATATTGTATATGTGCCATTTTATTAATTATTGTGATATTGTTACTAACTAATAATTCTTGTTATTTAAGGCCTAGATCCTACAACACTTTCCTCACATATCTGATTGGTCACTTGATCCAATGTATACTAAGAGAAGCCGCATACCACTGTATTCGACCCGCTCGGAGGGAACCAGGCATCAAAGTCATTCAGGGTGTAAATAGACCTCTTGGTCTTTGAGGATTTACACTTCCATACATACGTATATCACTGTGAGATCATTCCCTTTAATGAAATTGTGTTGTACTCAGGATGGTTGACATACGGGTCGCGCAAGACGGTTGCTCATCTCCCTGAGTGCGTCATGTGTCCGTTTGGGTACATGCAGTACATTCCTAGACATCCTGTGTGTTTGCTCCTCCCCTGGTAAAACACATGGATATGGATGCATTGTTTGATTATTATATTAATCATCTTGTTCCAGATGAGGCCCGAAGTACCTTAGAACCAAACGAATGGATCTACGTGGGTGATTATATTATATGGTTCTATAGGGTGTCCCATCCATATCTGGTACAGGATGCTCCAAGAAACCCACTGAGGTAACCTCATCAGGGATTCTAGAGGAGGAGTGGGCTAGGGCTGATCATGCCACTGATGTGTTGCCTAGGTGTCATATTACCATGCAAATCACGCATGTGGGTATTGATGGAGGTCTGTTTCTTAATGACTCTAATGTTAGAGGTGTTCTAGGTGCCATCATGGCGGAGGCTCAGCATTACAGGAGGCAACAGAGGAACGTCTGGAAGTTGACGGGCCAACTGAGAGTCTTCTATACCCAATAGTCTTTGTAGTTGTATATGCATTTTGTTTGGATAATATAAATATAAATATATATATATATATATATATATATATATATATATATATATATATATATATATATATATATATATATATATATATATATATATATATATATATATATATATATATATATATATATATATATATATATATATATATATATATATATATATATATATATATATATATATATATATATATATATATATGTCTGTGTGTATGTGTGTGTGTGTGTGTGTGTGTGTGTGTGTGTGTGTGTGTATTTGTATTCATATCATGCATTCATTTTGTAGTTTCCAATAACATGTGAAACAATGCGAAATAACATAATTTAGTTTCTTCTACTATCTGCATAATTTCTGAAAAATATAACTCTGGTTCCCTCTCGTATATGCATCTCCGGGAATAAGTTTTGTTTAACAAAAAAAGGTGCATCCCGAAAATACATTTTCGAAAACACAGGGAAAATTTTGAATTTTCAAAGGGTTCTTTTCACCTATATAGGGTGTCGTAAGAAATCCCCTTTTATTTTATACTCCTACAATTAACTCCCACGATCCATTTTATACAAGTTGGTTATTATATCCATATATAAATAGTACAAGTTTAAAAAAGAGAAATGATATTTTGACCCTAAATTTGGGTGTTAAAAAAGTGTCAAGTATAATTTTTAAGTGTAGTAGTGTATTATTAGAATTCTGTAAGTGTATGAAATGAAAAAGTATGAGAGAGATAGAGACATTGGTATACAATTTATATACAATATCAGATACATTGTCAAATATTGGGTGTTCAAATAACAACCCTCTTTAAAAAATTACATTTTTTTCTCATTCTGTTTTTCATTGAAAGAAAGAGGGGAATCTTTGTGTATCAGAGTCTTTATTTGAAGTTGTTTGGTCCTGTTAATCTCCCAGAAGTCTTCCAAGTAATTTGTTTGATCCATATTTTTTTAAAATGAAGTTCATCGTAGAATTTAGGCCTAAGTTATCATGTAATTGACATAATAAATTAAAGAACGAAAGTCTTATACTAAAGATATTCGAAATTCAGTTTTAGAAATAAGAACCCTATAGAGGAGTTAATTGTAACACCCTATTTCCACGATGGTAAATTAATAAAATCAAAGTAAATTAATTCATAAAATGAAACATCAAGAATAGGATGCCACGTTTTACAACATATCAAAAACATGCTCGCGTATAAATAAACTGATACATAACACATTTTTTGGATGAACCGATAACACTTTCAAAATAGTTCTCAACTTCAACTTTATTAACGCATCGGAAAAGAATTCAAGTTTTGTCATTAAAACATCCTCAACCAGCATCAAACAACATTTAATCAAATAAAAAAGAGTTAAAATATTCCAACAAATCATTAAAACAAAACAAAAATTAAGCAAAACAAATAAGTGTTCATCCCCCCCGGTGTTACGTATCAGAGCACTGACGCCAACTCAAAAATAAGAAGAGCAATCTCTTCTAGACTCCGCATATTCTGACTACTCCTGATTATCTGCACGTTACCCATGCAGAGGCAACATTTAAACAGAAGGGGTGAGATATCACAACAATAAAATAAATTATATAATAATAAGTATGCGACAAATATATCATGTAAGATTTCATGTTCAACATCATCAACCACCAATTCACAATGATTATACAAACATATATAACTATCGTCATCCATCATACAACACATACCAATTATGCAACTCAACATCATCATCATATCAACAATTCAACAATATGCAATGCGACTGAGACTGATGCAAAATACATGTGGTACCATCAGGGCATAAGCTCTCTCCAAAATTACAAATAGGGAAATAATAGGGTATAAGCCCTTAACATAACATAGCATGAGCCCTCAACATTTTCCAATCCAGGCCAATAACAGGACATAAGCCCTCAACGATGCAATGTGTACAAAATCTACATGCGATAACATAATTATGCAACCACAAGGCATAAGCCTTCAACACTTGCCAATCCAGGCCAACAACACCATCGTTATACTGCAAATCATCCATACATCGTTTGTACAACATCGATGCATTCAATCACAATGTTATACATTTCTTCACATACAACCCGATGCACACACATCTCATAATTATTCAGGAAAATGTTCTTTTACTGTTATCAAAATTATTACCATATTTTAGAATTTTTTTTTAGCTTTCCTATGGTCCAAACAGTGCGTCAAACGAACACCCGAGTCAAAACTTATGGAGTTTTCAAGTTTTCAAAAATGTTGTCTGTAATACAGTGGGAGAACTGACTTTTTAGGTTTTATCCAAATATGCGGATATCTAGAGTCTCCACCGACTTTTCTTTTATACAATATTTAGGAAAGGTGAAAAGAACATGAAAGAACTTTGATAGATTTTGAGTTTGGGGGGGGGGGGGGGGGGGTAAGATATGAAAAGGGAAGGTGTTAGCACCCTTTTTATCAAGAGTTAACTATGGACTCTTACTTAGCTCACTTTTGAAAATTTTATTTGTGTGTTATATTTATTTGAAAATATTTTGAAATGCCAATGTAAGTCTGACTTTGTAATTATTCTTGTATCAGTCCTCAAGAATGTATACAAAGTGTTTTAGAAAATATTTTGTTTTATAAGTGTGATGTGAGAAAATGTTCTGTTTTGTGATCAAGCATTTAAGAGTTCTTACCCACTAAAGGTCATTATTATTCTTTTCCCTCTCCTTTGAAGACAGTACTATCCGTACCATTAGTTGGTAGGCAACCCTATCTATTGGATGTGAAGGGACATGCGTAGGGTCATCGTATGGTCATCGAAGGCAACATGTAGAGATACTTTAGCAATTTCGTAAGGGACTGTCATCATATCATTCGTAGGAAACTCGAGGGACTAGATTATTTTTCCGTAGGCAACTCGAGGAACATTGAGGGACTATGATCTTTTATATGATGATGATTTAATCGAGGGTCTTTTGCTAAAGTATCCCTACTTTTGAGGGACATGACCAATATTCGTAAGACAACAAGAGAGGGTATCCTAGAGGTGCAAGTGTGAAGAGTGTATTGTTTTCAGTTATTTATCTTTGAAAAATAGGGTTTTCTAAGTTCAGTTATTAGTCTTGCCATACAAACCCTAGTTACTAGCAGTTAAATATGTACAGAAAAATAAAATACGGAATGTAAAGTCCTAAGCTATTACATGGCTTTGGGAGAGGTACATAAGTATAAAAAATGCAAAAAAGTAAACCTACACTATTACATCCTGTGAGCAGTTATATAAAAGTGCGAGAAAATAAATCTAAGCTATTACAATTAAAGAGTTAACCTATACACTTTTCTAAGAAAATAAATAGCAAAAAGAAATAAGAAAATATTTAGAAAAATATTTGAATGTTATAAAATCTAAGTTTGTATTTTTGTATTTTTATAGAAAATAATTTAAATGATAATAGTAATTGAAGACTAAATTTTAATTGATTTTAATATTTAAGAAAATAATAATTAGCCTAATTAATTAGTAAATAAAAAATATGTCAAAAGTTGATTATTGATTAAAAGAACCCTAATTCTAATTAATTTTAATATTAAGAAAAATGTTAATTAATTTAATATATCATGAAAATTAGATATTAGTTAAAAAAACCTAATCCTAATTTTTTAGTAAAAAATTTAGGTTAGTTTAATAATTGGTTAATTAAAAAAAATATGGTTAGAAAAGAGAAAAAGGAAAGAAATTAGGTTAAGACAAAAATAGGAAAAAAAACTGCATCGCTTTTTACTACATCGCTTGCCACTGAGCCAGACGCTCGTTGGTGGTTGAGAATAGGCGTTGCATAATATATGTGAAACCTACATTAATTCATCCCAGGAACATATTAGAATTGTTAGTTTCAATAAAGCATCATGAATATTAAAATATGAATTTCACAAAAAAATATGAAACTGAAGATGCATGAAATGTAGGTTTCAGACACTTTTGATCATCAAGAATGATCCTAACTTACTCTATGGTACCTCAGGAATTGATTTGAATGGTCACTTGGCCTTGAAGATGGCTGAATCTTAGATTTCAAGTTTTCCCTAGTTTTGACAAAAGTTGATATTTAAATCTTTGATCTAAACAGGATGCGCTGTAAAAGATCTAAATCATGTTCAATTAAAAATTGCCACGTAATCGTCCCTGTCAAAGCACCAAACCCTAGCACGAAAACAATTATGCGTGGTGATGTTCACAACTTGATATCTTCCTCGTTTCTTCATGAAAATACATGATGTAAACAATGAAACTTGAAATCAAAGTATGATGAACACAATAATAACAAGAATTTCTATAATCCATGCACAAATCTAGGAGAAAATAAGGCGTGCAAATCATTGATCAACAAAATTGAAACATGTTCAAAAACTCAGGTTCATCAACAAAACTTCAAATTCATATTTCTATTTCAATTCGCACCCAAATGAAACGATTCAAACACCAAAATTGTTCACAAAACTGCAAGGAATTACGTGATGCTCATGGATTCTTAAAATAAAGAAAGATCAAAGCACAAAGTGAGCACGAAATCTATGCACCATGTAATTTTCACACAACTTGCAGAGCATAATTCAAGCAATAAACCACACAGAACTATACATCAGATCTAAGATCTGGCCAGCTAAACCAATATGCACAAGATCTATGATACAAATGCAATTTGAAAAGATGAATCGAAGTTCAGAATCACTCACCTCAAGTAGTGAAAAATAAATTCACTAAGAGCCTCTGATTTGAAAAAGAAACCTGATGCATCTTTCTCTTTCAACTTCGAAATCGCAAAATGAGCAAGATAATACGATCTGAGCAAGAAGCTTGAGAGAAATTTAGAGAAGAAATTCAAACAATGAAGAGAATATTTTATTTTTGATAGAGAGAGAGAGAGAGTGGGAGAGAATGCGTGTATGCTTTTCAATGTGAAATCAGGTGTATGAAGAGTGTGTGTGAGCTTTCTTTTATAGAGTGAGGAAGAGTGGAGAGCAAGCTTGGCTGAGGACATAAGAGGAAACCAGAAAAAGGTACATGAGAAAAGCGTGAGTTGGTTCCTTGTGCTTTGTTTGTAAGGAGGGTAGTGCTTGCTGTATTTTGAGAGGAAAAAGCGTGAGAAGTGCATGAGTGGTGAGCTGGAAATCCTGAGTGCACAGCGGTGAGGTATTTTGAGTGGAGAGAATCTTGCTATTTTGGAAAAAACACAAGGGAAGCATGTGCATGAATGGTAATGTATTTTTTTTTTGCTTTTTTAGGAAAAGAAACAAGGGTGATGATGCATGGTATCGAGGCCTGCTGTGTACAAAACTCACAAAATGACTGCATGTCTTTCTTAACAATAAGTCATGTCTTATATTTAATATCTCTTAAATTTCTAGATTATTTGAACTACATCATGGCTCTTTAGAAATATGGTACCAAGATCAACAATTTTCATGTTAAGAAAAATCAGAATAGGAGCCTGGATCACCACATAAATTTGTCATGAAGTTAGCCTAAAAAAGGAAATTGTCATATGAGTTGATGCATAAGCCATGCAAGTATCGTTCCTTGCTATTTTCATGGTCATGACTTTAATTCTCAATATCTTGAATTTTGTTCATCAAAATGAGATACAACCTGAAGCAAAGATGAAAGTAGCAAGATCCACTCCAACTTTGATGTTCATCACACATCCAAACATTACCTTAATCATGAAGAAAATTGAGTATAAACAAGTTCCCTGAAGGTGTTTGATAAAATGTCTAGGTCTGGACTGCGTGCATGCCATGCCTTGCTAGCCAGAATTTGATCACATGATGCCCTTGTATTCATTCCATCATAACTTTCTCTACAAGACTCAAAATTAAATGAACCTTAAACCAAAATTGAAGAGGACACAATGAGCTCCAATTTTGATGTTCAAACTTTTTCGAAATTATGATCAAAAAATAAAAAAAATAGTGGTGAAGTTGTGCCCACCATATGTTTGATAAAATTCCGCGCGCGAGGCCTCCTTTGCTGGGCACACTTGCCTTCTCAAGCCCTCTTGTAATAATATTATAATCTTCCTCTAAATTGAACCAAATGAAGTGATCCTTGAATAAAAAATGTATATGAGATTTCAACCTACAATTTTGATGTTAAAACTTTTTAAAATTGAACCCATTTAACACCTCAAAAATGGACATGAAGAAATTAGACCTTATGCATGCCTTTGAGAAATTTACTAATTGTCAAAATTCTTCCAAGCTAGATAACTTTTTCTCCTTTCACTTTTTGGTCTTGAACCCTCAAGTACAAAGTTGAAGAACTTTTTATCCTCTTTCCAACCATGTAAAATTTGTATTTTTTAAATAAAAAATGAAGAAATTGTGAATTTTCAAAGTTTAGTACTACGAATTTCCACACTTAGAAACTTTTCAAATATGCAAATGGCTTCTTTGACAAGTTATATTCAAATTTAACTATTATATTTATTTTATTCCATCAATGACCATAACATGAAAATGTGGATGTTGAATTGCATGTTGACCAAAAATCCCCTCGGTCATTGTTGAGTTCTGTTGACTTTTGGTCAAATGACTGTTTTACCCCCAATTGATCAATTGAACAACTTCCAACCAAAATTGTTGCTCAATCCTTCAATCATAGGTGCTAATTAACATATATAGAAGCATGGAATCAAGTGTTTCCCAAAAAATCAAAGATTTTATGATTAAATCTAAAACCCTAGTTTGGCTCTCTATGTTAGGAGATGATGATCCTGTCTGAAAACCCTAATTCCTCTGGAAATGTTGAGGAATTATTTGAACAAGGATGTCTCATATAACAATGAGAGGATATTAATTCACAAATTTGGCCCATAAAAGCATTAGAAACTTCAGCTGGCCACAACCTTAATCTCAAGAGATGCATAGGAGAACAATGATTCAAGAATCAACACTTGTAATTTCAAACTTCTAATGAATCAAAGAGACAATTGAGATATCTTGAGGCATGAGAAACCTTTAAGGCTTGAGTGACTAACAATATTGAGGGCACGAGACCCTTCTTGCACTGATTGTCAACACAATCATTTTTCAATAGCTTACAGAGGAACTTGGAAACCAAAGTACATTGATCCTATCACAATGTATGAATTCATATGATGAAACATAAGCCTTTAAAGTTCTAAAATCAAGAGGGTAAATATTGGGGTGCAACACCTTTCCCTATTCAATCATCTTAAACATGATAAGTGAGAAAGAGCGACAACTTTCGAACGCTCAAGGTGGAAGAGGATTGAATATAAAAAGAACCCAAAACTTTACACTCTTGAATAAGAGAGTAAAGCAACAAGAGTAACTGTATCTTTGTGAGGATGATACCAAGCACAATGGGTGGGAGATGGGAAGACTAGTGAATATTGAATCTTTCCAAAGAGTGTCAGATAATATTGGACTCAAGAGATATACCAAGTGGAAATTGGATTTGAAAGATGAGCCAAAAGAGACTGGACTCGCCAAGTAGAGATTGGACTCTAAAGGTAAGCCAAGTAGAGATTGTACTTGAAAGATAAGCCAAGTAGAGATTGGACTCGAAAGGTAAGACATGTAGAGATTGGAATTACACCAAGAGGTATAGTGGATACTTGACTTAAAACCCAACCCAAGAAGACTAGATAATACTAGGCTTTAAAAGAATATGCCAGGACCAAATTGGAACACAAATCAGAAAAATGAGATGAAACTCAACCCAAAAAGACTAGATAAAACTAGACTCTAGAAGAATGCGCCAGGAAAAAACTGGAACACAAATTGCAAAAATGAGATAAAACTCAATCAAAGAAGACTAGATAAAACTAGACTTGAGAAAAATGTGCCAGGATAAAACTGGAACACCAATTGCAATAATGAGATAAAACACAATCCAAGAAGACTAAATAATACTAGACTCCAAAATATACAAGTAGATATCGGATCCGAACAGGTATACCAGAAATAAATTGGTCTCAATCAACAAAGGACAGGTAAAACTAAACTTATACCATTAGCACATTAGCTGAACGCTAGTGTGATCGAGTAGAGGTTATCGAGATAAAAGTCGGTCTTCGAGAGTAATATAAAGGATGCTCCAGGTAGAAACTGGTGTGCAAACAAGGTAACGAGACAAAACTCGACCTAAGAGGAACTAGATAAAACTAGGCTCTGAGAAAGTACTCAATAGGACAACAATAGAAATTGGGTCCTATAGCAAGGTGACGAAAAGTGCATGTATTTCACAAGACACCTACTGGTCTCAAATAATGATACACAATAAATGGTGCTGAATGAACCCAAGTAATGAAAGAGATAAATAACGAGTAAAAAATCAGCTCAAGAAGAGTAGATAAAACTTGTCCAACAATGAGACTTAAAATGAGTAGAAAACTCAACTCAAGAAGACTAGATAAAAATAGTCAACAATGAGTACCAGGACAAAACTGGATTGCACGCACAGGTAAGGAGATAAAACTCGACCTAAGAGCAACTAGATAAAACTAGACTGATATGAATATCAGGGTAAGACTGTTTTCAGGAGGTACACCAATAGACATTGAAATGAACCAACAAAGGTAGCAAAGACTAAACCCGAGAAAATCGTTCCAGGAAAAAATTGGACCATTACCAATAACAATGAGTAGATGCTAGAGCGGTAAAGCGGCAAGCAAAAAGTAAATTATTATTTTACCGGGTGATATAGGTTATATCGTATCGTGTCCACATAGATTGATGAGAGGGAAAAACTACCGTTCAACAGTTTCAATCCTTCTAAGTTTGGAAAGGGGGACTGCGGAAAAAATGCAGGAAAAGTAAATAAAGAAAATAAAGAAAGATATAAACAATCATCTGTAGCCTAAGAGAATTAATTCTGGAATCGCATTTTACTCTACCCGTCAAATACTTAAACTTACAGATCAATTGCACATGACCTAAATCACTTGTCAATACCATCACGTATCACTCACACTAAGACTATCTCTAAGGAAAAGTGAGACATCACCCGTATTGCTCTTGTCGATGATCTCTCAACCGACTCAAATAACCCAAATGCATTTCATAACCGATACCCACATGAATATTAAGCCTAAATATATGTCTAGAGTCTAGGACCTAATAGATATTCATTCAAGAAAGAGATTCAGAAAGTATATATCTACAACAAACCAAAACTCCGCGATTAAGCAAAAATGAATAATAAACACCATGATTCATTTGTAAAAGAGATTTCATACAATCCCATAATTAACAAATGTACATACAATAAGAGTAAATATATACATATAACACCCACAATAGGAATGATACATAGGGAAGAAGGAGATGAATACAAAACTTCTTGTGGTGTCAACACGATCCGAGACCACCGATAGCCAATCGAAATGATGAACCACCGAATGATGTTGCTTGAACCTCTAAGCTACAAAGAATTGGATCAGAGCTCCTCCAAGAGGGAAAGAGATGATAAAAACCAAGAAAATCCATTTCTAAACTATTTATACAAACTGTTCTCAGCAGTCCACGCTTAGCAAGCTCACCGCGCTAAGCGAGCTGCATTTATTTAACAAACTAAACCGCCTAAAATCGCACTAAGTGTGTTATCCGCGCTAAGAGGGCTAAAAAACAAAGCTTCTCCCAAAATGTCAAGACGCAAGCAGCGCGCTACAAAATATGTTGAGTTAACTTGTGCTTAGCAGCCTTTTGCGTGCTAAGTGGACTCTCCTAGGCAAAACTTCTCAAAACTGGTATTTTATTCCGAAAATGTGCATCCAGAATCGTGCCTTTGACACCTTATTCCTTGATGCTCCAAAATGCAACAAATACCTACAAAATGAATGGAAAAACATCAAATAGTACACTATGTACACAAAAACACAAATAAACACAAACTAAACATATTTATATAAAAGTCAGGTTTATTCAACCGATATTAACAACAAAGAGTCGATAAGTGCAACAAAAAGCATACACAAAAATAGCTATAATTTGCACATATTAGTAGACACTCAACCACTTAAATGGTAACATCAAAAGGATATCTGCATGGGGTAAAAACCAGAATACTAAGGATAAAACGACCTTGTTGGGGATATAATCCGAAGTTTAGGAAATTCGCTGGGGAAAATAGAAACAATAATGACTTATGTTTCAATGCATTTTTACATTATTTTTCTTGGAGTAATGTTCCAAAAGAAAATGGAAACAATACACTTTGAGGATGGAATGCGATGATGCAAGATTTTGCTGGAGAAAAGAAGATACAAGGAACTGCTGTAAAGAAGCCCTTCAAAATTTGAACTCTGTGGGGAGTAACTGGTAAATACGGGCTATAAACTCTTAGGGTATTTGCAAAAATAAATTGCAAACTCTGATGGAGAAAATCAGATCGAAACTATAACATTTGATAAGGGACACTAATGAAGATTGGGCGTTGCTGAGGAAGACACCAATAATACAGGGTCTGCAGGGAATCAAAATTCACCTCCGATTATTTGGGGAATGGTTTGTCAACCTCTCGCTCAGGGATGACAAAATTTGTACTGCTGGGGATATGAGAATCCAAGATGGAGATAAGAGAACTTATGCACCAAAACTCTTGCTAGAGAGGAGGTAATCTTGGCGTAAGAAGCTCAACTGGGGATTTACAAATAATATTTAATAAGAATGAGCTTGTCGGGGATATGAGAAACCTTAGGTAAGTAATCATGATAGCATGCTCCTCTTAGGATATAAAGCTTATCAACATTCCAAGATCAAACTCTATTAGGGAAGAAGGAGAATCCTTGAATAAGAGCTTCTGACGAAATAACTCAGCTGGGGAGAAGAGAATTCTTGAGTAAGAGATCTCCATAAGGCAACTTAGCTGGGGAAATAAAAGTCCTTGAGAAAATAGGCTCAGAGTGGCAACTCCATTAGGGAAACTGAATGAGATCTCAAGATTCTATCTCTGCTGGGGAATGAGGTTTATGGCAAGAAGCCTTCAGATAAAGAACTTTTTTGCTGAGATCCTGAGCAAGAGATCTCGGAAAGACAACTCCACTGGGGAAAGGGGAAACCTTGATCAAGAGATCTTCATAAACAACCTCTTCTGAGGGGTGAGATAGTCTTCAACATGGCTCAGCTTGGGAAGAATGAATAATTCTCAAATAGAATTGGATGAGAAAAGATTCTCAACATAAGGAGTCTCAAGATAAGCTTTCACTGGGGAAATGAGAGATTTCTTGGATAAGAGATCTTAGTGAAGAAACTTTCATCGGGGAATAAGAGAAATCCTCAAATTCAACTTTGTAGGGGAATAAGAAAATTCTCAATCGGAACTCTTGGCTGGGGAATAAGGAATTGTGCCTCGGAGAAGAGACATTCTCCCATGAGCATAACACAAACATCTGATGGGGAATCAGATTCTTTACCAAGCAATCTCATCAATCACCAACTATAATACAGGGATTCTCCACTTGGTGATGTTAGGGAGAAGAAAACTTCAAGTAATGTTGGGGAATCATCCAAGAATTTCCAAATCAGCCAAACCCTTTAGCCATAATCCCTTTGCTTAGGGATACTCACATGGGAGAAGTACAAACTTTAATGCTGCTGGGGATACAACCCAAGCAGGAGATACCGTAGTCATCTTGAAAGATGTTATTCTGGTATTGGCAAATTATACATAAGCGAGTGAATGACAGTTCCTACAAAACAAATCACACGAAGCGTGCCCCCATGTATAATATGAAGAAATTTCACTCAAGAAGGTCCTTATAGAAACATGGTACCGTACTGACTTGAGATAGTCTTCCCCTAGTGTATTCAAGATCTGAATAGTTCTCTTACACAACTGGTTCATTGAGAGATTTGTCGAATCTCGACGTAACTTCTTCTGATTTATTAATCTTTGAAAAGATTCCGCCTCGAGAGGGCTTCTAGAGATTTGTACTGAGGATAACTGATCACATTTATAATGTATTTAGCTTACGACAAGACTTAAATTGTTCAACTTTGGAATGGAAGAATGCCCCTCCATAATACCTTGCCCCATTCTGTAGGGATGTTGAAGAACTTGTCTCGAGAGGACTTCCTGAAATCTGTACCATCAAGATAATTTGCCCAAGTGTTGCAAACTTTGAAGCACTTATTTTGGCTAACAAAAGTGGGAAGTGGCTTTAATGACACTTGTGCGAATGCCCCTGATTACTCGATACTTTGAGAGATTCTTCTAATCTTGACATAACTTCCCCAGACTGGTGTAACTTTGAAGAGATTTCTTGACGTGACTGCCCCAGATTGGAAGAATATGCAAACTTTACCCACTTTAAGGGTACTCGGATTATAAAGCATCACATTGTTCATACTCATCGGAGTTTCTAGAAAACATGCCCCTTAAGGTGCTCAGACTGTAAAGCATCAACCTGCTTGCATTTAACGAAGTCTCTGGGAAATACGCCCCTAGATATCATCAACTCTTTAAAAAGACTACCTTTTGATTCAACAGAGTATTCAAGCCTCTCTTCTTTGACAATATTGAGCTCTTCACTGATGCTCATTGTGTAAACTTCCTTGATGCCAGTCAGTTGTTTTGCATGCAGGAGAATGTTTATTATGAGAATTATAATTCTAATGCAACACTTATATAAGTCTTGAAGTGTTTATATGGAAAAGACATTGTGACTTCTTGTGAACAAATCACTTTTAGAGTGTAACACTTGGAAACTTTTTCTTTTTAAGAAATGACAAGACAAACATATGATACCAACACAGATATTTAGCACACACTTTAGGAGTCGGTTAAACGCTATCTCATTACAATATGCTTTTGAATTAACCCATGTTTCAACTAGGACTTTTAAGGGTCGTAACGTGGCCTGGTTCACAATTTTTAGAAAAAATGTTTTAAGGATCAAAATTATTTTGTACCCACCCATTCTCCATGATGTCCTTCAGCCCTAAGTTTAGCTAACTCGATACGAGCACTCATCTCTCGAGAGGATTTTGTGATGGTTGAGGAACCTATAAGATTTCTAGACACGACAGTAACTTGCCTTTGTTTTTGGTGTCTGATCACTCGATTTTGTTCTTTATTGAGGATTTTTATGCTGTAATCCTTTCTCGCCTTTCAGGATTTCCATTTCTCTTTCGCATTCCCTAACTTTTGCCTGGAAAAATTCTTTTGAAATTTGAAGTCAGCAGGATGCCCTAACTTTTTCCTAAGCGACTTGATTTCAAGTTTCGACTTAGTGGGCTTTTCTTTTTTCTTTTTCGCTTTCCCTAACTTTTTCCTTGACAAATTCTTTTTAAATTTGAAGTCCAGTGGGATGCCCTAACTTTTTCCTAAGCGACTTGTTTTTAAGTTTCGACTTAGCCGACTTTTTTGTTTCTTTTTTGGACAAGTCGTGTGATCTTGAGTCGTTTTCGACTTGTTGGAAAGATCGTGATTGCCTCATTCCTTGGTTGGTGAGGTATAACCATTTGTGATTTCACGACTTTTTTGACCTCTTGATGTGAGGGACTAACCATTATGGTTTTGATTTTTCGACCTCCTAATGCGAGGGATAAAGTGTGGTGATCCTCATATAGGATACTCATGTTGAAATTTGAACACTCTATTAGATTAATTGAACACTATCCGACCACAGGTTAAAAATGAGGTTTTTTTTTTCTGAATAGAAAAGAAACTCCTAATTCAAGGCTCAAAGGGGTTAACGAGGGTTTCACTCCCTTATATCTCCGGTGTTTGGGAATTTGAAATAATGTATGTACATCGCCAGTAGGGTCTTACTCAAAATCATACCAACCAAAGATTTTTGCATTTCAATTATCGTCATCCTCCCTCCAATATTTCCCTAAGAAAAAGACTTGGTGAAGTTGGCATCAATATGCAAGCAAATCAATTTATGAGTGATAACGAATGAATGGGTGTAAATGAATGGATTACTTCAAGACAAACATACTTATTGCATTAAGATTTTCATTAAAAAATAAACAAGTTTCTACACGCAAGCAATGTTTAAACAAACAAACAAGATTACAAATGAAAATGAAGTAAAGAAAACAATGATTTCCATTGTTGAGGAGACTTGACTTTGTCTGGACTTAATGATTCTGACAACTTTATGAAGTCTTGATGCTCACTTGGGCAAGAGATTCCCCTTCTGGTCTTCCGTGAACACAACAATTTCTGAGTTGACCCAATCGTGGTCCTCATCTCTGGATGACATACCATCTTTAACCGAATGGCCAAGTGCCCCAGAATGATATTCACAGAGAATTTTCTCAAAAGATGGGATGAATGATTTACCAGACGAACTTGCATACTGAATCACCAAGTGTCTTCTACTTCACAAAATATATATTCATAACTTGTAATCAAAAGCATCTTCTACTGCACAGAAGAAATAATCATATACTGTATTTGAGGACTCCTTCAACCTCATCTTCTATCACACATAAGTGAAACTTCGCTGAGAGAAAGATTCTGAAACAGTTTGCCAAATATGAATTGGACTTTGGAAAAGATACCAGATAGATGCTGGACTTTATTTCGAACCCCTGCAACCCTCAATATCATGACCGGATGCCCCAATATTAAAGACACATCTAGCAACACTAACATCGAAATCATGAGGTAGAAGCATAACCTAAAGCACAAAGGTTAATCAACTGAACTTCAAGAAACCGAGGAAATAGCTAAGCATAAGACAATGGACAAATACTGGTTGCTGACGATAAGAACTAGAAATCCAAGATTGTGGAAGAGATCCACGAAATACTTCATGTCATGAAGGAGGTCCCTCAGGATGGGGAGGAGTAACAACTTCTGCTGCAGCAACAAGCATAGGATCACTTTTCTTTGTCAACATTGTTTTCAAAATTTCTATAACCAGACTTATCTAATTCTTCAACTAACTGCTTTCCTCTTTCAAGAGTTTCTGATCACAGGCCATGACTGACATATCTACCACAAACAACCATATCTGAATCCCTATCTCATTCAATCCCCCATGTAGTTGTTCCATAACTGATCTATGTGCATGAAGTGGTAAGAAGTCAAGTTTGCAATTCTGGAGGTAATACTAAGTCTGAATAAGGATCTCCATCTCTGAGTACTTGTTATGAATGCATGAATATGCATGAGGTGTATGAGTGAATGCGATTCCATGTTCAATCATTTTTAAGGAACCCGCATGCTTTTAAATTTGATTTTAAACCAATAAGAGGTGGAAACACACAACACAAGGCTCACAAGCATGGTTCTTTGGAAATGGAAAGAATAGCCGTGTTAAAATGGTGTTAACATATTATGTAGGCAAGGACATGGGATCAAGGTTTCCATCATAATAGATAAATACACTATTTCTGAACATTTTGAACATCGTCGGATCAAAGGTCCGAAACCACCTCAGAACATGAGAAAATCGAGTCTGTATATCATAGGATCAAAGGTCATACGTATCTTCAAAACACACAAGAACCAAATACCAAGTATACCCACAACTTTACAAGATTAAAGCTTCCAGAATATTGGATACTACTGAACTGCCGAAATAAACGGCTATCACAAGGTGAGAAGTCCAGAATAAAACCGAGAGCACAAATAGTCACCAACAGGAACAAAGTCACAAACGAAACTAAAGTCACCAACGATACTTGTAAGAATCAACCCATCCCACTCATAGGTGAAGTCTAGGTCAGGGTAAGGCAAGGGTGACTCAGAATCATGGGTCCGCCTGGAAGTACTACCATCACAACCACAGACGTGTATGGTGATAATATCCCACTTTAACCTCATATGAGCATGGTATGACATGACTGCACTAGTTGGACCACGTATGATAGCCATCATGCCTCCACTATATTCCTAGGTTTCCTAAGAGTTTACAACTCTAGCCTGGGTATTGGGCCTTTTACCTCAAAAGTAACATCCTAACCCCATAGAGAAGCAATACAAAAGCAGTATCCAGAGTATAGGAAACTAAGAGATAAAAATGAAATGCATGAAAGCATATAAACAAACAAAGAAATAAAGAAATAATCAAACAAACACCCAAAGATAAGAAAACAAACACAAGCTAGGACTGACTTGCATAAGGATGGACCAACAATTGGTCAATCTTTCCCCAACAGAGTTACCGGTTGTCGCGTCTGGGATTTTCATCGAAGCGCGACATGGAGGTGAAAAGGAACAAAAGAGTATTCATCAATGTTATTTATCCCAAGAGAGGGAAAGGAAACATTGAGTAAACCTGAGGGAAAGAAAGAACATGGTCTCACAACCGAGATAAAAAGGGTAAGGGAGTCGGTTACGTAAAGGGAAGGTATTATAACCCCTCACGTTTTTGGTACTCCACAAGATCCACTTAAGTTTGTTCTAATATAAGGGTGTGTCTAATCTATGTCTAAAGCTTAACTCTAAAAGGGAAAATGCAAAGAGGGAGTGAATGCAAAAGAAAACACATGGAAAAGAAGGAAATAGTTACAAAGTTTCGCTTGGCTGAGCCCCGTGACCAGATGCCTACATATCCCTTTTAAGGAATCAGAGAGCCGTAGTTCGGCTCAATAGTTTCCATTGGTTGAAATTTTTTTTTATAGATGATACTAGAAAAGCATGTCCTTTTTGAAAAGTTTTTAAAAGAAAAAGTCTGAAGACAAAACTATTTGCATTGGTTTGTTTTTTTTACCTTGAAAAAGGATTTAAGATTTGAACCACACCAAAGACTAAGAATGAAAGAATGATAAGATCGAGAATAAACCCGCTTATTATTTCCCATACTCAGTAAAGAGTGTAATTATCATCAATTTTTATTAAGTGTTTGGAGAGTTTAAAAATAAAAAGAAGTTTTAGTTTTAATGAGATGCAAAAGAAGAAGAAGAAGTCTAAGGGGAGACTAGCAAAATAGTCCTAAAGTTGTCATGCAATGTTGAAGCTATGTTTGTGATAATAGGGAAACATCAACCTAATGTTATCAGGAATGGATAGAGATCCTAAGGTATATTCCATTCAAACTTAGAAAATAGTGAATTGAAGATCCTATGGAGAGCATGGCAAGAGGAGAAGTTATCAAAGGAAGGAGAAGGGATGATTAAACATCACAAAAATAATGACTAAGCATCAAGTACATGCATCAAGTATAGATGATAAAACATCAAGTATAAATGATAAAACATCAAGTAAGTTATGATAAAACATCACAAAGATGGAAATACATCACAAAGATGACAATACATCAAGATACAAGATGATAAAGCATCAAGCACACACAAAGTTCATGTCATAAAGCCCACAAGGGATAAAACTCTTACAAACAAACTTGAAGAAGTGAAGAAGAGAGCTAAGAGAGAAATAATAAGCAAACAAAGATACATGGTATAAAAGCACATCAAGACATGATATAGGTTCTGACCTTAACATGATATATACCTTAAACTACCTTAAGCATGGCAACTAGGGTCAAGGAAGTGAATAAATTGTCTAATTAGACAAGTGGAAGTGAAAACATACATTTAAAAGACAAAACTTCATATCATGATAAAACATGAAAGCAGGAATGAGACAAGAGTATATCATCAAGTTGATATAGATATATCCCTAAGGGTAATTCTCAAGAAGTTTAGATCTAAAAGTCACAAGTCAAAGCATTAAAGCAAGCACACTAGCATAAAAGCATTTATGTGTAAAGTGCTTAGCCAATCATGGCATAAGAAAGTGAAGTGAGGTGAAAAGGTATGAATAAGTATACAAGTCAGAAGTGAACACTTATCATACTGATCATTATCGCATAATCAAACTTGAGAAATATTCACAATCAAACCATTTAAGGAAAGTTGGTTTGAAAACCCTAAGTGGACATAATTCCTCATGCTATGGTAACAAGAAAACATGTGAGAGAAAAGAGGTGATGTGAAGAAGATAAAGCATACATTTACATGTTATACACTCAACACAAGACTAGACCAAAACTATACCCTAAATCAAGCCTAAAGCAAAAGAAGGATCAAGAAAATGATAGATGAAGAGGGGACATGTTTAGAGAGGGTCTAAAGCATAAAAGTTAGTATCATATGATCTTTAACAAACCATATTTAAATTCCACAAGTCATGGAAGAAGATTGCACATATATCATGCAAAAGAAGTGATGCAAAGAGACAAGAATGAGCAGTTTTAAGTTGAAAGAGTAAAGATGAAGTAAAGAGATCATAATATGAAAATTATGAGATGTGTGAATTGTGTTATAATTTTACTTAAGATGGGGTTCAAAAGTAACATAACACGAAGATGAAACTTCATACACAACCAAAGTCACAAGGTTTGTTAATCAACATTACAAAAGATGGAAACATTTTTCTTAAACCAGATGAAGTTGGTAAAAAATAAAATGAGATGAAAGAGAATGGTACTTATAGGTCCTAGGGCAGTGGAGCGATCCCTCCTAAAGTACCTATCATGAACTTCAAAATTTAAACAATGTCATTAATGTGACATGCTCAAGTGTCATGACAAATTGTGAAAGTTGTGGTCTCTAATGCATGCAAGCATAAGTGATATAAAAAGATCAAACCTAGAGTTATTAAATGTTATAGGCCAAGTCCAACATCAAGATACCTCAATGAAAGATAGAACAAAGATTATGAGGCAACCATTAGACAACGGTGCTCAAGGAAGGCAAGTAAGAATGCAAATGCAACTCTAATTATGTCACCATGTTAGTTGACAAATGAGTGTCAACTAAAAGGATCATAAGAGCATGGATAATTGAGATGGGAAGTGAGATCAAGATCAAAACTTAAACATTGAAAATAATTAGACTCAAAGTCCTCAACAAACATCAACACATATCAATCACACACTTAAGTCAAAACAAAGAGTGAATGTGAAGTAGAAAGAAGTGTGTGATAGACTGATCATGGAATGTGGTGTAAAATAAGGGTAAAATAAGAGTTAAACACATCATATTAATACACTTTAATACCTCTAATCATACTCAAAGCATCAATACTTAGACACACACAGAAAGCAATGCAACAATTAGGTCAAAGCACCTCCTAACATATTCTTAGGTGCAAATGAAGTTCAAGAAAGGACATGGATAAGGAGAGAACATGCTTAGATGATGTATAATATACAAGTCAGTAACAATTAAGCATCTAAAAGAAAATAATCAAGTATCACACAAAATGCAAGAAGATCATGCACAAAGCACACCAGAAAAGGGCCATAAGAAGCACACAATTATGACCAAAGCAATAAGGGTTAGAGGCATGATAAAAATGAAAGAAATGGGTCATGATAATACCATGTCAGTAATATACTCTATACAAAAGCTTAGACTAAAACAATGCATACAAGTTCTCAAATACAAGCATTTTGGTCAAGGAAAAATCCTAAGCATATCTCTAAGTAAAAATTAGGTTAAAAATAGGAAAAAGACTTGTAAAATCATGACAACTAAACAATAGCTTCCTAATGACTTCTAAAAGTCAGAAACGTTATTTTAAATTCTTGGATTGACATGGAAAGGTAAAAATACATTGAATTCATCAAGACTAGTTGGCAAAAGGCTCAAACTAGGGAGGTTTAACAAAATTATTTGTAAAAAAATGTAAAGTCAGAAGTAAAAATTCAACAAATGATTTTTGTGACCCTAAGTCATCCAAGAAATTCAACCTTCTTTTTCTTGATTTTTAGAAGTGAGGGAAATTTGAGATTTAGGTGTTTCTTTAGGCCTAAGCAAGGAAAGGGACTAAAAATAATAATTAACTTTCAAAATTCTTACATACAAGTAAAAAGTAATGTAAATCAAATTAAAAATTATGAAAACTTTGATCAATGTCTAAGGATCACTAAAAACATTTTTCTGGAATTTTATCTTGAAAGAAAAAATTAAAACAGAAAATATTTGCAAAATACAACAAAATGAGCAAAAGGATGACATAACTAATCAATTAATTTAATTAGCATGCCACAAGTTTATAAAAATAAAAAAATGTTTTCATGAAGTATACTCAAAATGAAACTCATAATATTTTTTATGGACTTTTTAGATTGATGAAAAATAGAAAATAAATTTCAAAAACCTAAAAGGTGAATAAAACACCTAACTAAACTAAGTGAATTTTTTAATCATGCAAAAATGATGAAAATATGAAATAAAATTCATCATTATAAAATAAAATAAAAATAAAGTCTATAATATATTTTTTTGAATATTTGAATAGTTGAAACTATTAAAAATTAAATGAAGAAAACAATTAAAATGAATTATAAAAAACAAAATGCAACATATCTACTACACCTGATCTAAATTGGATGCGTTGTAAAAGATCCAAATCATGTTCAATTAAAAATTGCCACGTAATCACCCCTGTCAAAGCATCAAACCCTAACACGAAAACAAGTATGCATGGTGATGTTCACTGCTTGATATCTTCCTCGTTTCTTCATGAAAATACGTGATGTAAACAACAAAACTTGAGATCAAAGTATGATGAACACAATAGCAACAAGAATTTCTACAGTCCATGCACAAATAAAAGAGAAAAGCTGGCGTAAAAATCACTGATCAACGAAATTGAAGCATATTCAAAAACTCAGGCCCATCAACAAAACTTCAAATCCATATTTCTCTTTCAATTATCAACCAAATCAAACGATTCAAACACCAAAACTATTCACAAAACTGCAAGAAATTACGTGATACTCATGGATTCTCAAAATAAAGCAAGATCAAATCACAAAGTGAGCACGAAATCATTACACCATGTAATTTTCACACAACTTGCAGAGCACAACTCAAGCAACAAATCACACAAAATTGTAAATCAGATCTAAGATCTGGTAAGATAAACCAATATGCACAAGATCTATGATACAAATGCAATCTGAAAAGATGAATCGAAGTTCAGAATCACTCACCTCAAGTAGTGAAAAATAAATTCACTAAGAGCCTCTGATTTGAAAAAGAAACTTGATGTATCTTCCTCTTTCAACTTTAGAATAGCAGATTGAGCAAGATAATAAGATCTGAGCAAGAAGCTTAAGAGAAATTTGGAGAAGAAATTCGAACAATGAAGAGAAAAATTGATTTTTGATAAAGAGAATGTGTGTATGCTTTTCAGTGTGCAATCAACTGTGTGAAGAGTGTGTGTGAGATTTCTTTTATAGAGTGAGGAAGAGTGGAGAGAAAGCTTGGCTGAGGGAATAAGAGGAAATCATAAAAAGGTACATGAGAAAAGTGTGAGTTCGTGCCTTGCGTTTTGTTTGTAAGGAGGGTAGTGCTTGTTGCATTTTGAGAGGAAAAAAGCGTGAGAAGTGCATGAGTGGTGATCTGGAAATCCTGAGTGTACATGGGTGAGGTATTTGAGTGGAAAAAATCTTACTATTTTGGGAAAAACACGAGGGAAGAATGTGCATGAATGGTAATGTATTTTGTTTGGATTTTTAGGCAAATAAACAAGGGGGATGATGCATGGTATCAAGGCCTGCTGTGTACAAAACTCACAAAATGACTGCACGTCTTTCTTAATAGTCAGTCATGTTTTCTATTTAATATCTCTTCCATTTCTGGATTATTTGAACTACCACTTGGATCTTTAGAAAGATGGTACGAAGATCAAAAACTTTCATGTTAAGAAAAATTAGAATAGGAGCCTGGATCACCATATAAACTTGTCATGAAGTTAGCTAAAAAAAGGAACTGGCATATGAGTTATGCATAAGCCATGCAAGTATCATGCCTTGCTATTTTCATGGTCATGACTTTAATTCTCAGTATCTTGAATTTTGTTCATCAAAATGAGATACTACATGACACAAAAATGAAGGTAGCAAGACCCACTCCAACTTTGATGTTCATCACACATCCAAACATTGTCTTAATCATGAAGAAAATTGAGTATGAACAAGTTCCATGAAGGTGTTTGATAAAATGTCCAGGTCTGGCCTGCGCGCATGACATGTCTTGCTAGCCAGAATTTGAACACATGATGCCCTTGTGTTCATTCCATCATAACTTTCTCTACAAGACTAAAAATAAAATGAACCTTAAACCAAAATTGAAGAGGACACAATGAGCTCTAACTTTGATGTTCAAACTTTTTTGAAATTATGATTAAATCATCAAGAAAAATAGTGGTGAAGGTGTTTCCACCATATGTTTGATGAAGTTCCACACGCGAGGCCTCCTTTACTGGGCACACTTGCCTTCCCAAGCCCTCTTGTCCTAATATTAAAATCGTCCTCTACACTGAACCAAATGAAGTGATCCTTGAATAAAAAATGTATAGGAGATTTCAACCTACAATTTTGATGTTGACACTTTTCAAAATTGAACCCATTTAACACCTCAAAAATGGACATGAAGAAATTAGACCTTAGGCATGCCTATGAGAAATTTACTAAGTGTCAAAATTCTTCCAAGCTAGATAACTTTTTCTCCTTTCACTTTTTGGTCTTGAACCCTAAGGGACAAAGTTGAATAACTTTTTATCCTCTTTCCAACCATGTACAAGTTTTATTTTTTCAATAAAAAATGAAGGAGTTGTGTATTTTCAAAGTTTAGTACTACGAATTTGCACACTTCGAAACTTTTCGAATGTTCAAATGACTTCTTTGACAAATTATCTTCAAATTAAACAATTCTCTTGATTTTATTCCATAAATGACCATATCATGAAAATGTGGATGTTGAATTTCATGTTGGCCAAAAATCCCCTTGGTCACAGTTGACTTCTGTTGACTTTTGCTCAAATGAGAGTTTTACCCCCAATTGATTAATTGAACCACTTCCAATCAAAATTGATGCCCAATCCTTCAATCATAGGTGCTCATTAACATATAGATAAGCATGGAATCAAGTATTGCCTAAAAAATCAAATATTTCCTGACTAAATCCAAAACCCTAGTTTGGCCCTCTGTGCTAGAAAATGATGATCCAGTCTCAAAACCCTAATTCCTCTGGACATGTTGAGGAATTCTATAAACAAAGATATCTCATAACAATGAGAGGATATTACTTCAGAAATTTGTCCCATACAAGCATCAGGAACTTCATCTGGCCTCAACCCTATTCTCAAGAGATGCATATGAGAATAATGATTCAAGAATCAACACTTACAATTTCAAACTTATGATAAATCAAAGAGACAATTGAGATGTCTTGATGCATGAGAAACCTTTAAGGCTTGAGTGACTCAAAAGATTGAGGGCATGAGACCCTTCTTGCACTGATTGTCAACACAATCATCTTTGAATAGCTTGCAGAAGGAACTTGGAAACCAAAGCACCTTGATCCTATCACAATGTATGAATGCATATGATGAAACATAAGCCTTTAAAGTTCTAAAATCAAGAGGGTAAATTTTGGGGTGCAACACCGATTACATAGCCTTCTTCACTAATTAGCACCATACAATCTTTAAGTATCTCCCAACTCAGGAAATGCTAACATACCAAATAAATTACAATTCACTTCATTCTAATTGAAGTATTTATCCATGTAGAGGACCACAACCACGTTCATAAATCCTTAGTTTTCCTTAAAAACTCACAACATCGAGGATCCATATGTTTTCCACATCTGAATCTCATTCTAATTGCAATCTCAATAATACTATCTCCACATCTCGGTTGGTGATAGAAAATTTCCAAAATCTTCCCAACACATGTTGACACCATGTCATCAATGAAACGCAATCCACTTTACTATTTAACCTTCTCTTTTCCTCAAAGGTCTCTCAACTCTGACCATTCTCAATTGGCATAAACTGCACTACTATGTGCTTCTCCAATACTTTCACATCCTTCCTATTACTAAATATCTCATACAATACCTCATCTCAAGGCAACAACAATAATAATCAGTTAAGCTCAAAAGCTTATAGTCTCCGTAACGGACTTCAGAGTCTCTCAATGTAGAACTACATTTACCTTGGCTAGATCTACAAATTCCATCATCTGCAAACATATGCTTAAGAAAACTCACCTCCTCAAACCATAATCTACACCTTGACAACTTAGCATAAAGTTTACTCCCTTTCGACATTGTAGTCAAACCCCAACATTCAACATGCCCTTATTCAGACTTAGATTTAATCAGAATGTCCTCAATAACCACCGCAACAAACTGATCCAATATTCATAATGCCTTCACCGAGTTCTAAAAGATATTATCTAACTATCCTCACCCTTTACACGAATATGAAGGAATCCTAACCTTAATTCGATTATACTAAAGACATACTCGTCTATCAGTTGGTCCATCAAATCGTCAATCCCTTTAAAGTGGATATTTAATCTGAATCACTACCTTAAAAAACTATCGGTAATCCACATACAATTTCGCACTACCTTCTTTATTTTTAACTAATAATGTCAAGGCTCCCCAAGTGATTTACTTTGTCTCACAAATTTTATTTCCAACAAATATTCTAATTGCTTCTTCAATTCATCCAACTCTTAAGTTAACGTCCTATATGGCGCTATAGAAATAGATTTGGTATAAAGGACGAGATCAATAGAAAACTCTACCTCTCATCCAACATCACCACGTGACAAATAAATCAATTTCAGGTGCTGGAACCATTTTTAAAACAAAGTTCATTAAGTTAGGTTTCTAACGCTTTGAACAGAACTCAAATTGGGCGTCCAGAACTCAAGTTATGAATTTTAGAAGTTTTTATAAAAAGTGTTGTTCAACACTGTGTAATAGATTGCACCAGTATTGCAATTGATTGCACCCTACAATGAAGCAGTTTTCACGAATTTTTAACTGTGAAATCGATTGCACTCCAATACCAATCGATTTCTTACTGTACATAAGTAGATTTCCATGATTTTCTATGTATAAAACTCATTCCAACACATTTCCAAAACCCCATTCTTCTTATAACTCGAGAGACACATTAATTTTCCAAAATATTTGTTCTCCAAAACACTAAGGATCTAGTCCTTTTCACAAATCTACTCTGTTGTACCCCAAAATTTTCCCTCCTATTTTTCCACAAGAAATCACAGCTTCGGGCTTTTCCTGATTTTTCAGATTAGCGTAAGAATCAGTCAAACAGACTTTTCTTATCAGTCAGACAAAATTAGGGTTTTCTTTGATTTTAAAGCAGTTCAGGCAGATTGCTAAGGTTTGTTTGAGTTGGCTCAGGTTTTGATCAGGCGGACGCTTCTTTGACATTTAACCAAGGACTGGGGTTTATGCGCGCATAAAGAATTAATCCTACAGTTCTTTTCAGTTTACTCTGAGATTTGGATTGAGGCATTTGAATCAAGAACTTGTAGTATTTTGTTTAATCAGTAAAGGCTAAGGCATTTGATTTGAGATGAGATAAAAGCTGAGGTGCTTAAATTGAGAATCTGCAGTGTTTGATTTAATCAGTAAAAAGATAAGTATCTGGATGTTGGTTTGATTAACTATGCATTGTTTAATTGGAGCGCCAGGTTTATTATTGATTCATGCTAAATGGCAAGACCACTGTTTATTAATTATTTTTTTCCAAGTCAGAATAATTGGATTTACTTCCAATTATTTTAATTTAAGGAATTCAAATAATTAAATGAACAATGAATTGAAAGAAGAATTAACTGATAAAAAAAAGGGATGTTTTTTTTTTATTTTGAATTGTTTGTTACAGATATTATTTAAATACTGTAAATTTATTTACAGTTATTTACATTAATACTATTACAAATAATTAAAATGGAAACAAAGCTATGTCCTAAAAGTCTACAAATCTTCATCTTCTATACTGCTACTCCTCTTTTGCTCCATTGATTTTCATCTGCAAAACAAAGAAGAGAAAAAAGGTCAAATGCAGATAAAAATTAAAGGCGGACAGTTAATTCAAAAATCATCATTAAAAGCGACTGGCCGGAATCAGTTTTTCCCCTCTCTGCAAATCACAAGATTTCTCTTGGTTCACAAAGAGGAATGGAAACATGCTTGCAAAAACATGAAATGCACAAAGTTGTAATATTGCACAATTTCAAAGTGGTCAAACAAACTGCATAGTTCATGATTCAAAATTGTCAAGCAAGACTGCATAAAATGCCAAACAAAATCCAAATGGGCAACCAAAAAGGAAAAATGAGCAGTTACTGATTATGCCAAAAGAACAATGCAAGTCACAATTTCAAACTAAGTTCAAAGTCAACTAGAGCTGCCCAAAGCCAAAGATATCAAAGCTGTCCAAAAGGATATGGAAAGATATCAAAGTACAAAGGCTGTCAAAGAAGTACACAAAGATGCAGAAAATCCGGAAAAGGAGATAGAAGTATGCAGAGCTAAACAAATATTGCAAGCAATGTTCTGTCATCATTTTCAGGCCAGTTACCTTTTCAGTAAAGTACAGATTTTAAACAATATAAAATTGCTTTAATCTGTCAAGAGAGAGAGAGAGAGAGAGGAGAAAAAGAAGAAAGGCTTACAGGGCTTAGGCTTAAGATATAAAAAAAAGTATACCAGTACAGTATCAAAGAGAGGCAGAAATAACACAAAAAAGCCAAAAGCTCTCAAACTGTAACATACAAAGAATCTGCCTCCAAAAACCTCACAAAGGCCTTAACCAAACATTGCAAACTGCCTCCACAAGTTCTCAAAGCCTGTGACCTGTTTCCCAACACAAGTTACACAAGCCTCATACCTGCAAACCTGTAAACTTAAAACAAAACAACCACAAGCTTAAACCTGCATTCAAAGCCTTAAGCCTTTAACCTGTAGGCTTAGCACAAACATTCAAAACATCAAAACCTGCCTGAACTTGTCCAAGCCTAAATCTGCATTAAACATTCAAACAGAAGCCCTTAAACTGCTAAAAACCTTAAACCTGATTCAAACAACCAACAAAGCCAAAGCCTAAAAAAGCCATAGCATACAGAAGGAGCATTTAAGGCAACACAGATTCAAAGCAAACCCACAACACCCTCAGAACTGTGTTCATCACAGGGTCCAATACTCAGCCGTACCACCAATCCAAAGCAATAACTCACAAAAACAATATTCAATATCAGCATTCCTTCAAGAACATCATCAGAAGCAAAGAGCATACAGAAGTAGGCGTTCAGAGGCAAACATTCAAGTGGAAAGAAGAGGAAAAGAAGCAATCAGGGGCAAGCATATCAGCATACAAGGCATATCAGATAAATCATCACTGAAAGTGTATCAAGCATAGAAACATACAGAAGCAAAAGCCAACGTTCAAAAGAGGAAAAGAAGTGATCAAACAAGGTTTTCAGAAGCTCATCACAAAACCTAAAAGGCAAAAATAAAGATACCAGGAAGCAAGGGTTCAGAGCATCACGCGTATCCCTTCGTCCGGCCACCCTGAGCGCCTCCATCTCCATCCTCCTCCGTCTCCAACAAAGGTATAATTTTCTTTTCTTTTCATACTCCTCAAATAGCAAACAGATACCAACACATCAAAAGCAGAATACGAAAGTAACACGTAAAAGCTTAAAACCCTAAGATTAAAGGAACGAAATCATTACCTTAGTACAACCTCACTGAATAATCCATGGAGGGAAGAGGAAGTAAAGATGGCGCTGGTTGGCTTTAGACGGAGGTTTTGCTCAGATAAGCTTTGATTTGAGAGGACGAAGAGGAACGAAGATGGAGAAGAGTGCCGCTCTGTAAATCCAACGAACCCTAGAATTCCCAAATGAGCAAAACAAGTTCAAACCCTTACAATTTGTGTCAAGTGGTTGGGCCTTGCCCTTTCCTAATCAGCTTTAAGGCCCATTTAACCCTTTAGCTTCTTTTTATTATTTTTCAAACTAACTCATTTTTTTTACATTAAATTTTGATTAACAATACTCTTTTCTTAACATAATTAATATTTTGATAAATAAATAACACTTTTTTTTATATATAAAATATTCTCAATGGTTTCTTTTTTTTATCATTTTTATTACATTTTAACATGAATATACAAACATTAATTTTTTCTTAAACTTAGAATACTTCTACTTTCTTTTAATTAAATTTTTTGTACATAAACCAAAAATGTATAAATAATAATTTTCTCTAAAAACTTAAAACATTTGCTTTTTTCTTTTCTTCAAAATCTTTTCTTTGTACATAAAATACTAACTAAAAATACATAAAACATTAATTTTTCTTAAACTTAAAACACCTTTTCTTTTCTTAAAACATTTTGTTTTGTACATATTAACAAAAACACAAAGGAAATACAAGAATACAAAAAAAGAATAAATACATGCTTAATAAATACATTTCGCACTTGTAAATAATTACATACACTTATACAAATACGTTGATACATTTACATTGCCCTTATACATTTGCTTATTCTTATACATTGCTACATATTACATTTGCGATTGATTCGATTTGGTTATAAATTATTTGGACACTACTCTCCTATTAAAGTCTCATCCCCATTTGTAAATATTTGTACCTCCACTCCCAGATACTTATTTGTAATAGCATAGACTTTAAATTCTTGCAATTTATCGCTTTCAAATATACCATGGTTAGACCTAGGGTTTGTATGTACATAAAATCAAACGCTAGATAACCTAATACAAAGACAAATACATGAAATCAATACACAATCACACTTGCACCCCTAGGGTAATCCCGCTTGTTGCCTTCCAAAATGGGCCATGCTTGCACGTCGAGTTTCTTTGGCAAAACAATTCAAATGATCATAGTCCCTCGATGATGCTTTCGAAAGTTGCCTAATCAAATGATCATAGTCCCTTCAAGAAAATTGCCAAAGACACTTGGCACCATTGCATTCATGGTCCATACGATGACCCGCGCCTGTCCCGTTAAACATCCTAACGCAAGATTGTCCACCAAATATAATGGTGGAACAAAATTGTTAAAAGGGTTAAAACATGAGAAAAACCTTTGAGTAAACTTAGGGGTAGACAACTCTTAGTTACTTGATCAAACTTGCAAAAAACACTTGCCTACTTTTCAAAACCCACTCCACAAACACTTTCAAAACAACCTTCAAAAACATTTGAAACATCTTTTCGAAAAGATACACACCTTTGTAAAACACTCAAACACGAGTCATTACAACGGTTGCCTAGACAAGGCGTCTTTTTTTTCAAAACATTTTCAAAAAAACACACACACACACACACACACACACACACACCATTTCAAAGCAATTGAAAATCAAAGGCAAGTGATCTAAACAAGTAACTAAGAGCCCATGGATAACCATGGATGAAAAGGGTGCTAATACCTTCCCTTTTCATAATCTACCCCCCGAACCCACGAAACATCTCAAAAGGTTTTTTCTGTGCTTTTTTAACCTTTCCTTTAGGATAAAATAAAAGTCGGTGGCGACTCTTGCTAAACCGAACAAGTGCGAATACAAACGCAAAACCCAAGTCAGTTCTCCCACCGTATCACATACTCATATCTCCGAGTTCTGAATCTGACTCGCAATTCATAAACTTCCCAACAACATCAACAAAATCCAATAATCACTTATATAATTCCAACATCAAAATCCACAGCAATTCATCACTCTATCACCACTCAAAACACCGACATCACACCCAATGGTAACTAACATTGACAACTTTACAAACAATCGGAAATGCTGAAACATTACAACCATCCGAGCTTCATCTTCTAGGAGTTATCCTACTTGCTTAGCAGATATCCTCATGAAGCATTAGGAAATTACACACCACTGTCATATCAATAGCCGTCATATTGCTTTCCACTTCTAGAGATGCGAACAATACATGTACCTGATCATTCCATCTCAAGGAAACTTCGAATCACCGCTAGGAATAAATCTTGAACCCATACTTCCTTCGAAGTCAAAAAATAACACATCCCCACTAACATTTACACGCATGCAATTCATGACATACTGAACCAACTGTTCCCACCCGGACCATCTTAGAGGAGCACAAGCTTATCCCCCGCTTGTTTCAATCCCACTCTTGCAAACAAGTGATTAGAAAATCAAGAAAGCACTAACAGTATTTCACACACATGTTGCGTACTAAGGAACAACACATTGACAATATTCAACTATCATACTACACTGACTCGACAACTTGGCCGGACATACCGACCTACTCTTATACCACTAATTATAACACCATGTTTCCCCGATGGTAAATTAATAAAATCAGAGTAAATTAATTCATAAAACAAAATATCAAGAATAGGATGCCACATTTTACAACATATCAAAAACATGTGCGCGTATAAATAAACTGATAAATAACACATTTTTCGGATGAACCGATAACACTTTAAACATAGTTCTCAACTTCAACTTTATTAACGCACAAAAAAGAATTCAATTTTTGTCATTAAAACATCCTTAACCAGCATCAAAAAACATTTAATCAAATAAAGAGAGTTACAATATTCCAACAAATCATCAAAACAAAACAACAATTCAGAAAAATAAGCAAGTGTTCATCCTCTTGATGTTACGTATTAGAGCATTGAAATCAACTCAAAAATAAGAAGAGCAACCTCTTCTAGACTCAGCAACTTCGAACTACTTCTGATTATCTACACGTTACCTACATTGAGGCAACATTCAAACAGAAGGGATGAGATATCACAACAACATAATAAGTTATATAATAATAAGTATGCGACTGTAATACGGTGGGAGAATTGACTTTTTTTTTTTATCCAAATGTAAGGATAGCTAGAGTCTCCATCAACTTTTCTTTTATATAACACTTAGGAAAGGTAAAAAGAACAGGAAAGACCTTTGATAGATTTTGAATATGGGAAGGGGGGAGGGTAAGATATGAAAAGGGAAGGTGTTAGCACCCTTTTCACCCATAGTTATCTACAGACTCTTAATTACTTAGCTCACTTTTGAAAACATGCTTTGTGTGTGTGATTTGTTTGAAAATGCCAATGTAAGGCTAACTTTGTAATAATTCTTGTATCAGCCCTCAAGAATGTATACAAAGTGATTTTTTGAAAATATTTCGTTTGAAAGTGTAGTGTGAAAATGGTTTGAGAAAAGTTGTGAGCAAGCAGTTAAGAGTTTCTTACCCACTAAAGTCTTTCGTGTTTTTTTCCTTATCCTTTAGAGATACTACTATCCATACCATTAGTTGGTAGATAGACCTATCTATTGGATGTGAAGGGACATACGTAGGGTCATCGTATGGTCATTTAAGGCAACATATAAGGATACTTTAGCAATTCGAAGGGACTATCATCATATTATTTGTAGGGTCATCGAGGGATTAGATCATCTTCTCGTAGGCAACTTGAGGGACATAGAGGGACTATGATATTTTGTATCATAGGGACTATGATAATCTAATCAAGGGTCTTTTGCTAAAGTATCCCCACTTTAGAGGGACGTGACCAATATTCGTAAGACAACGAGAGAGGTTACCCTAAAGGTGCAAGTGTGAAGAGTGTATTGATTCAATTATTTTATCTTGAAATTAGGGTTTTTCTAAGTTATTTTTAGTCTTGCCATATAAACCCTAGTTACTAGCAATTAAATATGTATAGAAAAATAAAGTGTGGAATTTAAAGTCCTAAGCTATTGCATGGCTTTGGGAGAGGTACATAAGTAGAAAAAAATGCAGAAAATAAACCTACGCTATTACATTCTGTGAGCAGCTACATAATAGGAAAAAATATGGAAAATAAATCTACGCGCGATTACATTGGAGATGCGTCCTATACACTTGATCTAGGAAAATTAAATAAAAATAAGAAAAATAAATAAGAAAAAAGAAAAATGTTTTTTTGATTTGTGAGAAAATAATTTAAATGATAATAATTAAATAAACCTAAATTCTAATTGATTTTAATGTTTAGAAAACCAATTAAATTAATTAATTATATCAAGAAAATTAAATATTAGTTACCAACCCTAATCCTAATTTATTAGTCTTAAGAAAAAATTAGGTTAGTGATTTATTAATTAAAAAAAATTAGGTTTAGAAAAGGAAAAATCAAGGAAGTTATGTTAAAATAAAAGATAAGGAAAAACGACATGGGGTGGGCGTTGAACCCAAGCCCTCTTGGCCTTATAGCTGCATCACTTGCCACCAGGCCAAGCGCTCATTTGTGTTTGAGGATGGGCGCTGCATAATATATGTGAATCCTGCATAAATTTGGAAAATAACAAAAAATATTACAAAACGCAAGGATCGAACCCACGCCCCACACGTTATACACCTCCGCCTTGACCAGTGGTGCTACGCTCTCATCCAGTTACATAATAGAAACAAATAAATATAATATAAAACTAGTGGACCGGAGAGGCGCTGAAGCCCTTGCTCCGGTCGTCTTCTTCGGTGAGGTAATTTTTCCAACCTGCAAAATAGCGCACATTAGTGATAAAAAAGAACCCTACCCGCTAAATTGACCCTTGCAAATCTAATGGTGACCTTAGTTTTGGCCAAATCATCCTGTACAAAGAGATATGAACAAGATAAGGCAAATCGGTTCAACAATGGTGCTAGGCTATCTTGACATTATGGGACTCATGCAAGGGATCAAACCTGCATTTTTTGTCTCAGGAACACGTTAGCATTGCTAGTTTCAATCAAAGCATTATGAAAAATAAGATATGAATTTCATTAAAAATACAAAACCGTCCATGTATGGGATGCGCATTTCAGGAACTTTTGATCATTAAGGATGATCCAAACTTACTCTATGATATCCTAGGAATTGATTTAAATGATCACTTGGCCTTGAGGACTCTTGAATGATGGGCTTTGATTTCACCCTCTTTCTTGCAAATTTCAATTTCATAACCCTTGTTTCTTGCACCGCTTTTTTCGTGTCCTTTGGTATGAATATGTAGGGTATATATAGGAGAAGAGATTAGGTCAAGGGATGGGCTTGGACATCTTGTAAAACCTATCTTTGACTTTGTTTGAAAAATAGATTGGAATAAGACAAAACCATGAATATTTGTTTCAAGAATAAGTTCACACGTTTTTTTGCTTGATCTTGGGCCTCCAAAAGATTTGAATAAAAAGCCTTTTATGCCTTATACATTCATTTAATATTTATTTGATTTAATTTTGAATTTAAATGAATAAAATCAAAAATAAAAGAAATAAAGATCAAAAAAATAAATGAATGGACTTAGGAGTCTCTTATGTGGTCAAGAACATGTTTGGAGCTTAAAAGATAGGCCCATTAGCCCAAAATTTCAAATTTACTCCAATTGAACTTCATGCATTTTCTCAAAATTGTCAAACTTGCACAAATCATATCTCACTCAAGTTTTACCATATGAAGGCGATCTTGGACTTTTTGGAAACCTCAATATGTTCCCTACAATCTTCATGTTGGTAATTTTTTCATTTGAAGACTTTATCTTGATGTAAAGTTCTTTGACAAAATGTGTCTTTTTGTTGACTTTTAAAATGACCTGTAATATTTTGGCCCATGTCTCTCAATTGAAGCATTTTTGGCCTTGAGCTTAGAGAGACAAAGTTGTAGAGAATTGAATTTCCTTTAAAATGAGCTTTGATTGAGAAATTTTTGATGAAGTATGTGAAAGTTATGCTTGGTCAAAGTTCAGGTGACTTCTCCTTCAGAAAACCCTAATTTAGTAACTTTTGACTTTTGATGAATCTTGAGTTTTCTTGATGAATAATAATCAACCATTAATCAAATGATGAATGTAACTTCAAAATGTTGATGTTGACAAAAAATATTGAAGTTTGACTGTAAATTGGTCAAAGTTGACTTTTTGCCCAATATAGTTAATTTTCAATCATCTGACTAATTGACTGAGAAAACTTGTGTTGCAAGGCTTGAAATTTGACATGAGGATTCTTTGAGACATATGAGAAACCATGAAATCCACTTGAGGCATTATAAGTCCAATTTTCCTTGAGATAATCAAAACCCTAGTTGTAGGTCAACTGCTTATGAGGAGGGTTTTGTCTGATCAATCCTTGAGTAGTCTTGAACAATTGAGAACCCTAGGAGCATGAGGAGGTATCTTGAAATAATTTGTCTTGAAAAATGGGAGGGAAATTTTTTGGGTACAACAGCTGCTCCTGTTCAATCTTCTTAAACCCGAAGAGTTAGATTGGCATGCTCGCCATTCGTGACCTGAAGGTGGAAGAGGATTGAACACTTAAGTGCCTAGAAATTTGCACTCACATGTGCACGAAGTAACAATGTTGGTTGATTGTATTTCTTGAATGGGCTTAAAGATACCATTAGGAGAGGTGATAGAGTGTCGTCCGAGATGGGCTTATAGATGCCATCCAAAGTAACTGTTGATAGGAGTACCAGAATGAGTCTATGTTTGATTGTATATGAGTAGTATACTAGAATGAGTTTGTGCCTGACTGTATCTAGAAGATGTGCTAGGGAGTATAAAAATGAATCTTATGTGTTGATTGTATCTGAATGATGTTCTAGAATGAGTCTATGTCTTGAGTCTATCTACAAGAGGATCCGAATAAGTCTTCGCCCGATTGAATCTGAGATCTGGATTAGAATGAGTCTATGCCTGGCTGTACCTACAAGAGGATCAGAATGAGTCTTCGTCGGACTATATCTGAGATCTGTATTAGAATGAGTCTACGCCTGACTGTATCTAAAAGGTGTACTAGAATGAATATCAATATAAATATACGTCTTGATCGTATCTGAACTGTATCTGGAATATGTACTGGAATGAGTATCAGAATGGATCTATGTCTCAACCATATCTGAATTGTACCTAGACGATGTACTGGAATGAGTCTATTCCTGACTGTATCCAAAGGAGTATCATAATGAATCATTGACTAATTGTATCTGAAGGATGAGAAACTGTTGACAATATTTATTTGTTTATGAACTAACTTGAAAAAAAACAAAGTTAGTTTTATGCAATGTCATGATGCATTTAATGCATTACATAATGATGCTCTCAAAATAAATGAGAATAGTTTAAGCGTTTCGTATGCATATGCTATGATATTTTGTAAATTATATATGGATGTAAGATGTTGTTGACGACGGCAGTAGCTTCTTATAACATCTTTGGCTGGGGAAAATAAATCCCCGACTGTTGCTGGGGATGAAGACAATGGTTTCTCAATTTTGTTTAGAACATTTTTGTTGGGGATTTCCGCTTTCTGTTTGAGGACACTCCGTTGGGGATGTTCAACTTCTTATTGGGGATAGAAGAATTCCAGGAAAATGGGTTGTTCATCGTTATTTTGAAGGATTTTATTCTTATGTACCCTGACTGGGGACAAAAGAGATGGATAATCCTACGATGTTCTGTCTGACCAACTTTCAGATATGGATGACAACTCTTCCGGGGAGGACAAAGTTGAATGACATCTGACCGGGGAAGAGAATCCTGTTGGGGAATTATAATATCGGAGAAATAAACTTTTTTGGGGAAATAAACCCTTCTGGATAATTAAATTCATGTAAACTGCATCGAGGAAATACACTCTACCGGGGATCGGGATTTCATAGGCTGCGCTGAGGAAGTTTACACCATATGATGAGGAAATGATCAAACTTTCTTATCCGCTTAGGGGCCTATTAGGGAAGATGATCATGTCGAGCTATCCATCATGGATATAGAGGTGAACTGCTGGAAGATGCCCCGATTTCTATCTGATGGCATATTAGATTTTCTGGGGAATATATCACAGTTTGGGATGAACTTATGAAGATAGCTCTGTAGAGATGGTTCCGTGGAGATTGCTTTGTGGAGATCTGTGAATGTCTTGAACATTATCCCAACTCCTAGAGTCTTTAGTAAATTCTAATCCTATTTTTATGCATATATTTTATTAACAGTAATCATGTTCAAATGCATATGTTCATTCAATGTAAACATTGGACATTTTTGCAAACAAAACAGAGAAAGTAAAACAATTTTGAATTTTGAAATCTAATTGCATTGATTCTGAAAGTTTGCCTATAAGCAGGCAGTTTTATACAAAGAGACAGAAATCCTAGTAAGGAGAAATCTTCGTAAGAATGAAGAAAGGGTACAAAGAAAAAATAGGAAAAACAACTATGTGGAAACGATCCCATCAAGTTTCAACTCTGCTATTGCCCCCTATGTCTTCAAGCATCTCATTGCTTGCTGTTGGAAGGAGATGATTAAATTATTCTATACCGTTTGAACTTGACGCTAGTAATGAAGCTGGCTGTAAGTAGATGGGTGATCCAATAGGACATAATCATACGCTTTAATCCCTAACTTTTTCCTGGACCGCCCTTTTGGGTTTTCAGTCCATCGAGATATCCTTTTTTGTCCAATCCGCCTTTTCAGGTTTTCGATTTTCCGGATGTACAATTATTTTTATATATATCCCTAATTTTTCTTGAACCCTTTTGGTTCTCCAGAATGCCTTTACTTTTGCCTAGGCCCGTCAACCTAGCGGGTCTCTTTTATACGTAGTATTTTTTGACTATGTTCACGTTCACAGGGTGTGGAAAATCTTCACCGTCCATGGTAGTAAGTATCATAGCACCACCATAAAATATCTTTTTGATGAAAAATGACTCTTCGTATGTGGAGTCCATTTTCTCCTGGGATCACCTTGTGGTAGGATAATGCGCTTTGTTACCAAATCACCAGCCTGGTATACCCGATGTTTAACTTTCCTGTTAAAGGCTTTGATCATGCTTTTCTGATACATCTGACCATGACAAACATCCACAAGCCTTTTTTCATCGATCAAATTTATTTGGTCCAGTCGAGTCTGAGTCCATTCGTCTTCATCTAAACCCGCGTCTTTCATAATTCTTAGGGAAAGAATCTGAACTTCAACATGTAAGATAGCCTACATACCGTAGACTAGAGAGAATGGGGTTGCTCCAGTTGATGTACATACTAAAGTGAGATATCCATGAAGGGAAAATGGTAACATCTCATGCCAATCTTTGTATGTCATTGTCATCTTCTGCAAGATCTTCTTGATATTCTTGTTGGCGGCTTCCACTGTGCCATTCATCTTTGGTCGGTACGGAGAAGAATTGTGATGCTTAATCCTGAATTGCATGCAGAGTTTGTGATAATAGTATTATTAAGATTAGTACCATTTTCCGTGATGATCCTTTCAGGGATGCCATACCGACAGATAAGGTTGTATTTAATGAACTGAGCCATAACACTCTTGGTAACAGAATCAAACGAGACTACTTCAACCCACTTCGTGAAGTAATCAATAATGACCAGAATGAAATGATGCCCATTGGAAGCAGTAGGCTTAATCTCTCCAATCATATTAATGCACCAGCCAAGGAGCAGTCAAGACATTCAAAGGAACCAGAGGCACATGTACTTTGTCAGCATAAATATGGCATTTGTGGCAAGTTCTAGAATGATGATGGAAATCAGTTTCCATAGTGGACCAATAATAACCTACTCTCAGAATCTTCTTATCCATTGTATTCCCACTTGAGTGAGTACCAAATAATCCTTCATGCATATCTTCCATAATTTTCCCAGCTTCCTTGTCTACACAACGAAGCAGAGTCGAATCATGGTTGCGCTTGTACAAGATTCCGTTACTCAAAGAACTTGGCAGAGAAGCTTCTTAGAAATTTCTTATCATTGATAGATTCTCCTTTCGAATATTCTCAAGTTTCAAGTTATCTTTTTACTTCGTGGTACCAAGACTTTTCCTCTACTCCATCAGTATCAACTTCATAGTAATGCGCTGGTTCATCTAGTCTCTCAATAGTAATTCGAGGAGCTTCATTATGCCATCTAACTTTGAACATATAAGATATGGTAGATAATGCGTCTTCCAATTTATTTTCTTCTCGTGGAATATGTTCTAAAGTGATTTCTTCGAAGTATGGAATTAATGTCAACACATGCTCTTGATGAGGAATGAGATTTGGATGCTTCATATCCCATTCTACCTTAATTTTACTGATCACTAGGGCTGAGTCCCCATATAAATTCAAGAATTTAATTCTCATATTGATGGCAGCTTTGATACCCATGATACATGATTCTTAGTCGACCACGTTGTTGGTACAGTTAAAACACAACCTGGCGGTGAAGGGCGTATGGTAACCCCTGGTAGAGATAATCACAGTGCCGATTCCATTACCGAGCATATTGGAAGCTCCATCAAAAACCATAGTCAATCGGGATCCTGATTCAGGTCCTTCATACGGTCTAAGTTCTTCATAATCAATAACTAGCATAATATTCTCATCTGGGAACTCAAAATTCATAGGCTGATAGTCATCTACAACTTGATGAGCCAAATGATCTGCCAATACACTTCCTTTGATTACCTTCTGAGTAGTATACTGAATGTCATATTCTGTCAAGACCATTTTCCATCTTGCTATTCTTCCGGAGAGAGCGGGTTTCTCGAATATATATTTTATTGGATCCATATTAGAGATCAACAAATTAGATTGAGTCAACATATACTATCTTAGTCGGAGAACAACCCATGCCAAAGTGTAACAAGTTTTCTCGAGTAGTGAGTATCTTGTTTCACAGTCAGTAAAATTTTTGCTAAGGTAGTATATTGCATGCTCTTTTCAACCAGGCTCATCATGTTTCCCCAAGACACACCCCATTGAGTTCTCTAATACTGTCAGGTACATGGTAAAAGGTTTTCCTTCAACCACTGGCATCAGAATTTGAGGTTCCTAGAGGTACTCCTTGATTTTGTCGAAGGCTATCTGATAATCATCGTTCCACTTCACTACTTGATCTTTCTTCAACAACTTGAAAATTGGCTCACAAGTAGCGGTCAAATGGGAAATAAATATGGAAATTTAGTTTAATCGTCCCAAGAAACCTCTGACTTTCTTCTCAGTATGGGGAGCTGGCATTTCTTGAATAGCTTTAACCTTGGCAGGATCAACTTTAATACCATTACCACTGACAACGAAACCTAGGAGTTTACCGGATCTTACCCCAAAGGTGCACTTGTTTGGATTCAACCTCAACTTGTATTTCTTCAGCCTCTCGAACAGATTGTGCTAGTGGTCGAGATGTTCTTCTTCAGTCTGAGACCTGGCTTTCATGTCATCAACATAAACTTCTATCTCGTGATGGATCATATCGTAGAACAAAGCTACCATATCATGCTGATATATTGCACCGACATTCTTCAAACCAAAAGGCATAACTTTGTAACCGAAAGTGCCCCACTGTGTGACAAAAGTAGTCTTCTCCATATCTTCAGGTGCCATCTTGATTTGATTATAACTAGAGAAACCATCCATGAAGGAAAATACTTTATGCTGAGCGGTGTTGTCAACCAGAACATCAATATGCGGAAGTGGAAAGTCATCTTTGGGGATTTCCCTATTCAGATCCCTATAGTCTATACACATACGCACCTTGGCATCCTTCTTAGGTACTGACACCATATTTGTAACCCAATGAGGATAGGACGTAACAGCTAAGAAACCTGCATTGAACTGCTTCATAACCTCAACTTTGATCTTTTCAGACATCTCAGGATGCATGCGACAAACCTTCTGTTTTATAAGAGGACAACCTTCCTTCATCGGTAGACGGTGAACCGTAATGTCAGTATCAAGCTCTGGCATGTCTTCGTATAACCAAGCAAAGATCTCAACATAATAACGCAACATCTGGATTAATCTCTTTTTAACACTGTCTTCTAGGTTGGCACCTATCTTGACTTCTTTCTTGTCTTCTTTAGTACCAAAGTTCACAACCTTGACTGGATATTCATGCAGTTGTATTTGTTGTACCCTAATTCCCCCCCCCCCCTAATATTCCTATATCATATCATATCAATTCAATCACAACAAGATCACACACTAGGGTTTGGTTCTTCATCCCATATTTAGGTTTATCCATGGGGAATCACCAAACACCTTGACTTGTATTTTTTGATCATTTATGTTTTGTATTGATTAACTTTTTACTAATAAGTACAATGAATATTTGCTCTAATTGTTGGTATCATAGGTGAAATCACAATACATCCCATCAAGTTGATCCATAGGTTCTTGAGTTTATTTCCATGCCTTCTTCAACAAAGCTTCATTGAGATTCAAGCTTCATTATTGAAGATATTTTGAAATAATATCATGAAAAAGTCTATTATGATTCATCATACCTTAAGTTGTCAAAAATAGTTCAAAGGTACAAAGGTTGATTGAAGAAGTTATACCTAGTTGGACAAGTTTTTGGTTTTATTGATCACAAGTGGATATCTCCCTTAATTCTCAAGATTTGGATGTGGTTTTGGTTGATATGGTTTCTCCTTATCATCGTCAACAACTTCTATTTACATGACAAAAGTATTTGGTCAAGAGAAAATTTTCATTCAAGAGATCTAATTCATGCCATCTTTTTTTGGTCAAGAGAAAATTTTCAATGGAAGACCATGTTTGGATGCAAGACATTATAAGTTATTTTTGAAGAAAAAACTTAGAATTTCTCTAAGTACAAAAGTCAATCTCTTTTTCTCAACTTTGACTCATCACAATTTTCAGCTCAAGCATCCATTTGATTCCATTCTTTTAACATTGTAAAGCTTGTGATATCATCTTTCCAAAGCTTCAAGAATCATGTCCTAAGACTCCTTGAGTTGAGAATGCCATTGATTTGAACTTGGTAACTTGAAACTGAATTTTCTTCAAAAGTCAGAATTTGAAATCCTTGATTTAGCTTTTAAACACATTTTTTTGCGCGCTTTTGCTTCTAAACATGTTTAGTGAACCTCCAGAAGTGATTAGCATATTAAAACGCAAGGTTTGGATGAGTTTTGAGCAAATTAGAAGTCACACTTTTCTTGTTTGCAACTTCACACGATTTCCCTCCAAACTTCATCATTTCAGACACTTGAGCATTCAATCAGCTTCCCTATAAATAGAGGATCATACATCATTCATTTTCTCAAGCTTAGAGAGCCAGAATCACCCTGCCAAACTTCCTCTTGAACTCAAATTTCTGCAACTTCTAATTTGCTCTTACAACCTTTCTCAATCAGTTTTCTTTGTCAATTCACCTTCCTTGAACCTCACTGAAACTAACAGAGGAAGAATTAAGCTCTAAGACTTCCTAAATCATGCTAGCCAAGTCCAGTTTCAGAGCTATTCAACTTAACTTCAATAGTTAGATTCCTTCACCAATTCTCTCAAACTTTGATACAGTTATAAAGCTCTCATCATCCTGATTCTAGTCACAACACTTGTTTTCAACTGGAAGTACATTTTGGCCATGAAATTTCAAATCCCTTTTTAGAACTTCTTTTCAAAAATGACTGAGCTACAGTTTATATAAATTTTTCGCGAAGGTACCATTAGAATCGTCTTGAAGAGACGAAGCGAATGGTACCAGTCTCGTGTCCTAATTTTACAATTTCTGGAACCTGTAGATTCATTGGCTAGAAGTTGAAGATGATCAACGTGTCATCTATCAACCAATGAAGGCGTGCCACGCATTTTTTTCAAAATCTGATTTAATTGTTGATCCTATGCATTATTCAGTAAAGACCATGATATGCATAGCGCGCCTGATCTATTGGATTAACTTACTAACGCGTTTTGACTCTCATCCATTGGTCCACATTTTTTTGACTTTTTTTTTTATTTTCTGATTTCTATATTTAAATTGTTTTAAACTTCAAAAAATCATAGAAAATTAATTTTAACATAAAAAAATCTGAAAAAATTATGAAAAATACTTTGATTTTTCTCTTTCCGATTATTATTTTTTCACAATTTTATTTTGTGTTCTGATATTTTTTTTATAGTTTTTAACTTTATTTGAATTGTTTTAAATGTTTAAAAAAACTTTTCTTAATTTTTAAATTCTGAAAAAAATAAGGAAGGATCCAATGACCTTTTGACAAATATTGGTCACCTCATTTTATCTTAATATCTGAATTTACTATTTTTTACAATTTTTGATTTGTTTTGCCTATTTCTTTTAATTTTAAAAATAGTTTGACTTAAAAAAAATTACCAAAATTTTTGTATAAATATTTGAGCTCATTTCTGATTTTTCTATTGTCTTAGTTAATTTTTTCTTGGATGTTTTGAATATAATTGCTATTTTACCCCTTTATTTTCATTTAAAAATCATTTTAAAGTTTTTTTCTTTATTTTAAAATACCATTTTATTTTGTATTATATTCTTGCTGATCTTGGACTATGAAATTTTAATCATAAGCTTTATTAACATCATTGAATCCATGGTGTTGAGTTTGACTCCACAAAAAATGGATGAATGATTTCAATGTGAAATCAAGCTTCTGAAATACACTTTTGTTTTGATAAAGATAAACCATTTTGACAAGAAGGAAAAGATTATTGATCAAGCTAAAAGCATCTGTGGATAAAGTCTTTGGTTCAAGCACTTAGCAAATTTTAAGGTATAATGATAATACTTACTTTGAACTTAAGATATAGATGCTCAATGGTCAAAAAAAGTATTTTATCTTATCCAAACATTTACTCAAGTTTTCTATGAAAAAATTCAAATTTTACTTGGGTGCAATCGATTTGCAAATTGGTGCAATTGATTGCATGCTTCAATTTTTCAAAACATTTGCTACTGTTTCTAAGTGCAATCGATTTGCATGCTTGTGCAATCGATTGCTCTCAATCAATTTTTGCTGCTGACTTCAAGTGCAATCAATTTACACACTTGTGCAATCGATTGATCACCAAATTATTTGAATTTATAGTTGTTAAAACCCAGTGCAATTGATTTACACAAGAGTGCAATCGATTGCATGCTGAACGATTTTGAAAAAAAACAGCTTTACTCATGCCTGTTCATAACACCAATTCATGGAAACCTTTCACTCAATCTTGGCAATTGTTCATGATTCATTTGCAGAATTTTATGCCATTTCAAAAGGGTGCTATGAACATATAAATAATCATTTTCAAAATTATTTTAAGTACCTCTTCCAATCATATTTTCTAAAATTTTCAAAATTCAAACTCAAGTTGTTATACATTTTCATACACAAGTTTTCTGCACACTTTCACATATTGTCAACCAGAAAACTTTAAGCATTATATATCTTGAGTCATTGTATGCTATTATCATTGTAAGAGAAGATCAATTCATTGATTAAATCACTCAAAGTGATCATTGCTACTCAAACTCACTCAAACTTAATATTGTTATATACTTGCTTATTTTTCAGGATTGTTGAAAATAAGTTCAAGTGGTTTTGTAAATCTTGTTTTACTAGGATTGTTGGATACAAGTAAAGTCACTTTGAGAGGATTGTTCTCATTGTTGATATAGCGAAAATCCAAGAGGATTGTTCTTGGTCCAAGAGAATTGTTCTTGGTTTTGGGTAGTTCTTGTTTAAGTTTTCCACAATAAGGAAATCTCTTTCATGTTGAAAGGGGACTGGAGTACTCTCGGACTGTGAGGGGAACCAGGATATATCGCTTGTGTCTCTTTATTTTTTTGCACTTTACTATTTCATAAACTCAACATAAACCAGAAAAATAATATCCATCATCACTAAAACCAGAAAAATTTTAAAGTACATAATTCACCCCCCTCTTAGGCGTACTTCGTACTTACAATTGGCATCAGAGCAGGTTATAGGTAACCTGTTCCTAAAAGATTCAGAATGGCTTCCGCAAATCAAAATCCCGTTTTCAGAGATGGTTGTAGTAACAACAAGCCTCCTCTATTTTGTGGTGAATATTTTGAAGCACAAGGAGAGGAAATATGGGATGCCGTCGAGAATAGTACATTTATTCCTATAACAGTGATCAATGGTGCTGGCTCATCAAAGCCTAAAGCTGCATGGGACGAAGATGACAAGAAGGTTCTCTATGATAAAAAGGCAATAAATCTTCTTCAAGGTGCACTTAGCATGGATGAATTCTTTCGTGCCTCGACATGTAAAATAGTGAAATAAATATGGGATACCTTGGTACAAACTCATGAAGGAACTATTGAAGTTAAAAGATCAAGACTAAATACTTTGAGTCAAGAATATAAGTTATTTCGAATGCATCCCGTAAAAACCATCCTTGACTTACAAAAGAGATTCGTGCACTTGACAAATCATCTAAGTGCTCTTGGTAAGACTTTGACGAATGATGAACTAAATCTGAAAGTACTTAGATCATTAACTAGGGAATGGCAACCAAAGGTAACAACAATCTCGGAAATAAAAGTATCTCCTCAATGACTTCCACAACTTTGTTTGGAAAACTTCAAGAATATGAGACGGAACTCGGAAGACTTGAAAAGCATGAAAATAAAGATAAGAAATCCAAGAATATTGCTTTAAAGATAGATTCCAAGGAAGTTGAAAAGAAAGAAAATCCGGAAGAAGATGAAAATTTCACGCTTCTTGTTAAAAGGCTTGGTAAGTTATTTGGTATAAATGACAAATCCTTTTCTCATGCAAAAAGAAAGAAAAAATTCAACAAAAAGGAAGCTTCCACATCAATACAAGAAGTCACATGTTATGAATGCAGTAAGCAAGGTCATATAAAGCCGGATTGTCCAAAACTCTCCAAGAAAGGTGGCTACAAAAGCAAAAAGGAATTTAATAACAAAAAGGCCTATGTTGCATGGGAGGATAATGAAATAAGTTCTTCGTCTGATTCCGATAGTGATGTAGGTGCAAATCTAACATTGATGGCCTCACACCATTCCGATAATGAAGATGATGAGGTATGCTTGAAGACCACATGCAATCTTTGGTATCTTGATAGTGGTTGTTCAAAGCATATGATGGGAGACTTAAACTAATTTTCAAATCTAGTTATAAAGTCCAAGGGTTTTGTCACTTATGGAGACAATAAAAAGGAAAGAATTCTTGGAAAAGGCAAAGTTGGTGCTCCACTCTTCACATCCATTAAAGATGTTCTTTATGTTGAAGGGCTAAATCACAATCTTATTAGTATTAGCCAGCTTTGTGACAAAGGCTTCAAGATCAAGTTCACCAAATATGAATGCTTGATAGGAGACGAAGTCACACATAAGGTTATACTTAAAGGTAAAAGAATTAATAATATATTCATGATTTCCCTTGATGGTCCATCTTTGAAGGTAAAATGTCTCATGGCGAACAACGATGATTCATGGTTGTGGCACAAAAGAATTGCTCATATTCACATGGAACACTTGAATAAACTAATCAAGCATGATCTTGTCATTGGGTTGCCTAAGATAAATTTTGTCAAAGATAGACTTTGTGATACTTGTAAAAAAGGGAAACAAACAAAATAGAATTTCAAATCTAAGAATGTGGTGTCTACTACAAGGCCACTACAATTGTTGCATATGGACTTGTTTGGTCCATCAAGAACAAGAAGTTTCGGAGGTAATGTATATGCTTTGGTTATTATTGACGATTTCTCTAGATATACTTAGACATTCTTTTTAGTGAAGAAAAGTGATGCTTTCAAGGCGTTCAAGAAGTATGCTAAACAAATTCAAAATGAGAAGTATCTAACAATTACCTCCATAAGAAGTGATCATGGGGAGAATTTCAAAATGATATATTTGAAGAATTTTGTGGAGAACATGGAATATCTCACAACATCTCGGCACCAAGGACTCCTCAACAAAATGGAGTGGTGGAAAGAAAAAATAGGTCTATTGTAGATCTTGCAAGAACAATGCTTAGCGATTCAAATCTTCCAAAATATTTTTGGGCAGATGTGCTGAGCATGACATGTTTTGTTAGCAATAGAGTTAACATAAGACCAATCTTGAAGAAAACTCCATATGAACTTTTCAAAGGGAGGAAACCAAACATTGCTTTCTTTCACATTTTCAGTTGCAAATGCTTTGTCTTAAATAACGACAAAGATAACCTTGGTAAGTTTGATGAAAAATCTGATGAAGGTATTTTTCTTGGCTACTCTCTTTCTAGTAAGACATATAGAATTTATAACAAAAGAACTTTAACAATTGAAAAATCAATGCATGTATATTTTGATGAATCTAACCCCTCCAAGGAGGATAATATTGTTTGTAATGATGATGATGATGAAATACTAGAAGGTCCTCAAGAAAATACTTCCAAAGATCAACCAATTCAACAAGAAGAATCACCCCAACAAGAATCAAATTTCAATGATCTACCAAAATAATGGAGAACTCATAGAGATCATCCTACCGATAAAGTAATTGATGATATAAGTCAATGTGTGACAATAAGACTAAATCTCAAAGATGCTTGTCTAAACATGGCGTTTGTCTCTCAAATTGAACCTTCCAAAGTTGATGAAGCCTTAGGCGATGACCAATGGATTATTGCTATGCAAGAAGAGTTAAATCAATTTGAAAGGAATCAAGTTTGAGAACTTGTCCCTAGGCCAAGCAGCAAACACATTATTGGAATAAGATGGGTGTTTAAAAACAAACTTGACGAAAATGGAATAATTGTTCGGAACAAAGCAAGGTTGGTAGCACAAGTCTACAGTCAAGAAGAAGGAATAGATTTTGAAGAAACTTTCGCTCCGATTTCATGGTTAGAAGCTATTCATCTTTTACTTGCCTATGCTTGTTCATTAAATTTTCAGCTTTTCCAAATGGATGTCAAAAGCGCATTCTTGAATGGATATATCAATGAAGACGTCTACGTTAAGCAACCCCCGGGGTTAGAAGATTTCAAGAATCCATCTCATGTATTTAAATTGAGAAAATCTCTCTATGGTTTGAAACAAGCACCAAGGGAATGGTACGATTGGCTAAGTAACTTTCACATGCGAAAAAGGTTTTGAAAAGGGTAAATTTGACAAGAAATTGTTTATCAAGAAAATCAAAGGTGATACTTTGCTAGTTCAAGTCTATGCTGACGATATCATTTTTGGCTCTTCAAATAAAGAAATGTGTGAAGAATTTTCAGCAATGATGCAAGGAGAATTTAAGATGCCCATGATGGGTAAAATAAATTATTTTCTTGGACTTTAAATCAAGCAATTAAAGGATGGTACCTTCATCAACCAATCCAAGTATTGCAAGGAACTATTGAAAATATTTGACATGGATAATTATAAGGCAATGTCTATACCAATGGGTTCTGGTACATATGTTGATCAAGATGAATCAGGTGTTTCCATTGACATTACAAAATATCGAGGTATGATTGGCTCCTTATTATATCTGACGGCAAGCCGTCCTGACATAATGTTTAGTGTTTGTCTATGTTCTTGCTTTCAAGCAAATCCAAAGGAATCTAATCTCATGGAGGTGAAAGGGATCATGAAGTATCTCAAAGGAACAACAAATGTTGGATTATGGTATCCTAAAGGTAGTGTTTGTAATTTAGTTGGTTATTTTGACGCGGATTATGTAGGTTGTAAAACTGATAGAAAAAGCACAAGTGGTACTTGTCACATCCTTAGAAATGCATTAGTATAATGAGCTTGCAAGAAACAAGAATGCGTTTCTCTTAGCATGACCAAAGCAGAATATATTGTAGCGGGTAGTAGTTACGCTCAAATATTGTGGCTCAAGCAACAACTTCGTGACTACGGACTCGATCTAGGAGGCATTCCTCTACGGTGTAACAATACAAGTGCAATAAATATTACAAAGAATCCTGTCATGTATTCAGGAACCAAACACATAGATATACGGCATCATTTCCTTCGTGATCATGTACTTCAAGGAGATGTCGAGGTCACATTTGTAGATACTCATAATCAACTTGCCGATATCTTCACTAAACCTTTGGCAAGAGAACCGTTTTACAAGATTCGATGAGAACTTGGCATTCTTGATGAACACGACATATAAGACGCTTTCTATCCTTTTTATGCTTTTATATACTTGTTGTAACCTTGTTATATGTGAATATATATGTTAAGTGATGTTTAAGTTTAAGAAAAATATGTTTTTGGTCATTTTTGGTTGATGCAAATCGATTGCAAAATAGTGTAAATCGATTGCTCACTGTATATTTTTATTTTTGACCTTTCTGTTTTTAGTGTAAATCGATTGCACACTGTGCGTTTCAGTTTTCTTTTGATTCTGTTTTGTGTGCAAATCGATTGCATCTGTATGTAAATCGATTGCACCCACTGTAACATGCTTTTATGACAGAAATATTTGTTGGTCAAAATTCCTCTCTCTCTCTCTCTCATATTCCCAAGCTCACCTCTATTATTGAAAAGTCAATTAAACTTCATTACATATAATACAACCCACTCATTTCTATTTACTCACAAATCATATCCAAATTTCATCTCATCAAACATCTTCCTCTCAAAACCTAAAACCTTCCAAACTCTAAAAACACCTTACCCATGGCATCAAGGAAAAAATGAAAGGTGTCAGCTACAGAGAAAGGGAAGAAGAAAGTTGCTTCATCTTCTGCAGAGAATCCATTAATCTCAACTCTCACTGAAGATCAAGAAGAAAGATTTAAAAAGGACTTTCAAAGAAAGATAGTGTCCACTCATAAATATGGTATGCTATCATCTTTCCCTCAGGAATGTTTTTCTTTTCAGAATGATTTAATTGCATATGGACTAGAACCACTAATTTCATCATTTGGTCCATACTATCCGGATCTGGTAAGAGTATTCTTCAGCAATTTGACTCCTCACAAAGGCAAGATGGTTACATATGTGTTGGGTACAAGAATCACTCTAACCCCTGAGATTGTTGGTGAGATTCTACATATTCCATATACTAGAAGCTCTTTGTACGACCCTGAAAATGAAGCATGGGATGATTACAGGAAAAAGGAATTTTATTACAGCATTGGCAGATTGAGCGAAGCTGAATTCCATGCTAAAAGAGTTCATGGTATAGGAGGAGTCATTCCATCTAGATATTTATGGAGTGCAGGTAACTTTTTTATAGACGATCGACTATTTCATTATTTCATGGTCTATATTATGTTTCAATGGGATGGAAACCACTACACCGTGATTTATCTGGAAATGCAGCTGATCTATGCAAGGAAGAGAGGTATAAGTGTTAATTAGGCAAGGCTCATAATGGTTCATATGTTGAGGGTTGATGAAAAGTAAAAATTTATACCATATGCTTACTTTGTTAAATTAATTATGGAAGAATTTGGAGTTGATTTTGATGGTTTTGAAAGAGTTAATATGGATCCAAATGTTAACAAGATCTCCATCAAAAATGTTGACTTAAGAATGGGAGTTCACTATAATCCAGAAACAAACACTATAACGTACATTGGTGAAAATGTGGTTGGTGATGAAGGTAACGACCAAGAAGATGAAGGTGGTGAAGCTGTACCTCCTCAACCTTCTTCTGTTGGTCCAAGTAATCAAGATGTAATTAACTTCATGACTCAACCATTTGCTACACTCAACACCAACATTAACAACCAATGGAATGCTATCAATGACTCCACAACAATACAGATAAATGATTTTTGCATATATGTGAATCCACAATTTTCCTACATTTACTCTCACCTTCACATACCTCCATATGACCCTAATAATCCTGCTGCACCTCCAAAACATTACACAGAGCCTCCTCTATAACAACAATTTCCCAATCAAGGATCTTGGTTCTATAACAACCGTGACATGAATCAACCATAATGTTCTGTCCAACATTGTTATTTCTACTTTTTTCTGTTATGTCCTTGTTCCGTTATGCTACGTTTTGTTTGTTGTTGTTCCGATTTCTTTGTAATTGTTATTTAACTATGACTATGTCTATGACTATTTTTGCTGCATGATTGATTAAGTTTTTCAATATTGTTTTATTATTATTATCCATTATTATGCATCTTTCCCTTCTTTTTGATAATGTCAAAGGGGGAGAAGGATGTGGCACTTTATGCTTGTATATTTCCTGTCTTAAATTTCTAATGTACTCTTCAACCAAGATGAGCAAATTCAAAGGATTCCAACCTTCTCATACAAAGGGAGAGTTATGCATTTTAGGGGGAGAAGCATCTTTCCCGAAATTACAACGCATCAAGCAAGATCATTTGTCATCATCAAAAAGGGACATAATGTAAAATCAAGCTTCTCAAATGCACTTTTGTTTTGATGAAGACAAACCATTTTGATAAGAAGGAAAATATTATTGATCAAGCTAAAAACATCTATGGATAAATTCTTTGGTTCAAGCACTTAGAAAATGTCAAGGTATAATGATAATACTTACTTTGAACTTAAGATATAGATGCTCAATGGTCAAAAGAAATATTTTATCTTATCCAAACTTTTACTCAAGTTTTCTATGAAAAATTCAAATTTTACTTGGGTGTAATCGATTTTCATATTGGTGTAATCGATTGCATGCTTCAATTTTTCAAAACATTTGCTACTGTTTCTAAGTGCAATCGATTTGCATGTTTGTGCAATCGATTGCTCTCAATCAATTTTTGCTATTGACTTCAAGTGAAATCGACTTACACACTTGTGCAATCGATTACTCACTCAAAATATTTGAATTTCTAGCTTTTAAAACCACGTGCAATCGATTTACACAAGGATACAATCAATTGCATGCTGAGCGATTTTGAAAACCAACAACTTTACTCATGCCTGTTCATAACACCAATTCATGGAAACCTTTCACTCAATCTTGGCAATTGTTCATGATTCATTTGCAGAATTTTATGTTGTTTAAAAAGGGTTCTATGAACATATAAATACTCATTTTCAAAATCATTTTAAGTACCTCTTCCAATCATATTTTCTAAATTTTTCAAAAGTCAAACTCAACCTGTTATACATTTTCATACAGAAGTTTTCTGCACACTTTCACATATTGTCAACCAGAAAACTTTGAGCATTATATATCTTGAGTCATTGTATACTATTATCATTTGAAGAGAAGATCAATTCATTGATTAAATCACTCAAAGTGATCAATTCTACTCAAACTCACTCAAATCAAATATTGCTATATACTTGCTTATTTTTCAGGATTGTTGAAAATAATTTCAAGTGGTTTTGTAAATCTTGTTTTTCTAGGATTGTTGGATACAAGTAAAGTCACTTTGAGAGGATTGTTCTCAATATTGACATAGCAAAAATCCAAGAGGATTTTTCTTGGTCCAAGAGGATTTTTCTTGGTTTTGGGTAGTTCTTGTTTAAGTTTGCCACAATAAGGAAATCTCTTTCATGTTGAAAGGGGACTGGAGTACTCTCGGACTGTGAGGGGAACCAGGATATATCGCTTGTGTCTCTTTACTTTTCTGCACTTTACTATTTCATAAACTCACCATAAACCAGAAAAATAATATCCATCATCACTAAAACCAGAAAATTTTAAAGTACCTAATTCACCCCCCTCTTAGGCGCAATTCGTACTTACATTCAATAATAGTTTGATTAAATTTTTGGTTCAAATATGGTTTAATTCTTACCCCATCCCTCTTCATCTTATCCCATTCTTATTGTACTAAATGTTATTGGAGAATGATTTCCATATCATTTCTCAAAATATATGGTACATAGATTGCTATTGACCGACCTCAAAATAGGTGCGACTTCTATATATATCCACTTATGATTGGTTAACATAGCGCTAAATTTTATCCCGATTTGAGAAAAAGATCATTTGTGGCCCAAACCCATGTTTTCAAGCCCAAGCATGTTAATTTAAACCCTTTGATCCAATAACCTTTAGATTCATTGTTAGGAGGCTTTGGTCCTACCAATCCTCTAATGAATTATCATCAACTTTGGTTAAATTGGATCACTTAAACATCGTTGATCATTTATTATTGCCTTGAGAATATTTAAATAGATGATATACTTGACAAAAAGAAAATGAAACTTGTTGTTGAGAGGCTTTGATTTTATCAATCTTCTAATGAGTTTTAAATGCAAGTTTCAAGATGGTCATTCAACTAACCTCTAATTCCTAACAATTGACTTTATTTTGAGCTTTTACTTTATGCTTTTTACTTTAAGCACATTTATTTTAGCATTTACATTTCATGCTATTTTCATCTTTGCTCATTTTAGCATTTACTTTTATGTCATTTTTATTTTTCTCACTTGAGCTTTTCATTTTCTTTTTGAAGATACCTAATAATCAACTTGAACCATAAAAAACTTTAAAGTTACTTGGACTTAGGATTAGAATCTATGACTTACTTTAAGACCTTGTAACCTCAACTGTTATTTTGTCTGTAGTTCTTGGGGTTTACCCCAAGACATTGGGTTGTTTGTTTGTTTGCTTTGTGTGCAGATTATTGTGATTAGATGCTTTATCTGTGATCGAGAATTCATCTGTATACATCCGTTACTCTGCCCAATTTTTGTGAAGTCTTAATACAATTGAATTTTGGTTTTCTTAAGAGGTTAATTATCATTGCTTGTTTAGTTTCAAATCCAAAGAATGGGAATTCTACATTGAATCATTGTGTCAAGTGTTGGCTTCTTGTTGGTTAGATGTAAATTTTCTCTAGATTTTACCTTATGCTTTAGGATAGCCCCTTCATATCCTCTCACCTTCTTTAATTTCAAAAAATATTCCCTCTCCTTTTGAAAACTCTTGTTGTTCTTAAACTTGAACCGCTTTCATAATAAACTTGGACTTATGTCAGTGTATTTTCAAAATATTTTCTTAATCAAACTTTAATCAACTTAATAATACTTTGACATTTTTTTGAGAAGACTAAAAGTCAATCAATCTCATTCAAACTATTTTTGCTATTTTTGCTTTTTACCTTAAAAGTTTCTCAAAAGATTAGACTCTTGTCAATCCTTGTAGTGATGCGCACTACTATACTTCTACGATATGTAGTGAAATGAGATAATTTCCACTTGGGTGTTGAGTGAGGCTTTGTTGATTTTAAAATCCAAGCTATATCCTCCACTTTGAGATGATGCAAATTCTCCTTTCTTGTAATTATGGGTAGTAAGTATGTTTTCCACTCGGATAATGACGATGATGTCTCGTCTCTTAAAATTTAACCAACACACTTGTGTTTTAAATTTTTTTAAAGGTGAACTATGTGTACCATGATCCCCGATTGCACGAAAGGTAGTACTTTGGCACTAGATGTTCACAATCGCGGAGGGTGCAAAAATTGTAAAAGAATATTTCTTTTCCAATCTCCACCATCTGTTTTTTTATATACACCATTTATAGCCAAAATACACAGATTTACAAAGAGGTTTCTACAGAGTACCGTAGATGTTTAAGGTACTAATACCTTCCCTTCGCATAACAAACCCCCGAACTTAGATTCTTTCCCCCTCTTTTTGGGTTATTCGCTCTTTTCCCATTTCTTTGAAAATAATAAAGCGCGATGGCAATTTTTATTTTGATCTGCGCGAGTCAAGTCAATCCAATGGCTTAGTCTCAACATTTCTAATGCTACAGAAAAAATGGAGAATTCATTGGGGATATATTGACCTCTTGTTGGTCCATCCCTAAGTGGGTTGAGCCTATCTTTGTTTATCTGAATACGTGCTATTATGTGTTGTATCTCATATGATATATATATATCTGTTTGTTTGGATTTTTCTGGTTCCCAGGATGCTTGGTGATTTCTCATAAGTCCTATACCCGGACTTGGGAAAACTTAAGATAGGACGGGTGGTATAGTCATGTTAACTTTGAGGGAGTAATCCCAAAAAATGAGACATGAGATCCCCCAATAAGTGGAGGCCCCTTTGACTGTAGTGTCGTTTACCGAGTAATCGGGAAGACATGATGCTTTCGACCTGGGAGCCTACTGAAACTGAGGACCGTAGAACCTTTAACCCATCTTGTCCTTTTAGATGTAGTGCGGAAGCTATGACGGAGTAATCCGGAAATGGTTGTCATGCGATATTATGCTCAGACGAGTTTTTGTTAAGAATATTGCTAATTACCGAGTCAATCAGGAAGTTGGTAATATCCGAAGGAAGGATGTAGACTCTGAGAACCTCTTAGAACCTTGTTCGGAAGGTGATAAAATTTTAGACCATACCTTGTAGGTAGTACCTTCGACGTCATGCCCGTGACGCCGAACCTATGAACCCTATGTTTGTGATCTTGTGTGTGATTGTTGCATCATGCATTCATGCAACCATGAGCATCTTCTAAAGACATTTTGTTTCAAGGGACTTAAAAATTGACTCTATGTGAATGTCTCAGGTAATTTTTTACTATGGATTTTAGAAAAAGAAAGATTAAGAAGTACAGTTTCAAAGATCCCAAGATAGATGAGTTGATGAGTCTGATACCTGATATCGAGAGTTCTACAGACTTTCGGAGGAAGTATGGGTCCATCATTTCTCTTATGAAGCTCAGGATGAAGGAGGGTATAGTCTCAACTTTGGTCCAGTTCTATGATCCGATGTATCGATGCTTTACTTTCCCTGATTATCAGTTGATGCCTACATTAGAGGAGTATTCTTATCTACTGGATTTACCTATTACCGATCGTGTTCCTTTTACTGGTTTGAAGGGGGAGCCAAAATACCATGAGATTGCTGCTTTGATCCATTTGGGGAAGTCTAAGGTTGAAGCACACATGACTACAAAAGGAGGGATTAGAGGATTACCAACTCAGTTCTTATTGGAGAAAGCTCGCTATTTTTCCAGAATGAAGAGTACGGTTGCTTTTGAGGCCATCTTTGCTCTACTTGCTTATGGATTGTTCTTATTTCCCAATGTCAACAAATTTATGGATATCAATGCCATTAGGATCTTTATGATTGGGAATCCAGTCCCTACATTATTGGGTGATGCCTAATACTCTATTCATCTTCGGGATTCTTACCATGGAAGGATGGTCATTTGTTGCACGCCTTTGTTGTATTAGTGGCTTATTTCTAACTTGCCTCGGTCTGATGCTTTCTGGGATGTCAGGAAGGAACCTCGTTGGGCTCCAAAGATTATGGCCCTCACTCATTCAGATATTTTTTGGTACCATCAGTCTTACTATGATGTAGAGATTGTTGACAATTGTGGTAGTTTCCCCAATGTACCTCTTCTTGGTACAAATGGAGGAATTAACTACAATCCCGTTCTTGCACGACAACAACTTGGATATCCAATGAGGGATAATCCAAATAATATTCATTTGAGTGGTTTCTTTCTTAAAGAGGGAGAGGTTCATAAGGAGGCTAAGGAGAAGATTACAAAGGCTTGGTGTCATATTCATAGGAAAAGTAGGAAGGACTTGGGACCTAGAGGGGTTGTTTCTTTGGAGCCTTATCTTCAGTTGGTACAAACAAGAGCCATCCAATTGAAGATGTCATATTCCCGGGAAGCACCCATGCCTGATATGTTTATGAAGACCACTCCTACCTTGTTAGACGATGTGGAAGAACTTCAACTTACCTTAAGTCAAGATGCAGCGGGAAAAGGAAGCTTGGAAGAATAAGTTCCAGACTCTATAGGTGTCCTACCGAGCATACCTAAAGGAGAAAGACGATTTGATTGAGATTCTTGAGAGTCATGCTGTAGATACGATGGATAGGCAAGAGGATTTATTTTCCTATAAGCCTCAATCAGACCTTAGTTGCTCACTTCCCGACTCTGATGACTGGAAAGAGGTCGCCAACAGGTATGCGGAAGAGAACCAGAGGTTGAAGGCTCGGATTGCAAGACTCACAGGGAAGCGTCAGTGTGTAGAGTGGTCTCCATCAGATTTGCTTTCTTAGGGTTTTTAGACTTTATCTTCATCTTGTACTTGGTTTTATTGAAACTTGTACTAAAAAGTGTAATCCATTTTGAAGTTACTATAATGAGATTTTCAGTATTTCAAATGTGTTAGTACTTTGATATTTGCAAATTTGTCTATAAGTCTTTGAGTTCTTTGAAATATTAATAATAAAATAAATCATATGCATTGCATATCATGCATCATATTTTACATACTTCTTGTATTTTGAGTATAACCAGGTGTCTTACTGAGCTTCTTTACTTTGTTCAGCAAGCTATCTCATCAGTACAATACTCGAGCTAATTTCAGAAGAAAGATGGACAATCTAGAACAAGAGGGTGGAAGAAGCTTCATATGCTAATTCCACTAAGCAGGTGGTGGTGAATTCATCAAAAACAATCTCATATGTCAGTATGGTGTGCCAAGCAGGATTATCACTGACAACAGCTCAAATCTGAATAATAAGATGATGACAGAACTTTGCGAAGAATTCAAGATTGTCCATCACAATTCATCTCCCTACAGACCAAAGATGAATGTGATTGTTGAAGATGCTAATAAGAATATCAAGAAGATCATCCAGAAAATGTTTGTCACTTATAAAGATTGGCATGAGATGATCCCTTTTGCTTTGCATGGGTATCGAACATCTATCGACACTTCAACAGGGGCAACCACTTTCTCTCTTGTGTATGGCATGAAAGCAGTGTTCTCCATTGAAGTTGAGATTCCTTCTTTACGCATGATAATGGAAACCAAGTTATCAGAGGCTAAATGGGTCCAGAACAGGTTTGACCAGTTGAATTTGATTGAAGAGAAAAGAATGGCGGCCTTGTGTCATGGCCAGCTTTACCCGAAGAGAATGAAGAAAGCTTTTGATAAGAAAGTTAAGCCTCGTGAATTCAGAGAAGGAGACCTCATGCTTAGAAAGATTGTGTCTTTCAATGCTGGTTCTAGGGGCAAGTGGACTTCCAATTTTGAAGGCCCATATGTTATCAAGAAAGTCTTCTCTGACAGTGCATTGATTCTTGAAACAATGGATGGAGAGGAGTTCCCACGTCCTGTGAATGCTGATGCAGTCAAGAAATACTTCGCCTAGAAAAATAAAAAGAACAACTCGCTAAGGCTAAAAACCTGAAAGGGCGGCTTAGGCAAAAAAGAGCGTCTCGATAGGCTGAAAACCTGAAAGGGAGGTCTAGGAAAAAATTAGAGACATAAACAAAATAAATTTTACGGCTAGGTTGAAAACCCGCAAGGGAAACCTAGGAAAAAGTTAGGTATTTCTTGGCAAGTAACTACATCAGACAAGACTCGATCATTTGAAGCAACAATCTTCTTGAATCCTCACCAATCTTCAACCAAAGTCGTTGCTCAGGAATTCAAAGTTGTTAGGGAGAATAGTGGTCATTGTATTTCAATGTATCTCTTCCAATATATAATACCATATTCTAAACTTTGTAATCATTTATGGAGTCTCGCCATTCGTAGACTACCATTCTATTAATAAAGTTTGAGCTTTTGCCAAATTCTTGGCAATTCTTATTTTATTCAAATTACAAAGACTTCATTTATTATTGGTAGTAATTTTCAAAACAAACAAATTAAATAACAAAATCATTTTTTGAAAAGAGTTTTCAAATTACTTATTTCTTTAGATTTTGTGACTCAAGAAGAACAAAAATAGTGGCTCCAGGGACGAACAAACTCAAATTTTTTGGAAGTATGATTTCCCCAGGAAGGTTCTCTCGAGGCACTTTTGTTGGATTGAGTATGTTCTTCATGTTTTTCTCAGATAGTTGAAGACGATACCAATTGATGTATGGTACGGTGTTGGTTTTGTGATCCTGTTTTCCCCAGTCAGGTCTTGGTTCATTTTGATTTCAGGTTTGCGTGGTATGAAGTCTCTATCCCAGATTCCCCAGCAACCAGGTAAGTGAAATATCATTGTTAAGAATTGTTGAAATAGTCGTCAACCTTTTGGGTTTTCTCCCGCCAAGTGCTGGTCTTGATTTAAAATCACCATAAGTTTGATTTCTGGCTATAATGTTTGACTTCTTAAACCCCCAAGTAAAGTGGAGATAACATATTTCCTTGAAATTTTTTTATCCCCATGAGGTTTTTCAATTTCTCCCTAGAGAAGTTGGTGCAATCATCACTCCCAGTATTGAAGATTGTATCTTGGTTCCCCCTCGACGATGTGTTATTTCCCCCTCATTAAAGACATTATGATATCCTTCACCTGATGTCTCAGTAATGTGGTATTGTTTTCCCTAGTGAAGTCAGTATTACATCTCCGGTAGAAGTACAAACCTTGAAACATTTGACTTTCCACATTGAAGTATGTGTGTTCTTTCCCTGTTGAAGCTTGGAAGAAGTTGTTATATCCCTATGTTTGTATTGATTTACTATAATGATTTTGTTCTTTCCCAGTGAATTTAAGCCGCGAGATAGGAAACTGTTTCCTCAGTTGGTGCTTACTTTCTTATGTAATTTTCATCTTGGATGTGATTTAGCCGAGTATTGATTGTGCCCAAGTTGGTATGGTCGGGTTATCCCTGATGTTATATGTCTGTTTTGTCAGCATATGCATAATGACATTCATAAATCCATACATACATCACGCCTAGTTGAATTTAGCAAATCATTGCTCTTTAGCATTTATTGTTGGCATATTACCCTATTTTGAAGATTTGTGTTATCCTCTCTCCAATAGAGTGTCAAGCTTAAGCAGAAAGTGTATATTCTTTCAATTTCCCCACTGAGTTATCCCTCGTGGAAGAATTTTGCTTCAGCCTTCTTGTTCAATTCATCATCTGGATGGAATGTGGTTCCCTCTTGAGTTTATTTCCCATGAGGTGTTATGTTGGCCGACTGTTTCATTCCGGTCTATTTTTGGTTTCAATGGGTAGTCCCTAGTGGTATTATTATTTCTACAAGATTCAAGCCCTAGTTTGAGAATGTGTAGTTATTTTGCACTTGAAGATTTTATCTCCTCAAACAGGAATATATTGGCATCTCCCTAGGAAACCATATTTCATTCCCCTTGGAAGTCCCATTTCTTTCCCCCAGGAAATCATTATTGTAATTCCTCCTCATAACAGCAAGTAGCAGGTCTTTTTATTTGAGCAACTTGTACTTCCCCAATAAGTCAGACAATTCCCCGAGAAGATTCATATTTGTTACTCCAATGAATGGTAGCCTTGTCATTATGGAAGGTAGTTCTTTGCTGATATTTTGTTACTCCAATGAATGGTAGCCTTGTCATTATGGAAGGTAGTTCGTTGCTGAGATTTGTTACTCCAATGAATGGTAGCCTTGTCATTATGGAAGGTAGTTCGTTGCTAAGATGTGTTACTCCAATGAATGGTAGCCTTGTCATTATGGATGGTAGTTTGTTGCTGAGATTTTGTTACTCCAATGAATGGTAGCCTTGTCATTATGGAAGGTAGTTCATTGTAGAGATTTGTTACTCCAATGAATGGTAACATTGTCATTATGGAAGGTAGTTCATTATTGAGATTTTGTTACTCCAATGAATGGTAGCCTTGTCATTATGGAAGGTAGTTCGTTGCTGAGATTTTGTTACTCCAATAAATGGTAGCCTTATCATTATGGAAGGTAGTTCGTTGTTGAGATTTTATTACTCCAATGAATGATAGCCTTGTCATTATGGAAGGTAGTTTGTTGTTGAGATCTTTTTCCAATGAATGGTAGCCTTGTCATTATAGAAGGTAGTTTGTTGTTGAGATCTTTTTCCAAAGAATAATAGCCTTGTCATTATGTAAGATAGTTCGCTGTTGAGATCTTTTTCCAATGAATGGTAGCCTTGTCATTATGGAAGGTAGTTCATTGTTAAGATCTTTTTCCAATGAATGGTAGCCTTGTCATTATGGAAGGTAGTTCATTGTTGAGATCTTTTTCCAATGAACGGTAGCCTTGTCATTATGGAAGGTAGTTCGTCATTGAGATTTTATTTCTCTGAAGGTATTCATTTGTTTCCAGTTGTAAGTACTAGCCACTTGCCCTAATATTAATTTTCACCAGTATTATATTACGGCTTCTTCCCCCAATAGGGTCGGTTCTCCTTTTCACCAGTGATTTATTTTCCTGGTTGGATTTTTCTTTTGATCCCTGTTTTTATTTACTATATTCCCAGTGAGGTGTTACGTCATTTTAGAATTTGTTCATTTGCATTCATAATCATAAGCACTGTATGGCATCTTATGGCCAAAAATAGGGCTTGTTTTTATATTTAAGTATCTTCAATCACGTCGACACAAATTTTTAAACTTTTGCATCTCCAGATAGAAGACACCTAAATAAGGGAAACTGTTGTACCCCAATTTTTACCCCTAAGATTCCTCTATCATATCATATCAATTCAATGACAACAAGATCACACACTAGGGTTTGGTTCTTCGTCCCATATTTAGGTTTTTCCATGGGGAATCACCAAACAACTTGACTTATATTTTGTGATCATTTATGTTTTGTATTAACTCACTTTTTACTAATAAGTACAACAAGTATTTGCTCTAATTGTTGGTATCATAAGTGAAAGCACAATACATTCCATCAAGTTGATCCATAGGTTCATGAGTTTATTTCCATGTCTTCTTCAACAAATCTTCATTGAGATTCAAGCTTCATTATTGAAGATATGTTGAAATAATATCATGACAAAGTCTATTATGATTCATCATACCTCAAGTTGTCAAAAATAGTTCAAAGGTACAAGGGTTGATTGAAGAAGTTTGACCTAGTTGGACAATTTTTTGGTTTCATTGATCACAAGTGCATATCTCCCTCAATTCTCAAGATTTGGAGGTGGTTTTGGTTGCTATGGTTTCTCATTATCATCCTCAACAACTTATATTTACATGACAAAAGTATTTGTACAAGGAAGTTTGTCCAAATTGCAAAGGTTTCCCAAGGCATTTTGTTGCTCTAGGAGCTAGGGTTTTGAACTTCAAAGGGGTATAGCTTGCTCATCTTTTGGTATTTTTGGGTTATTCCAAAGGAATCCTTCTATTCAAAGGTTTGTTAATAAATCACATCAAAATTTTCACGGAAAATTTGTGAGGAAAATACCTAATGATGAAGAAAGATTACAAGTCCTCTAAACAAACCATTAAATTCCCATATTTGAATTCAAAAGATCATAACTTGGTTTATTTATATCTCCTTGATCCCATTCTTTTTGCACAATGATCTTAAAGATATGGAATTCAACCATTATTTTAAGTGCAAAGTGTGAAAATGGATGGAGGATGCCCTAAGGATGCAAAAGATTATAGGTCATTTGATGAATTTTTGCCAATTTCAACAAGTCATAACTTTCTAAATTTTTGGAGATTTTAAATTGTTAAAGGCTCAAAATTTCATTAAAGAGATCTACTTCATGCCATCTTTTTTGGTCAAGAGAAAATTTCCAATGGAAGACCATGTTTGGATGCAAGACATTGTAAGTCATTTTGAAGAAAAAACATAGAATTTCTCTAAGTACAAAAGTCAACCTCTTTTTCTCAACTTTGACTCATCACAATTTTCAGCTCAAGCATCCATTTGATTCCATTCTTTGCACATAGTAAAGCTTATGATCTCATCTTTCCCAAGCTTCAAGAATCATGTCATAAGACTCCTTGAGTTGAGAATGCCATTGATTTGAACTTGGTAAATTGAAACTGAAGTTTCTTCAAAAGTTAGAATTTGAAATCCTTGATTTAGCATCTAAACACATTTTTTTCTGCGCGCTTTTGCTTCTAAACATGTTTAGTGAACCTCCAGAAGTGATTAGCATATTAGAACGCAAGGTTTGGATGAGTTTTGATAAAATTAGAAGTCACACTCTTCTTGTTTGCAACTTCACATGATTTCCCTTCAAACTTTATCATTTCAGACGCTTGCGCATTCAATCAGCTTCCCTATAAATAGAGGATCATACCTCATTCATTTTCTCAAGCTTACAGAGCCAGAATCACCCTGCCAAACTTCCTCTTGAACTCAATTTTCTGCAACTTCAAATTTCCTCTTACAGCCTTTCTCAATCAGTTTTCTTTGTCAATTCACCTTCCTTGAACCTCACTGAAGCTAACAGAGGAAGAATTAAGCTCTAAGAATTCCTAAATCATGCTAGCCAAGTCAAGTTTCATAGCTCTGCAACTTAACTTCAATAGGTAGATACCTTCACTAATTCTCTCAAACTTTGATACTTTATGAAGCTCTCATCATCCTGATTCTAGTCGCAAAACTTGTTTTCAACTGGAAGTACATTTTGGCCATGAAATTTCCAATCCCTTTTTAGAACTTCTTTTCAAAGACAACTGAGCTACATTATATACATTTTTTCGCGAAGATACCATTGGTATCGTCTTGAAGAGACGAAGTGAATGGTACCAGTCTCGTGTCCTAATTTTACAGTTTCTAGAACCTGCAGATTCGTTGGCTGGAGGTTGAAAATGACCAACGTGTCATCTATCAACCAATGAAGGTGTGCCACACATTTTTTTAAAATCTGATTTAATTGTTGATTCCATGCATTATTCAGTAAAGACCATGATATGCACAACGAGCCTGATCCATTAGATTAGCTTACTAACACATTTTGACTCTCATCTTTTGGTCCACATTTTTTTAACTTTATTTTATTTTTATTTTTATATTTAAATTGTTTTAAACTTCAAAAAATCATAGAAAAATCATTTTAACTTCAAAAAACCTGAAAAAATTATGAAAAATACTTTTAATTTTTCTCTTTTTGATTATTATTTTTTCACAATTTTATTTTGTGTTCTAATTTTTTTTTTTAAATAATTTTTTACTTTATTTGAATTGTTTTAAATGTTTAAAAATACTTTTCTTAATTTTTAAATTCTGAAAAAAATATGGAAGGATTCGATGACCTTTTGACAAATATTAATGACCTCATTTTATTTTTATTTCTGACTTTACTAATTTTCACAATTTTTGGTTTGTTTTTCCTATTTCTTTTAATTTTAAAAATAGTTTCTGAATTAAAAAAAATTACCAAAAATTTTGTATAAATATTTGAGCTCATTTCTGATTTTTCTATGGTCTTAGTTGATTTTTTTTGGATGTTTTGAATATAATTTCTATTTTCCCTGTTTATTTTCATTTAAAAATCATTTTCTTTATTTTAAAAATCCATTTTATTTTGTATTATATTCTGGCTGATCTTGGACTATGAAATTTTGATCATAAGCTTTATTAACATCATTGGATCCATGGTGTTGAGTTTGACTCCACAAAAAATGGATGAATGATTTTAATAATAGTTTGATTAAATTTTTGGTTCAAATGTGGTTTAATTCTTACCCCGTCCCTCTTCATCTCATCCCCTTCTTATTGTACTAAATGTTATTAGAGAATGATTTTCATATCATTTCTCAAAACATATGGTACATAGATTGCTATTGACCAGCCTCAAAATAGGTGCAACTTCTATATAAGTCCACTTACGATTGCTTAACATAGCACTAAGTTTTGTCCCGATTTGAAAAAATGATCATTCGTGGCCCAAACCTATGATTGTAAGTCCAAGTATGTTAATTTGAATCCTTTGATCCAATAACCTTGAGATTCATTGTTAGGAGGCTTTGGTCCTACCAATCCTCTAATGAATTTTCATCAACTTTGGTCAAATTGGATCACTTAAACATCATTGATTATTTATTGTTGCCTTGAGAATCTTTAAATGTATGATATACTTGACAAAAAACAAATGAAATTTATTGTTAAGAGGCTTTGATTTTATCAATCTTCTAATGAGTTTCAAGATGGTCATTCAACTAACCTTTAATTCCAAACAAATGACTTTATTTTGAGCCTTTACTTTATGCTCTTTACTTTAAGCACATTTATTTTAGCATTTACATATCATGCTATTTCCATCTTTGCTCATTTAAGCATTTACTTTTATGTCATTTTTATTTTGCTCACTTGAACTTTTCATTTTCTTTTTGAAGATACCTAATAATCAACTTGAACCATAAAAAAATTTAATGTTACTTGGACTACCTGATTACTATCCTTGGCATTATGGAGATTGTGGACTTCTTGGACTTAGGATTAGAAGTTGTGACTTACTTTAAGACCTTGTTACCTAAACTTTTATTTTGTCTGGAGTTCTTAGGGTTTACCCTAAGACATTGGGTTGTTTGTTTGCTTTGTATGCAGGTTATTGTGATTACATGCTTTGTCTGTGATCGGGAATTCATCTGTATACAGTCGTTACTCTGCCTAATTTTTGTGAAAACTTAATACAATTGAAGTTTGGTTTTCTAGAGGTTTTATTATCATTGCTTGTTTGGTTTCAAATCCAAAGGATGAGAATTCTACATTGACTCATTGTGTCAAGTGTTGGCTTCTTGTTGGTTATATGTTTCTTTTATCTAGCTTTTACCTTATGCTTTAGGATAGCCCCTTCATCTCCTCTCACCTTCTTTAATTTCAAAAAATTCCCCCCCTCCTTTTAAAAACTCTTCTTGTTTTTAAACTTTAATCGCTTTCATAAAAAACTTGGACTTATGTCCGTATATTTTCAAAATATTTTCTTAATCAAACTTTAATCAACTGAATAATACTTTGACATTTTTGAGATAAGACTAAAAGTTAATCAATCTCATTCAAACTATTTTTCCATTTTGGCTTTTTACCTTAAAATTTTCTCAAAAGATTAGACTCTTGTCAATCCTTGTAGTGATGCGAACTACTATACTTCTACGATATGTAGTGAAGTGAGATGTTTTCCACTTGGGTGTTGAGTGAGGCTTTGTCGATTTTAAAATCCAAGCTATATCCTCCACTGTGAGATGATGAAAATTCTCCTTGCTCGTAATCATGGGTAGTAAGTATGTTTTCCACTCGGATAATGACGATGACATATTGTCTCTTAAAATTTAACCAACACACTTGTGTTTTAATTTTTTTTAAAGGTGAGCTATGTGTACCCTGATCCCCCATTGCACGGAAGGTGGTACTTTGGCACTAAAGGTTCACAACCGCGGCGGATGCAAAAATTGTAAAAAAATGTTCTTTTCCCTTGTCCACCATCTATTTTTTATATACAACATTTATAGCCAAATTACACATATTTACAAAGAGGTTCCTACGGAGTACCATAGATGTTTATGGTGCTAATATCTTCCCTTTGCATAAAAAACCATCGAACTTAGATTCTTTCCCACTCTTTTTGGGTTATTCGCTCTTTTCCCATTCCTCTGGAAACAATAAAACGCAGTGGTGATTTTTATTTTGATCTGTGTAAGTCAAGTCAATCCAATGGCTTAGTCTCAACATTTCTACCGCTACAGTATGGATCTTTCTTCATGCATTAACAGCCTAGCATGCTCTCCAAGTACTTCATAATCCTCCTCACCTTCGTCCTCGGCTTGGTAGATCAGATTTTCGAAGTCATAATTGGCAATAACATAATTGTTATTAATGGGATCCAGGGTGGATATGGATCTGCAATTTGTTGTGTGGGTGTGTGTAAGAACACATAGCTATTTTGAAAGCAATAAAGTAAAATAAAGACAAAGAACGCAAAATTTGAATGCAAACGTCCAATGATTTATTAAATGAAAATGTGCGGATGAAAAATGACAACCCTAACAAATGGACCGTTCTTCCCCAGGTAAGGCATAAGGTTTAAAGTTATTGTTTAAATTACATAACCAAAAACTTGAAAGCAAGCAAACAAAAAATAACATTTACTCCCGACTAAAGGAGATTGGTATAAAGTCTTCAGCCTTCCAATTGTTGAGCCCATTGCCGGTAGTAGGTAAAATCCAACTGTCTATGTCACAGTCGCTATCAGCGTCTTCCACAGTGTTGAATATCTTTTCATGATTAGGCATAGGAGAGGTAATCACATTAGTAGTCTCAGAAGGATTAAATTCAATCTTCTTAGAGTCAATAATGTATTGAATTTTATTCTTTAGAGCCCAACAATTGTTAGTGTCATGTCCGAGACTATTGGAGTGATATGCACACCTTGCATTGTGATTGTAACTGGGAGAAGAAGTATTGGGATTTTGAGGAGGATCCTTCACTATAATCATCTGTGCTTTCAACATGTGTTGCAATTCCTAAGACAACGGCATGTAGATTTTAGTGAACTATCTCCTGGGTGTGACCTGCCAACGTTTATTACTTTGTTGTTGTTGTTATTGTTGTGGTACTGGCATATGATTAGTGATCAGAACTGTCCCAACAGATTGGTTGCAGTCACTCTTATTATGATACTTATGGTCATACACATCATTGGATTCCTTCTTACATTATAAGATTTCTTCATAGTATTCGAAGATGAAGCCACTTGAATTCTACCGCTTTTGATTCCATTCTCAACACGTTCTCTTGTTAATATCAGTTCAGTGACACCGACTGAAGAGCTTCCAAGTAGGTTATTATAGAAAGGACCTGTTAGTGTGCACATGAACATGTTAACCAATTCCCTATCATCCAAAGGAGGTTGAACTCTTCCTGCAAGATCTCTCCATTTCCGTGCGTACTTTTTAAAGCCTTCCACAAAACCTATGGACATAATCGATAGTTGCATGTGGGTTGGTGCCAAATCAAAATTGTATTGGTACTTATGATCGGTGGATTTAGAACTGACTGTTTAACGCTGGTTCGTGAAATGTCGCGGTAAGCAAGAGTCGCCACCGTCTTTTATTTTCTCCAACATGGACAGGACAAAAGCATAGCAAAATTCCTTATGAGAACGTTTCTCGGTTCGGGAGGTAGATTTATAGAAAGGGAAGGTGTTAGCACCCTTTCTATCCATGGTTATCCATGGGCTCTTAGATACTTTCTCTTTATGTTTTCAAAATGTTTGTTTGCTTTTCAAAGTGAGTGTGGGTTTGAAAAAGTTTCTTTGAAAGATTTCTAAATAACTCTTGTATCAGTCCTCAAGAGTGTTTGAAAAATTGTTTTGAAAGCTTTTTGAAAAGTGTCGGTGTGAAAAGGTTTTTTTTGATTTGTTTTTGAATAGAGCAAGTATCCATGAGTCATCTACCTACCCTAAGGAATTAAGCTGTGTAGAAGTCCTTAAGGTAGTGCCATCCCACCATTGAAAGGTAGGTAGCACCACCGTTGGAGGTATTCGGGTCAATTCAATTATTAGGGACAATGTGGTCACCGAAGCAACAGTTAGGACACCTTAGAAGTAACCCTAATGTCCTAGATCCTTTTTAAATCCGAGGCAACCGTTTCGAGGCAACTGTTTCGAGGCAACTGGATCTTGGACATAAGAGCGACCGCTAAAACGTCCTATACTTGACGACCACGTTTCGAAGGCAACGAGTGAGGCGTACCCTAGAAGTGGTATGTGTATTTGTGTGTTGTTTTCATGTTAACAATTATCTTTGATCATGGCATTATGAGCTACGCGTTGTTTTCAATTAACATACATTCTTTCATGCGAGTTAGAATTTAAGAGTGCGGAAAATTAAAAGACGGAAATATAAAAGCTACGCTATTACAAGGCGCGGGTCTATACATCGCCAAAATACAAAGACCCGTTTTTGATAAAAATGCGGAAAGTAAAAGAATACCTAATTACTATTACATCCTTGAACAGTTACATAATAATCAATAAGAAAAAAGAATAACGTGCGAAAGAATTAAAATGAACGTCCGAGGGTTTTGACCCTTTTGAGAAATTAAATTAAAGCCTAATTAATTATTTGATTAAAGAAAAGAAAGTGTTTTTTATGTTTTGTATTTATTATGGAAATAAAGAAAATTAAAATCAAGAGAAACCCTAATTCTAAGTTATTTTAATTATTTAAGAAAATATTAAAGTTAACCTAATTTACTAGTTAATTAATTTACATATTTATTTACAAAAATAATAATTAATAATAATAGTAAATAATGATGAAAATAGTTAATTAAGAAAAAGATAAAATGTCAAAACCCTAATTCTATGCATTTTTTATTTATTAAGGAAAGTATCAAAATTAAAATCTAATTTAACTAAGTTAGTTATTGAAATTTATTTACAAAAATATTTTAATGGTGAAATTAAATATAATTAAACATATTTTACAATTTTGGTTTCTGATTTTTTTATTATGAAAATTATTTTATGGTAAAAAAAAACAATTAAAACATTAAAAGGAATTAAAAAGAAAATCAAATAAAAACAAAAAAAGATGCAAACCAAAGGGGGTATCAGGCCCAGAATGGAGGTTTGTTGGAAGTAATTCAGGCCCATTGACAAAGCCTTGTTTGACTTTCCACGCTTGAGTGCATGCTGTTGACTGAAGTGCACCATGGATTTCCTTCTGAGGCCCTTGGATTAATCATCATGTCCACTTGGCAGGCCTAAGCATGAGCGTGTATGGTGAACCATTGAGTGAGCGCTGCATGGAAACACGTTAGGATAAAAATCATGAAATATGTGGGGGGACCTGGGAATCGAACCCAGGTCCCAACGCTTGAGGAATACGTTGCTAACCAGCTGAGCTATTGCGTTTGTTTGTATACATAATGGACAACAATTAATATATATGAAAAAACTCAATTATGCTGGATCATTAAAAAACCGTGCCAAGATTTGAACGCCCCAGTCATGTAATGCCACGTCCATCTTCTTCTTTGTTTTCCTGCAACTATGAAACAAGTAGCGGGGGTTTTAAACCCCCACAAACTGAAACCTGTGAAAATAGCGATTAGAAGAGGAGGAAATATAAAAAGGGCGCGAGGGTATTATTTGATTCGTCTTGAGCTTCTGAATTCAGCTGTATAGGTCTAAAGGTCCAATTTTTTCTCTACAAGAAAGCCCTATTTTGAAGCTTCTGAAACCCTAGGTTTCATCAATGGTAGATTTCGATTCAAGCAATTTTAGAACAATTAAACTTTACCAAACGCTTCAGGAAGATGTTAGTAGCATAAATCAATAATCAAAACACATGAATGATGCGTGGAAATTAAAATTCGATTATGAAATATTTGTGAAGAAACGTGACTCAGTTCTAGCGATTCTTGGAGTATGGGGACTTGTTCTTGATGCCAATAGTTTCCTGGAAGGTCCAGCAACGTGATGGAATACTTTTTATGCTTTGAAACATCCTGCAACTATGATTTCAGTTTTCCAGATTTCTTGAGATTTTTGCAACTTGGTTATGAGTTTGTGAGCAGCTTTTCGTGTCTTGTGGAATAGGGTTTCACTCAGCCTTTGTATGTGAAGCAAATTAGGTCAAGAAAGAGCCCATGAATCCATTGAATTAATGTCTTGGATATTTGATTTTCAATTATGTAAATTTCAATCTTTTGCCATGAAAACCTTACCAATTATGGAAGATTTTGTCCCCTTGAGTGATGCACGAAATCTTTAGCATATATGGAGTGTATTTGCTGCATAAAAAGATTTGAAAAGCATTATTTGATATTTTTCTACAATTAAAACTAATTAAATGAATTAATAAGAATAAAAATTCAATTAATTAATTAAAAATAAGAAAATAAATCCTTTTAAGCTCAATGGGTCGTGCATAGGCTTTGGGTAATGATTCAAGGAAGAATTTGAGGCCCATTAGCAAATTTGAAGTGTTTTAGGCAAAGTTGACTTTTGAAAATTCTCAAAAATTTCCCAACTTCTCCAATGCACATCTTGCTCAATTTTGAGGCTATGATCATGTTCTTGGACATTTTGGAAAGGTCTTGAAGTCCTATAACCAATGTCTTTGGTCCCATGTCATTTTGATTCACCAATATCAAGTTATGGTCTTTGACTTAAAGTGCCTTTTTGTTGACTTTTGAAAATGACCTATAATGTTGAAATTGATAACTTTTTGTGAGAGCATTTCTTGGACTTGGAGTGTGAAGATGAGTTGTAGGAAATGTCATTCTTTTCAAAATGAGCATTGGATGTAATTTTTATGATAAACCATGAAGAAGTTATGCCCTGGTCAAATTGCAGTTGACTTTTCAGCTGTCCAAAAATAGAAACTTTTGCATCTTGAGACTTTTTGAGCCATGCTTGTGGAATCATGATCAAGAATTGATCAAATGATGATTGTTGCTTCAAAATAAGATGTTGACCAAAATTTTTGACTTTTGACTGTCAAATGACCATTTTACCCCCTGTAGTTGACTGTGAAGCATTTGGGGTTTTTGACTGTGCAGCTTGATGCTGTGAGTCTTGAAACCAGACATATGGATGCTTGACAATGTTTATAGGCATATGGGACTTGATTGGACCCTTGGAAACCTCAATTTCTTTGCAAGAACCAAAACCCTAATTTTGACTGTGTTAGGAGGCAATTGGACTGTGCAACCCTTGAGAGATTTTGAAGCTTGATCTTGCCAAATCTTGAAGTATATGGGAGGGCAAATTTTGGGGTACAACAGTTGCCCCTGTTGAATCTTCTTAGACCTGAGGATGTAGATTGGCTGGCGTGCCTTTCATAATCCGAGGGTGGAAGATGATTGAACACTAGAGTGCCCAGAAATTTGCACTCACATAGTAGAATATCAGCAGTCTGATGTAGGGAATGGGCTTATAGATGCCATTTGGAGACTGGTGGATAGGAGGATGGGCTTATAGATGCCATTTGGAGATGTGACAGAGCCTTGTTGGGAATGGGCTTATAGATGCCATTTGGAACTGTTGGTAAGTGGAGAGATGGGCTTATGGATGCCATCGGGAGGTTGTCGATCGCGTAAGAGATTCCTTAGCGAGAACTTGCGTACCTGAGAAAGAAAGATAATTAACTGGCCTGTTACAGGGGTTGATCTTCAAACTCTTTATGTAGATGTGCCCTGGCCGGATACAGGAATCAGATCTTCAAACTCTTCAGACGTGCCCTGGCAAGACACAAGAATCGAGTCTGGAATATAGTCGTCAACAGATACACCCTGGAAAGATACAGGAATTGGATCTTCGAACTCTTCAAACGTGCCCTGGCAGGATACAGGAATCGAGTCTGGAATTAGTCGTCAACAGATACACCCTGGCAAGATACAGGAATCGGATCTTCGAACTCTTCAGACGTGCCCTGGCAGGATACAAGAATCGAGTCTGGAATTAGTCGTCAACAGATACACCCTGGCAGGATACAGGAATCGGATCTTCAAACTCTTCAGACGTGCCCTGGCAAGATACAAGAATCGAGTCTGGAATAGTCGTCAATAGATACACCCTGGCAAGATACAGGAATCAGATCTTCAAACTCTTCAGACGTGCCCTGGCAGGATACAGGAATCGAGTCTGGAATTAGTCGTCAACAGATACACCCTGGCAAGATACAAGAATCGGATCTTCAAACTCTTCAGACGTGCCCTGGCGAGATACAGGAATCAAGTCTGGAATTAGTCGTCAACAGATACACCCTGGCAAGATACAGGAATCGGATCTTCAAACTCTTCAGACGTGCCCTGGCAGGATACAGGAATTGAGTCTGGAATTAGTCGTCAACAGATACACCCTGGCAAGATACAGGAATCGGATCTTCAAACTCTTCAGACGTGCCCTGGCAGGATACAGGAATTGAGTCTGGAATTAGTCGTCAACAGATACACCCTGGCAAGATACAGGAATCGGATCTTCGAACTCTTCAGACGTGCCCTGGAAGGATACAGGAATCGAGTCTGGAATTAGTCGTCAACAGATACACCCTGGCAAGATACAGGAATCGGATCTTCGAACTCTTCAGACGTGCCCTGGCAGGATACAGGAATTGAGTCTGGAATTAGTCGTCAACAGATACACCCTGGCAAGATACAGGAATCTGATCTTCAAACTCTTCAGACGTGCCCTGGCGAGATACAGGAATCGAGTCTAGAATTAGTCGTCAATAAATACACCCTGGCAAGATACAGGAATCAGATCTTCAAACTCTTCAGACGTGCCCTGGCGAGATACAGGAATCGAGTCTGGAATTAGTCGTCAACAGATACACCCTAGCAAGATACAGGAATCGGATCTTCGAACTCTTCAGACGTGTCCTGGAAGGATACAGGAATCGAGTCTGGAATTAGTCGTCAACAAATACACCCTGGCAAGATATAGGAATCGGATCTTCAAACTCTTCAAACGTGCCCTGGCAGGATACAGGAATCGAGTCTGGAATTAGTCGTCAATAGATACACCCTGGCAGGATATAGGAATCGGATCTTCAAACTCTTCAGACGTGCCCTGGCAAGATACAGGAATCGAGTCAGGAATAGTCGTCAACAGATACACCCTGGCAAGATACAGGAATCGGATCTTCAAACTCTTCAGACGTGCCCTGGCAGGATACAGGAATCGAGTCTGGAATATAGTCGTCAACAGATACACCCTGGCAAGATACATGAATCGGATTTTCAAACTCATCAGATGTGCCCTGGAAGGATACAGGAATCGAGTCTGGAATTACGATAGTTGATAGTAATTATCTTTGTATTGACCTTTGTCCTGAAAAGACAAAACGTTAGTTGTATGTGATGTTATGATGTATGACATGCGTGATGCTCTCAAAATAAATGAGATTGTATGTTCGTGATGCGTATGTGCATACTATAATGTATGAAGATATGATGTTTATGAATGTATTTTTGTCTAGGAAAGTAAATCCTTGACGAATGCCGGGAAGTCAAATCCTGGGCTGATGTTGAAAAATAGTGTTCTCGTTTCTGCTGGGGATGATGGTTGCAAGAATACCGGTAGGAGAAGATGACTCCATTGAGGAATAAACTTGGCGAATAGATTACTCTGCGGGGAGTGAACTCTGTGGGGAAAGAGAGGTACTTTGCTGAGATTGATGATGACTCCGCTGGGGCTACCATTGATAAGTTTTGCTGGAAGATTTGATGAACTCTGCTGTGGATAGGAAGACTTCGCCGAGGACGATCTTTCCGTGGCAATTGGCTGAGGATAACCCAGTTATAAGCTCTGGTGGAGCATAACCTTTGAATAAAGCCGGGGAGACGCGTTCGTGCTATGCGGGTGACAAGCTTCCAAAATCTACTGGGGATAAGCTTCAAGACCTGCTGGGGATATGGATTGAACTCTCTTGGGGAACTTTTCAGATTGGACTGGGGAATGGCTCCACCGGTTGTCCGATATGCCGCCGGGGAACAATCTTAGATCAAGATTGCCGGGGATGCTTACTAGGAATGTTTGTGTACTCCGTTGAGGAATATTGAGATTTGCTGGGGATAATCCAACTTCCTTGAGGCTGACAGTGGTCTAGCTTTGCTTGGGGGGAGAGTACCGCTGACTTGCTAGGAGATACTGTGCCTTTTAGGGCTGATTGGAGACCAACTGCTTGGGAGAGAATTGTTGAATCTTGGTTCACTCTCTGGGGAATTAAGATATCTTGGTTACATTCTTCAGCCGAACTTACCTTGGTACCTTGGTGGACAGAGCAATTAGATCGCTTTAGACAACTCATTATTGCCCCTGTTTCTGATGTTACTTGTAATTATTCCTTTGTTTCGCATGCAAATATTTATGAGTTAGCAATTGGTGTCAAATGCATATATCACAATTGAACATTGGACGTTCTTCGCAAGACAAAACAGAAAAAAGGAAAACAATTGGCAACTTGTCTGAAAAAAGTGAATTTGTATTGATTTTGAATTTGCCTGTAAATAGGCGTTTATGTACAAGAAGCTGACGTCCTAGTAAGAGAACGCCGCCGAACAACAGATTTTATACAATTTTGTGAAAAGGAAAACAAAACAGCTGTGTGAAAAGAGATAATCCCACTGGGTTCCAACTCTGCTATCGCCTTTATATCTTCGAGCGTCTCATCACTTGGCTGCTCAGTTGAAGATGAAGCTGATTGGTTGATGCCGTCTGAACCTGATGTTGATACCAGATTCTGGATGCAAGGTGATCCAATGAGACATAGCATTACGCTTATCCCTAACTTTTGCCTGGACTGCCCTTTCAGGTTTTCAGTCCACCGGGATACCCATTTTTGCCCAAGCCGCCTTTTCAGGTTTTTGACTTGCCGGGTGTACAAAGTTTTTTCATTTCATCCCTCATTTTGCCCGAACCCTTTTGGTTCGCCGAGAAGCCCTAATTTTTGCCTAGGTATGTCAACCTAGCGGGTCTTTTATCATGCGTAGTATCTTTTTACTATATCTGCATTGGCGGGGTGAGGAAGGTCGTCACCGTCCATGGTGGTTAGAATCATGGCTCCTCCTGAGAACACATGTTTAACCACAAATGGCCCTTCGTACGTAGGGGTCCATTTGCCCCTGGGATCACTTTGTGGAAGAATGATGCGCTTGATTACCAGGTCCCCAACTTGATACTCTTGTGGTCTGACTTTCTTGTTAAATGCCCTGATCATCCGTTTTTGGTACGTTTGACCATGACAAATAGCAGTGAGTCTTTTTTCGTCAATTAGGTTTAACTGATCAAGTCGAGTCTGGATCCAATCATCTTCGCTCAGATCTGCATCCTTCATTATCCGGAGAGAGGGTATCTGGACTTCAATCGGCAAGACTGTCTCCATGCCGTAGACCAAGGAAAAGGGAGTTGCCCCGGTTGACGTCCTTGTTGAGGTACGGTACCCATGAAGAGCAAACGGTAACATCTCGTGCCAATCTTTATAGGTCACTATCATCTTCTGCACAATCTTTTTAATATTCTTATTAGCTGCTTCTACAGCCCCATTCATCTTCGGTCGGTAAGGAGAAGAGTTGTGGTGCTGTATCTTGAATTGCTCGCAGAGCTCAGTGATCATCTTGTTGTTAAGATTGGTACCGTTGTCAGTAATAATCCTTTCCGGGACACCGTATCGACAGATCAGGTTATGCCGAATGAACCGTGCCACGACATTCTTGGTTACATTGGCGTAGGAAGCTGCTTCAACCCACTTTGTAAAATAATCAATCGCTACCAGGATGAAGCGGTGCCCGTTGGATGCTGTAGGTTTAATCTCGCCGATCATATCAATGCCCCACATTGCAAAAGGCCAAGGTGCAGTCAAGACATTCAGAGGAACTGGAGGAACATGCACTTTATCTGCATATATCTGGCACTTATGACATGTCCGAGAGTGTTGGTAACAGTCGGCTTCCATTGTAGACCAGAAATATCCTGCCCGAAGGATTTTCTTCGCCATGGTGTGTCCATTGGAATGTGTTCCGAAGGTACCTTCATGTAGCTCTGCCATGATCCTTTCTGCTTCAGTCTTATCCACACAACGCAGTAAGGTCGAATCATGGTTTCGCTTGTATAGAATGCCATTGCTGAGGAAGAACTTTGCTGCGAACCTTCTCAGAAACTTTTTGTCATTGACAGATGCACCCTCGGGGTATTCTTGGGTTTCCAGATACCTCTTCACCTCATGATACCAGGGTTTCTCAGTTATTAACTCAGCCTCAAGATCACAATAATATGCAGGTTCGTCCAGTTTCCAGATAATGATCCGGGGAGCCTCATTGTCCCACTTGACTTTGAACATGGAAGACATCGTAGCCAGCGCGTCGGCCAACTGATTCTCCTCTCTTGGGAAATGTTCAAAAGTTATCTCTGTGAAATGGGGGATCAATGTCAACACGCATTCTCTGTAAGGAATAAGATTCGGATGTTTCGTATCCAACTCGCCTTTGATCTGATTGATCATGAGAGCGGAATCTCCGAAGATACTCAGAAACTTGATCCTTAAATCAATCGCAGCTTGGAGACCCATGATGCATGCCTCATACTCCGCCATGTTGTTGGTGCAGTTGAAACATAGCCGGGCAGTGAGTGGAGTATGAGTGCCTTGAGGGGATATGATCACAGCGCCGATACCGTTACCCAAAGCGTTGGAGGCTCTGTCAAAGTGCATAGACCATCGGGATCCTTCCTCAGGTCCTTCATCCGGTCCAGGTACTTCACAATCAGTCACTACCATGATACTCTCGTCAGGAAATTCAAAGTTCATTGACTGGTAGTCGTCCACTGCCTGGTGTGCCAAATGGTCTGCCAATACACTTCCTTTGATAGCCTTCTGAGTCGTGTACTGGATGTCGTATTCTGTCAAGATCATCTGCCATCTTGCTATTCTTCTAGACAGAGCAGGCTTTTCGAATATGTACTTTATTGGATCCATCTTTGAAATCAACAGAGTAGTGTGAGTCAGCATATACTGTCTCATCCGGCGAGCAGCCCATACCAAAGCGCAACAAGTTTTCTCGAGCAGTGAGTATCGGGTCTCACAGTCGGTAAACTTTTTGCTAAGGTAATAAATGGCGTGCTCTTTTCGGCCAGACTCGTCATGCTGCCCCAACACACACCCCATTGAGTTGTCAAGTACTGTCAGGTATAGTATCAGAGGTCTCCCTTCAACCGGTGGCATAAGAATGGGTGGTTCTTGGAGATATTCTTTGATTCTGTCGAAAGCGGCCTGACATTCATCATTCCAACGTACTACCTGATCTTTCTTCAGCAACTTGATGATTGGTTCACAGGTGGCAGTTAGATGCGAGATGAACCGGGCAATGTAATTCAGGCGTCCTAGAAAGCCTCTGACTTCCTTCTCTGTCTTGGGAACTGGCATCTCTTGTATGGCTTTAACCTTGGCAGGGTCCACTTGAATACCTTTGTCACTCACGACGAAGCCTAGCAACTTCCCAGATCTCACCCCGAAGGTGCACTTGTTCAGGTTCAACCTTAGCTTGTACAACTTCAAACGGTTAAACAGCTTCTGTAGATGGTCAAGGTGTTCCTCCTCAGTTTGGGACCTTGCAATCATGTCGTCGACATATACTTCTATCTCATGGTGGATCATGTCATAAAATAAAGCAACCATGGCACGTTGGTAGGTTGCCCCAGCATTTTTCAGTCCAAAAGGCATGACCTTGTAGCAGAAGGTGCCCCACTGAGTAACAAAGGTAGTCTTCTCCATGTCTTCAAGAGCCATCTTGATTTGATTATAACCTGAAAAACCATCCATGAAGGAGAACACCTTGTGCTGAGCAATATTGTCAACTAGAACGTCGATATGAGGCAGAGGGAAATCATCCTTAGGGCTCGCCCTGTTCAAATCCCTGTAATCAACACACATTCTGACCTTACCATCTTTCTTCGGCACCGGAACCACATTGGCGACCCACTGAGGGTAAGAAGTCACTGCTAGAAACCCGACATCAAATTGTTTCATAACCTCAGCTTTGATCTTCTCGGACATCTCTGGACGCATACGACGGACCTTTTGCTTAACCGGAGGGCAGTCTTCCTTGGTAGGAAAGTGATGGACCACAATGTCGGTATCCAACCCAGGCATGTCTTCGTAAGACCAGGCGAAGATCTCTACATAATCATGCAACATCTGAACCAACCGTTATTTTACGCTGAGCTCTAGATTGGCACCAATCTTGACTTCCTTTCTGTCTGTCCCAGTACCCAGATTTACCGTTTCCACTGGCTCTTCATGTGGCTGAATGGCCCTCTCTTCCTGGAGTAGCAGTCTTGCAAGCTCACCAGGCACTTCGCAATCATCTTCACCTTCGTCTTCGGCTAAGTTGATCGGATTTTCGAAGTCATAACGGGCAGTAGCAGAGTCGTTACCAGTGAGATCCAGAGTGGATTGGAACCTGTATGGGTGAGTGTGTGTAAATATAGTTGTTTTGCAATATATAAAGAAAGAAAGAAAGAAAGGGAGCACAAGATTTGAAATGCAAAAAACGTCCAATGTCTTTATTCATGATATATGGAAATGACAAGTAATAAGCCCTCACAAATGAAGCCATGGTGCCCCGGGTAAGACACCGGGCCATAAAGTTTCAATTTATTGTTCATTACAAATAAAAAACAAAGGAATTCATTACTGCGTAACAAAAGTAATAGGTATGTAGTCTTTTGCAGTCCAATTGTTCAGTCCACCGTCGGTCGTCGGGTAGATCCAGCTATCAAACTCTGATTCCTCCGTATCGCCTTCAATAGCATTCACTCCCGGGTTGGTGATGAACACGGGAGGTCTTCCGATCCTTGCTTTGCGTACAGCCCTCTAAGCCTCTGCAGTGAAACCCAGCCCAAACTTGTCAGTTTTAGGAGTAAAATCAGGGAGCCTGCCCCAGTTTGCACATTCACCTTTTTCAATTACAGCCCGGGCATCCTTCAAGGAAGCCATGTTCAAAGGGAAGTCTTCTTCAATCACTGTTTCCGCTGACGCCAATGTTGGAGGTACCTCTTCAAAATGTTGAAAGAGGGTTTCAATAAACTGCCCATCCATCTCTATATACCGGAACAAGTTCAGATGACTAACCATGTATTCTTCCTCCCCCTGCACTGTAACAATTTTCCCTCTGACAGGGTACTTGAGCTTCTGGTGTAGAGTGGAGGTCACAGCCCCAGCCTTGTGGATCCAAGGTTGACCCAGCAAACAAGAATAGGATGGACGAATGTCCATCACATAGAACGTTGAATCAAAGACTTGGGAACCAACCCGGATTGGAATATCTACCTCTCCATGTACCATCCTCTTCGACCCGTCAAAAGCTCGGACAACGATGTTACTAGGCTTCAACTCCAGACCCTCACAATCCAACCTGTCCAAGGCCTTCTTGGGCAATACATTCAGCGAAGAACCGGTGTCCACCAACACGTGCGCGAGAGTAGTGCCACTGCATTCAATGGAGACATGCAGGGCATCATTGTGGTTCTTTCCCTTGGCGGTCAGATCAGCATCCGAGAAACCCAAACCATTGTCAGCGGTCAAATTGGCCACACAGTCAGTAAATTGATCCGCAGACGTCTCTTGTGGCACATGGGCCGTCTTCAGAAATGAAATCAGGGCCTTGGCATGGGCCTCTGAGCACAACAACAATGATAGCATAGAGATTTTAGAGGGGGTATGCCCCAGCTGTTCAACGACGTTGAAGTCACTCTTCTTAATAATCTTGAGGATTTCCTCCATCTCTTGCTGGGAGTCTTCAACATTAACGGTCTTCGGTGCCTCCATCCGGGCAGGCACATCAACAATTCCTTTACCCCGAGTGTCAGACGACTCGGCAGCAGGGGTAGAAACTTGATCAGGAGGGGAAACAGGCGCATTTGTAGGCATTATGATAAGAGGTCTTCGGATAACTGGTGGCGCAATGTCAGGCGAGAAGAGCCTGCCACTGCGAGTTACTTTAGCGGGACCAGTGATGTTACTGATACCGGTATTAGTGTTGAACTCCTGCTTTACTCCAAGCACATACACATCTGCCCCATAGTGCCATGGGACAGCCTTGTCAGATTTATAGGGGAGGGGCCCCGGAACAGTAATGATAATAGGTGCAACAGACATGATTTTGACGGGCTTCCTCGGGGGAGCCTTGGTAGGTTTATTGAATATGGTGACAACAGATACTTCTTCAGTGGGAACAATAGGAACAACGGTCTTCTTGAACAAAATCTCTTTGCTATCTATCAGGTTTTGGACGCCTGATTTCAGCAACGGACAACCAGCAGGGGAAACGGAACACAGAAGGCAACCCTTGCTACAACCCGGAAATAAACCGGCTAGCAACAGGTTCCTCTTAACAGTCAATAAAGGGGTAGCAACATCATCCACAGAAACTGCATACAAGTCTTCCTCAATAGCATTTACTCCATGCTGGGGCATAGGAGCAGTCACAACGTTGGGCCTCTCGGGCGCCTCAAACTGTATTTCCTTGGCGTCGATAAGGTCTTGAACTTTATTTCTTAGGGCCCAACAATCATCAGTAGAATGCCCCGGGCTATCAGAGTGATAAGCACAGCGGGTATTGGGATTATACTTCGGAGAGGTTGTATTTACCACCTTCGGAGCTTCTCTGACAGTTACCAAGTTGGTCGATAGCAGTTGCGGCAAGATTTGCGACAAGGTCATACTAAGCCGAGTATATTCTCTTCTGGGTCTCTCACCCCTTGGTTGGTTAGGTTGCCGAGGAGCGGCAACAGGCTTTGCAATCACCACCGCGTTGACAGCTTGGCGGTGTTCCGATTTATTTTGCCTCCTAGGGCCATACTTAGCACTGGCTTCCTTCTTGAAAGGCTTTTTCTCAGAACTTGAGGACGCACCTTTCTGTATTTTCCCTGATTTCATACCAGCCTCTATCCTTTCCCCAGTCAGAATGAGATCTGTAAACCCTGCAGACGAATTGCCAATGAGATGATTGAAGAATGGCCCGGATAGGGTCCCTAAGAACATGTCCACTAGTTCACGGTCGGTTAACGGTTGCTGCACCCTGCCAGCCAGGTCCCTCCACTTCTGCGCATACTCTTTAAAACCTTCTCCCGATCCTAGCGACATACCCTGGAGTTGGGTACGTGTAGGAGCGAGGTCGGCATTATACTGATACTGCTTGTAAAAAGCAGTAGCCAAGTCCTCCCAGTTACGAACCTTGGTTCCATCCAGCTGATAGAACCATTCGAGATGAGTCCCTGAAAGACTCTCCTGGAAGAAATGGATCCATAAGTTCTTATCCACAGTATACGGCTGGATCTTCCGCACATAAGATCTGAGATGTAGCTTAGGGCAGGACGCCCCGTCATACTTTGTGAAAGATGGTGCTTTGAACTTGTGTGGGATCACCACACCAGAAGATAGACCCAGGTCTCCAAAATCCAACCCAGGTACTTGTTGAATTTCCATGGCATTCAGACGATCCTCTAACTGCTTGTACTTGTCTTCAGCTGGAGGATACTGCTCCTCATTGAAATCAGTCTCGTTGTCAGAGACCACCGGACTAGGAACCCTTCCCCCCTGGGGACTACCTTTCCCTACAGAAGAACCAGCTTGATCAACCTCATTCTGCAGTGTATTGCCAAACCTCCGGCCAGTGTTGAATAGTACAGTTCTCTTCTTCTTCTTCTTTACCAGCAGAGCCTTCAATTCCTCCTGACCTTGGGCTAAACTCATGATCAGCTCTTAGAACTGGGCGTTTTGGGCCTGGAGGGCCTTGATGGATTGCTCAGTAGATGATTTAGGGTTCATGATGCTGAAATAAACAGCGAAGAACATTAAGCAACCTGGAAAGAAGAGTACCTGTGATGCACATGATGAATGGAATGCGTATGATTTATGTTTTCAAAGACAATCGGGATTCAACTTTGTAAACAAAAAGGAACACACTTCATTAGATTCGACTTTGAAATTCAAATTGTTCAACAGATTTCCCTTAGGCGTTACATAAAATGGAAATACTGGAAAGGGAAATAAAAACTGTAAAAACATCCAAAGCTCATCAGTGATCCCAGGGTCTCCTCTTCTCAGTACGGATGTAGTCATTCAAGGCCCGCTCGTTCTCCAACTGCTTTGTCAGCTTCTGGATTTTCAATTCCTGCTCGTTGAACTTTTCCCGATAAGAATCCCGTTCTTCTCGTAGTTGCAACCAAGACCTCTTTAGTGTATCAACATCAGTAGGTATCTGAGGAGGGAGAACAGTTGGAGGAGCCCCATCTCTATCAGGATATTCAAGAATGATGGGTCTGACAGCTTCATATGGCATACCATACTTCTGAGCACGGATGCGGACCCATTTGTAGTAGGCTTCCATAGGTAGAGAAGTCTTCGGTCCCAACTCATGTGGGTCAGATTTGTGAATTCTGTCCCAAGCCTTGATGAACCTACGATGCAGCTCGTCACTATCTACCTGAAACTCAAAACTGATGTGAGGCACCAACATCTCATGAGGCCCTGCTCTTCTGGCTCTTCCAAACTGATGGAGAGCTAGACATGGATTATAAGAGATTCCTCCTTGGGTACCAATCAGAGGAACATTAGGATATTCTCCGCAACGATCAATAACAGCTACCTCATCCAAACCCCTGAAAGTCCAAATGATGTCATTATCAGTGAGAGACATTAACCTAAGAGCCCAGCCTCTTCCTTCTTTGTTCTTCAGCACGAACTTAGGGAGGTGCGAAATAAACCACCTCACTAACAAGGGAATACAACACCACAGAGTTCCTCGTCTTCGGGCAGTACGAGCATAGAGTTGTTGCAGGATATCACCCAAGAGAGTGGGCACAGGGTTCCGAGACATGAAGATCCTTATGGCAGTGATGTTAATGAAGTTATCCGGATTTGGAAACAGAACCAGACCATAGATTAAGAGAGACAAGATGTCTTCATACGCCCTGAAGTCTAAGTCATTCCAGAAACTGTTAGCTTTACTGATCAGAAACTTGGCCAAGAAACCCTTAACTCTGCTTCTAGTCACCCAATTGTCCATTACCTCCTTGTGGGTCAAGGGCAGGGCTGCAGCAATCTCCTCAAGCCTAAGAGTCTTTTCCCAACCAGTGAAGGGAGTCTGATCCAAGATAGGGATACCCAGCAAATCAAAGAATTCTTCCAGGGTAGGGACCAACTGGAAGTCTTGAAAGGTGAAACAGTTATACAAGGGATCATAAAACTGGGTCAGGACACTCATCAGTTGTTGGTCTCACTTTGCAGTGACTAAACGGGGAAGAGAACCATGCCTCTGGATGAAGGAAGTGGTATTTGGAATTCTGCTAACCAATTCTTCAAGCAACTCAGGTGGGTGAACAAAATTGAACCGGATAGTGTTCCTTCGCACAGGCATCATGATGTCCTACAAAACAGAGCAAAGGTGAAACCCTTTTGTCTTTGAAATGGTTAGTCCTTATGCAGGATGCATGCAATGTTTATGATGGCATGATGTTATGATAAAGCACACCATAAATATTCACAAAGGCAAACATGATAAGGCACACAAGTCACACAAGACAACCCTTAGGGTTTAGGCCAGCATGGGGTCTAGGTATTACCCTCTTTCAGTTTGTTGGTTAAGACCTGTCCTATCAGAAGTAACCGGGTTCTAGAGGATCCCAATATCACTGACTACCCTCAATCGGTCATAACTCCAGCATCACAATCTTTTCTTGCGGCCAAAACCATCACGAGAGTTTAGCCTCAATGGGTGTAGCATACTGCTACTATTCTATTGGCCAAGTTGGGTCCTTTAAGGTTCTAAGGTTGGTTGGTGCTTAATGACTCCTCAGAAGACCCATATTCTCCTCATTGCGACACAAGGGATATCGGTACAGACCAAGGTGCCACACCAACATAGCCACTGCTTCACCCATGTCGGTCTACGCCGGACAGGTCCCTCACAGCTTATGCTACCTAACAGGGTATCCCCAGATCCGGGTTAGGATCTATGAAACTCCGAGACAATGCCCACAATAATAAAGCAAACAAAACATAGCAATTGAAAACACAAGTATGAGCTATCCTAAGGTACACCTCACTTTATAAGTTGTCCCCAGCAGAGTCGCCAGTTCTGTGATCGGTGGATTTAGAACTGACTGTTTAACGCTGGTTCGCGAAATGTCGCGGTAAGCAAGAGTCGCCACCGTCTTTTATTTTCTCCAACATGGACAGGACAAAAGCACAGCAAAATTCCTTATGAGAACGTTTCTCGGTTCGGGAGGTAGATTTATAGAAAGGGAAGGTGTTAGCACCCTTTCTATCCATGGTTATCCATGGGCTCTTAGATACTTGCTCTTTATGTTTTCAAAATGTTTGTTTGCTTTTCAAAGTGAGTGTGGGTTTGAAAAAGTTTCTTTGAAAGATTTCTAAATAACTCTTGTATCAGTCCTCAAGAGTGTTTGAAAAATTGTTTTGAAAGCTTTTTGAAAAGTGTCGGTGTGAAAAGGTTTTTTTTGATTTGTTTTTGAATAGAGCAAGTATCCATGAGTCATCTACCTACCCTAAGGAATTAAGCTGTGTAGAAGTCCTTAAGGTAGTGCCATCCCACCATTGAAAGGTAGGTAGCACCACCGTTGGAGGTATTCGGGTCAATTCAATTATTAGGGACAGTGTGGTCACTGAAGCAACAGTTAGGACACCTTAGAAGTAACCCTAATGTCCTAGATCCTTTTTAAATTCGAGGCAACCGTTTCGAGGCAACTGGATCTTGGACATAAGAGCGACCGCTAAAACGTCCTATACTTGACGACCACGTTTCGAAGGCAACGAGTGAGGCGTACCCTAGAAGTGGTATGTGTATTTGTGTGTTGTTTTCATGTTAACAGTTATCTTTGATCATGGCATTGTGAGCTACGCGTTGTTTTCAATTAACATACATTCTTTCATGCGAGTTAGAATTTAAGAGTGCGGAAAATTAAAAGACGAAAATATAAAAGCTACGCTATTACAAGGCGCGGGTCTATACATCGCCAAAATACAAAGACCTGTTTTTGATAAAAATGCGGAAAGTAAAAGAATACCTAATTACTATTACATCCTTGAACAATTACATAATAATCGATAAGAAAAAAGAATAACGTGCGAAAGAATTAAAATGAACGTCCGAGGGTTTTGACCCTTTTGAGAAATTAAATTAAAGCCTAATTAATTATTTGATTAAAGAAAAGAAAGTGTTTTTTATGTTTTGTATTTATTATGGAAATAAAGAAAATTAAAATCAAGAGAAACCCTAATTCTAAGTTATTTTAATTATTTAAGAAAATATTAAAGTTAACCTAATTTACTAGTTAATTAATTTACATATTTATTTACAAAAATAATAATTAATAATAATAGTAAATAATGATGAAAATAGTTAATTAAGAAAAAGATAAAATGTCAAAACCCTAATTCTATGCATTTTTTATTTATTAAGGAAAGTATCAAAATTAAAATCTAATTTAACTAAGTTAGTTATTGAAATTTATTTACAAAAATATTTTAATGGTGAAATTAAATATAATTAAACATATTTTACAATTTTGGTTTCTGATTTTTTTATTATGAAAATTATTTTATGGTAAAAAAAACAATTAAAACATTAAAAGGAATTAAAAAGAAAATCAAATAAAAACAAAAAAAGATGCAAACCAAAGGGGGTATCAGGCCCAGAATGGAGGTTTGTTAGAAGTAATTCAGGCCCATTGACAAAGCCTTGTTTGACTTTCCACGCTTGAGTGCATGCTGTTGACTGAAGTGCACCATGGATTTCCTTTTGAGGCCCTTGGATTAATCATCATGTCCACTTGGCAGGCCTAAGCATGAGCGTGTATGGTGAACCATTGAGTGAGCGCTGCATGGAAACACGTTAGGATAAAAATCATGAAATATATGGGGGGACCTGGGAATCGAACCTAGGTCCCAACGCTTGAGGGATACGTTGCCAACCAGCTGAGCTATTGCGTTTGTTTGTATACATAATGGACAACAATTAATATATATGAAAAAACTCAATTATGCTGGATCATTAAAAAACCGCGCCAAGATTTGAACGCCCCAGTCATGTAATGCCACGTCCATCTTCTTCTTTGTTTTCCTGCAACTATGAAACAAGTAGCGGGGGTTTTAAACCCCCACAAACTGAAACCTGTGAAAATAGCGATTAGAAGAGGAGGAAATATAAAAAGGGCGCGAGGGTATTATTTGATTCGTCTTGAGCTTCTGAATTCAGCTGTATAGGTCTAAAGGTCCAATTTTTTCTCTACAAGAAAGCCCTATTTTGAAGCTTCTGAAACCCTAGGTTTCATCAATGGTAGATTTCGATTCAAGCAATTTTAGAACAATTAAACTTTACCAAACGCTTCAGGAAGATGTTAGTAGCATAAATCAATAATCAAAACACATGAATGATGCGTGGAAATTAAAATTCGATTATGAAATATTTGTGAAGAAACGTGACTCAGTTCTACCGATTCTTGGAGTATGGGGACTTGTTCTTGATGCCAATAGTTTCCTGGAAGGTCCAGCAACATGTTGGAATACTTTTTATGCTTTGAAACGTCCTGCAACTATGATTTCAGTTTTCCATATTTCTTGAGATTTTTGCAACTTGGTTATGAGTTTGTGAGCAGCTTTTCGTGTCTTGTGGAATAGGGTTTCACTCAGCCTTTGTATGTGAAGCAAATTAGGTCAAGAAAGAGCCCATGAATCCATTGAATTAATGTCTTGGATATTTGATTTTCAATTATGTAAATTTCAATATTTTGCCATGAAAACCTTGCCAATTATGGAATATTTTGTCCCCTTGAGTGATGCACGAAATCTTTAGCATATATGGAGTGTATTTGCTGCATAAAAAGATTTGAAAAGCATTATTTGATATTTTTCTACAATTAAAACTAATTAAATGAATTAATAAGAATAAAAATTCAATTAATTAATTAAAAATAATAAAATAAATCCTTTTAAGCTCAATGGGTCGTGCATAGGCTTTGGGTAATGATTCAAGGAAGAATTTGAGGCCCATTAGCAAATTTGAAGTGTTTTAGGCAAAGTTGACTTTTGAAAATTCCCAAAAATTTCCCAAATTCTCCAATGCATATCTTGCTCAAGTTTGAGGCTATGATCATGTTCTTGGACATTTTGGAAAGGTCTTGAAGTCCTCTAACCAATGTCTTTGGTCCCATGTCATTTTGATTCACCAATATCAAGTTATGGTCTTTGACTTAAAGTGCCTTTTTGTTGACTTTTGAAAATGACCTATAATGTTGAAATTGATAACTTTTTATGAGAGCATTTCTTGGACTTGGAGTGTGAAGATGAGTTGTAGGAAATGTCATTATTTTCAAAATGAGCATTGGATGGAATTTTTATGATAAACCATGAAGAAGTTATGCCCTGGTCAAATTGCAGTTGACTTTTCAACTGTCCAAAAATAGAAACTTTTGCATCTTGAGACTTTTTGAGCCATGCTTGTGGAATCATGATCAAGAATTGATCAAATGATGATTGTGGCTTCAAAATAAGATGTTGACCAAATTTTTTGACTTTTGACTGTCAAATGACCATTTTACCCCTGCAGTTGACTGTGAAGCATTTGGGGTTTTTGACTGTGCAGCTTGATGCTGTGAGTCTTGAAACTTGACATATGGATGCTTGACAATGTTTATAGGCATATGGGACTTGATTGGACCCTTGGAAACCTCAATTTCTTTGCAAGAACCAAAACCCTAATTTTGACTGTGTTAGGAGGCAATTAGACTGTGCAACCCTTGAGAGATTTTGAAGCTTGATCTTGCCAAATCTTGAAGAATATGGGAGGGCAAATTTTGGGGTACAACAGTACTGCTTATATAAAGATGCACCCAAATCTTCCCAGGTATGGATTTTGGTACCTTCAAGTTATTAATACCATTCTAGTTGTGTCAGACAAAATCTCTTGAAAGAAATGAAACCACAATCTCTTGTTAGCATTGTGTAGTTGAATTTTCCGAACATATGATCTCAAATGCAGCTTCGGAAAAGAAACACCATCATATTTGGAAAAGGTAGGAGTTTTGAATTTATAAGGAATGACAACTCCTGAGACTAAACCCAATTCTTTAAAGTTCAAGCCAGGAACCTTCTGGGTCTTCATAGCTTTCAGACGCTCTTCTAACAACTTATACTTCTTGTCAGCAGGGGGATATTGTTCGTCCAAATAATCCTCTTCCTCTTCATCAGAACATTTGTCAGAACCGTGGTCGTTTTGTTTCTCAGTTTTAACACTCTTATCATCTTCATCATGGTTATCAACTTCATTTGATGGGGTATCAATATCTCAAGCTCACTTGATTGGACCTTTGAACCTTCTCCCCATGTTAAGGATGCCAACTAGTTTCATCGTCTTTTTCTTCTTCTTCTTCTTCTTCTTCTTCTTCTTCTTCTCTTTGGTGATGAGCGCCTTCAGTTCTTCTTGCCTCTTGGCTAAGCCGAGGAGCATCTGTTGGAACTGGGCATTTTGAGCCTGGAGATCTTTGACTGTCTGTTCAAGAGCCATTTTCTACTCAAATAAACAGCAAGAAGATGAGAAAACCTGTCTCGGAAACCTGTTATGTAATGATATGTATGGTATGTAGATGCATATGCAATGTTTTCAAGGACCTCGTGGGATTTAAATTTGTTAATAAAAAGTAAACAACAACAAAAATTCTTGTTAGTAAGTTCATATCATAAACGCCTTTTATGCTTACAATGAAAATAAAAAGAAGGGTTACAAAGGAATAAATTATGACTCAATTATCCCATGGACACTTCCTCTTTGTGTTGACATATGTATTAAGGCTCTGCTCTCCATGAAGGCATTTGGTCAGCTCCAATACTTTCTTCTCACCAGCATAAAACTGAGTGTCAAAGGTGTCTCTTTCTTCTCACTAGCATAGAACTGAGTGTCAAAGGTGTCTCTTTCTTCTTTCAGTCGAATCCAAGACTTATGTAGATCTTCAAGGTCAGTAGGCATATCTGGATGAAGAACGAAATAAGGAATATCTCCTTCAGTAACAGGCTCCACAGTTACTAGTAGGACAACGAGACATGGTATTATAATATTTTGAGCAAGAGATCACACCCATCTGAGGTAGGGCTCCAGAGGGATGGAGTTTTTCTGTCCGGAAGTCTTGCTATCAATCTTATTCACCATACCCCAAGCACGTATAATCCTTTAACGATAACCTTGAGAATCGATCTCGTAATCGAATACAATACACTGGATGAGAATATCCAAATTTACATAGAGCTAGGGAAGGGTTGTAAGTGATACCCCCCCTTATTCCAAGGAGTGGCACATTAGGGAATTCCCCACAGCGATCGATAATAGTGCTATCCTCCCGAGATAGGGAACACCAATAGATATCTAAATGAGAGAGTGACATCATCCTTTATGACCACCTCAAACCTTTTACATTCTTCATCACTGATCGGGGAAGGTGTGTAATAAACCACCTGGACAGTAAAGGTATGCAACACATAAGAGTCCCTCGCTTCCTCATGGTACGAGTGTGAAGAGAATGCAAAATATCTCCAAGCAAAGTAGGCACAGGATTATGAGTAAGAAATATTTTGATGGTGTTCACATTAATGGGTTGGTCTGGATTCGTGAATAGTACAAAACCATAGATCGACAAAGCCAAGAACTCCTCGAAATCATGAAAACTCATAGCATCCAGAAACAACTGAGCCTTCTCTATCAGAAATTTAGCAAGAAGGCCCTTGACTCCACTTCTTGTTTCCTAATTAGATACAATGTCAGACCGCTTCAGATGTAAGGTTGCTGCAATATCTTTAGGTTTTGGATCTTTCTCTAAACCGATGAAGGGTGTCTGATCAAGAATAGGTACTTTGAGTAGCTTAGAGAACTCTTCCATTGTGGGTACCAATTGATAATCTGGAAAGGTAAAACAGTGATGCGCATGATTAAAGAGCTGGAACTGAACACTCATCATGTCTTCTTCAAAACCTGATGTAACCAAACTGAGTAGATAACCATGCCTTTTAGTTAATTGAGAGTTTTCGGGAACCTTTGAGACTAACTCCTTAAGCTGGGAAGGTACCCTTACAAAGTTGATTCAGATAGTGTTTCTGCGAGCGTAGACCATAATCTACAACAAAGAAAAAATATAAACCCCTAGGTTCTTTAAATGGTTAATGAAAATGTTATGTTATGATGATATGATGTTATGATGTCACGTTCATGTTATATAAGTAGAAAACACACACAAGTCACACAAGAGGCTTAGCTTTAAAGTCTTGCATGAAGTCCATAGGTAAGTACCCTTCCCCATTAAAGTTAAGTTGGCTCAACCTGTCCTAAAATAGTAACCGGGTTCTAGGAATCTCATATCACTGATCTTTCTCGCAGGCTTTATTTTAGCAGGGCAACTCGCTTGCCACCAAAACATCTCGAAATTCAAATCTCAATGAGCGTAGTTCTGAGTATCAACAAACTTTAGACTGCACCAAAGCCAGCTATCTCACTACCTTCTAATGACCAAGATGGGTCAATTAAGGTTCTAAAAGTCAGTTAGTGTTAATGACACCACACGTAAGCCTAATGTTATCTTTGACTGACTCAAGGAACATTAGTACAATCCAAAGTGTCACACTAACGTGGCCATCATATTAACCATATCTCTCTATTTCGTACAACCTATATGATCTATTGCTACTTACCTAAGGCATCCCTAGATCTGTGTATAGGATCTTACAAGAAATTAAACCCAAGCAAACCCTTAAATTGAAGCAAATAATTCAAACAATTAAAGTAAGTAAAGTGATCTAAACTCCAAGGTAACCCCTCTTTTTTTTAATCAGTACATCCCCAATAGAGTCGCTAGTTCTGTAATATGGTGGGAGAACTGACTTTTTGGTTTTATCCAAATATGCGGATAGCTAGAGTCGCCACAGACTTTCTTTTATCCAATACTTAGGAAAGGTTAAAAGATTAGGAAATACATTTGATAGATTTTGAGTTCGGAGGGGGGGGGTAAGATATGAAAAGGGAAGGTGTTAGCACCCTTTTCACCCATAGTTATCTACAGGCTCTTAATTACTTAGCTCACTTTTGAAAACTTGCTTTGTGTGTGTGATTTGTTTGAAAATATTTTGAAAATGCTAATGTAAGGCTGACTTTGTAATAATTCTTGTATCAGTCCTCAAGAATGTATACAAAGTGTTATTTTTGGAAATATTTTGTTTGAAAGTGTAGTGTGAAAATGTTTTGGGAAAAGTTGTGAGTAAGCAATTAAGAGTTTCTTACCCACTAAAGTCTTTCGTATTCTTTTCCTTCTCTTTTAGAGATAGTATTATCCATACCATTAGTTGGTAGGTAGCCCTATCTATTGGATGTGAAGGGACAGGCATAGGGTCATCGTATGGTCATCGAAGGCATCATGTAAGGATACTTTAGCAATTCGAAGGGACTATCATTATATCATTTGTAGGGTCATCGAGGGACTAGATCATCTTTTCGTAGCCAACTTGAGGGACATAAAGGGACTATGATCTTTTGTATCATATGGACTATGATGATCTAATTGAGGGTCTTTTGCTAAAGTATCCCCACTTTCAAGGGATGTGACAAATATTCGTAAGGCAACAAGAGAGGTTACCCTAAAGGTGCAAGTGTGAAGAGTGTATCGGTTCAGTTATTTTATCTTGAAATTAGGGTTTTTCTAATTTGTTTTTAGTCTTTCCATACAAACCCTAGTTACTAGCAACTAAATATGTACAGAAAAATAAAGTGTGGAATATAAAGTCCTAAGCTATTACATGGATTTGAGAGAGGTACATAAGTAGGGAAAATGCGGAAAATAAACCTATGCTATTACATCCTGTGAGCAGTTACATAATAAGAAAAAATGCGGAAAATAAATCTACGCGTGATTACATTGCAGATGCATTCTATACACTTGATCTAGGAAAACTAAATAGAAATAAGAAAAAGTAATAAGAAAATAGAAAAATGCTTTTATAATTTGTGAGAAAATAATTTAAATGATAATAATTAAATAAACCTAAATTCTAATTGATTTTAATGTTTAAAAACCAATTGAATTAATTAATTAATTATATCAAGAAAATTAAATATTAGTTACCAACCCTAATCCTAAATTATTAGTCTTAAGAAAAAAATTAGGTTAATGATTGATTAATTAAAAAAATTAGGTTTAGAAAAGGAAAAATCAAGGAAATTATGTTAAAACAAAAGATAAGGAAACACTGTATGGGGTGGGTGTTGAACTCACACCCTCTTGGCCTTATAGCTGCATTGCTTACCACCAGGCCAAACGCTCATTTGTGTTTGAGGATGAGCGCTACATAATATGTGTGAATCCTGCATAAATTTGGAAAATAACAAAAAACATTACAAAACATAGGTGTAATACGGTGGGAGAACTGACTTTTGGTTTTGCATTATATCGCAAATGTTACGGATAGCAAGAGTCGCCATCGACTTTTCTTTTATCCAATAAAGGATGGGTGAAAAGAACAGGAAAGACCTTTTGACAATTTTCTGAGTAAGGGGAGTAGGTTATGAAAAGGGGAGGTTTTATCACCCTTTTCATCGGTACTTTTCTACGGGCTCTTAATCGCTAGATCACTTTGAAAATGCTTTGTGTTTGTGTATGTTTGCAAATATTTTGAGAATGCCTAAGTACGACAATTTTCTAATGATTCTCGTACCGTTAAGAATGTATACAAAATGTTTGTTTTGAAAATATTTATGAAAGAAAATGTTGTTTTGTTGAAAGATGTTTTGAAGATGCCAATTTAAGGAAGTTTTCTTTATGATAACCCTTGTATCAGTCATCAAGAGTGTTTATAAAGTGTTTTGAAAGTGGTTGTTTTGAAAGTGTGAGGTGTGAAAAATTGTTTTAGTTTGTGAGCAAGAGATTACGAGCGATCTACCTACTCAAAAGGTCTTTGTTCTTTTCCTCCTCCTTTAGATAGTGCTACCCTACCATTAGCTAGTAGGAAGCCCTATCATTGGATGTGAGGTACAGGCGCGAGTCATCGTACAGTCATAGAAAGAAACTTGTAAGACGCTTTAGCAATTTTCGTAAGGGACTAAGATCGTTTATCGAAGGCAGCATCGAAGGGTCATCGAGGGACTACAACCTTTTAATCGAGGGTCTTTGTTAAAACGTCTCACGTTCAAGAGACAAGACTGTTTAAATCCGAGGCAACAAGTGAGGGTTACCCTAGAGGTGCGTCTGTGCGAAGTATTTTGATTTTAGTTATTTTATCTTGGATTTATGGTTGTCTAGCATTAGATTTTAATCTTGCCATGCAAACCCTAATTACTAATAGTAATAAGGAAAGCAGTAAATTATGAAAATTAAATATCCTACACTATTACAATGCTTCGAGAGTGGGGGTACAAATTTATGAGCGGGAATGAAAAAGTAGTAAACCCTAATTAAAGCTATTACAGACCATTGAGCAGTTACAATAATTATATAAATGCGAAAAATAAGCAAACACGCGGAGATGATGAAGAGGAAAAATATTTAAGACCTAAAAAAATTATAAGGGTTTAAGAAAATATTTGGAAGTGATTAATAAAAATGAAATATAATTCTTAGTTAATTTGCAAACTAATCATTTAAAATAAAACAAGGTGATTAAATTAAATTAATTTTAATCATCAAAAATTAAATTAATTAATTAAAAACCTAAATCTAAATTTCTTATGATTTTATGATTTTTGTTGATTAAATAAAAAAATGAAATTGAAAAAAAAGAAAGAATTAAATTAAAACAAGCAAAAGAAAAGAAAGTTAATGGGCCTGTGTTGTAAGCAGAATGCGGGGTATGGAATCAGAAATTTGTCAGGCCCAAACACCTTAAGCCCAGACGCCTGTGTGATTCAATGGAGACAGCTCAATGGGGTGTACCATGGGCATAGCTTTCTGAAGCGCTAGATCTGGAGTTATGAGATTTGATGGTTGTTATACGGAGGTGCACCATTCGCGTACTAGACTTGTCTTGCTGAATCTGCAAGGAACAAATATGTGAAAAATAAAAGGGTACCACTGGGGCTCGAACTCAAGTCCCTATAGTAACGCGTGCGCTTGTTTTACCACTGGGGTGGCTGTTTCATCTGGTTATTAAACGCCCCCCAGTAAATATATTAAAAACTCAATTTTGAAAATTTGAATTGCTATCTTCTTCTTCCTCACACACTTACTGTAACAACACATAACTTTATCTTTTTTTGATTTTGTAAAATGCTCATTTCTCAACCAAATTGAAAACTTCCAAAACCAAACTTGTTTGATTTTTTTCAAGGAATGCAACCATATAAATTATGAAAGCTATAGGTTAAAGATAAACACGAATTTTGTTTGGTACCAAACTGAAAACCTAATATTTCAGAAAACTCAATTCCAAAATTCTCATCACACAGTCAACATAAATTAAAACTAAGGACATGGTTAGTTCTAGGTTAATCATATCTACATTTTATCTTTTGAAATTGAAAGCAAATGATGCGTGTATATGGGGTTTTAAAATTCAAGAAAACTTACCTTTTGAAGCAAAACTCAGAACTCGTTCCACCACTCCCAGAGACAAAGTAATGGTGCAAAAAGCTTCCTTGAACTCCCAGGAAGCTAATGATAAGCTCAACTTGCCTTAGAACCCTCAGAAACTTTCCAATAATTTCAAGTTGCAAATGGAGAAAGTGAGGTTTGAAAAATGATGCTGGAGGTGTTACAGTCATGCCAAGAGTGTTTGGAAAACTTCTATTTGATGGATAAAAGGTATTTCAAAGATAAAAGAGGAAAACGCACGAGCGGATTTGAAGTTGGGTGTTCGAAATGTTAAATGTGCAACAATGGAGTTTTCTAAGTGATTATGAGTTTGAGAGTGTTTGAGTGCTTTTCAAACCGTGCTTTGGATTGCAAATGACCTCTTTATTTGTAGGCAAGAGGTCTGACATCTTGAAGTAACCAGAATCTTGAGATAACAAGTTATGGCTTGGTTGGAAGTGAACTTTGAAGTTTCTTGCAAAATCATGGTGTTAATGCATGGTACAACTCCTCTAGGGTGGTTGACAAGCTTTGAGATGTTTCTTATGAGTATTTAGGTTGAGTGTGTGCAGATGAAATAAGTTAGAGGCTCAAGGAGTGGACTTTGTGATTAAAGCATGCTTTACTAGAATGGAAGTGTGACCTTTCTCCCTTAAATGGAAAGTAAGCTTGGACAAAGCTTGAATCACTTGGATAATGATTCAATCAATTGTATAAACATTCAATTATGCGGATATTTTCAAGATAATGGACCTGAAAAGTGACATTTCTTTGCTTAGGCCTGGGATTTGGCCATAAGGTTTTCAAAAGAATGACCTAAAATTCAAGTTTGTCATGCCATCTTCATCTCTTCGAAACTTCTAGCTCAAGTATGATAATTTTGTGTTCTTAGACATTTTGGAAAGCTTGAAAGATTTTCTACGAATTTCATGTTGACCACTTTGGCTAAATCAAATGGGAACTTTGTGGAAATTGTCCAAGAAGTTGGGATGAAAATCCGACCAAAACTTGTTGGAATTTAAGCACTTTTTGGGCTCATATCGCTTAATCCAAGCACTTTTTGAGGATCATCTAACATTAAAAAATTTGTAGAATTCATCAATCCCTATAACTTTCATGTTGAAAGTTTTCCTTGAATCGACTTGGATCTTAGTGAAAAATGGCCATGAGGTAGTTATTTTGTTAAGAACGATTTTCTAAGTGTTGGAAAATTTTCCAACTTTTGACTTTTGTTGACTTTTTTTTATTCTTGATGATCAATTTTGATAGTTTTGAGTGATTTTATGATTCTTGATTTTTGAATTCCAATGTTGACCAAAAAGTCAAAGTTTGACTTTTGTGTGACTGTTGACTTTTCATCAATTAATTCAATTCTTCAACTATCAATCACTTGTATATTTGGGAATTTATTGAGCCATATAATTAGGTCAAGATGTTGTATTTGATCTCTTGAGATCATTCTTTAAAACATTAGGCCATGCACTAGGCCAAAAGTCAATGATCAGTCATCTTCAATCAAAACCCTAATTTGGCAATTCTTTGACCTTTGATGAATTGAGGGCTTTCCTTGAGGAATCATGATACACCCTTGATCAAATGATGAATATCACCTCAAAATATTGATGTTCACAAAAAATATTGAATTTTGACTATATGTTGACTACAATTGACTTTTTACTCAATATAGTTGATTTTCAAACATCTGAGCCATTGACTGAGCAAACATGTGATGAAAGACTTGAAACTTGACATAAGCATTATTGAGGACCTATGATGAACCATGAAAGTCATTTGAGACCCTTGCAACCCAACCTTATTTGAGAAGCATCAAACCCTAGTTGAAGACCCTTGCTTAGGAGGAGGTTTGACCAGTAAACTCTTGAGTAGTTTTTTGAGCAAATGGGGACATCATGAGAATGTCTTGAAGAAAAATGGGAGGGAATTTTTTTTGGGTAAAACAACTGCCCCTATACTATCTTCTTAGACCTGAAGAGTTAGATTGGCATGCCTCCATTTGTGACTTGAAGGTAGAAGATGATTGAACACTTAAGTGCCCAAAAAGTTGCACTCACCGGTGCACGAAGTAACATTGTTGGTTGATTATACCGGGATTGGGCTTAAAGATGCCATTTGGAGAGGTAATGATGAGTCATAAAAGATGGGATTATAGATGCCACCCAAAGTAACTGTTGATAGAAATTAGACTAAGTCTACGCTCGACTTCGACTAGAAGAAGTATTAGAATAAATCTACGATTAATTTAATCAAAGCCATAAAATGTATACATCCATCTTTAACTAGGAGAAGTATCAAAATAAATCTATGGTCGATTTAATCTGATCCAGAAAATGTCTTACTGGAAGAAGTATTAGAATAAATCTATGGTCGATTTAATCTGAGCCAGAAGGTGTTTGCGTCCGTCTTTAACTGGGAGAAGTATCAGAATAAATCTATGATTGATTTAATCTGAGCCAGAAAATGTCTACTGGAAGAAGTATCAGAATAAATCTATGGTTGATTTAATTTAATCCAGAAAATGTCTACTGGAAGAAGTATCCGAATAAATCTATGTTCGATTTAATTTGAGCAAGAAGATGTCTATTGCATTAAGTATCGAAATAAATCTATGCTTGATTTAATATAATCTCGAATATGTTTGAAGGAAGTGTTCATCATGTAGATAGTCACCCCGTCCTATTTCGGGAATTGATCTACAATCTATTTTTGTTGGTAAACCCGTTCTATTTCAGATGTTCATACCACTTGGTGATAAAGATAGTTGCCCCGTCCTGTCTCGAGAATTGATCTTCATCTGACTATTAAGAAAGAAAGATAGATTCCTTGTCCTGTTTCGGGATTTAATCTTTTCCCGGTTGTATAGATAGTTTCCCCATCCTGTTTCGGGAGTTAATCTTCAACTTGTTCATGTAGATAATTTCCCCGTCCTGTTTCGGGAAATAATCTGGAACCTGCTTTTTGTTGGCCGTAGAGATAGTTGCCCCATCTTGTTTTGGGAATTAATCCTTGACCTGGTCACATAGATAGTTACCCCGTCTTGTTTTGAGAATTAATCTTGGACCCATTTGAGAATTTTTTATGACATTCATTTGTTGATTGATCTTTCCTTAAAAGATAAATAGTTAGATGTATGCAATGTCATGATGTATGAAATGCATTGCGTAATGATGTTTTAAAAATAAATTAGATTGTGATATATGTGTTTCGTATGCATATGCTATGATGTATGAATGTAAAATGTTGTTGAAGTGTATTTTCAAACCCGTGCAATATTCTTGTCTGGGAAAAATAAATCCCTGACTGTTGTTGGGGATGAAGAGTATGTGTATCTTCAATCTTGTCTAGAATGCTTCCGCTAGGGATTCTTGCTTTCTATTTGAGGAAACTCCTCTGGGGAATATTGACTTCTATTTGGGGAGAAGAGTTCAGTAACATTAGTCGTTCATCTCTCTACTGGGGAGTTTAATTCTTATATACCCTGACTGGGGATAAAAGAGATAGATAACGTCCCGAATCGTCCGGGGAGTTAATTCTTATATACCCTTACTGGGGATAAAAGAGATGGATAACCTTCCGACTCGTCTGGGGAGTTTAATTATTATATACACTGACTGGGGATAAAAATGATGGATAACCTTCCGACTCGTCCGGGGAGGATAAAGTTGAATGATATCTGGTATGGTTCCATGTTTTGTAGCAACTCTCTAGGGATAGTGTCGACTTCACTGGAGAGAGGAATTTTGCCGATGATTCGTAGCCATTTAAGGAATAGAATCAAGCTGGGGAGATTGTAATCTATTTGGGGAAATAAACCCTGATAGGGAAATAAACTATGTTGACGGAGAAGTATTCTACTTAGGAGACAAGCTTTACTGGAAAGAAGAAATATGCAGGGTTTTTTATAGTTTTTGAGGAATAAACTCGGTTGGGGGATAGAATTTCCATAAACTGTATTGATTGGAACTCCATAGGTTGGTGATATTTCCGGGAAGGAGATCATACTCCTTTATTCTCCAGAGCGATCTTCCGGGGAAATTGCGGGGAATGTATCTTCATTGAAGATGAATTTGTGAAGATTACTCTATGAGGATAATCTCATGGAAGTGGCTCTGTGGGGATTTGTGGATGGCTTGGACGTTATCTCAACTCCTAGCGTCTTGAGTAAAAGCTTATTCCTATTATTATGGATATATTTATTAACAGTTAGTCGTGTTCATATGCATATGTTCATTTAATTTTAGTCATTGGACGTTTTTGCAAACAAAACAGAAAAATGAAAAACAAAAAGTTTTGAATTTTAGGGTGTATTTGTATTGATAGTTTTCCTATAAACATGAGATTTTGTATAAAGAGACATAAATCCGAATAAGAGGAAATTGTCATGAAATGAAAATAGTATAAAGTGACAACAAAACATATATCTATGTTGAAATGATCTCGTTAGGTTCCAACTCCGCTATTGCTCCTATGTCTTCAAACATCTCATCCCTTGCTGTTGAAAGAAGTTGATTGAATTGATCTATACCATTTGAACTTTTGACTTTGGTAATAAAGCTTGCAGTAAGTGATCAAATGGGACATAGCCGTACGCTTTTAATCCCTAACTTTTTCCTGGACCACTCTTTCGGGTTTTCAGTCCACCAGGATACCCTTTTTTTGCCCAAATCACCTTTTCAGGTTTTCAATTTGCTGGGTGTATAATCTTTTATATATATCCCTAATTTTTTCCCGAACCCTTTTGGTTCGTCGGGATGCCCTTATTTTTGCATAGGCCAGTCAACCTAGCAGGTCATTTTCATGCGTAGTATCTTTTGACTATGTCCGCGTTCAGAGGGTGCGGGAGATCTTCACCGTCCATGGTGGTTAGTATTATAGCACCGCCCAAAAATACTTTCTTGACAACAAATGGCTCTTCATAGGTGGGAGTCCACTTTCCCCTTGGATCAACTTGCGGTAGAATGGTGCACTTTATCAACAAGTCACCAGCCTGATATAACCGATGATTGATTTTTTTTGTTGAAAGCCTTGATCATATGTTTATGATACATCTGACCATGATAGACAGTCGCAAGCCTCTTTTTGTCAATCAGATTCAACCGGTCTAGCCGAGTCTGAATCCAATCATCTCCGTCTAAGTTAGCATCTTTCATAATTCTCAAAGAAGGAATTTGAACTTCGACAGGTAGGATAACTTCCATACCATAGACCAGAGAGAATGGGGTTTCCCTAGTTGATGTTCGCGCTGAAGTGTCGTAGCCATTAAGAGAAAATGTTAGCATCTCATGCCAGTATTTGTAAGTTACAACCATCTTCTGTATAATCTTCTTAATATTCTTGTTGGTGGCTTCCACTGCGCCATTCATCTTTGGTTGACATGAAGAAGAGTTGTGGTGTTTAACCTTGAACTGCATGCAGAACTCAATGATCATAATGTTGTTGAGGTTGATACCATTGTCTGTGATGATTCTCTCGGGGATGCCATACTGACAGATGAGGTTATTCATAATGAATCAAGATACCACATTCTTGGTACCATAGGCAAATGAGGATGCTTCAACCCATTTTGTGAAGTAGTCAATAGCAACGAGAATGAAGCGATGCCCGTTAGAAGAGGTCGACTTGATTTCTATGATCATATCAATGCCCCACATTGCGAATGGACAACGAGCTGTCAAAACATTCAGAGGAAACAGAGGAACATTGTTGTACCCCAAAATTTTCCCTCCCATTTTCACTCAAGACATGCCCATTGAGGTCCCCAACTTGCCCTAGGATGACTCAGAATTGACCAGACAAATTCTCCTCCTAAGGCAATGAACCCCCAGCTAGGGTTTCAATTTTCTTCAAGATGGTTGATCTCAAAGGTATCAAATGTCTTCCATGGTCCTAACATGTCTTCAAGATTATCCGTGACAAATTCCATGCATTGCACTACAAGTTTGCTCAGTTAATTGCTCAAATGTTGGAAAATCAACTATACTAGGTCAAAAGTCAACTGTGGCCCATGTAAAGGCAAACTTCAAGATTTTTGGTCAACCTCAACATTTTGAAGTAATATCCATCATTTTATCAAGGGTTGTTCATGATTCCTCAAGAAATGCCCCTAATTCATCAAAAGTCAAAATTGCTAAAGTAGGGTTTCAATAGGAAAAGTCAACTGAAATATGACCAGGCATAACTTTCACATACTTCATCCATTTTTCCAAAACCAAATCTCATATTGAAGATAATATCATTCCCTACAACTTTTACTCAGCCCTCAAGTCCAAGAAATGCAACATTTGAAAGATACAAGCTCATACATTACAGGTCATTTTCAAAAAGTCAACAAAAGCCACTTCTTTCCAAGACCTTTTACATCAAGATAATATCTTCAAATGAAAAATTGATAAAAAGAGGGATTGAACTAGAATTAATTAATTAAAAAATAAACTAGAATTAATTAAAATAATGAATTGCTTTAACTAATTAATTAATTAAATTTTAACTACTTTCTTGTTTTAAAATGAACTAGAATTTAGGATTTAATTTATGTTTCAAATGTTTTCTTAATAAAAAATACAAAAATATTAGAACTAGATTAATTTCATTCAATATTTATTTTCTTAAATTAAATTTAGATTTAGTTTAATTATTTTTTTTTTGAAATAAATAAAAAAAAACAAAAAAGATTTTCTTGTTGTTTATTTTTATTTACTAGGTTTTTAGACGTAATATTTCATTTCGCGCGCATTATTTTTATTCTCGTATTTTATATAATAATGTAACTGATTATGGGATGTAATAGTCTAGATTTAAAATTCTTCACTTTACATTTTAAGTCAGATATAACTGTAACTGTTCCGAAGCCCTGTAATAGTTGTAGGACTTTATTTCTCACTTTTACATTTCTTATATGCATGTATATAAATTGTTAGTAACTTAGGCGTGTATGGAAAAACTAATAATCAAACGTTAGCTAACCTAACAAAAAGACAAAAAATAACTGAATCTCAACACACTTACACATGCGCACCTCTAAGGTATCTCCCACTTTGGTTGCCTTTAAATAAAACAGTCATGAGGCAGGAACGCTTTAGTAAAGACCCATAAATAAAAAAAGATCATAGTCCCTCGATGACCCTACAGTTTCCTTTCGATAAATGATATAGTCCCTAAAAGAAAATTGCTAAAGCGTCTCTATAAATTGTCTTCGTGATTGTAAAACGTCCCTTTCGATAGTCCCTCAACATCTGAAGATAGGGCTACCTACTCAGTAATAGTAGTATATCACTATCTAAAGGAAAGGAGGAAAAGAACATCCTTTTTCGAGTAGGTAGATAACTGTTAGGTACTTGCTCAAGCCTGAACTTTTTCACACTTACACATTTTTCAAAAACTATTTTCAAAAACGCTTTATCACACTCTTGAGGACTGATATAAGAGTTACCATAAAGCAAACAAAAACTTTCAAAACACACAAACACAAACAGTTTTCAAAAATGAGCAAGTACCTAAGAGCCCGTGGAAAACCATAGATGGAAATGGTGATAACACCTTCCCTTTCCATAATCTACCCCCCTTACTCAGAAAATCTCGAAAAAGAAAAGTCGGTGGCGACTCTTGCTTACTGTGACATTAGCGAACAAAAAAGACAAACCAATATTAACAGTCGGTTCTGCCACCATATCACAGAACTGGCGACTCTGCTGGGGAAATATTATAAAGTGGGGTTTACCTTAGGGTCTAGATCATTTTAAAAATTGCTTCTTTGCTTGTTTTGATTGCTTTACTTTTAAGGGATTGTTTAGGTTACTATAGATCCTACACCCGGATCTGGAGAAACCTGTTAGGTAAGTGGCAATAGATCGTGGAAACTGTACGGAGTATACCAACACAGTTGAAGCGATGGCTATGTTGATGCGACCCTTTGGTTGGTACCAGTAGCCCTTGATTTAATCAAGGAGAATACGGGGCCGCTGCGTGGTGTCATAAAGCGTCAACTGACCGTAGAACCTTTAAATGAACAACTTGGCCATTAGGACGTAGCGAGATGGCCGTCTTTTGTGTATTCCCAAAGTCGGCAGATACTCGATGCTACACTCATTGAGACTCGACTCTTGAGTTTTGTTTGGTTGCGAGTCAGTCGCCTATTGAACAAAGCTTGTGGGAAAGGTCAGTGATATTGAGATCCCTTAGAACTCGGTTACTATTTATAGGACAAGTTGAACCAATCTAACTTCAAGAGGGTACTACCTTAAAACCCATGCAAGCCTTAAACCTAAGGCCTCTTGTGTGATTTGCTTGTGCTTGCTATATCTATGATTTCTTAGCGTAATCATGACATCATGACATAACATATCATACTAACCATTTCAAGGATTTTCTAGGGCTTATCTTTGTCTTGTTTTGTAGGACATGACATCCTCTTGCAAGAACACTATCCAAATCAACCTTGTGAAAGTGAATCGTCAACTCAAGGAGTTAGCATCAAGGATTCTTGAAAGCTCTCTCTTCACTGAAAAACATGGTCGACTTCTCAACTTGGTCACTGTAACCCCTGATGAAGAAATGTTAAAGGTGCTCTTTCAGTTCTTTGACCCGTTGCACCACTGCTTCACTTTTCCGGATTACCAGTTAGTGCCTACTATAGAGGAATTTTCTCAGTTATTGGGGGTACCTATCTTTAATCAGCTATCGTTTAATGGTACAAAAAGAGACCCAAAGCTTGAAGAGATTTCTCAAGCTCTATCTTTACAACGGTTTGATGTAGTGACAAATTGGGAAACCAGAGGAGGTGTCCAAGGATTTCTAGCTAAGTTTCTGTTTGAGAAAGCTCACCATTTTTAGGATAACTTGGATTTACAAGCTTTGAAGACGTTTTGGCCCTTCTCATCTATGGGATGGTACTATTCCCTAACACCGACCAACTCATAGATGTGAATGCGGTTAAGGTTTTTCTGTCGCATAATCCGGTGCCTACATTACTTGGGGATATTCTACACTCTCTGCATACTCGTACTCTAAAGAGAAGAGGGACCCTTCTGTGTTTCACTTCTCTATTGGCTAGGTGGTTTATTTCGCACCTATCCCGGTCTATTCTGAGAAACGAGCAGGGTATGAGATGGTCTCATAGGTTGATGTCCCTTACACATTCAGATATTCATTGGTGTTCATGATCCTCGAAGAATGTTACCATCATTGATCGCTGTGGGGAATTCCCTAATGTCCCAGTCTTAGGAATTAGGGGAGAAAACACTTATAATCCTTATTTGGCACTGCGACAGTTTGGTTATGCTAGAAGGGATGGTCCTCACGACACACTCGTCCAAGGAATCACATTTGATTATGAGAATGATGATCAGGGTTATCGCAAGAGGTTCATTCGAGCTTGGGGCATGATAAACAGAGTTGATATCAAGACACTGGGGCACAAGAATTCCTTCCCTCTTGAGCCTTACCTCAAATGGGTGCGAGCTCATGCTCAATGTCTTATGATGCCTTACACCTCCATCTTACTTGTGATTGTGGAGCCAATTGCTGAAGGAGACACTCCTTACATTTTGCTTCATCCTGACATGCCAACTGATTTTGAGGAGCTACGAAAATCCTAGATTCAACTTAAAGAATAACGAGATACTTTCGAAGCCCAATTCTACGCAAACGAGAAGAAGGTTCTAGAGCTCACCCAGTTACTTCACGAGGAGAGGAATATAAATGCCTACATTGCACCAAAGAGGATGCACCCGTGGGAAACTTGAGTCTTCTTTTGATTGGAGAATTTTATTGTTGCTTTGTTCCCTTTGTGAGCCCAAGAGGCATTATTGTGATTAATAAGATATCTTAACGTTTATTCTCTTCCTGTTTAAGCAAATTTGAGTCTTAGAGATCCTTGAGAACATCGCATACATATATCATACATATCATTGCATAAGCAGGTTTCAAAGCAGGTTTCTCACCCTCTTCGCTATTTATTTCAACAATGGCTCTAGAACAAATAGTGAAAGATCTACAGACTCAGAATGCCCAGTTTCAACAGATGATCATGGCTCTGACCAAGGGGAAAGAAGAACTGAAAGCCCTTCTTGTTAAAGAAAAGAAGAAGCCAAGGAAACCAGCTGGTATGGTGAACTTGGGAAGAAGGATCAGAGGACCAGTGCGGTGAGCCTCTGAACTGATAACTTCATCAAAGGAAGGAGACAATCAAGAGGAGGAAACAAGATAGAAAGACTCCAGTCCAAAAGAATCCGATGATGAGTCTGACTATGATGAGGAGAAGTATCCTCCTGCTAATGAAAAATATAAACATCTGGAGGATCGTTTGAATGCAATGGAGGTCTGGAAGGTACCAGGTCTGGATTTTGAAAAAATGGGTTTGGTTTCTGGGGTTGTCATGCCGCAAAAGTTCAAGGTGCTGGTGTTCGCCAAATATGATGGGGTTTCATGTCCCAAGATGTACCTCCAATCTTATGTGAGGAAGATACAACCTCATACTGCTGACAAGGACTTATGGGTCCACTTCTTTCAAGATAGTCTATTCAGAACTCAATTAGAGTGGTTCTACCAGTTGGAAAGGACCGACATTAGTAATTGGGAAGACCTGGATGCTGCTTTCTACAAGCAGTATCAGTACAACGCAGACCTTTCCCCCACCCGTACAAAACTTCAAAGTATGTATATGGGTTCGAGCGAGGGCTTTAAAGACAATGCTCAGAAGTGGATGTACTTAGCAGGAAGAGTCCAACCTCCCCTATCTGATAGGGAGCTAGTGGATATGTTTCTGGGTACCCTTTCTGGTCCATTCTTCAATCACCTGATTGGAAGCTCCTCCGCCGGCTTTACTGAATTGATCTTAACAGAGAAAGAGTGGAAGCTAGAATTAGGAGTGGAAAGATTCAGAAGGATGCATCCTTCAGTGCAGTAAGGAAGCCATTTGCTGGGAAGAAAGACGTTAGTGTTGTGTACAATCAAAGGAATCAGGACAGAACTGAACGCCGTCCAGCGGTAGGGGTTGTTATGATCTCTAAACCTGCACCTACTCAACAAAGGAACAATCAACCTAGAGCAGAAAGGCCGGTAAGAAAGTTTACCCGGATAAATATGACTCCGTCTCAAGTTTTTCCATAGTTATTGAAGTCCAATCTGGTAAATCCGAGGGAAGCTCCCAAGAATCCCAACACTTCATCTCCCCGCTACAATCCCAATGCTCGATGCGCTTACCACTCTAAGACTCCGAGGCATGGCACGAACGACTGCTGGGCTTTGAAAAAGAAGGTGCAAGACCTTATTAAAGAAAAAGAGATTGAATTCGATGCTCCGGAAGCTCCCAAATTCATAACTGCACCCATGCCCAAGCATGGCTCGAGAATCAATGCTATTGATGTTGTCTGCGCCACAGAAGATGCTGACAATGACTATGATGTGGATAGATGGATCTTCCCTACTACCAACGGTGGACCCAATAACTGGACGGAAAAGGACTTTGTACCAATTACTTTTGTTCAGAAGTAATTGTCTTTCTTGTTTTTTGGATATGTAATAAACAATATAAACTTTATGGCCATGTGTCTTACCCCAGGCACAATGGTTCATTTGTGAGGCTTATCATGTTTAATCTCATATGGCATTAATAAAGCATTGGACATTTATACATAGAAATTTTGCACTCTCTGTCTTTCTTTTCTGCTTTTTACTTTGTCTATACAGCTATGCTCTTACACACACTCACGTATCAAACTGCAGATCTATATCCACTATGGGTCCCATTGATAATAGTTATGCTATTTCCAGTTATGACTTTGAAAATCCGATCAACCAAGCCGAGGACGAAGGTGAGGAAGATTGTGAGGTACGTGGAGAACTTGCTAGGCTGTTACAGCAGGAAGAAAGGGCTATACAACCTCATGAAGAGCCAGTTGAGACAGTGAATTTGGGCATAGAAGAGGACAGTAAATAAGTCAAGATATGTGCAAATTTGGAGCTTCATGTCAAACAGCGTTTGATTCAGATGTTGTATGATTATGTTGAGATCTTTTCCTGGTCATATGAAGATATTCCAGGACTAGACACGGATATTGTGGTTCACCGTCTTCCAACTAAAGAAGATTGCCCTCCGGTAAAGCAGAAGGTCCATCGTATGCGCCCTGAAATGTCAAAGAAAATCAAAGCAGAAGTTATGAAACAGTTCAACGCTGGGTTCCTAGCTATCACTTCTTATCCCCAATGGGTTGCTAACGTGGTCCCGATGCCTAAAAAAGACGGCAAGGTACGTATGTGTGTGGACTACCGAGATTTGAACAGGGCAAGCCCCAAGGATCACTTTCCGCTCCCCCACATTGATGTTCTGGTTGACAACATTGCGTAACACAAGATCTTTTCCTTCATGGAAGGGTTCTCTGGTAACAATCAGATCAAGATGGCACCCAAAGACATGGAGAAGACAACCTTCGTCACACAATGGGGAACTTTCTGTTACAAAGTGATGTCGTTTGGGTTGAAGAATGTTGGGGCAACCTATCAGCGAGCTATGGTAGCTTTGTTCCACGACATGATTCACCATGAGATAGAAGTCTATGTTGATGACATGATTCAGGGTAAGGTCTGGAAAACTGCTAGGTTTCATTGTCAATGGCAAAGGTATTCAGGTAGACCCTGCAAAGGTGAAGGCTAAACAAGAGATGTCGGCTCCTCACATTGAGAAGGAGGTTAGAGGTTTCTTGGGACGCCAGAATTACATTGCCAGGTTCATTTTCCATTTAACTGCTACTTGTGATCCAATCTTCAAACTCCTGAAGAAAGATCAAGTGGTAAAGTGGAATGACGAATGCCAGACATCCTTCGAGAGAATCAAGGAATACCTTCAAGAGCCTACAATTCTGATGCCTCCGATTGAAGGAAGACCTTTAATAATGTAGTTGATGATGTTAGATAATTCAACGGGGTGTGTGCTGGGGCAGCATGATGAGTCCGATCGAAAAGACCATGCAATATACTACCTAAGTAAAAAGTTTACCGATTGTGAAACAAGATACTCACTACTCGAGAAAACTTCCTGTGCTTTGGCATGGGCTGCTCGCCGATTGAGACAGTATATGTTGACCCACACTACTTTGTTGATATCTAAGATGGATCTGATCAAGTACATCTTCGAAAAGCCCGCTCTCTCCAGAAGAATAGCAAGACAGAAAATGATCTTGACCGAATACGATATCCAATACATAACCCAGAAAGTAATCAAGAGAAGTGTACTAGCTGATCATTTGGCTCATCAGGCCATGGATGACTACCAGTCCATGAACTTTGAATTCCCGGATGAGAATATCATGTTAGTAACTGACTATGAAGAACCTGGACCGGATGAAGGACCTGAGGAAGGATCCCAATGGACTATGGTTTTTGACGGAGCCTCCAACGCACTCGGCAATGACATCAGTGCTGTAATCATATCTCCCGAAGGCTGTCATACTCCTTTCGTGGCTAGATTATGTTTCAACTGTACCATAAATATGGTGGAGTATGAAGCATGCATCATGGGTCTCAAAGCTACTATTGATCTGAGGATCAAGTTCTTGAGCGTTTTCGGAGATTCAGCCTTGGTAATAAGTCAAATCAAAGGGGAGTGGGACACGAAGCATCCTAATCTCATCCCTTAAAAAGAACATGTGCTGACATTGCCTCTACACTTTAAAGAGGTCACCTTTGAACATTTCCCACGAGAATAGAATCAGTTAGTGGACGCGCTAGCTACCATGTCATCTATGTTCAAGGTCAAGTGGGATAATGAGGCCCCTCAGATCACTATTGAGAGGTTGGAGGAACCAACATACTGCTATGAGATTGACACTGAAGAGGTAGTAGACAAACCTTGGTTTCATGAAGTAAAGAGGTATCTCGAGGCTCAAGAATATCCTGAGGGGGCATCTGTCAATGATAAGAAGTTTCTGAGGAGGTTCTCCGTAAAGTTCTTCCTTAGTAATGGAATCCTCTACAAGCGTAACCATGACTCTAATTTACTTTGGTGCGTAGACAAGAGCGAAGCAGAGAGGATTATGGAAGATTTACACGAAGGTACCTTTGGCACCCACTCTAGTGGACACACCATGGCTAAAAAGATCCTACAGGAAAGATACTTTTGGTCTACCATGGAAGCAGACTGTTATCAGCATTCCCGAACTTGTCACAAATTCCAGATCTACGCTGATAAAGTACATGTGCCGCCGGTTCCCTTGAATGTCTTGACGGTTCCCTAGCCCTTTGCACTGTGGGGCATTGACATGATCAGAGATATTAGGCCTACCTCTTCCAATGGGCATCACTTCATCCTAGTGGCCATTGATTACTTCACGAAGTGGGTTGAGGCTGCCTCTTTTGCTACTGTTACCAAGAATGTTGTGGCGCGATTTATCAAGCGTAACCTGTTTGTCGTTATGGTGTGCCAGAGAGAATCATCATGGACAATGGTACAAATCTCAACAATACAATGGTCACCGAACTCTGTAAACAGTTCAAGATCCAGCATCCTGATTCTTCCCCTTACCGGTCGAAGATGAATGGCGCTGTGGAGGCTGCTAACAAGAACATTAAGAAAATCATACAGAAAATGACGGTGAGATACAAAGACTGGCATGAGATGTTACCATTTTCTCTTCATGGTTACCGCACCTTAGCGTGTACGTTAACAGGGGAAACACCTTATTCTTTGGTATATGGCATGGAGGCTGTCCTGCCTATTGAGGTCCAGATCCCTTCTTTAAGGATCATGAAGCATGCAAGTTTGAACGAAGACGATTGGATCCGGACTCGACTTGATCAACTGAATTTGATTGATGAGAAAAGGCTTACTGCTGTTTGTCATGGTCAAATGGATCAAAAACGGATGATCAAGGCTTTCAACAAAAAGATCAGACGTCAAGTATATCAAGTGGGTGATCTAGTAGTCAAGCGCATCATACTTCCACAAGGTGATCCCAGGGGCAAATGGACTCCCACATACGAAGGACCATTTGTGATCAAAAGCATATTTTCTGGTGGAGCCATGATTTTGACCAGCATGGATGGTGACGACCTTCCTCACCCTGTTAATGCGGACATATTGAAAAGATACTACGCCTGAATAAATACCCGCTAGGTTGACTGGCCTAGCCATAAATAAGGGCATCCCGGCGAACCAAAAGGGTTCGGGAGAAAATTAGGGATAAATACAAAAAAATTTGTACACCTAGCAAGTTGAAAACCTGAAAAGGCGGCTTGGGCAAAAAAGGGTATCCCGGTGGACTGAAAACTCAAAAGGGCGGTCCAGGAAAAAGTTTTGGATTTGAAGCATACAACTATGTCCCATTGGATCACCTTGCAACCGGACCTCAATATCAACTATCAAGACACAAACGGTATCGATCAATCCAGTCAGCTCCGGACGAGTAGTAAAGTGATGAGACGCTCGAAGATATAGTGGCAATAGCATATTAGAAACTTAATGGGATTATTACGCATAGCTGTTTTCTCTTTGTACACTATTTTGTGTAATTTTCACTTCTTACGACGGTGTTCTCCTACTAGAACGTCTGTCTCTTTTTAAAAAAATGCCTGTTATAGGCGAACTTCAGAAATCAATACAAATCATTTCTTTGAAAGTACAAAATTATTTGTTTTTCTTTTTCTGTTTTATTTTGCAAAAACGTCCAATGACTTATTTTTGACATATGCATTTAAATATGATCACAATTCACAAATACTTGCATAAAAAATAGAAAGACATTTACGAATGACTTTAAGAAACGGGGCAAAGTCTAAGAAACAATTTGTAGTCCCGACAGTTACTCTTTCCAGCAAGTACATGGGCAGAGATAGTTTGAGACGAGGTCACCATTACATACGACCCCGTGGCGTCTATGTTCCCCACAGAGCAGAAAAAACCAAAGTTTTGCCCTCTTCTTCACCAAGCAGGGATTACCTTCTCCAACTGAAGTCTGTTTTCCCCAACCGAGTTTTATAATTTCAAACAGTTCATAAAACTTCCTCCCGGGTAGAGTTTATTTCTCAAACTGCGGAAGTTCATTCCCCAACAGAGTTTATTTCTATACATCGGCAAGATCTTCCAACAAAGCATCCTCCCTCCACAGAGTTATTCTCAAGCAGAGTCAATCCCCAGCAGAATATCCTCAAACAAAAAGAGGAAATCCCCAGTGAATCATCTCTATTCATCATCCCCAATGGGAATGAAGGATTTAGCTTCCCTATACTCTCTAGCAGCAGTCTGGGATTTATTTTCCCAGACTAAGAAACATCACAATAGCATCCCCTATTCATACATCGTGTCATGCGCATACACATTGCATATAACATAATCTCGTTTATTTTGAGAACATCATCACAATGCATTTCATACATCATGACATTGCATATGACTAATTCTTTACCTTTTTCAGGGAAAGATCAAATCAACGAACACCGTTGACTACTTATGTGACCTGGTAGTCTTCTTAAAAGCTACGTATAACAAAGGGTTATCTCATGATCTTCCTCAGAAAGATACCCTTACAAGACCTTCTCTGGTTCAGTCAGATCGACACTAAGATCTCTCTGATTCCTATTCCAGTTGAAGATATTCCACGACTTTTATCTGGTTCAGTTAAATCGACACTAAGATTTTTCTAATTCTTATCAAGTCAAAGTCAAGACCTTCTCTGGTTCAGTCAAATCGACACTAAGATCTCTCTGATTCCTATTCCAGTTGAAGATGATCCAAGACTTTTTTCTGGTTCAGTTAAATTGACACTAAGATTTTTCTGATTCTTATCCAGTCAAAGTTAATTCAAGATTTTCCTCTGGTTCAGTTAGATCGATACTAAGATCTCTCTGATTCCTATTCCAGTTGAAGATAATCCAAGAACTTTTTCTGGTTCACTTAAATCGACACTAATATTTTTCTGATTCCTATCCAGTCAAAGATAAAGCAAGACCTCTGCTAGTTCAATTTGAATCGATTGATTTGTTACTGATTCTTTTCCGGTAAACCTTTTTCTGGTTCAGTTAAATCAACACTAAGATTTTTCTGATTCTTATCCAGTCAAAGATAAATCAAGACCTCTGCTGGTACAGTTCGAATCGACCATTGATTTGTTATTGATTCTTTTCCAGTAGATCCTTTCTCTGGTTCAGTTAAATCGACACTAAGATTTTTCTGACTTCTATTCCAGTTGGAGAAACTACAAAGTATGGAGTATGAACAGATATTAGTTTAATCTCATTCCCCAAGTAAGTCACTGTGAAGCCTGGAATACGACCAGATAACAGTCAGCCTTATCATCCTTAACAAGTCACTGCGAAGCCTGGATCCTGAACATAAAGCAGTTCACCTCTGTCTCTTCAGTCAAGAGATGACTCCCCAGTAGAGTAATGGACAACTGAACTTCTAGACTCTATTCCCCTAAAAAGCAGTCCCCAACAGACTCCTCCTCAGACAGCAGGAACAAGAATCCCCATAAAGAGACTCATTACGAAGTCAACATCTTTTTTGGATGGCATCTTTAAGCCCATCTCCGATGACTCTCCGTCATATTCCTTAGATGGCATCTTTAAACCCATCTCCGACAGTCTTCTAACATGTTTTACAAATGGCATCTGTAATCCTATTCCCGATATTATTCACCAGCAGTCTCACTTCGGGCGAGTGCAAATTTCTGGGCACCCTAGTGTTCAATCATCTTCCACCTTTAGATCACGAAAGGCAAACAAGCCAATATAAATCTTAAGGTTTAAGAAGATTGAATAGGGGCAGCTGTTGTACCCCAAAATTTTCCCTCCCATTTTCACCCAATACATGCCCATTGAGGTCCGCAACTTGCCCTAGGATGACTAAGAATTAACCAGACAAATTCTCCTCCTAAGGCAATGAACCCCCAACTAGGGTTTCAATTTTGCATCAAGATGGTTGAGATCCAAGGTCTCAAATGGATTCCATGGTCCTAATATTGTTAGAACATAATTTGGTTCTACATCCCAACAAGAGTTTTGATCATAACAAACACATGATATAAAGAACAAATATGCTAGCTATTAAAAAGTATCTTTACATGCAGGATGTTATGATGTTAAAAAGATGTTCTGATGCAACTGGAAGTTCTTCCAAAACATCACCAGATGTTCTGATTATGTGAGCATAGAAGTTGAGAGGATAATGAAAGATTCAGACGCATCAAATATGCATGACACACGTATATGAAGAAGTTCTGATTGAAGTTCTGAATGCACCAGCGCTGCAAAATAGAATCTCTGATACTCTGATGTGCTAAATTCTGATCAAGCTGTAAAGAACTCTCAACGGTAATATTCATCCTCTGATGTGAGAAGTTCTGAAGCGTTACAATTCCATCAATGCAAGATCATAAGTAAAGGCTACAAACAGACAAGGATCTCCTGATTTGGAAAGCTCATCAACTCGTGTTATGGACTTACCAAAAGTATCTTCTTATGTCTCTATTGCAAGGCCTATATAAAGCTGACTAGAATAAGATTTCAAGATGATGAACAACTATGCTCATAAAGAAAAACTCACGTGAAAAAGAAAACAACGCATATTTCATTCTTCATCTTCAATGATTCAATATTAAACTGTGTAATACATCACAAGTTTGTGATACTGTTTATTTAGAAACATCATTGTACACTTTTATTTAATTAACTGTTTAGTGAAATTCCTTGAGAACTTCGGGTTGTGGTTTTGGACTCAAGAAGAATTTAACAGTTGTTAAAGTAGAATTGTAATCAGTTTGATTAGTGAATTAAGTCCTCGTTGGAGAGAGGCGAAATCACCTTGGCGGGTGGACTAGATTAGTTTGAGATCAAACGAACTAGGATAAAAATAAACATGTTTCTTACTCCATTGATTTTTAAGTTTCAATTCAACCCCCCCTTCTTGTGTTTTTCACTTCTTTATTGGTATCAGAGCACTTGGATCTGGGTGAAAACACTTAACCGTGTCAGATAAAGATCCAAGGGGAAAAACAATATGATGGGAACAAGTCAGAACATCAGCATCAGCCCTCCAATATTTGACAGTGAAAATTTTGACTACTGAAAGGATATGATCAGAAGTTTCTTCCTAGCCTATGATGCTGACCTCTGGGATATGGTAACTGATGGATACATACATCCAGTTGATGAAAGCGGTCAGAAGATTGATAGGAAAAGGATAACAAATCATCAAAAGCAAGACTTCAGAAATCATCACAAGGCCAGAACGATTCTCTTGAGTGCCATCTCATATTCAGAGTATGAGAAGATCACAAACAGAGAAACAACTAAGAACTTGTTTGATTCTCTGAGAATGACGCATGAAGGCAACATGCAAGAAAAAGAAACCAAAGCCCTTGTGCTCACTCAGAAGTATGAAGCCTGCAGAATGGAAGAAGACGAAACCATTGAAACAATGTTCTCTATATTCTAAACTCTGGTGGCAGGGCTAAAGGTGCTGGACAAAGGGTACTCAACTGCTGATCATGTAAAGAAGATCATCAGAAGTTTACCAAAACAATGGAGACCAATGGTCACGACTCTCAAACTGGCAAAATATTTGAACATAATATCTCTAGAAGAACTTATCAGCTCCCTCAGAAGCCATGAGATAAAGTTAGAAGATGATGAGCCTTAGAAGCAATGTAAGTCTCTCGCTCTGAAATCTAACAAATATGAAACCAAAATTTTGCAGGCAGAAGCGAAAGCAGAAAACTCTGGAGAATCCTCGTCAAAAGAAGACGAACTGTTCTTTCTATCACGAAAAATTAATCAGCTGTGGAAGCACAGGCAGAAGAATTTCAGAAACTCCAGAAGAACAGGAAATGACTCTGAACAATCCTCTGGATACAGAAAATAAAGTAACATAATCATTACCTGCTATGAATGCAATAAACAAGGTCACTACAAAAGTGATTGTCTAAGGCTTCAGAAGGAGAAACATAAAAAGAAGTTCGTTAAGGAGAAGAAGAAAAGTCTTATGGAAACATGGGATGACTCTGAATCTTCTGAAGACGGAATAGAATCAGAAGATGAACAAGCCAATATAGTTCAAACTGACAACTTATTAGATGTCTCTGAATCTTCAGAATCAGAATCAGGGTCAGAATCAGAATCAAACACTAAAGAGGTATTTCCTGACTTTACTGTTAAATTTTCTAAAGCTGAACTAGGAGAAAGTCTGAGTGAAATTCTGGAAAGATATCAGCAGCTTCGAGTCAAATTCAGGAACCTGAAAAAGGATCTTGCTTCTGACTCTGAAGTAACTGAGAGTCTGAGATTAGAAAACTCTGAGTTAAAAGAAAAGATTTCAAAACTAGAAAATGACTTACAAAACTCTCAAAAGGAAATAATCTTAGAGGATCCCAGGAATGCTGATAAGATCATAAAGGAATATGATCAAAGCTTTCTGAAGTTTCTGGATAAAAACATAGATAGAAGAAAAATGGCTTCAATGATCTATGGAGTTAGCAGGAACGACAACATATGTATAGGATACAAAGGCAAAGTATCCCAGCCTAAGAAAGTTAAGGATCTGGTTATCAAACGCACTCCTCTCTATTCTCAATTCACCACTGGGGAAACACATGATATAAAACATACTGGTAAGGCGTTTTATACTAAACCAAAATTCAAACAGAATTTTGGAAACACTAACAGTCATGGACCCATAAAGATATGGGTACCAAAAGACAAAATCATCTATGTTGCAGATATTTTTAACAGCAAGGTTGAAACTCCAGTATTAACACCTGGACTCTGGATGCTCTCTACACATGGAGGAAAGAAAGCATATGTTCCAAAACCTGGAATTTAAAGGATTCACAGATTTCAGAGGCAATCAGAAACAAAAGTTACTGGCTCTGAATTTATTGGAAACAGGAATGGAAATACACCATCCGAAGCTTTCTAACGAATCTCAGATGCATCCAGGAGCAGATGTCACACCTTTTCAAGCAACTTCTGTCAGAGTAAGCCAAATAGAGCCTTTAACACTTTTTGATTCTTGACAAAAAGGGGGAGAATGAAGAATATTTTGACTCATACTCAAAAGATCCTCATGGAAGTATTTTATTTTCCCGTTAGCCGAGTATTCAACTCAGGGGGAGCCTTTTAATTTTTGTTCTTTATATTCCATCAAAATATACTAGTTTTTGTCATCATAAAAAAGGGGGAGATTGTTAGAACATAATTTGGTTCTACATCCCAGTAAGAGTTTTGATCATAACAAACACATGATTTAAAGAACAAATATGCTCGCTATTAAAATGTATCTTTACATGAAGGATGTTCTGATGTTAAAAAGATGTTCTGATGCAACTGGAAGTTCTTCCAGAACATCACCAGAAGTTCTGATTATGCGAGCACAGAAGTTGAGAAGGCAATGAAAGATCCAGACGCATCAAATATGCATGACACGCTTATATAAAGAAGTTCTGATTGAACTTCTGAATGCACCAGCGCTGCGAAACAGAATCTCTGATACTCTGATGTGCTAAATTCTGATCAAGCTATAAAGAACTCTCAACGATAATATTCATCCTCTGATGTGAGAAGCTCTGAAGCGTTACAATTCCATCAATGCAAGATCATAAGTAACGACTACAAACAGACAAGGATCTCCTGATTTGGAAAGCTCATCAACTCGTGTTATGGATTTGCCAAAAGTATCTTCTTATGTCTCTATTGCAAGGCCTATATAAAGCTGACTAGAAGAAGATTTCAAGATGATGAACAACTTCGCTCATAAAGAAAAACTCACGTGAAAAAGAAAACAACGCAGATTTCGTTCTTCATCTTCAACGATTCAATATTAAACTGTGTAATACATCACAAGTTTGTGATATTGTTTATTTAGAAACATCATTGTACACTTTTATTCAATTAACTATTTAGTGAAATTCCTTGAGAAAACCGGGTTGTGGTTTTGGACTCAAGAAGACTTTAACAGTTGTTAAAGTAGAATTGTAATCAGTTTGATTAGTGAATTAAGTCCTCGTTGGAGAGATGCGAAATCACCTTGGCGGGTGGGCTGGAGTAGTTTGAGATCAAACGAACCAGGATAAAAATAAATGTGTTTCTTACTCCGTTGATTTTTATGTTTCATTTCAACCCCCCTTCTTGTGTTTTTTACTTCTTCAAATATGTCTTCAAGATTATCCGTGACAAATTCCATGCCTTGCACTACAAGTTTGCTCAGTCATTTGCTCATATGTTTGAAAATCAACTATACTAGGTCAAAAGTCAACTATGGCCCATGTACAGTCAAACTTCAAGATTTTTGGTCAACCTCAACACTTTGAAGTAATATACATCATTTGATCAAGGGTGATCATGATTCCTCAAGAAATTCTCCTAATTCATCAAAAGTCAAATTTGCTAAAGTAGGGCTTATATAGGAAAAGTCAGCTGAACTTTGGCCAAGCATAACTTTCACATACTTCATCAATTTTTCCCTAACCAAAGCTAATATAGAAGATAATATCATTCCCTACAACTTATCTTCAGCCCTAAAGTACATGAAATGCACCATTTGAAAGATACAAGCTCATATATTACAGGTCATATTCAGAAAGTCAATAAAAGCCACTTTTTTCCAAGACCTTTTACATTAAGATAAAATCTTCAAATGCAAAATAGTTCAAAAGAGGGATTTAATTAAACATCTCGGGCTTCACAAAAAGTCCAAGAGCATCATCATGAGATAAAAATTTAGCAAGTTATGGCTTGCACAATTTGGGAAAATTTGGGAATTTTCAAGAATTATGCATTGAGCAAATTTGAAGTTTTAAGGAAAGGGCTCAATTTCTTGGACTTAAAGCATCTTCTTAAGTTTATAGAGGACCTCTAAAATTATTCTTGCCATGTCTTGCATTTGCTAACTATTTTATTCATATTTATTTTAATTTATTTCAAATAAATATAAAATAAAATGTATAAAATAATTGGAAATGGGCTTTGAGCTTTGGGTTGATGTTTTGGACAGCCTAGGCCCATAAAATTTCGTGCAAAGGTGTCCACATTCATTCAAATTCAAAAAAAGACAAGATTCCATGTCTTTGGCAAAGTTACAAACATCATTCATGGCTTTAAAAACATATTTTTATGGTTGTTATTACCTTTGCTCTCTTGTCTCCTCCCTCATATCTATATAAAGGACACATTAGAAAGCTTCAAGATATGATATACAGCATGGAAAATCTCTACAATTTTTGTAAAAAAATATCAAAGTTGTAAAATTCGCATTGTAGGTTCCAGCCTTTCTCAGTCCAAACAAAAGATCCAAATACATTCCTGGAGGCTCCCTGTAGATTTTGCAATCATTACCAAGCCCTGAAACATCACAAAACGCCTCAGTAAGCTCCATTTTTATATTTTCTAACTTGTTTCATGCAGATCCAGTGCTCCTCGTAGCTAGATGTGCATTATACACAATCAGACATGTGCCATCAGATGTCCATCTGATCAGATCTAGCATACTCCATCTGTGGGATCACCATGTGCCATCAAGACCAATCCACATTGGATCCAGAAGCAAATTTGGGCCTCTCCCTTCACGGGCCAGCGAATTCAACAACCACACCCCCCTTTTTTTTACTATCTCAGGCCCATCTAGTTTTTTTGTAATGTTTTAATTTCTTTTATCTTCTTTACTTAATTAAGCAAATAATAAAAAAACTCACAAAAAAATTAGGCTTAGACTTTTTTTTAATTAAAATAATGAATTGCTTTAGTTAATTAATTAAATTTTAACTGCTTTCTTATTTTAAAATGAACTAGAATTTAGAATTTAATTTATGTTTCAAATGTTTTCTTAATAAAAAATGCAAAAATATTAGAATTAGATTAATTTCATTAAATATTTATTTTTTTAAATTAAATATAGATTTAGTTTAATTATTTTTCTTGAAATAAATGAAAAAACAAAAAAGATTTTCTTGTTGTTTATTTTTATTTACTAGGTTTTTAGACGTAATATTTCGTTTCGCGCGCATTATTTTTATTCTCGCATTTTATATAATAATGTAACTGATTATGGGATGTAATAGTCTAGATTTAAAATTCTGCACTTTACATTTTAAGTCAGATATAATTGTAACTGTCCCGAAGCCCTGTAATAGCTGTAGGACTTTATTTCTCGCTTTTACATTTCTTATATGCCTGTATATAAATTGTTAGTAACTTAGGCTGAAGTAGTGAAAAACACAAGAAGGGGGGGGGGGGGGTTGAATTGTAAAACTGAAATCTAATGCAATGAACAAGATATTTTTATCCTAGTTCGTTTGATCTCAAACTACTCCAGTCCACCCGTCAAGGTGATTTCGCCTCTCTCCAACGAGGTCTTAATCCACTATATTCAACTGAATATTACAGACTGCTTTAACAACTGCTAAAGCCTTCTTGATCCAAACCACAACCCGGTTTGTCAAGGAAACACTTTCTTACAGAGAAATAAAACTAAGTGTGTGAATGTTTTCTACAAAACTGTATCACAACTGTGATGTATACACAACTTAAAGCTTAGAAACTAGATTGCTAAACAATGATAGAATATCAGAATATGTAATGTTTAGCAACACTAAGAGAAAGAAGATTTTGATCAGCTTTTATGCGTGTAGAGATTTGGAGAGCATTAGCCATTTCAATCTTCAAGGTCTTGTTTATATAGCACTGAGATGTTGAACGTTGGATGCAATATTCTTGATTCAATGCTATTAACAAACTTTCCTTATCGAGTAGATCCTGTCTGGAATGAGGCCGTTGGTATTAATTTGCTTTCAATGCACAGTACCGTTGCTTACTTAATGCAAGTTCTGGCTTGGCTCATTCTGACTCTGCTTAGCTGCTGATGAACTGTTGTGTTTCTTAATCAGAGTGTTGAGCGCAGTCTTGTTCATCAGGCTTCAGCATATACGTGAGTTGATCATCTGATTCTGACATTCTGATATGGCAACTTCTGATGCTGATGTCTGAAACCAAATTCTGATGCTGAATAGGTGTGATCTTGCTTATATCAATCAGAGTATCTGCAAGTCAGAACATAGTAATTTTAGGCAGCAGATAGTTCATACATGAATCTTATAAATAATATATCTTTTCACTTTGTTATCATCAAAACTTAAATATAGGGTAGTAGATTCAAACTTTGTTCTAACAATCTCCCCCTTTTTGATGATGACAAAAACTAGATATTTTTAAATGAAAATAACATGAAAAGGTATCAGAAAGATGCATCAGAGAAAGAGGTAAAAAGATATCAGAGTTGAGAGATACTCCCCCTGAGTTTATTACTTCCCTTTGATTACAAGAGTTCTTCAGGATCAGATCTTTTTGCCTTTCTTTGAACATCAGAGTATCAGAGTCTTTGACTATCAGAAGCTTTAGATCAGCATGTCAGATCAGAGCTTCAGAGCTTTTCTTATCAGAGCTTTGCTTTGATATCAGAGTATCAGAGCGGATCAGAGCTTCATAGTGATCAGAGCTTCTAGTCTTCAGAGTGTCCAGGAGCTTCCTTGTACCTGTAGACTTTAAGTAAAACAGAAAAAACATTTTCAAGTAATAGAGTTAGAATGTTTGAGATTTTCTGTCTAGTTAGCCGTTATTGTTTAAAATATTATTCTTGTTCTCCCCCTTTTTGTCAGCAATCAAAAAGTGTAGGTGAGTGCTAAAACAATTAAGATCATAAAAACTTGTCATATTGAAATGGTTCAGAATCAAAACATGAAAATAGTACAAAACATATTCAAACAGTACATCAGAAAATCAAAGAAAACATGAAAAAGACATGAATGAGAATGAGAGATTAATGTGTTTAAATAGATTTTCAAAATATTTTGAAAAGATAAACGTTTTTAAGAAAGAGAAAAATCATGATTTCATTTTAAAAGCATGATTACTTTTCATTAAATGCTTGCTGATTTTGGGGGATTTGAGAAAGATACTTAAAAACGGTTACCAGACATGTGTCTCAATACACCCAATCAGCGCTTTGCCTTCTCAGAAGCGTGCACGCGTTCTGCTTCAGAGATATGCTGATGATTGGATGACACTTGTTTGATGTAGTGATCAGCACGTCTGTCTTTGAGCTTAGACTCTCAGATCTTTAGACTTGCATCTGATACAATCTGCATGTTCTATCTTTCTGAAAGAAGATTGATCAGAAGTTCACAGTAAAACAATTACATTCTGAAGGTAAATATATGGAATTAAAACATTTTCACTCTGGATAAACTTTCATGCTGAGATGTTTCAGAATGAAATTAAACCTATCTTCTGAAAGGGGTTTAGTAAAGATATCATCCCATTGATGGTCTGTATCTATAAATTTTAAGTTCAAAATACCTTTCTGAATATAGTCCCTAATGAAGTGATGTTTTATTTCTATATGCTTAGCTCTAGAATGTAAAATGGGATTCTTACTTAAGCAAATAGCAGAAGTATTATCACAGAGTATAGGAATGTTACTCTCAAAAATCTGGAAGTCTTCAAGCTGACTTTTCATCCAGAGCATTTGTGTGCTACATCCTGCTGCTGCTATGTACTCAGCTTCTGCTGTTGATAGTGCAATTGTTGATTGCCTTTTGCTGCACCAAGAGATCAGATTTTCTCCCAGAAACTGGCAGCTTCCAGAAGTACTTTTTCGTTCTACTCTGTCTCCAGCAAAATCAGCATCGCAGTAGCCTACTAAGCTGTAATCACTAGATTTTCTATAAAACAAACCCAGATTAGTAGTACCTTTCAGATACTTGAAAATTCGCTTAACAACTGTTAAGTGAGATTCTCTAGGATCTGATTGGAATCTAGCACAGATACAAACACTGAATAATATGTCAGGTCTTGAAGCAGTCAGATAGAGGAGAGAACCAATCATACCTCTGTAGACTTTCTGTTCTACATTTTTGCTTACCTCTTCTCTTTCCAGAATGCACGTGGGATGCATTGGAATCTTTGATGGCTTACATTCTGAGAGGTCAAATTTCTTCAGAAGATCTCTGATGTATTTGCTCTGATGAATGTAAGTTCCCTCTGGAGTTTGATTGATCTGAATTCCTAGAAAGAATTTCAGTTCCCCCATGAGGCTCATCTCAAATTCTGCCTGCATACACTTAGCAAATTTTCTTCCAAGAGAAGGATTAGTAGAACCAAAAATAATATCATCAACATAAATTTGACAGACTAAGATGTCATTCTTAACTGATTTACAGAATAGAGTAGTGTCCACTTTCCCTCTGGTGAATTCATTTTCTAACAGAAAGTTACTTAGCCTTTCATACCAAGCTCTGGGAGCTTGTTTCAGACCATATAGTGACTTCTTTAGTTTGAAAACATGTTCTGGATGTTTTGTATTTTCAAAACCAGGGGGTTGGTGTACATAAACTTCTTCTTCTATATAACCATTTAAGAATGCACTTTTGACATCCATCTGATACAGAGTGATGCCTCTATTAACAGCAAATGAAATTAAAAGTCTGATAGATTCTAACCTGGCGACTGGGGCAAAGGTTTCTGTATAGTCTATCCCCTCTTGCTGACTATAACCTTGTGCAACCAGTCGTGCCTTGTTTCTGATGACTTCACCTTGTTCATTTAGCTTGTTTCTGAACACCCATCTTGTTCCAATGACATTGAATCCTTTTGGTCTGGGAACGAGATCCCATACGTCGTTTCTGGTGAATTGATTCAGCTCTTCTTGCATTGCCAGAATCCAGTCATTATCCAGAAGTGCTTCATCAATAGAAGAAGGTTCAATCAGAGACACAAGTCCCATAAGAGTTTCTTCAGAGTTTCTGAAGCTTGCTCTTATTCTGATTGGATCTTCCTTTCTTCCTAAGATAGTCTCTTCTGGGTGATCCAAGCTGCTTCTGGGTAATCTCTTCTGAGGTTGATCAGCAGCTGTTGTAGGATTGCTAGCAGTGCTCCTTTCAGACGTTGAAGGAATGTCTGTGTTGAGAGCTTCTGATGACTTGTCTTCAGAACCTGTAAATTCAATTTCTATACCTGCAAAAAACTTCATTCTGCTTTGACTTTTCAGAGTCAAGCTTATCATCAAAACGAACACTGATTGATTCTTCCACAATCTGTGTTTCTGTATTGTATACTCTGTACCCTCTTGAGCGTTCAGAGTATCCTAACATAATACACTTCTGTGCTTTAGAGTCAAACTTGTTCAAATAATTCTTTGTATTTAATATAAAGCAAGTACATCCAAATGGATGAAAATATGAAATGTTGGGCTTTCTGTTCTTCCACAATTCATATGGAGTCTTTTCCAGAATAGGTCTTATTGAGATTCTATTCTGAATGTAGCACGCTGTGTTTATTGCCTCTGCCCAGAAGGTCTTAGCAACGTTTGTCTCATTGATCATGGTTCTGGCCATTTCTTGCAATGTTCTGTTCTTTCGTTCTACAACTCCATTTTGTTGGGGAGTTCTAGGACAAGAGAAATCATGCAGAATGCCTCTGTCATTAAAGAATGACTCAAAATCTTTGTTTTCAAATTCTCCACCATGATCACTTCTGACTTTAACGATTCTAAGATCCTTTTCATTCTGAACTTGGTTACAGAAGGTAACAAACACAGAGTGTGACTCGTCCTTGTGTCTTAAGAACTTTACCCATGTCCATCTGCTATAGTCATCTACGATTACTAACCCATACTTCTTGCCACTGACTGAAGCAGTTTTAACTGGTCCAAATAAGTCAATGTGCAGAAGTTCTAATGGCTTAGAGGTAGAAACAACATTTTTGGATTTAAAAGAAGGTTTTGCAAATTTTCCTTTCTGACATGCTTCACACAGAGCATCTGAATTGAACTTCAAATTAGGAAGTCCTCTGACCAGATTGAGTTTGTTAATCTGAGATATTCTTCTCATACTAACATGCCCCAATCTTCTGTGCCAGATCCACTGCTCGTTGTTAACAGACAGAAGACATTTTACATTCTGACTCTTTAGTTCAGAAAGTTTGATTTTGTAAATGTTATTTTTCCTCTTACCATTAAACAGGATAGTCCCATCTTTCTGACTAACAGCTTTACATGATTTTTGATTAAAGATTATATCATAACCGTTATCACTTAATTGACTTATGGATAACAGATTATGCATCAATCCATCTACTAGCAGAACATTATTAATAGAGGGAAGATTTCCATTACCTACAGTTCCAGATCCAATTATCTTTCCCCTCTGATTGCCTCCAAAGCCAACGTGGCCTCCTGGCTTAAGTTCCAGGCTTTGGAACATATGCCTTCTTCCCGTCGTGTGTCGTGAGCAGCCAGAGTCCAGGTACCATGACTGGTGTTTCTGACTTGCTGCTAAAGATATCTGCAACATGTATTATTTTATCCTTAGGTACCCAGATTTTCTTGGGTCCTGATTTGTTAGTTTTACCAAAACTCTGGTTGAATTTTGGTTTCACAGAGTGCTTACTGCTAGTGTATTTAATATCATGTGTGTGACCATATACAAAATGTGAATTCAGAGGAGTGTGTTTAATGGTTAAGTCCATGACATTATTTGGTGTAGGAACCTTACCTTGGTATCCTATTCCTTTCCTGCCGTTTCTGCTAACTCCATAGATCATTGAAGCCATTTTGCTTCTATCTATGCTTTTAGCTAGGAACTTCTGGAAGCTGTGATCATACTCCTTGATGATCTCATCAGCGTTGCTGGGAGTTTCAGAAATTGGTTCCTTCTGAGAGTTTTGTAAAATGTTTTCTAATTTTGAAATCTTATTTCTCAGCTCAGAATTCTCCAATTTGAGACTCTCAGTCTTATTAGAGTCAGATTCAAGATTCCTTTTCAGGTCTCTGAATTTAGCTCTAATTTGCTGATAACGTTCCAGAATCTCATTAAGGCTTTCAGCAAGTTCAGCCTTTGTAAAGTTAACAGCAAAGTTAGGAAATACCTCTTCAGTATCTGATTCTGAGTCTGATTCAGAAGCTTCACTATCTTCTGAGATGTTAGCCATGAGAGCTATGTTTGCCCTCTCATCATCTGATTCTGAGTCAGCTTCAGACGAGTCAGAGTCATCCCATGTAGCCATGAGACTTTTCTTTTTCTCTCTTCCAAACTTCTTTTTGGGCTTTTCCCTCTGAAGCTTTGGGAAGTCACTCTTATAGTGTCCTTTCTCATTGCACTCATAGCAAATGATGTCCTTGGTGTTTGGCTTTTTGCTACTGGAGGAGCCTTCAGATCTTCTGTATCCAGAGGAAGAATCTGTCCTTCTGTATCTGGAGGAAGACTCGTTCTGATCAGATCTTCTGGGATTCCTGAACTTCCTTTGTCTTTGCTTCCACAGTTGATTTACTCTTCTGGAAAGGAGAGAGAGTTCGTCTTCTTCTGATGAGGATCCATCAGATGTTTCTTCAACTGCCTGCAAAACTTTAGACTCAAATTTTTTGTTAGATTTTAATGCTAAAGGCTTACCTTGCTTCTGAGGCTCATCAGCTTCTAGCTCTATCTCATGACTTCTGAGGGAGCTGATAAGTTCCTCCAGAGTGATTTTGTTGAGATCTTTAGATAGCTTCAGAGCTGTAACCATTGGTCTCCACTGCTTGGGTAAACTTCTGATGATTTTCTTGACATGGTCAGCAGTAGAGTATCCTTTGTCCAGAACTTTGAGACCAGCTACCAGAATCTGGAATCTAGAGAACATGGTTTCAATGGATTCAGATTCTTCCATTTTGAACGCCTCATACTTCTGAATGAGCACCAGAGCTTTTGTTTCTTTGACCTGAACGTTGCCCTCATGCGTCATTCTGAGTGAGTCAAAAATATTCTTTGCTGTGTCTCTGTTGGAGATCTTTTCATACTCAGTATAGGAGATGGCGCTGAGGAGGATGGTTCTGGCCTTGTGGTGATTCTTGAAGTCACGCTTTTGTTGATCAGACATTGTTTTTCTATCAATCTTCTGACCGCTTGCATTCACAGGGTGCGTGTATCCATCTGTCACCATATCCCACAGATCAGCATCATGTGCCAGAAAGAAGTTTCAATTCTGTCTTTCCAGTAATCAAAGTTTTCTCCATCAAAGACTGGAGGTTTGCCGCTGAATCTGTCTCTGTCCTCATTGTTGTCATTGCTGATGTGAGAATTGTTTCCTGCCATTGTGTTTTTCTGACGCTGGATCTTGTACTGACACGGTTAAGTGTTTTAGCTCAGAACCAGGCGCTCTGATGCCAATTGAAGTAGTGAAAAACACAAGAAGGGGGGGGGGGGGTTGAATTGTAAAACTGAAATATAATGCAATGAACAAGATATTTTTATCCTGGTTCGTTTGATCTCAAACTACTCCAGTCCACCCGTCAAGGTGATTTCGCCTCTCTCCAACGAGGTCTTAATCCACTATATTCAACTGAATATTACAAAATGCTTTAACAACTGCTAAAGCCTTCTTGATCCAAACCACAACCCGGTTTGTCAAGGAAACACTTTCTTACAGAGAAATAAAACTAAGTGTGTGAATGTTTTCTACAAAACTGTATCACAACTGTGATGTATACACAACTTAAAGCTTAGAAACTAGATTGCTAAACAATGATAGAATATCAGAATATGTAGTGTTTAGCAACACTAAGAGAAAGAAGATTTTGATCAGCTTTTATGCGTGTAGAGATTTGGAGAGCATTAGCCATTTCAATCTTCAAGGTCTTGTTTATATAGCACTGAGATGTTGAACGTTGGATGCAATATTCTTGATTCAATGCTATTAACAAACTTTCCTTATCGAGCAGATCCTGTCTGGAATGAGGCCGTTGGTATTAATTTGCTTTCAATGCACAGTACCGTTGCTTACTTAATGCAAGTTCTGGCTTGGCTCATTCTGACTCTGCTTAGCTGCTGATGAACTGTTGTGTTTCTTTATCGGAGTGTTGAGCGTAGTCTTGTTCATCAGGCTTCAGCATATACGTGAGTTGATCATCTGATTCTGACATTCTGATATGGCAACTTCTGATGCTGATGTCTGAAACCAAATTCTGATGCTGAATAGGTGTGATCTTGCTTATATCAATCAGAGTATCTGCAAGTCAGAACATAGTAATTTTAGGCAGCAGATAGTTCATACATGAATCTTATAAATAATATATCTTTTCACTTTGTTATCATCAAAACTTAAATATAGGGTAGTAGATTCAAACTTTGTTCTAACATAGGCGTGTATGGAAAGACTAATAATCAAACGTTACCTAACCTAACAAAAATACAAAAAATAACTGAATCTCAACACACTTGCACATGCACACCTCTAAGGTATCTCCCACTTTAGTTGCCTTTAAATAAAACAGTCCTGAGGTAGGAACGCTTTAGTAAAGACCCATAAATCAAAAAAATATCATAGTCCCTCGATGACCCTACAGTTGTCTTTCGGTAAATGATCTAGTCCCTAAAATAAAATTGTTAAAGCGTCTCCATAAATTTCCTTCGTGATTGTAAAACGTACCTTTCGATAGTCCCTCAACATCCAACGATAGGGCTACCTAGTCACTAATAGTAGGATATCACTATCTAAAGGAAAGGAGGAAAAGAACATCTTTTTTCGAGTAGGTAGATAATTGTTAGGTACTTGCTCAAACCTGAACTTTTTCACACTTACACAATTTTCAAAAACTATTTTCAAAAACGCTTTATCACACTCTTGAGGACTGATACAAGAGTTACCATAAAGAAAAAAAAACTTTCAAAACATCCAAACACAAACAGTTTTAAAAAATGAGCAAGTACCTAAGAGCCCGTGGAAAACCACGGATGGAAAGGGTGCTAAAACCTTCCTATTCCATAATCTACCCTCCTTACTCAGAAAATATTGAAAAGGTCTTTTTCTGTTCTTTTCACCCTTTCCTTTGTTGGATAAAAGAAAAGTCGGTGGAGACTCTTGCTTACCGCGGCATTTGCAAACAAAAAATGCAAACCAGTATTAACAGTCGGTTCTGCCACCGTATCACACACATGAACTTTATCATCATAGATCTGGAACTTATGACAAGTTCTTGAGTGGTGGTGACAGTCAGTTTCCATAGTCGACCAATAGTAACCTGCTCTCAAAATCTTCTTAGCTATAGTATTCCCACAAGGGTGAGTACCAAAGATGCCTTCATGCATATCCTCCATAATCTTTTCTGCTTCTTTCTTGCCTACACAGCGAAGCAGAGTTGAATCATGATTACGCTTGTACAAAATTCCATTGCTCAAGAAGAACTTAGCTAAGAACCTCTGTAGGAATTTATTGTCATTGATCGATGCCCCTTCAGGATATTCTTGAGCTTCAAGGTACCTTTTCACTTCATGAAACCAAGGTTTTTCTTCTACTCTATCAGTATCAATTTCGTAGCAATATGCGGTTCGTCGAATCTTTCAATGGTAATTCTGAGAGCCTCATTGTCCCATCTGACCCTGAACATGGATGACATGGTAGCTAATTCATCCTCCAATTGATTCTCTTCTCTTGGGATATGCTCAAAAGTAATCTCTTCGAAGTACGGAATCAAGGTTAGCACGTGTTCTCGGTAAAGGATAAGATTTGGATGCTTAATATCCCATTATCTATTGACCTGACTGATTACCAAGGCTGAATCCCCATATACGCCCAGGAATTTGATTCTCAGGTCAATAGCAGCTTTAATACCCATGATGCACGCTTCATACTCAGCCATATTGTTGGTGCAGTCAAAGCAAAGTTTGGCGGTGAAGGGTGTATGGACACCTTGAAGAGAGATAATTACAGCACTAATCCTGTTGCAAAGTGCGTTAGAAGCTCCATCAAAAACCATAGTCCATCGGGATCCTGACTCAGGTTCTTCATACAGTCCATGTTCTTCACAATTTGTAATTAGCATGATGTTCTCATCCGGGAATTCAAAGTTCATAGATTGGTAATCGTCTACAACTTGATGTGCCAAATGATCTGCTAGTACACTTCCTTTTATTGCCTTTTTAGTGGTGTACTGAATGTCGTATTCTGTTAGAACCATTTGCCATCGGGCTATTCTCCCGGAGAGGGATGGCTTCTCGAATATGTACTTGATGGGATCCATTTTAGAGATCAATAAAGTAGTATGGGTCAACATATACTGTCTTAGTCGGCGAGCAGCCCATGCCAAAGCGCAACAAGTTTTCTCGAGTAGCGAATATCTTGTTTCTCAGTCCGTAAACTTTTTGCTAAGGTAGTATATTGCATGCTCTTTTCGACCAGACTCGTCATGCTGCCCCAGTAAACACCTCATTGAATTCTCTAGCACTGTTAAGTATATAATTAAAGGTCTTCCTTTAACTGGTGGCATCGGAATCAGATGTTCTTGTAAGTAGTCCTTGATTCTATCAAAGTCCATTTGACAGTCGTCATTCCACTTTGCTACTTGACCTTTCTTTAGCAGCTTGAAGACTGGCTCACATGTAGCAGTCAAATGAGAAATGAATCGGGCAATGTAATTCAGCCGCCCTAAGAAACCTCTGACCTCCTTCTCAGTACGAGGGGCCGTCAGTTCTTGAATAGCTTTAACCTTTGCGGGATCAACTTCAATAACTTTACCACATACGACGAAACCTAGGAGTTTACCGGATCTCACCCCAAAAGTGAATTTGGTCAAATTTAGTCTTAGTTTGTACTTCTTCAGCCTTTCAAATAACTTATGCAGATGATCAAGATATTATTCTTCAGTCTATGACCTTGCTATCATGTCGTCGACATAGAGTTCTATCTCATGATGAATAATGTCATGGAATAAAGCTACCATGGCACGCTGATAAGTTTCCCCGACGTTCTTCAACCCAAAAGGCATGACCTTGTAACATAAAGTGCCCCACTGTGTGACAAATGTAGTTTTCTCCATATCTTCAAGCGCCATCTTGATCTGATTATACCCGAGAAACCATCCATGAAAGATAATACCTTATGCTGAGTAGTGTTATCGATAAAGACATCAATATGTGGCAACGGGAAGTCATCTTTGGGGCTTGCCCTGTTCAGATCCCTGTAATATACACACATACATACCTTTCCATCTTTCTTTGGTACTGGAACAACATTAGAAACCCATTGATTATATGACGTCACTGCTAGGAACCCTACATTGAATTGTTTCATAACCTCAGCTTTGATATTTTTCGATATTTCAGGATGCATGCGACGAACCTTCTGCTTAATCAGAGAACAACCCTCTTTCATTGGTAGATGAAGAACCACAATATCAGTATCGAGCCCTGGCATATCTTCGTACGACCAAGAGAATACCTCAAATAGTCGTGCAACATATGAATCAACCTGTTCTTGACACTGTCCTCTAAGTTGGCGCCAATCTTGACCTCTTTTCTATCTGTCTCCGAACCCAAGTTTACAACTTAGATTGGCTCTTCATGTGGTTGGAAATCCTTTTCTTCTTGTATTAAGAGTCTGGAAAGTTCTCTAGGTATTTCAAAATCTTCCTCACCTTCATCCTTGGCTTGGTAGATTGGATTTTCAAAGTCATAAGCGGCAATAGCAGGATCGTTATCAATGAGATCCAGAGTGGATGTGGATCTGCAATGTAGTGTGTGGGTATGTGTAAGAACACATAGCTATTTGAAAGTGCAATAAAGTAAAAGAAAGACAGAGCGTAAAATTTGTGCAAAATTTCCAATATGACATATGAAATGACAACCCTTAACAACTGAACCATTATGCCTCGGGCAAGACACACGGTTTAAAGTCATTGTTTTAAAAGAAATTACATAACCAAACTTCTTAAAGCGATAAAACAGAAATAACTATTACTCCTGACTAAAGGAGACAAAGATAATGTCTTTTGCTTTCCAATTGTTGAGTCTGTTTCCCCTGGTAGGAAAGATCCATCCTTCGAAGTCACAATCACTGTCAGCATCCTCTATAGCATTGACTCCGTTATTGCTGATATGGAACGAAGGTCTTCTAGCTCGACCGTGACGAACAACCCTTTGACCTTCTGCAGTAAAGTCCAAACCAAACTTGTCAGATTTGTAGGGGATATCAGGAACTGATCCCAAATTGTACAACGACCTTCTTCTATAGTAGCTTTGGCATCCTTCAAGGAAGCCATCTTGTGCGGAACCCTGGCAGTCTTTGGAATGGTAGAAACATCTTTAATAGCAGTAGGGGAAATCACTTCAAAAGTTTGACATGGAGTCTCGATAAATTCTCCATCCATCTCCATGTATCAGAATGAATTCATGTGGCTGACTATGTAATCCTCTTCTCCACAGATAGTAACAACCTTCCCTTTTACAGGATACTTTAATTTATAGTGCAAGGTGGAGGTAACAACGCCTGCCCCATGGATCCATGGGCGTGCTAGTAGACAATAATAAGTTGGCCGGATGTCCATTACATAGAAAGTGGATTCAAATATTTGTGAACCCACTTTGATGGGAAGATCCACTTCTCCATTTACCATTCTTTTGGACTCGTCAAAGGCTCGAACTATAATGTCAATGGGTTTCAGCACAACCCCTTCAAAATCCAGTATGTCAAGAGTGCCCTTTGGCAGAACATTCAGAGAAGAGCCAATATCAACTAACACATGAGCCTACGTAGTTCTCTTGCATTCAATGGAGACATGCAGGGCCCTATTATGATTTTTTCCCTCTGGAGTCAGATTAGCATCAGAGAAACCTAATCCATTATCAGTCGTTAAGCTAGCAACATAACTTCCAAATTAATCAGCAAAAATATCTTGTGGTACATGAGCAGTCTTCAAAAATTTCATTAAAGCTTACGCACGGGCTTCAAAATATAGTAGTAAAGATAGCATGGAGATCTTGGATGGGGTCTGCCCCACCTGTTCAACAATTTTATAGTCACTGTTGCGGATGATTTTCAAAACCTCTTCCAACTCTTGTCCAGAGGTGTCTCTAATACGGTGGGAGAACTGACTTGGTGTTTTGTGTTTTATCGCAATTATTGCAGATAGTAAGAGTTTCCACTTACTTTTCTTTTATCTAATATGAAATTATGGTATTAGATATGTGATGTCGAAAAAGATGTCACGACACAAATATCTGTTTGCAAGTAAGGTGCAGTAAAATCAAAAGTAGTAAAAACACAAGATATTGTTCACCCAGTTCAGTGTACAACAACACCTATTCTGGGGGAAAACCAAGCCAGGGACAAGTTCACTAAATAGTATCAATTCATAGACCCTCAGTGAACAACCAGTTTACGATCTAATCACTTAATCACTACCCAAGCTAAACTTCTACCTAAGACTCACCTAGGTATGAGGTCATCCTCAAGTCCCTTCAATCACTTACAAAATTAATAAGTTTGAAACACTTCAATCATTCAATGCTTAAAAGCTTATGAATGATACACAATTAACAACCCAAATAACAACTCAAGTACTTAAACTAATACTTAGAGTGTATTACAAATAACAAGCCTAAACCTCTAATTAGAAAGAAAGTATTCTTCTGTAAAAATTGCTTGACTTTGAATAAGGTAACGAGTCCTTATATATGCGCATCTTTGGGCTTGGGCTTGAAAACAAATATTCAAATCTTTTGAATATTTCCATAAAAACAGGTTAAAATGCAATTTGAAAAATATCCCTCCATATTTTTCGCAACCTGTAGTTCACAAATCCTGAGTTGTAGAGTGCTGGAAATCAAGAAACAAAACACTTAACTGATTTTGGGTTGAGATCAATTCAGTAGGAAGATGTCAAGACATCTGCTTTGACATCATTCAAAACAGTTTTTTATCAGAGCAGCAGCACAATTATCAGAGCATTATCAAGGCAGTAGCAAGCAAGGCATTCAAAACATACATTCAGTTAGCAGTTAGTTGTTAGTACAGAGAGATGTCTAAACATCTTCTGGGACATGAGGCTCCCCCTCAAGTATTGAGCTCCCCCTCAACCAATTGTCAATGGCCAGTCAGTGGTTAGTGGTTAGTCAGTCACTCACTCACTCACTTTCTCTCCCCATTTTTAGCCATAATATGCCAAAGAAAATATGTAATCAAAGGAATATCAGTATTAGGGTACAAACCATAAAATTCAAATGTCAAGCACATGTAAGTTCCAAAAAAAGAAAACACATTATTCAGAGAAACATCAAATAGTCTATCTATCATCCTGACCAGTTGACTTGGTTAAACCAGAACTTCTTTCCTTGCTGGAATCTTCACCTTCTGAGCTCACTACATCATCAAGGTTGCTATCCTTTTGCAGATCCTTGATCATCTTTTCAAAGACTAGCTTCCTAGATGAGCTCACTCTGATCACATCATCTAATTCCTTGCAAGATTCCTTTAGTTCATTGATCATTTCATCCTTAGTGGAGGTATTGTCAGCAGGAGCAGATGTTAAAACAATGTATGGGATATGTTTTCCAGAAAAGAGCTTAAAGTGGAGGGTCAAGGCAGACTCCCTTTTGCACACAACATCATTTCCACTTAGGATTCCAGGATGCTGATTTAGGATAATTCCATAGAGGAGGGAAGGAAAAGAAATTGGCATCTTGATGGTTGAGTTGTGATTAGTGGGGACCCAATTTGCAGCTCCAATCCTGTGTAAAATAGAATATTTTACACTCAATTTACTGACAGGAAGTTTGTTTTTCATTGGCCACTCACTTACTTGATTGGCAGTAATGGCTCTACATACTTGATTGTCTGTAACTTCCAGCTCACAACAGACATCTCCAGACCTATCTAGAAACTTGTTTATAATGGAAGGAGAAAATTCAACACACTTTCCTCTAACAAAAACCTTTCTATATTCCTTACTCTTATGGTCAACACAATCAACAGGAATATTAACAATAAACTCCTTAACAAGAGTTTCATAGCAATTTGCAAACCTAGTGACTATTTTCATCAGTCCAACATAGGAGATCAGCTCCATGATTTCCTTACACTCCAAGGCACCATCTCCTAGCTCTCTCGCCAGGGCAATCCTTCTTTGATGCACATACTTCCACTTTTCAGCATTCTCAACAGAGTGAAAGGAGATGTTGTCAAGTGGGGCATCAGGAACCCTAACAGATAATTTATGAGTTGCAGACTTTTTGATAGGAGAGATGTCCTGGACATCTTTCTCGACATCATACTCAGAGTCAGTCTCTTCGACTAGAAAAAATTTCTTCTTACTCTTAGACCTTTTTACAGCATCCTCATCATCGGCAGCAGAGGTAACAGGTCTAGCTTTTCTCTTGCTAGAAGGAGGGACCACTTTACTTCCTGCTTTTGGGGGTCCATACATGGTTTTCTTATTGATAGTCTTGGGAGGGGGTGTGATGCTTGCATCTTTCACTATCTTGGACTTTAGCCTTGTAGCAATACCAGGTATAACATTAGTGATGAGCTCATTGTCAGAGAGCTCTTCAACATTGATAATGAAATTCTGGCTGCAGATACTCAATGTCACGTTCAATGTTATGACACCGTATCTGACTTACTATAAGACAGTAAATACAAAAACAGTAAAGAACACAGTCAATTGTTTACCCAGTTCAGTGTGCAACAACACCTACTCTGGGGGCTACCAAGCCAGGGAGGAAATCCACTATAAGAGATATTAATTCAGGAATAAACCAACCAGTTTATCTCCTTCACTTAAGACCTACCCAATGCAACTTCAATCTAAGTACAACTTAAACCTGAGTTCCTACTCACTCCCCCTCAATCACAGCAGTGATACATAAAACAATTTGACTAATGAATTGTTGAAGACACTCTTCAAAACATACACTTGATTATGCTTCACAGCTTTTTAATCAAGCAACACAAACACTCTTGCTTCACAGCTTTGAGTGATACACAAACCTAACTTGACTCTGCTTCACAGCTTTAGTCAAGAGACATACAAACACTCTTGCTTCAAAGCTTTGAGTGCTACACAACCCTTACAATTAAAAACCTATTCCAAGTCACTTATCACAATGATAATTGCTTGGATTACAATAGTTAAAACTATACAGCTTCTAAATGATCTTCTGTCAAAAAAGGGATTGCTTTCAAAACAGCAGCTCTGTTGAATATATAGCAACTGCATCTTCAGTTAGGGTTTCCCCAAAAAGCTAGGGTTAATTCCGTTTGACCTTAAGACTAGGTCACAGGACTTTATCAACCAGGTTAGGGTTGAGCTAGGTTAACCCAAAGAAAACGCAGGATTCTGTTCTGGAAAGACTGAGTCATTTTCCTGAAAAAACTCAGAATTAACCAAACTGCAAACCTGTTAGTTCAGAACAGGATGTCTTAACATTTGTTATGACATCTGAATTCCTGCTTACTGATTTTGGTAAATGTGATCATTTTGCAAAATGCTCAGATACACACTCATAAACATCAGTACCTGTATGACAATATTTTTCTGCAAAGGTACCTAATAAATCTGTACCTAATAAACTAGAATGTTATGACATCAGTCATGACATTCGTACACCTGGTTTTACCAAAAATGCATGCCAATACATAAACAACTACAAACTCCCCCTTTGGCAGATTTTTGGCTAAAGCCCCTAAGCAATCAGAGATAGATAGCAGCAGAATAAATATGACTGCATAAAAATGGAATGTCAATTAAAGTCTACCAAAATATATCTCCCCCTCTTTAGCCACAAATGGGCCAAAGATACATGTTCTTAAAATTTATACAGTCATCCAGAAAAAGTAACACAACAGTAGTAAGAGCAGCAACTAAAAACTGAACACACTTCCAAACTCTACCAGGTACCAACATCAACTCCACCAATCAGCAACTCCAACAACCTTTAAGCACTGTCATCAGACTCAGAGGATTCTGTCTTCTTCCTTTTCTTGTGAGCAATGTCAGCATTCTTCTCTTTGTCTGATGTCTCAACATCCTTAGAGACATCTGGATTTGTTTCAGCATTTGAACTTTCTTGATTTAAAGGAACAGAAATGCCAGGAACTGAGTGGTTCTCGTTCAGAATTCTTGAAACAATTTTAGCTATTGCTTGACGAACATAGGCTGATCCTTCCCTATTTGCAATTTCAGGGGGAACTGAAGAAGAAGGATGAGATGGATTACTAGAGGCAGAAGCTTGGGACCTTCCTGCATGTCTTGTTCTCAACTCTTTGACCTTGGTGGGGTTAGTTCCCACTTTTCTAAGAGAAGAGATCTCCAGGACTTCAGAGTCCAGACAAGAAGAGATTGTCCTAGAATCTTGATCAGAGGAAGAGGTTGAAATAGTCGTATTGGATGATGATGGTGTTTGAGACATTTTGACAGTCTTAGAGGACCAACAACAACTGAAGAGAAAATTCTGATTGAGAGACTGGGTTTTGATGAGGAGACGAGAGGGGAAGGAAGAAAAGGAGTGTCTATTCAACTTCTTAAAAGAATTGAAGGAAATGGGAAAATATAATTTTAACCCAATCAGAACAAACATAACTCCTTTAACCCTTGTTTTAAGCAAAATTAATTGCTACAATTCCTCATGTTGGCAAATACCCAACTTACCCCTCAAGTTTTCAAATTGATTTGCATCAAGAGCCTTGGTAAAAATGTCAGCCGGCTGTAGCTCAGTGGCAACATGTTCCAATTTGATTGTCTTCTCTTCTACAAGGTCTCTGATAAAGTGATGTCTTATGTCAATATGTTTGGTCCTACTATGCTGAATGGGATTCTTGGAAATGTTGATTGTACTCAGATTGTCACAGTACAATGTCATAACATCTTGAGTGACATTATACTCAGTAAGCATCTGTTTCATCCAGATCATTTGAGAACAACTACTACCAGCTGCAATGTATTCAGCTTCAGCAGTAGAGAGAGACACACAATTCTGTTTCTTGCTGAACTAGGAAACCAGATTATTTCCCAAGAAGAAACATCCTCCAGAGGTGCTTTTTCTATCATCAGCACTACCAGCTCAATCAGCATCACAGTAACCAGTCAGATTTGGTTCACAGCCATGAGAATATAGCAACCCATAGTTGTAAGTTCCACTCACATACTTCAAAATTCTCTTCACTTGATTGATATGACTGACTTTGGGATCAGCTTGGTATCTTGCACAAACTCCAACTGCAAAGGCAATATCAGGTCTGCTGGCAGTTAAGTACAACAAGCTTCCTATCATGCTTCTGTATAGACTTTGATCCACCTTAACCCCACTTGAATCTTTGGAAAGCTTTAAATGAGTAGGAGCAGGAGTCCTTTTGTGACTGGCATTCTCCATACCAAACTTCTTTACAATGTTCTTAGCATACTTGCTTTGAGATAAGAAGATTGAGTCCTCCATCTGTGAGACTTGCAGTCCAAGAAAATAAGTTAGTTCTCCCATGAGACTCATTTCGAATTCAGCCTGCATCTGTTCAGCAAAATGTTTAACCATAGGTTCTGACATTCCTCCAAACACTATGTAATCAACATATATTTGGGCAACCATCAACTTCCCTCCTTCAGTTTTGACAAAGAGTGTTTTGTCCAAGCCTCCTTTTCTGTATCCTTTGTCTGAGAGAAACTTTGTTAACGTGTCATACCATGCTCTAGGAGCTTGTTTCAGGCCATATAGAGCTTTTCTCAATTTGTAGACATGATCAGGGTGGTTTGGATCCACAAAGCCTTTAGGCTGTTCCACATAAGCTTCCTCATTCAAGTACCCATTTAGAAAGGCACTTTTCACATCCATCTGAAATAGCTTGAACTTCAGAAGACAAGCAATTGACAATAGGAGTCTGATTGATTCCAGCCTGGCTACAGGTGCAAAGGTTTCATCAAAATCAACCCCTTCAACCTGAGTGTATCCTTGAGAAACAAGTCTTGCCTTATTCCTGGTGACAACTCCTTCAGCATCTGATTTGTTCTTGAAAATCCATTTTGTGCCAATGATGTTAGTTCCTTCAGGTCTAGGAACCAGTTCCCAAACTTCATGTTGCTTGAATTGGTTCAGTTCATCTTGCATTGCACCAATCCAGTATTCATCAGTTAAAGCTTCCTTGACATTTCTTGGTTCCATTTTGGACACAAAACAAGAGTTTGAGATGATTTCTCTAGATCTTGTAATGACTCCACTATTGGGATCTCCTATGATGAGCTCTTTTGGATGATCCTTCTGAATTCTGATGGAAGGGATCTTGCTAGCTTCCTTCGATTCAGATTCTGTTGTGGTGGTGTTGGGTAGATCATTCTGTTGGGTTGGAGACTCAAAGAATGTCTCAACATTACAAGGGACATCTATTTCTTCATGATAATCATCAATTATAACATTTATTTATTCCATCATGGCTTTGGTCCTGGAATTGAATACTCTATAAGCTCTGCTGTTTGAGGAGTATCCTAGAAATATGCCTTCATCACTTTTGGGGTCCAGTTTTCTTCTTTGTTCACGATCTGCCAGAATATAGCATTTGCTGCCAAACACATGGAAGTACTTCACAGTTGGTTTTCTTCCTTTCCAGAGTTCATATATGGTGGATGAGGTTCCCTTTCTCAAGGTGACCCTGTTATGGACATAGCAGGCCGTATTCATAGCTTCAGCCCAAAAATACATAGGAAGTCTTTTGGCATGTATCATTGCTCTAGCAAATTCCAGTATGGTCCTGTTTTTTCTTTCCACAACTCCATTTTGCTGAGGAGTTATAGGAGAAGAAAATTCATGACTAATTCCTTCTGAGGAACAGAAATCATCAAACTTGCTGTTTTCAAATTCCTTTCCATGATCACTTCTGATTCTGACAATACACCCTTCCTTTTCTCTTTGAATTTTTTTGCACAATTCTTTAAAAACTTCAAATACATCAGATTTTTCCCTAATGAAGTTAATCCAGGTGAATCTGGAAAAATCATCCACAACCACATATGCATATCTTTTTCCACCAAGACTCTCCACTTGCATTGGTCCCATCAGATCCATATGAAGAAGTTCTAGAGCCTTAGAGGTGGTCAGATGTCTTGACTTTGGATGTGACATCCTAGTCTGCTTACCAACCTGACATTCACCACAAACTCTTCCTTCATCAATTTGCAGTCTTGGAATCCCTCTGACTGCCTCCATGGAGATAATCCTTTTCATACCTCTTAGATGAAGATGGCCAAGTTTTTGGTGCCACAGTTTCACCTCTTTTTCTTCTTTTGCAATGGAACACACAGAGGAGAAATTAGTGTTCTCAGGCTCCCACAAGTAACAGTTGTCTTTAGATCTGACTCCTTTCATTACAGTTTCTTGCTTTTCATTAATTACAAGACATTCAGATTTTGAGAAATTGACCTTGAATCCTAGATCACACAATTGACTGATACTAATGAGATTAGCAGTCAGCCCTTTTACCAGCAGTACTTCATTCATACTTGGAACTCCAGGGCAGTCCAAATCACCAACTCCTTTGATTTCACCTTTAGCACCATCTCCAAAGGTCACAAAACTGGTGGTGTGAGGCTTAACATTATTGAGGAGGTTCTTGATTCCAGTCATGTGTCTGGAACATCCACTGTCAAAGTACCAGTCTTCCTTTGCAGAGACCCTCAGGGAAGTGTGGGCTATCAGGGCAGTAGCCTTTTTCTTCCATTTAGGAGCATGTGGTACCTTTTTAGACTTAGGTTTGACACCTGAGTTCTGATTAGGGTATCCATGCAATCTGAAGCAGAAGGGCTTTATGTGGCCATATCTCCCACAATGATGACATCTCCATCTTTAGTACCTTTTCTTCATATGTCTCTGTTCCTGATGTTGAGAGTTGTGTTGAGACATCTGTTTTGACATTTGCTTATCAGGCCTGATCTTCTTATCTGTACCAGATTTCTTTGCTTCCATAAATCCTAGTCCAGATTTATTTCCCACATTTTGTCCAACCTGAAGGATCTCTTCCAATTTGTCTGTTCCATTAGTCAGCATCTTGGCAGATTTGGTCATTTGATTCAGTTGTGAGTTCAGCAATTGAACTTCCCCTTCTAGATGACTTATAGTTTCAAGGTTTGCCCTTTTTTCAGCCTCCAGCTTTATGATGAGTTTTGATTGTTTCTCATTCTGCACACAGACTTCAGTACTTTTGATACACAATTTCTTGTAAGTATTAGCCAGTTCTTCAAAAGTCACCTCTTCATCACTAATGTCACTTTCAGAGGTACAAACACCAGTTAGAGCAGTAACTAGTTTGGCAGATTCTTCTTCAGAATTACTTTCTGAATCACAGTCAGACCAAGTAACAGTCATTCCTTTCTTTTGTTTCTTAAGAAAGGTAGGACATTCAGCTCGAATATGCCCATATCCTTCACAACCATGGCATTGAATTCCTCTGCCTTGATTTCCCTTCTCTTCTGACCTTGGTCTTCTGCTGGAACTGTCAATGTCAGAGGGAATGTTATGAACATTAGACCTTGACTTTGGATCTATTCTTTTGATGAGTTTGTTGAACTGTCTTCCAAGCATGGCTATAGCTTCTGAAATATTTTCTTCAACATCAGTGTTGGAAACAAGTGCTATGCTCTTGTTCTTCTTGTCACCATTTTCAGTGATCCCCATCTCAAAAGTCTGAAGAGACCCAATAAGTTCATCCACTTTCAACTTGATGATGTCCTGGGCTTCTTCTATGGCAGTTACCTTCATTGCAAATCTTTTAGGCAAGGATCTGAGAATCTTTCTCACCAATTTTTCTTCTGCCATTTTTTCTCCCAATGCTCCTGAGGTGTTGGCAATCTCCAAGATGTTCATGTGAAAGTCATGAATGGTTTCATCTTCCATCATTTTTAGATTCTCAAACTTGGTAGTCAACATCTGAAGCCTTGACATTTTTACTTTGGAGGTGCCCTCATGGGTAGATTTGAGAGTGTCCCAAACTTCCTTGGCCAGTTCATATTGATGTACTAGTCTGAAAATGTTTCTATCAATTCCATTGAACAAGGCATTTAAGGCTTTGGAATTTCCCAGGGCTAACTCATCTTCTTCTTTACTCCAATCTTCCCCAGGTTTCAAACTGATTGTCCCATCTTTCTCAGTTATGGTGGGATGGATCCATCCTTTGTCAGCAGCTCTCCAAGCCTTTTTGTCCAGAGATTTTAAGAAGGCAATCATACGAGGTTTCCAGTAGTCATAATTTGTTCCATCCAGAATTGGTGGTCTATTTCCAAAAACTCCTTCTTTGTCCATAGTGCCAGAAAGTGATATCCCTAGATCTCACCCAGTAATACAGGCAGGGTGCCTGCTCTGATGCCAATTGAAATTCTGGCTGCAGATACTTAATGTCACGTTCAATGTTATGACATCGTATCTGACTTACTATAAGACAGTAAATACAAAAACAGTAAAGAACACAGTCAATTGTTTACCCAGTTCAGTGTGCAACAACACCTACTCTGGGGGCTACCAAGCCAGGGAGGAAATCCACTATAAGAGATATTAATTCAGGAATAAACCAACCAGTTTATCTCCTTCACTTAAGACCTACCCAATGCAACTTCAATCTAAGTACAACTTAAACCTGAGTTCCTACTCACTCCCCCTCAATCACAACAGTGATACATAAAACAATTTGACTAATGAATTGTTGAAGACACTCTTCAAAACATACACTTGATTATGCTTCACAGCTTTTTAATCAAGCAACACAAACACTCTTGCTTCACAGCTTTGAGTGATACACAAACCTAACTTGACTCTGCTTCACAGCTTTAGTCAAGAGACATACAAACACTCTTGCTTCAAAGCTTTGAGTGCTACACAACCCTTACAATTAAAAACCTATTCCAAGTCACTTATCACAATGATAATTGCTTGGATTACAATAGTTAAAACTATACAGCTTCTAAATGATCTTCTGTCAAAAAAGGGATTGCTTTCAAAACAGCAGCTCTGTTGAATATATAGCAGCTGCATCTTCAGTTAGGGTTTCCCCAAAAAGCTAGGGTTAATTCCGTTTGACCTTAAGACTAGGTCACAGGACTTTATCAACCAGGTTAGGGTTGAGCTAGGTTAACCCAAAGAAAACGCAGGATTCTGTTCTGGAAAGACTGAGTCATTTTCCTGAAAAAACTCAGAATTAACCAAACTGCAAACCTGTTAGTTCAGAACAGGATGTCTTAACATTTGTTATGACATCTGAATTCCTGCTTACTGATTTTGGTAAATGTGATCATTTTGCAAAATGCTCAGATACACACTCATAAACATCAGTATCTGTATGACAATATTTTTCTGCAAAGGTACCTAATAAATCTGTACCTAATAAACTAGAATGTTATGACATCAGTCATGGCATTCGTACACCTGGTTTTACCAAAAATGCATGCCAATACATAAACAACTACAGATAACATCCACAACATTGTGACATTCTCCATCCTTGGAGGCCGAAACATTTTATTCTACATTTTTATCATCTTGATCAACATTTTCTTCTTCCATATCTTTTAGGCCAGAGGTAGCAAGTTTCTCAAGTTTTCTATCAGCAACATCATTCTTGGTTGATTCTGCAACAACATTTTTGGATGATTCAGCATCAGTATTCTTAGGATTACATCCTTTGTCATTTGGAGGGGGCATGCGAGCAAGGGGAGTAGAAATCCCAAGCATAACAAATCCTTCATTTAAAACTCTGTCCACAAGCCTTCTGATGCTTTTATCAACATTGGCAGCTTCTTCTTCAATTTTATTGTCAGTAGCAGAAGAGGAGTTTCCTTTATTATCTTTTGATTTCTTGGCTGGTGATGATCTAGGTTTCTTGACCTTTTTATCAAGCGGAGGGATCATTGATAGAGGAGTAACATCCAGTACTCTGTCAAGAGAAAGGCTTTCATTTACAGATTTTGAGGAAGATGACGTGTGATGTTGAGACATGTTTGAAAAGTTTCTGGCACGGAGATGAGGAATGGCAAGGGTCTTTCTTCTGTTGAGGAGAATGAAGAGTTTGTGAAAGTAGAGAGAGGAGAAGTAGTAGAGTGTGGGAAACAATTTTAGGCAGTCTTGTAATGATTGTTTTCTAAAATTTATGCGTTTGAAACACAAACAATATAATATCACTTTAATGATATTCCCACACACTTTTAAATGCTACAAACCCTCATATAAACATATCCCTAACTTTCCTCTTAAATTCTCAAATTGATTAGCATCCAAGGCCTTTGTGAAGATGTCATCCAATTGCAATTCAGTGGCTACATGTTCTAAGGTAACAATTTTTTCTTCAACAAGCTCTCTTATGAAATGATGACGGATGTCAATATGCTTGGTCCTACTATGTTGAATAGGATTCTTTGAAATGTTTATGGCGCTTAAGTTGTCACAGAATAATGTCTTGACATCTTATTTGACATTGTATTCTGTTAACATTTGTTTCATCCAAACCAATTGAGAACAATTGCTTCCAGCAGCTATGTACTCAGCCTCAGCAGTGGATAGAGACACACAATTTTGCTTCTTGCTGAACCAAGATATAAGATTATTTCCCAGAAAGAAGCATCCTCCTGATGTACTCTTCCTATCATCAGCATTCCCTGCCCAATCAGCATCACAAAAACCAGTTAAGGCAGAATTTGATCCATGACATTACAACATCCCATAGTCACTTGTCCCATTCACATATTTGAGAATCCTTTTTACATGGTTGGCATGGCTAACTTTGGGATCATCCTGATATCTTGCACACACTCCTACAACAAAGGCAATGTCTGGTCTGCTAGCAGTGAGATATAGAAGACTTCCTATCATGCTTCTGTAGAGACTTTGATCTACACTCACTCCTTTTTCATCTTTAGTCAACTTCAGATGTGTGGGAGAAGGGGTTCTTTTGTGACTTGCATTCTCCATCCCAAACTTATTTACTATATTCTTGGCATATTTGTCCTGAGATGAAAATATGGAGTCTTCCATTTGTTTAACTTGCAGGCTAAGAAAATAGGTTAGTTCACTAACTAGACTCATTTTAAATTCAGACTGCATCTGCTTGACAAAATGTTGAACCATCTCATTTGATATCCCACCAAATACAATATCAACAACATAGATTTTAGCAATCATAATCTTACCTTCTTCTTCTTTGACAAAGAGAGTCTTGTCTGTGCCACCTTTCCTATATCCATTTTACCCAAGGAACATTGTCAGCCTCTCATACCAAGATCTTCGAGCTTACTTCAATCCATACAAGGCTTTCTTCAGTTTATAGACATGTTTAGGAAAGCTTGGATCAACAAATCCTTTTGGTTTCTAAAAAAACTTCTTCATTCAGGTATCTATTCAAGAAGGCACTTTTTACGTCCATTTGAAACAATTTAAATTTCAAAATGCATGCAACTCCTAACAAATGTCTAATTGATTCAAGTCTAGCCACATGAGCAAAGGTTTCATCAAAGTCTACTCCTTCAATTTGAGTGTATCCTTGAGCAAGTAACCTTGCCTTATTTCTAGTGACCACCCCTTTTTCACCAGATTTATTCTTGTATACCCATTTAGTTCCAATCACATTTGTCCCTTCAAGTCTTGGGACCAGGTCCCAAACTTCATTCCTACTAAATTGTTCCAGCTCCTCTTGCATAGAATTAATCTAGAACTCATCGGTTAGAGCCTCTTTGACATTCTTAGGCTCAATTTTTGATACAAAGCAAGAGTTAGAAATTCCTTCTCTTGATCTGGTAGTAACTCCCTTGTTTGGATCTCCTATGATGAGCTCTTTAGGATGATCTTTCTGAGTTTTGATTGAAGGTCCTTTATTGAGCTGACTAGGCTGTGGATCTTCTTGAGGAGGATTAGAATCAATATTTGTATAATTTGATTCAGTTGGACTATCAGGCAAAGATTTTCCAACATCTTCTAAGACATCTTCTTCAACATTCGATCCTCTATCATCAATAGTGACATTTATTGACTCCATCATTACTTTGGTTCTGGAGTTAAACACTCTGTATGCTCTTCTGTTTGTAGAGTATCCCAGGAATATTCCTTCACCACTCTTGGGATCCATCTTCCTTCTTTGTTCGCGATCAGCTAAGATGTAACATTTACTTCCAAAAACATGAAAGTATTTTACACTTGGTTTTCTTCCCTTCCATATTTCATAAAGAGCAGTTGAAGTGCCTTTCCTTAGAGTGACTCTATTATGAATGTAGCATGCAATATTCATAGCTTCAGCCCAGAAATGGTAGGGAAGCTTCTTAGCATGAATCATGGCTCTGGAAGATTCTTGGAGAGTCCTATTCTTGCGTTCTACAATCCCATTCTGTTGAGGAGTAATGGGAGAAGAGAATTCATGGTTGATTCCTTCAGAGGAGAAAAATACAGCAAAATTGTTGTTATCAAATTCTTTTCCATGATCACTCCTGATTCTTATGACATGACTTTCCTTTTCCCTTTGAAGTTTTTTACAAAGATCTTTGAATACTTCAAAAGTTTCTAATTTTTCTCTAGTAAAGCTTATCCATGTGTATCTAGAAAAGTCATCTACAACAACATGGGCATACTTCTTACCACCAAGACTTTCAACTTGCATAGTACCCATCAAGTCCATGTGAATAAGTTCCAATAATTTTAATGTAGTAAGATGTTGAATCTTTTAATGTGACATCTTAGTCTTCTTTCAAATTTGACAGTCACCACATACCCTTCCTTCTTCTATCTTGAGCCTAGGAATCCCTCTCACTACTTCTTCAGATATAATTCTCTTCATACCTTTCAGATGCAAGTGCCCCAATTTTTTATGCCATAGTTTAACCTCATTCTCTTTGGCTGAAACACATGTTAAGGAGACGTTTAACTCTTGAGAAACCCATAGATAAAAATTGTCATTAGATCTGATTCCTTTCATGAAAACTTCATTCTTTTCATTGCACACTAGACATTCTTCTTTAGAGAAGTTAACTTTGATTCCTTGATCACACAGTTGGCTTATACTTATTAGGTTAGCTGTTAACCCTTTTACAAGTAACACATTATCAAGTTTAGGAACTCCTGAACAGTCAAGCTTCCCAACACCTTTGATTTCTCCATTTTCTCCATCACCAAAAGTCACATAACTGGTGGAATGAGATTTGATATCCACCAACAGATTCTTGACACTTGTCATGTTTCTAGAACAGCCACTGTCAAAGTACCGGTCATCTTTGGTTGATACTCTGAGAGAGGTGTGGGCAATGAGACTTCTAATATTTGACTTAGGAACCCATTGTTTCTTCTTTTTGCTGTTTTGGGGAATCTTATAATTTTTGGAAGGAGGAGAATGTTTAGGATGCCCATACAACTTGAAATAGAAGGGCCTTATATGTCCAAGCCTTCCACATTGATGACATTTCCAGGGCTGGGGATTCTCTCTGGCGTGATTAAGCTTTTTCTTCCCATTATGTCCTTTCTTCACACATGGTTTCCCAAGATGTCCTTTCTTATCATGATGTTTGCCCACATGTTGAGACATTTGATTCAACATCTTTGGTTTAGCCTTGGCATGTGTGAAAACAGATGCAGGCTATTCGGCATGATGTTCATTCTTTATATGATGTTTTCCAGGATTTTCTTTCTTACCGGGATGTTGAGACAATTGATTCGTCATATTTGGTTTAGGCTTGGCATGAGTGGAAACAGAAGAAGGCTCTCAACATGTTCTCTAACATCTTGATAGATTTTACCTTTCTATCAAGATTTGAATTTAGAGAGGACACTTCACTTTCCAGATCAGAAATAGTTTTAAGGTGCTCTTCCCTTTCCTCCTTCAACTGAGTTATAATGGATTTATGTTTCTCCCCTTCAAGATATACTTCTGTACTTATGAGACATAATTCTTTGTATGAAGCAACTAACTCATCAAAGGCCAGTTCCCCATCACTAGACTCTTTATCAAATACGTATTTGCCTATAAATGCTTTCCCATATTTGGCAGATTCTTCAAGATCACTCTCTGAGTCCTCTCAGACCAAGTGACAGGTAGATTTTTCTTTTGTTTCTTTAGATATGTAGGACATTCAGCTTTGATGTGACCAAACCCTTCACATTCTTGACATTGTATTCCCTTCCCTTGAGAATTTTTTTCTTCATCCCTTTTTCTTCCCATGTCAGATGAGATGTTCTTGACATTTGACCTTTGGTTCCTGTCCCTTATTTTTATCACTTTATTAAATTGTCTTCCAAGCATAGCTAGGGCATTTGATATTCCACCATCTAAATCCAGATCACATTCCTCTTCTTCATCTTCAGTATTGGATACAAAAGCTATGCTTTTGTTTTTCTTCTCAGATCTTTCATTTATGCTCAATTCAAATGTTAGAACGAATCCAACAAGTTCATCCACTTTAATTTTTTCAATATCTTGGGCTTCTTCTATAGCAGTTACCTTCATATCAAATCTCTTGGGAAGAGACCTGAGCATCTTTCTCACTAATTTGTCTTCAGGTATTTTCTCTCCTAAAGAACTTGAAGCATTAGCAATTTCAAGGATGTTCATATGGAAGTCATTTATACTTTCACCATCTTTCATCCTTAAGTTCTCAAATTTTATGGTGAGCTGCTGAAGTCTTGACATCTTAACTTTGGATGTGCCTTCATGAGTAGATTGAAGAATTCCCCATGCATCCTTAGCAACCTCACAAGTATTCACCAATCTGAAAATATTCTTGTCAATTACATTGTATATGGCATTCAAGGCTTTATAATTTCCAAGAGCAATATCATCTTCTTCCATAGACCAATATTGTTCTGGTTTAAATTCAGAAGTAGGTTCTCTATTTTATCCCAATTTGACAGGGTGTTTCCATCCTCTTAAAACTTCTTTCCAAGCTCTGCTGTCTAAGGACTTTAGAAAGGCAACCATACGTGGTTTCCAGTAGTCACAATTACTTCCACCAAGAATGGATGGTCTGTTCATAAATCCTCCTTCCTTGTCCATGTTACCAGAAAGTATCTTCCTTGGATTTCACCCAGATAAAGAGCAGGATGCCTTCTCTGGTACCAATTGAAATTCTGGTATCAGATATGTGATGTTGAAAGAGATGTTACGACACAAATATCTGTTTCAAAGTAAGGTGCAGTAAAATCAAAAGCAGTAAAAACACAAGAGATTGGGCTTGGGCTTGAAAACAAATATTCAAATCTTTTGAATCTTTCCATAAAAACAGGTTAAGATGCAATTTGAAAAACTATTCCTCCATATTTTTCGCAACATGTAGTTCACAAGTCCTGAGTTGTAGAGTGCTGGAAATCAAGAAACAAAAGACCTAATTGATTTTGGGCTGAGATCAGTTCAGTAGGCAGATGTGAAGACATTTGCTTTGACATCATTCAAAACAGTTTTACTCCAAATGTTAAGACATTTAGAAAAACATTAACAGGTCTTGTTTTACCAAAATTGCTTCCAATAAACAATTACATAATAAAGGAAAGGGTGAAAAGAACAGGAAAGACCTTTTGAGAATTTTCTTGATTTCGGGGGGTAGGTTATGAAAAGGGAAGATGTTAGCACCCTTTTCATCCGTAGTTATCTACGGGCTCTTAGTTGTTAGCTCACTTTTGAAATGCTTTGTAAATGTGTTTGCGCTTGAAAATATTTTGAAAAGACCATTGTTGGGAAAATTTTTTAATGATTCTTGTCTCTATAAGAATGCATAAAAAGTGTTGACTTTGAAAATATTTCATGAAAATGTTGGTGTGTTGAAGGATGTTTGTTTTGAAATGTTTGTGAGCAAGAATCTACGAGCGTTCTACCTACTTAAAAGAAAGTCTTTATTCTTTTCTTCCTCCTTTAGATAGTGCTATCTTACAATTAGTTGATAGGAAGCCCAATCATTGGATGTGAAGGAACATACATGGATCATCATACAGTCATAGAAGGCAACTTGTAAGATGTTTTAGCAATTATCGTAAGGGACTAAGATCATTTACCGAAGGCAACATTGACGGGTCATCGAGGGACTATGATCTCATAATCAAGGGTGTTTGCTAAAACATCCCACGTTCGAGGGACATGACTGTTTTATCCGAGGCAACAAGTGTGGTTTACCCTAGAGGTACATGTGTGCAAAGTGTGCTTGATTCAATTATTTTATCTTGAATTAAGTTTGTCTAATGTTTGATTTTAATCTTGCCATACAAACCCTAATTACTAAAAATAATAAGGAAAGCAATAAATTTCCGAAATTAAATATCCTACTCTATTACAATGCTTTGGGAATGGGGGATACAAATTTACAAATGGGGATGACAAGTAAAATAAATACTAATTACTATTACAAGGCTTTTCTAGTTGCATAAATCATAAATGCGAAATTGTAAAATGCGCAAAGAAATGTAAAGTGAAAAGGAATTGTTTTTGTGGTTTTTGATAGAAAAGGTTTTATGGTTAACCTAAATAATCTAATTAATTTACAAGACAAATCAATTAAATATTAAACAAAAATCTAAAGTCTAAGTTGATTAGAAAGAAAATTAAATAAACATAAGTCTAATTTAGTTTTAATTCTAAAAGAAATTAATTAGTTTTATTCTGATTATTTAAGAAAAATACATTTTGTATTTAAATTAAATTAAATAAAATAGATAAAAAAATGAAAAAATATAAAAGAAAATCAAAATTTGGGCCTGAGTTAAATGTAAAAGAGAGGGAGAGAAAATCATTTTGATAGGCCCAACATAAGCCTTTTTCTGTTTAAATTAGAAACAAAATAAAAAGAATGAAATAGGCATGTGGTTAGTAAGAAATCAGGGGGTGATAGGAAGAAAAATGAAGGAACAATTATGGCCCAAGGCCCACGCGTGCTGGAAAAGGAAAATAGCATGGAAAAATATAAAAATGGGACGCTGGGGCTCAAAGCCAGGTCATAAGGGTTAACAGACGCGCACTTTAACCAATGGGGTAGTGATCCATCTGTTGGTTTATGCAAAAATTATTCCATTTAATATAAAACCCTTTCTGAATGAACACCTTCTTCTTCCTCGCTCCAGCCACCGTTGATGCATTTTTGAATTTTCAAACTTGCTCATTTCTCAACCAAATCAGAAAGTGTAAACATCAAACTTATTAGAAATTTCATCACGATTTCAAATATGTAAATAACTTGAACTAACACTCAAAGATGAACACGAATTTCTGTTGGTACCAAATTCTGACCTATTTTTCTGAAACATCAACTTCAAAATGCACATCACTCAGGAAAGATAAATGATAACTAAGGGCATGGTTAGCTACATGGAAATGATATCTACATTTTGTCTTTACAAAATAACTATCAATGATGATTGTATGAGAAGTTAAAAGTTAAGAAAACTTACCTCAAAACTGGAATTCGTGTTTTGAATTTGAGCACTCCTGGATGTGTTATGATGATCTGAATAGCTTCAGTAGAATCCTAGGAAGCTAATGCAAATCTTACTTTGGATTGAGAGTGGTTGAATCTCCCTGTAGAAGTCAATGTGCAGATGACTGTTTTTGGAAATTGAGGATGGTGATGGAGGTGTTGCAGTTGTGTAACAGGGTCCTGGATATATTATAAATGATATATGGAAACTTTGTGATTGATTTTGAGTGAGAACACACGAGTGAAATATTAGTTTGAGATTCAAGGCCAGAAATGCCACAAAAATGGAGTTCGAGAACAAGTTTGAGTTTAGGGGTATTTGAGGGAGTTTCAAGGCTTGTGCATTCATGTTTGGCTTGAAAATAGTGCCTATATGTATAGGCAAAAGGTTTTAGGACTTGAAGTGATCAGATTCACAAGATCACATGTTATGGTTTTTGACTTGTTTTTGAAGCAATCTTGACAAACATTGTTCCAATGCATAGTACAAGGAAATATAGAGTATTTAGAGACTTTAAACATGCTTATTTGATCTTGTATATCTAGTGTGTTCAGAACAAACAAGTTAGAGGCTCAAGACAAGTTGACTTTGTGATTAAAGCAACTTTACAAGAATGGCAATGTTACTTTGTGCCAAAAATGGATGAATCTCTTGGACAATGGATCAAATCCTTGGATCATAGCTCTAATTGTTGTGTAAACACTTAATTATGGAGTTATTTGCAAGTTAGAAGCCTTCAAAGAAAGATTTATGCAACATGGCTTGAGATTTGATCAAGTGTTTATCATCAAAATGACCTAAAATTAAAGAATGGATGTCCAACTTCTTCTCTTCGATTCTCCTAGCTCAAATATGATATCTTAAAGTTCATTGACATTTTGGAAAGCTTGAAACATTGTATACAACCTTTATGTTGACCACTTTGCCTAAGTCATCTTGGAACTAGGTGAAAATTGGTCAAGAAGTTAGGTTAAAAATCTGCCTAAACTTGTTGAAAATTTCACTAAGTGTTTTATTAAAAATGTCAATACTTCATGAGCCTATATCTTCAAATCTAAGAATTTTTTGGACATCAACCCTTAATACCAAGTTGTATAATTTATCAAGATCTACAACTTTCATGTTGAAATTTTTCCTTGAATCATCTTGCATCATGGTGAAAAATTGTCATGAAGTAATGAAATTATCAAGGTTAAAAACACTTAGAAATTTTATAAGTCTTCAAAACTTTGACTTTTTTGTGGAATTTCTTGATTCTTGTTGACCAAGTTTAATATATTTTGAGTACCTTGATGAATCTTGATCTTTGAAATTCAATGTTGACCAAAAAGTCAAAAAGTTTGACTTTTTGTGTATCAGTCGACTTTTCATCAGCTGATCAAAATTTCAACTATGAATCTTTTGATCTTGATAAAGGATTTGAGCCATGAAATTAGGTCAACATGTTGTGTTTGAATCCTTGAGATCATGCTTCAAAACATTAGGTCATGTACTTGGTCAAAAGTCATCGATCAATCATTCTCAATTAAAACCCAAATTTTGACCATTTTGCCCCTTTGATGATTTGAATGCTTTTCTTGAGGAATTGTCATCAACACTTGATAAATTTATGGATATTAATTTAAAATGTTGATGTTGGCCAAAAATTATGAAGTTTGACTGTATATTGACCACATTTAACTTTTTATCCAATATAGTTGATTTTCAGTCATCTGAGTAATTGACTGAGCAAATTTTTGATGCAAAACATGAAAATTGGTATGAGCAACCTTGGTTACCTATAATGAACCATGAAAGTCATTTGAGGCATGAAAATTCCAATTGTCCTTGAGAAAACCAAAACCCTAATTTGGAGTCAATGCTTAGGAGGTGAGCTCATCTAATTAAACCCTTGAGAGCCCTTGAGCATTTGAGATCTTTGGGTGAGGAATGTCTTGAGAAAAGAGAGGGAAAATTTTGGGGTACAACAGCTGCCCCTATTTAATCTTCTTAAACCTAAGGAGTTAGGTTGACTCGCTTTCCATTCATGACTTGAAGGTAGAAGAGGATTGGACACTTAAGTGCCCAGAAATTTGCACTCGTCTGTGCATGAAATAAATCTATTTGTTGATTATATAGGAAATGGGCTTAAAGATGCCATGTGGAGAGATGACGGAGATTCATCGGACATAGGCTTAAAGATGCCATCCAGGATGAATGTTGATAGAAATTTAGACCAAGTCATAGCTTGACTTCAATTGGAAAAGAATCAAAATAAATCTTTAGTTGATTTAAACTGAACCAGAAAAAGTGTCTACTGGAAAAGAATCAAAATACATATTTATGGCGATTTAAATTGAACCAGAAGATGCCTGTCTTTGTCTTTAACTTGATAAGAATCAGATTAAATCTGAACCAGAAAAAGTGTCTATCAGAAAAGAATTAGAATAAATCTTTGGGCGATTTAAACTGAACCACCAGAAGTCTGTATTTGTCTTTGACTGGATAAGAATCAGAATAAATTTGAACCATAAAAAATATCTACCGGAAAAGAATCAGAATAATTCTTTGGGAAATTTCAACTGAACTAGCAGATGTTTGTATTTGTCTTTAACTAGATAAGAATCAAAATAAATCTGAACCAGAAAAAGTGTCTACCGGAAAAGAATCGGAATAAATCTTTGGGCGATTTAAATAGAACCAGCATATGTCTGTATTTATCTTTAAGTGGATAAGAATCAGAATAAATCTGAACCAGAAAAAGTGTCTACCATAAAAGAATCAGAATAAATCTTTGGGCAATTTAAACTAAAGCAACAAATGTCTCTATTTGTCTTTAACTAGATAAGAATCAGAATTAATCTTTGGTTGATTTAAACTGAACCAGAAAAGCGTCTACTGGAAAAGAATCAGAATAAATCTTTGGTCAATTTAAGATGAACCAGTAGATGTTTGTATTTGTCTTTAACTGGATAAGAATCAAAATAAATCTGAACCAGAAAAGTGTCTATCAGAAAAGAATCAGAATAAATCTTTGGGCGATTTAAACTGAACCGACATATGTCTTGAATTGTCTTTAACTGGATAAGAATCCGAATAAATATTTGGTTGGTTTAAAATGAGCCAGAAATGGTCTACCGAGAGAAGTATCAGAATAAATCTTCGGTCGATTTAATCTGAGCCAACAGAAGTCTTTAAATCTTTAACTGAGAAAAGTATCAGAATAAACCTTTGGTTGATTCAATCTGAGCCAGAAAAAGGTCTACTGAGAGAAGTATCAGAATAAATCTTTGGTCGATTTAATCTGAGCCAGCAGATGTCTTTAAATCTTTAACTGAGAGAAGTATCAGAATAAACCTTTGATTGATTTAATTTGAGCTAGAAAAAGGTCTACTGAGAGAAGTATCAGAATAAATCTTTGGTCGATTTAATCTAAGAAAGCCGATGTCTTTAAATATTTAACTGAGAGAAGTATTAGAAGAAATCTTTGGTCGATTTAATTTAAGCCAGCCGATGTCTTTAAATCTTTAACTGAGAGAAGTATTAGAATAAATCTTTGGTCGATTTAATCTGAGCCTGAAAAATGTCTACTGAGAGAAGTATCAGAGTAAATATTTGGTCGATTTAATCTGAGTCAGATGTCTTTACATATTTAACTGAGAGAAGTATCATAATAAATCTTTGGTCGATTTAATCTGAGCCAGAAAAAAGGTCTACTGAGAGAAGTATCAGAATAAATATTTGGTCGATTTAATCTGAGCCAGCAGATGTCTTTAAATCCTTAACTGAGAGAATAAATATTTGGTCGATTTAATCTTATCAAGAAAAAAGGTCTACTGAGAGAAGTATCAGAATAAATCTTTGGTGGATTTAATCTGAGCCAGTAGATGTTTTTCTCTTTAACTGAAAGAAGTATCAGAATAAATCTTTGGTCGATTTACTCTGAGCCAGAAAAAGGTCTACTGAGAGAAGTATAAGAATAAATCTTTGGTCGATTTAATCTGAGCCAGCAGAGGATTGAAAGAAATGTTTGTCGTGTAGACATTCACCTCGTCCTGCTTAGTTGTCCACATATAGTTACCGTGTCTTGTTTCAGGAATTAATCTGGAACTATTTTGAAAATTGTTGGTGATATTCATATGTTTGACTGATCTTTCCTGAAAAGGTAAAGAGTTAGCTATATGCAATGTCATGATGTATGAAATGCATTGCATAATGACGTTCTTAAAATAAATGAGATTATGTTATATGCGTTTCTTTATGCATATGTTATGATGTATGAATGTGAAATGTTGTTGAAGTGTATATGTACACCCGTGCAGTACCTTTATCTGGGAAAATAAATCCCTGACAATTGTTAGGGAAGAAGAGTATGTGTATCTTTAATCTTGTCTAGAATGTTTCTGCTGGGGATTCTTGCTTACTCTTTGAGGAAACTCTATAGGAGATGTATTGATTTCTGCTTGGGGAGTGGAGTTTAGAAACCTTGGCCGTCCGTTGCCCTACTGGGGAATTTATTTCTTATATACCCTGACCGGGGATAAAAGAGATGCATAATCTTCTGATTCGTCTGGGGAAGATAATTCTTATATACCCTGATTGGGGATAAAAGAGATGGATAACCTTCCGACTCGTCTGGGGAAGATAAAGTTTAACTGGTATCTGGTCGGGTTCCAGGCTTTACTGCTACTTTCTGGGGATAGTGATGACTTTACTGGGGAGAAGAAATTTGTTAGTGATTTGTAGTACTCAAGCTGGGAAATCTGTAGGTTGTTGGGGAAACAAACCCTGTTGGGGAAATAAACCATGTTGGGGAAATAAACCCTGTTGAGGAAATACACCCTTGTTTGATGGAGAAGTGCTCTGCTGAGGAAACAAATCTCTTCGGGAAATTGATTTTGCTAGAGAGGAGAACTTTGCAAGGTTTATTTTTTTCAGTCTTGGGAAACTAAACTCAGTTGGGGAAGAGAATTTCCATGCATTGAGCTAATTGGATCTCCATAGGTTGGTAATATTGTTGGAAAAGATATTATACTCTTTTATCTGTTGGAGATCTTCCGGGGAGGTGGTAGGGAATGTATCCTTATTTGTGAAGATTATTCTGTGGGGATAATCTCATAGAAGTAACTCTCGCAACTTCACTAGGGATAATCTTATGAAAGGGACTCTGTGGGGATATATGGACAACTTGGATGTCATCCCAGCTCCTAACATTTTTGAGTAAATGTTTATTCCTATCCTTATGTATATGTTTGTTAATAGTAAATCATGTTCATATGCATATGCTCATTCAATTTTAGTCATTGGACGTTTTTGCAAACAAAATAGAAAAAACAAAAAGTTTGGACTTTGAAGTATATTTTTATTGATATTTTGCCTATAAACATGCGAGTTTGTACAAAGAGACAAAAATCCTCGTAAAAGGAAGTCATCATGAAATTAAAAGAGTACACAATAAAAACAAATGTATATAGCCATGTGGAAGTGATCTCTTCGCTTTCCAACTTTGCTATTGCCCCTATGCCTTTGAATATCTCATCCCTTGCTGTTGGAAGACTTTAATTGAACTGATCTGGTACCATTTGAACTTTTGATCTTGTTAATAAAGCTGGCTGTAAATGATCCAATGGGACATAGTCGTATGCTTTAATCCTTAACTTTTGCCTAGACCACCTTTTCAGGTTTTCAGTCCACTAGGATACCCTTTTTTTCTCAAGCGACCTTCCCAGGTTTTCGACTTGTCGGGTGTACAATCTTTATATTTATATCCCTAATTTTTTCCCGAACCTCTTTGGTTCGCCGGGATTACCTTATTTTTTCCTATGTATGTCAACCTAGCGGGTCATTTTTATGCGTAGTATTATTTGACGATGTCCGGGTTTACGGGGTATGGGAATTCTTCACTGTCCATGGTGGTTAGTATCATAGCACTTCCCAAGAACACTTTCTTGACAACAAATGGTCCCTCGTAAGTGGGAGTCCATTTGCCCCTAGGATCACCTTATGGTAGGATGATGCGCTTTATTACCAAATCACCAGTCTGATATACCTGTTGCTTGATCTTCTTGTTAAAAGCTTTGATCGTACATTTCTGGTACATCTGACCCTGACAGATAGCAGCCAACTTCTTTTCATCAATCAAATTCAATTGGTACAACCTTGTTTGAATCCATTTGTCTTCACCTAAGTTTGCTTCTTTCATAATCCTTAGGAAGGAATCTGAACTTCGACAGGCAGGACAACTTCCATGCCACAGACCAAAGAGAAAGGGGTTTCCCTAGTTGTTGTTCGCGCAGAAGTATGATAGACATGAATAGGAAATGGTAGCATATCATGCCAGTCTCTATAGGTCACAACCATCTTTTGCATAATCTTCTTTATATTCTTGTTGGCATCTTACACTGTTCCATTCATCTTAGGTCTATATGGAGAAGAGTTATGATGTTTGATCTTGAGCTGCATGCAGAGTTCAGTGATCATGACATTATTGAGGTTGGCACTATTTTCAGTGATGATTCTCTCAGGGATACCATACCACCAGATGAGGTTATGCTTGATGAACCGGGCCACCACATTCTTGGTAACTGAGGCAAATGAGGCTGCTTCAACCCATTTTGTGAAATAGTCAATGGTGACGAGAATGAAGCGATGTCCATTAGATGCAGTAGGATTGGTTTCTCCGATCATATCAATGCCCCACATTGCAAATGGCCAAGGACCAGTCATGACATTCAAAGGAATTGGAGGCACATGAACCTTATCAAGATAAATTTGGAACTTGTGGCAAGTCCTCGAGTGGTGATGATAATCAGTTTCCATGGTCGACCAATAGTAACCAGCTCTCAGAATCTTCTTGGCCATAGTGTGTCCATTGGAATGAGTACCAAAGATGCCTTTGTGCATGACTTCCATGATTTTCCCTGCTTCCTTCTTGTCCATACAACGGAGCAGGGTTGAATCATGAATGCACTTGTAGAAAATCCAGTTGCTCAGAAAGAACTTGGCTGAGAACCTTCGCAGGAATTTCTTGTCATTGATTGACGCCCCTCGGGATAATCTTAGGCTTCAAGAAACCTTTTCACCTCTTGAAACCAAGGCTTTTCTTCTACTCCATCAATATCAATCTCATAGTAGTGCGTTGGTTCATCAAATCTGTCGACAGTGATTCAGGGAGCTTTGTTGTCCCATTTGACCTTGAACATAGATGACATGGTAGCCAAAGCATATTGTTGTACCCCAAAATTTTCCCTCTCATTTTTCAAGGCTTTCCTCACAAAGATTCTCAAAGTTCAAGCTTACACAAGTACATTGGGATTTTCCAGCACCAGAATTAAAAGGAAACTGTCAAAAAGAGAGAAAACAGATAAAAATAATATTTTGACAAATTTGGAGGAAAATAGGTCTCCTTCAATTCAGCCCCCTTCAATTGGACTTTGCACCTCCTTCGATTGCTCAAAAGTTGCTTCTAGCGTGACTCTTTCGTTTGGGCATGTGACTTCTTGTTGTAGGCTTCGTTTGTGTCTTCCACTGCCTGCATGTTTGCTTTGAGTACCAAATTTTCTGCCACATGTGCCCCCTGCAAGGCAAATTCTTCGATTTGGACAAAATAGCTTCCTACAAGCTTACTTTGATTGGGCATATGTTGCCTACATGTTTGTTTAGTTTGGACAAGCTTCAATGGGATAAAATAACCATCTCTATGCATCCTTCGAATCCACTTGCACCAAGGGCCTCTTGCAGACTTTTCCTCTCACAAGTTTTGTTTGAGCCAAGAGATATCTTCATACAAGATTTGACTAAGTTCTTGCTTCCTTTGAAAGAACACCCTTCGATTCAGAAATCAGGAACTTCCCTCACGCTAAAAGGAAATGACTCCCTTTATGATTGTTTCGACCCACATGCTTCGATTGGGCAACATGCTTCCTTCGAACACGAGCTTTCGATTGGGCGATATGTTTGCTTCAATCCAAGCTTCGACCGGGCATTAGCTTCATTCGAGTAAGCTTGTTTCGACAACAAGCTTCGATTGAGGCAAAGGCTTCCTTCGAACAAATGTGCTTCGATCTCATTCCTGCATACAAGCCTTCGTTTGGGAATTCACCTCTGGCCATGCCTGCATGCAAGCTTCAGTTGAGCAAGGGCTTCATGCCACTTGGGTTACATCTTTCGTTTGGGTATTGAAAGCTTCCTTCGATTCAGAAGGAAATGATCTTCATACAAGCTTCCATTGAGTTTTTGTTTCCCTTTGAAACAGTGTCCCTCGACTCAGGAATGTCCTTCGACCCAGGAAGTAAAGGCCTCCTTTTGGTTTTCTTCAATTCAAAAAGTCAATGATCTTCTGAAAGCTTCCTTCGATTCAGAAGTTAATAACCTTCTGAAAAGTGTCATTCGATTTCACCATTCGCCCCTCACCTGTTTGCCTTGGATTCATAAGTTTTCCATTGGATGAATGGCTACCTTCCTGTGACTTTCAAATTCATCTTCATGTATGATTCGAATGCGCCTTCATATCACCTTCGAATCCATCTGTAAACCCTTCAATACGCCATAGTCCTGCATTATGACACACAACTTGGTGGTCCATTCGAAGGACTTTCCATAGTTGGGGAATAATTGTTCTCTTACTTTGGAGTCTGGTCGAAGGTTTGGGCCTAAGTTATTAAAAGCAAGAAGACTCAAAATGGCATATTCAGCTAAAAAGGGCCATTCGAAGAACACACAGTTGGTTCATTCGAAGGACACAACTGGTGAAAATGAATGTTGTGTTGTTCTAGTCTGGTCGAAAGGTCTAGAAAGATGGAGGATTCGACTCAAAAGATCAAGTTGAACATTTAGACCCATAGGCTAGGCTACGTGTTTTCACTTTTCAGGCCTCAAACCTATGACTCACCCTATACTTAATTGTTTATGCAAGCTAAAATAGGCCTTTACCCATTTGTTGTCCAAGACCACTTGCAGTTAATAGCATAATACTACCATTTAGAAAATTTTGTCTTGAGTCTTGCGCCTGTTTTTCCTTCAGAAAGAAGCAACCCATCTGAACCATTCTTCTTGCTTTTATGGCACAAGTGGACACTTACTTTCCAACTGAGCCTTATTTTATTATTTTTTCTCCCCAAGCTTCCCAAAAGCCTTTCTCTATAAATAGAGAGTTCATTTGCACAAAGAAAAAGAGGAGAAAAGAGAAGAGGAGAGGAGGGGAATGTGTCTTCAAAATTCTCACACATCATAAAATTCTCAAACACTTCAATACTTGTGAAATAAAAAAAACCGGAATCATCGTTACCTCCTTCAATTCTGAAGAACAACACATTCTAGTTTCCTTCGACTCAAGGAGCATCCCACTTGTTCCTTCCTTTGAATCCAGCAAAGAAGGATATTTCACTTGTTTTGCTCTTTCGAATCCAGTGTCGAAGGCCTACCCTGAGTCTTTTCCTTCAAATCCAGAGGCATTCAAAGCAACCGCTTCAAAGTCCAGAACACGCTCCAACCTCTAGCAAGGTAAGTCATTTTTAACCTTTGGTCCTTCGTTTCCAGCATAGCATGTAAATAAGTTTTCTTTTTTATTTAAAACATGTACATACTATTTTCTTCTTTTTGTTTTGTTTTCACTCTCTTAATATGTGTCATGGTTAACAATCTTCCTGGCTTTTGCTCTTGGTACATTTAAATACGCTTTAAAGAACTAATTTAGTCTTAAGGTGATGTTGGCATGGCCTTAGGCCATATTACTATTCAAACTCAAATGAAAGAAATAAGAGACAAAAAATTAGAAACAAAGCCTCTGGCTTCCGTACTAACCTTCGGGCCAAATGATAGAGGAAGTCAAAAGGCACAACATGCTGGCCTCCAGGCCCCAATCGAAAGCCAAAATATGTTGGCTTCTAGGCCCCAGTCGAAACTCATTATTTCACCCCTTTTCAGGTAAGGCCGAAGAGGGCCAAAAATGGCAGAATCGAATGGTTGCTGCCCTAAGTCGAAAGATCCATTTTTCTTGCTTTTACCTTATTTTTGCCTTTATATTTTCATGCAATTCAAAATGGTTGTAATAGTGTAGGATTTATTTTTTGCACTCTTTTATTACCTTCATATAAATGTTAAGTAATTAGGTGTGTATGGCAAGATAAAATCAACAAGTAGAAAACCCAAAAATCAAAGACAAAATGCATGCAATCAAACACGTTTACACACATGCACCCTTAGGGAAATTCAACTTGTTGCCTTACAAAAATGGCCATGTTATGCATGTAGGATGTCTTAGCACAAACAAATCGAAAAAGATCATAGTCCCTCGACGACGCTATCAAAATTTCCTTTCAAAATGATCTTAGTCCCTACAGAAAAGTGCTAAGTCATTTCACAACATTGCTATCATGACTATACGATGACCCACATCTGTCCCTTCACGTCCAACGATGGGGCTTCTTATCAAATCAATGGTAAGATAGAAACATATAAAGGAGGAGGAAAAACACATCTAAAACCTTTTGAGTAGGTAGATTACTTTTACTTACTTGCTCAATTTCAAAACAAACATCCTTGCTATTTTTTAAAACAATCACATACACTTTCCAAAACATCTTCAAAACACTTTTCAAACATTGAAATATTTTCAAAAGCTCAACACTTTGCATACATTCTTACGAACGGGAATCATTGCAAAGTTCGCCTAAACGATGGCACCTTTTCAAAATACTTCAAAAAACCACACAAAAGCACAATTTTCAAACAAAAGCAAGTGATCTAACAAGTAACTAAGAGCCCATGGAAAACCATGGATGGAAAGGGTGCTAATACCTTCCCTTTTCATAATCTACCCCCCAAACTCAAGAAAACATCTCGAAAGGTCTTTCCTGTGCTTTTTCACCTTTCCTTATTGGATAAAATAAAAGTCGGTGGCGACTCTTGCTAAACCGCAACATTTTGCAAACACAAACGCAAAACCCCAAGTCAGTTCTCCCACCGTATCACAGAACTGGAGACTCTGTTGGGGAAAGTTTTAAAAGTGGGGTTACCTTAGGGATACATCATACTTATTTGCTTATATTGTTTGATTTTCTTGCTTTATATTTTGGTTCCTTGTTTGGGTTATTGTTTTAAACCCTACACCCGAATTTGGGGGATACATTTTAGGTAAGTAGCAATAAACTGTGAGGGAACTGTATGGGGTATACCAACACGGTTGAAGCAGTAACTACGTTGATGTGGCACTTTGGTTGGTACCAGTAACCCTTGAGTCATTCAAGGAGAGTACGGGGCCGCCGCATGGTGTCATAAAGCATCAACTGACCTTAGAACCTTACTTGATCAACTTGGCCATTAGGACGTAGTGAGATGATTGGCTTTGGTGCAGTCCAAAGTTGGTCGATACTCGATGCTACACTCATTGAGGTTTGACTCTTGAGTTTTGTTTGGTTGTGAGTCAATCGCTTATCGAACGAAACTTGGGGGGAAGATCAGTGATATTGAGATCCTTTAGAACCCGGTTACTTTTAACTAGGACAAGTTGAGCCAACTAAAACTTCAAGCGGGTACTTACCTGAAAACCCCATGCAAGCCCAAACCGAGGACTTGTTTGCTTTATATATGCACTTGTACATAAACATCATAAACATCATGAACATCATAAACATCATAAACATCACTAACCATTTCAAGGATTTTTGGATTTATCTTTGTTCTGTTTTGTAGGACATGGCCTCTGCTCGTAGGAGCACTATCCAAGTCAGTCTTGTGAGGGTACCTCCACAACTCAAGGATTTAGTATCAAGGGTCCCTGAAGATTCCCTATTCACCAAAAGACATGGCCGACTCCTTAGTTTGGTTACCTCAAGTATTGAAGAAGATATGATAAAAGTGCTTGTCCAATTCTTTGACCCTTTACATTATTGCTTCACTTTCCCTGATTACCAACTTGTGCCCATTTTGGAGGAATTTTCTCAACTCATAGGGATCCCCATTCTTAATCAGTTCCCTTTCAACGGTATTGAAAGAGACCCTAAAATTGAGGAAATTGCCCGAGCTCTACATTTGCAACCATCTGATATAGTAGCAAATTGTGTAACAAGGAGTGGTGTTAAAGGGTTACTAGCAAAGTTTTTATTGGAGAAGGCTCAAGAGTGTTGGGATATTTTGGATCTACAAGCCTTTGAGTAAATTCTGGCTCTTCTCATATATGGATTGGTACGTTTTCCAAATCCTGACCAATTTATAGATGTGAATGCGATTAAGGTTTTCATGTCTCGTAATCCGGTGCCTACATTGCTTGGAGACATATTGCATTCTCTTCACTCTCGCACTTTGAAGAAAAGGGGGACTTTGATGTGTTGCACTCCTCTATTGGATAGGTGGTTTATTTCGCACCTACCTCGATCCGTGGTGAAAAATGAACAAGGTATGAGATGGTCTAAAAGATTGATGTCACTTTCGCATGCTGATATCCGTTGGTATTATCTCTCCTTAGAAGACATTACCGTCATTGATTGCTGCGGGGAATTCCCTAATGTCCCTCTACTTGGCATTAGGGGAGGCATTACTTACAACTCTTGTTTAGCTTTGCGACAATTTGGATATGCTAGAAGAGATGTCCCTCATGAGGTACTTATCCAAGGAATTGCATTTGACTACGAAAGCGACACCCAAGGTTACCGCTAAAGATTTATACGAGCTTGGGGTATGGTTAACAAAATCGATAGCAAGACATTAGGGCATAAGAATTCCATTCCTTTGGAGCCTTATCTTAAATGGGTGAGGGCCCGCGCTCAAAGTCTCAAGATGCCTTATGAAGCCGTCTTACCTATTATCATGGATCCAATAGTCGAGGGAGACATTCCACATATGATCATCTATCCTGATATGCCTACTTCTCTTGAAGATTTGCAAAACGCTTGGATTCAGTTAAAAGGAGAACGAGACACCTTCAAAGCCAAGTTCTATGAAAGCGAGACTAAGATATTGGAGCTTACAAGGGAACTTCATGAAGAAAGGAGCTTAAACACCTACATTGCGCCAAAGAAGATGCGCACAACTTTTATGTCTTAGGAGTTTACTTTATGCTTATTTCTGTTGTTGTAAGCCCAAGAGGCATGTTTGTATTCAAATCAAGGATTATTTAATGCAAGTTAACGTTTGTTCACTATTTGTCTATACAAATTTAAATTCTTTAAATCCTTGAAATCATTTGCATATTGCATGTTCATGCATCATGACATGACAGGTGTCCGCATAACAGGTTTCCTTATCTCTCCGCTGTTTATTTCAGCAAGATGGATCTAGAGAAAACCGTGACGGAACTTCAAGCCCAGAACTCTTAATTTTAGGAAGCTTTACTCACCCTGGCCAAGGGGCAGCAGGATATGATGGCCTTGTTGGCCACTAAAAAGAAGCCAAAGAAGAAATCTCTACTCAACATGGGTAAAAGTTTCAAAGAGACAATCCGTCAAATTCAAGTAAAGGAAGGTTCATCCGAAGAGGACGAGAACCAAATTGGTGAAGTCAAGAGTACTCAGGCCGACTGTATCAATGACCAAGAATCTGATGATGATTATTTCAATGAACAATATCCACCCGCAGATATCAAACACAAGCAACTAGAAGACAGATTGAAAGCAGTTGAAATCCAAGCTATTCCCGGTTTGAATTTTGATGATTTGGGCTTAATCTCTGGGGTAGTCATTCCCCACAAGTTCAAAATACCAACCTTCGCAAAATACGATGGGGTTTCTTGCCCAAAGCTCCATTTGAAGTCCTATATGCGCAAGATACAACCGCACACTGCTGATAAAAAACTCTAGATTCACTTTTTCCAAGAGAGTCTGGCTGGAACACAACTTGAATGGTTTTATCAGTTGGATGGCTCTCGCATCAATACTTGGGAGGGTCTAGCTACTGCCTTCTACCATCAATATCAGTACAACGCCGACTTGGCACCGACGGGGGTTAAATTGCAAGGTATGACCATGGGGAAGGATTAAGGATTTAAGGAGTATGCACAAAAGTGGAGAGACCTTGCAAGTAGGGTCCAACCTCCCTTGACTGATAGGGAACACATTGATATGTTCATGAGCACATTATCTGGTACTTTCTTTAATCTGTTGGTTGGCTTCTCTTCTTCTGGTTTCACCGAATTAATCCTAACCGGTGAGAGAGTAGAAAGTGGCATTAAGAATGGAAAGATCTCTGTGGCATCTACTTCCACTCCCAATCATGTCAAGAAACCTTTTGCCGCGAAGAAAGAAGTTAATGTTGTGTATAAAGTAAAGGCCCATACCAAAATGAATAATCATCCGTCTATCAATGTTGTCCGAATTTCCAATCCGACTGCTACTCAAAGACCATATACCAATCATCAACGGGTTGAAGCTCCAAGAAGACAGTTCACAAGGTTAGGCATGTCATTATCTCAATCCCTTCAACATCTTCTCAGGATCAATTTAGTGACATTACGAGATCCTCCTTCCAACCCTGACACCTCATCACCGAGATATAATCCAAATACAAAGTGTGCTTATCATTCAAACAGCCCAGGACATGAGACTGATCAGTGTTGGGCTCTGAAGAACAAAATCCAGGATTTAATTGACAACAAGACTATTGAATTTGATCCTCCTCCAACGCCAAATGTAATTACCGCTCCGATGCCGAAACACGATAAAGGTGTTAATGTCGTCGAAGATACAACTTTCATTGCCTCTGTCAAAGGGTTAACTACTCCATTGAATGTAATAAAGAGCAATCTGTTGAAAGCTGGGACTTTCCTCGGCTGTGAAAAAGACTGTGTGGGCTGTATGAGACAACCTGATGGGTGTGAAAAACTGAGGAAAGGTATACAATGCCTAATGGATAGCCGCGAAATTATATTCGAAAAGAATCCCGCCATCAAAAATCCAGTCGACAAAGCTGAAGATTTGGCCATCATAACAATTTCAAACAAACCTCTTAGGATCTCGTCCAAAGGTCCTATCAGGATTTCAAACGAACCAATCATTGCTCCTCTCATAATCAGTGCTGTCGGACCCGTTCCATCCACCTCTGATAAAGCGGTTCCATGGAATTATGGTGCCGAGGTTTATTACCATGGGGTAAAGCAAGATTCTTGGATTGATAATAATGAAGCAGGTGTTACCAATATTACTGGTTCTAGTAAAGTCACAAGAACAAGAAGAGTCTTTTCCCCTGATATCTCACCACCAACCACTACCGCAGTTCCAATCCGCATAACCAATGACAACGCTGGTGCCAGTACTAGAGGGAAAGAGAAAGAAAGTGAGCCTGCCAGGGAAGAAGCACTTGCTAGAAAGACTGTTATGGAAGAACCATCCACTCAAGAGATGAAGGAGATTCTAAAAATTATCAAGATAAGTGACTTCAAAATAGTAGAGAAGTTGGGACAAACCCCTTCTAAAAATATCAATGTTGTCTCTATTGCTATGTTTCGATGCCCATGCACAAGCTTTGATTAAGTTCTTGAAAAATGCTCACGTGCCTCAGGAAACCACAGCCGACCAGTTTGAGAATTGCGTAGCAAGTCTGATAGCTGACAATGGTATGGGGTTCTCCGACGCAGATTTAACTCCCATGGGAAAGAATCACAATAAAGCCTTGCATGTTTCTGTTTAATGTAAGGGGACTACTCTGGAACATGTTTTGGTGGATACCGGCTCATCTTTAAACGTGTTACCTAAAGGCGCTTTAGATCGGTTAGACTGTGAAGGTTTGGTTTTGAAGCCAAGTGATATTGTTGTGAGGATATTCGATGGGTCGAAAAGGATGGTTCATGGAGAGGTGGATCTCCCAATTAAGGTTGGTTCACAGATTTTCAACTCCACATTCTACATAATGGACATACGGCCTGCGTATTCTTGCTTACTTGGGTGCCCATGGATCCATGGGGCAGGTGCAGTCACTTCTACCCTCCACCAGAAGTTAAAATATCCAGTTCACGGGAAGGTTGTCATTGTTTGCGGTGAAGAAGAATTTATGGTAAGCCACCTCACTTCTTTCAAGTATGTAGAAATAGATGGCGAATTCATAGAGACTCCTTGCCAGACATTTGAAGTTGTGGCCACCACCAAAATCTCCTCCGACACTCCGAAAGCCGACAAAGTTATTCCCAAGATGGCTTCCCTTAAGGATACCCGTGCGGTGGTAGAAGAAGGAAACAATGAGATGTGGGGTCAGCTCCCCGACATCCCGTTCAAGGAAGATAAGTTTGGGATAGGTTTCACCTCCAAAGCTCAGAAAGAAATTAGAGATGCTCGTACGAGAAAGCCGTCTCTCCACCTCAAGAGTCATGAAGTGAGCACCGTAGAGGATTCCGATAATGAGTGCGCTTTTGAAGACTAGATCTACCCAACAACCTAAGGGAAGCCCAACAATTGGCATGCGAAGGACTTTTTGCCCGTCTCCTTCATTGAGGAGTAATCTACTTGTTTTTGCTTTTAATCAATTCAAGAACTCGTTGTCTGTAATATTTTGATATTGACTTTTAAGCCATGTGCCTAGCATGGGGAACTTTGGTTCTTTTGTCAATGTTTTTATATTTTGTTCATCTAATCATATGATCATTCGGTACATTGGACTCTTTTGCATTCAAACATTTGTGTTCATTATCTTTATTTTCTTTCAAATACATTTTCAACAAATAGCCATGTATCTTACATGCACACACACACTCTTGCAGGTCTACATCCACTCCGGATCCTATTGCCAACAACTCTACAATTGCCAACTATGACTTTGAATGTCCTATCAACCAAGCCGAAGACAAAGGCGAGGAAGATTGTGACATACCAGGAGAACTAGCTAGACTTCTGTTACAAGAGGAAAATGCTATTCAACCCCATGAAGAGTCAATTGAGGTTATCAACCTGGGAACTGAGTCAGATAAGAAGGAAATCAGGATTGGTGCTAATTTGGAAAGCAGTGTCAAAAGCCGTTTGGTTCAGATGTTGCGCGATTATGTGGAAGTATTTGCTTGGTCGTGTGAAGATATGTCTGGGTTGGATACCGACATTGTGGTTCATCATCTGCCAACTAAAAAAGACTGCCCTCTTGTTAAACAAAAAGTTCGTCGCATGAGGCCTGGCATGTCTGAAAAGATCAAAATCGAAGTAATGAAACAATTTGATGCAGGATTCCTAGCTGTAACATCCTATCCTCAATGGGTGGCTAATATAGTGCCAGTGCCAAAGAAAGACGGGAAAGTTCGCATGTGCGTAGACTATAGGGATCTGAATAAGGCAAGCCCCAAGGATGATTTCCCTCTACCACACATTGACGTCTTAGTCGACAATACCGCTCAACATAAAGTCTTCTCATTCATGGACGGCTTCTCGGGCTATAATCAAATAAAGATGGCTCCCGAAGATATGGAAAAAACTATTTTCGTTACACAATGGGGCACTTTCTGCTACAAGGTCATGCCGTTCGGATTAAAGAATGCAGGGGAAACATATCAAAGGGCTATGGTGGCTTTATTTCATGACATGATTCATCATGAGATAGAGGTATATGTGGATGATATGATCGCCAAATCATAAACCAAAGAAGAACATCTCGGTCACCTGCACAAACTATTTGAAAGACTGAAGAAATATAAACTGAGGTTAAACCCTAACAAGTGCACATTCGGAGTACGCTCTGGAAAGCTTCTAGGATTTGTTGTCAGCAATAAAGGCATTGAAGTTGATCTCGCCAAGATAACGGCCATCCAAGAAATGCCAGTCCCTCGTTCTGAAAAAGAAATCAGAGGATTCTTGGGTCATCTCAATTACATTTCCCGTTTCATATCAAACTTAACTGCTACCTGTGAGCCACTCTTCAAACTCTTGAAGAAGGATCAGGCAGTCAAATGGAACGATGAATGCCAGATTGCCTTTGACAAGATCAAGGAATACCTGCAGGAACCTCCTATTATCATGCCTCCGGTTGAAGGAAGACCGTTGATCATGTACTTGACAGTACTAGAGAATTCTATGGGGTGTGTTTTGGGCCAACATGACGAGTCTGGCCGAAAAGAGATGCAATATACTACCTAAGCAAAAAGTTTACCGACTGTGAAACCAGATATTCACTGCTCGAGAAAACTTGATGTGCTTTAGCATGGGCTGCTCGCCGGCTAAGGCAATACATGTTGACTCATACCACTTTGTTGATTTCTAAGATGGATCCGATTAAGTACATCTTTGAAAAACCTGCCCTTTCCTGACGAATAGCCAGATGGAAAATGATCTTGACTGAGTACGACATTCAATACACAAATCAAAAAGACATCAAAGGAAGTTTACTAGCAAATCATTTAGCCCATCAAGCTGTGGATGATTATCAGTCAATTACATTTGACTTCCTTGACGAGAATATTATGCTGGTAACCGACTGTGCAAAACATAGACTGTATGACGGACCTGAACAAGGATCCCGATGGACTATGGTGTTCGATGGGGCTTCCAACGCCTTGGGTAACGGAATTGGTGCTGTGATCATCTCTCCTGAAGGTTGCCACACTCCTTTTACCGCCGGACTATGCTTCGACTGTACAAATAATATGGCCGAGTATGAAGCATGCATCTTAGGTCTAAAAGCTGCTATCGACTTAAGGATCAAGCATTTGGACGTGTTTGGAGATTCCGCTTTGGTGATCAGCCAAGTAAAAGGATATTGGGACACTAAACACCCTAATCTTATCCCTTACAAGGAACTTACGCTATCCCTAATTCCTCACTTCGAAGAGATCACTTTTGAACATTTCCCTAGGGAAGAAAACCAGTTGGCTGACGCTCTAGCAACCATGTCCTCAATGTTCAAAGTCAGATGGGACAATGAAGCCCCTATAATTACAATTGAAAGATTTGATGAACCTGCACATTTCTAGGAGCTTCACACCGATGCGGAAAATCCATGGTACCATAAGGTAATGAGATACCTTGAAGCGCAAGAGTATCTAGAGGAAGCATCTATCAATGACAGAAAGTTCTTACGAAGGTTTGCAGCCAAATTCTTCCTAAGTAACGGGATATTGTACAAGAGCAACCATGATTCGACTCTACTCCGATGTGTGGATAAGAGGGAGGCGGAGGAAATCATGGAAGACATGCACGATGGCCTTTTTGGTACTCACTCAAGTGGACATACAATGGCAAAGAAAATCTTAAGAGCTGGCTACTATTGGTCAACGATGGAGACCGATTGCCATCAACATTTAAGAACTTGCCACAAATGCCAAATTTACACTGACAAGGTCCATGTACCTCCAATCCCTCTAAATGTCATGACCTCTCAGTGGCCATTTGCAATGTGGGGTATCGACATGATCGGAGAGATCAAGCCCACAGCTTCCAATGGACACCGCTTCATTCTTGTTGCTATCGACTATTTCACCAAATGGGTCGAAGCCGCCTCATTTGCCTCAGTCACCAAGAACGTGGTAGCCAGATTCATCAGAAACAATCTTATCCATCGTTATGGTATCCCCAAAAGGATCATCACCGACAATGAGACTAACCTCAACAATACCATGATCAGGGAATTATGCACTCAATTTAAGATCAAGCATCACAATTCTTCTCCGTATAGACCAAAAATGAATGGCGCAGTCGAAGAAGCCAACAAAAATATCAAGAAGATTGTGCAGAAATGGTAGTGACCTATAAAGATTGGCATGAGATGCTACCATTTGCTCTACATGGTTACCGTACTTCAGCTAGAACATCAACTGGGGAAACTCCCTTCTCTCTAGTCTATGGGATGGAAGTCGTTTTTCCAGTGGAAGTTCAAATCCCCTCACTGAGGATTATGATTGAGGCAGGCCTAAGTAAAAACGAATGGATTCAAACGAGATTGGATCAGCTGAACTTGATCGATGAAAAACGATTAGCTGCTATCTGCCATGGTCAGACGTATCAAAAATGGATGGTCAAAGCTTTCAATAAAAAGGTCAAGCCTCGAGTATATCAAGTTGGTGACCTGGTAATAAAACGCATCATTTTACCACAAGGTGACCCCAGAGGAAAATTGACCCCCACCTATGAAGGGCCGTTTGTTGTCAAAAGAGTTTTCTCTGGTGGTGCCTTGATACTGGCCACCATGGATGGTGAAGATTTCCCACATCCTATAAACGCGGACATAGTTAAAAAATACTACGCATAAGAGACCCGTTAGGTTGACACACCTAAGCAGAAAGGGGCATCCCGGAAAACCAAAAGGTTTGGGAAAAAAATTAGGGATATATACAAAAGATTGTACACCTGACAAGTTGAAAACCCGAAAGGGCGACTTGGGAAAAAAAGGGCATCCTGGTGGACCGAAAACCCGAAAGGGCGGTTCGGGCAAAACTTAAGGATTAAAAGCGTACGACTATGTCCTGTGAAATCAACACGGTCAATACTATCACCAAGGTCCAAGTTCAAATGGTCCAGGATCAATCCAATCAACTTCGATCAACAGCAAGGGACGTTCAAAGACATTGGGGCAATAGTAGAGCTGAAAGGCCATGAGATCATTTCACATGGCTATTTGTTTTTCATTCTCAATTTTGTTTTCTTTTTGGCGATTTCCTCCTACTAGGATTTCCGTCTCAATGTACAAAAACGCCTATTCATGGGCAAAATATCAATACAAATACACTTTGAAGTGCAAAATTATCTATCTCTGTTTTGAATGCAAATTTGTCCAATGACTAAAATTGAATGAATATTGGCATATGAACATAATTAAAGCTATTTGGCATATGTGTCCTGCCAAGCAGCAACCTCAACAAGGCATCAGTGCACAACATTAGTAAGCATCCCTTTAATGTATGTGAAATAGCCCCACGATTATCTTGCCATCATTATCCACACCAGGGCGTTGGTAATAAACCTTTCCCCAAAGGAGTTGCCCACAAAATATCCTTGCAACGGGATGATCCTTGGCCAGAGTCTCAATCTCTTGACAGCTTTTTCCTAGCTAAAACCTAGAAGATCTCTCCCCAAAGGGAACCCACCTCATCAGCAGATTTTATTCACCACAGAGTTATCTCGTCATCATTATCCCTATCGGGGCAACCACAATGCAACCTTTCCCCAGCGGAATTGCCTATAAAAATTTCTTCACATAGGATAAACCCCTGCCAGAGTCTCAATCTCTCTACAACTTTCTCTAGCTAAGTCAATTTCTACAAAATTGAAGCCTAGGGGTCTCTGTCTAAAGGAAATTCACCTCCTCAGCAGGGTTTATTTCCCCAACAGAATTATTTCCCCGGGCCAGGTGCAAATTCCTCAATGTACGAAACACCCCGATTTCCCCAATCGAGTAAGCACTCCCTGTTGAGTCCAAAATTGCCCAGATAATCCCATCATTCCCAGCGAAGTATATCTCCCAACCAAGGTTTTCTGTCCCCAGTGGAGTATATCTCCCAACCAGGGTTTTCTATCCCCAGCGGAGTATATCTTCCAACCAAGATTTTATTCTCCAAGCTGAGTCCATCCTCTCCAGCTGGATAAACACTCCCCACTGAGTTCATCTTCCCCTAGTGGAGTATATCTCCCAACCAGGGTTTTTTATCCCCAGCGGAGTATATCTTCCAACCAAGATTTTATTCTCCAAGCCGAGTCCATCCTTTCCAGCTGGATAAACACTCCCCACTGAGTCCATCTTTCCCCAGCGGAGTATATCTTCCAACCAGAATCTATTCCCCAACGGAGTCCAAATTCCTCAATGGAACCCAAATTTCCCATTTGATTCCGAATTGCCCAGTTGAGTACATCTTTTCCCACCAAGGCTATATTCTCCAAACAGAATCTATCCTCCCCAGATGAGTCCATCATCTCCAGCTGAGTATATCCTCCCCAAGATAAGTCTGCCTCGCCTGACTGAGTCTATACTCTCTAGTTAGAATTTCCCCTTCAAATGACTGCAAATCACAGGCCCACAACCCCTAATCCCTAGTAAAGTCTTCAACAAAGCCTTTATTATTACCAAGAAATGCTATGAAGCCTGGATCCAACCAGATATTAGCACAATGTTCAAGTTATTCTGAAGCCTGGACCCGACCAGATAACAGTTTGATTTCTTCGATTACTGAAGCCTGGATCCGACCAGATAACAGTTTGACTTCTTGAGTTACTGAAGCCTGGACCCGACCGGATAATAGTTGATCTCATTTCTCAAAAAACTATGAAAACTTTGACACGACCAGCCCAACTCTTCAAAGATATAGAAGAATCTAAACTTAATCCAACCAAGGTTTTAACTACTTGTTCCCAAGTAAAGTTACCTCTTGATTCCCCAACAAAGGACTGAGAAACCTGAATCCGACCGAATATCATTCCTCATTTCCATCTTTTCAAGAAAGTCATTGCGAATCCTGGATTCGACCAGATAGCAATCATCCTCAGAGTTCCTTGTGAAACCTGGGACCCGACCAGATAACAACTAAGTTCTCAAGCAGTTCATTGTGAAGCCTGGACCCGACCAAATAGCAATTAACTTCATCAGAAATCTGCAAAGACTGGACCCGACCAGATAACAGTTTTCAACCAGTTCATTATGAAGCCTGGACCCGACCAGATAACAATTAACTTCATCATAAATCTGCAAAGCCTGGACCCGACCAGATAGCAACTGACCTCATCAAACCTCAGGAATCTGCAAAGCCCGGACTCGACCAGATAACAATTTTCAAACGGCATATTGTGAAGTCTGGACCCGACCAGATAACAATTGACCCTGATCCCCAAAAAGACACTATAAAACCTGGATTAGACCAGACAATAGTACAACTTTCCAAAAGACCATAAAGCCTGGACCCGACTAGATAGCAGTCTTTAAGAAGTTACTGTGAAGCCTGGATCCGACCAGATAACAACTAATTCACCCTTACCTCCCACAAGTTACTGTGAAGCCTAGATCTGACCAGATCACAGTCAACCTCCACCTCCCCAACAAGTTGTTATGAAACCTGGACCCGACCAGATGACTATTCAATTTCAAAGAATTTTCTGCAAAACCTGGATCCGACCAGATAACAGTTAATTCATCTCTTCCCCCAGTAAGTTGCCATGAAACCTAGACCCGACCAAATAGCAATCGACTACTTCATCCTCAACAACTGTGAAGCCTGGATCTGACCAGATAACAACTGATCTTTGAGTGATGTTCCCCAGCAAAAGCATCTCTTCAATAGAATTTGAAGATATGCATATTCTTCATTTCCAACAGGCGATCAAGGATTCAACCTCCGAAGATTTCCTCAGCAGTAGTCATGGATTTATTTTCCCGGACAAAAACACACATTTCACATTCATACATCATAGCATGTACATAACGATGCATTTAGCATGATACCACATCTAGTAAGCATCATGCAAGCATCTGCATTTTTCTAACCCCCTTTCTCACAGGTAAAACAACAAGTCTAGTATGGATCAACAGGAGATTTGTGCTGATACTTCTTCCAGAGTTTACCAACATTCCTCCAAATGGCATCTATAAGCCCATTCACCATCCATCTTCGAGTGCAAATTTCTGGGCACTCTAGTGTTCAAACATATTTCACCATCAAGTCACGGATGCCGGATCCGCCAACCTAACTCTTCAGGTTCAAGAAGTTTGAACAGGGGCAGCTGTTGTACCCCAAAATTTGCCCTCTCATTTTTCAAGGCTTTCCTCACAAAGATTCTCAAGGTTCAGGCTTGCACAAGTACATTGGTATTTTCCAGCACCAGAATTAAAAGGAAACTGTCAAAAAGAGAAAAAATAGATAAAAATAATATTTTGACAAATTTGGAGGAAAATAGGTCTCCTTCGATTCAGCCCCCTTCGATTGGACTTTGCACCTCCTTCGATTGCTCAAAAGTTGCTGCTAGTGTGCCTCTTTCGTCTGGGCATGTGACTTATTGTTGTAGGCTTCGTTTGTATCTTCCAATGCCTGCATGTTTGCTTTGTGTACCAAATTTTCTGCCACATGTGCCCCCTGCAAGGCAAATTCTTCGATTTGGACAAAATAGCTGCCTACAAGCTTACATCGATTAGGCATATGCTGCCTGCATGTTTATTTCGTTTGGGCAAGCTTCGATGGGATAAAATAACCATCTCTATGCATCCTTTGAATCCACTTGCACCAAGGGCCTCTTACAGACTTTGCCTCTCACTAGTTTTGTTTGAGCCAAGAGATATCTTCATACAAGATTTGACTAAGTTCTTGCTTCCTTTGAAAGAACACCATTTGATTCAGAAATCAGGAACTCCCCTCACGCTAAAAGGAAATGACTCCCTTTATGTTTGTTTCGACCCACATGCTTCGATTGGGAAACATGCTTCCTTCGAACACGAGCTTTCGATTGGGCAATATGTTTGCTTCAATCCAAGCTTCGACTGGGCATTAGCTTCATTCGAGTAAGCTTATTTCGACCACAAGCTTCGATTGAGGCAAAGGCTTCCTTCGAACAAATGCGCTTCGATCTCATTCCTGCACACAAGCCTTCGTTTGGGCATTCATCTCTGGCCATGCCTGCATGCAAGCTTCAGTTGAGAAAGGGTTTCATGCCACTTGGGTTACATATTTTGTTTGGGTATTGAAATCTTCCTTCGATTCAGAAGGAAATGATCTTCATACAAGCTTCAATTGATTTTTTGTTTCCCTTTGAAATAGTGTCCCTCGACTCAGGAATGCCCTTCGACTCAGGAAGTAAGGGCCTCCTTTTGGTTTTCTTCAATTCAAAAAGTCAATGATCTTCTGAAAGCTTCCTTCGATTCAGAAGTTAATAACCTTCTGAAAAGTGTCATTCGATTGCACCATTCGCCCCTCACCTGTTTTCCTTGGATTCATAAGTTTTCGATTGGATAAATGGCTACCTTCTTGTGACTTACAAATTCATCTTCATGTATGATTCAAATGCGCCTTCATATCACCTTCGAATCCATCTGTAAACCCTTCAATACGTCATAGTCCTGCATTATGACACACAACTTGGTGGTCCATTCGAAGGACTTGCCATAGTTGGGGAATAATTGTTCTCTTACTTTGGAGTCTGGTCGAAGGTTTGGGCCTAAGTTATTAAAAGAAAGAAGATTCAAAATGGCATATTCAGCTAAAAAGGGCCATTCGAAGAACACACAGTTGGTTCATTCGAAGGACACAACTGGTGAAAATGAATGATGTGTTGTTCTAGTCTAGTCGAAAGGTGTAGAAAGATGGAGGATTCGACTCAAAAGATCAAGTTGAACATTTAGACCCATAGGCTAGGCTACGTGTTTTCCCTTTTCAGGCCTCAAACCTATGACTCGCCTTATACTTAATTGTTTATGCAAGCTAAAATAGGCCTTTACCCATTTGTTGTCCAAGACCACTTGCACTTAATAGCATAATACTACCTTTTAGAAAAGTTTGTCTTGAGTCTTGCGCCTGTTTTTCCTTCAGAAAGAAGAAACCCATATGAACCATTCATCTTGCTTTTATGGCACAAGTGGACACTTACTTTCCAGCTGAGCCTTATTTTATTATTTTTGCTCCCCAAGCTTCCCAAAAGCCTTTCTTTATAAATAGAGTGTTCATTTGCACAAAGAAAAATAGGAGAAAAAAAGAAGAGGAGGGGAGGGGAATGTATCTTCAAAATTCTCATACACCATAAAATTCTCAAACACTTCAACACTTGTGAAATCACAAAAAACTAGAATCATCGTTACCTCCTTCAATTTTGAAGAACAACACATTCCAGTTTCCTTTGACTCAAGGAGCATCCCACTTTTTCCTTCCTTTGAATCCAGAAAAGAAGGATATTTCACTTGTTTTGCTCTTTCGAATCCAGTGTCGAAGGCCTACCCTGGGTCTTTTCCTTCGAATACAGAGGCATTCAAAGCAACCGCTTCAAAGTCCAGAACACGCTCCAACCTCCAACAAGGTAAGTCATTTTTAACCTTTGGTCCTTCACTTCCAGCATAGCATGTAAATAAGTTTTCTTTTTTTATTTAAAACATTAACATACTATTTTCTTCTTTTTCTTTTGTTTTCACTCTCTTAATATGTTTCATGGTTAACAATCTTCTTGGCTTTCGCTCTTGGTACATTTAAATACGCTTTAAAGAACTAATCTAGTCTTAAGGTGATGTTGGCATGGCCTTGGGCCATATTGCTATTCAAACTCAAATGAAAGAAATAGGAGACAAAAAAGTTAGAAACGAAGCCTCTGGCTTCCATACTAACCTTCGGGCCAAATGAAAGAGGCCGTCGAAAGGCACAACATGCTGGTCTCCAGGCCCCAATCGAAATCCAAAATATGCTGGCTTCTAGGCTTCAGTCGAAACTCATTCTTTCACCCCTTTTCAGGTAAGGTTGAAGAGGGCCTAAAATGGCAGAATCGAAGGGTTGCTGCCCTAAGTCGAAACATCCATTTTCTTGGTTTTACATTATTTTTGCCTTTATATTTTCATGCAATTCAATATGGTTGTAATAGTGTAGGATTTATTTTTTGCACTCTTTTATTACCTTCATATAAATGTTAAGTAATTAGGTGTGTATGGCAAGATAAAATCAACAAGTAGACAACCCAAAAATCAAAGACAAAATGCATGCAATCAAACACATTTGCACACATGCACCCTTAGGGAAATTCCACTTGTTGCCTTACAAAAATGGCCATGTTATGCATGTGAGATGTCTTAGCACAAACAAATCGAAAAAGATCATAGTCCCTCGACGACGCTATCAAAATTGCCTTTTAAAATGATCTTAGTCCCTACAGAAAAGTGCTAAGTCATTTCACAACATTGCTATCATGACTATACGATGACCCAAGTCTGTCCCTTCACATCCAACGATGGGGCTTCTTATAAAATCAATGGTAAGATAGAAACATCTAAATGAGGAGGAAAAACACATCTAAAACCTTTTGAGTAGGTAGATTACTTTTAGTTACTTGCTCAATTTCAAAACAAACATCCTTGCTATTTTTTAAAACAATCACATACACTTTCCAAAACATCTTAAAAACACTTTCCAAACATTGAAATATTTTCAAAAGCTCAACACTTTTCATACATTCTTACGAACGAGAATCATTGCAAAGTTCTCCTAAACGATGGCACCTTTTTAAAATACTTTCAAAAACCACACAAAAGCACAATTTTCAAACAAAAGCCAGTGATCTAACAAGTAACTAAGAGCCCATGGAAAACCATGGATGGAAAGGGTGCTAATACCTTCCCTTTTCATAATCTACCCCCCGAACTCAAGAAAACATCTCGAAAGGTCTTTCCTGTGATTTTTCACCTTTCCTTATTGGATAAAAGAAAAGTCGGTGGAGGCTCTTGCTAAACCGCAACATTTTGCAAACACAAATGCAAAACCCCAAGTCAGTTATCCCACCGTATCACACATATGCCAACTGATTTTCTTCCCTTGGGATATGTTCAAAGGTAACCTCTTCAAAGTATGGAATCATGGCTAGCACAAGTTCTTTATAAGGGATAACATTTGGATGTTTTTCATCCCATTATCCTTTGACTTTACTAACTACCAAGGCTGAGTCTCCATATACACTTAAAAATTTGATTCTTAGGTCAATAGCAGCCTTAAGACCCAAGATGCACGCTTCATACTCGGCCATGTTATTGGTACAGTCAAAACAGAGCTTGGAAGTGAAAGGAATATGGCAACCATCGGGAGAAATGATCACAACACCAATTTCGTTACCAAATGCATTGGAAGCTCCATCAAAAACTATAGTCCATTGGGGTCCTTGTTCAGGTCCTTCATTCGGTCCATGCTTTTCACACTCTGTTACTAGCATGACGTTCTCATACGAGAAATCAAAGTTCATGGATTGGTAGTCATTAACAACTTGATGTGCCAAATGATCTGCTAGTACACTTCCTTTGGTTTCTTTTTGTGCAGTGTACTGAATATCATATTTAATTAAGATCATTTGCCATCTTGATATTCATCCGAAGAGAGATGGCTTCTCGAAGATGTACTTGATGGGATCCATCTTAGAGATAAATAGAGTAGTATGAGTCGGCATATACTGTCTTAGTCGGCGAGAAGCCCATGCCAAAGCTTAACAAGTTTTCTCGAGCAGTGAATATCTTGTTTCACAGTCAGTAAACTTTTTGCTAAGGTAGTATATTGCATGCTCTTTTCGACCAGACTCGTCATGCTGCCCCAGCACACAATCCATTGAATTCTCTAAAATAGTTAAGTACATTATCAGAGGTCTTCCTTCAACTGGTGGCATCAGGATCAGAGGTTCTTGTAATTACTCCTTGACCTTATAAAAAGCTATTTGGAAATCGTTGTTCCATCTGACTACTTGATCTTTCTTTAATAGGTTGAAGATTGGTTCATAAGTAGCAGTCAAGTGAGAGATGAATCAGGCAATGTAGTTTAGTCATCCTAGAAAACATCTGACCTCCTTCTAATTACTGGGAGCCGAAAATTCTTGGGTAGCTTTGACCTTTGCAGGATCAACCTCAATTCCCTTACCATTGACGACAAATCTTAGGAGCTTACCAGACCTTACCCCGAAGGTGCACTTGTTTGGATTTAACCTCATCTTGTACTTCTTCAGCCTCTCAAATAACTTGTGTAGATGATCAAGGTATTCTTCCTTAGTTTGGGATCTCACTATCATGTCATCAACATAGACTTCTATTTCATGATGAATCATGTCATGAAATAAAGCCACCATAGCCCATTGATAAGTTGCACTTGCGTTATTCAGCCTAAAAGGGATGAACTTATAACAGAAGGTTCCCCACTATGTGACAAAAGTAGTCTTCTCCATGTCTTCAGGTGCCATTTTAATTTGGTTGTACCCGGAGAAACCATCCATGAAGGAGAAAACCTTGTGTTGAGCAGTGTTGTCAACTAAGACATCAATATGCGGTAGTGGGAAGTCATCTTTGGGGCTCGCCCTATTTAAATCCCTGTAATCTATACACATATGGACCTTACAGTCCTTCTTCGGCACTGGAACCACATTTACAACCCATTGGGGATACGACATCACTGCCAAGAACCCTACATTAAATTGTTTCATGACCTCATCCTTGATTTTCTCTGACATATCAGGGCGTATTCGACGAACCTTTTGTTTGATCGGAGAATAACCCTCTTTCATAGGTAGACGATGAACCACAATATCAGTATCGAGCCCTGACATGTCTTCATATTACCAAGCGAATACCTTAACATAGTCATGTAACATCTGAACTAATCTACTCTTGACATTGTCTTCCAGGTTGGCGCCAATCTTGACTTCCTTCCTATCTACCTCAGTACCCAATTTTATCACTTCCACTTGTTCTTCGTGCGTTTGGATGGCCTTTTCCTCTTGTATCAGGAGTCTGGCTAGTTCTTCAGGTATCTTACAATCTTCTTCACCTTCGTCTTCGGCTTGATAGATTCGATTTTCAAAGTCATAGATGGAAATAAAAGAATTGTTGTCAATGAGATTCATAGTGGATGTGGATCTGCAAATGTGTGTGTGTGCATGTAAGGTCACATGGCTATTTTAAGAATGCAGTAAAGTAAAAGAAAGACAAGCAGCGCAAAGTTTGAACGCAAAATAGTCCAATGATTTTCATTAAATAAGCATATGATATATGAAATGACAGACCCTTAACAAATGGACCATTGTGCCCCGGGCAAGGCGCATGGTTTAAAGTCATTGTTTTAAAGGAAATTACAGAAAAACTTCTTAAAGCAATAAAAACAGGAAATAGCAATTACTCCTGTTTAAAGGAGGTTGAGATGAAGTCTTTTATCTTCCAATTGTTGAGTTTGCCATCAGCAGTCGGGTATATGCAATCGTCCAAGTCACCATCACTATCAGTGTCTCCCAGAGAATTGACTCCATGATTGCTAATACAAAGAGGTGGTCCCCTAGAACGAGCACGTCGAACCTCTTTTTGCGCCTTTTAAGTGAAACCCAACCCAATTTTATCGGATTTGTAGGGGATGTAGGGAAGTTGTCCCCAGATAATGCATCCTCCATCTTCTACCATCGCCCTTGCATCTTTTAGTGAGGACATTCTTGGTGTATCCTTGACAATATTGGGAGCAGCAGGAGTAGCATTAGCAACAAAAATTGTTTGCGGGATTACTTCGAATGCTTGGCAGGGGGTTTCAATGAATTCACCATCCATTTCAACATATTTGAAAGAATTCAAATGACTGACCATAAATTCTTCCTCTCCATAGACTATGTCAATCTTCCCTTTTACTGGGTATTTCAGCTTTTGATATAATATAGAGGTGTCCGCATCTTCCCCATGATCCATGGGCGTCCCAGCAAGCAAGAATAGGCCGGGAAGATATCCATTACATAGAAAGTTGAATGGAATACTTGAGATCCCACCTTGATCGGAAGGTCGACCTCTCCGTGGACCATTCTTTTTGAACCATCGAAAGCTCTTACCACATTATCACTGGGTTTCAGCACCAGCCCATCACAATCCAATTTTTCCAAACATGTGCCAGGGTGGTGCCTTCTTATTCAATAGAGATGTGGAGGGCCTTGTTGTGATTCTTCCTTTCCGAAGTTAAATCTGCATCAGAAAATCCTAAGCCGTTATCAACAGTTAGGCTTGCAACACAATTTTTAAATCGATCAACAATAGTTTCTTGAGGAACATGGGCATTCTTTAGGAATTTCAACAAAGCTTGGGCATATGCTTCGGAACACAACAACAAGGACATCATGGATATCTTTGAGGTTGTCTGCCCCAGTTGTTCCACTATCTTGTAGTTACTTTTTCGGATGATCTTTAGAATTGCTTCCATCTCTTGTCTATATGGGTCTTCAATTGTAACCTCTTTCGGGGGTGCCTCCGTCAGGGAAGGCTTAGTAACTTATTCTTTACCTCGGGCATTGGTTGTCGACCCTGCAATAGGAATATGAAAAAGTGTTGTGGTAGTGGTTAGAGGAGAGATCTCCGGAGAGAAGACCCTTCATGTCCTTGTTACCTTACTAGTTCTAGGAATGTTTGTAATTTCAAGACCTTTATTTTCAGCAATCCATGGCTCTTGCTTGACCCCGTGGTAATAAACTTCGGCCCCATAGTTCCAGGGTACAACTTTGTCAGAGGTATAGGGGAATGGCCCCGGTTTAGTAATAATTAAGAGAGATACTATTGGCTCAGCTGAAATCCTTATAGGGCCTTTAGAGATGATCCTAATAGGAGTATTTGAAATGGTAATTATGGAAACTTCTTCAAGTGTACTTTCAGGAAAACTTTTTACCATTGGAGTTTTTTCAAACAAAATTTCATGGCTATTAATCAGGCACTGGATGCCTTTCTTCAGCCATATACAACCATTAACTTTAGAAGCACAATGGTAACAATCTTCAAGGCAGCCAAGAAATAAATCGAATCTTAGCAGATTCTTCTTAACAGTCAATAAGGGAGTAGTCAAATCGTTGATGGTGGAGACAAAAGAGACATCGTAAATGGAATTGACACTCTTACCATTACTAGGAATGGGTGCGGTAATCATATTAGAGGTTTGTGGAGGGTTAAACTCAACCACTTTGTTATCAATCAAATCTTGGATCTTGTTCTTTAACGCCCAACAGTTTTTTGTGTCATGGCCAAGGCTATTTGAATGGTAAGCGCATTTCACATTCGAATTATATTTGGGAGAAGAAATATTGGGATTAGTAGGAGGATCTCGCAGCGTTACCAAATCTTCCTTTAACAAATGTTGTAGAGCTTAAGACAATGGCATGTTGGTTCTAGTGAATTTCCTCTTCGGGGCATCTGGCCTTTGTTGATTGGTTGATGGTCTTTGAACTAGGGTCGGGTTTGAAATCAATACTGCTCCTACCGACTAATGATGGTCATTCTTGATACGACTCCTCTGTCCATAAACAACATCAGTTTCCTTCTTACCAACAAATGTTTCTTTACAGCTTTAGAGGTTGAGGCCATTGGGATTTTCCCACTTTTGATTCCATTTTCCACTTGTTCACAAGTCAAAATCAACTCAGTGAACCCAGATGATGAACTCCCAATCAGTAAATTAAAGAATGGATCATCCAAGGTGCCCATGAACATGTCTACTAATTCTCTGTCAATCAAAGGGGGTTGAACCCTTCCAACCAGGTCCCTCCACTTTTGAGTATACTCCTTACAGCCTTCATTCGACCCCATAGTCATATTTTGCAATTGCACACGAGTTGATGCAAGATCATCATTGTATTGGTATTGTTTTTAAAAGACACCAGCTAGATCCTCCCATGTATGGATATTAGTCCCCTCTAGTTGATAAAACCATTCAAACTGTGTTCCAGATAAGCTTTCTTGGAAAAAGTGAACCTAGAACTTCTTATCAGTGGTATGAGGTTGAATTTTATGGACATAAGACCTCATATGCATCTTAGGACAGGAGACCCCATCATACTTGGTGAAGACATGGACCTCTAATTTGTGCGGGAAAACCACCCCAGGGACCAACCCTAAATCTCCAAAGTCTAGACCAGGCACTTTTTGAATTTCTACAGCCTTAAGTCGATCTTCAAGCTGTTTGTATTTCTCGTCCACTGGTGGGTATTTCTCTTCGGAATAGTCTTCGTCCTCAAAAATCTGGTGATTTCCACCCCAGCCCTAGTGCTTCTAACATCGTCATCTTGATTGTCATCCTCCTCAGAGGAAACATCTTCAGCTTGAGCCTGTCGGACAGGGCCTTTGAACCTCCTTCCCATGTTGATAATAACCCTTTTCTTGATCTTCTTCTTTGTGACGAGAAGCGCCATCATCTCTTGTTGACCCTTAGCTAGGTTGAGGAGAGTTTCTTGGAACTGGGCGTGTTGAGTCTGCAGATCTTTGACGGCTTTTTCTAGATCCATCTTATACTGGAATATATAGTAAAAAGATGAGGAAACCTGTATCAGAAAACCTGCTTATGATATGATGCATGTTATACGGATGCAATGTTTTCAAGGACGTTAAGGAATTTAAATTTACTAGCCGAAGAGGAAACAAACATAACAATTGTATTAGTAAATTCAAAGATTACAATTTCCCTTTGGGCTTATAATGAAAAAGCAAAAAGGTCTTAAAGAGACGACAAACATAAACTCCTAAAACAAAAGACTCAAGTTTCCCACGGTCGCTTCTTCTTTGGTGCAATGTAAGCATTCAGGCTTCGTTCCTCGTGAAGTTGCCTTGCAAGCTCCAACACTTTTTTCTCACTTGCATAGAATCAAGCTTCAAAGGTGTCTCGTTCCCCCTTGAGTTAAACCCATGATTTATTAAATTCCTCAAAGTCGATAGGCATGTCAGGATGGAGAATGGTATAAGGAACACCCCCCTCCGCAACAGGCTTTATAATCACAGGTAGGATGGCTGGATACGACATTATGAGAATTTAAGCACGAGTTCGTACCCATTTAAGGTAAGGCTCAAGAGGGATGGAATTTTTATTCCCCAAAGTCTTGCTATCAACCTTGTTTACCATTCCCCAAGCTCGTACAAACCTTTGACGATAATCTTGGACATCACCCTTCTAGTCGAATACAAAACCCAGGATAAGCGCATCATAGGGGCCATCTCTTCGAGCATACCCAAATTTTAGTAACACAAGAGAAGGGTTATAAGTAATACCTCCCCTAATTCCCAATAGTGGAACATTAGGGAACTCTCCACAATGGTCAATGATAGTAACATCCTCCAGAGATCGGGAACACAAATAAATATCCGAATGAGAGAGCGAAATCACCCTTCGAGACCATGTCAAGCCTTGTTCATTCTTCAATACTGATCGAGGAAGGTGCGAAATAAACCACCTATATAACAACATAATGCAATACATAAGAGTCCCTCTCTTCCTCATGGTGCGAGTGGAAGACAATGTAGAATGTCTGTAAGTAGAGTAAGCACAGGGTTACAAGAAATAAAAACCTTGACGGCATTCACATTTATGAGTTGGTCCGGATTAGGTAATAAAACAAAACCATAGATTATAAGAGCCAAGACATCTTAAAAATCTTGAAAATCCATATCTTCCCAAAACAGTCGAGCCTTATCTAATAGAAACTTGGTTAGAAAACCCTCGACTCCACTCCTTGTTTCCCAATTAGCTACAATGTCGGATCTCTTCAAATGCAAGGCCTTGGTAATAACTTCAAGCTTTGGAGTTTCCTCTAAATTTGGTATGGTATTTGATCAAGTACAAGCACTCCTAATAGTTGAGACAATTCTTCCAATATGGGCCCCAATTGGTAATCGGGAAAGGTGAAGCAATGATGCATAGGATCAAAGAACTGAAAGAGCACACACATCATTTCTTCTTGAAAGCTTGAGGTAGCCAAACTGAGAAGTCAACCATATCTTTTGGTTAAGGAAGAATCTTCAGAAACCCTTGATGCTAACTCTTTTAGTTAAGGAGGCACTTTTACGAAGCTGACTCAGATGGTATTTCTACGAGCGAAAGCCATATCCTACAAAACAGAACAAAGATAAATTCCTAGATCCTTGAAATGGTTAGTGAGAATGATATGGAATGATGTCGTGATGTTTATGATGTCATGAATAATTAATCACAAACAAAGCACACAATGACCTTAGGTTTAGGCTTGCATGGGGTTTATAGGTAAGTACCCTCTTGAAGTTTAATTGTTTTAACCTGTCCTAAAAGAAGTAATCGGGTTCTAAGGAATCTTAATATCATTGATGTTTCTTCATCGGGCATTGTTTCAGAATAATCAATCTTTTCTTACGGCAAAAAATATCCTGAAAATCTAATCTCAATGAGTGTAGCATCGAGTATCAACCAATCTTCAGTTTTACACCAAAGCCGACTATCTCACTACTTTCTAATGGCCAAGTTGTTCAACTAAGGTTCTACGGTCAGTTAGTGTTTCATGACACCACTCAGCGGCCCCGTATTCTCCTTAATTCAAATCAAGGGACACCGATACCCACAAATGTGTCACACTAACGTAGCCATCGCTTCAACCATATCGGTCTACGCCGTACAATTTCCACGATCTATTTCTACTTACCTAATATGCCTTCAGATCCGGGTAGAGGATCTATATAAAACCCAAACACCCTTTTAAGAGTAAAGAAAGTAAGTTAAATAATGAAAGCATTTAAATGTGAAATAAATATCTATGGTAACCCCACTTTTATCTATGAGATTTTCCCCAGAAGAGTCGCCAGTTCTGTAATACAGTGGGAGAATTGACTTGGTGTTTTGCATTTTATTGCAATTGTTGCAGATAGCAAGAGTCGCCACCGAATTTTCTTTTATCCAATAAAGGAAAGGGTGAAAAGAACAGGAAAGACCTTTTGAGAATTTTCTTGAGTTCGGGGGGTAGGTTATGAAAAGGGAAGGTGTTAGCATCCTTTTCATCTGTAGTTATCTACGGGCTCTTAGTTGCTAGATCACTTTTGAAATGCTTTGTAAATGTGCTTATGTATGAAAATATTTTGAAAAGCGCCATTGTTGGGCAAATTTTGTAATGATTCTCATCTCTATAAGAATGCATACAAAGTGTTGACTTTGAAAATATTTCATGAAAATGTTGTGTGTTGAAATATGTTTGTTTTGAAATGTTTGTGAGCAAGCAACCACGAGCGTTCCACCTACTCAAAAGAAAGTCTTTATTCTTTTCTTCCTCCATTAGATATGTTATCTTACCATTAGTTGATAGGAAGCCCTATCATTGGATGTGAAGGGACATGCGTTAGTCATCGTACAGTCATAGAAGGCAACTTGTAAGATGTTTTAGCAATTGTCGTAAGGGACTAAGATCATTTACCGAAGGCAACATTGAAGGGTCATCGAGGGACTATGATCTCATAATCTAGGGTCTTTGCTAAAACATATCACGTTCGAGGGACATGAGTGTTTTATCCGAGGCAACAAGTGTGGGTTACCCTAGAGGTACATGTGTGCAAATTATGTTTGATTCAATTATTTTATCTTTAATTAAGGTTGCCTAGTGTTTGATTTTAGTCTTGCCATACAAACCCTAATTACTAACAATAATAAGGAAAATGATAAATTGCGGAACTTAAATATCCTACACTATTACAATGCTTTGGGAATGGGGGATACAAATTTACAAATGGGGATGACATGTAAAATAAACCCTAATTACTATTACAAGGCTTTGACAGTTGCATAAATCGTAAATGCGAAATTGTAAAATGCCCAAAGAAATGTAAAGGAAAAAGGAATTGCTTTTGTGGTTTTTGATAGAAAAGGTTTTATGGTTAACCTAATTAATCTAATTAGTTTACAAGAGAAATTAATTAATTATTAAACAAAAATATAAAGTCTAAGTTGATTAGAAATAAAACTAAATAAACCTAAGTCTAATTTAGTTTTAATTCTAAAAGAAATTAATTAGTTAAAAGAATATTTTTGGGGTTTTTATTGATGAAAATAAATAAAGTAAAAATAAAAATAAATTAGAAGGTTTCTAGTATGATTATTTAAGAAAAATACATTTCGTATTTAAATTAAATAAAATAAAATAGATAAAAAATGTAAAAATATAAAAGAAAATCAAAAGTTGGGCCTGAGTTAAAAGTAAAAGAGAGGGTGAGAAAATCATTTTGATAGGCCCAACATAAGCCTTTTTTTGTTTAAATCAGAAACAAAATAAAAAGAATGAAATGGGCCTGTGGTTAGTTAGCAATCAGGGGGTGATAGGAAGAAAAATGAAGGAACAATTATGGCCCAAGGCCCACGCGCGCTGGAAAAGGAAAATGACATGGAAAAATATAAAAACGGGCTGGGGCTCGAACCTAGGCCATAAAGGTGAACAAGCGCGCACTTTAACCACTGGGGTGATGATACATCAGTTGGTTTATGTAACAATTATTCAATTTATTATAAAACCCTTTCTGAATGAACATCTTTTTCTTCCTTGCGCCAACAACCATTGATGCATTTTTGAATTATCAAACTTGCTTATTTCTCAACCAAGTCAGAAAGTGTAAACATCAAACTTGTTAGAAATTTCATCACGATTTCAAATATGTAAATAACTTGAACTAACACTCAAATATGAACATGAATTTCTGTTGGTACCAAATTCTGAAATAATTTTTCTGTAACTTCAATTTCAAAATTCGCATCACTCAGGTAAGATAAATGAAAACTAAGGGCATGGTTAGCTTCAGGGCTACGATGTTTACATTTTGTCTTTACAAAATAACTTTTAATGATGCTTGTATGAGAAGTTCAAAGTTAAGAAAACTTACATGAAAACTGGATATCGTGTTTTGAGTTTGAGCACTCTTGGATGTATTGTGATGATCTGAATAACTTCAATGTACTCCTAGGAAGCTAATGCAAAGCTTACTTTGGATTGAGAGGATGGTGATGGAGGTGTTACATTTTTGTAACAGGGTCTTGGATAGATTATAAATGATGTATGGAATCTTTGTGATTGATTTTGAGTGAGAACGCACGAGTGAAATGTGAGTTTGAGATTCAAGGTCACAAATACCACAAAAATGGATTTTGAGAACAATTCTGAGTTTGAGATTATTTGAGGGAGTTTCAAGGCTTGTGCATTAGTTTTTGGCTTGCAAAATAGTGCCTCTATTTATAGTAAAAAGGTTTGAGGACTTAAAATGATCAGATTCACAAGATCACATGTTATGGTTTTTTGACTTGTTTTTGAAGCAACCTTGACAATCATTGTTCCAATGCAAAGTAAAAGGCAATCTAGAGTAGTTAGAGACTTTAAAAATGCTTATCTGATCTTGTATGTTGAGTGTGTTCAGAATAAACAAGTTAGAGGCTCAAGACAAGTTGACTTTGTGATTAAAGCAACATTACAAGAATGGCAATGTTACTTTGTGCCAAAAATGGATGAATCTCTTGGACAATGGCTCAAATGCTTGGATCATAGCTCTAATAGTTGTGTAAACAATTAATTATGGAGTGATTTTCAAGTTAGAAACCTCCAAAGCAAGATTTATGCAGCATTGCTTGAGATTTGATCAAGTGTTCATCATCAAAAAGACCTAAAATTCAAGAATGGATGTCTAACTTCTTCTCTTCGATTCTCCTAGCTTAAACATGATCTCTTCAAGTTCTAGGACATTTTGGAAAGCTTGAAACATTTTCTACAACCTTTATGTTGACCACTTTGTCAATACTTCATGAGCCTAAATCTTCAAATCTAAGCATTTTTTGTACATCAACCCTTAAATACAAAGTTGTAGAATTCATCAAGATCTACAAATTTCATGTTTAAATATTTCCTTGAATCATCTTGCATCACGGTGAAAATTTGTCATGAAGTAATGAAATTATCAAGGTTAAAAACACTTAGAAATTTTTTAAGTCTTGAAAACTTTGTCTTTTTTGTGGACTTTCTTGACTTTCTTGATTCTCATTTACCAAGTTTGGTATTTTTTAGTATCTTTATGAATCTTCATCTTTGAAATTCAATGTTGACCAAAAAGTCAAAGTTTGACTTTTTGTGTATCAGTTGACTTTCATCCGTTGATCAAAATTTAAACTATCAATCTTTTGATCTTGAGAAAGGATTTGAGCCATGAAATTTGGTCAACATGTTGTGTTTGAATCCTTGAGATCATGCTTCAAACCATTAGGTCATGTACTTCGTCAAAAGTCACTGATCAGTCATTCTCAGTCAAAACCCTAATTTTGACCATATTGCCCCTTTGATGATTTGAATGCTTTTCTTGAGGAATTGTGATCAACACTTGATCGATTGATGGATATGACTTCAAAATATTGATGTTGGCCAAAATTATGAAGATTGACTGTATATTGACCACAATTGACTTTTTACCCAATACTGTTAATTTTCAGTTATCTGAGCAATTGACTCAGCAAATTTGTGATGAAAAACTTGAAACTTGGTATGAGAAACCTTGGAAACCTATAATGAACCATGAAAGTAATTTGAGGCATCAAAAGTCCAATTTTCCTTGAGAAAACTAAAACCCTAATTTTGAGCCAATGCTTAGGAGGTGAGCTCATCTGATCAAACCCTTGAGAGCCCTTAAGCATTTGAGATCTTTGGATGAGGAATGCATTGAGAAAAGAGAGGGAAAATTTTGGGGTACAACAGTGTCCTTGACTGTAACTTCTTTTGGTGCCTCAGTCCGGGCAGGCTCTATCATTGGCTCTTTATCCCGAGCATCGGTAGTTGTCTAGGTAAGTGTGACTTGAATAGATGGAGTGATTTCCGGGGAGAAAATCCTTCCACTTCTAGTAATTTTGTTGGTCCCCATAATATGGTCAATATTAGGATTAGCCTCTTCATCATCTTCATCAGACAACTCTTGTTTAATGACGTGGTAATAGAAATCACACCCATAATTCCATGGAATATCCTTCTCCGAGGAATATGGGATGAGCCCAGGTGTTGTAATGATTAAAGGAGCAACTTCTAGATTGATAGTAATCCTTACAGGACCCTTGGAAGTGATCCTGAAAGCATTACCAGATATAACAGACAAATCTCGGCACAAATTCTCAGCATATGGAACTTTTTCAATCAAAATTACATGTTCATCCATCAGGCGCTGAATGCCTTCCTTTAGTAACCCACAACCATTGGGTTGAACTACACAGTAATAACATTATTTAACACATCCCAGAAATAAACCAGCTTTTACCAAATTATTTTTGACTGTTGAGAGAGGAGTAACCATATCACTTATGGAGGTAACATACAAAACATCTTCAATAGCACTTATTCCTTTTTCATGCTTCGACATAGGAGAAGTAATCACATTCAGAGTTTCTAGAGGGTCAAACTCAATTTCCTTGTTATCAATCATGTCTTAAATTTTGTTTTTCGGGGCCCAACAATTGTTGGTGTCGTGCCCAGGGCTGTTAGAATGATAGGCACACCTCACATTTGGATTGTACTTTGGAGAGGATGTGTTGGGATTGGGAGGAGGATGCCGGAGTGTTATGAGTTCATCCTTTAACAAATGTTGCAATGCTTGAGCTAATGGCATATTAATCCCGGTGAACCGCCTCCTCAGAGCGTCCGACCTACATTGGTTGCCCTATTGTTGTTGTTGAACAAGTTCCGAATTAGAGATCAACACCTCCCCCACAAACTGATGATGGTCATTTTTACTACGACCCTTATAAACAACACTAGAAGATAGAGCCATTGGAATCTTTCCACTCTTAATACCACTTTCCACTCTTTCCCCTGTCAGAATCAGCTCTGTAAAACCAGATGACGAGCTTCCAATCAGATGATTAAAGAATGGGCTTGTCAGAGTACCCATGAATATATCAACTAATTCCCGGTCAGACAACGGAGGTTGGACCCTTCCAGATAAGTCTCTCCACTTCTGGGCATACTCCTTGAACCCTTCATTCGAGCCCATGGACATGTTTTGCAACTGCACACGAGTCAGCGCCAGGTCATCATTATATTGATATTGCTTGTAAAAAGCAGCAACCAAGTCTTCCCATGTGTGAATGTTAGTTCCTTGAAGAAAATAGAATCGTTCAAGTTGAGTGTCGACCAAACTTTCTTGAAAGAAATGGACCCATAATTTAGGGTCAGCAGTATGAGGTTGAATCTTTTGAACATATGACCTCAAATGAAGTTTGGGATAAGAGACCCCACCATATTTAGCAAAGATAAGAACCTTGAATTTGTGAGGGATGACCACCCCCGGGATCAGACCTAGCTCTCCAAAATCCAATCCAAGCACTCTCTGGATTTCCACAGCTTTGAGACGGTCTACTAACTGCTTGTACTTGTCATCTATAAGAGGGTATTGTTCGAAGGAGTAGTCTTCGTCCTCAGAAACCTGATTATTTCTATCTTCACCCCTGACACTTCTGTAATCCTCCTCTTAGTTATCGTCTTCTTCAGAGGAAATATCATTCACTCAAACTGGTTGAGCAAGACCTTCGAATATTCTCCCCATGTTGAGGATAACAACCCACTTCTTAGTCTTCTATTTCATGGTGAGGAGCACCATCATCTCTTGTTGACCTTTGGCCTGATTCAGAAGAGTCTCTTAAAATTGTACATGCTGTGTTTGGAGATCCTTGACAATTGGTTTGAGGGGCATCTTATACTGAAATAAATAGTAAATAGATGAGGAAACCCGTTTGTGAAAACTTGTTTATGAAATGATGCAAGATATGTGGATGCAATCTTTTCAAGGACCTTAGGAGTTTTAAATTTTCTATCCAAACAAAAACAAATATTTCATTAATAAGCTAAAAATTACAATTGCCTCTTAGGCTTACAATGAAAAGCAAAAGGGTCTCAAAGAGACAAAAATATAAACTCCTAAAACCTAAGGTTCAAGTCTCCCACAGACGCTTCCTCTTTGTGTCGATGTATTCATTAAGGCTTCGCTCTTCATGAAGTTTCTTCATGAGCTCCAACACTTTATTCTCACTTGCATAGAATTGAGTCTCGAAGGTGTCTCGTTCTTCCTTGAGTTGAATCCAGGACTTCTGCAATTCTTCGAGGTCAGTGGGCATGTCTGGATAGAGGATGGTGTGAGAAATATCTCCTTCGACAACAAGCTCTATGATCACTGGTACAACATTTGGATATGGAATCATAAGGTTTTGAGCGCGAGCGCATACCCATTTTAGGTAAGGATCTAAAGGGATGGAGTTCTTATGTTCTAAGGTCTTGCTATAAATCTTGCTTACCATGCCCCAAGCATGTACAAACCTTTGACTATAACCTTGAAAATAATTCTTGTAGTCGAATATAATACCCTAAATAAGTGCGTCATGAGGACCATCTCTTTGAGCATAACCAAATTGTCGTAGAGCCAGAGAAGGGTTGTATGTAATAACTCACCTAATGCCAAGGAGTGGAACATTAGGGAATTCCCCGCAATAGTTAATGATAGTAACATCTTCCAGAGATCAGGGACACCAATGGATATCTAAATGATAGAGCGACATCATCCTTTGAGACCACCTTAAACCTTGTTCATTCTTCAATACTGATTGGGGAAGGTGAGAAATAAACCACCTAGATAGAAAAGGTATGCAACAGATAAGAGTCCTTCTCTTCCTCATAGTACGAGTGTGAAGAGAACGCAAAATGTCTCCGAGTAAGGTGGGTACAAGGTTACGTATGAGAAATATTTTGAGGCATTCACGTCTATGAGTTGGTATTGATTAGGGAATAACACCAACCCATAAATTAGAAAAGCCAAGATTTATTCGAAAGCTTGAAAAACCATAGCATCCAGAAACAGCCGAGCCTTCTCTAACCAAAATTTAGCAAGAAAACCTTTGACTCCACTTCTTGTTTCCCAATTAGATACAATGTCGAACCACTTCAAATGTAAGGCTGCTGCGATTTCTTTAGTTTGTGGATCTTTATCTCAACTGGTGAAAGGTATTTGATTGAGAACGGGTATTCCCAGTAGCCTAGATAACTCTTCCATTGTAGGTACCAACTGATAATCGGGGTATATGATATATACAAGAAGTAAACCCAAGCATATCCCAAAATATAAATCATACAAGGAAAACAAGTATAGCAATAAAGGTGATCTAGCTTTTAAGGTAACCCCACTTTTAGATGTCCCCAACAGAGTCGCCAGTTCTGTAATACGGTGGGAGATCTGACTTTTGGTTTTGCATTTTATCATGAATGTTACGGATAACAAGAGTCGCCACCGACTTTTCTTTTATCCAATAAAGGAAAGGGTGAAAAGAACAAGAAATACTTTTGATAATTTTCTCAGTAAGGGGGGTAGGTTATAAAAAGGGAAGGTGTTAGCACCCTTTTCATCCGTAGTTTTGTACGGGCTCTTAGTCGCTAGCTCACTTTGAAAATGCTTTGTGTTTGTGTATGTTTGCAAAATATTTTGAAAATGCCTAATTACGGCAATTTCGTAATGATTCTCGTATCGTTGAGAATGTATACAAAATGTTTGTTTTGAAAATATTTGTGAAAGAAAATGTTGTTTTGTGGAAAGATGTTTTGAAGATGCCAATGTAAGGTAGTTTGCTTTATAATAACCCTTGTATCAGTCCTCAAGAGTGTTTATAATGTGTTTTGAAAGTGGTGGTTTTGAAAGTGTGAGGTGTGAAAAATTGTTTTAGTTTGTGAGCAAGCGATCTACCTACTCAAAAGGTATTTGTTATTTTCCTCCTCCTTTAGATAGTGCTACCCTACCATTAGCTAGTAGGAAGCCCTATCATTGGATGTGAGGGACAAGCGCGAGTCATTGTACAGTCATAGAAAGCAACTTGTAAGAATATTTAGTAATTTTCGTAAGAGACTAAGATCGTTTACTGAAGGCAGCATCAAAAGGTCATCGAGGGACTACAATCTTTTAATCGAGGGTCTTTGATAAAGCGTCCCATGTTCAAGGGACATGACTGTTTAAATCCTAGGCAACGAGTGAAGGTCACCCTAGAGGTGCGTGTGTGTGAAGTGTTTTAATTTCAGTTATTTTATCTTGGATTTATGCTTATATAGCATTTGATTTTAATCTTTCCATACAAACCCTAACTACTAACAGTAATAAGGAAAGTAGTAAATTACAGAAATTAAATGTCCTACGATATTACAATGCTTCGGGAGTGTTGTTACAAATTTATGAATGGGGATGAAAAAATAGTAAACCCTAATTAAAGCTATTAGAGATCATTGAGCAGTTACAATAATTATATAAATGCGAAAAATAAGCAAACGCGCGAAGATGATGAAGAGGAAAAATATTTAAGACATAAAAAAATTCTAAGGGTTTAAGAAAATATTTTTACTATTTTAATTTAGAAAAATATTTGGAAGTGATTAATAAAAATAAAATGTAATTCTTAGTTAATTTGCAAACTAATCATTTCAAATAAAACAAGATGATTAAATTAAATTAATTTTAATTATCAAAAAATAGATTAATTAATTAAAAACCTAAATCTAAATTTTTTTATGATTTTATGATTTTTGCTGATTAAATTAAAAAATGAAATTAAAAAAAAAGATAGAATTAAATTAAAACAAGCAAAAGAAAATAAAATTAATGGGCTTGTGTTGTAAGAAGAATGGGGGGTATGGAATCAGAAATTTTCCAAGCCCAAACATCTTAAGCCAAGGCGCCTGTGTGATTCAGTAGGGACAACTCAATGAGGTGTACCATGGGTGTGGCTTTCTGAAGCACTATATTTGGAGTTATGAGATTTGATGGTTGTTATACAGAGGTGCACCATGCGTGTACTAGGCTTGCCTATGCTGAATCTGCAAGGAACAAATATGTGAAATATAAAAGGGTACCGCTGGGCCTTGAACCCATATTCCGATAGTAACGCGCGCGCTTGTATTACCACTGGGGTGGCGGTTTCATACGGTTATGAAACACCCCCAGTAAATATATTACAAAATCAATTTTGAAAATTTGAATTGATATCTTCTTCTTCCTCATGTGCTTACTGTAACAACAACATAACTTCATTTTTTCTTATTTTGTAAAATGCTCATTTCTCAACCAAATTGAAAACTTCCAAAACCATTTTTGTTTGATTTTTTTCAAGGAATGCAACCATATAAATTATGAAAGCTATAGGTTAAAGATGAGCACTAATTTTGATTGGTACCAAAATGAAATCCTAATATTTCAGAAAACTTAATTCTGAAATTCTCATCACACAATCAACATAAATGAAAACTAAGGACATGATTAGTTTCAAGGTAATCATATCTACATTTTATCTTTTGAAATTGAAAGCAAATGATGCATATATATGGGGTTTTGAAATTCAAGAAAACATACCTCTTAAAGCAAAACTCATAACTCGTTCCACCATTCCCAGAGACAAAGTAATGGTGTAAAAAGCTTCCTTGAACTCCCAAGAAGCTAATGATAAGCTCAGCTTGTCTTAGAACCCTCTGAATCTTTCCAACCAAGTTAAGTTGCAAATGGTGAAAGTGAGGTTTGGAAAATGATGGTGGAGATGTTACAGTCATGCCAAGAGTGTTTGGAAAAATTCTATTTGATGGATAAAAGGTATTTGAGCTATAAAAGAGGAAAATGCACGATTGAATTTGAAGTTGGGTGTTGGAAGCTTCAAATGTGCAACAATGGAGTTTTCTAAGTGATTCTGAGTTTGAGAGTGTTTGAGGGCTTATCAAATCGTGCTTTGGCTTGCAAATGACCTCTTTATTTATTGGCAAGAGATTTGACATCTTGAAGTAACCAGAATCTTGAGATAACAAGTTATGGCTTGGTTGGAAGTGAACTTTGAAGTTTCTTTCAAAATCATGGTGTTAATGCATGGTACAACTCCTCTAGGGTGTTTGACATGATTTGAGATGTTGCTTCTGAGTATTTATGTTGAGTATGTGAAGATGAAATAAGTTAGAGGCTCAAGGAGTGGACTTTGTGATTAAAGCATACTTTACTAGAATGGAAGTGTGACCTTTCTCCCTTAAATGGCAAGTAAGCTTGGACAAAGCTTGATTCACTTGGATAATGGTTTAATCAATTGTGTAAACATTTAATTATGGGGATATTTTCAAGCTAATGGACCTGAAAAGTGAGATTTCTTTGCTTAGGCTTGGGATTTTGCCATAAGGTTTTCACAAGAATGACCTAAAATTCAAGTTTGTCATGCCATCTTCATCTCTTTGAAACTTCTAGCCCAAGTATGATAATTTTTTGTTCTTTGACAGTTTAGAAAGCTTAAAACATTTTCTACAACTTTCATGTTGACAACTTTGGCTAAATCAAATGGTAACTTTGTGGAAATTGGCTAAGAAGTTTGGATGAAAAACTGACCAAAACTTGTTGAAATTTTTTCTAAGTGTTAGATAAAAATATCATAACTTCATGGGCTCATATCTCTTAATCCAAGCATTTTTTGAGGATCATCCCACATTAACCAATATGTAGAATTCTTCAATCCCTACAACTTTCATGTTGAAGGTTTTCCTTGAATCAACTTGGATCTTAGTGAAAAATGGTCATGAAGTAGTGATTTTGTTAAGAATAAATTGGATATATATAGGAGAATATGTAGGGTATATATAGGAGAAGAGATTAGGTCAAGGGATGGGCTTGGACATCTTATAAAACCTATCTTTGATTTTGTTTTAAAAATAGATTGGAATAAGACAAAACCATGAAGATTTGTTTCAAGAATAAGTTCACACGGTTTTTGCTAGATCTTGGGCCTCCAAAAGATTTGAATCAAAAGCCTTTTATGCCTTATACATTTGTTTAATATTTATTTGATTTAATTTTGAATTTAAATGAATAAAATCATAAATAAATGAAATAAAGATCACAAAAATAAATGAGTGGACTTAGGAGTCTCTTATGAGGTCAATAACACGTTTGGACCTTAAAAGATAGGACCATTAGCCCAAAAATTCAAATTTTCTCCAATTGAACTTCATGCATTTTCTTAAAATTTCCCAACTGGCACAAATCATATCTCACTCAATTTTTATCATATGAATGCGATCTTGGACCTTTTGCAAACCTCCAGATGTACCTTACAATCTTCATGTTGGTCTTTTTTTCATTTGAAGATTTATCTTGGTGTAAATTGCTTTGACAAAAAAGTGTCTTTTTGTTGACTTTTAAAATGACCTGTAACATTTTGGCCCATATCTCTCAAATGAAGCATTTTTGGCCTTGATATTAGAGAGTCAAAGTTGTAGAGAATTAAATTTCCTCCAAAATGAGCTTTGGTTGAGAAATTTATAATGAAGTATGTGAAAGTTATGCTTGGTCAAAGTCCAGTTGACTTCTCCTTAAGAAAACCCTAATTTAGTAACTTTTGACTTTTGATGAATCTTGAATTTTCTTGATGAATCATGATCAACCCTTGATAAAATGATGAATGATACTTCAAAATGTTGATTTTGACCAAAAATCTTGAAGTTTGATTATAAATTGGTCAAAGTTGACTTTTTGCCTAATACAGTTGATTTTCAATCATCTGACTAATTGATTGAGCAAACTTGTGTTGCAAGGCCTGAAATTTGACATGAGGATTCTTTGAGACATATGTGAAACCATGAAATCTACTTGAGGCATTAGAAGTCCAATTTTCCTTGAGAGAAGAAAAACCCTAGTTGTAGGTCAACTACTTAGGAGGAGGGTTTGTATGATCAATCCTTGAGTAGTCTTGAGCAATTGAGAACCCTATGAGCATGAGGAGGCATCTTGAAACATTTTGTCTTGAAAAATGGGAGGGAAATTTTTGGTTTACAACAACGACATATATATCATGTAAGATTTCATGCTTGAACATCATCAACCACCAATTCACAATGATTATACAAACATATATAATTATCGTCATCCATCATACAACGCATACCAATTATGAAACTCAACATCATCATCATATCAACAATTCAACATTATACAATGCGACTGGCACTGATGCAAAATGCATGTGGTACCATCAGGGCATAAGCCCTCTCCAAAATTCCAAATAGTGTAGTAGCAGGGCATAATCCCTCAACATAACAGAGTGTGAGCCCTCAACAATTTTCCTATCTAGGCCAACAACAGAGCATAAGCCCTCAACGATGCAATGTATGCAACATCTACATGTGACAACATAACTATGCAACCACAATGCATAAGCCTTCAACACTCTCCAATCCAGGCCAACAACAACATCATAGTCATACTGCAATATAATATTCAAATCATCCATACGTTGTTTGTACAACATCAATGCATTCAATCACAATCTTATACATTTCTTCACGTACAACCTGATGCACACACATCTCATCATTATTCAGGAAAATGTTGTTTTACTATTATAAAAATTATTACCATATTGTATAAAATATTTTTATCTTCCAACGGTCCAAACGGCACGTCAAACGGACACCCGAGTCAAAAGTTATGGAGTTTTCAAGTTTTCAAAAATGCTGTCAAACAATGAGCAATCAATTGCACTAACAGATCAATCGATTGCACCCTGTTCCAGAGGCCAAAAATAATAATTTTTAAGAAGTGAAATCGATTGCATCCTGTTGTACCCCAAAATTTTCCCTCTCATTTATCAAGTAATCTCTCACAAGATCTCATTTGGTTCAAGACTACATAAGGTCTGATCAACTCAAGACACCTCCTCAAGCACTGATAACTGAAAATTAGGGTTTGAGTTTGAACAAGGACAAATGGACTTTTAATGCCCCATATTACTTTCATGATTCATTTTGGACCCTCAAGATTTCTCATGTCAAGTTTCAAATCTTCGATCACATTTTTGCTCAGTCAATTGATCAGATGACCTAAAAATCAGTTGTATTGGGGAAAAAGTCAATTGTGGCCAATTTACAGTCAAACTTCATAATTTTTGGTCCATATCAACATTATGAACTCATATATGTCATTTGATCAAGTTTGGACCATAATTCCTCAAGAAATTTGATCAGATCATCAAAAGGGCAAAATGGTCAAAATTAGGGTTTTTACTGAGAAGGTGCAATTTTTGATTTTAGACCTAGAAAATGACTTGTTGGTTTGAGGCATGATCTCAAGGATTAAAATGCTTTATTTTGACCTAATGGAATGGCTCAAAACATCTCTCAAGCTCAATTGATTGACAATTGAATTTCATTCAATTGATGAAAAGTCAATTGTACACTGAAAAGTCAAACTTTGACTTTTTGGTCAAAATCAAGTATCAAAGATCACAATTCATCAAGACATGTCAAAATATGAAACTTGTTCATCAATAAATCAAAAAGTCAAGATTTCATTTTGAAAAGTCAAAATTTCTAAACTTAGAAATTTTTCTAAGTGTTGGAAAATTCATATTTTTTCACAACTTTGAGCTAAATTTCAACCATGATGCAAGATGATTCAAAAGAAACTTCCAACATGAAAGTTTTATATATCAATGAGATCTAAAACATTTTATAACACAACTTTTTCTAGAAATGCATGGATTTCAAGTTATAATTTTGTGAAGACATGTTCAGGAAACTTGGAAACTTAGTGAAATTTTGCGCTAGTTTAGGCAGGATTTTGACCTAACTTCATGGAAATGTTTCACATAGTTCCAAGATGAATTTTAAAAAATGTCCAACATATAGGTTGTAGAGTATGTTACAAGCTTTCCAAAATGTCAAATAACTCATTGTGATCATATTTGAGCAAGGAGAATCGAGGGCAAGAAGTTAGGGTTTCATTCTTGAATTACAAGTCATTTCTTGATGAACACATAATTCAATTTCAATGTTAGGCTGCATAATATTGATTTTCAAGCCTTCTAACTTGTCTATCTATCCATCATTAATGGATTACACAAACGTTTAAGCTATAATCCAAGTGGTTTAAGCTTTATCTAATTTACATTGCCATTTTAGGAAGAATGTGAAGAATGCCATTCTTGAAAAACAAGCTTTATGCACAAAGTCAATTCTTGAGCCTCTAACTTGTTATCACACTCCATCTACAAAGTCAGAAGAAAACTTTTTTAAAGCATAACCACTCTACATTAGCAAGTACACAAGGCATTAAAACTTGGATTTCTCAAAAATCGCATGTTGAGTTTAAACATTTGTTTTTGATTTTTGATCAACAACAAGTCTCTAAACTTGTTTCTTATAAATAGAGTCACTATTTGTGAGCTAAGACACGAGAATTAACATCTTGAAACACTCCCAAACTCCCTAAAACCATAATTTTCCGAAAAACTCCATTGTTGCAAGGTTTCTGACCTTGAACTTCTAACTCATATTTCCCTCGTGCGTTCTTAGGGCCTTTTAGTTCCTAAAGCTCTTACACCTCAAGTATAACTTATCATTGTCCCTGTTTCATCACTGTAACACCATTTAACATAACTTCTATAACCAAAAATAGAGGATTGCACATTGACTTCTCCAAGCTATTCTAGCCATCCATTGTCCAAGCTAATCATTGCATTAGCTTCTTGGGAACTTGAGGAAGCTAACCTGATCATTGCAGCACCTTGAATCAAGCTCAAACTTATTTCACAATTTCCATTTTGAGGTACATTTTCTAAACTTCTATCTTTTCATTTAGGCATTGTCAGACTTGCATTTGTGAAGATAAAATGTAGACAACATTACCCTGAAATTGTACATCTCCATAGATTTCATTTATATTGCTTGAGTAGTGAGAATTTTGAGTTTGAACTTTCTGAGATATTTAGGTTAAAATTTGGTACTTTTAGAAATTCTCATTCATTTTTTACTCATAGCTTATGATATTTATATGGTTGGATTCGTATGGAAAAATGGAGCAACTTTCATGTTTGCTTCTTTCATTTTTGTTGAGAAATGATAAAGTTACAGGATTCATGGCTGGGGTTGAAGATGAAGTTACATTCAGGACATAACTTATGTTATATATTTATTGTTTTGCCAACGTTAACGGATGTATCACCACCCCAGTGGTTAAAGCGCACGCCTTTCACCTTTAGGACCTGGGTTCGAACCCTAACATCCGTTTTGTTATTTTTCATAATTTCTACTTCTTTTTTTTGTTTACAGCCAGTTCTGGGCCTCCAACATTGGGCCTAGTCATTTTTTGCTTCTTCTAACCCTTGTTTCATTTTTTCATCTGACCCATTTAGTTTCTTTTATCATTTCATTTTCATTTTTTATTTATATTTTGTTAAATTTTCTATTATTATTTTTTATTACTATTTTATTTATTTATTTACATATTTAAAAAATGCTTATTTATTTTATTTGCTTTATAAAACAAAAAAGAAAGAAAAAATATTTTCTTTTAATAAATTAATTTTTTTAAAATAATTAATATCTAGATTAGGGTTTAATTATTATTTTCTTAATTAAAATTAATTTAGAATTTAGATTTATTTTAATTGATTAATTTCCATATTATTTTCATTAACTTAAAACTTTTTCATAAAAACCCAAAAAAATCATTTTTAACTTATTTGTTTCTTAGTTAGTTTAAATTTAATCTTGTTTATTTTTAACTAATTATTTTCTTTAATTAGGTTAAAACCTTTTCATAAAAATCCAAACAAAAATCATTTCTTTGTCAATTTATATTCTTGCATTTTATTTTCAATTCTTGTACAATATTCAATATGATTGTAATAGATAATTAGGTTTAATTTTCTTGCAAAATCTCCATTTGTAAATTTGTATACCCCTCCCCATTGATGTAATAGTTTAGTAATTTTATTTTCCGCAATTTATCGCTTTATATAAATGCGAGTAATTAGGGTTTGTATGGAAAGATAAAATCAACAAGTTAGCAAACCCTAATTCATGATAAACAATGCATGTAAATCAAGACACTTGAACACTTGCACTCTTAGGGTAATTCCACTTTGTTGCCTTAACCAAATGGCCATGTTATGCATGTGAGATGTCTTAGCAAAAATCAATCAAAAATACAAGATCATAGTCCATCGATTACGCTATTAATATTGCCTTTCAAAATGATCTTAGTCCCTCAAAGAGAAATTCTAAGACATCTTAGAACATTGCTATCATGGATATACGATGATCCACGCCCGTCCTTTTACATCCAAAGATAAGGCTTCTTACCAAATCAATGGTAAGATAGCAATATCAAAGGAAAGGAAGAAATGAACTAAGACTTTTGAGTAGGTAGATTGTTCCTTGTTGCTTGCTCATTTTCAAATCAAACACTCTTGCTTATTTTCAAAACAAACACCAACACTTTCAAAAACACTTTCAGAACATTTTCCAAACATGAGATATTTTCAAAAGCCCAACACTTTGTATACGTTCTTATGAATGAGAACTATTACAAAGTTTGCCTAAACAATTGCGCCTTTTCAAAATACTTTCAAAAACCATACTGTTGTACCCCAAAATTTTCCCTCTCATTTCTCAAAGGATCACCCTGAATCCTTAGGTTTGCTCCCCTCCAATTTCAAGCCTGGATTTACAAATTTTCCAAGAAAGTCATTCACGAGGGTAAAATGGTCATTTGCGTATTGAAAAGTCAAACTTTGACTTTTGATCAAAATCAAGTTTCAAGAGTCATATTTCATCAAGACATGTTGAGATATAAGGTTTGTTTCATCTAGAAATTCAAAAGTCAAAAGTTACTTTGGAAAAGTCAAATTTCTAAATACATAGAATTCTTCTAAGTGTTCAAGAAATATGACAAGCTCAGAACTTCTGATCAGATTATCACCATGATGCAAGCTGATTCTGGAATAATTTCTAACTCAAGAGTTTTAGATTTCAATAAGATCTAAAACATTAACTTCTCTTGGAAATGTTGGAATTTCAAGTTTTAAATATTCAAAGACACGTCCATGAAACTAAAGCACTCATCAAATTCTAGACACTTTCAAGACAGAGTTTGGTCAGAACTTCTGGGCCAGGTTTCAAAAAGGTTCAGTCAGAGTTTGCAAGGGTAATTCAAAGAAGGTTACAAAGCGTGCTTCAAGCTTCCTGGAATGTCTGAGAGCTCCTTCAGAACATGCTGAAGCAAGGAGATACAAAGATTAGAAGTTGGATGTCTATTCTAAGTCACGCTGAAGCTGAACTTCTATTTCAGAACTAAGCAATGATGCAAAATATCACGTTGCAGGATTTCTGTTTTGATCAATCTCGTCATCATTTAATACTCACAACCACTTCTGGGTCTTTGTTCAAAGGATTTCTCCATGTGTGGCATAAAAGTACCTTTACTGTCTTGGAAATGCAAACTCTTGTACAAAAGTATGATGGGCCCATGCGTTGCTTTTGCTTTTGAAGTTACCTTTCCTTAATTCCTGCTTACAATTCCAGCTCAGGCGCTGCTAAGGCTACTAACCACCATACTTGCTTCAACAGCAAGGCAACACCCTAGCATGTGATGGTGGTACCCTCCAAGCTACAAGATCTTTGCCTATACATTGAGAGTCATTGGCAACTGTAAAGGGTCAGAAATTTGAGAAAGAAAAGACCTGAACCCCTGCTAAAATTCCAAGAGTCCAAAAACTGCAAACACAAAATATAAGACCTGTTAGCTTTTGATTCTTGCATTCAAATACCATTTTTCCTCAAGTTTTTCTCGACCAAAATCACCCATACAGTTTTTGATATACATTCAAAAGCCATCCTAACTTCTGTAGTCAAACTGTAACACACTAACCATCAATATCCACCTCAAAGAAGTTAAAACTTTGCTCCTTGGCTGTTCCAAAAATTTCTAATCACTCATAACCCAAGTTGAAAGTTTCCATCCTGCTGAATAAGAGAGGAAGTTGTTCAGAACATCACAAGCAGTCAGAGCCAGACTCCAGCTCACAGAACATTTTCCAACTGCAAGGTAAGCTTCTGCTGACTCTCATCATATTACTTAGGAAATGTCAAGAAACTTTGTTCAAAAATACAATGTAGACATCCTGATTCTGATGTTGTACACATTCTGAGGTTTCATATATTTTCCTTCCAAAGTAGATAGAATTTCTATTCAGAACTTCTTGAAGAAATTACAACTCAAAATTAGGATTAGAAAATTCATGCTTGCTTCTGATTTATAGTTATGATATCTTTTGTTTCTGAAACATTATGAGACCTGCCATAACTGTTATATGTGCATCTTCTGTTTTGTTGAGAAATGACCAAGTAGCAGATGCTCTGACTAGCATGGAGAAGGAGATGAAGTTCTGCCAGTGGCATCAGAACTTCTGAAATCTTCTTTGTTCTCAGCGGACCCAGAACTTCTGACCTTCCCTGTTTCTACTAACGTTTATTTGAATTTGTGCAGCACGCCAGAGTCAACTTCTGACCTCTTTTATTTCAGCAAAGCGTTGATTCTGTTTTCCTTTCTCCTAATTATTTTTGCCATCATTTTTTTTATTAATCAAAAACACATAAAAGAAAATATTTCATATTCACATATCTTATTTTATTCTTTTTAACATAAAAGATCAAAATATTTTCTTAAACCAAACTTATTTATTTTTTAAAAAACAAAACAAGTCCATTTTACATTTCTTGTACATTTTTATCCATTCAATGTGGTTGTAATAGTAACTTAGGATTTAATTTGCAATTCCCATTTATGAATTTGTACACTCCATCCCCCTAATATTTGTAATAGCGTAGGACTTTACTTTTCCGCATTTTTAATGCTTTCATGTATTGTTAGTAATTACGGTGTGCATGATGAGATAAAAACAACAAATAGACAACCCATATTCAAGACAAAAGTAAAGCATGAAAACAACACATTTGCACACAAGCACCCCTAGGGTTATTCCACTTGGTTGCCTTATACAAAATGGCCGTATTACGCATGCGAGGTATCTTAGTAAAAAAACAAGCAAATACAAGATCATAGTCCCTCGATGATGCTCTCTAAGTTGCCTTACAAATGATATTAGTCCCTCAAAAAGAATGCTAAGATACCTTGCAACATTTCTAATCATGGTTATACGATGACCCGTGCCCGTCCCGTTTATATCCAAAGATAGGGTTGCTTACCAAATCAAGGGTAAGATAACAATATCAAAGGAAAAGAAAATGAACAAGAAAGACATTTGAGTAGGTAGATTTCTCCTAATTACTTGCTCCATTTCAAAACAAACATCTTTGCTATTTTAAAAAAAAAATCACCTGCACTTTCAAACATCTTACAAACTTGAAAACGTTTTCAAAAGATCAACATCTTTGTATACATTCTTACAAACAAGAATCATTACAAAGATTGCCTAAACAATGGCCTCTTTACAAAATACTTTCAAAAACCACACAAAAGCACAATTTCAAACAAAAGCAAGTGATCTAGCAATTACTTAAGATCCCATGGAAAACCATGGATGGAAAGGGTGCTAATACCTTCCATTTTCGTAATCTACCCCCCGAACTCAAGAAATAATCTCAAAGGTCTTTCATGTGCTTTTTCACCTTTCCTTTTGGATAAAAGAAAAGTCAGCGGCGACTCTAGCTAACCGCAACATTTGCGATCAAACGCAAAACCCTCAAGTCATTTCTCCCACAGAACCACAGAATTGGCGACTCTGCTGGGGAATATTGATAAAAGTGGGGTTACCTTAGGGTTAGATCACCTTTACTTTCTTTTATTTGTTTGATTTGTTTGCTTTACATTTAAGGGTTTTCTGCTTGGGTATTGTTAAAAATCCTACACCCGGATCTGGGGACACTTATTAGTTAAACAACAAAAGATCTTGGAGACTGTACGACATAGACCGATATGGTTTAAGCGATGGCTATGTTGGTGTGACATTTTTATTGGTACCGGTATCCTTCATGTGGAAACGAAGAGAATACGGGGCCGCCGTGTGGTGTTGTGAAGCACTAACGGATCTTAGAACCTTAGTTGAACAAACTTGGCCATTAGAAAGTAGTGAGATAGCCAACCTCGGTATAAAGCTAATGATTGGTTGATACTCGATACTACACTCGTTGAGATCAGACTTTCGGGATATTTCGGCCGCATGAAAAGATTGCCTGAGCTGAAACAATGTCCGATAGAGGATGATCAGTGATATCGATAATCCTTAGAACCCGATTACTTTTCTAAGACAGGTTTGAAACCAACTAAACTTCAAGAGGGTACTTACCTTTAACCTCATGCAAGCCTTTAAACCTAAGCCTTATTGTGTGCTTGGCTTGTGTGTGATTTATTCTGTTTGAACAAAACATCATGCATCATAACATCGCATCCATTCTTATTACACTGACAATTCCAAGGACCGAAGGATTTTATCTTTGTTACATTTTGTAGGTCATGGATTCTGCTCGTAAAAACACTATCCGAATCAGCTTTGTGAGAACACCTCCCCAATTCAAAGAACTGGTATCGAGGGTTCCTGAAACTTCTGCGTTCACCAAGAGACATGGTTGACTTCTCAACCTAGTTACTTCAAGCTTTAATGAAAATATTATGGGTGTACTCTTTCAGTTCTTTGATCCCGAGCACCACTGGTTCACCTTTCCAGACTATCAGTCGGTGCTCACCATGGAAGAGTTATCTCAGTTATTGAGTATATCCATTCTTGACCAGGTGCCTTTCACAGGTTTAGAAGAAGTTCTGAAGCCATAAGTCATTGCCTCAGCTTTGCATCTAAAACGGGCCGACGTGATATCCAATTGGGAAACGAGAAGCGGAGTCAAGGGTTTTCTATCCAAGTTCCTAATAGACAGGGCCCAACTGTTTTGGGATGATTTGGATTTCCAGGCCTTTGAGGAGGTCTTGGCCCTTCTAATCTATGGGTTAGTGCTTTTCCCTAATCCGGACTTACTCATAGATGTGAATGCTATCAAGATTTTCCTCTCTCGCAACCTTGTTCCTACCTTACTCGGAGATATCTTACATGCTATCCATACTCGTACCATGAAGAGAAGGGGGGTCCTTATGTGTTACATGCCATTACTGTCGAGGTGGTTTATTTCTCACCTCCCTAAGTCAGTGCTGAAGAATGAAGAAGGTTTGGGTTGGTCGCAAAGGATAATGTCACTTTCTCACGCGGACATTCTTAAGTATTCCAGATTTATGGGAGATGTTTATATTATTGACCGTTGCGGGGAGTTCCCTAACGTCCCACTACTTGGCATTAGGGGAGGCATAACTTACAATCCCTGTTTGGCTCTGTGACAATTTGGTTATTCTCAAAAGGATGGTCCTCATGAGTTACTTATCCAGGGCATTGTATTTAACTATGAGGGGGATGTTCAAGGGTATCGCCAGAGGTTCATACGAGCTTGGGGCATGATAAACAGATCTGACGCCAAGACTTTGGGGCCAAAGAATTCAATTCCTATGGAACCTTATCTCCAATGGGTATGAGCTCGTGCTCAGAAACTTATAATGCCATACATAGCCGTCTTACCAGTGATTGTGGAGCCCGTTACTGAAGGGGATATTCCCTACAATGTTCTTCATCCTGATATGCCCACTGATCTTGAAGAACTACAGAGGTCTTGGATCAAGTTGAAGAAGGAGCGAGATACTTATAGGTACTAGTTATATGCCCAGGAGAAGAAGGTCTTAGAACTCACAAATCAACTTCATGAGGAAAGAAGCCTTGATGTCTATCTCAGCACGAAGAGGAAGCATCCATGGGAAACTTGATTTTTTTTAGTTTTTAAATTTTTTTTATTGTAACGCCTAAGAGGCAATTGTACCTTTAATTATACTAATAAAATCTTTGTTTCATTTTGGTTTGCAAAGTTTAAAATTCCCAAAGTCCTTGAAATCATTGCATACGCATCCCATCCATAGCATTGCATAAACAGGTACCATTACAGGTTTCTCATCATCTTCACTATTTATTTCAGCAAAGATGTCTTCTAAACAAAGCATCAAAGATCTTTAGGCACAAAATGCCCAATTTCAACAGACGTTCATAAGTCTGGCGAAAGAGCAGGAGGACCTAAAGGCCCTCATCCTGAAAGAGAAAAAGAAGAAGAAGAAGAAGTTCGCTGGTATCCTTAATATGGGTAGAAGATTTGGAGGGCCACTGAAGAAACCAGTCGATCTGACCTCCTCGTCCAAAGAAGGGGAAACCAAGAAAGAGAAGAAAGGGAGGAGAATCCTAGTCCTGAGGTTTCTGACAATGATACAGACTACAATGATGAGCAATATCCTCCCATTGAGGATAAATACAAGACGTTAGAGGATCGGCTGAGCGCCATGGAAGTCCAGAGAATACTTGGGTTGGACTTCAAAGAACTGGGATTGGTGTCGAGAGTGGTCATCCCGCAGAAATTTAAGGCTCCAATTTTCGCAAAGTATGATGGGGTGTCTTGCCCAAAGCTTCATCTCCGTTCCTATGTAAGGAAGATCCAGCCCCACACCGCTGATAGAAACTTATGGGTTCACTTCTTTCAAGACATCCTGTCAGGGACTCAACTTGAATGGTTCTACTAATTGGAGGGAACCAATGTCCGAAACTAGGAGGATCTAGCTATTGCCTTTTATCACCAGTATCAATACAACACCGACTTGGCGCCAACGAGGGTTCAATTGCAAGATATGACTATGGGAAAGAGTGAAGGATTTAAGGAATATGCGCAAAGGTGGAGGGACCTTGCTAGTAGGGTCCAACCTCCATTGACTGATAGGGAACACATTAACATGTTCATGGGCACCTTATCAGGTCCTTTCTTTAATCTGTTGGTAGGTTTCTCGTCTTCTCGTTCACCGAATTAATCCTAACCAGTGAAAGAATTGAGAGTGGCATCAAAAGTGGGAAGATTTATGTGGCATTTACCTCCACTCCCAATCCTATCAAAAAACCTTTTTCTACGAAGAAAGAAATTAATGTTGTGTATGGGGCAAGGGCCCATATCAAGAAGAATGATCGTTCGTCTGTCAATGCTGTCTGAATCTCCAATCCAACTCCTACTCCAAGACCATCTGCAAATCATCAACATTTTGAAACTCCAAGAAGACAATTTACAAGGTTAGGCATGTCACTATCTCAAGCCCTTCAACATTTGCTCAAGTCTAATTTAGTGGCATTGCGCGATCCTCCCGCCAACCCTGACACCTCGTCACCAAAATACAATCCGAACGCAAAGTGTGCTTACCATTTAAACAACCCCGGGCACGAGACTGACCAGTGCTGGGCCTTGAAGAAAAAAATCTTGGATTTGATTGACAATAAAACTATTGAATTTGATCCTCCTCCAACGCCGAATGTAATTATCGCTCCAATGCCGAAGCATGACAAAGGTGTTAATGCTGTAGAAGATACAATTTTTATTGCCTCTCTTAAAGAATTGACTACCCTGCTGAATATAATCAAGAACAATCTATTAAAAGCTTGGATTTTCCCTGGCTATGAAAAAGACTGTGTGTGCTGTACGAGACAATACAAAGGTTGTGAAAGGCTAAAGAAAGGCATACGGCGCTTGATGGATAGCCACGAAATTCTGTTTGAAAAGACTCCACTTACCAAAAGATTGATTAACAAATGTGAAGACCTCTCCATCATTACCATCTCAAACAAACCTATTAGGATCACCTCCAAAGGCCCTATTAGGATTTCAAATGAACCCACTGTTCTCCCTTAATAATTACCAATCTCAGACCGATTCCTTACTCTTCAAATAAAGTGGTACCATGGAATTACAGAGCTGGAGTATTCTATCATGGGATTAAACAAGATGGCTGGATCGAAGAAGAAAAAGATGACAATGTTGGTAACATAGCTGGCTCAAGCAAAGTAACTAGAACTGGGAGAATATTTTCACCCAATATCTCAGCTCCAGTAGTTACAAAGACTCCCATTCGCATTACTGCTGCCAAGCTAGGTACCGATGTAAGAGGAAAAGAGAAGGTTGTTGAGCCTGTTATGATTGAGGTACCTTCCAAAGATGTAGCTGATGAAGAACCCTCCGCCCGTGAAATGGACGAAATTTTGAAGATCATCAAGAGAAGCGACTTCAAAATTGTAGAACAATTGGGGAAAACCCCCTCTAAGATTTCAATGTTGTCATTGCTGCTTTGCTCTGATGCACATTCTCGGACAATAATCAAGTTCCTGAAAAGGGCTCATGTTCCCCATGAGACAACAACGGACCAATTTGAGAATTGCGTGGCTAGCCTGATAGCTGATAATGGCTTGGGGTTTTCAAATGTTAACTTAACACCTCTCGGGAAGAATCACAAGAAATATTTACATGTTTCTATCGAGTGCAGAGGGACTACCTTAGCACATGTGCTAGTCGACACTGGTTCTTCTCTAAATGTATTACCCAAGGGGGCGTTAGACCGTCTTGACTGTGAAGATTTAATCTTGCAGATAAGTGATATCATCGTAAGGGTGTTTGACGAATCAAAGAGGATTGTTCATGGGGAGGTAGAACTTCCAATCAAAGTGGGTTCCCAAATCTTCAACTCCACCTTCTATATTATGGATATTCGCCCTGCCTATTCTTGTCTGTTAGGTCGCCCGTGGATCCACAAAGTTGGGGCAGTAACCTCAACCCTCCACCAGAAACTCAAATATCCAGTCAAGGGTAGAATAGTCACCGTCTGTGGAGAAGAAGAGTTTATGGTAAGCCACCTTAATTCTTTCAAGTATGTAGAGATGGGCGGAGAATTCATTGAAACCCCATGTCAAGCCTTTGAGGTTGTACCACCGATGATTGTTGCTACTAAATTTTTTTCTGATGAGTCTAACGTTGTTAAGGCCATGCCAAAGATGGTTTAAATCGAGGATGCCTGTGCGGCAATAGAAGAAGGAAAATGTGATACTTGGTGGAAACTCCTCGATATCCCATTTAAAGTAGAAAAGTTTGGTTTGGGATTCACCGTCAAAGCTCAGAAGGAAATGAGGTGTGCTCTGCTAGAAAGCCACCTCTCCGCATTGGGAGCCATGGAGTCAACATCGTGGGTGATTCTGAAGAAGAGACTGCATTTGAGGAGTGGGTGTATCCAACTACTACGGAGCTAAAGAATTTGCATACAAAGGACTTTGTACCAGTCTCCTTCGTTGAGGAGTAATCTACTTTTTTATGCTTTTCTTTCATCCCAAGAACTTGTTGTATGTAATGTTCAAACAGTGACTTTTAAGCCATGTGCCTGGCTCGGGGCATTTTGGTCCATTTGTCAAGGGTTTTATTTATGTTCATCTAATCATATGATCATTCAGTACATTGGACTCTTTTTCTTTCAAATATTTGTGTTCATGTCTTTCCTTTCTTTCAAATACATTTAAAAAAAATATATAGCCATGTATCTTACATGCACACACACACACACTCTTGCAGGTCCACATCCATTCTGGATCCTATTGCCAATAACTCTACTATTGCCGACTATGACTTTGAATGTCCTATCAACCAAGACGAAGATGAAGGAGAGGAATATTTTGACATACTGAGAGAACTAGACAGAATTCTATTACAAGAGGAAAAAGTTATTCAACTGCACGAGGAGTCAGTTGAAGTTGTCAACCTGGGTACTGAGGCAGATAAAAAGGAAATAAAGATCGGTGCTAACCTGGAAAGCAGTGTCAAGATCAGGTTGGTTAAGATGTTTCATGTTTATGTGGAAGTATTTTCTTGGTCTTATGAAGATATTCCTGGGTTGGATACCAACATCGTAGTTCATCGTCTGCGAACTAAAGAAGACTACCCCTCCTGTTAAACAAAAGGTTCGTCGCATGAGGCCTGATATGTCTTAAAAGATCAAAGCCGAGGTGATGAAACAATTTGATGTGGGGTTCCTAGCTGTGACATCCTATCCTCAATGGGTTGCCAATGTGGTTCCAGTGCCAAAGAAAGACGGGAGAGTTCGCATGTGCGTAGACTATAGGGATCTTAATAGGGCAAGCCCCAAGGATGATTTCCCTCTACCACACATTGACGTCTTAGTTGATAATACCACTCAGCATAAAGTCTTCTCATTCATGGATGGATTCTCAGGCTACAATCAAATAATGATGGCTCCCAAAGATATGGAAAAGACTACTTTCGTTACGCAATAGGGAACCTTCTTCTACAAGGTCATGCCGTTCGGATTAAAGAATGCAGGGGCAACATATCAAAGGGCTATGGTAGCTTTATTTCATGACATGATTCATCATGAGATAGAGGTATATGTAGATGATATGATTGCCAGATCACAGACCGAAGAAGAACATCTCGATCACCTGCACAGGTTATTCGAGAGGCTGAAAAAGTACAAGCTGAGGTTAAACCCTAATAAGTGCACGTTTGGAGTACGATCTGTAAAGCTTCTAGGTTTTGTCGTCAGCAATAAAGGCATTGAAGTTGATCCTACCAAGATAAAGGCCATCCAAGAAATGCCAGTCCCTCATTCTGAAAAAGAAGTCAGAGGAGTCTTGGGTCGTCTCAATTACATTGCCCATTTCATATCTCACTTAACTACTACTTGTGATCCACTCTTCAAACTCTTGAAGAAAGATCAGGTAGTCAGATGGAACGATGATTTCCAGATTGCCTTTGACAAAATCAAAGAATACCTACAAGAACCTCCTATTCTCGTGCCTCCAGTTGAAGGAAGACCCTTGATCATGTACTTGACGAATCTGGCCGAAAAGAGCATGTTATTTATTACCTGAGTAAAAAGTTTACCGACTGTGAAACTAGATATTCACTGCTCGAGAAAACTTGTTGCACTCTGGCATGGGCTTCTCTCCGGTTAAGACAGTATATGTTGACGCATACCACTCTGTTGATTTCTAAGATTGACCCAATCAAGTACATCTTCGAGAAACCTGCCCTTTCCGGACGGATAGCCAGATGGTAAATGATCTTGACTGAGTACGACATTCAATAAACGACTCAAAAAGCCATCAAAGGAAGTGTACTAGCAAATCATTTGGCCCATCAAGCCGTGGATGATTATCAGTCAATGAACTTCGACTTCCATGATGAGGACAGCATGCTAGTAACAGACTGCGCGAAATCTGGACCATATGATGGACCTGAACCAGGATCCCGATGGACTATGGTATTTGATGGGGCTTCTAACGCCTTAGGTAACTGAATTGGTTCTATGATAATCTCTCCTGAAGGTTGCCACACTCCTTTCACTGCCAGACTATGTTTCAAATTCACAAACAATATGGCCGAGTATGAAGCATGCATCTTGGATCTGAAAGCTGCTATTAATTTAAGGATCAAGCATTTGAATATGTTCGGAGATTCCGCCCTAGTGATCAGCCAAGTAAAAGGAGATTGAGATAATAAACACCCTAATATCATCCTTTATAAGGAACTTGTGCTGTCCCTAATTCCTCACTTCGAAGAGATCGCTTTTGATCACTTCCCTAGGGAAGAAAACCAGTTGGCTGACGCTTTGGCAACCATTTCTTCGATGTTCAAAGTCAGATGGGACAACGAAGCCCCTATGATAAGAATTCAAATATTCGATGAACCTTCACATTGCTATGAGCTTGACACCAATGTAGAAAAGCCATGGTACCATGAGGTGATGAGATACCTTGAAGCACAAGAATATCCAGAGGGTGCATCTATCAACGACATAAAGTTATTACGAAGATTTGCAGCCAAATTCTTCCTAAGTAACGGGATATTGTACAAGAACAACCATGATTCAACTCTACTCCGATGTGTGTCCAAGAAGGAGGCAGAGGAAATTATGGAAAACATGCACGATGGTATCTTCGGTACTCACTCAAGCGAACATACAATGGCTAAGAAAATCTTAAGAGCTGGTTACTATTGGTCAACGATGGAGACCGATTGCCATCAACATTCAAGGACTTGTCACAAATGCCAAATCTACACTGACAAGGTCCATGTGCCTCATATCCCTCTGAATGTCATGACCGCTCCGTGGCTATTTGCAATGTGGGGCATTGACATGATCAGAGAGATCAAGCCTACAGCTTCTAACGGACATCGATTCATTCTTGTTGCTATCGACTATTTTACCAAATGGGTCGAAGTCGCCTCGTTTGCCTCAGTCACCAAGAATGTGGTAGCCAGATTCATCAGACACAATCTTATCTGCCGTTATGGTATCCCCGAAAGGATTATCACCGATAATGGGACTAACCTCAACAATGCTATGATCACTGAGCTTTGCACTCAGTTTAAGATCAAGCATCACAATTCTTCTCCGTATAGACCAAAAATGAATGGCGCAGTCGAAGCGGCTAACAAAAATATCAAGAAAATTATGCAGAAAATAGTAGTAACCTATAAGGATTGGAATGAGATGTTGTTGTTTGCTCTACATTGCTTCCGCACTTCAGCTAGAACATCAACGGGGGCAACTCCCTTTTCCTTAATCTATGGCATGGAAGCTATTCTGCCAGTGGAAGTTCAGATTCCCTCGCTGAGGATTATGATTGAGGCAGGCTTAGGCGAAGACGAGTGGATTCAAACGATATTGGATCAACTGAACTAGATAGATGAAAAACGATTAGCTGCTATTTGCCATGGTCAGACGTATCAAAAACGGATGATCAAGACTTTCAAAAAAAAGGTCAAGCCTCGAGTATATCAAGTTGGCGACTTAGTGATAAAACACATCATTTTACCACAAGGCGACCCTAGAGGCAAATGGACTCCCACCTATGAAGGGCCATTTGTTGTCAAGAGAGTTTTTTCTGGAGGTGCCATGATGCTGACTACCATGGATGGTGAAGATTTCCCACACCCTATAAACGCGGACATAGTTAAAAAATACTACGCATAAGAGACCCGCTAGGTTGAAACACCTAGGAAAAATAAGGGTATCCCGGCAAACCATAAGGTTTGGGAACAAATTAGGAATATATGCAAAATATTGTACACCTGGCAAGTTGAAAACCCGAAAGGGCGACTTGGGCAAAAAAGGGTATCCTGGTGGGCTGAAAGCCCGACAGGGCGGTCCAGGAAAAAGTTAAGGATTAAAAGCGTGTGACTATGTCCCACAGAATCAACACAGTTAATTCTATCACCAGGGTCCAAGTTCAAACGGTCCAAGATGAATCCAATCAACTTCTATTAACGGCAAGGGACATTCGAAGACATTGGGGCAATAGTAGAATTGGAAGGCGATAAGATCGTTTCACATGGCTATTTGTTTTCATTCTTAATTTTGTATTCCTGTCGACGATTTCCTCTTACTAGGATCTCCGTCTCTCTGTACAAAAATGCCTATTCATGTGCAAAATATCAATACAAATATACTTTGAAGTGTAAAATTCATGTCTTTGTTTTGAATGCAAATTTGTCCAATGACTAAAGTTTAATGAGCATATGCATATGAATATAGTTAAAACTGTTTGGCACATGTGTCCTGCTAAGAAGCAGCAAGCATCTCTTTAATAAATATGAAATATCCCCACAGAATTATCATTATCATTATCCCCACAAGGACGGCTATGATAAAACTTTCCCCAACAGAGTTGCCCACAAAGTCTCTTTGCATAGGATAATCCCCGACAAGAGTCTCAATCTCTTGGCCGCTTTCTCTTCAGCTAAGTCAATTTTTTTACAAGTCGAAGCCTCGTGGGTCTCTTCCTAAAGGAAAGTCACCTCCTCAACAAGTTTTATTTCCTCAACATGGTTTATTTCCCCAACAGGGTTATTTCCCCAACCGAGTTAAAATTTCCTTAACATACAACAATCAAGACACCACGAATTTTCCGGCTGAGTATAGCTTCCCCAGCCAAGGCTGTTATCCCCAAACGGAGTCTATCATACTCAGTTGAGCGTATCCTCCCCAAGATGAGTTTGTCCTCCCTGATTGAGTCTACACTCTCCATTTTGAATTCTCTTTCGAATTATTGCAGAATCATAGAGTCATAACCCCTGATCCCCAGCAAAGTCGTCAGCAAAGCCTTTACTATTTCCAAAAAAGATACTATGAAGCCTGGATCCGACCAGATATTTGTACAATTTTTAAGTTATTACTAAAACATGTACCCGACCAGATAATAGTTAGACTTCTTTAATCACTGAAACCTGGATCCGACCAGATGACAATTTGAGTATCTGAAACCTGGACCCGACCAGATAACAATTAATCTCAATATCAAGATGCTATGAAACCTGGACCCGACCAGATAGTAGTCTAACTCCTCGAAGATATAGAAGAACCCATACTCAACCTGACCAAGGTTTATCTTCTTTTCCCCCAATAGAGTTTGCCTCCATATCCCCAACAAATTGCTGAGAAACCTGGACCCGACCAGATATCAGTTTTCAATTCCATCTTTTCAAGCAAGTTGTTGTGAAGCCTGGATCCGACCAGATAACAATCACCCTTAGAGATTCATTGTGAAACCTGGAAACCGACCAGATAACAACTATATCCCCAATTAGTTTATTGTGAAACATGGACCCGACTAGACAACAATTGACCTCATCAACCTCAAAAATCTGCAAAGCCTGGACCCGACCAGATAACAACTATATCTTCAAACAGTTTATTGTGAAACCTGGAGCCCGACCATATAACAATTAAATATGATCCCCAGAGAGACACTATGAAGCCTGGACCCAACCAGATAATAGCACAACTTTCCAAAAACCATGAAACCTGGACCCGACCATATAGTAGTTATCACTTCAAGTTTACTGCGAAGCCTGGATCCGACCAGATAACAGTTAAATTTTGTATCCCCAGCAAATTATGGTGAAGCCTGGATCCGACCAGATGACTATTTAATTTCAAGAAATTTTCTACAAAGCCTGGATCCGACCAGATAACAGTTAACTTCTGTATCCCCAGTAAATTGTCGTGAAGCTTGGATCCGACTAGATAGAAGTTGACTTCTTCATCCTCAACAACTGTGAAGCCTGGATCTGACCAGATAACAGGTGACATTCGAGCGATATTCCCCAGCGAAAGCATTCTTTCAACAAAAATGAAGATATGCATATTTTTCATCTCCAATGGCAATCAGGGATTCAATCTCCCAGAATTTCCTCAACAGTAGTCAGGGATTTATTTTCTCGGAAAAATACATACATCTCACGTTCATACATCATATCATGTACATACCACATACGTTTAACATAATACCACATCTGGTGACCATCATGCAAGCATCTGCATTTTACTAATTCATATTCTCACAGGTAAAACATCAAGTTTAGTATAAATCAACAAGAAATCTGTGTTGATACTTCTTCCAGTAACTATACATCATCTCTCCAAATGGCATCTTTAAGCCCATTACCTACATAAACAACTAACACATCTTCGAGTGCAAATTTATGGGCACTCTAGTGTTCAATCATCTTCCACCTTCAAGTCATGAATGGCAAATCTGTCAATCTAACTCTTCAGGTCTAAGAAGATTGAACAGGGGCAGTTGTTGTACCCCAAAATTTTCCCTCTCATTTCTCAAAGGATCACCCTAAATCCTTAGGTTTTCTCCCCTCCAATTTCAAGCCTGGATTTACAAATTTTCCAAGAAAGTCATTCACGAGGGTAAAATGGTCATTTGCGTATTGAAAAGTCAAACTTTGACTTTTGATCAAAATCGAGTTTCAAGAGTCATATTTCATCAAGACATGTTGAGATATGAAGTTTGTTTCATCTAGAAATTCAAAAGTCAAAAGTTACTTTGGAAAAGTCAAATTTCTAAATACTTAGAATTCTTCTAAGTGTTCAAGAAATATGAAAAGCTCAGAACTTCTGATAAGATTATCACCATGATGCAAGCTGATTCTGGAATAATTTCTAACTCAAGAGTTTTAGATTTCAATAAGATCTAAAACATTACAGAACAGAACTTCTCCTGGAAATCCTGGAATTTCAAGTTATAAATATTCAAAGACACGTCCATGAAACTAAAGCACTCAGTAAATTCTGGACACTTTCAAGACAGAGTTTGGTCAGAACTTCTGGGCAATTTTCATAAAGGTTCAGTCAGAGTTTGCAAGGGTAATTCAAAGAAGGTTACAAAGCGCGCTGCAAGCTTCCTGGAAAGTTTGAGAGCTCCTTCAGAACATGCTGGAGCAAGGAGATACAAAGATCAGAAGTTGGATGTCTATTCTAAGTCACGCTGAAGCTGAACTTCTGATCCAGAACTAAGCAATGATGCAGAATATCATGTTGCAGGACTTCTGGTTTGATCAATCTCATCATCATTTAATGCTCACAACCACTTCTGGGTCTTTGTTCAAAGGATTTCTCCACGTGTGGCATAGAAGTACCTTTACTGTCTTGGAAAATCAAACTCTTGTACAAAAGTGTATTTGGCCCATGCGTTGCTTTTGCTTTTGAAGTTACCTTTCCTTAATTCCTGCTTACAATTCCAGCTTAGGCACTGCTAAGGCTACTAACCACCATACTTGCTTCAACAGCAAGGCAGCACCCTACCATGTGATGGTGGTACCCTCCAAGCTACAATATCTTTGCCTATAAATTGAGAGTCATTGGCAACTGTAAAGGGTCAGAAATTTGAGAAAGAAAAGCCCTGAACCCCTGCTAAAATTCCAAGAGTCCAAAAACTGCAAACACAAAATACAAAACCTGTTAGCTTTTGATTCTTGCATTCAAATTCCATTTTTCCTCAAGTGTTTCTCGACCAAAACCACCCATACAGTTTTTGATATACATTCAAAAGCCATCCTAACTTTTGCAGTCAAACTGTAACACACTAACCATCAATATCCACCTCAAAGAAGTCAGAACTTTGCTCCTTGGATGTTCCAGAATTTTCTAATCACTCACAACCCAAGTTGAAAGTTTCCAGCCTGGTGAACACGAGAGGAAGCTGTTCAGAACATCACAAGCGGTCAGAGCCAGACTCCAGCTCACGGAACATTTTCCAGCTGCAAGGTAATCTTCCGCTGACTCTCATCATATTACTTAGGCATTGTCAGGAAACATTGTTTAAAAACACAATGTAGACATCCTGATTCTGATGGTTTACACATTCTGAGGTTTCATATATTTTCCTGCCAAAGTAGAGAGAATTTCAGTTCAGAACTTCTTGATGAAATTAGAACTCAAAATTAGGATTAGCAAATTCATGCTTGCTTCTGATTTATAGTTCTGATATCTTTTGTTTCTGAAACATTATGAGAGCTGCCATAACTGTTATATGTGCATCTTCTGTTTTGTTGAGAAATGATCAAGTTACAGATGCTCTGACTAGCATGGAGAGGGAGACGAAGTTCTTCCAGTGGCATCAGAACTTCTGGAATCTTCTTTGTTCTCAGCGGACCCAGAACTTCTGACCTTCCCTGTTTCTACTAACGTTTATTTGAATTTGTGCAGCACGCCAAAGTCAAAACTTCTTACCTCTTTTATTTCAGCAAAGCGCTGATTCTGTTTTCCTTTCTCCTTATTATTTTTGCCATCACTTTTTTTTATTAATCAAAAACACATAAAAAATATATTTCATATTCACATATCTTATTTTATTCTTTTTAACATAAAAGATCAAAATATTTTCTTAAACCAAACTTATTTCTTTTTTTAAAAACAAAACAAGTCCATTTTACATTTCATGTACATTCTTATCCATTCAATGTACATTCTACATTTCATGTACATTTTATTGCTTTCATGTATTATTAGTAATTAGGGTGTGCATGATGAGATAAACACAACAAATAGGCAACCCATATTCAAGACAAAAACAAAGCATGAAAACAACACATTTGCACACAAGCACCCCTAGGGTTATTCCACTTGGTTGCCTTATACAAAATGGCCATATTACGCATGCGAGGTATCTTAGTAAAAAAACAAGCAAATACAAGATCATAGTCCCTCGATGACGCTCTCTAAGTTTCCTTACAAATGATCTTAGTCCCTCAAAAAGAATGTTAAGATACCTTGTGGCATTGCTAATCATGGTTATACGATGAGCCGCGCCCGTCCCGTTTATATCCAAAGATAGGGTTACTTACCAATTTAAGGGTAAGACAACAATATAAAAGGAAAAGAAAATGAACAAGAAAGACATTTGAGTAGGTAGATTGCTCCTAATTACTTGCTCCATTTAAAAACAAACATCCTTGCTATTTTTTTAAAAAAATCACCTACACTTTCAAACATCTTACAAACATGAAATTTTTTTCAAAAGATCAATATCTTTGTATACATTCTTACAAACAAGAATCATTACAAAGATTGCCTAAACAATTGACTCTTTACAAAATACTTTCAAAAACCACACAAAAGCATAATTTCAAACAAAATCAAGTGATCTAGCAAGTAACTAAGAGCCTCATGGAAAACCATGGATGGAAAGGGTGCTAATACCTTTCCTTTTCATAATCTACCCCCCGAACTCAAGAAATAATCTCAAACGTCTTTCCTATGCTTTTTCACCTTTCCTTTTGGATAAAAGAAAAGTTGGTTGTGACTCTTGATAACCACAACATTTGTGATCAAACGCAAAACCCTCTGGTCAGGTCTCCCACCGAACCACACATACAAAGCACATTTTTAAACAAAAGCAAGTGATCTAGCAAGCAACTAAGAGCCCATAGATAACTATGGATGAAAAGGGTGTTAACACCTTCCCTTTTAATAATCTACCCCCCGAACTCAAGAAAATAATCTCAAAGGTCTTTCTTATTCTTTTCAGCCTTTCCTTTTGGATAAAAGAAAAGTCGATGGAGACTCTTGCTAACCGTAACATTTGCAATAAAATGCAAAACACCCAAGTCAGTTCTCCCACCGTATTACAGAACTGGTAACTCTGCTGGGGAGTTACTTAAAAGTGGGGTTACCATGGGCTATATCACCTTTATTTTCTTTCATTGTTTGATTTGTTTGCTTTAAATTTTGGCTCCTTGTTTGGGCTTGTTCTAATCCTCTACAAGGATTTGGGATACCGTATAGGTAAGTAGCAATACATTGTGGAAACTGTATGGGGTATACCGATATAGTCTAAGAAATAGCTATGTTAGTGTGACACATTTGTGGGTACGGGTAGCCCTTGAATAGTCAAGGAGAATACAGGGCCGTTGTGTGGTGTCATGAAGCACTAACTGACTTTAGAACCTTTACTTGACCAACTTGGCCATTAGGACGTAGTGAGATAACTAGCTTTGGTGCAGTCTAAAGTTGGCTTTTCTGGATAATACGGTCGCCGTGAAAGAGGCTTGCACTGAAACAATGCCCGAGAAGATAGATCAATGATATTGAGATCCCTTAGAACCCAGTTACTATTTCTGGGACAGGTTTGAGCCAACTAAACTTCAAGAGGGTACTTACCTATAAGCTCCATGCTATCCTAAACCTAAGGACTTGTTTTCCTTGTTTATATGCTTACTTGTGCATAACATGATAAACATCATAACATAATACTCATTCTTACTAACCATTTCAAGGATTTTTGGGATTTATCTTTGTTCTGTTTTGTAGGACATGGCTTCTATTCGCAGGAAAACCATTCAAGTCAATCTCATAAGAATTACTTCTCAACTCAAAGAGCTAGCATCAAGGGTCCCTGAGAATTCTTCATTCACCAAAAGACATGGTTGCCTCCTAAACTTTGTTACCTCTAGCATAAATGAAGATACGATGAAGGTGCTTTTCCATTTCTTTGATCCTCTACACCATTGCTTCACCTTTCTCGACTATCAACTTGTGCCTACTATAGAGGAATTCTCTCAACTCTTGAGGATTCCTATTCTCAATCAACTACCTTTCAACGATACGGAAAGAGATCCAAGACCTGAAGAGATTGCCCGAGCACTACACTTGCAACAATCTGATATCACAACTAATTGGGAAACAAGGAGTGGTGTCAAAGGTTTCTTAGCCAAGTTCTTGTTTGAGAAAGCTCAAGATTGTTGGAACTCTTTGGACTTACAAGCTTTTGAGGAAATCTTGGCCCTTCTCATCTATGGGATGGTTTTGTTCCTAAACCCTGATCAACTCATAGATGTCAATGCTGTCAAAATCTTCATGTCTCGCAATTCAATGCCTACTTTGTTGGGAGATATCTTACATTCTTTTCATTCTCGCACTATAAGGAAGATAGGGATCCTCATGTGTTGCAATCCTCTCTTGGCAATATGGTTTATTTCGCATCTTCCCAGATCTGTATTGAAGAACGAGCAAGGTTTAAGGTGGTCCCATAGGTTGATGACGCTCAAACATTCAGATGTTCATTGGTGTTCTCAATCTTTGGAGAACATTATTATCATTGACCATTGTGGAAAATTCCCTAATGTCCCTTTACTTGGAATTAGGGGATGTATCACTTACAACCCTTGCTTGGCCTTACGACAGTTTGGTTATGCCCGAAGAGATAGTCCATATGAGATGCTCATTCAAGGAGTGGTATTCGACTACGAAAGCGATGAGCAAAGCTACCATCAGAGGTTTATCTGAGCTTGGAGGATGGTAAGAAAAGTGGATAGTAAGACGCTGGGACATAAGAATTCCATTCCCCTTGATCCTTACCTTAAGTGGGTACGAGCTCGTGCTCAGAGACTTGTGATGCCTTATCCCTCCATCTTACCAGTTATCTTGGAACTTGTGGTTGAAGGAGATGTCTCGTACACTGTCCTCCATCCCGACATGCCTACTTCTCTCGAAGACTTGCAAAAAGGTTGGATTCATCTAAAGGAAGAACGAGATACTTTCGAAGTTCAATTCTATGCTAGTGAGAAGAAGGTCTTGGAGCTTACAAAGCATCTACAAGAAGAGCAAAGTGTGAACGCCTACCTTGCACCGAAGAGGATGCGTTCAATCTTTTTATCTTAGAAAGTTATTTTGTAAGCCCGAGAGGAATTTTGTAATCTTTTGAACTAATTAATGAAAATTGACAATTGTTCATTCTTTCGTCTATACGAATTTAAATTTCATAAATCCTTGAAATCATTTGCATATACATCTTCCATGCATCATAACATGACAGGTTTTCACACAACAGGTTTCCTTATCTTTCTGCTGTTTATTTTAGCAAGATGGATCTAGAGAAAACTGTGAAGGATCTTCAGGAACAAAACTCTCAATTCCAAGAGACTCTACTAGCCCTAGCCAAGGGTCAGCAAGATATGATGTCATTGTTGGCAGTTAAGAAGAAACCCATGAAGAAAGCTTTGCTCAACATGGGTAGAAGGTTCAAAGTGTCGGTTCGTCTGATCCCAGTAGTGGAAGACTCATCTGAAGAAGATGAGAATCAGATTGGTGAGGTTAAGAGTACCCAGGATGACTGTGTTAATGATCAAGCATCTGATGATAATGATTATTTTGACGAGTAGTATCCACCTGCCGATATCAAGTACAAGCAATTAGAAGACAGATTGAAGGCCGTCGAGATCCAAGCCATCCCCGGTTTATATTTTGATGATTTGGGTCTGATCTCTGGGGTTGTCATTCCCCACAAATTCAAAATACCAATCTTTGCAAAGTACGATGGAGTTTCATGTCCAAAACTTCATCTGAAATCTTATATGCACAAGATATAACTGCACACCGCTGATAAGAAGCTCTGGGTTCACTTTTTCCAAGAGAGCTTGACCGGAACATGACTAGAGTGGTTTTACCAGTTGGATGGTTCTCGTATCAATACCTAGGAAGACTTAGCTACCGCATTCTACCATCAGTATCAGTATAACACTGACTTGGCACCGACAAGAGTACAATTGCAAGATATGACAATGGGAAAGAATGAAGGATTTAAAGAATATGCACAAAAGTGGAGAGACACGGCCAGTAGGTGTTGTACCCCAAAATTTGCCCTCCCATATTCTCCAAGAAATTGCCAAGTCATGCTTCAAAATTCCCCAAGGGTTGCATAGTGCAAAGGTCTCCTATACAGTCAAAATTAGGGTTTGTGTTCTGATCAAGAAAATGAAGTTTCCAAAGGTCCAATCAAATCTCACATGCCTATAAATATGGTCAAGCATCCTCATATCAAGTTTCAAGACTTTCAGCACAAAATTGCACAGTCAAAACCCTAATTGCACTACAGTCAACTGTAGGGGTAAAATGGTCATTTGACAGTCAAAAGTTCAAATTTTTGGTCAACATATCATTTTGAAGCCACAAACATCATTTGATCAATGCTTGATCATGATTCTCAAAGCTAGGCTCAAAAATCATCAAGATGCAAAAGTTTCCTTATTTGGACAGCTGAAAAAGTCAACTGTAAATTGACCAGAGCATAACTTTCACATGGATTATCAGAAAAATTCCATCCAAAGCTCATTTTTAAGATAAAGACATTTCCTACAACTCATCTTCATACTTCAAGTCCAAGAAATGCTCTCACAAAAAGTTATCAATTTCAACATTATAGGTCATTTTCAAAAGTCAACAAAAAGGGACTTTAAGTCAAAGGCCATAACTTGAGATTGGTAAATCAAAATGACATGGGACCAAAGACATTGGTTAGAGGACTCAAAGACCTTTCCAAAATGTCCAAGAACATGAGAAAATCTTAAAAATGGAGCAAGTTATGCCTTGTAGAAGTTGGGAAATATTTGGATATTTTTGAAAAGTCAACATTGATTCAAATGACCTAAAATTGCTAATGGGCCCATTTTTCTTCCACAATTCATCATCCAAAGCATGTGCACGACCACTTGGCCAAAAGGGAAGTATTTCTTCATTTTTTATTTATTTATTTGAATTTTTATTAATAATAATTCATTTAAATCAAATTAAATACATGAAAAATATTTAACCTAAGCTTTACAATCTTTTTGTGCATGAAATCTACTCAATAATTCGTGCATGATCCAATATGGAAAGATTTGGAGAGAATTGATCATGATTTGTACAAAAACACATGAAAAAAGATTGAAAAAGATCTTTGAAAATCAAATTTCAAAAACCATGAATGCAATTGATTTGGATCAAATTTCTTAACCTAATTCATTCCTACATAAGCATAGAACGAAAACCTAATGCCTAGGAACACGCAGCTGCTCAGAAAACCCTTGCACAAACTTGCATTTTTTTCAAGAAAACTCCATAACTGAAAACATCTTTGCAGGACGATTCAAGGCGAAATTTCCATCCCATTGCACTCCTAAGACCTCAAGCAATCTTCCTGGATCAAAAACATCAAAGATAACCCTTTGAATCATTGTACAGAAGTCACACTTTTCCACTTTTTTTTCATAATCTTGTTTTAACATCTACGCATTTTCATGGCATTTTAATTGTTGATTCATACTCCTTATGCAATTCTAAAGCTAACCCATATGTTTAATTGTATTTTTGTGCATTATACGCGATTATGCCATTGTTGTTCATTAGGGTTTACAGGATTTCAAATTAGGGGTTTTAACATGAGGCAAAATTGGGACACCACGTTACCATGGTCATGATCAGCGCATTTGGACGAAGAAGAAGCTACCCTCGCGCTCAATTTATGAGCGTCACAGGGTTATTCGCTATTTTCCCAAAAGTGGCCAAGAAGAACACTTGAAAACCGTTGCTTATTCTGTTTATATTTCAGGAAAATAAAAAACCAACGAAGAAGATGATGTGGTGGCCAGCAACCATTGGCTCTTTTGAATTTTCGCGCTAAAAAGCACTAACGCTTTTGTTTTCTTTTATAATATTTGTTAGTTATATAATAAACGAAGCGCGTGAATTGGTTCAGCTGGCAAGGCGTAGTGGTGGCAATCTTCATGACCTGGGTTCGAGCCCCAGGTCTTCAGTATTCCCATATTATTTTTCAATAAAAATTCACATGCAGTTTCAATAGCAAAGACCATCATACACCTTCATGATCAAACCATCCACGCGTCCAATATCATCAAATCAAAGGCCATAATCTGGAGAGTACAGTGGACCCTGGTCAACGCTTCTGCACGTGAATGAAAAAGTCTCCAAGGCCAAGAATTTAAATGGGCCAGATTGCTAAAGGCCTCACCTCCTATTTGGGGTCTGAACCCCCTAGGTTTGCATTTTTTTTACATTCTTTCTCTTTTGTTTTTTTTTCTTTCTTTTAATTATTGTGCTTTTTTTAATTAATTATTTTTTCCCATAAAAACACAAAACAATAAAAAAAATCAGAAAGATAAAAATAAAATAATAAACATTTTATTTAATAGTATTTTTTGTAATTAAATTGTATATAATTAAACTTAGTTTTAAATTAGGTTTTAATTTTAATTCTTTTAATAAAAATCTAAAAAACATAGAATTAGGGTTCATATTAATTTTTCATCCTTTTTATTTTTCTTTCATAAATAATTAAATAATTAGATATTTATTTTTATAATTAAATTTGCATGTAAATTAATTAGGGTTAATTTTAGGGTAAAAAACTTCAACATTTTTCTTAATAAATTAAAAATAATTAGAATTAGGGTTAGCATCTTATTTTAATTTTAATTAACTCTCTTTTTCCATTAAAATCATAAAATACCAAAAAAAAAACATTTCCTTTCTTTTTTTAATTAATGTCACCATTTAATTTAATTTTGCAAAAAGGGTCCAACGCCCTCGTTTTAATTTTCATTTAATTCGCGTATTTATTTTATTCCGTTTAAATATTTATGTATCTCTCCCAAAGCCGTGTAACTAATTGCTCGCACTCTTAATTCTTTATTTTTTTTTACTTTCTTTATTTTCTGTCAAATCGGGTTCGAGAAATTTTGGCGATGTGGACCCGCGCCTTTTGTAATAGCTTAGAATTTACTTTTCGCAATTTTTAACTGTTAAATAATAGCATGAAAGAATGTATGGACAAAATAAAAATAAACGCGTAGCTCACTCATAACATGACAAAAGACAAAAATACTTGAAAACGACACACAAATCACACACCACCCCTAGGGTACGCCTCACTGTTGCCTTGCCTCGAAAGGTGATCGTCGAGTAGAGGATGTCTTAGTAAGTCCTCATGATCCGGGAACCTGGCATGAGGGTAGCTTCTAAGGTGTCTTCCCATTGCTCTGGTGATCACCATGTCCCGAACCTCGAATTGACCCGAATACCTCCAACGGTGGTGCTACCTACCTCTCAATGGTGGGATGGCACTACTTTAAAGGACATTTACACAGCCTAATTCCTTAGGGTAGGTAGACGACTCTAGATACTTGCTCTAAATTTCAAAACAAATCAAAAATACTTTTCACACCAACACATTTTCAAAAGCTTTCGAAAGCAATTTTTCAAACACTCTTGAGGACCAATACAAGAGTCGAACTGGAATTTTCAAAGAAACTTTTTAAAACCCACAGTTGAAAAGCAAACAAACCATTTTGAAAACACAAATGAGCAAGTATCTAAGAGCCCATGGATAACCAGGGATAGAAAGGGTGCTAACACCTTCCCTTTCTATAACCTACCTCCCGAACCGAGAGCAATCTCTTTAAGGAATTTTTCTGTGCTTTTGTCCTTTCCATTTGGAGAAAATAAAAGACGGTGGCGACTCTTGCTTCCGCGACATACGCGATCCAGCGTTAAACAGTCAGTTCCAGATCCACCGATCACAGAACTGGCGACTCTGCTGGGGAATTAAACTTAAAGTGAGGTGTACCTTAGGGTTAGTTCATAACTGTGTTTTCAATTGTATTGACTTGTCTGCTTTAAATTTGTGGGTTGCATGGGAGTTACATAGATCCTAACCCGGATCTGGGGATACCCTGTTTAGGTAGCATAAGCTGTGAGGGACCTGTCCGGCGTATACCGACATGGGTGAAGCAGTGGCTACGTTGGTGTGGCGCCTTAGTCTGTACCGATATCCCTCGTGTTGAAACGGGGAGAATATGGGTCTTCCAAGGAGTCATTAAGCACCAACAGACCTTAGAACCTTAAATGACCCAACTTGGCCATTAGAACAGTAGCAGTATGCTACGCCCATTGAGGCTAAACTCTCGTGATGGTTCTGGCCGCAAGAAAAGATTGCGATGCTGGAGTTATGACCGATTGAGGGTAGTCAATGATATTGGGATCCTCTAAGAACCTGGTTACTTTGATAGGACAGGTATGAACCAACAAACTGAAAGAGGGTAATACCTAGACCTCATGCTGGCCTAAACTCTAAGGGCTTCTCTTGTGTGACTTGTGTGCCTTCCAACTTGATTACTGGCATGCTTGCTATCTGACACATGAACTACTTGCAGGTTTTGTTCATAGTCCTTAATTGGGACTCATAACAGGGTTTGCTAAGTTTCTTGCAGGTTTTGTTAATAGTCCTTAATTGGGACTCATGACAGGTTTTACTTGAGTTTCTTGCAGGTTTTGGTTTGCAGTCCTTAATTGGGACTCATAACAGGGTTACCTGCATTACCCCATGCATAGCATAACATCATACCATTGCATACATCCTAACCCATTTCAAGGATCTCAAGGGCTTGCGATGCAGGTCATGGTGAATCAACTATCCCAGCAAGGGGCAAAGAGGATTTATTTTCCTCTAGACAAAGTTGTCAGAGGCTATGACCCACTTGATATGGTGAGCTCTGACCCTTGAAGAAGGTTCCCTTAACCAAGGTTGTTTGGAAATCAAAACCAGACATGATGACTAAAGTCAGGGGCTATGACCCACTTGATATGGTGAGCCTTTGACCCTTTGAAGAAGGACTCTCAACAACATGCAGTTCCTTCAATCAAACTACCGGACCCGAGTTCTAACAAATTTTCTTGTTTACCCCGCGGGATCCTTGAAAACATTGCATGCATGTCATACACATCATTACATAACAGGTATCTTTGTTGCAGGTCACTTACCTTTCTCGCTGTTTATTTCAGCAATGGCCTTCCAACCAGATAACCAGGAATGTCTTGCTCAAGAGACTCGGTTCGGGGAAATCCTCCTGAATCTATCCAAGGGGCAGGAGGAGCTAAGGACACTTCTCATGGAGACCTTTGTTAGAAACAGTGCTGAGGGTGAAAGGCTGAAACACCTACAAGCTGAGGTGGATGCATTGAAAGCCCAGATGCTGGGGCAGGTGACTGCTATTCAGGGGTTAGCTCAAAGACAAGACGAGCTCTGGTTTCTCGTCAACCAACTGCTTCAGGGTAACCAGCTGGGGCAAAAGTCTAAGGGTAAAAAGCCAGTCATCGTTCGACCACCTTTGAGACAAAGAGGCAAGGAGAGAGCTCCCCAAACGGCTCCAGTGTCACAAATTCAACATCGCAACCAACAAAAGAACGAGAGAAGGCAGTTCACTCGGCTCAGCATGACCTTATCCCAGATATTGCCACAGTTGCTGGAGACCAAGCTGGTAACTCTAAAAGAGGCTCCGAAGTTTCAAAATACAACGTCACCAAAGTATAACCCCAACGCTCGCTGCGCTTATCATTCTGATAGCCCGGGGCATGCTACAGAGGATTGTTGGACGTTGAAGAATAAGATTCAGGACCTGATTGATGAAGGAGCACTGGAATTCACACAAGATGGTCAGGCTGAATTTTTCTACCATCCCTCCAAGGCTCACCTTTTGAAGTGACAAGCTCTGAGACTAGGAAACTTTTGTTCATTCGAATGTTCAAGTTGTGTTGTGCTTTGATTGTTCAAACATTTATTCATGTTAAACATTGTTATTCCATTAATGCATAGCATATGTCTGTTTTGAAGCAATATATTCGTATTCACTATACGCAAATTACTTTCATATTTTTTTCTGATGTCAACTCTTGATCTAAAATTCTAAGCCTCTTGAGGGAGGATGACGAAAACGATACCACGATATACAGTATGCTTTCGAACAGACCCCGCTGATGAGGTACAGGCATTGTTTCAATCCCTAAACACTAGAGTTATAAGGATGATAATCCCTCGTCAACCCCTCTGAGCCAAAGAAGTAGGAGTTTTTCTTGTCGAAATTTAAAACCCTTAATCATAACCTGGGGCAGGGTAGTCTCTCGGTTGATCCAAGTGCATAACGAATGGCACCAAAGAGGTCCTTACAAAACGAAGAAAGACAGTGATGGTTCCGAATAATCATAAGGAAAGGCAGTCATTATAAAAACCCATTAAGTCAAAACCCATGAAGGAGACTTATAAAACTGGGGCATCCCGCTGGCTGTAATTCCAAAAAAGGAAATAGTTCAGGCAAAAAAATAGAAAGGGATAACAAAAATCAAAAAGAAAGAGGTCCTACAAACCCTCAGCAAAAAAAAAGGAGATGACTGCCTATTCAAATAAACGTTCAACATCCGAATCATCACCGGAAAATCAGAGCAAAGACTCAAACAAGGTCTAACGCATGATCAACTGAGCTTAGGTTTGAAGAACATCACGAAGAGCGGGTGGGTACAAATAATTTGAGCCTTTATCCTTTGTTTCTTAAACCATGAACCAGGCCACGTTATAACCCTTAAAAGTCCTAGCTGAAGCATGGGTTAGTTCGAAAGCATACTGTTACGAAAGGTATCCTGACTCCTTAAGGCCTACGGTACAATACGAAGTTGACATCACGTTTTACAAACAATCACTTGTTTTATGAAAAGAATGCATTTTCAAAAACTTCAAGACAGACATAAGCTTTGCATTTTTAACATAACTTTGTTTGCATATGACTTTTTGTTTGAACAACATAGAAGTTCTCACGACGAATGCCTAATGAACAGAAGTACCTCCAATTAAGGGGCATGGCATGACCATGGTCCATCATCTGGGGCAATCCAATCAAGATTCGGAGAATCTCTCAAAGGCCAAACAACCTGGGGCAAATCTCCACCTGGATCACCTGGGGCATTCCGACAACGAATCTTGCCTGGTCAAACACCTTCTGGTGGCATGGCAAAACACTTCTAACAGGGGAAACTCCCTACATCCAGAGAGCATGGACATAGTCGGAAAAAATACTACGCATAATCAAAGACCCGCTAGGTTGACACACCTGGGCAAAAATAAGGGCTTCCCGGCGAACCAAAAGGGTTCGGGCAAAAATAAGGGATGAAATGAAAATAATCTGTACACCCGGCAAGTCGAAAACCTGAAAAGGCGGCTTGGGAAAAAATGGGTATCCCGGTGGACTAAAAACCCGAAAGGGAGGTCCAGGCAAAAGTTAGGGATCAAAGCGTACGACTATGTCCTGTCATCTAATCATCTGCCTACCAGAAGAAGGTTTGTCCATCAACAACTATCTGCACCTCACAGGTCTTCCTCTCATACCTCAGAAACAGGGGCAATAAAGAGTGGTCTAAGCAATCTAACTGTTCCATCTTCCAAGGTACCAAGGTAGGTTTAACTAAAGAGCATAACCGGCATATCTCAATTCCCCAGAGAGTAAGTAGTCAGTACACTCTCTCCAAGTTATATTATCAGGCCTTAAGGAAGTTGAGTATACTCCAGCAGATCTCAACATTCCCCAGCAGCATACTCATAACAAGCATCCCCGGCAGTCTTGATTTAAGATTGTTCCCCGGCGTTCTGTCAACATTCAAAGGAATCACCTCCCCTACAGTTCAAAATCTTCCCAGGAGAGTCCAGCCCAGATTCCCCAGGAAAGTTGGAATCCATCTCCCCAAGTAGTAAGCTTATCCCCAGTAGATTCTGGAAGCTTATCCTCGCAGAGCACGAACGCGTCGCCCGGCCATATTTAAAGAGTTATTTCCTTACCACGATATAACTGGGTTATCCTCAGCCAAAAGCCATGGAAAGAGCGCCACCGACGAAGTTCTCTTACCCCCAGCGAAGTCTATTAACACTTCCAATACAACAAAGATATCCTCAGCAAGTTATTTTCAACACTCAGCAAAGTATCTCTCTCCCCACAGAGTATCGCTTCCCAGCATGGTCGCTAGAGTATTTTTCTACCCGCAGAATCTTTCATTCGCCAAGTCTATTCCTCAACGGAGTCATCTTCTCCTACCGGTATTCTTGCAGTTATCATCCCCAGTGAAAGTAAAAGCTTATTCTTCAACATCAGCCCAGGATACGACTTCCCGGCACCCGTCAAAGATCTACTTTCCTAGACGAAAGCATACATAAACATCACATACATCATTATAGCATGCATAGACGTATCATATCATACAAATCTCATTCATGTTGAGAACATCATTGCTTGATCCATATCATGCATTGCATATGACTGACCTTTACCTTTCAGGAAAGATTCAGCTAAATTCTCAATCATATTTCAAGACCTAGACCGGTTCAGTTAACCGAGTCCAAAGATTTCTTATCCAGTCCAAGGCCTTCTCTAGTCCAGCTAAATCGACTCCCAACAGATTTTTCTGATGAAGACTCAGTAGAAGTTATCAGGTTTTTCTTTGAGATTATAATTTCCTATTGGTTCTCTCCCTGACGGTGCGTGAGATGATAATTCCATTTTAGGTTTTTCTTTGAGATTATAATTTCCTATTGGTTCTCTCCCTGACGGTGCGTGAGATGATAATTCCATTTTAGGTTTTTCTTTGAGATTATAATTTCCTATTGGTTCTCTCCCCGACGGTGCGTGAGATGATAATTCCATTTTAGGTTTTTCTTTGAGATTATAATTTCCTATTGGTTCTCTCCCCGACGGTGCGTGAGATGATAATTCCATTTTAGGTTTTTCTTTGAGATTATAATTTCCTATTGGTTCTCTCCCCGACGGTGCGTGAGATGATAATTCCATTTTAGGTTTTTCTTTGAGATTATAATTTCCTATTGGTTCTCTCCCCGACGGTGCGTGAGATGATAATTCCATTTTAGGTTTTTCTTTGAGATTATAATTTCCTATTGGTTCTCTCCCCGACGGTGCGTGAGATGATAATTACATTTTAGGTTTTTCTTTGAGATTATAATTTCCTATTGGTTCTCTCCCCGACGGTGCGTGAGATGATAATTCCATTTTAGGTTTTTCTTTGAGATTATAATTTCCTATTGGTTCTCTCCCCGAAGGTGCGTGAGATGATAATTCCATTTTAGGTTTTTCTTTGAGATTATAATTTCCTATTGGTTCTCTCCCCGACGGTGCGTGAGATGATAATTCCATTTTAGGTTTTTCTTTGAGATTATAATTTCCTATTGGTTCTCTCCCCGACGGTGCGTGAGATGATAATTCCATTTTAGGTTTTTCTTTGAGATTATAATTTCCTATTGGTTCTCTCCCCGACGGTGCGTGAGATGATAATTCCATTTTAGGTTTTTCCTTGAGATTATAATTTCCTATTGGTTCTCTCCCCGACGGTGCGTGAGATGATAATTCCATTTTAGGTTTTTCTTTGAGATTATAATTTCCTATTGGTTCTCTCCCCGACGGTGCGTGAGATGATAATTCCATTTTAGGTTTTTCTTTGAGATTATAATTTCCTATTGGTTCTCTCCCCGACGGTGCGTGAGATGATAATTCCATTTTAGGTTTTTCTTTGAGATTATAATTTCCTATTGGTTCTCTCCCCGACGGTGCGTGAGATGATAATTCCATTTTAGGTTTTTCTTTGAGATTATAATTTCCTATTGGTTCTCTCCCCGACGGTGCGTGAGATGATAATTCCATTTTAGGTTTTTCTTTGAGATTATAATTTCCTATTGGTTCTCTCCCCGACGGTGCGTGAGATGATAATTCCATTTTAGGTTTTTCTTTGAGATTATAATTTCCTATTGGTTCTCTCCCCGACGGTGCGTGAGATGATAATTCCATTTTAGGTTTTTCTTTGAGATTATAATTTCCTATTGGTTCTCTCCCCGACGGTGCGTGAGATGATAATTCCATTTTAGGTTTTTCTTTGAGATTATAATTTCCTATTGGTTCTCTCCCCGACGGTGCGTGAGATGATAATTCCATTTTAGGTTTTTCTTTGAGATTATAATTTCCTATTGGTTCTCTCCCCGACGGTGCGTGAGATGATAATTCCATTTTAGGTTTTTCCTTGAGATTATAATTGCCTATTGGTTCTCTTCCCGATACTGCGAAGATGGTAATTCCCACCAAGATTTTCTCAACGAGCGTTGTTGAAGTTAAAGTCACCCAAGGTTCTCTCACCGTTCATGCTGAGGTAGTAACCATCTCTGGTTCATTCATCACCGTTTGAAGCTCCAGATCCAGCTCCTGTAATCAGTCAGGACACATTTATACAAAGCGTCTAAAAACCAGCTCCTGCAACATGTCAGGTACTCATTTTTTCTTTTGCAGGTATGTAGGTTCTCGCTAAGGAATCTCTTACGTGATCAACATCCAGATGGCATCTATAAGCCCATCATCCTATCCATCAATCTCTAAATGGCATCTATAAGCCCATTCCATCACCACACTGCTACTATGTGAGTGCAAATTTCTGGGCACTCTAGTGTTCAATCATCTTCTACCCTCGGATTACGAAAGGCACGTCAGCCAATCTGCATCCTCAGGTCTAAGAAGATTGAACAGGGGCAACTGTTGTACCCCAAAATTTTCCCTCCCATATTCTCCAAGAAATTGCCAAGTCATGCTTCAAAATTCCCCAAGGGTTGCATAGTGCAAAGGTCTCCTATATAGTCAAAATTAGGGTTTGTGTTCTGATCAAGAAAATGAAGTTTCCAAAGGTCCAATCAAATCTCACATGCCTATAAATATGGTCAAGCATCCTCATATCAAGTTTCAAGACTTTCAGCACAAAATTGCACAGTCAAAACCCTAATTGCACTACAGTCAACTGTATGGGTAAAATGGTCATTTGACAGTCAAAAGTTCAAATTTTTGGTCAACATATCATTTTGAAGCCACAAACATCATTTGATCAATGCTTGATCATGATTCTCAAAGCTAGGCTCAAAAATCATCAAGATGCAAAAGTTTCCTTATTTGGACAGTTGAAAAAGTCAACTGTAAATTGACCAGAGCATAACTTTCACATGGATTATCAGAAAAATTCCATCCAAAGCTAATTTTGAAGAGAAAGACATTTCCTACAACTCATCTTCATACTTCAAGTCCAAGAAATGCTCTCACAAAAAGTTATCAATTTCAACATTATAGGTCATTTTCAAAAGTCAACAAAAAGGGACTTTAAGTCAAAGGCCATAACTTGAGATTGGTAAATCAAAATGAAATGGGACCAAAGACATTGGTTAGAGGACTCAAAGACCTTTCCAAAATGTCCAATAACATGAGAAAATCTTAAAAATTGAGCACGTTATGCCTTGTAGAAGTTGGGAAATTTTTGGATATTTTTGAAAAGTCAACATTGATTCAAATGACCTAAAATTGCTAATGGGCCCATTTTTCTTCCACAATTCATCATCCAAAGCATGTGCACGACCACTTGGCCCAAAGGGAAGTATTTCTTCATTTTTTATTTATTTATTTGAATTTTTATTAATAATAATTCATTTAAATCAAATTAAATACATGAAAAATATTTAACCTAAGCTTTACAATCTTTTTGTGCATGAAATCTACTCAATAATTCGTGCATGATCCAATATGGAAAGATTTGGAGAGAATTGATCATGATTTGTACAAAAACACCTGAAAAAAGATTGAAAAAGATATTTGAAAATCAAATTTCAAAAACCATGAATGCAATTGATTTGGATCAAATTTCTTAACCCAATTCATTCCTACATAAGCATAGAACGAAAACCTAATGCCTAGGACCACGCAGCTGCTCAGAAAACCCTTGCACAAACTTGCATTTTTTTCAAGAAAACTCCATAACTGAAAACATCTTTGCAGGACGATTCAAGGCGAAATTTCCATCCCATTGCACTCCTAAGACCTCAAGCAATCTTCCTGGATCAAAAACATCAAAGATAACCCTTTGAATCATTGTACAGAAGTCACACTTTTCCACTTTTTTTTCATAATCGTGTTTTAACATCTACGCATTTTCATGGCATTTTAATTGTTGATTCATACTCCTTATGCAATTCTGAAGCTAACCCATAAGTTTAATTATATTTTTGTGCATTATACGCGATTATGCCATTGTTGTTCATTAGGGTTTACAGGATTTCAAATTAGGGGTTTTAACATGAGGCAAAATTGGGACACCACGTTACCATGGTCATGATCAGCGCATTTGGACGAAGAAGAAGCTACCCTCGCGCTCAATTTATGAGCGTCACAGGGCTATTCGCTATTTTCCCAAAAGTGGCCAAGAAGAACACTTGAAAATCGTTGCTTATTCTGTTTATATTTCAAGAAAATAAAAAACCAACGAAGAAGATGATGTGGTGGCCAGCAACCATTGGCTCTTTTGAATTTTCGCGCTAAAAAGCACTAACGCTTTTGTTTTCTTTTATAATATTTGTTAGTTATATAATAAACGAAGCGCGTGAATTGGTTCAGCTGGCAAGGCGTAGTGGTGGCAATCTTCATGACCTGGGTTCGAGCCCCAGGTCTTCAGTATTCCCATATTATTTTTCAATAAAAATTCACATGCAGTTTCAATAGCAAAGACCATCATACACCTTCATGATCAAACCATCCACGCGTCCAATATCATCAAATCAAAGGCCATAATCTGGAGAGTACAGTGGACCCTGGTCAACGCTTCTGCACGTGAATGAAAAAGTCTCCAAGGCCAAGAATTTAAATGGGCCAGATTGCTAAAGGCCTCACCTCCTATTTGGGGTCTGAACCCCCTAGGTTTGCATTTTTTTTACATTCTTTCTCTTTTGTTTTTTTTTCTTTCTTTTAATTATTGTGCTTTTTTTAATTAATTATTTTTTCCCATAAAAACACAAAACAATAAAAAAAATCAAAAAGATAAAAATAAAATAATAAACATTTTATTTAATAGTATTTTTTGTAATTAAATTGTATATAATTAAACTTAGTTTTAAATTAGGTTTTAATTTTAATTCTTTTAATAAAAATCTAAAAAACATAGAATTAGGGTTCATATTAATTTTTCATCCTTTTTATTTTTCTTTCATAAATAATTAAATAATTAGATATTTATTTTTATAATTAAATTTGCATGTAAATTAATTAGGGTTAATTTTAGGGTAAAAAACTTCAACATTTTTCTTAATAAATTAAAAATAATTAGAATTAGGGTTAGCATCTTATTTTAATTTTAATTAACTCTCTTTTTCAATTAAAATCATAAAATACCAACAAAAAAAAACATTTCCTTTCTTTTTTTAATTAATGTCACCATTTAATTTAATTTTGCAAAAAGGGTCCAACGCCCTCGTTTTAATTTTCATTTAATTCGCGTATTTATTTTATTCCGTTTAAATATTTATGTATCTCTCCCAAAGCCGTGTAACTAATTGCTCGCACTCTTAATTCTTTATTTTTTTTACTTTCTTTATTTTTCTGTCAAATCGGGTTCGAGAAATTTTGGCGATGTGGACCCGCGCCTTTTGTAATAGCTTAGAATTTACTTTTCGCAATTTTTAACTGTTAAATAATAGCATGAAAGAATGTATGGACAAAATAAAAATAAACGCGTAGCTCACTCATAACATGACAAAAGACAAAAATACTTGAAAACGACACACAAATCACACACCACCCCTAGGGTACGCCTCACTGTTGCCTTGCCTCGAAAGGTGATCGTCGAGTAGAGGATGTCTTAGTAAGTCCTCATGATCCAGGAACCTGGCATGAGGGTAGCTTCTAAGGTGTCTTCCCATTGCTCTGGTGATCACCATGTCCCGAACCTCGAATTGACCCGAATACCTCCAACGGTGGTGCTACCTACCTCTCAATGGTGGGATGGCACTACTTTAAAAGACATTTACACAGCCTAATTCCTTAGGGTAGGTAGACGACTCTAGATACTTACTCTAAATTTCAAAACAAATCAAAAATACTTTTCACACCAACACATTTTCAAAAGCTTTCGAAAGCAATTTTTCAAACACTCTTGAGGACCGATACAAGAGTCGAACTGGAATTTTCAAAGAAACTTTTTAAAACCCACAGTTGAAAAGCAAACAAACCATTTTGAAAACACAAATGAGCAAGTATCTAAGAGCCCATGGATAACCATGGATAGAAAGGGTGCTAACACCTTCCCTTTCTATAACCTACCTCCCGAACCGAGAGCAATCTCTTTAAGGAATTTTTCTGTGCTTTTGTCCTTTCCATTTGGAGAAAATAAAAGACAATGGTGACTCTTGCTTCCGGGACATACGCGATCCAGCGTTAAACAGTCAGTTCTAGATCCACCAATCACAGTAGGGTTCAACCACCTGAAGATGTGAAAAACACAAGAAGGGGGGTTGAATTGTAAAACTTTAAATCAAATGCAGACAACACTGTATTTTTATCCTGGTTCATTTGATCTCAAACTAATCCAGTCCACCCGTCAAGGTGATTTCGCCTCTCTCCAACGAGGTCTTAATCCACTATATTCAACTGAATACAACAACTACTTTAACAACTGTTAAAGCCTTCTTGAGTCTAACCACAGACCGGTTTATCTCAAGGAAATTCTCTTACAGATAATTGAACAAAAGTGTGTTTGATGTTTTCTAGTAAAACTATATATCACAACTGTGATAATACACAATGTTAAGCTTAGAATGAAACTAGACTGCTAATGCTTTTGCGTAGGCGTGTGTGATACGGTGGGAGAACTGACTTGGGTTTTGCGTTTGTTTTCTCAAATGTTTCGGTTGAGCAAGAGTCGCCACCGACTTTTTATTTTATCCTAAGGAAAGGTCATAAAGCACAGGAAAGACCTTTGAGATGTTTTCTTGGGTTCGGGGAGTAGATTATAGAAAGGAAAGGTATTAGCACCCTTTATATCCATGGTTATCCATGGGCTTTTAGTTACTTGCTTAGATCACTTGCCTTTGCTTTTCAACTGTTTGAAATGGTGCTTTGTGTGTGTGGTTTTGAAAATGTTTTGAAAAAGATGCCTTGTCTAGGCAACCTTTGTAACAATTCTTGTTTGAATGTTTTACAAAGGTGTTGGTCTTTTTGAAAAGATGTTTCAATGTTTTTTAAAGTTTGTTTTGAAGTTGTGTTGTGATGTGTGTTTGAAAAAATGGCAAGGATGTTTTGCAAGTTTGATCAAGTAACTAAGAGCTATCTACCCTAATTTTACTCAAAGATCTTTCTCATGTTTTAACCCTTTTAACAGTGTTGTTTCACCATTGTGCTTGATGAACAACCTTGCGTTAGGATGTTAACGGGAAGGGCGCGGGTCATCGTATACAATCATTGAAGGCAACTTGTGAGACGCTCTAGCAATTTTGTAAGGGACGAGATCGTTTTATCGAAGGCAACATAGAGGGTCATCGAGGGACTAACGATATTTGTTTATCGAAGGGACATTTTCTAGAGTGTCTCATACTCGAGGGACATGATTGCATTTTTCTGAGGCAACATGCGAGGTTACCCTACAGGTGCAAGTGTGAATTGTGTATTGATTTTTATGAATTTGTCTTGTATTAGGTTATCTAGCGGTTGATTTTGAATCTTGGCATACAAACCCTAATTACTATACAGTATATGGAAAGCGATAAATTGCGGGAATTTAAAGTCTAAGCTATTACAAATAAGTATCCGGGGATGGGGGTACAAATGTTTACAAATGGGGATGAGTCTTGTCGGAATAGTAGTGTCCAAATATTATTTACAACCAAATTGAATCGTTGCATTCTCAATGTAACAATATAATTAAGGTATCAGAATGAAAGAGAATCAAAAGTATTGTATGATGCATATGATTATTTACAAATAATCAAAATATTAACCTAATGTATTATTAAGTATTATTATTTTTTTTTTTGTATTTTTTTGTTAATTATATAAACAAGGTTTTAATTAAAAAATTTTAACACAAGAAAATTATTTAACTTAATAAACTCTATTTTTATGTATTTTTAATTTTACTAAATAAAAAAAAGCATTTAAGAAATTTTGTACAAGAAAGTTAATGTATTATTTTTTATTTAACAAAATAGGTTATGAAAAAAAAAAGAAATAAGGTGATAAAAAGAAAGAAAAAAAGATTGATTTATGTAGAAAGTTATGAAATTAAATGGGCTTAGGGGTTATATACATGGCCCAAAAAAATGAATATTAAAAGAGAATCAGAGGGGTATGGCGCCAGTTTTATGGGCTTAGTGGTTTTGTGGGGGGCGTCCAGGCCCAAACGCGTTTGACAATGTTTGTTAGGGTTTCAGATATTTTGCTTCAGAATAGGGTTTCACAGTTTGGAACGGCGCCGCTCTCCATCTTCTTCTTCGCCTCTTCCTCGTTCTAAACCATGGCTTCTGATGTATCCCTCCACTCGCCTCAGCCACCGGAGCAACACTTCCATCCACCTTCCGCCATTCCTTCACAGTGGCCTAGGGCTCTTGCTTCGTGACGGTACGATCTATTAGCTTCGTTTTAGCTTTCTTGTGATATTACTCTTTCCATCTTGGTGGTGTTATGTACGAGTTTTAATCTTTATTATTTTTTTTATGCTTATATGCGATAGGGATTTTGAGAGATATACCTGGGTGCTTCGTTCTGAGATTTGAAGGAGGAGGAAGGTGGATTGGCCGGTGATGCTTCCAGGAGGCTCGGCGAGAGAGGATGATGACAATAACTTTTGCGTTCCGGTATTTTGTATCTTTAACTTCCTTTTGACTGTTTAATGATGATGCTATAATCTGAAAACCCTAGAGTGCTGAATTCCTCTCTTCTTCTTATGAAATGCTTGCAATAATTGTTGTTTGGCTGTTTATTCTGTGATGAAGCTTGGTTCTGAGAATACCTATTGTATTATTATTTCTGCTGATTTAGATGTTTGGACTTGCTTGATGATGTTGAAACTGAAAACTGTTGCCTTTTTTTCCTCACTTCTGGACCTCTTCTTTTTCTCTTGGCTTTGGTATCTGAGTTGGTGTTTTTTCCTATGATGAACTTGGTTCTGAGGCGTTTATTAGTGTTATTGGTGGATTTGTTGGAGTTTTGTTGGATTGAAGGCAAGTTGCTGAGTTTTGGCTTGAGTGACTTGTTGGGTTTGCTTTAGGCAGGCTACTGATTATAGGCTTCAAGGCTTCTAGAGGTTTGCTATGCTTATTATGCTTGGATTGAGGAAGGCTTGTTGTGCAGGCAGGCTTCTGGATACTGAGTTTGTTCAGGTTTTAGGCAGGCTGGAGCTTATGCAGGCTTGGAGGAAAACAGGCCTCAAGGCTTGCTTTTTGGTTACAGGCTTGTTGATATTTTTGTTGTTTTGGAGGATTTATGCAGGTTGTATGTTTGTGTAGTTTTTGACAGGCTTGAGGCAGGTTTGGAGATTTGTTTCTGGTTTTTGTAACCGGTACAGGCAGGCATGAAGGTTTTAACAAGTTTGTGAGTTTTGCTTGCTTGAAGGCAGGTTAGGCTGTGCTTGCTTGAAGGCTTATTGTAATACAGGTTTTGGTCTTTTGTTCTTTGTATTCTGCCCCCTTTTTGAACTGAACTCTTTGTTATATTTATCTATCTTCTAAGCCTGCCCAAAAACTGTAAGCCTGCTTACTTTACTTCTCTTTCTCTCTCTCTCTCTCTCTCTCCAGAAAAGAATATTTTATTGCTTAGAATATCTTTTGTTTTGAAAAGGTTGTGGCTAGAAAATGATGAAAAAGTGCTTTTACAAGCTTGCTTGCAATTTGATTTTCCTCTGCATATTTTCTTATCTTCCAGATTTTCTGCATTGCCTTTTGTGTACTTGTATGCAACTTTTTCTGTTTTAGTTGACAGTTTATTTGACAGTTTGGTTGACAGTTTGGTTGACAGTTTGAACTTATGCAACTTGTTTGTTCAGTTTGAACTTTGCAATTTGTTTGTTCAGTTTGAACTTTGCAATTTGTTTGTTCAGTTTGAACTTTGCAATTTGTTTGGCATTTCAGTTTGCACTTGTGCAGCTTTGTGTATTTTATATGCAGCCTTGTGCCTTCTTTATGTTTAATTGTATGCTTTGCAAAGTATAATTTTACTTTTCCTCTTTGTGAACCAAGAAGATAAATCTTCTTGTGATTTGCAAAGAGGATGAGCAAAATATGATGAAAATCTAAACAATCTAATTCCGGCCAACAACCTTTAATGATGAGTTTTTGATCATCTGCCTGAAAATGCCTTTTTAATTCATCTGCACTGATTTCTTTCTTCTATCTTTGCAGGTAAATACCAGTTGGGGATTAGAGAAGCATGAAGACTTCAAGAGGCTTAGAAGATAGATTTATTTTCTTTTCAATTATTTGTAATAAAACATCATTGTAAATATTGTAAAATAAATTTACAGTATCCCAATAACATTTGTAACAATAATTAAAAATAAATAAAAATCCTTTCTCAGATATTTCTCATCTCTTTTGCACTTGTCTATTTAATTATTTAAGTTTCTTGAATTAAAATAACTGGAAGTAACCCCAATAATTTTAACTCAGATAAAATAAATAATTAATAAACGTTGTAGTCTCACAACCTCACATTAACCAGCAATGCGCTCGGCATTCCAATTAATCACACGTATTGCACAGTTAAACAAACGAATGTCCATACGCCTTTTACCTCACTGATCAAACTAATACTTTCAAATCAAAAGCCTCAACTCTTAGCCCAAATGTTTAGGTTTTGAGAAACAAACAACAATCTTGAACAAGCGTCAAAACAAAGTATCAATCAATTGAAAAGAACTGTGGATTCAATCCTTTCTAAGAATGCGTGCGCAAAACCTAATTTTGGATTTATTATCAAAGAAACGTCTGCTTGATCAAACCCTGAGCCAAACTCAACTAAATCAATAGAAACCCCGATAATCTGTTTGGACTGATTCAAAATCAAAGGAAAACCCTAATTTTGGACAGACTGATAAGAAAAGTCTGTTTGACCAATTCTTGAGCCAATCTGAAAAATCAGGAAAAGCCCGGAGATGTGATTTCTTGTGAAAAAGAAAAGGGCAAATTTTGGGGTACAACAGTTGCCCGTGTTCAATCTTATTGAACCTGGAGAGTTAGATCGGCAAGTTTGCCATTCGCGACTCCAAGGTAAAAGGAGATTGGACACTAGAGTGCCCAAAAAATTTTCACTCGTCGAAGCGTAGTTTGAGGGAATGGGCTTAAAGATGCCATTTGGAGATGTGACAGAAACCTGTCGGAGATGGGCTTAAAGATGCCATCTGGAGATGTGACAGAAACTTGTCGGAGATGGGCTTAAAGATGCCATCCAAGAATATTGGTTGTAAGTGCAAGAAATGAGTATCAGAAAGATGTCCATGTTTTGGACCATCTCTGAGCTGGGGGTCTGAATAAGCAATAGATTGACATCCGTATTGGGAAGCGTCCGTAAACTGTTTTCAAAAGTTGAATCTGAACAAGCGATAGATTAACATCCGCGTTTGGAGAATCCGTAAACTGTTTTCAGAAGTTGAGTCTGAACAAGCGATAGATTAACATCCGTGTTTGGAGAATCCATAAACTGTTTTCAGAAGTCTTGGATCTGAACAAGCGATAGGTTAACATCCGTATCTGGAGAACCCGTGAACTGTTTTCAGAAGTTTGGAAGTTGAATAAGCAATAGATCAGCATCCATGTTGGGAAGCGTCTGTAAACTGTTTTCAAAAGTTGAATCTGAACAAGCGATAGATTAACATCCGTGTTTGGAGAATCCGTAAACTGTTTTCAGAAGTTGAGTCTGAACAAGCGATAGATTAACATCCGTGTTTGGAGAATCTGTAAACTGTTTTCAGAAGTCATGAATCTGAACAAGTGATAGGTTAACATCCGTATCTAGAGAACCCGTGAACTGTTTTCAGAAGTTTAGAAGTTGAATAAGCAATAGATCAGCATCCATGTTGGGAAGCGTCCGTAAACTGTTTTCAAAAGTTGAATCTGAACAAGCGATAAATTAATATCCGTGTTTGGAGAATCCGTAAACTGTTTTAAGAAGTTAAGTCTGAACAAGTGATAGATCAACATCCGTGTTTGGAGAATCCGTAAACTGTTTTCAGAAGTCTTGGAGTTGAATAAGCAATAGATCAGCATCCATGTTGGGAAGCGTCCGTAAAGTGTTTTCAAAAGTTGAATCTGAACAAGCGATAGATTAACATCCGTTTTTGGAGAATCCGTAAACTGTTTTCAGAAGTTGAGTCTGAACAAGCGATAGATCAACATCCGTGTTTGGAGAATCCGTAAACTGTTTTCAGAAGTCTTGGAGTTGAATAAGCAATAGATCAGCATCCATGTTGGGAAGCGTCCGTAAACTGTTTTCAAAAGTTGAATCTGAACAAGCGATAGATTAACATCCGTGTTTGGAGAATCCGTAAACTATTTTCAGAAGTTGAGAATAAGCATGAGTTGGTCGAGTAGATATTTGTCTTGTCTGGTTTCAGGTATTAATATCTGACCTGAGAAAGAAAGATAGTTTTCCTAGCTTGTTAAGTATTGATCTTCAATCTCTACAGGTATTGTGATGTCGGGAATGGGCTTACAGATGCCATTTGGAGTGTGATGGATAGCTATTGGAGATGGGCTTAAAGATGCCATCCAAGAATTCCTGTTGAATTGTAATTTTGTAAGTTGAAAGAAGGAACCTGTGTAGGGTTCTCTGATGATGAGTCCGTGTAAAACTGCATCTGAAATTTGAGAAGGAACCGGTGTGGGGTTGCTTCATGATGAGTCTGTGTAAAACTGCATCTGAATTTGAGAAGGAACCGGTGTAGGGTTGCCTCATGATGAGTCCGTGTGAAACTGCATCTTGGAATTTTGAGAAGGAACCGGTGTAGGGTTGCTTCATAATGAGTCAGTGTAAAACTTCATCTTGGAAAAGGAAGGAACCGGTGTAGGGTTGCTTCATGATGAGTCCGTGTAAAATTGCATCTAAATTTGAGAAGGAACCGGTGTAGGGTTGCTTCATGATGAGTCCGTGTGAAACTGCATCTTGGAATTTTGAGAAGGAACCGGTGTAGGGTTGCTTCATGATGATCAAGTAGATAATTGTCCTGTCTGGTTTCAGGTATTAATCTGGAACTTGAAAAGGTTGATTGTAGCCATCTGTTGATTGACCTTTTTCTGAAAAAGGTAAAATGTTAGTTGTATGCAATGTCATGATGTATGAAATGCACGATGATGCTCTCAAAATAAATGAGATTTGTGTTATATGCATTTATTATGTATGAGAATAGGATGTATGAAATGGGAAATGTTTAATGAATGTATTTATGTCTGGGAAAATAAATCCTTGACAAGCGCTGGGGAGTCGTTAAGCCCTGGACTGCTGTTCAAGAGTATGTGTGTCTTCAAACTTTGCTTAGAATATTCCCAATGGATTCCTGTTTTGTTGTTTTGAGGAGAGCTCCGCTGGGGGATATTGAAAACTCTGTGGGGAGAAAGTTTATTCCTGCTTGGGAAAAAGAGTTCGGGAGTCTTAGCCGTTTGTTGTTCTACTGGGAAGTCGAAGTTGAACTGATACCTGGTCGGGTCCAGGTGTCGCAGTAACTTGCTGGGGATTGTAGAGTAGTCTACTGGGGAAGAGGAGTTGTGGTCCTTTGATTTGTAGTAGTCGGAGAGGAAAACTCAAACTGGGGAATCCTGGTGTTGTTGGGGAAATAAACCCTGCTGTCGGTCTGCTTGAGAGGTGACATCTTTGTTGGGGTAAGTCCTCGAGGATTCTTTGAGGTTGATTCAGCTGGGGAAATGTGTTCAGAGATTAAACTCTTGCTGGGAGTTATCTTATGAGAAGGATTTTTGGGTTGATTTGTCATTGCCCCTAGTAGCGAATGTTTGTGGCATTGCCCAAAAGTTTGATTGTACACAACCCTTTGTTGGGATTGACGCTCAATGCCCCAAGTGATGGTGAGGGAGACTTGCCCCTGGTTACTCTGCACTTCTTTGAGATATTTCCTGGAATCTTGACTGAACTGCCCCAGGTGTGCTGGATAGTGACATGTCATGCCCCCTTGTTGATAGGAGATTTGTCAATGGAAGTGTCATCCTTTTTTTGAATTGATTTTGTTCACTGAGAGAGCTTTCGTTCATCGGATATTCGTTGTGTGAATTTCTCCACTGTCAAACAAATAGCCAAACGCAAACAGTGATATTCAAGTAATGCAAAGTTTATGCTTGTCTCGAAGTTTTGAAAAATGCGTTTTTTAGCAGAAAACTTTTTATAAGACAAATTCAACACAAGATTTAGGGCAAAGCCTTACAGGAGTTAGGATACCTTTTGTAACAGTATACTTTCGAACTAACCCATGCTTCAATTAGGACTTTTGAAGGGTTGTAACGTGGCTTGGTTCACGGTTTAAGAAACAAAGGATAAAGGCTCAAAGTATATTTGTTCCCACCCGCTCTTCATGATGTCCTTCAGTCCTAAACTCAGTTAATTGTGCGTCGAACTCTATTCGAGTTTGGAATGACTTTTTGGTGATGGCTCACACCAGTTGAATTTTATGGAAGGCAATCATCATTTTTGCAACATTTTTCATGTAGTTTGAGGATTGGTAATGACCTTTTTTTTTATTCGTTATCCCTAACTTTTGCCTGACTGTTCCTGTTTTTGAGATCACAGTCAGCGGGATGCCCTAGCTTTCTTAAGCCTCCTTTGTAGGTTTTGGCTCAGTGGGCTTTTTTTCTTTTTTGAGAGATAATGACTGCCTATGAGATAAGGAACCATCACTGTCTTTTGGTTCCAAAGGAGTGTTTTTTTTATGTCATTCGTTGTATTACGAACTGAGAGTTTGCGACTTCAATGCGCATCTTTTGAATTAACTGAGAGACTACCCTGCCCCAGGCTTAAATCAAAGGTTTCAATTTGTTTAGAACAGAAAACTCCTACTTCTTTGGCTCAAAGGGGTTGACTAGGGATTATCTTCCTTATAACTCCAGTGTTTAGGATTTGAAAGAAACGCCTGTACATCGTCAGCAAGGTCTGTTCAAAAGCATATTGTATGAGATTATGGTATTGTTTCGTCATCCTCCCTCTAAAGGCTTGCAGCTTTTTATCAAGAGGTAAATATCATAAAGAAAGTAGAAAGCATAGTTTAAGAATAGTGAAAACGAATGGATGAATTCAAGACAAACATATGCAATGCATTAATGAAATAGAGTTTGACATCAACAGATAATTGTTTGAATAACAAAAGAAATTACAACTTGAAAATTCAAATGGAATAAAAGTCTCTCAGTTCGAGCTTTGTCATTTCAGGTGGAGAAACCCTTAACGGAAGATTTTCATCTCGCCATCCGGCATGAATTTCAACACTCCATTGTCAATCAAGTCTTGGATCTTGTTTTTTAGAGTCCAACAGTCATCGGTGTCATGTCCAAGACTATATGAGTGATATACACAAAATGCGTCGGGGTGATAGCTAGGAGCAGAGATATTAGGCTTCCGAATAGGATCCCTTAAAGCAGTCAGATTGACCTCCAACAAGCGTTCCAGTATTAGAGATGATGGTATGTCAGTTTCAGTGAAATGTCTTCCAGACGTATTTTGCTTACGCCGATTACCTCGTTGATGCTGACGAGGTTGTTGCTGGGCTTGCAACCCTGAAGCAAGTTGAGGAGCTTTTCCCTTGTCTTCTTGTCTCAAAGTGGGTTGAATGATGACTTGATCTTCAACCTTAGGTGTTTCCCTCACTTGGTTGTCTCGAAGCAGTTTGTTGACGAGAACCCTGAGCTCTTCTTGTCTTTGAGCCAAGTCCTGGATGAGAGCCATCTGGCCCACCAGCTGTCCCATCATCTGGATCTTCATTGTTGCCATCTCAAATTGTAGTTCTTCCAACTGATCATTCCTGACACTGCTTGAATTCCCGAGGACCATGCCCCTTGAGAGGAGAGCTTTCACTTCTTCTTGCCCCTGGGACAGATTCAAGAACATTTCTTGAAGTTGAGCATTTTGATCCTGGATATCTTTGACGGTCCTCTCTAGAGCCATCTCTACTGAAATAAACAGTAGGAGAATAAGGAAACCTGAAAAAGAAAACCTGTTATGATGTAATGCATGATATGTGGATGCATGTTTTCGAGGATCTCTCGGGGTAAACACAGAATGTTAGAGGTTGAACTTTGATCAACATATTTGATTGGAGAACTTTGTATCGGTGGATGTCTTTCCACGAGAATCAAGCTTACCATGTCAAGTGGGTCATAGCTCCTGATTCAAGTTGTTGCACTTGATCTTTGATGGCATTTATTTAGAGGAGAAACCACTTGCCCTTTGGTAGACGTTTGGTTCAACGTGACCCTGCATCAAAAGACCCTCGAGATCCTTAAAATGGTTATTGAAAATGCTATGGTATGATGTTATGATGTTATGTACATGTATGCAAAAGTAAGCAAGTGTATATACAGGCAATCATCTTCACACAGAACAAACAAGTCCTTAGGTTTAGGCTTGCATGGGGTTTCATAGGTAAGTACCCTCTTGAGTTTAGTTGGCTTAAAAACCTATCCTATAAATAGTAACCAGGTTCTAAGGAGCTCAATATCATTGGATTGTTTTCTATGTTCATTGTTTTGGTTTAGCCACTTAACTGGCGACCAAAATATTCCAAGAAAACAACCCTTAATGAGTGTAGTATCGAGTATCTACCAACTTCGGCCTGCACCAAAGTCGGTCATCTCACTACCCCTAAAAAGGCCAAGATGGTCAAGTAAGGTTCTAAGAGTTCATTAGTGCTTCATGACATCACTCAGCGGCCCCGTATTCTCCTTGACTACTCAAGGGCTACCGGTACTCACAAATATGTCACACTAACATAGCTACTGCTTCAACCATGTCGGTATACCCCGCACAGTTCCCTCATAGTTTATTGCTATTTACCTAAAAAGGTGCCCCAAATTCGGCTGTAGGATTTTCAACAAACCCGAACAAGGAAACCAAAAAGTAAAGCCATCAAAGCGATCAAAGAAAGCATGTAAAGGTGATCTAAAACCCTCAGGTAACCCCACTTTTAAGATAGTCCCCAGCAGAGTCGCCAGTTCTGTGATACGGTGGGAGAACTGACTTGGGTTTTGCGTTTGTTTTCGCAAATGTTTCGGTTGAGCAAGAGTCGCCACCGACTTTTTATTTTATCCTAAGGAAAGGTCAAAAAGCACAGGAAAGACCTTTGAGATGTTTTCTTGGGTTCGGGGAGTAGATTATAGAAAGGGAAGGTATTAACACCCTTTCTATCCATGGTTATCCTTGGGCTCTTAGTTACTTGCTTAGATCACTTGCCTTTGCTTTTCAACTGTGTGAAATGGTGCTTTGTGTGTGTGGTTTTGAAAATGTTTTGAAAAAGATGCCTTGTCTAGGCAACCTTTGTAACAATTCTTGTTTGAATGTTTTACAAAGGTGTTGGTCTTTTTGAAAAGATGTTTCAATGTTTTTGAAAGTTTGTTTTGAAGTTGTGTTGTGATGTGTGTTTGAAAAAATGGCAAGGATGTTTTGCAAGTTTGATCAAGTAACTAAGAGCTATCTACCCTAATTTTACTCAAAGATCTTTCTCATGTTTTAACCCTTTTAACAATGTTGTTTCACCATTGTGCTTGATGAACAACTTTGCGTTAGAATGTTAACGGGACGGGCGCGTGTCATCGTATACAATCATTGAAGGCAACTTGTGAGACGCTCTAGCAATTTTGTAAGGGACGAGATCGTTTTATCAAAGGCAACATCGAGGGTCATCGAGGGACTAACGATCTTTGTTTATCGAAGGGACATTTGCTAGAGTGTCTCATACTCGAGGGACATGATTGCATTTTTCCGAGGCAACAGGCGAGGTTACCCTAGAGGTGCAAGTGTGAATTGTGTATTGATTTTCATGCATTTGTCTTGTATTAGGTTATCTAGCGGTTGATTTTGAATCTTCGCATACAAACCCTAATTACTATACAGTATATGGAAAGCGATAAATTGCGGGAATTTAAAGTCTAAGCTATTACAAATAAGTATCCGGGGATGGGGGTACAAATGTTTACAAATGGAGATGAGTCTTGTCGCAATAGTAGTGTCCAAATATTATTTACAACCAAATTGAATCGTCGCATTCTCAATGTAACAATATAATCAAGGTATAAGAATGAAAGAGAATCAAAAGTATTGTATGATGCATATGATTATTTACAAATGATCAAAATATTAACCTAATGTATTATTAAGTATTATTATTATTTTTTTTTGTATTTTTTTGTTAATTATATAAACAAGGTTTTAATTAAAAAGTTTTAACACAAGAAAATTATTTAACTTAATAAACTCTATTTTTATGTATTTTTAATTGTACTAAATAAAAAAAAAGCATTTAAGAAAATTTAGTACAAGAAAGTTAATGTATTATTTTTTATTTAACAAAATAGGTTATGAAAAAAAAAGAAATAAGGTGATAAAAAGAAAGAAAAAAAGATTGATTTATGTAGAAAGTTATGAAATTAAATGGGCTTAGGGGTTATATACATGGCCCAAAAAAAATGAATATTAAAAGAGAATCAGAGGGGGTATGGCGCCAGTTTTATGGGCTTAGTGGTTTTGTGGGGGGCGTCCAGGCCCAAACGCGTTTGACAATGTTTGTTAGGGTTTCAGATATTTTGCTTCAGGTTAGGGTTTCACAGTTTGGAATGGCGCCGCTCTCCATCTTCTTCTTCGCCTCTTCCTCGTTCTCAACCATGGCTTCTGATGTATCCCTCCACTCGCCTCAGCCACCGGAGCAACGCTTCCATCCACCTTCCGCCATTCCTTCACAGTGGCCTAGGGCTCTTTCTTCGTGACGGTATGATATGTTAGCTTCGTTTTAGCTTTCTTGTGATATTACTCTTTCCATCTTGGTGGTGTTATGTACGAGTTTTAATCTTTATTATTTTTTTTATGCTTATATGCGATAAGGATTTTGAGAGATATACCTGGGTGCTTCGTTCTGAGATTTGAAGGAGGAGGAAGGTGGATAGGCCGGTGATGCTTCCAGGTGGCTCGGCGAGAGAGGATGATGACAAGAACTTTTGCGTTCCGGTATTTTGTATCTTTAACTTCCTTTTGACTGTTTAATGATGATGCTATAATCTGAAAACCCTGGAGTGCTGAATTCCTCTCTTCTTCTTCTGAAATGCTTGCAATAATTGTTGTTTGGCTATTTATTCTGTGATGAAGCTTGATTCTGAGAATACCTATTGTATTATTATTGCTGCTGATTTAGATGTTTGGACTTGCTTGATGATGTTGAAACTGAAAACTATTGCCTTTTTTTCCTCACTTCTGGACCTCTTCTTTTTCTCTTGGCTTTGGTATCTGAGTTGGTGTTTTTGCCTATGATGAACTTGGTTCTGAGGCGTTTATTAGTGTTATTGGTGGATTTGTTGGAGTTTTGTTGGATTGAAGGCAAGTTGCTGAGTGTTGGCTTGAGTGACTTGTTGGGTTTGCTTTAGGCAGGCTACTGATTACAGGCTTCAAGGCTTCTAGAGGTTTGCTATGCTTGTTATGCTTGGCTTGAGGCAGGCTTGTTGTGCAGGCAGGCTTCTGGATACTGAGTTTGTTCAGGTTTTAGGCAGGCTGGAGCTTATCCAGGCTTGGAGGAAAACAGGCCTCAAGGCTTGCTTTTTGGTTACAGGCTTGTTGATATTTTTGTTGTTTTAGAGGTTTTATGCAGGTTGTATGTTTGTGTAGTTTTTGACAGGCTTGAGGCAGGTTTGGAGATTTGTTTCTGGTTTTTGTAACTGGTACAGGCAGGCCTGTAGGTTTTAACAAGTTTGTGAGTTTTGCTTGCTTGAAGGCAGGTTAGGCTGTGCTTGCTTGAAGGCTTATTGTAATACAGGTTTTGGTCTTTTGTTCTTTGTATTCTGCCCCCTTTCTGAACTGAAATCTTTGTTATATTTATCTATCTTCTAAGCCTGCCCAAAAATTGTAAGCCTACTTACTTTACTTCTCTTTCTCTCTCTCCAGAAAAGAATATTTTATTGCTTAGAATATTTTTTGTTCTGAAAAGGTTGTGGCTAGAAAATGATGAAAAAGTGCTTTTACAAGCTTGCTTGCAATTTGATTTTCCTCTGCATATTTTCTTATCTTCCAGATTTTCTGCATTGCCTTTTGTGTACTTGTATGCAGCTTTTTCTGTTTTAGTTGACAGTTTATTTGACAGTTTGGTTGACAGTTTGGTTGACAATTTGAACTTGTGCAACTTGTTTGTTCAGTTTGAACTTTGCAATTTGTTTGTTCAGTTTGAACTTTGCAATTTGTTTGGCATTTCAGTTTGCACTTGTGCAGCTTTGTATATTCTATATGCAGCCTTGTGCCTTCTTTATGTTTAATTGTATGTTTTGCAAAGTATAATTTTACTTTTCCTCTTTGTGAACCAAGAAGAGAAATCTTCTTGTGATTTGCAAAGAGGATGAGCAAAATATGATGAAAATCTAAACAATCTGATTCCGGCCAATAACCTTTAATGATGAGTTTTTGATCATCTGCCTGAAAATGCCTTTTTAATTCATCTGCATTGATTTCTTTCTTCTATCTTTGCAGGTAAATACCTGTTGGGGATTAGAGAAGCATGAAGACTTCAAGAGGCTTAGAAGATAGATTTATTTTCTTTTCAATTATTTGTAATAAAACATCATTGTAGATATTGTAAAATAAATTTACAGTATCCCAATAACATTTGTAACAATAATTAAAAATAAATAAAAATCCTTTGTCAGATATTTCTCATCTCTTTTGCACTTGTCTATTTAATTATTTAAGTTTCTTGAATTAAAATAACTGGAAGTAACCCCAATAATTTTAACTCAGATAAAATAAATAATTAATAAACGTTGTAGTCTTACAACCTCGCATTAACCAGCAATGCGCTCGGCATTCCAATTAATCACACGCATTGCACAGTTAAACAAACGAACGTCCATACGCCTTTTACCTCACTGATCAAACTAATACATTCAAATCAAAAGCCTCAACTCTTAGCCCAAATGTTTAGGTTTTGAGAAACAAACAGCAATCTTGAACAAGCGTCAAAACAAAGTATCAATCAATTGAAAAGAACTGTGGATTCAATCCTTTCTAAGAATGCGTGCGCAAACCCTAATTTTGGATTTATTGTCAAAGAAATGTCTGCTTGATCAAACCCTGAGCCAAACTAAACTAAATCAATAGAAACCCCGATAATCTGTTTGGACTGATTCAAAATCAAAGGAAAACCCTAATTTTGGACAGACTGATAAGAAAAGTCTGTTTGACCGATTCTTGAGCCAATCTGAAAAATTAGGAAAAGCCTAGAGCTGTGATTTCTTGTGAAAAAGAAAAGGGCAAATTTTGGGGTACAACAGCGTGGTTGAAAGCTTTAGCAAATTGTATGAGTGAGTTCTTTTTCGTATGCGTGCGTGAAGAGTATTAGCCTTGGCGTGTATATACGTGTAGAGTATTAGCCTTTTCTTTTCTCACACTGACTTGTTTATATAGCCTAGGAAGAGATACGTTGGTGTCCATAAATCACTTTCAATGATCATAACGTTCTTTCCTATTTGAGAAGATCTTGTCTTTGAATAAAGCCGTTGGTAATTAATCTGTCTTGAATGCATAGTAACCTTGACACTTCAGATTCTTCTCTGCTTATGGTAATCAAAGTGTTCTTTCCTTTATGTTGACGCTTCTGAGTGCTGATAACTTGGTTAGGATCTTGATCAGAGTCAGAGTATTTTATGCGCAGATTCTGTTCATCAGGCTTCAGCGTATAGCACATGTTATTTGATCTTCTGATGCTGACATATCTTCTGATGCTGATGTTGATACTGATATTCTGATGCTGATTCCATCAGAGTTTCTATAAATACACAACATAATTTTAAGTAGCATATATGTCTTATATAAATCTTACAATTTATTTAATCTTGTATTTTGTTATCATCAAAACTCTAACTGAGGGTTGTAGAATCAAACTATGTTCTAACAATCTCCCCCTTTTTGATGATGACAAAAACCGTATTTTTTTCAATTAAAATTGAAGAGTAAAAGGTATCAGAGATAAACAAATAACGAATAAAAGGTATCAGAGATAAGAGGATAAGAAATAAAAGGTATCAGAGCAACGAAGAGAAAAACTCCCCCTGAGTTGATTACTTCCCTTTAATTCTATGAGACCTTGAGCATTAGAACTTTACTTTATCAGAGTTCATCAGATTCTTGTACCTGTAAGCTTTTCAGAAGAAAGAAATTCAAATATATCAGAATGTTTGAGACTTACGTCTCAGTAATCCGTTATTGAAAATATCATTCTTTCTCCCCCTTTTTATCAGTTATCAAAAAGCACAAATAATCAGAGTTAAAAAAATGATCAGAGCAGAAAGACGGTTATATTAAAAACAGAAGCAATGATAAGTTCAGAATATGTAAAAATATTACAGATAAGCAAGTTATAACAACAACACGGAAATTTCTAAGAAGAAGGAGGAAGTCGTGTGAACAGAGCTTCCAACTTGCTCTTGATTTGATTGCTGGTTTCCTGTTGCTGAGATACCATGTTTGCTATAGCATCAATTTTGATGTCCTGCTTATCCATTCTTTCATTCATCAGCATATCAGATCTTTTCAAGTCCTCCAGAGTCTTCCTGTCAAGAGAGGAAGCTTGAGGATCTTCAGAAACAGGGTGCTTCTCAGAGCTTTCTTCAATGTCTTCTTCTTGACCCAAGTCTTCAGCTGGAATCATCTGTTCTTCTGACTCTGGTTGACAATATTCAGACCAAGGAGCATTGTCCAGCGGGAGTACTTCTTATTTAAGAAGCTTGCTCAGAACTGGACCTTCAATTTCCTTCAGCAGATCGTTGAAGTTCTGTTGAGCCTGTCCATAGCTCTGGTCTTGCAACTTAAAGGTTTCAGCGCATACCCATCTTCTGAATTTTTTCCAGAGGAGGTATGATACAGCAGGATCAACCAGTTCCAGACTTGCTTGTTTCAAAGAAGTGATCCACTTCTGTATTTCTGTTTCAAAGTTCAATATGCTGGAACCAACATCTGGATGTTTTGGTTTAGGGATAGCAGTTTTGTTGTTAATTGCAGCAAGGCGTTCAAAGACTGTTAGATCAATGACAGTCTTGCTGTGGTCATCCGAATTTTTCTTAGGTGAGGGAGTGGGAGAGTCAGGAATTACGATTGCACTTGATGGGGAATTTGGTGGAGTTATTTCTGGTGAAGAGGGAAGTTAAGGAATATTCACAGTGGTACCACAGGACAATTGAATGGCCAAAGGTTGTGGTTCAGGGGATTCAGAGGGTTGAGCCTCAGAGGTTTGAGTCTCAGGTTGTGGAGATTGTTCATGTTGAGGAGAGGGTGGATTAATATCTGGTTGAGGGATTATTGGTATTGGTGAGAGTGGAGTTTCTGGTATTGGTGAGAGGGGAGTTTCAGGTTGTGCTTCTGTGTTTGGATTTGGATTTAGATTTTCTGTTTCGGGAGAAGAAGTGTGTTGGTCTATATCAGAAAGAACTTGTTCAAGTTCTTGTTCTGGTATGGTTTCAGTATTTGGATTTTGTGGTTGGGAGCGAGATCTTCTGAGGGTTAATGATTCAGAAGGGTCAAAATCAAGGTCAAAATCATCGAAAGTTTGAGGTGTTGGATTTTCAGATGGAGTTGGAATTGGAATAGATGTTGATACAGCAGTTGAATCTAAAACAGTTACAGAAGAAGGATTACCTCTTTTCTTGGGAGTCTGTTGAGATGATCCTTCTGCAGCAGCTTTTCTTTTCTTTGTCTTCTTAAGAACATCCTCTGGAGCCTTCTGCTGAAGATCTTGAATATTCAGATTTGGTGCTATACCATCAGCTTTGCACGCATCCAAATATCTCAGAATGATTTCAGGCTTAGAGTCAATTTCTGAGAACAGAGGGAAGTTGTCCAGAGGGACTCTTCTGCTGGAGATTTCAGCAAAAGGAGTGACGTTGGGCTCCTTCTTAATGTTCTCTATCAACTTCATTTTCTTTAGATTTTTGGCATTCAGCTGCTTGCCAACAGAAGGTTCCAGAGTGCTGATTTCTTGTGCCTCTTGCAGATGATCAATCAGCCTATTCTCTGTAAGAATATATGATATTAGTCTTCCCAAGGGTATCCAACCCCTTTTTGTACGTTCCTCTTCCCTTGTTTCCTTGACACTTGTTCTGAGATGGTTGAACAGAACATTTCCATCCTTGAAATAAAGCGCTCAGATCTTCATGGATAGATTCTGATACAATCTGCACTTCTAAAATTCTGAAGGAAGATTGATCAGTAGTTCACAGAAAATAAACAAAGTTCTGAAGGTTAATATATAAAATTAAAACAATTTCATTTTGGGCAGAACTTCATGCTGAGATGTTTCAGAATGAAGTTGAACCTATCTTCAAAAAGTGGTTTTGTGAAAATATCAGCCCACTGATGGTCTGTGTTAATAAATTTAAAATTTAAAATCCCTTTCTGAATATAGTCCGTAATAAAATGATGTTTTATTTCTATATGCTTAGCCCTAGAATGTAAAATTGGATTTTTACTTAAGCAAATAGCAGAAGTGTTGTCACAGAGGATAGGAATGTTACTCTCAAAAATCTGGAAGTCCTCAAGTTGACTTTTCATCCAGAGCATTTGTGTGCTGCATCCAGCTGCTGCTATGTATTCAGCTTCTGCTGTTGATAGAGCAATTGTGGATTGTCTTTTGCTGGACCATGAGATCAGATTTTCTCCCAGAAACTGGCAGCTTCCAGAAGTGCTTTTACGTTCTACTCTGTCTCCAGCAAAATCAGCATCACAGTATCCTACTAAGCTGTGTTGACGCTTCTGAGTGCTGATAACTTGGTTAGGATCTTGATCAGAGTCAAAGTATTTTATGCGCAGATTCTGTTCATCAGGCTTCAGCGTATAGCACATGTTATTTGATCTTCTGATGCTGACATATCTTCTGATGCTGATGTTGATACTGATATTCTGATGCTGATTCCATCAGAGTTTCTGTAAATACACAACATAATTTTAAGTAGCATATATGTCTTATATAAATCTTATAATTTATTTAATCTTGTATTTTGTTATCATCAAAACTCTAACTGAGGGTTGTAGAATCAAACTATGTTCTAACACCACCTTTCACAGATAGGGAGCATATTGACATGTTTATGGGCACTTTATCTGGTCCATTCTTTAATCTATTGGTTAGCTGCTCTTCTTCTGGTTTCACCGAGCTAATCTTAACGGGTGAAAGCGTTGAAAGTGGCATCAAAAGTGGAAAGATTCCCATGGCATATGCCTCCACTTCAAATCCTGTAAAGATCCCTTTTTCCGTGAAGAAGGAAATCAATGTTGTGTACGGGGCAAGGGCCCATACCAAAAAGAATGATCATCCGTCTGTTAATATTGTCTGAATCTCCAATTCAACTCCTACTCAAAAACCATCTGCAAATCATCAACGTTTTGAAACTCCGAGAAGATAATTTACGAGGATAGGAATGTCACTATCCCAACCCTTATAACACTTACTAAAGGCTAATTTGGTGACATTGCGCGATCCTCCTGCCAACCCAGATACCTCTTCGCAAAAGTATAATCCGAATGCTAAATGTGCCTACCATTCAAGTAGCTCCGGGCATGAGACTGACCAATGTTGGGCCTTGAAGAATAAGATTCAAGACTTGATCGATAACAAGACCGTTGAATTTGATCTTCCTCCAACTCCGAATGTAATCACCATGCCTATGCCAAAACATGACAAGGGTGTCAATGAGGTTAATGATGTGGGTGATTATGATGATGAAGCTACATTTGAAGATTGGGTGTATCCCACTACAACAGAGCTGAGAAATTGGCATGCAAAGGACTTCGTGCCCATATCTTTCCTTGAGGAATAATCCGCTTGTTATTTCTTTTCTTTCAATTCAAGAACATTTTTGTCTGTAATATTTAACAATGACTTTTAAGGCATGTGCCTGGCCCGGGGAACTTTGGTCCATTTTTCAAGGGTTTTATTCATGTTCATCTAATCATATGATCATTCAATACAAATCATTGGACTCTTTTGCATTCAAATCTTTGTGCTCACTGTCTTTCTTTTCTTCAAATACATTTTTCAAAATAGCCATATATCTTACATGCACACGCACACACACACACACTCTTGTAGGTCCTCATCCACTCTGGATCTTATTTCCAATGACTCTACTATTGCCGACTTTGACTTCGAATGTCAAATTAACCAAGCCGAAGACGAAGGCAAGGAAGATTGTGAAATACCGGGAGAACTAGCCAGACTTCTACTACAAGAGGAAAAAGCTATTCAGCCGCACGAAGAGTTAGTTGAAGTCATCAATCTGGGTACTGAGACAGACAAGAAGGAAGTCAAGATTGGTGCTACCTTAGAAGACAGTGTCAAGAGCAGGTTGGTTCAAATGTTGCATGACTGTGTGGAAGTCTTTTCTTGGTCGTATTAAGATATGCCAGGGTTGGATACCGACATCGTAGTTTATTTTCTGCCGATAAAGGAAGATTGTCCTCCTTTCAAGCAAAAGGTTCGTCGCATAAGGCCTGACAAGTCTGAAAAGATAAAAGCTGAAGTGATGAAACAATTTAATGCAGGGTTCCTAGCTGTGACATCATATCCCCAATGGGTTACCAATGTGGTGCCAGTGCCAAAGAAATACGGAAAAGTTCGCATGTGTGTAGACTATAGGGATATGAATACGACAAGCCCCAAGGATGACTTCCCTCTACCACACATTAACGTCTTGGTCGATAATACTGCTTAGCATAAAGTCTTCTCTTTCATGGATGGCTTCTCAGGCTATAATCAGATAAGTATGGCTCCCGAAGACATGGAAAAGACAACTTTCGTTATGCAATGGGGCACCTTTTGCTACTAGGTCATGTTGTTCGGGTTGAAGAATGCAGGGGCAACATATCAAAGAGCTATGGTAGCTTTGTTTCATGATATGATCCATCATGAAATAGAGGTATATGTGGATGATATGATTGTCAGGTCATAAACTGAAGAGGAACATCTCGATCACATGTACAAGCTATTCGAAAGGTTGAAAAAGTACAAGTTGAGGTTAAACCCTAACAAATGCACGTTTGGAGTACGATTTGGAAAGCTTATAGGTTTTTTTGTCAGCAATAAAGGCATTGGAGTTGATCCTGCCAAAGTGAAGGCCATCAAGGAAATGCCAGTCCCCCACTCTGAAAAGGAAGTTAGAGGATTCTTGGGCCGTCTCAATTACATTGCCTGCTTCATATCTCACTTGAATGCTACTTGTGAGCCAATCTTCAAACTCTTGAAGAAAGATCAAGTAGTCAGATGGAATGATGAATATCAAGCTACCTTCGACAAAATAAAATAATATCTACAAGAACCTCTTATTCTCATGCCTCCAGTTGAAGTAAGACCCTTGATCATGTACTTGACAGTACTAGAGAACTCTATGGGCTGTGTTTTGGACCAGCATGACGAGTCTGGCCGAAAAGAGCATGATATTTACTACCTGAGCAAAAATTTTACCGACTATGAAACTAGATATTCACTGCTCGAGAAAACTTGTTGCGCTCTGGCATGGGATGCTCGCTGCTAAGACAGTATATGATGACTCATACCACTAGGTTGATTTCTAAGATGGACCCAATCAAGTACATCTTCGATAAACCTGCTCTCTTCGAAAGGATAGCAAGATGCAAAATGATCTTGACTGAGTAAGACATTCAATACACAACCCAAAAGGCTATCAAAGGAAGCATACTAGCTGTTGTACCCCAATTGTTTCCCCTAAGATTCCCTCATCACACCATATTATTTCAATCACAACAAGATCACATTAGGACTTTTGGTTCTCCTCCCTATCTTTAGCCTTGATCTTCTGAGGAATTACCAAGCACCTTAACTTGTTTTCTTTTGTGATCATGGATATTTTTCTTTGGTTTTCTCTCTAATTAACAAAATGTAATATTGGTTTGTCTTACTTGTTAATAATGTAGGTAAAGGCAATGAGTTTTAGCAAGTTGCTTCATGGGTTCATGAGTTTATTTCCATGCCCTAGTCAATAACTTGAGGAATCCAAACCTCACCATTGAAGTTTTTTTGAAGTTAGTATGGAAGTGGCTTTGGTGGCCATGAGTCCTCATCATCATCCTCAACAATTTCTATTCACAAAGGAAGATTGTTGGCACAAAAAAGTTTGTTCAAAATTGGCAAAGTTCCACCAAGCATTCTCTTGATCTAGAGGCTAGGGTTCTGGACTTCAAATGGGCACATCTTTCTTATCTTTTGGTATTAATGATTGATTCCAAAAACATTCTTCTCTTCAATGAGTTACCAATAAATCACTTCAAAAGTTCCAAGGAGTTTTCATGTGGAAAGAACATGGTGAAGAGGAAAGATTACAAGTCATCTAGATGAATCCCCAATTTTCCATATGTGATTTCAAATGGTCATAACTTTGTCAATATGTATCTCCTTGACCCCATTCTTTTTTCATGATGATCCTAAGGATGTGTACTTCATGCCTTCTTTTCTGTGCAAAGTGAAAAAATGGATGGAAGTTGCCTTTTGGATGCAAAAGATTATAGGTTATTTCTTGATTTTTGGCCAACTTCAACAAGTCATAACTTTCTCAATTCTTGGCGATTTTGAGTGGTTCAATTTTCAAAATGTCATTCAAGAGGTCTACTTCATTCCATCTTTTTTGGCCAAAAGCTAATTCTAAGTGGAAGGCCATGTTTGGATGCAAAAGATTATAGGTCATTTTTAAAGAAGAATTTGAAATATTTCTAAGTATGGAAAGTCAACTATTTTTCTTCAACTTTGACTCCATGTAACTTTCATCTCAAGCATCCATTTGATTCCATTATTTTTCCATTGCAAAGCTTGTTACCTAATCTTTCCAAAGCATCAAGAATTTTGCCCTAAGACCCCTTGAGGTGGAAATTCCATTGGATTGAACTTGGTAACTTGGAAGTAAAGTTTCTCCATAAGTCAGAATTTGAAATTCATGTTTTGTCCTTTAAACATCAAATCAGCATGCGTTTGTGATCTAAACATGTTTAACCAAGTTGCCAAAGTGGATTAGAGCCTTGAAACGCAAGGATTAGATGAGTTTTGATGCAAATCAGATCACACTTTGCCCGTGCATTAGGTTCACACGATTTCCCTCCAAACTTCATCATTTCACACGCTTGAATATTCCATTTAATTCCCTATAAATAGAGGGTCATCCCCCATTCAATTTCGCAAGCTTAGATAGCCAGAATCACCCTGCCAAACTTGCTTCACAACTCAAAATTCCGCTACTTCGAATCCTACTCTCAAGTCTTTTTTAATCCTTTTTTTCCATCAATTCACCTTCCTTGATCTTCCCTGAAGCTAACCATATAATTACATTCAAGAATCGTGCCCTATATTGCTCCATAGAAGTCCCGTTTCAGAGCTCTGTAACTCAACTTCAATAGGTAGATTCCTTCATCAATTCTTCAAAACTTTGATATCATTGTGTTACTCTCACTTCCACGGTTCTAGTCGCAACACTTACTTCTTACTGGAAACATGTTTTGATCATGAAAATTCAAATCCGTTTTCAAAACTTTCTTTCCAAATTGCTTGAGCTACCTTTTATATAAATTTGGCGCGAGGGTGTGGTTGTCTTCGTCTTGAAGAGACGAAGCGAATGGCATAGGTCGGAGCTTCTGATTTTACAGTTTGAGAGACCTGCAATTCGTGAGGGATGGAGGTTGAAGATGACCAACGTGTCATCTTCTAACCAATGAAAGCGTGACATTTGTTATTTTCAAATTCTGATTTTATTAATGATTTTGTACATTATTCATTAAAGACCATGATATGAACAGCGCGCCAGATCCATTGGATTTGATTATTAACGCGTTTTGACTCTCATCCAATGGTCCACATCTTTTTCTTTTATTTTCTTTTTTCTGATTTTTATATTTTAATTGTTTTAAATTTCAAAAAATAATAGAAAATTCACTTTTAGTCCAAAAAAACTGAAAAAATTATGAAAAATATTTTTGATTATTCTCTTTCTGATTTTTATTTTTTCATAATTTATTTTTGTGTTTTAGTATTTTTTATAAATTTTACACTTATTTGATTTGTTTAAAATGTTTAAAAATACTTTTACACATTTTTAAATTCTGAAAAAATTATGGAATGATCCAATGATATTGTGACAAATACTGGTGACCCTATTTTATTTTTGTTTCTGACTTTCCATAATGAGTTACAAATGCAAGTTTCAAGATGGTCATCCAACTAACCACTAATTATTAACTTGTTTTATTTTAGGCTTTTATTCTTTTATGCTTTATGCACTATTTATCTTTTAGCATTTTCATTTCATGCCATTTTCATCTTTGCTCATTTGAGCATTTATTTTATTGTCCTTTTTATTTTGCTCACTTGAGCTTTTTCTTTTTATTTTCTTAAGATACTTAATAATCAACTTAACCCTTAAAAAACTCTTAATGGTACTTGGACTATTTGGTTACTATCCTTGGCATTATGAGTAGTGGAGTTTTTCTTGGACTTAGGATTAGAAACCTTGGCCTACTTTGGAGACCTTGTGATCTTATCTGATTATTTTGTCTGGAGCTCTTGAGGTTTACCTCAAGACATTGGGTTGCTTGTTTGTTTTTGTGCGCAGGTTTTTTATGATTACATCCTTTGTTTGTAATCTAGAATTCACCTGTATACAGCCGTTACTCTGCCCAATTTTTGTGAAGACTTAATACATTTGAAGAGGTCTAGTATCTTTGCGTGCTTGGTTTCAATCTAAAGAATGAGAATTCTATCTTGGCTCATAATATCAATTTTTGGCTTCTTATTGGTGAGATGGTCCTTATCCTTAGCTTTAACCTTATACTTTAGGATAGTCTCTTCTTCTCCTCCCATCTTCTTTAATTTCAAAAATCTTCTCCCTCCCTTTGAAAACTCTTCTTGTTTTGAAACTTAAACCACTTTCATAATATACTTGGACTTATGTACATGCATTTTTTAAAATATTTTCATAAATAAAGTTCAATCAATTTAATAATACCTTGACATTTTCTGTGAGAAGACTAAAAGTCAATTAATCTCATTTTAAACCATTTTGCCACTTTGGCTTTTTATCCTTTAAACTTTTCTTAAAAGATTAGACTCTTGTCAATCCTTGTAGTGATGCAAACAACTATACTTCTACAATATGTAGTGAAGAGAGATATTTTCCACTTGGGTGTTGAGTGAGGCATTGTTGATTTTAAAATCCAAGCCATATCCTCCACTTTGAGATGATGCAAATTCTCCTTCCTCATGATTGTGGGTAGTAAGTATGTTTTCCACACGGACAATGATGATGATGACTTATCTCATAAAATCAACCAACACACTTGTTGTTTCAAATTTTTAAAAGAGGAACTATGTGTACCCTGATCCCCTATTTCACGAAACGTGGTACGTAGGCACTAAAGGTTCGCAACCGCGGCGGGTGCAAAAATTATAAAAAAATATATTTCTTTTCTCACCTCCACCATCCATTTTATATACAACACATTTCATAGCCAAAATATACAGATTTTACAAAGAGGTTCCTACGTAGTACCGTAGATGTTTAGGATGCTAATACCTTCCCTTTGCATAACCAACCCCCTTACCTTGAATCTTTCCCACCTTTTTTTGGGTTATTCGCTCTTTTCCCTTTCCTTTGGAAACAATAAAGCACGGTAGCGATTTTTATTTTGATTTGTATAATGTCTAGTCAATCCAATGGCTTAGTCTTGAACATTTCTACCGCTACACTAGCAGATCATTTGGCCCATCAAGCTGTCGATGATTATCAGTCTATGAACTTTGTCTTCCCAGATGACAACATTATGCTAGTGACCGACTGTGCAAAACCTGGACTGTATGACCGACCTGAACAAGGATCCCGATGGAGTATGGTCTTCGATGGGGCTTCCAAAACCTTGGGTAACGGAATTGGTGCAGTGATCATCTCCCCTGAAGGTTGCCACACTCCTTTTACTACCATACTATGCTTCGATTGATCGAATAATATGGTTGAGTACGAAGCGTGCATCTTGGATCTGAAAGCTGCCATTGATTTAAGGATCAAGCATTTGAATGTGTTTGGGGACTCCGCTCTAGTGATTAGCCAAGTCAAAGGAGATTGGGACAATAAACACCCTAATCTACTCCCTTACAAGGAACTTATGCTATCCCTGATTCCTTACTTCGAAGATATCACCTTTGAGCATTTCCCTAGGGAAGAAAATCAGTATGTCTTCAATGTTCAAATTCAGATGGGATAATGAAGCCTCTATGATTAAAATTGAAAGATTTGACGAACCTACGCACTGCTATGAGCTTGACACTGACATAGAAAAGACTCGGTACCATGAGGTGATGAGATACCTTGAAGCACAATAGTGCAATTGCAAGTTTCTCATGTCATATTTAAAGCATGTGTTTTGATGAAGACAACGTGGACATCAACATTCAAAGGATGTGCAAAAAGCTTATCAACATCAAACAAAAGTCTTGAAGATTATTGAAGAATTATTAAAGAATCATCAAATGTCAAATATGGTATAAATAATTCTTAAAATCTTGAATATAGATGTTCACAATATGCATTCATCAACATATACATATTCCATAACTTTAACATCAAGAAAACTTTGTTTGAAATATCTTTCAAAAAGTATTTTTGAAAATAACCCTTTAGGAACCGGTTCCTCCCTAACAGGGAACCGAGTTCCAGAACTTCTCAAAAAACATGTCCCTGGTTTTTGTACCAGGAACCGGGTTGTACCAATAGGGGAACCGGTTCCTGCGTGATATTTTTGAATTCCAACTTATAACGTTCACTAAGAACCGGGTTCTGTCAGTGTCGGAACCGGTTCCTAGCGAACCAGTGCAGCTTTTACTTTGTTTTTTGAACATTTTTCAAGTGGTATCTTTTCATGAATGCATTGCAACTTTTCATATGAATTGGCATGAATGAAGAGGTTCTTGTAACTTTATAAAATGCAGATTTTCTTATTTCAAACAATGCTTCAATTTTCAAATTAACAAAAACCTTCTTCATATTAACAATTTTCTCATTCATTCAAATTTGCACATAAACTTTCATGTGTTCATAATTTTGTGAAACTTGCCATATACACTTTCATTATCATTACAAGTTTCATTCATACATTGTGAACATTTATATACATTGTTGAGAATTGTTTTATTTTGAAGAAGAAGATCAATTGAAGATTGATAAAGCTCTCCATATACTTCAAACTAAATCATTTTATTACTTAAAGGTTTTTCCCTTACTATCCAGGATTGTTGGAAGTAAGTGTTGTAATTTGAAGAGGATTGTTCTTCATTCACATTAGTGTTTGTTTGGTCTTAAAGGTGTTAAGAACCTTTGATCACCCTATAGGTTAGATAGTAAGCATAGGCTGTACAATCATTCTAACTATAGTGAAATCTCTTTCGTGTTGGAAAGGGGACTGGAGTACTCTCGGATTGTGAGGGGAACCAGGATATATCACCGTGTTCTTTACTTTTCCGCATTTATCGCTTTCATCACCATAATCAGGAAAAGATAAAGATATAAACAATACCTTCAAACACTTAACCAAAAATTACTACCAAGCATTCTCATAAAACCGAATAAATTTTATAAGACCTAATTCACCCCCCCCCCTCTTAGGCACTCTGAGACTTACAATTGGTATCAGAGCAAATTATAGGTAACTTGTTCCTAAAGATCCAGAATGGCTTCCGCAAATCATCAACCAGTTTTCAGAGATGGTGGTAGTAACAACAAGCCTCCTCTATTCTGTGGTGAATATTTTGACTTCTGGAAAATACGCATGAAGGCGCATTTAGAAGCACAAGGAGAGGAAGTATGGGATGCTGTTGAAAATGGTACATTTATCCCGATATCAGTAATCAATGGCATTGGTTCTGTAAAGCCCAAAACTGCATGGGACGACGATGATAAAAAGAAAGTTCTCTATGACAAAAAGGAAATAAACCTTCTTCAAGGTGCACTCAGTATGGACGAATTTTTCTGTGTCTCGAACTGCAAGACAGCAAAAGAAATATGGGATACCCTGGTCCAAACTCATGAAGGAACGGCTGAAGTAAAAAGATCAAGGCTAAATACCTTGAGTCAAGAATATGAACTATTTCAAATGCAGCCCGGAGAATCCATTCTTGACTTACAAAAGAGATTTGTGCATTTGACAAATCACTTAAATGCTCTTGGTAAAACCTTGACAAATGATGAACTCAACTTGAAAATCCTTAGATCATTGACTAGGGAATGGCAACCAAAGGTAACGGCAATCTCGGAAAAGAAGAGTCTCTCCGCAATGACTTCCGCTACATTATTTGGCAAACTTCAAGAATACAAAACGGAACTCGGTAGACTTGAAAAACATGAAAATTTAGAGAAGAAATCCAAAGGCATTGCCTTGAAAGTTGATTCAAAGGAAAGTCAAGATAAAGATGCATCGGAGGAAGATGAAAACTTCTTGCTTCTTTTAAAAAGGTTAGGAAAATATTTTGGTCATAAAAATAATCTTCACAATGCTAACTTTGTCAAGAGCAAGAAATTTTATAATCATAAAGATAAAGAAGCCTCCACATCAACACAAGATGTCACATGTTATGAATGTGGAAAGCAAGGTCACATAAAGCCGGATTGTCCAAAACTCTCCAAGAAAAATGGATTCAAAGGCAAAAAGGAGTTCAAGAACAAAAAGTCTTATGTTGCATGGGAATATAATGAGATAAGTTCTTCATCCGATTCGGAAAGCGAGGAATGTGCAAATCTAGCATTAATGGCTTCACATCACTCCAACGATGAAGAAGAGGTTAGTAATGAATTTAATCTTTTTGATGATGATGTTCAAGATGCTATTGATGAACTCTTGAAAGAATGCAAAAGTTTATACAAAAAGGTGTCAAATCAAGAAAAAGAACTTCTAAGTTGTTTAGAAAAAATTGACACCATGACTAAAGATTTTGAACTTCAAAAACAGAATTTTATTAAAGAAAAAGAAAACTTTGCATGCTCCAAGTGTGAATCAAATGTCTTTCAAATTGTTCAATTGAAAAGAGTCATTGAACGATATGAAAAAGGACAAATAGGATTGGAAGGATTACTAAGCCAACAACGTTATCCTAATGATAAAAGGGGTCTTGGTTATGTGAATTCTAAGAAACCAAGTAACAATCCCACTGTTTTTGTAAAGGCTAGTAATAGTTCCAAACCCAAGAAAGTAGAAAAGAAGTAAGTTGTTCATAATCATCAAAAGAAAAAGGGTAATGTATTGAAAAAGAAAACATTTCCTAAGAAGAAATCTTATCCTTCTAGATATAAAAGTAACTTTGAACCTACTTGTTTTTATTGTGGTATTAAAGGCCATACACCTAATGCTTGCTATGTTAGAAACTTTAGTATAGCAAGTGGGAATTATGTGTGGGTGAAAAAGGGAACTAAATATGAAGGACCCAAGGCAACTTGGGTACCTAACAAAGAATAATTTGTTTGTGTAGGTATGCTTGAAATCCACATCAAATGTTTGGTATCTTGATAGTGGATGTTCAAAGCATATGACAGGAGATGTACACCAATTTTCATATCTAGTACATAAAGCCAAAGGGTATGTCACCTATGGAGACAACACCAAAGGAAAGATTCTTGGCGTTGGAATAGTTGGCACACCTCCATCCATTCAAATTGAGGATGTTCTCTATGTTGAAGGATTAAAGCACAATCTTCTTAGCATAAGTCAACTTTGCGATAGAGGGTTCAAGATCAAATTAAACAAAGATGAATGTATCATTATGGATGAGGCAACTAATGAGGTAAAACTCAAAGGTATAAGAACTAACAATATTTTTATGATTACTTTAGATGATTTGTCTCTGAAGGTACAATGTCTTATGGTAAACAACAATGACGCTTGGTTATGGCACAAGAGGATCGCTCACATTCATATGGAGCACTTGAACAAATTGGTTAAGCATGACTTAGTTATTGGTCTACCAAAGATGAAGTTCATCAAAGACAAATTATGTAATGCATGCCAAAAGGGCAAACAGACCAAAACAACTTTCAAATCTAAGAATGTGGTGTCTACTACAAGGCCACTACAATTGTTACACATGGATCTCTTTGGTCCATCAAGAACAAAAAGCTTCTGAGGTAATGTATACGCTTTAGTCATTATTGATGATTTTTCTAGATATTCTTGGACTTTGTTTCTTGTGCAGAAAAGTGATGCTTTTAAAGCTTTTAAGAAGTATGCTAAGAAAATCCAAAATGAAAAATCCCTAAAGATTGTATCCATAAGAAGTGATCATGGTGGAGAATTCCAAAATGCTCAATTTGAAGAATTTTGTGAAGAACATGGTATCTCTCATAATTTTTCAGCACCTAGAACTCCACAACAAAATGGAGTAGTTGAAAGAAAGAATAGGTTTCTAGTGGAACTTGCAAGAACAATGCTTAGTGATGCAAATCTTCCTAAATATTTTTGGGCGGATGCGGTTAGTACGGCATGCTATGTTGGAAATCGAGTTATCATTAGACCTATAATAAAGAAGACTCCTTATGAACTCTTCAAAGGAAGAAAGCCAAATATTGCTCACTTTCACATTTTTGGATGCAAGTGCTTTGTTCTTAATAATGACAAAGATAATCTCAGTAAGTTTGACGAAAAATCCGACGAAGGTATATTTCTTGGTTATTCGCTTTCTAGTAAAGCATATAGAATTTATAATAAAAGAACTTTAACTATTGAAGAATCTATGCATGTATCTTTTGATGAAACTAACCCCTCCAAGGAGGAAGTAGTTGTTTGTGATGATGATGATCCTATAGATTTACCCCCGGAAGATCTTTCAATTGATCAAATTAAGAAATCACCAGAAAATCAAGAAAACATGGTACAACAAGTTTAAACACCAATGATCTACCAAAAGAATGGAGAACTCATATAGACCATCCCATTGACAAAATTATTGGTGACATTAGCCAAGGAGTATCAACAAGATTGAATCTAAAAGATGCTTGCTTAAACATGGCGTTTGTTTCTCAAATTGAACCTACCAAAGTTGATGAAGCCTTAGGAGATGATCAATGGATTATTGCTATGCAAGAAGAATTAAATCAATTCGAGAGAAATCAAGTTTGGGAACTTGTTCCTAGACCAAGTGGTAAACACATCATAGGTACCCGATGGGTGTTTAAGAACAAACTTGATGAGAATGGTCTAATTGTTCGAAACAAAGCAAGGTTGGTTGCTCAAGGTTACAATCAAGAGGAAGGAATCGACTTTGAAGAAACATTTGCTCCGGTTGTAAGGTTAGAAGCTATACGTCTTTTACTTGCTTATGCTTGTTCATTAAATTTTCAGCTTTTTCAAATGGACGTCAAAAGCGCATTCTTGAATGGATACATCAATGAAGAAGTCTATGTCAAACAACCCCCGGGATTTGAAGACTTCAAACATCCTTCACATGTCTTTAAGTTGAGAAAGGCTCTTTATGGCTTAAAGCAAGCACCAAGAGCATAGTATGATAGACTTAGCAATTTTTTGTGTGAAAAAGGTTTCGAAAAGGGTAAGGTTGATAAAACCTTGTTCATTAAGAAAATCCAAAGTAACACTTTATTGGTTCAAGTCTATGTTGATGATATCATTTTTGGATCGACTAACAAAGAAATGTGTGAGGAATTCTCATTGATGATGCAAGGAGAATTCGAGATGTCTATGATGGGAAAGATGAACTACTTTCTTGGACTACAAATCAAGCAACTAGAAGATGGAATCTTCATCAACCTATCTAAGTATTGCAAAGAATTATTGAAAAAGTTTGATATGGACAATTGTAAAGCCATGTATACTCCAATGGGCTCCGGTACATACGTTGATCAAGATGAATCCGGTACTTCAATTGATATTACAAAGTACAGAGGTATGATTGGTTCTTTATTGTACTTGACGGCAAGTCGTCCTGACATCATGTTTAGTGTTTGTCTTTGCGCTCGCTTTCAAGAAAATCCAAAGGAATCACACCTCATGGCAGTTAAAAGGATCATGAAGTATCTTAAAGGAACAATCAATGTCGGCCTATGGTATCCAAAAGGTAGTACTTGCACTTTAATTGGTTATTCTGACGCGGATTATGCAGGTTGTAAAACTGATCGTAAAAGCACAAGTGGTACGTGTCACATTATTGGAAATGCATTAGTATCATGGGCTTGTAAAAAGCAAGCATGTGTTGCTCTTAGCACGGCTGAAGCAGAATACATAGCAGCAGGTAGTTGTTGTGCACAAATTCTTTGGCTCAAGCAACAACTCCGTGATTACAGACTTGATCTCGGAAGCATTCCTCTTCGATGCGATAATACAAGTGCTATCAATATTACAAAGAATCCGATCATGCATTCAAGAACCAAACATATAGATATTCGACATCATTTTCTCCGTGATCATGTACTTAAAGGAGATGTCGAAGTCACTTTTGTGGATACTCATAACCAACTCGCAGATATCTTCACTAAACCGCTTGCTCGAGAACCTTTCTTCAAAATCCGAAGAGAACTTGGTATTTTGGATGAAGGTGATATCTAATGATTCTCTTAAGATGCACGTCTTAATTTTTATATGTATCTATTTCACTCTTTTTCCCCATCCTTTTTGATGTTAACAAAGGGGGAGAAGAATATGCATGTGTGTTGTTTTGTTTCAACGAAATTGCAGGCCCAAATAAATATCAAACTCACTCCAAAATTCAAAGAATCATGGACTTAGGGGGAGCATACAATTTAGGGGGAGCCTTGCATTTGCTCAACATGTTTACTACACAAAACAACATAAACATTTCAAGAAATCGTTTTCAAGACTTGGTTGTCATCATCAAAAAGGGGGAGAATGTAATTGCAAGCTTCTCATGTCATATTTAAAGCATGTGTTTTGATGAAGACAACATGGACATCAACATTCAAAGGATGTGCAAAAAGCTTATCAACATCAAATAAAAGTCTTGAAGATTATTGAAGAATTATTGAAGAATCATCAAATGTCATATATGGTATAAATAATTCTTAAAATCTTGAATATAGATGTTCACAATATGCATTCATCAACATATACATATTCCATAACTTTAACATCAAGAAAACTTTGTTTGAAATATCTTTCAAAAATTATTTTTGAAAATAACCCTTTAGGAACCGGTTCCTCCCTAACAGGGAACCGGGTTCCAGAACTTCTCAAAAAACATGTCCCTGGTTTTTGTACCAGGAACCGGGTTGTACCAATAGGGGAACCGGTTCCTGCGTGATATTTTTGAATTCCAACTTATAACGTTCACTAAGAACCGGGTTCTGTCAGTGTCGGAACCGGTTCCTAGCGAACCAGTGCAGCTTTTACTTTGTTTTTTGAACATTTTTCAAGTGGTATCTTTTCATGAATGCATTGCAACTTTTCATATGAATTGGTATGAATGAAGAGGTTCTTGTAACTTTAGAAAATGCAGATTTTCTTATTTCAAACAATGCTTCAATTTTCAAATTAACAAAAACCTTCTTCATATTAAAAATTTTCTCATTCATTCAAATTTGCACATAAACTTTCATGTGTTCATAATATTGTGAAACTTGCCATATACACTTTCATTATCATTACAAGTTTCATTCATACATTGTGAACATTTATATACATTGTTGAGAATTGTTTTATCTTGAAGAAGAAGATCAATTGAAGATTGATAAAGCTCTCCATATACTTCAAACTAAATCATTGTATTACTTAAAGGTTTTTCCCTTACTATCCAGGATTGTTGGAAGTAAGTGTTGTGATTTGAAGAGGATTGTTCTTCATTCACATTAGTGTTTGTTTGGTCTTAAAGGTGTTAAGAACCTTTGATCACCCTATAGGTTAGATAGTAAGCATAGGTTGTACAATCATTCTAACTATAGTGAAATCTCTTTCGTGTTGGAAAGGGGACTGGAGTACTCTCGGATTGTGAGGGGAACCAGGATATATCACCGTGTTCTTTACTTTTCCGCATTTATCGCTTTCATCACCATAATCAGGAAAAGATAAAGATATAAACAATACCTTCAAACACTTAACCAAAAATTACTACCAAGCATTCTCATAAAACCGAATAAATTTTATAAGACCTAATTAACCCCCCCCCCCTCTTAGGCACTCTGAGACTTACAAAGAGTATCGCGAGGGAGTATCCATCAATGACAGAAAGTTCTTACGAAGATTTTCAGCCAAATTCTTCTTAAGTAACAGAATTTTGTACAAGCGCAGCCATGATTCTACTCTACTCTGATGTGTGGATAAGAAGGAGGCAGAGGAAATTATGGAAGACATGCACGACTGTCTCTTTGGAACTCACTCAAGTGGACATATGATGGCCAAGAAAATACTAAGATCTGGCTACTATTAGTCAACTATGGAGACTGATTTCCATCAACATTCAAGGTCTTGTCATAAATGCCAAATCTATGCTGACAAGGTCCATGTGGCTCCTATCCCTTTGAATGTCATGATAACTCCGTGGCCATTTGCAATGTGGGGCATTGACATGATTGGAGAGATCAAGCCCACCGCTTCCAATGGACATCGCTTCATTCTGGTCGCTATTGATTATTTCACCAAATGGGTTGAAGTTGCCTCGTTTGCCTCAGTCACCAAGAATGTGGTAGCCAGATTCATCAAACATAACCTCATCCGCCGCTATGGTATCCCCGAAAGGATCATCACCGACAATGGGACTAACCTCAACAATGTCATGATTACCGAGCTTTGCAATCAGTTTAAGATCAAGCATCACAATTCTTCTCCATATAGACCTAAAATGAATGGCACAGTCGAAGCGGCCAACAAAAACATTAAGAAGATTGTGCAGAAGATGGTGGTAACCTATAAGGACTAGCAGGATATGTTACCATTTGCTTTTCACATCTACCATACTTCAGATATAACATCAACTGGGGTACCTCCCTTTTCCTTAGTCTATGGCATGGAAGCTGTTTTTCCAGTGGAAGTTCATATTCCCTCACTAAGGATTATGAATGAGGCAGGCTTAGGCGAAGACGAGTGGATTCATACAAGATTGGATCAGTTGAACTTGATCGATGAAAAGCGATTGGCTGTTATTTGTCATGGTCAGACGTACCAAAAACGGATTATCAAGTCTTTCAACAAAAAGATCAAGCCTCGAGTATATCAAGTTTGTGACTTGGTGATAAAGCGTATCATTCTGCCACAAGGCGACCCCAGAGGCAAATGGACTCTCACCTACGAAGAGAGTATTCTCTGGAGGTGCCATGATGCTGACTACCATGGATGGTGAATACTTCCCACATCTTATAAACGCGAACATAGTTAAAAAATACTACGCATAAGAGACCCGCTAGGTTGACACACCTAAGAAAAATAAGGGCATCCCAGCAAACCAAAAGGTTTGGGCAAAAAGGGATATATGCAGAAGATTGTACACCCGACAAGTTTAAAACCCGAAAGGGCGACTTGGGTAAAAATGAGTATCCTGGTGGGCTGAAAACCCGAAAGGGCGGTCCAGGAAAAAATTAAGGATTAAAAGCGTATGATTATGTCTCGTGGAATCACCACAGTCAACTTTATCACCAATGTCCGAGTTCAAATGGTCCAAGGTCAATTCAATCAACTTCTGTCAATAGCAAGGGGCATTCGAAGACATTGGGGCAATAGTAGAGTTGGAACGCAATGAGATCATTTCACATGGCTATTTGTTTTTGTTTTCATTTCATGTTTTCCTTTCGGTGATTTCCTCTTACTAGGGTCTTCGTCTCTTTGTACAAAAAGAAACGCCTATTCATGGGCGAAATATCAATACAAATATACTTTGAAGTGCAAACTTTCTGTTTTTTGTTTTGAATGCAAAAATTGTCCAGTTACTAAAATTGAGCGAACATATGCATATGAACATAATTAAAACTATTTGGCACATGTGACCTGCTAAGCAGCAAAAATCATATCTTTAATGTATATGGAATATCCCCAGAGTTATTTCATTAGCATTATCCCCACAAGACGGTTACAACAAACCATTCCTCAACAAAGTTACCCAAAAAGTCTCTTTGTATAAGCTGATCTCCATCCAGAGTCCCAATCACTTGGCAGCTCTCTTCCCAGCTAAGTTGATTCTACAAGTAGAAGCCTTATGGATCTCTTCCTCAAAGAACTCACCTCGTTAGCAGTTCATCAAGTATTCATCAACAGGGTTTATTTCCCCAACATGGTTTGTTTCCCCAACAAACAACAAGTAGAATAACTTCCCAACCGAGTTTGTATTCCTCCAGTATAGCCTATCTTCCCCAGTTGAGCATGTCTTCCCCAGTTGAGCCTGTTATCCCCAGCTGAGTATATCCTCCCAAGCTGAGTCTGTCTTCCCTGACTGAGTCTACACTCTCCAGCTTGAGTTTGCCTTTCAGATTATTATAAATCACAGGGCCACAACCCCTAATCCCCAGTAAAGTCATCAACAAAACCTTTAATATCTCCAAAATAAACTATGAAGACTAGACTCGACCAGATAGTAGTTACCACTTCGAGTTACTAGGAAGCCTGGACCCAACCAGATATTAGTACAACTTTCAAGCTACTATGAAGCCTGGACCCGACCAGATAATAGTTAACTTCTCAAATCACTATAGAGCTTGGACCCGATCGGATAATAGTGAAAACCTTTCAAATATTATGAAGCCTGGACCCGACCAGATAATAGTTTAAACCCTTCGAGATATAGAAGAACCTGGACTCAACCAGACCAGGCTTAACTTCTTTTCCCCAATAGAGTTTGCCTCTACCCTAACAAGTTACTGTGAAGCCTGGATCCGACCAGATATCAGTTTAACTTCATCTTTTCAAGTAAGTTATTATGAAGCCTGGATCTGACCAAATAGAAATTCCCCTCAGAAGTTTGTTGTGAAATCTGGAATCCGACCAGATAACAACTAATTTCCAAGCAAGTTCCTGTAAAGCCTAGACCCGACCAGATATCAGTTTAACCCTATCTCTTCAGACAAGTTTACTGTAAAGCCTGGATCCGACCAGATATCAGTTCAATTTCGTCTATTCAAGCAAGTTATTATGAAGCCTGGAGTCCGACCAGATAACAACTAACTATAATCCCAAGTAAGACACTATAAAGCCTGGACCCGACCAGATAATAATATAACTTTTCAAAAACTATGGAGCCTGGACTCGACAAGATATTAGTTACCACTTCAAGTTACTGCAAAGCCTGGAATCCGACCAGATAACAGATAACTTCCTTATCCCTAGCAAGTTTGTTGTGAAGCTGGGAATCCAACCAGATAATAGCCTAACTTCACTCTCCCCAAGAAATTTTCTGCAAAGCCTGGATCCGACCAGATAAGAGTTAATTTATCCTTCCCTAGTAAGTTACTGTGAAGCCTGGACCCGACCAGATAGCAGTTGACTTCCTCATCCTCAGTAAAATGTGAAGCCTGGATCCGACCAGATAACAGCTAACATGCAAGAGATATTCCCCAATGGAAGCATCCTTTCAACAAGTTTGAAGATATGTATACTCTTCATCCCTAACAGCAATCTGGGATTCAACTTCCCAGGAATTCCTCACCAGCAGTCAGGGATTTATTTTCCCGGGCAAACATACATATCAGATTCATACATCATATCAAATACATACAAAACACATTTAGAATAATACCACATCTGGTGAACATCATGCATACATCTACATTTAACTGACCCTTTTTCCACAGGTAAAACATCAAGTTTTAGTATAAATCGACCAAATATTTATGCTGATACTTCCTCCAGTGTTTACCATCATTCCTCCAAATGGCATCTATAAGACCATTCCCAATCCATCTTCGAGTACAAATTTCTGGGCACTCTAGTGTTCAATCATCTTCGACCTTCAAGTAACGAATGGCGGATCCTCCAATCTAACTCTTCAGGTTTAAGAAGATTGAATAGGGGCAGCTGTTGTACCCCAAAATTTTCCCTCTTATTTATCAAGTAATTTCTCACAAGATCTCCTTTGGTTCAAGACTACACAAGGTTTGATCAGCTCAAGACACCTCCTCAAGCACTAATAACTAAAAATTAGGGTTTGAGTTTGCTCAAGGACAAATGGACTTTTAATGCCCCATATGACTTTCATGGATCATTTTGGACCCTAAAGATTTCTCATGTCAAGTTTCAAATCTTGGATCACATTTTTGCTCAGTCAATTGATCATATGACCTAAAAATCAGCTGTATTGGGGAAAAAGTTAATTGTGGCCAATTTATAGTCAAAATTCATAATTTTTGGTCCATATCAACATTATGATCTCGTATATGTGATTTGATCAAGTTTGGACCATAATTACTCAATAAATTTGATCAGATCATCAAAAGGGCAAAATGGTCAAAATTAGGGTTTTGACTAAGAAGGTGCAATTTTTGATTTTTGACCTAGAAAATGACTTGTTGGTTTGAGGCATGATCTCAAGGATTCAAATTCTTCATTTTGACCTAATGGCATGACTCAAAACATCTCTGAAGCTCAATTGATTTACAGTTGAATTTCAGTCAACTAATGAAAAGTCAATTGTACACTGAAAAGTCAAACTTTGACTTTTTGGTCAAAATCAAGTATCAAAGATCACAATTCATCAAGACATGTCAAAATATGAAACCTGTTCATCAAGAAATCAAAAATTCAAGATTTCATTTTGAAAATTCAAAATTTCTAACATGAGCCAAGATCACAATTCATATTTTTTCACAACTTTGAGCCAAATTTCAACAATGATGCAAGATGATTCAAAAGAAACTTCCAACATAAAAGTTGTAGATTTGAATGAGATATAAAACATTGTAGAACACAACTTTTTCTAGAAATGCATGGATTTCAAGTTATGATTTTGTGAAGACATGTTCATGAAACTTGGAAACTTAGTGAAATTTTGCCCTAGTTTAGGCAGGATTTTGACCTAACTTCATGGAAATTTTTCACATAGTTCCAAGATTAATTTTCAAAAATGTCCAGCATATAGGTTTTAGAGTATGTTACAAGCTTTCCAAAATGTCTAATAACTCATTGAGATCATATTTGAGCAAGGAGAATCGAGGGCAAGAAGTTAGGGTTTCATTCATGAATTACAAGTCATTTCTTGATGAACACATAATTCAATTTCAATGTTAAGTTGTATAATCTTTCTTTGCATACCTTCTAACTTGTGTATCTATCCATCATTAATGTATTACACAAACTTTTGAGCTATAATCTAAGTGGTTTAAGCTTTATCCAATTCACATTGCCATTTTAGGAAGAAAGTGAAGAATGCCATTCTTGAAAAGCAAGCTTTATGCACAAAGTTAATTCTTGAGCCTCTAACTTATTCCCTATGATCACAATCCATCTACAAAGTCAGAAGCAAACTTGTTTAAAGCATAACCACTCTACATTAGCAAGTACACAAGGCATTGAAACTTGGATTTCTCAAAAATCACATGTTGAGTTTAAGCATTTGTTTTTTATTTCTGATAAACAATAAGTCTCCAAACTTGTTGCTATAAATAGAGTCACTATTTGTGAGCTAAGACACGAGCATTGACATCCTGAAACACTCCCAAAATCCCTAAAACCAGAAATTGCCCAAAAACTCCATTGTTGCATAATTTCTGACCTTGAACTTGTAACTCCTATTTTCCTCGTGCATTCTTTGGCCTTTTAGTTCCTAAAGCTCTTACACATCAAGTATAACCTATCCCTGTCCCTGTTTCATCACTGTAACACCATTTACCATAACCTCCATAACCAAAAACAGAGCATTGCACATTGACTTCTCCAAGCCATTCCAGCCATCCATTGCTCAAGCTAATCATTGCATTAGCTTCCTGGGAACTTGAGGAAGCTAACCTGATCATTGCACCACCTTGGATCAAGCTCAAACTCATTTCACGATTTCCATTTTTGAGGAACATTTCCTGAACTTCTATCTTTTCATTTAGGAATTGTTAGGCTTGCATTTGTGAAGATAAAATGTAGACACCATTGCCCTGAAATTGTACATGTCCATAGATTTCATTTATATTGCTTGAGTAGTGAGAATTTTGAGTTTGAACTTTCTGAAATATTTAGGTCAAAATTTCATACTTTTAGAAATTGTCATTCATTTTTTATTCATAGCTTATGATATTTATATGGTTGGATTCATATGGAAAAATGGAGCAACTTTCATGTTTGCATATTTCATTTTTGTTAAGAAATGATGAAGTTACAGGATCCATGGTTGGAGGTTGAAGATGAAGTTACATTCAGGACATAACTTGTGTTATATATTTATTGTTTTGCCAATGTTAACGGATGTATCACCACCCCAGTGGTTAAAGCGCGCGCCTTTCACCTTTAGGACCTGGGTTCGAGCCCCAACGTCCGTTTTGTTATTTTTCATAATTTCTGCTTCTTTTTTTTGGTTTGCAGCTAGCGCTGGACCTCCAACATTGGGCCTAGTTATTTTTTGCTTCTTCTAACCCCTGTTTCATTTTTGCACCTGACCCATTTAGTTTCTTTTATCATTTCATTTTCATTTTTATTTTTATTTTGTTTCATTTTTCTTTTATTATTTTTTATTAATACTATTATTATTATTTATTTATTTTTTATTAATAAAAATCCAAAAATATTTTATTTATTTATTTACATATTTAAAAAATGCTTATTTATTTTATTTGCTTTATAAAACAAAAAAGAAAAAAAAACATTTTCTTTTAATAAATTAATTTCTTTTTTTTAAATATATAGATAGGGTTTAATTATTATTTTCTTAATTAAAATTAATTTAGAACTTAGATTTCTTTTAATTAATTAATTTCCATATTATTTTCATTAACTTAAAACTTTTTCATAAAAACCCTAAAAAATCATTTTTAACTTATTTCTTTCTTAATTAGTTTAAATTTAATCTTGTTTATTTTTAACTAATTATTTTCTTTAATTAGGTTAAAACCCTTTCATAAAAATCCAAACAAAAATCATTTCTTTATCCATTTATATTCTTGCATTTTATTTTCAATTCTTGTACAATATTTAATATGGTTGTAATAGATAATTAGGTTTAATTTTCTTGCAAAATCCCCCATTTGTAAATTTGTATCCCCCCCCCCCATTGATGTAATAGCTTAGTAATTTTATTTTCCGCAATTTATCGCTTTATATAAATGCAAGTAATTAGGGTTTGTATGGAAAGATAAAATCAACAAGTTAGCAAACCTTAATTCAAGATAAACAATACATGTAAATCAACACACTTGCACACTTGCACACTTGCACCCTTAGGGTAATTCCACTTTGTTACCTTACAAAAATGGCCATGTTATGCATGTGAGATGTCTTAGCAAAAAGCAATCAAAAATACAAGATCATAGTCCCTCGATGGCGCTATCAATGTTGCCTTTCAAAATGATCTTAGTCCCTCAAAGAGAAATGCTAAGACATATTACAACATTGCTATCATGGCTATACGATGATCCATGCCCGTCCTATTACATCCAAAGATAAGGCTTCTTACCAAATCAAAGGTAAGATAGCAATATCAAAGGAAAGGAAGAAATGAACTAAGACTTTTGAGTAGGTATATTGTTCCTAGTTGCTTGCTCATTTTCAAATAAAACACTCTTGCTTATTTACAAAAAAAAAACACCAACACTTTCAAGAACACTTTCAAAACATTTTCCAAACATGAAATATTTTCAAAAGCCCAACACTTTATATATGTTATTACGAACGAGAACTATTACAAAGTCTTCCTAAAAGATGGAGCCTTTTCAAAATAGTTTCAAAAATCACACAAAACACATTTTCAAACAAAAGCAAGTGATCTAGCAAGCAACTAAGAGCCCATAGATAACTATGGATGAAAAGGGTGCTAACACCTTTCCTTTTCATAATCTACCCCCTGAACTCAAGAAAATAATCTTGAAAGTATTTCCCGTTCTTTTCAGCCTTTCCTTTTGGATAAAAGAAAAGTCGATGGAGACTCTTGCTAACCACAACATTTGCGATAAAACACAAAACACCCAAGTCAGTTCTCCCACCGTATCACACATCCTCATAGGAATTGATTTCTTACTGAAACATAAGCAATTATTCACCAAAGTTGAATTGTGCAATCTATTGCACCTGCACTTCAATCGATTGCACCTACGCTGCAATCGATTGCATCATGTGAAAAATAGTTTTACGGATTTTGAAAAGTAGAAGTACAAAAAATATTTTGTCTCAAATCCAAAAATACAAACTTCATGAAATAATGCACAATCAAACCTCAGATAATCATTCCTATCCACATACATCAATTACCACACAAATCAAAGCATCAACTTATCAATTATAGCCAATTTCACCGGATTAAATCAAAACAACCTACTAGAGAGTCGTAACCACACCTTTACCTTGGATTTGACGATTCTTGACTCTTACAGTGAAACTTTCTGCCCTAGCCTCTTCCTTTTCTTCTCTCTTCTAAGGTACTCATCCCTTGCTAAGGCACAACGACATATCCTTATGTTCAACAAGATACATCAAAAACACCACATTGCATAATTATTTAAATTAAAAAAATTTAAATCGAAAAACAGGGTGTTACAGTTGATATGGAGTATAGAAATAAGAATCAAGTATTATCAGATTAAATTGGACTAATCACATCCAACTTAGAAAATTTTGGAACATTTTACACTCTTATGATCGCGTTTGGGTGACTCATGTGTCCATCTTTTGTCCGATGTTGGTTCTATTCTCAATCTTTGTGTGTCAGTGAGAAAGTTATTCTACATGTGAATGTCGGTAAGGTTCTAGTATTGTTTTGGGACAGTAGGTGCTTAGAGGAAATACAAATCTTTTATAAAGGCTCATAAGCTAGTCAATAGTACTTGTGAATCTCATGTGTTCTACAGTGTTCAATTTGGATTTTCATAGTAGAGAGTAATGGATGGAAGGGCTTAGTAAAATTTCATTGAGGATCAGATGGGTAACTGCTTGTAGGAACAAAGCTAAGGCATCATGTGTGTGCGTACTTATCACGCAATATTAAGTCAAGTGAAGTTGATAAGAATATCAATGTGTGGATTATAAAGCTTGTCGTAATTGGTGAAGAATGTATAAGAGAAGAGTCGTCAGTATTGGGTGTAGTCAAGGAATTAGTAAATTCTATCGTGAAAGTTTTGATAGTGTTGGCTATCCAATCAGAATAAGGTGCAGTGATTATGGGATTTAGTTAACTCAGTGCAAGAAAGGGGAAGTCGTGGACTCCAGAAACATCCATGACCAAGCAATTCATAGCCATATCAGATGAGTTAAGTGGGAAAAGGATTAGAAGTTAATCAAGGATTTGAAATAAAGGTATAGTGAGATCAAGAAATTTTTAGAAGTCGCGAAAGAAGGAGGTTTTCCAATGAAAAGAAGTTGAAGGATTGAGTATTTTAGAGGATTGAACCCAAGAAAAGTTAAGTGTTGACCTAAGACGTTGATGCAAGAATTGTTCCTTTCATTAAGTGGAAAAATTTAAGTACAAATTTAAATTTAAGGGGGGAGGAGGAGAATGTATTATCCCATATCCTCCAATGTGATCAGCTGATGTCAATTGAGACAAACTGGGTTCCTAAGTACTCTATTCATTGTTAGTTGTTGTCAGTCAAAGTGTAACACCCCAAAAATCTAGATTAACTATTTAATTAAGTATTTAATTAATTTATTGTGAATATTGGTGATTATTGGTGAATATACGAATTATGGTGAGTTATGATTGGTGAGCACAATGCTATGATTAGTGTGGTAATAAGAGTATTATGAGGATTTCATCAGTTTATAATTATTTAGAGCTTAAATAATTATTTGAGGTTAAATTGGATTTAATAATAATATTTAGAATTATTATTTATAATAATATGAGGAGAATAATAGTGTAAGACAAGAAGGGCAAGATGGTAACGTTGTGTTGAACAAGTGAGGGAAAGGTTTATGATTTAGGGGTCCAAAGGCTATATAACTAAAAACAAGAGGAAGAGAAGAGTATTCTTATTTTTGATCGATCGAATAAGCGAGAAAAGAGCAGAAGCGAGAAAGGGGAAGAGCTAGGAAGGGAAGAACCATCGTTGAAGCTTGACGAATCTACAACCTAAGGTAAGGGTGGGGTTTTGACTCTCTAATAGGTGGTATAATTGTGAGTAGATGATGATATGGAATGTTAGGTTTTGGTGTAGGTGTTCTTGAATCATTGATGGTTTGTGATTAAATGATGAAATTGATTATACGAATTAAATATTAATATGTTTATTCCCCTTGATTCAAGTGTTATATGATATGTTATTGTGATACAGTGGCAGAACCGACTATTAATACTGGTTTGGGTTTTTTCGCAAAATGTCGCGGTAAGTAAGAGTCACCACCGACTTTTATTTTATCCAACAAAGGAAAAGGGAAAAAGAACAGAAAAAACCTTTTTCGAGATGTTTCTGAGTATGGGGGGTAGATTATAGAAAGGGAAGGTGTTAGCACCCTTTCTATCCATGGTTTTCCATGGGCTCTTAGGTATTTGCTCATTTTGAAATTGCTTTTCTGTGTTTGTGTGTGCTTATTTTGAAAAGTTTTGTTTTACTTCGTTTTAACCCTTGTTTCTGTCCTCAAGAGTGTGACAAAGTTGTTTTTGAAAACTATTTTGAAAGTGTTTGTGTAAAAGAGTTTTTATTGTTTTGAGCAAGTACTTAAGATTTTCTACCTACTCGAAAAAGGTTGTTCGTTTTCTCGTTTCTTTTAGACAGCGCTATCCTACTATTAAGGAGTAGGTAGCTCCATTGTTGGAGTTTAAGGGACAATCGAAAGGGACGTAATGGTCATTGAAGGCAACATGTAAAGATACCTTAGCAGTTCGAAGGGACTGTCATCATATATTCGTAGGCAACATCGAGGGACAAGATCATTTCTCATAGGAAACTCGAGGGACATTAAGGGACTATGATCTTTATGATGACTTTAAACTGAGGGTCTTTGCTAAGATATCCCTACGTTCGAGGGACATGACCATTATTTTCCGAGGCAACCAAGTGGGGAGTACCCTAGGGGTGCAAGTGTGCAACAGTGATTCAGTTCGGTTATTTATCTTGAAATTAGGATTTTCTATCGTTCATTTTTATTTTTCCATACAATCCTATTAATCTAAGCATTGCATAAAATATAGTAGCAGAAGGTAAAGACGGAAATGTAAACCTAAGCTATTATAGAGCTTTGGGGCAGTTACATAATAGTGAAGAGTGCAGAAAACAAATCCTAAAACTATTACATCCCAGAAGCAATTACATGATAATGATGAAAAAAAGCAGAAAAAATGAAGCTACGCTATTGCAGTTGAATGCGCCCTATACACTTTATCTAAGAAAATAAAAATAAGATGAAAATAGCAAAGAAAATGTTTTGGTGATTTTTTATGAAAAAAATGATTTATGATTATTAATTAAATAAACCTAAAAAAACCTAATTAATTTTAATTAATAAAAAATATGTTAATTTTGAAAAAAGTTAATTAAAATATCTAAATCCTAATTAGTTTTAATTTAAAAAAATGTTAACATTGAAAAAAAGTTTAAAAATATATAAAATTAATTAACCTAAAAATTAAATTAGGTTTTTTTGTAAAAAAAAAGTTTGTGAAAAAAGTTTTGTGGTTAAGTGAATTTAAGATTGAAAAAGACAAATTGGTTAGAAACCAAAAACAAACAGTGAAATTAAAAACCTAAAATTAAATTAAAAACTAAAATTAAATCAAAACCTAAAATTAAATTTAAAAAACCTAAAATTAAATTTAAAAAACCTAAAATTAATTATTCGAGTTTAGGAGGAAAAATCAAAGGTTTGTGAAAAAATTAGGTTTTATGAAAAAGGTTTTAAACAGAAAGAAGGAAAATAGGTAAAATAGATAAAAAGAATAGAAGAAAACCAAAACCAATAGGCATGGATGTTGAACCCACGCCCTTAACCCTCTCAGGATGTCTGCCTCGCCATAGATTGGCGGTTATTCTGTTTTGCCCTCAGTGTTTTGTAATAACCCTGCACGGGATCCTGTCTAAATCTGCAGTGTTGAATCTCATGAACACATTAAATAAATTACTATATCATGAAATACAAATAAAGAAAATATATGAAATTTTGTAATATTAAAACCGATATGGCATGTATGAATGCTTTTATGCCCTTTTGATCATGGAGATCAAACCAGCCTTACCCTTACTGGAGAAGTAGTGAGATGTGGGTTTGTAACAAGGATAGCTTGTTTGTAGTTAGATGGGGATTTGTAATAAGGATTTCAAGGTTTTTAGGGTTCTTGAAAGAATTTGATATTTTGACAGGGTCGTGGCAAATGTTTTTTTTCTCGTGTTGTTTGTGTGAAAAGAATGAGATTATATAATTGAAATTAGAGGGAAAAAATGGGCTTTGAATGTGCAATTGGGCCTCTAATAACCACAAGCAATACTGCAGATTATTATTCACTTGAGTCTGTCACGTTCCAGGCTAAATCGCAGGGGCTTAAGTGTAATTTTTAATGTTGAAATGTGAAAACAAAATGTAGCCTATCGAGAACTAACTTCTGTCCAAAAATGGGCTCAATCGGATAAACGGTGAATTAGTTATGAATTTTTGAAGTTTTGGCTCAGACAAACTTATTTTGGGCTCCAGTGTCAACTCTGACACGTTCTTCAATAAAAAACTGGTATTGATCAGAGAATAACCTGGTCTTGACTATGGTGGCAAAGTTGTAGATCTCTGATTCACTAACCTTGTGTAAAAAGATGGGCCCGATCTGATAAAAATTGACTGAGTTATGATTTTTCGAAGTTTCGACCCAGATGAAATAATATTCAGTATTCAGGATTTTCAGCGCGTCACGCGCACTCTGAGCAAAAAAAGAAGGATTTTTGGATACTGTTCGAATTCAATACCTCCTGTGAAAACTTAGCCAACTCAATTTGTAAAATTTTGGCGCCGGAACCAGCTCGATACAATGAAAATCGACCAAGTTATGATTTTCTGAACATGACGCAAATATACTTCTGTCACAAATTTTCTGTACGAAAATACTTGATAAATCCGCATTTTTGAAGACCTTCTGATCGAAATCGGCTTCCATCCGTGAGAGGTGAAAACATAAATAACGTCAAGACGGAATTTTTGCCACCGGAACGGGTTCAAAATAAGCCACGATCTTCAAGTTATGAATTTTTTAGTGCGTAAAAACTGCACTTTCAACACACTTTTTCACCATATTTCTTCGAGAAAACTCACACATTTGGAGACCTTCTTAAAAGAATTGACTCTTGAGCCGAACCTGAATTTGAGAATATGTTATTAGAGATATCTTGGCGAAAGAACACCTGAATATGACGCGTCAGGTTGGACTTGTGAATCTTTAAACCCCGAATTATTATAAAACGACGAATCGATCTTCAACACGGAAAATACTGAGAACATCCATTGGCGAAATAAACATCACTTGTAACCTGAAGAAGCTTGATAAATATAACTTTATTCCATAACCATAAAATCAATAATATGCGTGTATGAAAAGAGGGTAAACTTTGGGGTACAACAACTATGTTTTTGGGTTATCGGAGTATAAAATTTGGGGCTTGTTGAAGGGCTGAAAAACAAGAAACATCGCATAAAATTGCATGAAAATATAATTTTTTGGGCTCTGTTACGGCCCGTAACGTGCATTACAGGTTCCCGTAATAGCCTTATGTAATTTGATACCAGAAACGTGAAAAAAAATGAAATTTTGGATTTTTAGCATTACGGGTCGTAATAGGTCCCGTGTTTTTGTATTGTGAAATCGTTCTCGTCATAACTTTTGGACCGTAAGTCAAAATCGAGTACCGTTCGAAATGTTGGGAAGCTAAAAACATTTTCTTAAATATGATAATAATTTTGATAAAAATGAGTGAATAATTTTTGTATTGGAGGCTTATGCCTCGGGCTTCAGTGTTTGTTATTGTAGGTTGTCGGTGTTGGTAAATCTTGTAAATTAACGCGTAGTTCGCATCATTAGAATACTGGTTTACCAAACTTTCTCTTAAAAATATTTGTAGTACCAGAGTTCCAACTATTTCACGCGTGGACCGGTTGGAGCCCTCTACATGGATAAATACTTCAATTTGAACAAAATGAATTATGATGTATTTGGTATGTTAGCATTTCCGGAGCTAGAAAATACTTAGCATTTGTGTGATGCTAAGTAAGTGCGAAGATAATTATGTAATGTATTTGGGAGATGGTGTCTCATCAACGAGATCAAATGAAAAGGACATTAAGGAGACGTTTGTAACCATTAGGGAGATTGTTGAACATTATGATTAGATAACTTTGAGTACAAGATACATGACGCTATTGTAGTTGGGTAACAATGATTTATGCCACCATTATGGTTGTCGGCTACCTATTGATAAATTTAGGAACTGATCACCCTTAATCTCTTGTTGGTAGTAGACGAGATCTTATTGGATGGGATAGACTTGTCTTGCTAGCTTGATAGTGAGTAAAGTGAATTGATGTTTTATCAAGAGGATAGTTGTTCACCATTTTGTGTGAACCTAATGCAAAAGTGGCTATGAAAGAGTTGGGAATTATTGGATAATTAAGATACGTTGAGTGGTACGCGAGCTAACGCTGCAAAGTGGAAGGTTGAGAATGTCAAAAGTGAACAATTACTTTCTGGTGGATACTAAAGAGAGTCTGAAGATAGATGTGAAAATTGTAGATCTAATAATTGATGGAAATCAAAATGAGGACAGTGACTTTAAAGTAGATGTTCAGAGTGGTATAGCAGAAGCGAGATGTGCCGCAGTTTATTATGCATGTATGACTTAATGGAGTCGACGATCAAACATTCGAAGCTACAGGGATAATACAAACTATTTAACATTCTAGACTGCAAGTGATAGGTGAAAGGTTTGTATATTATCCGTGTTAGTGTCGTGTAATTTGATGTATTAATTTACATGTTTGATTAGTGAATCGTAGCATTATGGTACTAATGTTGTGCGTCGAATGATGTCGGTATCACGGTTATGTTGGAGTTCTTATGGAGGTATTGTGTGATGAAATGGTAGAGGTGATGTTTATGTCGTGGAGGATGGAAAGTAGGATGCGATAGTAGGATACCAAAAATCTAGATTAATTATTTAATTAAGTATTTAATTAATTTAGTGTGAATATTGGTGATTATTGGAAAATGTACGAATTATGGTGAGTTATGATTGGTGAGCACAGTGCTATGAGTGGTGTGGCAATAAGAGTATTATCAGGATTTAATCAGTTTATAATTATTTAGAGCTTAAATAATCATTTGAGGTTAAATTGGATTTAATAATAATATTTAGAATTATTATTTATAATAACATGAGGAGAATAATAGTGTAAGACAAGAAGGGCAAGATGGTAACGTTGTGCTGAACAAGTGAGGGCAAGGTTGGGATTTATGATTTAGGGGGTCCAAAGGCTAGCTAAGTAAAAACAAGAGGAAGAGAAGAGTATTCTTATTTTTGATCGATCGTAGAAACGAGAGAAGAGAAAAAGCGAGAAAGAGGAATAACTAGGAAGGGAAGAACCATTGTTGAAGCTTGAGAAATCTAAAACCTAAGGTAACGATGGGGTTCCGACTCTCTAATAGGTGGTATAATTGTGGGTAGATGATGATATGGAATGTTAGGTTTTGGTGTAGGTGTTCTTGAATCATTGATGTGTTGTGGTTAATTGATGAAATTGATTATGTGAATTGAATAGTAATATGTTTATTCTCCTTGATTCAAGTGTTATATGATATGCTATGTTTTGGGGTTATTGGAGGTCAAAACTAAGGATTTGGGGCTTGTTGAAGGGCTGAAAAACAAGAAAAATCACACAAAATCGCATGAAAAATATGATTTTCTGGGCTCTGTTACGGCTCGTAACGTGTATTACGGGTGCCTGTAATAGCCCTATGGACTTCAGTAGCATAAATGTGGAAAAAAATGAAATTTTGGATTTTTAGCATTACGGGTCGTAATGTACATTACGGGTGGCCGTAACAGATCATAGGTTTTTGTACTGTGAAATCGTTTTGGTCATAAGTTTTGGACCGTAAGTCAAAATCGAGTACTGTTCGAAGCGTTAGGAAGCTAAAAAAATATTCAATATGATAATAATTTTAATAATTTTAGTTGAATCATTTTTGGATTAGAGGCTTATGCCTTTGGCGTCAATGTCTGTTACTATAGGCTATCATGTTGGTAAATCTTGTAAAACTTAAAAAATTCATAACTTGAGTTTTGTGTATCCAATTGACGCGCATTTTAGATTGTTGGAATAGTGGTTTACCGTAATTTCTCTTAAAAATATTTTTATTACCATAATTCCAACTATTGGACGCATGGACGGGTGTTTCGCACTGTCAAGTTATATCATTTTGTGAATTGTATGCAAACGCTTTGTATAGTAGATTAATTGGGAATGTCTTATTTTAAATGATGAATTGTCATTGTTGTGGAATTAATCATGAGGATTTTGGTGTTAATGTGATGTGATATTCTCTATCTTATGATGATTATCTTGGCAAAGGTTTATGCCTTGTGTGTTAATGTTGTATGAAGTATGATGCACGTTGTTGTGATTGAATTTGATGGTATTGTACAATGATGTATGAATGAATTGCATAAATATTGCACGATGATGATGATGATGTCCTATATTGGCATGGCATTAATGAGTAGTAATATCAATGCATTTTAAGTTGTTGTATGTCGGTGTCGCATGCATTCAGAATAAGATGGCTTTTATTGGCGAAAGATGACCTGTATGGGCAAAAGATGGAATGTATTGACATTATGATGTTGTTTCCCTAATTGGTATGTGTTGTACGATGGGTATTGATAACTCATGTATGTACTTGTGTAATCATTTTGAATTATAATTGATGATTGTTGATCTTTGATTCTTGCATGAAATATTTGTCGTATACCTATTATTATATAACTTATTATATTATTGTGATATCTCACCTCTTCTGTTTGAATGTTGCTTCTATGTGGGTAACGTGCAGATGATTCGAAGTAGCTCAAAGTAGAGACTTGCTGAGAAGTGCCTCATTTTGCGTAGATTGAGTCAGTGTTAGCTCTTATACGTAACACTTGAGGGTTTTGCGTTTGTTTTGTTATGATGGGAGTAAACTACTGTAGAACTCCGTTTTGTCGAATTTTAATTGATGTTTTACTTTAAGTTTTGAATTGTGACAACTATTACTTATGTTGAGAATGATTTCTAATGATGTTTTTCCTCTACAAATAAATGCAACAAGGTTCAGACATGATGAATAAATGACTATGTGTTGTGTATCTCTTTATATGAGCATGTATGATGTATGAAGATATGACATCCTATTTTTGATGTTTTATTTTATGAATTAAATTACTCTGATTTTTGGTTAAATTACCGATGGGGAATTAGGGAATTTTTTTTATTAATAACCATGTATTAAAATAATATTTCGCAAATAACCGGGTTTCGGAAAAAATTACGCAAATAACCATGTTTCAGATGACTCCACAAAGGAGGAGCCATCTCACTTGGCGCCTCCACCTAGGGTTTTGCCCTAGGCGCCATCTCACTTGGCGCCTCCCTTGGCTTTTAGCCAAGTGAGATGGTGCACGCTCCTTAAAAATGAGAGGAGGCGCCATCTCACTTGGCTCCTAGGGCAAAACTAGGGCAAAATGTTGTTTTATAAATAATTCGTCTGTTTCTCCGAAATTTCTCGCACTGTATTTTTATTTTGTACTCCGTTATTTGCATCATGACGTCGCCTATGATTTTTAGCAGAGATGGTTACGTTATATTCTCCGCCACGAAACCTGCGATGAAAATGAAATTCTGGCACATTCACTCCATGGAGCGTCTGAAGCGGGAGTTGATGCGATGGCTAGATGAAGACATCGTGGAGGGGGGGAAATTCGAAGGATCCAGCGAAAACGAACAACAACCTCACATGCGACAGGAAGACCTAATGTGTGGTTGGAGGAAGTCAAAACAGACAGTGATGTAATGCTGATGATGCATGGGTCAGATGAAATTGTGTTAACTGTTGTAATTTCCTAGATTGAATATCGTTAATTATTGTTGTATGCGTTTTATTAACTGTAGCAAAATCTGTTAACGGAAAACCCAAATGTTTACAACACAAATATTGAAAAGATTTTATGTATTACAATATTTATGTGGTCGAGCCAGACGCCCGATTGGGACAGTTTTTGCGATTGTGTCCGACCTGACGGCATAAACCACACTTTCTTTCCAACCTGTCAAGATCGTCCATTTCTGTTGTGATGCGCCTACTTTTGGGACGACCCTTCTTGTTCCTTCGCATTTGGTCATTGTGCCAAACTATATCACCGTTGTATTCAGGCCAATAATGTAAATTTTATGTACTTACATTTACTAACAAATTTTGAAAAAACAAGAAAATATAGTTGGGGTTCTGCAGTGTTAGCCCACCTATACAGTTCCTTGTGCAAAAACGCAGTCAAGGAAAAATGTACATTTTATGGGTGCGCATTTTTACTACAACCCTGGGGTTGGTGGAGGATGGAGTCCTTAAACCCCGTCAACAACAACACTTTCGGTTTCCCGTACGCAACAAAGTAAGTCATCAAGTTATAGCATTTATAACTATTCTGCTCTTCCCAAAATATATGCTAAGAATAACATGTTTCTCATTTCCTTTAGGTACTGCGTGAGGGGTATGGATTACGGCAAGAATCCAAGATTCAATGTCGCACTCTACCGCAATCTGATGGATCACTTAGGCCCAGATGACGTACGTCGTAGCTTTTAACTTTTTTTCATTTAAATTATTTATACATTACTTTTGCGCTAACCTGATTTAAATTTTATCGTAGTTCGTCTGGAGACCATATTTGGGTTTGGGCCATGATCCAAACCCAGAGGATGCAGCAACTTGGACTGCAAAGACTGCAATTATTCGGTTCAACATTGTGGAGATGCACCACAGCGACCGTGTGAAGAAGCAGTTCGGAATGCATCAAGAGATACCAAGTGAACCAACAGATTTGTCCCCATGGCATCTTAAAAGGGTAGATGCCCAGTGGGGTCTTACCAACTGGAAAGACTTCGCTCCGGAATGGTGTAAGATGTGGCAGAGGCGTCACCGCTACGTCTTGCAATTCCCGGTTTTCCTTACTCAAGGTAACATGAAACACACAGATTAATATATGTCGTGGTACAGGTCGGTTAGTAACCCAGAAATGCACGTGTCTCATCTGAGGTACTTGGTTGACCCACACACACAATGGGCACAACCCTCGATTCCCCATCAACAAACCCAAAACCCATCAACCTCCCACAAACCCCCAAGAAGAAACAGACCCACAAACACCCAACCACATTCCCCACCACAACACAACTACAATCAAATGCCGTACAACCAACCGCAATCACCACCAAACTACCAATACCCCGATATGCCTCAAACCCAACCACAATACCAACCCCAATACCAGCACACCCATATACCCCACACACAATTTTAGTCTTCCATATATCCCAATATGGCGCCCTCAACATCCAGCCTTAGCCCTGATATGGGAATGTCGGAAGATTATGACCAAGCCGACCAAACCTACCATCACCCACCATATCACCAAACCACCCAACATCCTCAATACCAAACACCCCAAGATCCATTTCCTTTCTACCCCCCGTACTCAGACGACCAATGCTACAGACCAACCATGGAACCCCACCCACCGCCAACACGATCAAACTTTGAGGGTATGGGTAACCAACTGTACCAGAGCGGATCTTCTAGATATGGAGATCTGACTGATTTTATGGATTCGGACCGCATTGACTTCGCTGGGCCATCGACCTTGCCACAGCAGGAAACGCGACGGCACCCAGCAAGAGAAAGGCGAGGACGGGGATGCGGAACCGGGGGTCATTACCGGGTTCCGGGGGATCACTGATGTATCTTTTTTTTCCTAGTATTTTTGTATCCATTTTTTGTACTGTTATTTTAATGTAATACAGTTGGATGTAATTATTTATTTTTTTAATAAAAAGTCCATTTTGTTGATCTCTGTCCAACAGGCAATGCACAGGAACAAAAAAAAAAATTTTTTTTTGCCCTAAAAATACACTTAGGCGCCATCTCACTTGGCTTAGGGCATGCCCTAAGCACATAGGCGCCAAGTGAGATGGCGCCTCCCTTAAAAAAAGAGGTGCATGCGCCATTTCAGATGGCTCCTCCTTTGGGGAGTCATCTGAAACATGGTTATTTGCGTATTTTTTTCCGAAACCCGGTTATTTGCGAAATATTATTTTAATACTTGGTTATTAATAAAAAAAATTCGGAATTAGGGTGTTACACAAGGTAAATAGAATACTTAGTGAACTCAAATGAGCTTAATTATTGCTCTTTAAGATTTACCTAGAATGTCGATTAGATTAAGATGATTAGTAAATGAGTTTTGTAACTCTGTTTTGGGTGTGTTTGGAAGTGCTATAAAGCTAACATTTGTTGAAAGTATAATTCCTTGTGTCGAAATAGCTTGCTTGATAGAAAACAAGGAAGTGTCGAAAAGAGTCTATCAAAGTGTGGAAGCAGTTTGTTACACAAATATTTGATTTAGGTATAAAATAGATAGATTTGATTTAGATCTAAAATAGGTATTTTTGGGCTTTTTTAGTTTTGGTATTTGGCTTAGAGAGAAAGCTAACCTAAATCTATAAATAGAGGGAGTAAACCCTATTTTTGTAATCAAGTTAAATTCACGGAATTTGCAGTTGCAAGTGAATAATAATGTTTTCCATAATTTGTGGGAAGAGAGAAACTCTACAGAAAATCACTGTCTTCTATTTCTTTATTTCATATTTTTCATCATTATTGTGTGGTGATAACAATCTTGTTCATCATAGGTTTTGGTGGATTTTCAATATCTGGTATCAAGAGCACCGGTTGAGCGGTCAAGGGAAGAAGAAGAAAATCAATGCCGATGAATTATGCAAGTGGAAATTTTCCATCAAATCTTCTGATTCTTAAAAGTGATAACTATGAGAATTAGTGTAAACAAATTAAGGTTATAATTTATTTTCAAGGTTTTTGGGGTCTTGTGAAATATGGATTAGAACCACTTGATGAAGATGCTTCAAAAGAAGAAGAAGCGGAATACAAAGAATTGAAGAATAAGAATTATAAAGCTCTCTTTATAATTCACCAATGTGTCATCCCAGATAATTTCGAAAAGGTTAGTGATGTAGAATCTGCAAAAGAAGCTTGGGAGATTCTCAAAAAATATTTTGGAGGCGCTGAGAAAGTGAAAGAGGTGAGGTTACAAACTCACAAAAGAACGTATGAATTGCTTAAAATGGAAGATAGAAAGAGCATATCTGATTTCTTCACTAGGGTTAAAAAAATAGTAAATCAAATCAAGGTTTGTGAAGAAACGTTAACAACAAGAGTTGTTGTTTCGAAGATTTTGAGATCTTTGGCTCCGAAGTTTGATCATGTGGTAGTTGCCATAGAAGAGTCGAAGGACATGTAAACCTTGTAGAAGGAAGAACTTCAAGGGACGCTTGAATCTCATGAACAAAGAATAGCTGAAAGAGTTGTGAGTAAGTCGAAGAGTGGTGTGGCTCTGTGTAACACCCCGATTTAGTTAGAATTATTTCATTAAAAATAATTAGATGATGTGATGTGATATTATGCGTTGGTTAATTTTTATGATATCTTGTGATGAAATTTTCGAGAATTAGATACTTTCGAAATTATAGAAGTTAAGGAATAGGGGTGTATGACCTAAAAGTGTATAAACATAACGGTGTGAGGAATAAATAAGTTATTAGCATTACTTGGATTAAATAATTGACTTATTATTATTTTATAATAACTAAATGGAATTATTAGTAGAATAATAGAATTAGTGTTATTTTATAATAATTAAATAATAAATTAATTGGGAAGACTAAGGTTATTGTTGGAATATAATAGAGTGAGAATAGAGAATTAGAATTAGAACGTAAGAACCTAAAGAAGCGTAGAAGTGAGAAGAAGAGAATAACACTAGGAGGCTAGAACAAGAAGCTTCACCGTAGGAATCAAGAAACTTAAAAATCTAAGGTAAGGGTAGGGTTTCGACTCTCTAATAGGTGGTATAACTGTGGGTAGATGATGATATTGAATGTTAGGTTTTGGGGTAAATTATTGTGAAATTGATTGTTGAATTTGATTGTGAATGATGAAATTGATGTGATGTTTGTGTTAGAATTGTTGGATATGATGTGTGTTGATTACTATATGATTTTACATGTTTTAGTATGTTTTTAAAAGTGATTTTTTGGTGAAGAAGTGAGATCCAGTAGCAGAAAAATTTACTGTTTTTTGGGCTCTAGTTCGGTGGTAACTGGTTACTGGGATTGAGTATCCGGTTACCTGTTGCAATTTGGAAAAATATTGGGCATGTTTTGTGTGAAGTAACCGGTTACTGGTATTAAGGTAACCTGTTAGTGCTGAAGGTTTTTGTGTGATTCTCTATTGTTTCGTACAATAACCAGTTATTGTATAGGAGTAACCCGTTACCACTGTGTTGGACAAAATTTTTGTAAAATTGAAAACTACATAATTTTTTACTCGGGTGTCCGTTTGACATGCCGTTTGGACTGTTGGAAAACTAAAAATATTTTCTACAATGTGATATTCATTTTGATAGCAGTAGACTAATATTTTGTAGAAAATAATTATGATGTGCGTATGTTATATGTGTCCTAATGCTAAATATCGTGATCAAATGCATCGATGTTGTATAGAGGATGTATGAAGGATTTGCAGGTTGTATTGCAGTATGAAAATGTTGTTAGCCTGAATTGAATAATGATGAGGATTCAAGTCCTTTATTTGTATAGTTGCATTGTTGCATGTTGCATACATGCATCGTTGGGGGCTTATGCCCTGTTATTGGCCTGGATAGGCAAAAATGTTGAAGGCTTATGCCTTGGCCCGTAATGGAAAAAGTTGAGCGCTTATGCTCTGGCCTTATATGCCAATCTTAGAGAGGGATTATGCCCTGATGGTACCACATGCATCTTGTATCAGTGTCATTCAGATTGCATCTGTTGAATTGTTGATATACGATGAAGTTTAGTTCTATGTTTGATTCATGTTATATGATGGATGATGATAATTAAGTATGTATTTGCGTAATTGTTATGAACTACAATTGATGATTGTTGAACCTGGAATCTTGCACGATATATCATTGTATACTCATGATTATATAACTTATTATATTATTGTGATATCTCATCCCTTCTGTTTGAATGTTACCTCTATGTGGGTAACGTGCAGGTTATCCGCAATAGACGAGGTTATTCGTTATTAATTTTCGAGTTGGCGTCGTGCACTGATATGTAACACATGGGGGATGAAAGCTTTCTTTCTTTTCTTAGTTGTTGTTTTTATTTGAAGAATTATGGGAGTATTATAGACTCTCTTTATTTGATTTAAAATGTTGTATTATGATGAGTTGAGAATGTTGAAGATAATTATGATTTTTGTTTTGTAGCAATAATAAAGTTGAAGTTTGAGAACCATGATAAAATTGTTCTCGGTTCATCCGAAGTGTGTTATGTATCTATTTCATTATACTTAAGCATGTTTTAATATGTTGGAATATGTGACATCCTATTTTTGGTGTTTGATTTAGAAATTAATTTACTCTGTTTTTTATTTAATTACCGATGGGGAAATAGGGTGTTACACTCTGCAGGCTCAATCAACAAAAGATAAGAAAGGCAAAGGAAATTAGTTCGACAATAAAGGTAGAGGTAGCTATAACAATTCGACTGGTAGAGGAAACCATCACAAAGAAAACATGTTGAATCAGAGAAGACCATACAAAGGCAACCCAAGAGGCGGTGTTACAAATAGAGGAATAAGTGGTGGTTAAAAACCTAACAAGAGTCAAATTCAGTGTTACAATTGTCAAAAGTATGGTCAATATTCTAGTTACTATCCAGAAAAGTGAAATAATAGTGATGAAAAGTTTGCAAAACATAAAGAAGAATAGTGATACTCATGGTCACAACAAAAGATGAAGATAGATTCAAGGACCAATGGTACTTGGATTCAGGATGCTCATCACACATGTTTAGAAGGAAATATTGGTTTGTCAACATAAAACCCTCAATGAAGAACTTGGTGAAATTCGTAAGTGACAATACCCTAGCAGCTGAAGGTATTAGTGATGTTATGAATATGAGGAAAGATGGCAAGAGGTCAATAATTTCAAATGTGTTATACATACCAGGCATGAAGAGCAATTTGCTCAGTATATGGCAGTTGGTCAAAAAGAACTACAAAGTGTCGATCAAATATAAGATGATGAGAGTCGTCGATATAAATGGAAGGTTAATCTTGAAGGATCAAATATCTCAAAATAGAACCTTCAAGATTGAACTAAACATGATGGAGCACAAATGCACTTGCTGTTTCACTGCAGGCTTTGGCTCAAGCTATGCAATATCAGCAAAATACTGGTGGAAACGATGAATCTCTTGTGTTGGAGACTTTCCAGAGGAACCATCCACCTACGATCCGAGGAAAGCATGACCCTGAAGGAACGCATGAGTGGCTCAAAGAAAGGGAGAGGATCTTTCAGGTTATGGACTATTCGGAAGCACAAAAAGTGCATTTTGGTATGCATATACTGGCATGAGAGGCTGATGAGTGGTGGGTTACCACTCTCCAAAGACTGGAAGGTGTAGGTGAGTGTTGTAACCCAAAATTTTCCCTACCATTGTTTCCTTTTGATTAATGAATTTAAATCTCCTAAGATCCTTGAAAACATTGCATCTACATATCATGTATCATTCCATAAACATATTTTTCCAATACAGGTTTCCTCATCTATTTACTGTTTATTTCAGTATAAGATGGCCCTCGAACAAACTGTCAAGGATCTCCAGGCTCAGCATGCACAATTTCAAGATACTCTTCTAAATCTGGCCAAAGGGCAACAAGATATGATGGTGCTCTTCGCCAAGAAAAAGAAGACTAAGAAGTCGGTTATTATCCTCAATATGGTGAGAAGATTCAAAGGTCCTGCTCAACCAGTTCGAGTGGATGATGTTTCCTCTAAGGAAGACGATAACCAAGATAAAGATGGTAGAAGTGTCAGGGGTGAAGGTAGAAATAACCAGGGTTTTGAGAATATTCCTGAAGATGAAGACTACTTCGACGAATAGTACCCTCCTACAGATAGCAAGTACAAGCAATTGGAAGACCGACTCAAAGTTGTGGAAATACAGAAAGTTCCTGGATTGGATTTTGGATAACTAGGTCTGATCCCGGAAGTGGTCATCCCCCATAAGTTCAAGGTCCCTGTCTTTGCTAACTATGATGGGGTCTCTTGTCCCAAACTCCATTTGAGGTTGTATTTTTGAAAAATCCAACCTCATACCGCTGACATGAAATTATGGGTCCATTTCTTTCAAGAAAGTTTATCTGGTACTCAAATTGAATGGTTCTATCAGCTCGAAGGAATCAACATTCACAAATGGAAAGACTTGGCTGCTGCTTTTTATAAGAAGTATCAATATAATTTTGACCTGGTGTCGACTCGTGTGCAGTTGCAAAACATGTCCATGGGCTCGAATGAAGGGTTCAAGGAGTATGTCAGAAGTGGAGAGACTTAGCTGGAAGGGTCCAACCTCCCTTGTCTGACCGGGAATTAGTTTATATGTTCGTGGGTACTCTGACAGGCACATTCTTTAATCATCTGATTGAGAGTTCTTCATTTGGCTTTACTGAGCTAATTCTGACAGGAGAAAGAGTTGAAAGTGGTATTAAGAGAGGGAAGATTCCAATGGTTGCAACTTCTAATGCCGTGAATAAGTCGTTCAGTGGTAAAAAAGAAACCAATGTTGTCTATGGCTAGAAGAGTCGTAGTAAAAATGACTTCCATCAGTCTGTGGGAGCGGTGTTGATCTCTAATCCAGCGCCAGTTCAACAAACACAACAAGGCAACCGTCAAAGGCCAGACGCTCCGTCAAGACAGTTTACCAAGATTGACATGCCTTTATCTCAGGCATTACAACATTTGTTAAAGGTTGAACTCATTTTACTACGGGATCCTCCTCAGAACCCCAACATATCCTCTCCAAAGTACAATCCAAATGCGAGGTGTACCTATCATTCGAACAGTCCTGGGCACGACACCAATAACTGTTGGGCCCTGAAAAACAAAATTCAGGACATGATTAATAACAAGTAAATTGAGTTCGACCCTCCAGAGACTCCGAACGTGATTATTTCACCTATGCCGAAGCATGACAAAGGCATATGTGCTATTGAAGATGTTTTATATGTTGCCTCCGTAAGTGATGTGGTTACTCCTCTCTCAACAATCAAAGAGAATTTGCTACAAGCCGGTTTATTTTCGGGTTGTGTTAAAGAATGTTATTATTGTGAAGTTCAACCCAATGGTTGTAGGTTACTGAAGGAAGGCGTTCAGCGCCTGATGGATGTACATGTAATTTTGATTGAGAAAGTTTTGTATGCTGAGAATTTGTGCCGATATTTGTCTGTCATATTTGCTACTCCTTTCAGGATCACTTCCAAGGTTCCTGTAAGGATTACTTCCAATTCAAAAGTTGCTCCCTTGATTATTACAACACCTGTACCTATCCCATATTCCTCGTAAAAGGCTATTCCATGTAACTATGGATCCGACGTCTACTACCATGGCGTCAAACAAGAGTTGTCTGACGAAGATGATGAAGAGGTTGATCCCAATATTGACAATATTATGGGGACCAACAAAATTACTAGAAGTGGAAGGATTTTCTCCCCAAAAATCTCTCCACATGTTCAAGTTACAGTTACCAAGGAAACTGTCGAGGCTCGAGGTAAAGAGCCAATGATAGAGCCTGCCCAGATAGAGGCGCCAAAAGAAGTTGGAGTCAAGGACACCTCTGGACAAGAGTTGGAAGAGGTTTTGAAAATCATCTGCAAGAGCGACTATAAAATTGTTCAACAGCTGGGGAATACCTAATCCAAAATCTCCATGTTATCTTTACTATTATGTTCTGAAGCCCAAGCGCATGCTCTAGTAAAATTCTTGAAGACTGCTCATGTGCCGCAAGAAATTTCGGCTGATCAATTTGGAAGTTACGTGGCTAGTTTAACAATTGATAATGGATTAGGCTTCTTCGATATTGACCTGACTCCAGAGGGGAGAAATCATAATAGGGCTATGTATGTCTCCATTGAATGCAGGGGCACTACGTTGGCTCATGTGTTAGTCGATATTGGCTCTTCTCTGAATGTTATGCCAAAGGGCGCTCTTGACAGAGTGGATTATGAAGGGGTTGTGTTTAAACCCAGTTGTTGTACCCCAAAATTTCCCCTCTCATTTTACTCAACACATTCCCATTGAGGTCCTCAACTTGCTCAAGGATGCCCAAGAGTTGACCATACAAACTCTCTCCTAAGGAAATGTACCTCAAACTAGGGTTTCCATTTTCATCAGGGTGTGGGAACTCCAAGGGTCCAAAATTATTTCCATGGTCCCAATATGTTCTCAAGATCATCCATGTCAAGTTTCATGCCTTGCACAAGAAGTTTGCTTAGTCAATTGCCCAGATGCCTGAAAATCAACTATACTATGTCAAAAGTCAATTGTGGCCCACATACAGTCAAACATCAATATTTTTGGATAACATCAACATTTTGAAGAGATATCCATCATTTTATCAAGGTTTTATCATGATTCCTCAAGGAATGCCCCCAAATTCATCAAAACCCAAAAGTTGCTAAATTAGGGTTTCATAGGAAAAGTCAACCAAACTTTGACTAGGCATAACTTCTTCATACTTTATTAGAAATTTTCCATCCAAGGATCATTTTGAATAGGATGCAATTCCCTACAACTCATCTTCATCCCACAAGTTCAAAATATGCACTCATCAAAAGATATGAATTTCTACATTATAGGTCCTTTTGAAAAGTCAACAAAAACACTTTTTGGGTCAAAGCTTCTTACATGAATATGGAAGACCCAATTGATATGAAACCAAAAGGGTTATTTAGGGGACATCCTAAGCTTTCTAAAAAGTCCAAGAACACCCCTCTAGGGTTAAAATTGGAGAAGATATGCATTGTCAAAGTTGGCCATTTTTGGAAAATTGTCAAAAGTCAAATGTGCTCAAAAGTACATTTATTGTCAAATGGGCCTATCTTTTCATGATTGTATCTTGTTTGTGACATGGTCCACGACCCAAATCAGCCTCCATATATTATTTTCTTATTTATTTATTTTATTTTTATTTTTATTTATTAAAAGTTAGATTAAATCAAATAAATTGAAAAAAATATAAAAGATTGATTTTTGATCCGACTTTTTGTAGGAATCAAATCCAATTAGGCTGGCATATCATATCAAATCGTGCAAGGGATGATTGAAGCAAAATTGGTATGATTATGCTTGTTTTGGAAAGATATAATACAAGAGCAAAATCAAATCCAATTTACATGATTCACAAAGATTTAATTTGTTTTTGTTAACCTAATCAGTTCTACTACATATATAGAGCAAGAACAAGCCAAAAAGACAAGGATTGTAGATCCTGAAAGCTGAGAACAAAACTCAAATTTTGGCAAAAAAGTAGTGGATCGTTCTCTAACCTAGAGGGCAATTCAAAGCATTTCAAAGCTACCAATCAATTCCTGGACATCTCCAGAATGTTCTCCAATCATTTTCCAGTTCTCCCAAGCCCATAAACAGGACATACAATCGTCATGGTTTGCTTCTTTTTCAAAATCCGATTACTATGATTCTTGCATCATGAACATGTTTTGATGGTATATATGTGTTGGTTGTCATGTTTTCAACGTGTTGGATTGGTTTAATAGATGTTTTGATGCATATACTGATGAAGGCCATGGCTAGGGTTTGAAGTCACGTTTTAGGGCTTCTTGATACAGGTGAAATTGGCCCAAGAAAAGGGTACCAGGATGCTCCTGGCATCAAGACAAGTTGAACCATGGTCTTTAATTTCATTTATCATTCGTTTTTCTTGATTTTTGAAGTGTATAGGTTATGGCTACAAACACTTGTCTGTAGGTAAAAGTGTTTAGCCTAACGCGACAGATCTGTGAAGAAGACAACAACGTGTCTAACCACTATTGGCTTATTTAAATTTCGCGCGCTTATTGGAGTCATTCACGTTTTTTTTATATTACTTATTATTGTTATTATATTGATAACTAAACAAGATAAACCAGATGGCAAGGCGTGCGTTGTGTAAGTAGGAGGACCTGGGTTCGATCCCAGGTCCCAGCATTTTCTTTATTTTCCTAACATTTAAATGTAGGTTCTATACATTGCCTTGTCAAGCGTCTACCATGCGCTACAACCATCTGGCCATTGGATGTATCAATAATTCAGATTCAACGCCTAAACCAAGGAAAGACAGTGATACACCCTCCAAGCATGGCTGCACAGAATCAGCGCGTTGACTGGGCTAACCAGCTATTGGGCCTTACAAATTCAATAATATACCCCCTTTCAGCTTCCATACAGGCCCATCTCTTTACTTTTCTATTTTATTTCTTGTTTTAATTGTTTTATTAATTATTTTCTTTTACAAAAATAACACAAAAATCAGTTTTTTTTATTAAATCAAAAATCACAAAAACATCAAAAATTACTTTTTCATAAATTTTCTATTTCTTTAATTAATTAGTTAAATTAAAATTAGTGCAATTGAATTCTTTTCATAATTAAAAATAATTAGAATTAGGGTTTAATTTTGTACATAATTTAATTTTTCTCAAAAAATAACCTAAGTCTTTTTCAATTAGATTTCTTAGGGTTCTCCAATTATTCTCGCATTTAATTCGATGCGCGCTTTTAATTATTTTTATTATTATTGTAACTGCTTCAAGTTTGTAATAGTAATTAGGGTTTTTAATTCTGCATCTTTATTTTCAGTCCAAGATAATTATGTATCTGCAAAAGCCTTGTAATAGCTAGGACTTTAACTTTCTCGCTAGAATTTTCGCAAACTATAAACTGCTTAGATGTATGTTAATAGGATTGTATGGAAATATAAACTGAAAATTAATACGGTAGAAAACCCTAAATGTGCAAAGATAAATTAACTGAAAATCACACTCGCACATGCTCACTCCTTGGGTTTACTCCACTCTGGTTGCCTTCGGTAAAAGGTCATGAAGTATAGGGTTTGTTAGTGTTGTCCTCTAGCCCTGAAAGATCTAAAATGACCCATTCAGATTTTTCTTCAGAAAAAGATCTTTAAGGCTTTAGGATGATTACTAACATTTCCTAGCATTGCTTTTGTGATCGTATTTGTCCCTTCGAATATTCCTTAAAAACTCCAACAACGATGCTACCTATTTCTCAATAATGAGATAGCATTGTCTAAAAGGAAAACGAATAGAACTTTTTCGAGTAGGTAGATTAGTTCCTAGGTACTTTCTCAAACAAACAAAAACTTTTTCACCAACACTTTTCAAAACAGTTTTCAAAAACGACTTCGTCACACTCTTGAGGACGGATACAAGGGTTAATACAAAGTAAAATAAAACTTTTCAAAACAAGCACACACAAGAAGTTTTCAAAATGAGCAAGCACCTAAGAGCCCATGGAAAACCACAGATAGAAAGGGTGCTAACACCTTACCTTTCTATAATCTACCCCCCGTACTCAGAAACATCTCGAAAAAGGGTTTTTCTTTTCTTTTTCCTTTTCCTGATTGGATAAAATAAAAGTCGGTGGCGACTCTTGCTTACCGCGACATTTGCAAACAAAAAATGCAAACCAGTATTAACAGTCGGTTCTGCCACCGTATCACAGAACTGGCGACTCTGTTGGGGAATAAAATATAAAGTGGGGTAAACCTTAGGATCTAGGTCATATTTAATTGCTTTCTATTGATTGTCTTGCTTGCTTTATATTTATGGGAACTGTTTGGGTTATTTGACCCTACACCCGGATCGGGAAACACCTTTTAGGTAAGTAGCAATAAATTGTAAGGGAGTTGTGCTGGGGTATACCGACACGGTTGAAGCAGTAGCTACATTGATGTGGCACTTTGGTTGGTACCCGTAACCCTTAAGTTAATCAGGGAGATGTACGGGGCCTCCGCGTGGTGTCATAAAGCATCAACTGACCTTAGAACCTTTAATTTCACAACTTGGCCAGTAGGACGTATCAAGATGGCTGGCTTTGGTGTATACCCAAGGTCGACAGATACTCGATGCTACACTCATTGAGGTTTGACTTCTGATTTTTGTTTGATTACGAGTCAATCGTCGATTGAACAAGGCTTTGGGGAAAGATCGGTGATATTGAGATCCCTTTAGAACCCGGTTACATATTTATAAGACAGGTTGAACCAATCCAGCTTCAAGAGGGTATGACCTTAAGACCCAAGCAAGCCTTAAAACTAAGGACTTGGTGTGATTTGTCTGTGTTTTCTATACCTGTGATTTATCATGACATCATAAACATCATACCATAACATATCATACTAACTGTTTCAAGGGTTTCTAGGGCTCATCTTTGCTCTGTTTTGTAGGATATGGCGTCCGCCCGCAGGAACACTATTCAGATTAACCTAGTGAAATTATCTCCCCAATTAAGGGACTTGGCAATAAGGATTCCCGAAAGCTCTCCTTTCACTGAAAAGCATGATCGGTTGCTCAACTTGGTCACTTCAAAACCAGACGAAGAAATGTTGAAAGTGTTGTTTCAGTTCTTCGATCCTCTGTATCACTGTTTCACATTCTCGGATTACCAGTTAGTGCCTACTTGGAGAAATTTTCTCAGTTATTAGGGATGCCCATTCTTGATCATCTACCTTTCAGCGGTATGGAAAGACATCCCAAACCTGAAGAAATTTCTAAAGCTCTATCCTTACAATGGTCCGACATAATGACAAATTGGGAAACCAAAGGGAGTGTTCAAGGAATTCTGGTTAAATTTCTGTTCAAGAAGGCTTACTATTTTTGGGATATCCAGGATCTACAAGCTTTTGAAGAGGTTTTGGCGCTCCTTGCCTACGGGATGGTATTGTTCCCTAATGCGGATCAACTCGTAGATGTGAGCACAATCCAGGTTTTTCTGTCTCGGAATCCGGTACCTACATTACTCGGGGATATTCTACACTCTCTGCATGCTCGCACTCTAAAAAGAAGGGGGACCCTCTAGTGTTGCACTCCTCTATTGGCTAGGTGGTTTATTTCGCACCTACCCAGATCTACTTTGAAGAATGAACAGGGTAAAAGATGGTCTCATCGACTGATGTCCCTTACGCATTCAGACATTCATTGGTGTTCACGATTCTCGGAAGATGTTACTATCATCGATCACTGTGGTGAATTCCCTAATGTCCCTCTCTTAGGCATTAGGGGAGGAATCACTTATAACCCTTGCTTAGCATTACGACAGTTTGGTTATGCGAGAAGGGATGGTCCTAATGATACACTTATTCAAGGAATCGCCTTCAACTATGAGAATGATGTTGAGGGTTACAGCAAAAGGTTCATACAAGCTTGGAGTATGGTACGTAGGTTTTACAGCAAGACACTTGGGCATAAGAATTCCATACTTCTCGAGCCTTATCTCAGATGGGTACGAGCCCGCGCTCAAACTCTTACGATGCCTTATCCCGCTATTCGACCTATGATTATGGAACCAGTTGCCGAGGGAGACACTCCTTATCTTGTTCTTCATCCAGACATGCCAACTGATCACGAAGAGTTACAAAAGTCTTGGGTTCAGCTTAAAGAGGGGCGGGATACATTTGAAGCCTAATTCTACGCCAGCGAGAAGAAGGTCTTGGAACTCACTAGGCTACTTCATGAAGAGAGGAATATCAACGCCTACATCACGCCAAAGAGGACGCGCTCATGGGAAACCTAGTCTTCTTTTTGTTTTATTTTGCTTAATTGTACTCTTAAAATACATTCTTTGTAACAATTCAAGTTTACTAATACAATTCGTGTTTGTTCCTTTTTGTTTAAGCAAATATGAGCCTTTAAGAACCCTTGAAAACATTGCATACATATCATACATATAATTGCATAACAGGACTCATAACAGGTTTCTCATCTCCTCCGCTGTTTATTTCAGCAATGGCTCTTGAACAAACTGTGAAAGATCTTCAGACTCAGAACACGTAGTTCCAGCAAATGATTGTGGCTCTGGCCAAAGGACTGGAAGAGCTGGAGGATCTGATTGTTAATAAGAAGACTAAGAAGAACAAGAGGACAGTCGGTGTGGCACATATAAGCAGAAGGTTCAGAGGGCCGCCAATACGGGTTGTTGATTTAGCTTCTTCATCTAATGTGGGAGAGAATCAAGAGGGTGAAACCAGAGAAGAGGACCCTAGTCCTAAAGAGTCTGAGAATGAAACTAATTATAATGAGGAGCAGTACCCTCCGGCTGATGAAAAGTATAAGCAGTTAGAAGAGCGTCTGAGTGCTATGGAAATCCAGAAGGTTCCTGGGCTGGATTTTAAAGAGTTAGGTCTGGTCTTTGGGGTTATCATCCCCCCAAAATTCAAGGCACCGGTATTTTCTAATTATGATGGGGTCTCTTGTCCTAAAATGTATCTCCGTTCCTATGTGAGGAAGATACAACCTCATACTGCTGACAAAGACTTGTGGGTTCACTTCTTCCAAGACAATCTGTCTAGAACATAACTGGATTGGTTCTATTAGCTGGAAAGAGCCAATGCTCGTAACTGGGAAGACCTTGTTGCTGCATTTTATAAGCAATATCAGTATAATGCAAACCTCGCTCCCACCCGTACACAACTACAAAATTTGTCTATGGGTTCGAATGATAGTTTCCAGGATTATGCTCAGGAGTGGAGAGATTTGGATGGAAGAGTTCAACCTCCCTTGGCTGACAAGGAGCTCGTGGATATGTTTCTGGAAACTTTGATTGGGCCATTCTTCAACCATCTGATTGGAAGTTCATCAGCGGGTTTTACTGAACTGGTCTTACCAGGAGAAAGAGTGGAAGCTGGAATCCGAAGTGGAAAAATTCAGAAGGATGCCTCTTCTAGTGCTGCAAGGAAGCCGTTTGCAGGTAAAAAGGAAGTCAGTGTCGTCTATAACCTAAAGAATCATAATCGAACCGAGCACCGTCCAACGGTAGGGGTTGTTATTATTCCCAAACCTTCACCTGCTCAACAAAGAAACAATCAGTCAAGAGCAGAAAGACCAGCTAGATAGTTCACTCAGATCAACATGACACTGTCTCAGGTTTTACCTCATTTGCTGAAGTCCAATCTGGTTACTCTGAGGGAAGCTCCGAAGAATCCGAACACCACCTCTCCCTATTGTAAACCGAATGCTCGTTGTGCTTACCATTCGAAAAGTCCCGGCCATGATACCAATGACTGCTGGGCTTTGAAGAACAAAGTACAAGATATGATTGATGCTAAGGAGATTGAATTTGATCCCCCGGAGACTCCCAACGTTATCACTGCCCCTATGCGGAAACATGGTCGGGGTGTTAATGTCGTTGAAGAAGATGTGTTTGTGACTTCTGTGGAAGAATTGGTGACCCCAATCATGACTATCAAAGGGAATTTGCTGAAGGCCAGTTTATTTCTGGGATGTGAGGAAGGTTTCCACCTTTGTTCATTTCTACCGCTGCTTGCCCTTTGTTGAAGACAGGTGTCCAGCGCCTGATGGATGACAAATAGATTCTGTTTAAGAAGACTCCTGTTCCGACTGTTTCCTGTGAAGACGTTGCTATCATAACCATTTCCGCCAATCCTCCCAGGGCCTCCGCTAAGAGACTCGTCAGGATTACATCAGTTCCGAAGGTGACTCCGTTGATCATAACCATGCCTGGACCAATCTCGTACTCCTCGGACAAAGTTGTTCCTTGGAACTATGGGGCCGACATCTATTACGACAGCGTAAAGCAGGACATGCTAGCCATTAAAGACAAGATTACTGAAAATGCTGATTCCGACATCGTCAATATTGTCAGAACTAGTAAAATAACAAGAAGTGGAAGAGTGTTCTCCCCTGAAATTTCTCCCCCGAAGACTGTTACCGGACCTGTGATCATTCCTGTTGTGGTTCCACCCAAGACTACTACTACAATTCCAGTAATTACTCCTATTGACCCTCCCATCACCGAGTCGTCTGAGACTTGAGGCAAAGACATACTGATTGAGCCTGTCCTGACAAAGGCCAATTCAGTAACCATACCAGAAGCTTCCAAAAAAGAAATGGAAGAAATTTTGAAGATAATAAAGAAGAGAGACTACAACATGGTCGAGCAGCTGGGGCATACCCCATCCAAAATTTCTATGTTGGCTTTGTTGATGTGTTCTGAGGCCCATGTGAAGGCTTTGGTTAAGTTTCTGAAGACGGCTCATGTGCCACAAGAGACATCTGCTGATCAGTTTGAAGATTGTGTGACTAGTCTGACTGTCGATAATGGTTTGGGTTTTCCCAATGCGGATCTGACACCAAAGGGGAGGAAGCATAATGATGCTCTTCATGTTTCCGTTGAATGCAGGGGCACGACTCTGGCCTATATTTTGGTAGATACTGGCTCCTCGTTGAATGTGCTACCTAAAAAATCCCTGGACAGATTGGACTGCGAAGGCTTGACCTTGAAGCCTAGCAATATAATAGTGAGAGCTTTCGATAGTTCGAAGAGGATGGTGCACGTGGAAGTGGATGACCCTATCAAAGTTGGTTCCCAGACAAACCATCATATTCTTGCTTGTTGGGAAGCCCTTGGATACATGGGGCTGGGGCTGTTACTTCTACCCTCCACCAAATGTTGAAGTACCCAGTAAGAGGAAAGATTGTCACTGTGCATGATGAAGAGGAGTATATGATCAGTCACTTGAACTCCTTCAGGTACGTTGAAATAGATGGTGAGTTCATTGAGACTCCTTGCCAGAACTTTGAAGAGGTACCTCAGATTATGGCTACAGCAGAAACTACCGACAGTCCTCCAAAGGTCACAAAATCTCCCTCAAAGATGGCTTCTCTCAAGGATGCACGAGCAGTGGTTGAAGAAGGTGGGTCTACCATTTGGGGTCAGCTCCCGGTTATTCATTACAAGTTTGACAAATCTGGTTTGGGCTTTACTATAGGTGCTCAAAAGGTTGTTCATCGTGCTTGGGCTGGAGGACCTCCCCTACACATCAACAATCCTGGGGTCAATGCGCTTGAAGATAGTGATGGTGATTCTGACATTGACAACTGGATCTTCCCGACTACCAACGGCGGACTCAGTAACTGGACTGCCAAGGACTTTGTACCGATTACTTTTGTTCAGAAGTAATTGTCTTTCTAATTTTTCGGATATGTAATTTAAAAACAACATAAACTCTATAGCCATGTGTCTTACACGGGGCACAATGGTTCTATTTGTGAGGGTTATCATGTTTCATTTTCATATGACATCAATAAAGCATTGGATGTTTGCATACAAGTTTTGCGCTCTCTGTCTTTCTTTTCTTTTATTCTGTCTATACAGCTATGCTCTTACACACACTCACGTATCCAAATGCAGATCCATATCCACTCTGGATCCCATTGATAACAGTTCTGCTACTGCTCATTATGACTTTGAAAATCCGATCAACCAAGCCGAGGACGAAGATGAGGAAGATTGTGAGGTACCCAGAGAACTTTCTAGACTATTACAGCAGGAAGAAAGGGCCATACAGCCTCATGAATAGCCGGTTGAGACAATGAACAAGGGTACAGAGGAAGACAGAAAAGAGGTTAAGATAGGTGCAAATCTGGAGCTTTGTGTCAAACAGCGGTTGGTACAGATGTTGCATGAGTATGTTGAAATCTTCGCCTGGTCATATGAAGACATGTCGGGACTAGACACGGATATAGTGGTTCATCGTCTGCCGACTAAAGAAGAATGCCCTCCGGTAAAGCAAAAGGTTCGTCGTATGCGCCCTGAGATGTCAGAGAAGATTAAAGGAGAGGTTATGAAGCAGTACACAGGGTTCTTAGTTGTCACCTCCTATCCGTAGTGGGTTGCTAATATGGTTCTAGTACCTAAGAAAGATGGTAAAGTATGAATGTGTGTGGATTACAGAGACCTGAACAGTGAAAGCCCCAAGGATGACTTCCCGCTTCCCCACAATGATGTTCTGGTTGACAACACCGCACAACACAAAGTCTTTTCCTTCATGGACGGTTTCTCTGGCTACAATCAGATCAAGATGGAACCTGAAGACATGGAGAAGACAACCTTTGTTACACAGTGGGGCACTTTCTGCTACAAGGTGATGCCGTTTGGGTTAAAGAATGATGGGGCAACTTATCAACGAGCTATGGTAGCTCTGTTCCATGACATGGTTCACCATGAGATAGAGGTTTATGTCGATGACATGATAGCCATCTTTCAAACTGAGGAAGAACATCTTGATCATCTACAAAAGTTGTTTGATAGGTTGAAGATGTACAAGTTAAGGTTAAATTTGAACAAGTGCACCTTCGAGGTAAGGTCTGGTAAGCTTCTGGGATTCATCGTAAGTGACAAAGGTATTCAAGTAGACCCTGCAAAGGTGAAGGCGATACAAGAGATGCTGACTCCCCACACTGAGAAGGAAGTTAGAGGTTACTTGGGACGCCTAAATTACATTTCCCGGTTCATTTCACATCTGACTGCTACTTGTGAGCCAATCTTCAAGCTTCTGAGGAAAGATCAAGTGGTAAAGTGGAATGACGAATGCCAGGTCGCTTTTGACAGAATCAAGCAATACCTCTAAGAATCTCCTATTCTAATGCCTCCGACTGAAGGAAGACCTTTGATAATGTACTTAATAGTGCTAGATAATTCAATGGGGTGTGTGCTGGGACAACATGACGAGTCTGGTCGAAAAGAGCACGCAATATACTACCTTAGAAAAAAGTTTACCGACTGTGAAACGCGATACTCACTGCTCGAGAAAACTTGTTGTGCTTTGGCATGGGCTGCTCACCGACTGAGACAGTATATGTTGACCCACAATACTTTGTTGATATCTAAGATGGATCCGATCAAGTACATTTTCGAGAAGCCCGCTCTTTCCGGAAGAATAGCAAGATGGAAAATGATCTTAACCGAGTACGACATCCAATACACAACCCAAAAAGAAATCAAGGGAAGTGTGTTAGTTGATCACTTGGCACATAAAGTCGTGGATGACTACCAGTCCATGAATATTGAGTTCCCGGATGAGAACATCATGTTAGTAACCGACTATGAAGAACCTGGACCAGATGAAGGACCTGAGGAAGGATCCCGATGGTCTATGTTTTTTGATGGAGCCTCAAACACACTGGGTAACAGCATTGGCGTTGTAATCTTATCTCCCGAGGGTTGTCATACTCCGTTCACTGGCCGATTATGTTTCAACTATACCAACAACATGGCAAAGTATGAAGCGTGTATCATGGGTCTTAGAGATGCTATTGACCTAAGGATCAAGTTTTTGAGTGTATTCGGGGATTCCGCTTTGGTGATAAGTCAGATCAAAGGCGAGTGGGATACGAAACATCCGAACCTTATCCCTTACAGAGAACATGTACTGACACTACTGCCGCATTTTGAAGAGAACACCTTTGAACATTTCCCACGAGAAGAGAATTAGTTAGCGGACGCGCTAGCTACTATGTCGTCAATGTTCAAGGTCAGGTGGGACAATGAAGCTCCCTGAATCACTATTGAGAGGTTGGGTGAACCGGCATACTCCTGTGAGATCGATACTGAGGAGGTAGCTGACAAACCTTGGTATCATGAGGTGAAAAGGTATCTCGAGGCTCAAGAATACCCCGAAGGGGCATCTTTCAATAACAAGAAATTTCTGAGAAGGTTTACTACAAAGTTCTTCCTCAGCAATGGAATCCTCTCTAAGCGCAATCATGACTCTACCTTACTGCGGTGTGTAGACAAGAGCGATGCAGAGAGGATCACGGCAGACCTACATGAAGGTACCTTTGGCACTCATTCCAGTGGACATACCATGGCAAAGAAGATCCTATGGGCAGGATACTACTGGTCCACTATAGGAGCCAATTGTTATCAGCATTCTCAAACCTGTCACAAGTGCCAAATCTATGCTGATAAGGTGCGTGTACCTCCAGTTCCCTTGAACGTCTTGACAGCTCCCTGGCCCTTTGCAATGTGGGGCATTGACATGATCGGCGAGATTAGACCTACCGCGTCCAATGGGCATCGCTTTATCCTAGTGGCCATTGATTATTCACGAAGTGGGTTGAGGCTGCCTCCTTTGCTACGGTTACCAAGAATGTGGTGGCACGGTTCATCAAGCATAACTTGGTTTATTGTTATGGTATCCCTGAGAGAATCATCACGGATAATGGTACTAATCTTAACAACTCGATAATCACTGAACTCTGTAAACAGTTCAAGATTCAGCATCACAACTCTTCTCCTTACCGGCCGAAGATGAATGGGGGTTGTCGAAGCTGCTAATAAGAATATTAAAATGATCATATAGAAGATGATGGTGACATACAAAGACTGGCACACGATGTTACCGTTTTCTCTTCACGGGTATTGTACTTCAGCGCGTACGTCGACAGGGGAAACACCCTATTATCTTGTATATGGCATGGAGGTTTTCCTACCCATGGAGGTCCAGATCCCTTCTCTACGGATTATGAAGGATGGGGGTTTGAGCAAAGACGATTGGATCCAGACTCGACTTGATCAATTGAACTTAATCGACGAGAAAAGACTTACTGTTGTCTGCCATGGTCAAATGTATCAGAAACGGATGATCAAGGCCTTCAACAAGAAATTCAGAGAATAAGTGTATCAAGTAGGGGATCTGGTAATCAAGCGCATCATACTGCCGCAAGGTGATCCCAGGGGAAAATAGACTCCCACCTATGAGGGACCATTTGTAATTAAGAACATATTTTCGGGTCGGGCCATGATTCTGACCATCATGAATGGTGACGACCTTCCACACCCTGTCAATGCGGACATAGTGAAAAGATACTACACATAATAAATACCAGTTAGGTTGACATACCTAGGCAAAAATAAGGGCATCTCGGCGAACCAAAAGGGTTCGGGAAAAATTAGGGATAAAAAATGAAAAAATCTATACACCCGGCAAGTCGAAAACCCGAAAGGGCGGTCCAGGCAGAAATTAGGGATTAAAGCGTATCATTATATCCCATTGGAACACCTTGCGATCAAACCTCAGTAATCAGATATCAAGCTCAAACGGTACCGATCAATCCAGTCAACTTTGGACAAGTAGCAAAGTGATGAGATGCTCGAAGACATAGGGGAAATAGCAGAATTGAAACCCAATGAGATCACTACACATAGCTGTTTTCTTTTTGTACACAATTTCTGTAATAATTTCCATTTTTACAGCGTGTTCTCTTACTAGAGCGTCAGCCTCCTTGTAAAAAACGCCTGTTTTAGGCAAATTTCAAATCAATACAAAGCGTCTTTTAAGTACAAAACTATGTGTTTGTTTTTTCCGTTTTCTATTTTGTTTTGCAAAAAAACGTCCAATGTTTTATTCTTGACATATGCATTTGAATATGATTACTGTTCACAAATATCTGCATATAAAACAGAAAGACAGTTACTAAGAACTCAAAGAAACTAGTACAAAACCTAAATACCGACAGTTACCCCGTCCATCATGGTACAAGGGGCAGAGACAGTTGGAAGCAAAGTCACTATCACATACAAGCCAGTGATACCTATATTCCCCACAGAGCCGAGATAACCAAGGTCCGACCTCCGTATCCCCAAGCAAGAATTCCTTCCCCAGCAGGTTCCTTCAGAAAGTTGATATCTGCATTCCCCAGCCGAGTTTTATAACCATGAGCAGTTTATAAAGCCATCTCCCGAGAAGAGTTTATTTCTATGACAGCGGAAGCTCAATCTCCAACAGAGCTTTTCTCTCCAGCAATGGAAGTTCATCCCCAGCTGAGTTTATTTCTCCAAATCAGCAAATCTTCCAACAGAGTATCTCTCTTCCCCACAAAGTCATTCCTCCGCAGGATTATTCTCAGACAAAATCTCCTCTGGCAGAATGTTCTCAAGAAGAATGGATGTAAATCCCCAGCTAATCATCTTCAGTCACTATCCCCAGCGGAAACAAAGAACTCAACTCCTTATACTCTTCAGCAGTAGTCCAGGATTTATTTTCCCCAACTAGAGAATATCACAATAGTATTACCTATCCATACATCATGGCATGTGCGTACATATTATACAGCACAATCTCATTTATTTTGAGAACATCATTACTCAATACATTTCATACATCATGACATTATATACGACTAACTCTTTACCTTTCAGGGAAAGATGCAATCAAGTTCTCACAAGTTCTCTCTAGTTCAGTCAAACCGACACCAAGGTTTCTATTCCAGTTGAAGATATTCCAACACTTTTCAAGATTTTCTATGGTCCAGTCGAACCGACACTAAGGTTTTTATTCTAGTTGAAGATGTTCTAAGACTTTGGTCTAGGTCAGCCAAATCGCCACTAAGATTCTCCTGATTTCTATGCCAGTCAAAGTCAATCCTAGACCTTCCCCCGGTTCAGTCAAATCGATGCTAAGATTTCTTTCCCGGTTGAAGATAGCTCGAGACCTTTCCCTGGTTCAGTCAAATCGATACTAAGATTTCTATTCCAGTTAAATAAGCTATGAAGCCCAAAAACTGACCGGATAATAACTTGATTTCCCCAAATTACTGAAGCCTGGAGCACGACCAGATAACGGTAAAAGACACTGTGAAACCTAGAGCACGACCAGATAACAGTATAAGGTACTGCGAAGCTTAGAATCCGACCAGATAGTAGTTTACTCGACCAATTACTATTTAATCTTGGAAACGACCGGATGTTAGTATGCCTTAAATTCAAGTTGAAACCCAGATGCGACCAGATAACCACTTAATTCCTTCTGAAGCCTGGAGCACGACCAGATAACAGTTTTTGAGATTGAAAATCCTGGAGCACGACCAGATAGCAAGTTTAATCTCATCTCCCCAGTAAGTCACTGTAAAACCTGGAGCACGACCAGATAGCATTCAGTCTTATTATCCTCAGCAAATCACTGTAAGGCTTCAAGCACGACCAGATAGCAGTTCATTTTCATCACCTCGACTAAGAGATGATTCCCCAGTAAAGTAACAGACAACTGAAGTTCCTAAAATTCCATTTCTCGCAAGACAGAGACCAACATTCCTCAGCATATTCCTCCTCAACGACAGGAACAGGAATTCTCATCAAAGGAATATCTCTGGAAGTCAACATCCTCTAGATGGCATCTTTAAGCCCATCTCCGACGATTCTCCGTCATATCTTATAGATGGCATCTTTAAGCCCATCTCTGGTGACCTTCCATCATCTCCTCCAAATGGCATCTGTAAACTCATTCTCGATACTACCTACACAGTCCATCACTATCTCAGACGAGTGCAAATTTCTGGGCACTCTAGTGTTCAATCATCTTCCACCTTTAGATTACGAAAAGCAGACAGCAAATCTACGTCCTCATGTTTAAGAAGATTGAACAGGGGCAGTTGTTGTACCCTAAAATTTTCCCTCTCATGCTACTCAGCACATGCCCATTGAGGTCCTCAACTTGCTTAAGGATGCCCAAGAGTTGACCAGACAAACTCTCTCCTAAGGCAATGTACCTCAAACTAGGGTTTCCATTTTAATCAGGGTGTGAGAACTCCAAGGGTCCAAAATTCTTTACATGGTCCCAATATTTTCTCAAGATCATCCATGTCAAGTTTCATGCCTTGCATAAGAAGTTTTCTCATGCCTTGCATAAGGGTCCAAAATTCTTTCCATGGTCGGATCCATCTTAGAAGTTTTCTCAACTATACTAGGTTAAAAGTCAATTGTGGCCCACATACAGTCAAACTTCAAGATTTTTGGTCAACATCAACATTTTGAAGAGATATCCATAATTTTATCAAGGTTTTATTATTATTCCTCAAGGAATTCCCCCAAATTCATCAAAACCCAAAAGTTGCTAAATTAGGGTTTCACAGGAAAAGTAAACCAAACTTTGACCAAGCATAACTTCTTCATACTTTATCAGAAATTTTCCATCCAAGGATCATTTTGAATAGGATGAAATTCCCTACAACTCATATTCATCCCACAAGTTCAAAATATGAACTCATCAAAAGATATGAATTTCTATATTATAGGTCCTTTTGAAAAGTCAACAAAAACACTTTTTGGGTCAAAGCTTCTTACATGAATATGGAAGACACAATTGAGATGAAACCAAAAGGGTTGTTTAGGGAAAATACTAAGATTTCTAAAAAGTCAAAGAACACCCCTCTATGGTTAAATTGGAGGAGATATGCATTGCCAAAGTTGGCCTTTTTTGGAAAATTGTCAAAAGTCAAATGTGCTCAAAAGTGCATTTTTGTCAAATGGGCCTAGCTTTTCATGATTGTATCTTGTTTGTGACATGGTCCACGACCAAAATCAGCCTCCATATATTATTTTCTTATTTATTTATTTTGATTTTTATTTTTATTTATTAAAAGTTAGATTAAATCAAATAAATTGCAAAAAATATAAAAGATTGATTTTTTATATGATTTTTTGTAGGAATCAAATCCAATTAGGCTGGCATATCATATCAAATCGTGAAAGGGATGATTGAAGCAAAATTGGCAGGATTATGCTTGTTTTGGAAAGATATAATACAAGAGCAAAATCAAATCCAATTTCCATGATTCACAAAGATTTAATTTGTTTTTGTTAACCTAATCAGTTCTACTGCATATATAGAGCAAGAATCAGCCAAAAAGACAAGGATTGCAGGTCGTGAAAGCTGAGAACAAAACTCAAATTTTGGCAAAAAAGTAGTGGATCATTCTCCAACATAGAGGGAAATTCAAAGCATTTCAAAGCTACCAATCGATTCCTGGACATCTCTAGAACGTTCTCCAATCATTTGCCAGTTCTCCCAAGCCCAAAAACAGGACACACGATCGTCACAGTTTGCTTCTTTTTCAAAATCTGATTACTATGATTCTTGCATGATGAACAAGTTTTGATGGTATATGTGTGTTGGTTGTCATGTTTGCAACGTGTTAGATTGGTTTAATTAATGTTTTGATGCATATACTGATGAAGGCCTTGGCTAGGGTTTGAAGTCATGTTTTAGGACTTCTTGATACAGGAGAAATTGGCCCAAGAAAAGGGTACCATGATGCTCGTGGCATCAAGACAAGTTGAACCATGGTCTTTAATTTCATTTATCATACGTTTTTCTTGATTTTTGAAGTGTACAGGTTATGGCTACAGACGCTTGTCTGCTGGTAAAAGTGTTTAGTCTAAGGCGATAGATCTGCGAAGAAGATAACAATGTGTCTAACCACTATTGGCTAATTTGAATTCCGCGCGCTTATTGTGTTAAAACATAGTTTGATTCTACAACCCTTAATTAGAGTTTTGATGATAACAAAATACAAGAATAAATAAATTGTAAGATTTATAAGACATATATGCTACTTAAAATTATGTTGTGTATTTGCAAAAGTTCTGATGGAATCAGCATCAGAAGATCAGTATCAATATCAGCATCAGAAGATATGTCAGCATCAGAAGATCAATAACATATGCTACACGCTGAAGCTACCAGATCATTCGCTGAAGCTTGATGACCAGAATCTGCGCATCAACATATACACTCTGACTCTGATCAAGATCATTACCAAGTCATCAGCACTTAGAAGCGTCAGCATCAGTTAAAGCAAAAGAACACTCTGATTACCACAAGCAGAGAACACTCTGAAGCCTTACTAAGCATTCAAGACAGATTAATTACCAACGGCTTTATTCAAAGACAAGATCTTCTCAAAAAGGAAAGAACGTTATTAACATTGAAAGTGCTTTATGGACAACAACGTATCTTTGCCTTGGCTATATAAACAAGTCAGTGTGAGAAAAGAAAAGGCTAATAATCTTCACGCACGCGCTCATATATTTTCCTAAGCCTTCAAACCATGCCTACGCAAAAGCATTAGCAATTCAGTTTTTATTCCAAGCTTAAATTTGTGTATTATCACAGTTGTGATATATAGTTTTGTTAGAAAACATTAACACACATCATTGTTCAATTATCTGTAAAGAAATTCCCTTTAGATAAACTGGGTTGTGGTTATACTCAAGAAGGCTTTAACAGTTTTTAAAGTGGTTGTTGTATCCCTTTGAATATAATGGATTAAGACCTCGTTGGAGAGAGGCGAAATCACCTTGACGGGTGGACTGGAGTAGTTTGAGTTCAAACGAACCAGGATAAAAATACAGTGTTGTCTAAGCTTTCGGTTTAAGATTTACAATTCAACCCCCCTTCTTGTGTTTTTCACATCTTCACATTGGAGTCATTCACGTTTTTTTATATATTACTTATTGTTGTTAATATATCGATAATTAAACATGATAGCCCATATGGCAAGGCGTGCGTTGTGTAAGTAGGAGGACTTGGGTTCGATCCCAGGTCCCAACATTTTCTTTATTTTCCAAACATTTAAATGCAGGTTCTATACATTACCTTGCCAAGCGTCTACCATGCGCTACCACCATCTGGCCATTGGATGTATCAATAATTCAGATCCAACGCCTCAACCAAGGAAAGACCATGATACACCCTCCAAGCATGGCTGCACAGAATCCGCGTGTTGACTGGGCTGACCAACTATTGGGCCTTACAAATTCAAAAATATACCACCTTTCAGCTTCCATACAGGCCCATCTCTTTACTTTTCTATTTTATTTCTTGTTTTAATTGTTTTATTAATTATTTTCTTTTACAAAAATAACACAAAAATCAGTTTTTTTTTATTAAATCAAAAATCACAAAAACATCAAAAATTATTTTTTCATAAAATATTCTATTTCTTTAATTAATTAGTTTAATTAAAATTCGGGCAATTTAATTCTTTTCATAATTAAAAATAATTAGAATTAGGGTTTAATTTTGTACATAATCTAATTTTTCTCAAAAAATAACCTAAATCTTTTTCAATTAGATTTCTTAGGGTTCTCCAATTATTCTCGCATTTAATTCGCCGCGCGCTTTTAATTCTGTTTATTATTAATGTAACTGCTCCGAGTTTGTAATAGTAATTAGGGTTTTAAATTATGCATCTTTATTTTCAGTCCAAGATAATTATGTATCTGCAAAAGCCTTATAATAGCTAGGACTTTAACTTTTTCGCTTTAATTTCTGTAAACTATAAACTGCTTAGATGTATGTTAATAAGATTGTATGGAAAGACAAACTGAAAATTAATACGGTAGAAAACCCTAAATGTGCAAAGATAAATTAATTGAAAATTACACTCGCACATGCTCACTCCTAGGGTTTACTCCACTCTGGTTGCCTTTGGTAAACGGTCATGAAGTATAGGGCTTGTTAGTGGTTGTCCTCTAGCCCCGAAAGATCTAAAATGACCCATTCGGATGTTGCCTCGGAAAAATATCTTTAAGTCTTTAGGATGATTACTAACATTTCCTAAAATTGCTTTTGTGATCGTATTTATCCCTTTGAATGTCCCTAAAAAACTTCAACAACGATGCTACCTTATATCTCAATAATGGGATAGCATTGTCTAAAAGGAAAACGAACAGACCTTTTTCGTGTAGGTAGATTAGTTCCTAGGTACTTGCTCAAACAAACAAAAACTTTTTCACCAACACTTTTCAAAACAGTTTTCAAAAATGACTTCGTCACACTCTTGAGGACGGATACAAGGGTTAATACGAAGTAAAATAAAACTTTTCAAAACAAGCACACACAAGCAGTTTTCAAAATGAGCAAGTACCTAAGATCCCGTGGAAAACCATGGATAGAAAGGGTGCTAACACCTTCCCTTTCTATAATCTACCCCCCGTTCTCAGAAACATCTCGAAAAAGGTTTTTTCTGTTCTTTTTCCTTTTCCTGATTGGATAAAATAAAAGTCGGTGGCGACTCTTGCTTACCGCGACATTTGCAAACAAAAAATGCAAACCAGTATTTACAGTCGGTTCTGCCACCGTATCATACCATGAAATTATAGTTTGAGCCTTTGATGGGTCCAAAATAATGGCACATGAAGAAGTGGATCTTCCCATGTAAGTGGGTTCACAAATCTTTGAATCCACCTTCTATGTAATGGACATTCGGCCAACTTATTATTGTCTATAAGGATGCCCCTAGATCCATGGGGCAGGTGCCGTTACCTCCACCTTGCACCAGAAATTAAATTATCTTGTGAAAGTGAAGGTTGTTACTATCTGCGGAGGGGACGGGTACATGGCCAGCCACCTGAATTCATTCTGGTACACGGAGATGGACAGAGAATTTACCGAGACTCCATGTAAAACCTTTGAAGTGATTTCCCCTGCTGTTATTGAAGATGTTTAGGCCATTCTAAAAACCACCAAGGTTCCTCACAAGATGGCTTCCTTAAAAGATGCCAAAGCAACTATAGAAGAAGGTGGTTGTACTATTTGGGGTCAGCTTCCTAATATCACTTACAAATCTGACAAGTTTGGTTTCGGCTTTAGTGTAGAAGGTAAAAGGGTTGTTCGTCACGCTCGAGATGGAAGACCTTTATTCCGTATCAGTAACAATGGAATCAATGCTATAGAAGATGCTGATAGTGATTGTGATTTCGACAACTGGATATTCTCCACCATTTATGATGGACTCAACAATTGGAAAGCAGAAGACATTTTCCCTATCTCCTCTAGTCAGGAGTAATAACTATTTATGTTTTTATTGATTTAAGAAGTTTGGTTATGTAATTTCTTTTAAAAATAATTACTTTAAACCTTATGTCTTTCCTGGGGCCCAATGGTCCATTTGTTAAGGGTTGTCATTTCATAAGTCATATTTTCATTTAATAAAAGCATTTGACGTTTTGAATTCAAATTTTGCACTCTCTGTCTTTCTTTTAATTTATTGCACTTTTAAATTGCTATATGTTCTTACACACACCCACACACTACATTGCAGATCCCCATCCACTCTGGATCTCGTTGATAACGAGTTTGCTATTGTCAATTATGACTTTGAAAATTCGATCTACCAAGCTGAGGAAGAAGGTAAGGAAGATTGTGAAATACCTGGAGAACTTGCCAGACTCTTAATACAAGAATAAAAGGCTATCCAAACGTACAAAGACCCGATCGAAGTTGTAAATTTTGGTACCAAGACAGACATAAAGGAAGCAAGATTGGCACCAACTTAGAAAGAAGTGTTAAGAACAGGATAATTTAGATGTTGCACGACTATGTTGAGATATTTTCTTGGTCATATGAAGACATGCGAGGGCTTGATACTGATATTGTCATTCACCGTTTGCCGATGAAAGAGGGGTGTTCTCCGATTAAACAGAAATTTTGTCGCATGCGTCCCGAGATGTGATAGAAGATCAAGGCCGAGGTTATGAAGCAATTCAATACAGGTTTCTTGGCAATAACGTCATATCCTCAATGGGTTGCAAATGTTGTTCCGGTGCCAAAGAAAGATGGAAAGGTGCATATATGTGTAGACTACAGGGATCTGAACAGGGAGAGCCCCAAAGATGACTTCCCGCTGCCACATATTGATGTCTTGGTTAACAACACTTCTCAGCATAAGATATTCTATTTCATGGATGGTTTCTCAGGGTATAATTAGATCAAGATCGAGCATGAAGACATGGAGAAAACTACCTTTGTCACACAGTGGGGCACATTTTGTTACAAAGTTATGCCTTTTGGGTTGAAGAACGCCAGAGAAACTTATCAGCATGCCATGGTAGCTTTATTCCATTAAATTATTCATCACGAGATAGAAGTTTACGTCAATGATATGATAGCCAAATCACCGACTGAAGAAGAACATCTTGATAATCTGCATAAATTATTTGAAAGATTGAAGAAATACAAGCTAAGGTTGAATCCAAATAAATGCACCTTTGGGGTGAGGTCTAGAAAACTCATAGGTTTTGTTATCAGTGGTAAAGGTATTGAAGTTGATCCCGCAAAAGTTAAAGTTATTCAAGAAATTTCGGCTCCCCGTACTGAGAAGGAGGTCAGAGGTTTCTTAGGACGACTGAATTACATTGCCTGATTCAATTCCCATTTGACTGCTACTTGTGAACCACTCTTCAAGCTGTTGAAGAAATATCAAGCAGTAAAATGGAACGACGAATGTCAAATAGCCTTTGATAAAATTAAGGAATACCTACAAGAACCTCTGATTCTGATGCCACCAGTTGAAGGAAGACCTATAATCATGTACCTAACAGTACTAGAGAACTCAATGGGGTGTGTACTGGGGCAGCATGACGAGTCTGGTCGAAAAGAGCATGCAATATACTACCTTAGCAAAAAGTTTACTGACTGTGAAACAAGATATTCACTCCTCGAGAAAACTTTTTATGCTTTGGCATGGGCTGCTCGCCGACTAAGACAATATATGTTGACTCATACTACTCTATTGATCTCTAAAATGGATCTCATCAAATACATATTTGAGAAGCCATCTCTCTCCGAAAGAATAGCCCCCATGGCAAATGGTCCTAACAGAATACGACATTCAGTATACCACCCAAAAAGCAATCAAAGGAAGTGTATTGGAAGATCATTTGGCACATCAAGCTATAGACGACTACCAGTCTATAAATTTCGAATTCCCGAATGAGAACATTATGCTAGTTACGGATTGTGAAGAGTATGGACCATATGAAGGACCTGAGCTAGGATCCCGAAGGACTATGGTTTTTGATGGAGCTTCTAACGCACTTGGCAACGAGATAGGTGTTGTAATTATCTCTCCCCAGGGTTTTCATACGCCCTTCACAGCCAGACTTTGCTTTGACTGCACCAATAGTATGGCTGAATATGAAGCGTGCATCATGGGTATTAAGGTTGCTATTGACATGGGAATCAAACTCCGGAGCATATATGGGGATTCAACCTTGGTAATTAGTCAGGTCAAGGGAGAATGGCATACGAGGCATCTGAATCTTATCCCTTATCGAGAACATGTACTAACCTTGATTATGTACTTCGAAGATATTACTTTTGAGCATATCCCAGGAGAAGAGAATCTGCTGGCAGACGCATTAGCTACCATGTCATCCATGTTCAAGGTCATATGGTAAAAAGAGGCTCCCATAATTACCATTGAAAGATTCGATGAACTGACACATTGCTACGAAATTAATACTGATGGAGTAGAATAAAAACCTTGGTTTTATGAAGTGAAAAAGATACCTTGAAGCTCAAGAATACCCTGAAAGGGCATTGATCAATGACAAGAAATTCCTACAGAGATTCTCGGCTAAGTTCTTCTTGAGAAACGGAATTTTGTACAAGCGTAATCATGATTCAACTCCGCTTCACTGTGTGCACAAGAAGGAAGCGGAGAAAATTATGGAAGACATGCACGAAGGCATCTTTGGTACTCAATTCAATGGGCATACTATGGATAAGAATATTTTGAGAGAAGGTTACTATTGGTCGACTATGGAAACCGATTGTCACCACCACTCGAGAGCTTGTTATAAATGCCAACTTTTTGTTGATAAAGTTCACGTGCCTCAAGTTCCTCTGAATGTTTTGACTACTCCATGGCCATTCGCAATGTGGGGCATTGATATGATCGAAGAAATCAAGCCTATTTATTCTAACGGACATTGCTTCATTCTCGTCGCCATTGACTACTTCACAAAATAGGTTGAAGCAGCTTTGTTCGCCTCTGTTGCCAAGAATATGGTCGCCCGATTCATAAAACATAATCATATCTGTCGGTATGGCATCTTCGAGAGAATCATCACGGACAACGGTACCAACCTCAACAACACTATGATCATTGATCTCTGCATGCAGTTCAAGATCAAGAAGCACAACTCTTCTCCGTATCGACCAAAGATGAATGGCACAACGGAAGCCTCGAACAAGAATATTAAGAAGATCATACAGAAGATGGTTGTGACTAGAAAATACTGGCACGAGATGTTACCATTTTCTCTTCATAGTTATCGCACTTCAGCATGAACATCAACTGGGGCAACCACATTCTCTCTGGTCTATGGTATGGAAGTTATCCTACCTGTCGAAGTTCAGATTCCTTCTCTGAGGATTATGAAAGATGCAGACTTAGACGAAGATGAGTGGATTAAGATTAGGCTAGACCAGTTGAATATGATTGACTAAAAGAGGCTTGTGGCTTTCTGTTACAGTCAGATGTATCAGAAACGTATGATCAAGGCATTCAACAAGAAAATCAAGCATCGGGCATATCAGTCTGGTGACTTGTTAATAAAGTGCATCATTATATTGCAAGGTGATCCCAGGGGAAAATGGACTCCCACCTATGAAGGGCCATTTGTTATCAAGAAAGTATTTTTGGGCGGTGCTATGATACTAATTGTTGTACCCCAAATTTTACCCTATCATTTTACTCAACACATGCCCATTGAGGTCCTCAACTTGCTCAAGGATGCCCAAAAGTTGACCAGACAAACTCTCTCCTAAGGCAATGTACCTCAAACTAGGGTTTCCATTTTCATTAGGGTTTGGGAACTCCAAAGGTCCCAAATTCTTCCCATGGTCCCAATATGTTCTCAATATCATCCATGTCAAGTTTCATGCCTTGCACAAGAAGTTTGCTCAGTCAATTACTCAAATGCCTGAAAATCAACTATACTAGGTCAAAAGTCAACTGTAGCCCACATACAGTCAAACTTAAAGATTTTTGGTCAACATTAACATTTTAAAGAGATATCCATCATTTTATCAAGGGTTGATCATGATTCCTCAAGGAACGCCCCCAAATTCATCAAAACCCAAAAGTTGCTAAATTAGGGTTTCACATGAAAAGTCAACTAAACTTTGACCAAGCATAACTTCTTCATACTTTATCAGAAATTTTTCATACAAGGCTCATTTTGAAGAGGATGTAATTCCCTACAACTCATATTCATCCCACAAGTTCAAAATATGCACTCATCAAAAGATATGAATTTCTACATTATAGGTCCTTTTGAAAAGTCAATAAAAACACCTTTTGGGTCAAAGCTTCTTACATGAACATGGAAGACCAAATTGAGATGAAACAAAAAGGTTTGTTTAGGGGACATCCTAATCTTTCTAAACAGTCCAAGAACACCTTCCTAGGGTTAAAATTGTAGGAGACATGCCTTGTCAAAGTTGACCATTTTTGCAAAATTGCCAAAAAGTCAAATGTGCTCAAAAATGCATTTTTTTGTGAAATGGGCCTAGCATTTAATGATTGAATCTGGTTGGAAACATGGTCCACGATCCAAATCAGCCTCCACATACTATTTTCTTATTTATTTATTTTATTTTGATTTTTATTTATTAAAAGTTATATTAAATCAAATAAATTGCAAAAAAATATAAAAGATTGATTTTGATCTGATTTTTGTAGGGATCACAATCCAATTAGGCTGGCTAAATCATATAAAATTAGATCAAGGGATAATTGGAGTAAATTGGCATGATTACGCCTATTTTGGAAACATATCATACAAGAGAAAAATCAAATCAAATCTCCATAATTATCAAAGATACAAAGTGTTTGTGTTGCCCTAATCCGTTCCACTACATATACTGCACATACTCAAGCCAGAAGAACAAGGATTGCAGGTCATGAAAGCTGGAAACAAAACTGGAAAAAAATTGACAAAAAGTGGTGGATCGGTTTCAAGCTTAGAGGGAAATTCAAAGCATTTCAACACTCCCAATCGTTTCCTGGACCTTCCCAGAAGCTAACACGATCAATTACAAGCTTCCACAAGCCCAGAATTGTCACATAACACCCACGCGGTTTGCTTCCTTTTTCAAATTTGATTACAATAATTCTTGCATCATAAACATGTTCTAATGATATATTTATGTTCATTGACATATTTGCAGTGTGTTTGAATGGTTTAATTGAGGTTTTGATGCTTGTATTCATAATTGCCATTGTTAGGGTTTACCTTGTCGTTTTAGGGTTTTTCCATACAGGTTAAATTGGCCCAAGAAAGGGGTACCATGATGCTCGTGGCATCAATATGAATCGATCTGTGTGCTTAGAATTAATTTATCATGCTTGTTGTTGATTTTTGAAACTTTTAGTGCTATAGCCAAGGAAGTTTGTCCGTAGGTAAAAGTTTCAAACCTAAAACGATGGACAGGGGAAGAAGAAGACAACGTGGCTGATAACCATTGGCCTGTTTGAATAAAATGCGCGTTTTTTTTATTTTCAATAATCCATATTGTTTTTATACAATATGCATTGTTATCATTATATTAACAACTAAGAACTGTAGCCCAATTGGTTAAGCGCGCTTGGTATTGAGTGGGAGGACCTGGGTTCGATCCCAGGTCCCAACGTTTTCTCTTTTCTTAATATTTGACAACAGGTTCCATACTCCACACATTAAGGCATCCATCATGCAACCCAAGATCTCAACCGTTTGATACATCTCTAATCCAAATACAGCGCTCCATCAAAGAGGACCATGGTACACCATCAGAAAGAGGACGCACTGGATCAGACACAAAGACTGGGCTGAGCAAGGAATGGGCCTCACAAATTCAACATACACCCTCCTGATTGCTTCTAAACAGACCCATCTCTTTTCTTTTTTTTATTTCTTATTTTTATTATTTATTAATTATCTCTTTTACAAAATAACACAAAAAATCATTTTTATCATAAAATCAAAAATCACAAAAAACATAAAAATCATATTTTTTTATAAAAAATATTGTATTTCCTTAATTAATTAGATTAACTTAATTTAGGGTAATTTAATTCCTTTTTATATAATCTAAAATAATTAGAAATTAGGGTTTAATTTGTACATAACCTAATTATTTTTCTCAAAAATAACCTAAATATTTTTCAACTAGATTTTTTAGGTTTGCAAATTATTCTCGCATTTAACTCGCCGCGCGCATTTTTAATTTCCTTTTTATTATTATTGAAACTGCTTCGTGTTTGTAATAGTAATTAGGGTTTCAATCCCTCATCTTTATTATCGGTCAAAATAATTTATGTATCTGCAAAAGCCTTGTAATAGCTAGGACTTTAACTTTATCGCTTTTATTTCCACAAACTATAAACTGCTTAGATGTATGTTAATAGGATTGTATGGAAAGACAAACTGAAAATTAATACGGTAGAAAACTAAATGTGCAAAGATTGATTAACTGAAAACATGCACTCGCACATGCTCACTCCTAGGGTTTTCCCCACTCCGCTTGCCTTCGGTAAATGGTCATGAACTATAGGGTTTGTTAGTGGTTATCCTCTAGCCCCGAAAGATCTAAAATGACCCATTTGGATGTTGCCTCGGAAAAAGATCTTTAAGGCTTTAGGATGATTACTAACATTTCCTAACATTGCTTTTGTTATCGTATTTGTCCCTTCGAATGTCCCTAAAAAACTCCAACGACGATGCTACCTATTTCTCAATAATTGGATAGCATTGTCTAAAAGAAAAACGAACAAACTTTTTCGAGTAGGTAGATTAGTTCTTAAGTACTTGCTCAAACAAACAAAAACATTTTCACACCAACACTTTCCAAAACAAAGTTTTCGAAAACAACTTCGTAACACTCTTGAGGACAGAAACAAGGGTTAAAATGAAGTAAAAACAAAACTTTTTAAAGCAAGCACACACAAGCAATTTAAAAATGAGAAAGTACCTAAGAGACCGTGGAAAACCACTGATAGAAAGGGTGTTAACACCTTCCCTTTCTATAATCTACCCCCCGTACTTAGAAACATCTCGAAAAAGGTTTTTTCTATTCTTTTTCCTTTTCCTGATTGGATAAATTAAAAGTCGGTGGCGACTCTTGCTTACCGCGACATTTGCAAACAAAAAACGCAAACCAGTATTAACAGTCGGTTCTGCTACCGTATCACAGAACTGGCGACTCTGCTTGGGACAGGAATATAAAGTGGGGTAAACCTTAGGATCTAGGTCATATTTAATTGCTTTCTCTTGATTGTCTTGCTTGCTTTATATTTATGGGAACAGTTTGGGTTATTTGATCCTACACCCGGATTGGGAAACACCTTTTAGGTAAGTAGCAATAAACTGTGAGGGAGCTACGTTGGGGTATACCGACACGGTTGAAGCAGTAGCTACGTTGATGTGGCACTTTGGTTGGTACCCGTAACCCTTGAGCCAATCAGGGAGATGTACGGGACCGCCGCGTGGTGTCATAAAGCATCAATTGACCTTAGAACCTTTAATTGCACAACTTGGCCAGTAGGACGTAGCGAGATGGCCGACTTTGGTGTATGCCCAAGGTCGACAGATACTCGATGCTACACTCATTGAGGTTTGACTTCTGAGTTTTGTTTGATTACGAGTCAATCGTCGATTGAACAAGGCTTGGGGTAAAGATCGGTGATATTGAGATCCCTTTAGAACCCGGTTACATATTTATAGGACAGGTTGAACCAATCCAGCTTCAAGAGGGTATGACCTTAAAACTCAAGCAGGCCTTAAACCTAAGGACTTGGTGTGATTTGTCTGTGTTTTATATACCTGTGATTTATCATGACATCATAAACATCAAACCATAACATATCATACTAACCATTTCAAGGATCTCAAGGGCCTGTGATGCAGGTTATGATAAATCAGACGTCTAGCAAGGGGCAAGGGGATTTATTTTCCTCTACCCAATGTCGTCATAAGATCAAAACTCAACAACCTGAGTTAGGGGCTATGACCCACTTGATATGGTGAGCTTGACTCTTGTAGAAGGACTCTCAATGATAAAAAGTTCTTCAATCAAAGCTGCAAAATTCAACTGCTGACATTTTCTTGTTTACCCCGCGAGACCCTTAAAAAGATTGCATACATACATAATACATAACATTGCATAAGCAGGTTTCAAAGCAGGTCTCTCATGTTCTCGCTATTTATTTCAGCAATGGCTCTCCAATAAGACAACAGATATCTCCAAGCTCAAGATGCCCAGTTCAAGGAATTTATCCTGAATCTATGCAAGGGGCAAGAAGACCTGAAATAACTCTTCATCGGGAATCTGACCAAGGAACATCCTGACAACAACAACGATGAACAATTGGAACAACTACAAGCTGAGGTAGAAGCAATGAGAATACAGATGCTGGGGCAGATGGCTCTTATCCAAAACTTAGCTCGAGGACAAGAAGGGCTAAGAGCCTTCCTCAACAAGCTTCACCAAGATGGATGTAGATCCATGAAACAAACAGTTAAAATTATGGATCAAGGCATTAATCATCCCCCCAGTGAGAGAAGAGGTTGGTTTGTTCAGGAACAGACCTTTCCAGATTGCTACTACATCACAAGCCCAACCCCAACCTCGCCAACGACAATGGGGCAATTGGCATAAGAAGAATACATCCGAAAGACGCTTCACCGAAATCAACATGTCATTGGCTCAAGCATTGCAACGCCCGTTGAAGGCCAAGTTAGTTATGTTAAGGGACCCTTCTCAGAATCCCAACATGGCCTCCCCAAGGTACAATCCAAATGCAAGATGTGTGTACCACTCCAACAGTCCTGGACATGACACCAACAGCTGTTGGGCATTGAGAAATAAAATTCAAGACCTGATTGATGAAGGAGCGCTGGAATTCACACAAGACGTTCAGGCTGAGTTCTTCTACCATCCCTCCAAGGCATACCATATGAAGTGACAAGTTCTCACAAGAAGACTTTTTCGTTCATTAGAATTTTCAATGTGTAATTTTCTTTTGATTTGTTTGAACATTTATTCATATCAAACCTCGTTATTTCATCAATGCATTGCACATGCTTGTCTTAAATCAATTCATTCGTATTCACTATTTCAAAAATGCGTTCTTATTTCCTTTGTGATATTTAACTCTCGATTAAAAACTCTAAGCCTTAGAGGGAGGATGACGAAAATGATACCACAATCTCTAAAGTATGCTTTTGAATAGACCCTGCTGACGATGTACAGGCGTTGTTTAAAATCCTAAACAGTGGAGTTATAAGGAAGATAATCCCTATTCAAACACTTTGAGCCAAAGAAGTATGAGTTTTTCTTTTCACATGAATTAAAACCCTTAATCATAACCTGGGGCAGGGAAGTTTTCTCAGTTAATTCAGAGGTGCATTCAGTCACAATCTTCCGCTTCGTACACATTGAATGGCATCGAAGACGTCCTTCCAAAACAAAACACGGTGATGGTTCTGTATAATCTTCAAGACAGGCAGTCATTATCTCTCGAAATAAAAGCCCATTAAGTCAAAACCTATGAAGGATACTTAAGAGAAAAATTAGGGCATCCCGCTGACTGTAATCACAAAAAGAAACAGTTCAGGCAAAAGAAGGGATAACGAAAACAAAAAAAAGAGGTTACTACAAATCCTCGACTAAAAGAAGATTACAAAAATGACTGCCTTTTCAAAAGAAATGTTCAATTTATGAATCATCACCAAGTATCAGAGCAAAGATTCCAGACTCAATCGGGATCTAAACGCGCAATTAACTGAGCATAGGACTGAATAACATCACGAAGAGCGGGTTGGGTAAAAATAAAATTTGAGCCTTTATCCTTTGTTTCTTGAACCGTGAACCAGGCCACATTATAACCCTTAAAAGTCCTAGCTGAAGCATAGGTTAGTTTGAGAGCATATTGTTACAAAGGTATCCTGACTCCTGTAGGCTTTGTTACGAATCCTGAGTTGATATCACATTCTTACAAATATCGTTTTACTACACAAAACACATTTTCAAAAAAAAATTCAAGACTGACATGAGTTTTGCATTCTTTAAATGACATTGTTTGCATATGACTAATTGTTTAACAATAGAGAAATCCGCACAATAGATATTCAATGAACAGACATCCTCTCAATGGACAGAATCACCTCAGCGGGAAAGACACTTCCAATAACAGGTCTTCCATAAGCAAGGGGCATGACATGATGTCTAAACACATCTGGGGCAGTCTCTCCAAAAGTGTCAAATAACCAGGGGCAGATCTCCATCTGAATCGCTTGGGGCATTACGCACGTATTCCAGCAACGAATCATATGCCATCAAGAAAACATTTTTGGCAGTACTACAACACAACACTATGGACAGTGACAACTCTCTACATCCTGAAAGCATGGACATAGTCGGAAAATACTACGCATGAAAAAAAAGACCCGCTAGGTTGACACACCTAGGAAAAAATAAGGGAATCCCGGCGAACCAAAAGGGTTCGGGCAAAAGTTAAGGATATACATAAAAATAAAAAATAAAAAAAATATGTACACCCGACAAGTCGAAAACCCGAAAGGGCGGCTTGGGAAAAAAAGGGTATCCTGGTAGACTGAAAACCCGAAAGGGCGGCCCAGGCAAAAGTTAGGGATTTAAAACGTACGACTATGTCCCGTCACCTGTCAATCAGTGGAAGACTTATACCTTGATCAGCATTCATCAAGAGCACCAGAATCGAGAAACAGTTCAGATACGATCCAGATACGGATGTCATTCTGCTACTTATTCAAGATTTTCATACATCTAGAAACAGTTCAGATACGATCCAGAGACGGATTTCATTCTGACACTCATTCAATACATGACTCAAGTACAGTTCAAATACGATCCAAAGACGGATGTCATTTTGACACTCATTCAACACATGTTTCAAGTACAGTTTAGATACGATCCAAAGACGGATGTCATCTTGACACTCATTAAATACATGTTCAAGTACAATCACGACATAGATCCATCCATAAAATCTCTGCATGCACTTTTTCCAGCATGGTACAAGGGGCAGAGACGGTTAGAAGCAAAGTCACTATCACATACAAGCCAATGATACCTATATTCCCCACAGAGCCGAGACAACCAAGGTCCGACCTAAGTATCCCCAAGCAGGAATTCCTTCCCCAGCAGGCTCTTTCAGAAAGCTAATGTATGTATTCCCCAGCTGAGTTTTATAACCATGAGCAGTTTATAAAGCCATTTCCCGAGCAGCGTTTATTTCTCTGATAGCGGAAGCTCAATCTCCCAACGGAGCTCTTCTCTCCAGCAATGGAAGTTCATCCCCAGCTGAGTTTATTTCTCCAAATCAGCAGATCTTCCAACAGAGTATCTCTCTTCCCCACAGAGTCATTCCCCCGCAGGATTATTCTCAGACAGAGTCTCTCCCGGCAGAATATTCTCAAGAAAAATGGATGTAAATCTCCAGCTAATCATCTTCGGTCACTATCCCCAGCGAAAAAGAAGAACTCAACTCCTTATACTCTCCAGCAGCAGTCCAGGATTTATTTTTCCCAGCTAGAGAATATCACAATAGCATTGCATATCCATACATCATAGCATGTGCATATATATTATACAACACAATCTCATTTATTTTGAGAACATCATTACTCAATACATTTCATACATCATGACATTACATACGACTAACTCTTTACCTTTCAGGGAAAGATGCAATCAAGTTCTCACAAGTTCTCTCTTGTTCAGTAAAACCGACACCAAGGTTTCTATTCCAGTTGAAGATATTCCAACACTTTTCAAGATTTTCTCTTGTTCAGTCAAACTGACACCAAGGTTTCTATTCTAGTTGATGATGTTCTAAGACTTTCGTCTGGGTCAACCGAATCGCGGCTAAGACTCCCCTGATTTTTATGCCAGTCAAAATTATTCTGAGACCTCTCCCCGGTTCAGTCAAATCGATAATAAGATTTCTCTCCCAGTTGAAGACAGCTCGAGACCTTTCCCTGGTTCAGTCAAATCGATACTAAGATTCCTATTCCAGTTCAAAAGCTATGAAGCCCGGAAATCAACCGGATAATATCTTAATTTCTTCAAAATACTACGAAGCCTGGAATCGACCAGATAATGGTATATCTCAAATTCAAGCTATGAAGCCCGTAAACATACCAGATAATATCTTAATTTCTACAAAATACTACGAAGCCTGGAATCGACCAGATAGTGGTATATCTCAAATTCAAGCTATGAAGCCCAGAAATCGACCGGATAATATCTTAATTTCTCCAAAGTACTGAAACCTGGGACACGACCAGATAATGGTATAAGACACCGTGAACCTGGAGCACGACCAGATAACGGTATGAGACGCTGTGAAGTCTAGAGCACGACCAGATAATGGTAAGAGACACTGTGAAACCTGGAGCATGGCCAGATAACAGTATAAGGTACTGCGAAGCTTGGAATTCGACCAGATATAAATTTACTCAGCTAATTACTATAAATCCTGGAAATGACAAGATGTTAGTATGCCTTAAATTCAAGTTGAAACCCGGATGCGACCGAATAAACACTTAATTTCTTCTAAAGCCTGGAACACGACCAGATAAGAATTGAGAAACTGCAAAGCCTGGAGCATGACCAGATAACAAGTTTAATCTCATATCCCCAGTAAGTCACTATAAAACCTGGAGCACGACCAGATAGCAGTCAATCTCATTATCCTCAGCAAATCACTGTAAAGCCTGGAGCACGACCAAATAGCAGTTCTTTTTCATCTCCTCGACTAAGAGATGATTCCCCAATAGATTAACGGACAACTGAAGTTCCTAAAATTATATTTCTCCCAAGACAGAGACCAACATTCCTCAGTAGATTCCTCCTCAACGACACGAAAATGAATTCTCATCAAAGGAATATCTCGGGAAATCAGCATCCTCTAGTTGGCATCTTTAAGCCCATCTCTGACGATTCTCCGTCATATATTCCGGATGGCCTCTTTAATCCCATCTCTGTTGACCTTCCGTCATCTCCTCCAAATGGGATCCCATTTCTGATACTACCTACACAGTCCAGCACCATCTCAGACGAGTGCAAATTTCTAGGCACTCTAGTGTTCAATCATCTTCCACCTTCAGATTACGAAAGGCAGACAGTCAATCTACATCCGCAGGTTTAAGAATATTGAACAGGGGTAGTTGTTGTACCCCAAAATTTGCCCTCTCATTTTACTCAACACATGCCCATTGAGGTCCTCAACTTGCTCAAGGATTCCCGAGAGTTGACCAGACAAACTCTCTCCTAAGGAAATGTACCTCAAAATAGGGTTTCCATTTTCATCAGGGTGTGGGAACTCCAAAGGTCCCAAATGCTTTCCATGGTACCAATATGTTCTCAAGATCATCCATGTCAAGTTTCATGCCTTGCACAAGAAGTTTTCTCAGTCAATTACTAAGATGCCTGAAAATCAACTATCTTAGGTCAAAAGTCAACTGTGGCCCACATACAGTCAAACTTCAAGATTTTTGGTCAACATCAACATTTTGAAGAGATATCCATTATTTGATCAAGGATTGATCATGATTCATCAAGGAATACCCCCAAATTCATCAAAACCCAAAAGTTGCTAAATTAGGGTTTCATAGGAAAAGTCAACCAAACTTTGACCAAGCATAACTTCTTCATGCTTTATCATAAATTTTCCATCCAATGCTCATTTTGAAGAGGATGTAATTCCCTACAACTCATCTTCATCCCACAAGTTAAAAATATGCACTCATCAAAAGATATGAATTTCTACATTATAGGTCTTTTTGAAAAGTCAATAAAAACACCTTTTGGGTCAAAGTTTCTTAAATGAACATGGAAGACCCAATTGAGATGAAATAAAAAGGGTTGTTTAGGGGACATCCTAAGATTTCTAAAAAGTCCTAGAACACCTTCCTAGGGTTAAAATTGAAGGAGATATGTCTTGTCAAAGTTGACCATTTTTGCAAAATTGCCAAAAAGTCAAATGTGCTCAAAAATGCATTTTTTGTCAAATGGGCCTAGCATTTCATGATTGAATCTTGTTGGAAACATGGTCCACGACCTAAATCAGCCTCCACATACTATTTGCTTATTTATTTATTTTATTTGTATTTTTATTTATTAAAAGTTAGATTAAATCAAATAAATTGCAAAAAAATATAAAAGATTGATTTTGATCTGATTTTTGTAGGGATCACAATCCAATTAGGCTGGTTAAATAAAATCAATTCAGATCAAGGGATAACTTGAGCAAATTGGAATGATTAGGAGTATTTTGGAAACATATCATACAAGAGAAAAATCAAATCAAATCTCCATAATTATCAAAGATACAAAGTGTTTTTGTTGCCCTAATTTGTTCCTCTACATATACTGAACATACTCAAGCCAAAAGAACAAGGATTGCAGGTCGTGAAAGCTGGAAACAAAGTTGAAAAAATTGAAAAAAAGTGGTGGATCAGTTTCAAGCTTAGAGGGAAATTCAAAGCATTTCAACACTCCCAATCATTTCCTGGACCTTCCCAGAAGCTAACACGATCAATTACAAGCTTCCACAAGCCTAGAATCGTCACATAACACCCACGCGGTTTGCTTCCTTTTTCAAATTTGATTACAATAATTCTTGCATCATAAACATGTTCTAATGATATATTTGTGTTCATTGACATGTTTGAATGGTTTAATTGATGTTTTGATGACTGTATTCACAATTGCCATTGTTAGGGTTTACCTTTCCGTATTAGGGTTTTTCCATACAGGTTAAATTGGCCCAAGAAAGGGGTACCATGATGCTCGTGGCATCAAGACGAATCGATCCATGTTCCTAGAATTAATTTATCATGCTTGATGTTGATTTTTGAAACTTGTAGTGCTATAGCCATGGAATTTTGTTCGTAGGTAAAAGTTTCAAACCTAAAATGACGGACAGGGGAAGAAGAAGACAACGTGGCTGATAACCATTGCCCTGTTTGAATAAAACGCGCGTTTTTTATTTTCAATTATCCATGTTGTTTTTATATAATATGCATTGTTATCATTATATTAACAACTAAGAATTGTAGCCCGGTTGGTTAAGCGCGCGTGGTATTGAGTGGGAGGACCTGGGTTCGATCCCAAGTCCCAGCGTTTTCTTTCTTTTCTTAATATTTGACAACAGGTTCCATACTCCACGCATCAAGGCATCCACCATGCAACCCAAGATCTCAACCGTTTGATGCATCTCTAATCCAAATCCAGCGCTCCATCAAAGAGGACCATGGTACACCATCAGAAAGAGGATGCACTGAATCAGACGTAAAGACTGGGCTGAGCAAGGAATGGGCCTCACAAATTCAACATACACCCCCTAATTGCTTCTAAACAGGACCATCTCTTTTTTTTCTTCTTATTTTTATTATTTATTAATTATTTGTTTTACAAAATAACACAAAAAATCATTTTTATCATAAAATCAAAAATCACAAAAAACATAAAAATCTTTTTTTTTCATAAAAAATATTTTATTTCCTTAATTAATTAGATTAACTTAATTTAGGGCAATTTAATTCCTTTTTATATAATCTAAAATAATTATAAATTAGGATTTAATTTGTACATAACCTAATTAATTTTTCTCAAAAAATAACCTAAATATTTTGTCAACTAGATTTTTTAGGTTTGCTAATTATTCTCGCATTTAACTCGTCGCGCGCATTTTTAGTTTCCTTTTTATTATTATTGTAACTGCTCCGAGTTTGTAATAGTAATTAGGGTTTCAATCTCGCATCTTTATTTTTGGTCAAAATAATTATGTATCTGCAAAAGCCTTATAATAGCTAGGACTTTAACTTTCTCGCTTTTATTTCCGCATACTATGAACTGCTTAGATGTATGTTAATAGGATTGTATGGAAAGACAAACTGAAAATTAATACGGTAGAAAACCCTAAATGTGCAAAGAAAAATTAACTAAAAACATACACTCGCACATGCTCACTCCTAGGGTTTGCCCCACTCTGGTTGCCTTCAGTAAACGGTCATGAACTATAGGGTTTGTTAGTGGTTATCCTCTAGCCCCGAAAGATCTAAAATGACCCATTTGGATGTTGCCTCGGAAAAAGATCTTTAAGGCTTTAGGATGATTACTAACATTTCCTAACATTGCTTTTGTGATCGTATTTGTCCCTTCGAATGTCCCTAAAAAACTCCAATGATGATGCTACCTATTTCTCAATAATGGGATAGCATTGTCTAAAAGAAAAACGAACAGACTTTTTCGAGCGGGTAGATTAGTTCTTAAGTACTTGCTCAAACAAACAAAAACTTTTTCACACCAACACTTTCCCAAACAAAGTTTTCAAAAACAACTTCGTAACACTCCTGAGGACAGAAACAAGGGTTAAAATAAAGTAAAAACAAAACTTTTCAAAGCAAGCACACACAACCAATTCAAAAATGAGCAAGTACCTAAGAGCCCGTGGAAAACCATAGATAGAAAGGATGTTATCACCTTCCCTTTCAATAATCTACCCCCCGTACTCAGAAACATCTCGAAAAAGGTTTTTTCTATTCTTTTTCCTTTTCCTGATTGGATAAAATAAAAGTCGGTGGCGACTCTTGCTTAATGCGACATTTGTAAACAAAAAACATAAACCAGTATTAACAGTCGGTTCTGCCACCATATCACATAACTGGTGACTCTGCTTGGGACAAGAATATAAAGTGGGGTAAACCTTAGGATCTAGGTCATATTTAATTGCTTTCTCTTGATTGTCTTGCTTGCTTTATATTTATGGGAACTGTTTGGGTTATTTGATCCTACACCCGGATCAGGAAATACCTTTTAGGTAAGTAGCAATAAACTATGAGGGAGCTGTGTTGGGGTATACTGACACGGTTGAAGCAGTAGCTACGTTGATGTGGCACTTTGGTTGGTACCTGTAACCCTTAAGTCAATCAGGGAGATGTACGGGACCGCCGCGTGGTGTCATAAAGCATCAACTGACCTTAGAACCTTTAATTACACAACTTGGCCAGTAGGACGTAGGGAGATGGCCGGCTTTGGTGTATGCCCAAGGTCGACAGATACTCGATGCTACACTCATTGAGGTTTGACTTCTGAGTTTTGTTTGATTATGAGTCAATCGTCGATTGAACAAGGCTTGGGGGAAGATCGGTGATATTGAGATCCCTTTAGAACCTGGTTACATATTTATAGGACAGGTTGAACTAATCCAGTTTCAAGAGGTTATGACCTTAAAACTCAAGCAGGCCTTAAACCTAAGGACTTGGTGTGATTTGTCTGTGTTTTATATACCTGTGATTTATCATGACATCATAAACATCAAACCATAGCATATCATACTAACCATTTCAAGGATCTCGAGGGCCTGTGATGCAGGTTATGATAAATCAGATGTCTAGTAAGGGGCAAGGGGATTTATTTTCCTCTACCCAATGTTGTCAGAAGATCAAAGCTTTTTGTTTTTTAATTTTTCTATTTTGTTTGCAAAAACGTCCAATGACTAAAATTGAATGAACATATGCATATGAACACGATTAACTATTAACAAAGATATGCATAAGAATAGGAATAAGCATTTACTCAAGACTCTAGGAGTTGGGATGACGTTTAAGCTGTCCACAAATCCCCACAGAGCCACTTCCATGAGAATATCCCCATAGAGTTAATCTTCACAAATTCATCTTCAATGAAGATACATTCCCCACAATTTCCCCGGTAGATCGATCTGGAAGATAAAGGAGTATGATCTCTTTCCCAACAATATCACCCACCTACAGAGTTCCAATCATTATAGTTCATGGAAGTTATCTTCCCCAACTTAGTTTATTCCTCCAAGATTGTAAAACCCCCTGCAGATTTCTGCTCTCCAGCGGAGATCATTTCCTCAACAAGGGTGTTCCCTCAGAATAGTATTTCTCCTCCAAGAGGGTTGATTCCCCCAACAAGGTTTATTTCCCTAATAGATTACAGTCTCCCTAGCTTGAGTCTATTCCTCAGATGGCTACGAATCACCGACAAAATTCCTCTCCCCAGTGAAGTTGCCACTATAACTAGAGAATTGCTATGGAACATGGAACTGGAACATATATCAGTCAACATTATCCTCCCAAGACGAGTCGGAAGGTTATCCATCTATTCTATCCCCATTCAGGGTATATAAGAATTAAACTCCCTAGTAGAGCGATGAACGACTAATGTTCCTAAACTCTTCTCCCTAAACAGAAGTCAACTTTCCCTAGCGGAATTTCCTCAAACAGGAAGCAGGAATCTCCAGCGGAAGCATTCTAGACAAGGTTGAAGATTACACATGTTCTTCATCCCCAGCACTAGTCAGTGATTCATTTTCACCAGCAAGATGTCATACAGAACTATTGATACACTTCCAATAATATTTCACATTCATATATCATACGAAACACATATAGCACAGTCTCATTTATTTTGAGAACAACATTACACAATACATTTCATACATCATGACATTGCATACAACTAAATCTTTACCTCTTCAGGAAAGATCAATCAACAGACAAACATCATCAACTACTTATATGACGTGACAGTCTTCTCCAAGGCTACATCTGACAAAGGGCTATTTCAACAATTTCCTCAGAGGATCATTCTCAAAAAATACCTCTTATGGATCAGATTAAATCAAGTGTAGATTTATTCTGATACTTCTTCCAGTTAAAGACAAGCGTAGACATCTTTTGGCTCAAATTAAATCAAGCGTAGATTTATTCTGATACTTCTTCTAGTAGACATTTTCTGGCTCACATTAAATCAACCATAGATTTATTCTGATACTTATTCTAGTTAAAGACAAAAAGAACTCTTCTGGCTCAGATTAAATCGACCATAGATTTATTCTGATACTTCTCCTAGTTAAAGATGGATGCAGACATCATCTGGCTCAAATTAAATCAAGCGTAGATTTATTCTGATACTTCTTCCAGTAGACATTTTCTGGTTCAGATTAAATCAACCATAAATTTATTTTGATACTTCTTCCAGTTAAAGACATGCATATGCCTCTTCTGGCTCAGATTAAATCAAGCGTAGATTTATTCTGATACTTCTTCCAGTAGGAAATTCATGGCTCAGATTAAATCAACCATAGATTTATTCTGATACGTCTTCCAATATTACTTTCCTGGCTCAGATTAAATCGAGCATAGATTTATTCTAATACTTCTTCCAGTTGAAGTCAAGCTTAGACTTAGTCTCATTTCTATCAATAGTTACTTTGGATGGAATTTATAAGCCCATCTCCGATGAATCACCTTTACCTCTCCAAATGGCATCTTTAAGCCTATTCCCAGTATAATCAACCAACAGTGTTACTTTGTGCACCAGTGGGTGCAAATTTCTGGGCACTTAAGTGTTCAATCATCTTCTCCCTTCAAGTCATGAACGTCGGACATGCCAATATAACTCTTCAGGTTTAAGAAGATTTAACATTGGAAGTTGTTGTACCCCAAAATTTTCCCTCCCGTTTTCTTCAAAATATGCTCACAAAGGTCTCAAATACTCAAAGCCACTCAAGAGTTGATTGGTCAAACCTCCTCCTAAGCAAGGACCTTTAACCAGGGTTTGGTTCTTCTCAAAGAAGATTGGGTTGCAAGGGTCTCAAATTACTTTCATGGTTCATCATAGGTCCTCAATAATGCTTATGTCAAGCTTCAAGTCTTGCATCACATAATAGCTCAGTCAATGGCTCAAAAGATTGAAAGTTAACTGTATTAGGTAAAAAGTCAACTATGGTCAACATACAGTCAAACTTCAAGATTTTTTGTCAACATCAATATTTTGAGGTGATATTCATCATTTGATCACGGGTTGATCATGATTCCTCAAGGAAAGCCCTCAAATCATCAAAGGTCAAAAAATTGCCAAATTAGGGTTTTGATTGAAGATGAATGATCATTGACTTCTAGCCTAGTGCATGACCTAATGGCTTAAATCATGGTCTCAAGGGATCAAATACAACATATTGACCTAATTACATGGCTCAAGACATTTCCAAAGATACAAATGATTGATGGTTGAAGAATTGAATCAATTGATAAAAAGTCAACAGTCACACAAAAGTCAAACTTTGACTTTTTTGTCAACATTGGAATTAAAAATCAAGAATCATCAAAACATTCAAAATTATCAAGTTTGATCATCAAGAATATAAAAAAAGTCAACAAAAGTCAAAAGGTTAAAAATTTGCCAACACTTAGAAAAATTTCTAAGTGTTTTGTTCTTAACAAAGTCACTATTTATGGCCATTTTTCACTAAGATCCAAACTGATTCAAGGAAAACCTTCAACATGAAAGTTGTATGGATTAATGAATTCTATAACTTTGTTAATGTGGGATTATCCTCAAAAAGTTCTTGGATTAAGAGATATGGGCCCATGTAGTTCTGATATTTTTATCCAACACTTAGAAATATTCTTTATCAGATTTTTATCTCAACTTCTTAGCCATTTTTCACCAATTTCCCTTTTGTTTTAGCCAAAATGGTCAACATGAAAGTTGAAGATCTTGATTCAATATTTCCAAAACATCTAAGATCATGAAAAGATCATACTTGAGATGAGATATTCGAAGAGGGTAAGTTGGCATTTCATTCTTGAATTATAGGTCATTTTTGTGATAATCTAATGACCAAATTTCATAACCATGCTACACAATCTCATTTTGCAGGCCTCTAAAATCCTAAATCTCGCCATAATCATAAGATTACACACTCTTTTGGCTATTATCCAATTGGTTCAAGCTTTAACCAAAACATTTTGCTATTTTGATAAGAAAGACAAGACTTCCATTTTAATAAAGCTTGCTTTATGCATTTGTCAACTCTCCTTGAGCCTCACTTGTTTCCTCTGCACACACTCAATCTAAAAGACTAGATAAGCATGCTTGAAGTATCCAACAACTCTATGAGACAAGGTACAATGCATTGGAACCATATTCTTCAAGGTTACTTCATAACTAAGCTTCAAAAGTCATAACTTGTTATCTTGCAAATCTGGTTACTTCAACTTCTCAAACCTTTTTCCTATAAATAGTGTGGTCATTTGCAAGCCAAACAAGAATTTACAAGTCCTCAAACCCTCTCAAACTCTCCCAAATATGAATTGGCCTCAAAAACTCCATTTTTGAGCTTTGAAATCCAAATCTTCGAATCTCTCAAACCTTGCAACTTTTGTCTAAACAAATCATCCAAACACTTCATATAGATCACGTATAAGTGATCCAAACACCTATTTTGCCACTGTAACTCCATTATCATCATTCACCATTTTCAATTTCCATCTTTGCAACTTGACTTGAACAGAGCATTCCAGCCACTCCCAAAGCAAAGTAAGGATTGCAATATATTCACCAAGGTCCCAGCAAGCTAAAGCAATCATCATTTTACTTCTGGAAGTGCTTGAAGAATCGTTGGACTTTCTCCAACTTGGTACATTTCCAAACTTTAAAATCCTTATTTAAGCATCATTTGTATATAAATTCTAAAGGGAAAATGTAGATATCATGTCTATGAAGCTAACCATGTCCTTAAATCTCATTTTAATTGACTGTGTGATGAGAATTTTGGATTTGAGTTTTCTGAAATGTTAGGGTTTCAGTTTGGTACCAAGTAAAATTCATCCTAACCTTTGATTTATAGCTTTTAAAATTTATATGGTTGCATTCCTTGGAAAAAATCAAGCAAGTTTGGTTTTGGAAGTTTTCAATTTGGTTAAGAAATGGAGATTTTCAAAATCAATAATGGTGTTGTTGTTGTTAGTGCTTGTGCGTGGGGAAGAGGAAGGGTGAGCTGGCATTTTCAAATTCTCATGACTTGATTTACAATATATTTATTGGGTGATGTTTCATAACTGGATGAAACATCCACCCTAGTGGCGGCGCACGTGTGTTTAAGGCTTACCTATGCTTGGTCCTGGGATCGATCCAGGCGTGGGGCATTTTATTTTATAACATTTTCATTGCATATCTAGTACAAACTAGGCACACGTGCTCATCATGGGCCTCATGTTATAACCTTCAGATCTCAATAGATCCAGATCTAACGCTTCAGATGTGTCCTCCTCATGGTGAACCTCAAAGAACTGTCTTCATCAGATCCAGGTCAGGCGCCTGGGCTCCTTTATTTTATGTTATACCCCAAAATTTGCCCTCCCATATTCCTCAAGATTTGCCAAGAATAATCTCCAACAGCTTCGGGATTTATTTTCCCCAGCTAAAACATCACATTCTAATACATCATGATACATGCATATACGCATCATACGAATACAATCTCATTTATTTTGAGAACATCATTTCCTGATCCATATTATGCATTGCACATGACTGACCTTTACCTTTCAAGAAAGATGCAGTTAAGTTCCCAGCTTAGTCGAAGATTTGACCAGTTCTTAAATCTCAGTTGAGTTATCCTCGGTTGAATTTAAAATAAGGTTCTCAATCTCGACAGTTTCTCTACGTCATAGTGTGGACGAGTACTATAACCTCAACGGTATACTCCCGGTGAGCACGAGTCAGTTCCTAGATCTTGATGTTTTCCTCCGTCATAGTGTGGACGAGTTCTATAACCTCAACGGTATACTCCCGGTGACCACGAGACAGTTCCTAGATCTTGATGAAGATTCTTCCCTACGTCATAGTGTGGACGAGTACTATAACCTCAACGGTATACTCCCGGTGAGCACGAGTCAGTTCCTAGATCTTGATGTTTTCCTCCGTCATAGTGTGGACGAGTTCTATAACCTCAATGTTATACTCCCGGTGAGCACGAGATAGTTCCTAGATCTTGATGAAGATGCTTCCCTACGTCATAGTGTGGACGAGTAATATAACCTCAACGGTATACTTTCGGTGAGCACGAGTCAGTTCCTAGATCTTGATGTTTTCCCTCGTCATAGTGTGGACGAGTTCTATAACCTCAACGGTACACTCTCGGTGAGCACGAGTCAGTTACTAGATCTTGATGAAGATGTTTCCCCCCAGTTGAATTATGAACAGGTCCTTAAGACTCAGCTGAGGCATTCTCTCAGTTGAAGTACAGGTGAGTTCCTAAATCTCAACAAAAGTTAGACCTCCCCAGCGGAATCTTCTACAACAACAAGTATGCAAGTTCTCGCTAAGGAATCTCTTATGCGATCGACACTCCTGCAGATGGAATCTATAAGCCCATCCTCCTACCAACAATCTCCAAATGGCATCTGTAAGCCCATTCCCGACATCACAATGCTGATACTACACCATGTGAGTGCAAATTTCTGGGCACTCTAGTGTTCAATTATCTTCCACCTTCGGATCACGAAAGGATCGAAAGCCAATCTATACCCTCAGGTTTAAGAAAATCGAACAGGGGCAACTGTTGTACCCTAAATCTTTCCCTCCCATATTCCTCAAGATTTGCCAAGAATAATCTCCAAGTTGCCTAAGTTGGCTCAAGGATTGGACAGTCATATCACCTCCTAAGGCAGTCAAGTCAAAATTAGGGTTTTGTGTTGCATCAAGGTCCTCACATCCAAATGAACCCAAGGGCTCCCCAATGTCCTAACATGTTCTTAAGTTCATCCATGCCAAATTTCAAGCCTTGCAGAGGAAGTTTGGTCAGTCAATTGCTCAAGAGGCCCAAAGATCGACTATGCTAGGGCAAAAGTCAACTGTGTCCCAAATACAGTCAAACCTCAAGAATTTTTGTCAACATTCTCTTTTGAAAGATAAATCATCATTTGATCAAGGGTTGATCATGATTCATCAAGTATTTCTCAAAATTCATCAAGATTCAAAAGTTGCTAAATTAGGGTTTTGTAGGAAAAATCAACTCAACTTTGACCAAGCATAACTTTCTCATACTTTATGAGAAATGACCCATACAAAGCTAATTTTTAAGAGGATGCAATTCCCTACAATCCATCTTCACACCCCAAGATCAAGAAATGCTCTCACAAAAAGTTACAAATTTGGACATTATAGGTTATTTTTGAAAGTCAACAAAAACACCTTTTTTGCCAAAGCTTATAACTTGAGAATGGAGCATCAAAATGAGATGAGACCAAAAGGGTTGATTATAGGACATCTCAAGGTTTCTAAAAAGTCCAAGAACACATCCGAAAGTTCAAAATTGAAGAAGTTATGCATTGTTGAAGTTTGGCATTTTTCCAAAATTGCCAAAAGTCAACTATCCTCAAAACTCCAATTTTTGACAAAAGGGCCCACTTTCTTCCACTTGATTTGGTCTTGAAATGCCACACACGTGTCCCATACTTAATTTCATGACCATTCATTTAATTTTCTATTTTATTTTATTTTTATTGATTTAATTCATTTTAAATCAATATTAAATCAAATAAAATCTAAAAATTGATGTAAATGGATCTTTGTGATTTGTACAACTTGCAATTATCATTATTCACTCAATCAAATCGCATCATGGCTCATTCAAGCATAAAAAATCAGATCTTGCCCATATTTGGAAACATGTTAATGGTGATCAAAGTGCAATCTTGATTCTTCAATACACGTGGATATTGGCCCATGTTTTAACCTAAAATCATTCCATTATATGCAAGCAAGCCTCACAAATCAAAAACACACACAAAACCTTGAAGAAACGGCCATACCAATTTGAGAAAAAAGCTTGAAAAGGGTGAGATCGAAAACGATATTGGAGGCACTTTCAGACCAAAATCACAACACTACTCTCTTCCTTGGCATCCATTGAAGCAATACCAATCAAAACCAAGTCCTAAGACAGCCTAAAACTCGTTGTAAGTGTTCTTGAAAACGCCTCTGCACATGAAATCGTGAACCACTTTCCTTGCATCTTTTTGCCAATTGGTTTGAACATTCATACTCACCATCCAATTTACATTGATTCTGCATTATTTAATTTGATTTTTGTGGCCTCTAACCCCCTATCCAGAACCTAGGGTTCTTGTGTATGTTTTTAGGCGTTTTGTGTGCAGGTTAAATCGAGGCCAATAATGGCCATGGATGAGTTCAGGGGAAGGAGACGAGTGCATTGGCACTCTTAGTTTGCATTTACATGGCCTAGGGAGTATTTTAGAACCATCCCACGAAATTTCCTGCGGATAAAAATCCACAGGTAACCGAACCAGGTTTTTGTGAAGAAGATGAAGATGTGTCATAGCGTGATTGGCTCATTTGAATATTAGCACGTTTTTCAGGGAATAGTTGTTAGTGTGTTTTATAATATTTAATTGGTATTCCACTAACAGGTTAACATCATGGCTCAGTTGGTAGCGCGCTAGTTGAATTGTCCCTTGGGACCTGGGTTCAAATCCCAGGTCCCCCAAAATGCTTCTTATTATTTTCTTGCATATATTCCAGTGGATTTCCAGGTATGAAGACTACCATACACTTCAAGGATCAGCATGCCAAGTGGCCCATCAGGCAGATCTAGTAACCCAGATTGCACGCCTACCATGGTCTCCAGTCAACAAGCACACATGGGAATCCAAAAAGTCCAACGAGGCTGAAGCTTGATGGGCCTGGAAATTGCAACTCAAACACCTTCTTCAGGCCCAGCACCCCCCCCCCCCCCTGAGTTTGTTTATTTTATTTTTCTTTTTCATTATTTTCTATTTTTTATTTTATTAGTATTATTAGTATTTTAATTAACCAATTAACTAATTAACTTTTTTTCATAAAAAATCAGAAAAACAAAAAAATATTTTTTATTTAAATTCCATTAATGTTATTATTTATTTTTGTAAATAAAATTAACCAATTAATTTAGTTTTAATTAGGTTCAATTTAAATATATTTTGCATTAAATTAAAACCAATATAGAATTAGGGTTTTTTTTTAAAATATTTTTAACCATTTTTTTTATTTCCTTAATTAAAGTAAAAATTCAAAAAATATTTTCTTTTAACTAATTAATTCCATTATTAATTTAGACTTAATTTTTAATTCAAAAAATATGCTTTATTTAATGAAAAAAAGGGTCAAAACCCTAAGACATTCCAATTCAATTTTTCTCGCGCGCATATTATTTTTGATCCATGTATTGTAATTGCTCCGAGGATGTAATAGTTTTAACTTAGGACTTTTATTTATCGCTTTTATTTACTTTTCTCAATTTAATTTTCAAGGGTTTGTTTTTGGCGATGTAAATACCCGACGCCTTGTAATAGCTTAGCTTTATTTCCCGCAATTTAATTTCCGCAACTATTAACTGTTAGATGTTTGAATAATAGGCTATGCATGACAAGATCAATTTTTAACTTAAAATCAACAGTAGCTCACCATGACATGTACAAAGATAATATAACTGAAAAACAATACACTCGCACATGCCACTCTTAGGGTACACCTCACTTGGTTGCCTCGAACGTAGTCATTGAGTATAGGAAGTTTTAGAGGTCGCTCTCTTGTCTTTTCATAAGTTGCCTCGAAACGGTTGCCTCGGATAAAATGATCTAAGACATTAGGGTTACCGCTAAGGCGTCCTAACATTGCTTTAGTGACCACACGTCCCTTAATCGAATTGACTCGAAAACTCCAACGAATATGCTACCTACTCATCAATAGTGGGATAGCATTGTCTAAAGGACACTTGTACAGTTTAATTCCTTTTTGAGTAGGTAGATGTTCTTAAGTACTTGCTATTTTGAAAACAAAAACAAAACTTTTCGCACTTACACAACTTTCAAGCAAACACTTTTTTCAAAACCACAAACACAAAGAAAAGCAAACTTTTGAAAACACAATGAGCAAGTACCTAAGAGCCTGTGGATAACCACGGATAGAAAGGGTGCTAACACCTTCCCTTTCTATAATCTACCTCCCGAACCCGAGAAATATCTCAAAAAGGAATTCTTCTTTGCTTTTGTCCTTTCCTTGTTGGATAAAATAAAAGACGGTGGCGACTCTTGCTTACCGCGACATTTTGCAAAAACAAACGCAAAACGCGAACCAGCATTCCAAAATAGTCAGTTCTCATTCCCACCGATCACAGAACTGGCGACTCTGCTGGGGATATATAAGTGAGGTGTACCTTAGGATTAGATCACTATGTTTTCAATTGTATGCTTTGTATGCTTTAATTTTGTGGGCTTGTATCGGAGTTCTATAGATCCTAACCCGGATCTGGGGATACCCTTTAGGTAAGTAGCAATAAACTGTGAGGGATCTGTACGGCGTAGACCGATATGGATGAAGCAGTAGCTACGTTGGTGTGACGCCTTGGTCTGTATCGATATCCCTTGTGTTGGAACGAGGAGAATATGGGTCTTCTAAGGAGTCATTAAGCACCAACTGACCTTAGAACCTTAAATTGACCAACATGGCCATAGAACAGTAGCAGTGTGCTACACTCATTGAGACTAAACTCTCGCGGTGATTCCGGCTGCAAGAAAAGGTTGCTAAACTGGAATTATGACCGATTGAGGGTAGTCAGTGATATTGAGATCCTCTAGAACCCGGTTACTATTTTTAGGACAGGTCTTAACCAACTGAACTGAAAGAGGGTAGTACCTAAGCTCCATGCCAGCCTGAAATCTAAGGGCTCTTTTGTGTGACTTGTGTGCCTTTACCATGTTTGCCTTTTGTAGATACTTGTGGTGTGCCGTTACCATGATATCATGACATCATAACATTGCATACATTTTGCATAAGGACTAACCTATTTCAAGGACAAGAGGGTTTCATCTTTGCTCTGTTTTGTAGGTCATCATGATGCCCATGCGTAGGAATACTATCCGGATCAAATTTGTCCAAGTCCCTACCCTGCTGAAAGAGTTGGTTGTCAGGATACCAGACACTACTTCCTTCATCAGAAGGCATGGTTCTCTTCTCAGTTTGGTCACCTCGAAGTTGGACGAACAAATGATGAGTGTCCTGGTCCAGTTTTATGATCCGCTATACAATTGCTTCACCTTTCAAGACTTCCAGCTGGTTCCTACCCTGGAAGAATTCTCTGAGTTGCTTGGTATCTCTGTTTTGGAGCAAACTCCGTTTACTGGTTGGGAAAAGACTCCTAAGCCCGAGGAAATTGCTGCAGCCCTTCACTTGACCAAAGAGGAGGTAATGGCTAACTGGGAAACTAGAAGCGGAGCTAAGGGTTTTCTGACTAAGTTTTTGGTTGACAAAGCTAATTACTTTTGGGACAGCTTAGACTTCAAAGCATACGAGGACATTCTGGCTCTCTTGATTTATGGTCTGGTATTGTTTCCGAATCCTGACACTTTTGTTAGTATTAATGCCATAAAGATCTTCATCTCTCAGAATCCGGTACCCACTCTCTTGGGGGATATGCTTCATCAGCTCTATGCTCGTACTGCCCGAAAGCGGGGAAATTTGATGTGATGTGTTCCTTTATTGTCGAGGTGGTTTATTTCGCACCTCCCTAAGTCCGTGCTGAAAAACAAAGAAGGAATGGGCTGGGCTTATAGGGTGATGTCTCTTTCTAGTGATGATATTATCTGGACTCTCAAAGGTATGGATGAGGTGACTGTGATTGATCGTTGCGGAGAGTATCCTAATGTTACATTGATCGGACTCCATGGAGGGATTTCTTACAACCCATGCTTAGCTCTATGTCAGTTTGGAAGAGCCAGAAGAGAGGGGCCTCATGAGATGTTGATGCCTCATACCATTTTTGATTTTCAGGGAGATAGCGACGAGCTGCGTCGTAAATTCATAAGGGCTTGGGACAGAGTTCACCGATCTGACCCACATGAGTTAGGACCAAAGACTTCTCTGCCAATGGAGCCAAATCTCAGATGGGTCCGCATCAGTGCTCAGAAATTAGGTATGCCATACGAAGTTGTCAGGCCTGTTACCCTTGAAGTTGCTAATGAGGAGTGGGTTCCTCCAACTATCCTCCAACCTTATATGCCCACTGATATTGGGACACTGAAGAGGTCTTGGATGCAGTTGAGGAATGAACGAGATTCCTACCGAGAGAGGTTTAATGAACAAGAACAGAAGATCCAGAAGCTGACCAGGCAACTGGAGAACGAACGAATCCTGAATGATTATGTCTGCACTGAGAAGAAGAGACCATGGGAGCATTGATGGACCTTTGATGATTTCTTTGCAGTTTTCATTTACTTTTCAGTATTTCCATTTCTTGTAACGCCTAAGGGCAGTTTGTTGAACAATTTAAATTTTGAAATTTAAATCTAATAAAGTGTGTTTCCTTTCTTGTTTACAAATTTGAATCTCGATTGTCTTTGAAATCATAAATCATACGCATTTCATCCCATGCACTTCATGAACAGGTACCCATTACAGGTCTCTTATCTTCTTCGCTGTTTATTTCAGCAATCATCATGTCTGCTGAACCTTCAACTGAGCAAGCTATCAAGGCCCTCCAGGCCCAGAATGCCCAGTTTCAAGAGTTGTTCATGAATTTGGCTAAGGGTCAGCAGGACCTGAAGACTTTGATTCTGAAAGAGAAGAAGAAGAAGAAGAAGAAGAAGAAGAAGAAGAAGAAGAGGACCATCCTGTTCAACACTGGACGCAGGTTTGGAAACGGGCTGCAGAATGAAGTTGATCTGACCACCTCATCTGGAGGGAAAGATAGTCCACAAGAAAGGAGGGCTCCTAGCCCTATGGTCTCCGACAACGAGACGGACTATGATGAAGAACAGTATCCTCCTGCTGAGGATAAGTACAAACAGCTGGAAGACCGTTTGAGCGCTATGGAAATACAGAAGGTGCCCGGTCTGGACTTCGGAGATCTGGGTCTATCATCTGGGGTGGTGATTCCCCATAAGTTCAAGGCACCTGCCTTTGCCAAGTATGATGGAGCTTCCTGTCCAAAGCTGCACCTCCGGTCATATGTAAGGAAGATCCAACCTTATACTGCTGATAAGAACTTGTGGATCCATTTCTTTCAAGACAATCTTTCAGGGACTCAGCTTGAGTGGTTCTATCAGTTGGACGGAGCCAATATCCGCAGCTGGGAGGATTTGGCTACTGCATTTTATAGACAATATCAGTACAACTCCGACCTCGCTCCTACGTGTACCCAACTCCAGGGTATGTCAATAGGCACGGGTGAAGGATCTAAAGAGTATTCTCAGAAGTGGAGAGACCTTGCCGGAAGGGTGCAACCACCTTTGGCTGATCGTGAACTTGTTGATATGTTTCTGGGGACCCTGTCTGGCCCATTCTTTAATCATCTCATTGGAAGCTCTTCAGCCGGGTTTACGGATTTTATCTTGACTGGTGAGAGGATTGAAGCTGGTATTAAAGCCGGGAAGATACAGAAGGGCGCCTCATCGAGCACCGAGAAGAAGCCATTTTAGAAAGAGTCCAGTGCTGTCTACAGTTCAAGAAGACAGAATAGAACTGAACACCTCCAAGTTGTCAATGCCGTTGTTATTTCAAAACCTACTGGTGCTCCTCAACATCACAACCAGCAAAGGGACGAGAGACCTCGAAGGCAATTCACCCGTCTCAGCATGACTTTATCTCAGATTCTGCCACAGTTGCTGAAGACCAATCTAGTGACTATAAAAGAAGCTCCAAAGAATTCAAATACAACGTCACCGAGGTATAATCCTAACGCCCGTTGCTCTTATCACTCTGAGAGCCCGGGGCATAATACGGATGATTGTTGGGCTTTGAAGAACAAGGTCTAAGACTTGATTGATGCAAAGGAGATTGAGTTTGAGGCGCCCGAGAGGCCTAATGTTGTGACTGCTCCCATGCCCAAGCATGGAGTGAATGCTGTAGAGGAAGACTTGTTTGTAGTTTCCGTGGATGATATTGTTACCCCTCTGATGACTGTCAAGGAGAACCTGTTGCTAGCCGGTTTATTTCCGGACTGTGGTGAAGATTTCCATATGTGTTCTATTTTACCTACTGACTGTCCATTACTGAAGTCAGGTATCCAAAACCTGATGGATAGCAAGGAGATCCTGTTTGAGAAGACTGTTGTTCCCTCCACTCCTGCTGAAGAAGTTGCCATTATTACCATTTTCGACAATTCTTCCAAGGCTCCCTCGAGGAAGCCTGTTAGAATTACATCTGTTCCGAAGATCGCACCTGTGATCATCACTGTTCCGGGGCCCATCCCTTACACCTCTGACAAAGTTGTCCCCTAGCACTATGGGGCATATGTTTATGTTCTTGGATTTAAGCAAGATTCGGATGCTGATACCAGCGTCAGCAACATTACTGGACCTGCTAAAGTCACCCGCAGCGGTAGACTTTTCTCACCTGATATTGCTCCACCAATTGTCCGTAGACCTGTTGTCATTACACCTGCAAGTGTACCTACTGCCATTCCTGATCAAGTTCTTAGTCCTACCCCTACCGCCGAGTCATCTAACGCTCGGGGCAAAGGGATCATCACTGATGTGCCTGCCCAGACGGAGGCACCGAAGACAATTGTTGTTGAAGCTTCCAAACAAGAGATGGAAGAGATTTTGAAGATTATTAAAAAGAGTGATTATAACGTAGTTGAGCAGCTGGGGAAAACCCCATCCAAGATTTCTATGTTGTCATTATTGTTGTGTTCAGAGGCCCATGCCAAGGCCCTGATTACCTTCCTGAAAACTTCCCACGTGCCACAAGAGACATCAGCTGATCAGTTTACCGATTGTGTGGCCAATTTAACTGCTAATAATGGTTTGGGTTTCTCCGACGCTGATCTGACTGCTAAAGGGAAGAACCACAACGACGCCCTGCATGTCTCCATTGAATGCAGGGGCACTACTCTTGCACATGTGTTGGTTGACACATGTTCCTCATTGAACGTCTTGCCCAAGAAAGCTCTAGACAGGTTGGATTGCAAAGGGTTGGAGCTAAAACCAAGTAACATCGTAGTCAGGGCCTTTGACGGGTCTAAAAGGATGGTGTATGGTGAAGTTGATATTCCAATTAAAGTTGGTTCTCAGGTCTTCAATTCTACATTCTAAGTGATGGACATTCGGCCATCCTATTCTTGTTTGTTGGGTCGTCCTTGGATCTACAAAGCTGGAGCCGTAACCTCAACGCTCCACCAGAAGCTAAAGTACCATGTCAGAGGGAAGATTGTGACAGTACAGGGAGAGGAAGAGTACATGGTCAGCCACCTCAACTCGTTCAGATACGTAGAGATGGATGGGGAATTCATTGAGACCCCATTTCAGCACTTTGAAGGTGTTCCTCAGACACTGGCATCAACTGAGACTGTGGTTGAAGATTCTCCTATGAAGATGGCTTCCTTAAAGGATGCTCGGGCTGTTATTGAGAAGGGTGAGTATGCAAACTGGGGCCGACTTCCAGATTTCACTCAGAAGACTAACAAATTTGGTTTGGGTTTCACTGCAGAAGCTCAAAGGGTTGTTCGAAGTGTAAGGATTGGAAGACCTCCTGTGTTCGTCAGCAACTCGGGAGTAAATGCCATTGAAGATGGCGTGGAAGAGTCTGAATTCGACAGTTGGATCTATCCTACGACCAACGGTGGACCAAGCAACTGGACAGCAAAGGACTTCATCCCTATTACTTTTATTACCCAATAATGAACCCTTTGTTTTGAATTTGTAACAGACAATGTTTTGAAACTTTATGGCCCGGTGTCTTACCCGGGGCACCGTGGCTTCATTTGTGAGGGATTTTGTGTGCCATTTTCATATATCATTAATAAAAGCATTGGAAGTTTTTGCATTTCAAATTTTATGCTCCTTGTCTTTCTTTATTATATATTGCAAAACAGCTATTTTACACACACTCACATATACAGGTCCACATCCACTCTGGATCTCACTGGTAACGACTCTGCTACTGCCAGTTATGACTTCGAAAATCCGATCAACTTAGTCGAAGACGAAGGTGAAGATGATTGCGAAGTGCCTAGCGAACTTGCAAGACTGTTACTCTAAGAAGAGAGAGCCATTCAGCCACATGAAGAGCCAGTGGAAACAGTGAATCTAGGTACTGAAACAGACAAGAAGGAAGTCAAGATCGGTGCAAATCTGGAGCTTAGTGTGAAACAGCGGTTGATTCAGATGCTGCATGACTATGTTGAAATCTTTGCCTGGTCTTACAAAGATATGTCTGGGTTGGATACTGACATCGTGGTTCATCGCCTGCCTACCAAGGAAGACTGCCCTCCCGTAAAATAGAAGGTTCGTCGTATGAGCCCAGAGATGTCCGAGAAAATCAAAGCCGAAGTTATGAAACAATTTGACGCCGGTTTTCTAGCAGTGACTTCTTACCCTCAGTGGGTTGCCAATTTGGTTCCAGTGCCGAAGAAGGATGGTAAGGTCAGAATGTGTGTTGATTACAGGGATTTGAACAGGGCGAGCCCTAAGGACGACTTCCCTCTACCTCACATCGACGTTCTGGTTGACAATACTGCTCAGCACAAGGTGTTCTCCTTTATGGATGGTTTCTCCAGTTATAATCAGATAAAGATGGCTCCCGAAGACATGGAGAAGACCACCTTTGTTACTCAGTGGGGTACCTTTTGTTACAAGGTCATGCCTTTTGGGTTGAAAAATGTTGGGGCAACATATCAGTGTGCCATGGTTGCTTTGTTTCATGACATGATCCATCATGAGATTGAAGTATACGTCGACGATATGATTGCGAGGTCCTAGACTGAGGAGGAACACCTGGACCATCTATAGAAGCTGTTTGATCGGTTGAAGTTATACAAGCTGAGGTTGAACCCGAACAAGTGCACCTTCGGGGTGAGGTCTGGTAAGCTATTGGGTTTCGTCGTGAGTGACAAAGGTATTCAAGTGGACCCTACCAAAGTGAAAGCTATAGAAGAGATGCCAGCTCCCAAGACAGAGAAAGAGGTCAGAGGCTTTCTGGGACGAGTGAACTACATTGCCCGATTCATCTCACACCTAATTGCTACTTGTGAGCCAATCTTCAAGTTACTGAAGAAAGATCAAGTGGTACGTTGGAATGATGAATGCCAAGCCGCTTTCGAAAGAATCAAAGAGTATCTCCAGGAGCCACCCATTCTAATGCCACCAGTTGAAGGGAGACCTCCGATCTTATACTTGACAGTACTTGACAACTCAATGGGGTGTGTGCTGGGGCAGCATGACGAGTCTGGCCGAAAAGAGCATGCTATTTATTACCTTACCAAAAATTTTACCGACTGTGAAACCCGATACTCACTGCTCGAGAAAACTTGTTGCGCTTTGGCATGGGCTGCTCGCCGGCTGAAACAGTATATGTTGACTCACACTACTCTGTTGATTTCAAAGATGGATCCCATTAAGTACATCTTCGAAAAGCCTGCCTTATCCGGAAGAATAGCAAGATGGCAGATGATCTTGACTGAGTATGACATCCAGTACACAACTCAAAAAGCAATCAAGGGAAGTGTATTGGCATACCATTTGGCACATCAGGCAGTGGATGATTACCAGTCTATGAACTTTGAATTTCCAGACGAGAGTATCATGATAGTAACTGATTATGAGACACCTGGACCGGATGAAGGACCTGAGGAAGGATCCTGATGGTCTATGTACTTTGATGGAGCTTCGAACGCTTTGGGTAATGGCATTGGCGTTGTGATCATATCTCCTAGAGGCTCTCATACTCCGTTTACCGCCCGATTATGTTTCAACTGCACCAACAACATGGAGGAGTATGAAGTGTGCATCATGGGTCTTCGAGCTGCAATTGACCTAAGGATTAAGTTTCTGAGTGTCTTCAGAGATTCCGCTCTCGTGATCAGTCAGATCAAAGGTGAGTGGGATATGAAACACCCAAATCTTATTCCTTACAAGGAGTATGTGTTGACGTTGCTTCCCCACTTTGAGGAGATAACCTTTGAACATTTCCCTAGAGAAGAGAATCAGTTGGCGGACGCGTTAGCTATGATTTCTTCTATGTTCAAAGTCAAATGGGACAATGAGGCCCCCCGAATCATTATTTGGAAATTGGATGAACCTGCACATTGCTGTGATCTTGAGACTGAAGAGGTAACAGAAAAGCCCTGGTATCATGAAGTGAAGAGGTACCTTGAAGCTCAGGAATACCCCGAGGGTGCATCTGTTAATGACAAGAAGTTTTTGAGGAGGTTCACGGTGAAGTTCTTCATCAGCAATGATATTCTTTACAAGCGTAACCATGATTCGACCTTACTACGTTGTGTGGATAAGATTGAAGCAGAAAGAATCATGGCAGAGCTGCATGAAGGTACTTTCGGAACCCATTCCAGAGGACATACCATGGCAAAGAAAGTCCTTCAGGCGGGATATTACTGGTCCACAATGGAAGCTGACTGTTATCAACACTCTCGGACATGTCACAAGTGCCAAGTCTATGCTGATAAGGTGCACGTACCTCCAGTTCCTCTAAACGTCTTGACGGCACCTTGGCCTTTTGCAATGTGGGGCATTGATATGATCGGCGAGATCAAACCTACGGCATCCAACGGGCATTGCTTCATCCTTGTAGCTATTGATTACTTTACGAAGTGGGTTGAAGTAGCTTCCTTTGCTACCGTAACCAAGAACGTCGTGGCATGGTTCATTCGGAACAACCTGATTTGTCGATACGGTGTACCAGAAAGGATCATTACGGACAATGGTACCAATCTTAACAACAAGATGATCACTGAGCTCTGCGACCAATTCAAGATACAGCATCATAACTCTTCTCCTTACCGGCCGAAGATGAATGGGGCTGTCGAAGCGGCTAATAAGAACATTAAGAAGATTGTGCAGAAAATAACAGTGACCTACAAAGATTGGCACGAGATGTTACCATTTGCTCTTCATGGGTACCGTACCTCAGCACGGACGTCAACAGGGGCAAAACCCTATTCTTTGGTTTATGGCATGGAGGCAGTCTTGCCTATTGAAGTTCAGATACCCTCGCTTCAGATTATGAAGGATGCAGGTTTGGGCGAAGATGACTGGATTCAGACCCGACTTGACCAACTGAACCTAATCGACGAAAAAAGACTTACTGCTATTTGTCATGGTCAAACGTACCAAAAACGGATGATCAAGGCATTTAACAAGAAAGTTAGACGACAAGAGTATCAAGTTGGGGACCTGGTAATCAAGCGCATTATCTTACCTCAAGGTGATCCCAGGGGCAAATGGACCCCTACTTACGAAGGGCCATTTGTGGTTAAAAACATCTTCTCAGGAGGAGAAATGATTCTAACCACCATGGATGGTGACGACCTTCCTCACCCCGTCAATGCAGACATAGTGAAAAGATACTACGCATAATCTAAGACCCGCTAGGTTGACTGGCCTAGGCAAAAATAAGGGTTTCCCGGCGAACCAAAAGGGTTTGGGCAAAAATAAGGGATGAAAATAAAAAAATCTATACACCCGGCAAGTCGAAAACCTGAAAAGGCGGCTTGGGCAAAAATGGGTATGCCGGTGGACTGAAAACCCGAAAGGGCGGTCCAGGCAAAAGTTAGGGATAAGCGTAACACTTTGTCTCATTGGATCACCCTACATCCAGACTTCGGTATCAACTATTAAGCTCAAGCAGCACTAATCAATTTGATTCATCTTCAACCAGTAGCAAAGTGATGAGATACTTGAAGATATAAAGGCAATAGCAGAGTTGGAATCCAGTGGGATCATTCACATAGCTGTTTTGTTTTTCTTTTCACAAACTGTATAAATTCTATTTGTTCGGCGGCGTTCTCTTACTAGGACGTCAGCCTCTTGTACAAAAGCGCCTATTTACAGGCAAACTTCAAAATCAATACAAATTCATTTTCAGACAAATTTCAAACTGTTTTTCCTTTATCTGTTTTGTTTTGCAAAGAACATCCAATGTTCATTCTTGATATATGAATTTGACGTTAATTGTTGCTCATAAATATTTACATGCGAAACAAAGGACTAATTACGGGTGATATCAGAAACAGGGGCAATAAGAATTGTCCGAGTTGTATGGTTGCTCTGTCCACCAAGGTACAAAGGTAGATTCAGCTGAAGAATATGGCTAAGATACTTTCACTCCCCATAGAATAAGGCAGTAATGGTAGCTCTCCCAGTTGAGACTTGCAGCTATGTACAAATCAACAATACTCTCCCCAAGCAGAGTTAGTCTACCATCAGCCCTAAAAAAGCTTGGTATCCCCAGAAGGTCTTAATATTCCCCAGCGGAGTATAAGAATATTCTCCAGCAAGTATAAAAGTATCCCCGACAGTCTTAAATTTCCTCCACGGAGTATAAGAATGTTCCTCGGCGGAATACAAGATACCCCTAGTGGAGTCGTTTCCCAGCACAGTCTGAAAAGCTTCCCCAACGGAGTTGAATCATCATCCCTAATAGACTCTAGAAGTTTACCCCCAGCGGAGTACAATAAATATCCTCATCCAAATTCAGAAGGTTATCCTCACAAGAGCCTAACTGGGTTATCCTCAGCAACTTGCAACGGAAAGATCATCCCCATCAAAGATTCTTTCTATCCCCAGCAGAGTTCATCATTGAAATCCCCAACAGAGCTTATCAACAGGGATCCCAACGGAGTTTATCATCAAAATCTCAGCAAAGTATCTCTTCCCCACAGAGTAATTCCCCGCCGAGTAATCTCTTCATCAGCTTATTCCCCAACGGAGTTCTTTTCTCCTGCAGGCTTATCTTCGTTCATCATCCCCAGCGGAAACGAAGAACTCTATTCTCCAACAGCTCCGGGATTTATTTTTCTCCAGCTAAAACATCACATTCTCATACATCATAATACATGCATATACGCATCATACGAATACAATCTCATTTATTTTGAGAACATCATTGCCTGATCCATACCATGTATTGCATATGGCTGACCTTTACCTTTCAGGAAAGATGCAGTTAAGTTCCAAGCTTAGTCAAAGATTTGACCAGTTCTTAAATCTCAGTTGAGTTATCCTCGGTTGAATATCAGATAAGGTTCTCAATCTCGACAGTTTCTCTACTTCATAGTGTGGACGAGTACTATAACCTCAGCGGTATACTCCCGGTGAGCACGAGTCAGTTCCTAGATCTTGATGTTTTCCTCCGTCATAGTGTGGACGAGTTCTATAACCTCAACGGTATACTCCCGGTGAGCACGAGACAGTTCCTAGATCTTGATGAAGATGCTTCCCTACGTCATAGTGTGGACGAGTACTATAACCTCAACGGTATACTCCCGATGAGCACGAGTCAGTTCCTAGATCTTGATGTTTTCCTCCGTCATAGTGTGGACGAGATCTATAACCTCAACGGTATACTCCCAATGAGCACGAGATAGTTCCTAGATCTTGATGAAGATGCTTCCCTACGTCATAGTGTGGACGAGTACTATAACCTCAACGGTATACTCTCGGTGAGCACGAGTCAGTTCCTAGATCTTGATGTTTTCCTTCGTCATAGTGTGGATGAGTTCTATAACCTCAACGGTACACTCCCGGTGAGCACGAGGCAGTTCCTAGATCTTGATGAAGATGTTTCCCCCCCAGTTGAATTATGAACAGGTCCTTAAGACTCAGCCGAGGCATTCTCTCAGTTGAAGCACAGGTGAGTTCCTAAATCTCAACAAAAGTTAGACCTCCCCAGCGGAATCTTCTACAACAACAGGTATGCAAGTTCTTGCTAAGGAATCTCTTATGTGATTGACACTCCTGCAGATGGAATCTATAATCCCATCCTCCTACCAACAATATCCAAATGGCATCTGTAAGCCCATTCCCGACATCACAATGCTGATACTACACCATGTGAGTGCAAATTTCTGGGCACTCTAGTGTTCAATTATCTTCCACCTTCGAATCACGAAAGGCTCGAAAGCCAATCTATACCCTCAGGTTTAAGAAAATCGAACAGGGGCAACTGTTGTACCCCAAAATTTTCCCTCCCATATTCCTAAAGATTTTCCAAGAATAATCTCCAAGTTGCCCAAGTTAGCTCAAGGATTGGACAGTCAAATCACCTCCTAAGGCAGTCAAGTCAAAATTAGGGTTTTGTGTTGCATCAAGGTCCTCACATCCAAATGACCCCAAGTTCTCCCCAATGTCCTAACATGTTCTTAAGTTCATCCATGCCAAATTTCAAGCCTTGCAGAGGAAGTTTGGTCAGTCAATTGCTCAAGAGGCCCAAAGATCGAATGTGTTAGGGCAAAAGTCAACTGTGTCCCAAATACAGTCAAACCTCAAGAATTTTTGTCAACATTCTCATTTTGAAAGATAAATCATCATTTGATCAAGGGTTGATCATGATTCATCAAGGATTGCTCAAAATTCATCAAGATTCAAAAGTTGTTAAATTAGGGTTTTGCAGGAAAAGTCAACTCAACTTTGACCAAGCATAACTTTCTCATACTTTATGAGAAATGACCCATCCAAAGCTCATTTTTAAGAGGATGAAATTCCCTACAATCCATCTTCAGACCCCAAGATCAAGAAATGCTCTCACATAAAGTTACAAATTTGGATATTATAGGTTATTTTTGAAAGTCAACAAAAACACCTTTTTTGCCAAAGCTTATAACTTGAGCATGGAGCATCAAAATTAGATTAGAAAAAAAGGGTTGATTATAGGACATCTCAAGGTTTCTAAAAAGTCCAAGAAAACCTCAAAAAGTTCAAAATTGAAGAAGTTATGCATTGTTGAAGTTTGGCATTTTTCCAAAATTGCCAAAAGTCAACTATCCTCAAAACTCCAATTTTTGACAAAAGGGCCCACTTTCTTCCACTTGATTTGGTCTTGACATGCCACACACGTGTCCCATACTTAATTTCATGACCATTCATTTAATTTTCTATTTTATTTTATTTTTATTGATTTAATAATGGAGATTTTCAAAATCAATAATGGTGTTGTTGTTGTTACTGCTTGTGTGCGGGGAAGAGGAAGGGTGAGCTGGCATTTTCAAATTCTCATGACTTGATTTACAATATATTTATTGGGTGATGTTTCATAACTGGATGAAACATCCACCCTAGTGGCGGCGCACGTGTGTTTAAGGCTTACCTATGCTTGGTCCTGGGATCGATCCAGGCGTGGGGCATTTTATTTTATAACATTTTCATTGCATATCTAGTACAAACTAGGCACACGTGCTCATCATGGGCCTCATGTTATAACCTTCAGATCTCAATAGATCTAGATCTAACGCTTCAGATGTGTCCTCCTCATGGTGAACCTCAAAGAACTGTCTTCACCAGATCCAGGTCAGGCGCTTGGGCTCCTTTATTTTGTGTTATACCCCAAAATTTGCCCTCCCATATTCCTCAAGATTTGCCAAGAATAATCTCCAACAGCTCCGGGATTTATTTTCCCCAGCTAAAACATCACATTCTAATACATCATGATACATGCATATACGCATCATACGAATACAATCTCATTTATTTTGAGAACATCATTTCCTGATCCATATTATGCATTGCACATGACTGACCTTTACCTTTCAAGAAAGATGCAGTTAAGTTCCCAGCTTAGTCGAAGATTTGACCAGTTCTTAAATCTCAGTTGAGTTATCCTCGATTGAATTTAAAATAAGGTTCTCAATCTCGACAGTTTCTCTACGTCATAGTGTGGACGAGTACTATAACCTCAACGGTATACTCCCGGTGAGCACGAGTCAGTTCCTAGATCTTGATGTTTTCCTCCGTCATAGTGTGGACGAGTTCTATAACCTCAACGGTATACTCCCGGTGACCACGAGACAGTTCCTAGATCTTGATGAAGATGCTTCCCTACGTCATAGTGTGGACGAGTACTATAACCTCAAAGGTATACTCCCGGTGAGCACGAGTCAGTTCCTAGATCTTGATGTTTTCCTCCGTCATAGTGTGGACGAGTTCTATAACCTCAATGGTATACTCTCGGTGAGCACGAGATAGTTCCTAGATCTTGATGAAGATGCTTCCCTACGTCATAGTGTGGACGAGTAATATAACCTCAACGGTATACTCCCGGTGAGCACGAGTCAGTTCCTAGATCTTGATGTTTTCCCTCGTCATAGTGTGGACGAGTTCTATAACCTCAACGGTACACTCCCGGTGAGCACGAGTCAGTTCCTAGATCTTGATGAAGATGTTTCCCCCCCAGTTGAATTATGAACAGGTCCTTAAGACTCAGCTGAGGCATTCTCTCAGTTGAAGTACAGGTGAGTTCCTAAATCTCAACAAAAGTTAGACCTCCCCAGCGGAATCTTCTACAACAACAAGTATGCAAGTTCTCGCTAAGGAATCTCTTATGCGATCGACACTCCTGCAGATGGAATCTATAAGCCCATCCTCCTACCAACAATCTCCAAATGGCATCTGTAAGCCCATTCCCGACATCACAATGCTGATACTACACCATGTGAGTGCAAATTTCTAGGCACTCTAGTGTTCAATTATCTTCCACCTTCGGATCACGAAAGGATCGAAAGCCAATCTATACCCTCAGGTTTAAGAAAATCGAACAGGGGCAACTGTTGTACCCCAAATCTTTCCCTCCCATATTCCTCAAGATTTGCCAAGAATAATCTCCAAGTTGCCTAAGTTGGCTCAAGGATTGGACAGTCATATCACCTCCTAAGGCAGTCAAGTCAAAATTAGGGTTTTGTGTTGCATCAAGGTCCTCACATCCAAATGAACCCAAGGGCTCCCCAATGTCCTAACATGTTCTTAAGTTCATCCATACCAAATTTCAAGCCTTGCAGAGGAAGTTTGGTCAGTCAATTGCTCAAGAGGCCCAAAGATCGACTATGATAGGGCAAAAGTCAACTGTGTCCCAAATACAGTCAAACCTCAAGAATTTTTGTCAACATTCTCATTTTGAAAGATAAATCATCATTTGATCAAGGTTTGATCATGATTCATCAAGTATTGCTCAAAATTCATCAAGATTCAAAAGTTGCTAAATTAGGGTTTTGTAGGAAAAATCAACTCAACTTTGACCAAGCATAACTTTCTCATACTTTATGAGAAATGACACATACAAAGCTAATTTTTAAGAGGATGCAATTCCATACAATCCATCTTCACACCCCAAGATCAAGAAATGCTCTCACAAAAAGTTACAAATTTGGACATTATAGGTTATTTTTGAAAGTCAACAAAAACACCTTTTTTGCCAAAGCTTATAACTTGAGCATGGAGCATCAAAATGAGATGAGACCAAAAGGGTTGATTATAGGACATCTCAAGGTTTCTAAAAATTCCAAGAACACCTCCGAAAGTTCAAAATTGAAGAAGTTATACATTGTTGAAGTTTGGCATTTTTCCAAAATTGCCAAAAGTCAACTATCCTCAAAACTCCAATTTTTGACAAAAGGGCCCACTTTCTTCCACTTGATTTGGTCTTGAAATGCCACACACGTGTCCCATACTTAATTTCATGACCATTCATTTAATTTTCTATTTTATTTTATTTTTATTGATTTAATTCATTTTAAATCAATATTAAATCAAATAAAATCTAAAAATTGATGTAAATGGATCTTTGTGATTTGTACAACTTGCAATTATCATTATTCACTCAATTAAATCGCATCATGGCTCATTCAAGCATAAAAAATCAGATCTTGCCCATATTTGGAAACATGTTAATGGTGATCAAAGTGCAATCTTGATTCTTCAATACACAAGGATATTGGCCCATGTTTTAACCTAAAATCATTCCATTATATGCAAGCAAGCCTCACAAATCAAAAACACGCACAAAACCTTGCAGAAACGGCCATACCAATTTGAGAAAAAAGCTTGAAAAGGGTGAGATCAAAAACGATATTGGAGGCACTTTCAGACCAAAATCACAACACTACTCTCTTCCTTGGCATCCATTTAAGAAATACCAATCAAAACCAAGTCCTAAGACAGCCTCTGCACATGAAATCGTGAACCACTTTCCTTGCATCTTTTTGCCAATTGGTTTGCACATTCATACTCACCATCCAATTTACATTGATTCTGCATTATTTAATTTGATTTTTGTGGCCTCTAACCCCTTATCCAGAACCTAGGGTTCTTGTGTATGTTTTTAGGCGTTTTGTGTGCAGGTTAAATCGAGGCCAATAATGGCCATGGATGAGTTCATGGGAAGGAGACGAGTGCATTGGCACTCTTAGTTTGCATTTACATGGCCTAGGGAGTATTTTAGAACCATCCCACGAAATTTCCTGCGGATAAAAATCCGCAGGTAACCGAACCAGGTTTTTGTGAAGAAGATGAAGATGTGTCATAGCGTGATTGGCTCATTTGAATATTAGCGCATTTTTCAGGGAATAGTTGTTAGTTTGTTTTATAATATTTAATTGGTATTCCACCAACAGGTTAACATCATGGCTCAGTTGGTAGCGCGCTAGTTGAATTGTCCCTTGGGACCTGGGTTCGAATCCCAGGTCCCCCAAAACGCTTCTTATTATTTTCTTGCATATATTCCAGTGGATTTCCAGGTATGAAGACTACCATACACTTCAAGGATCAGCATGCCAAGTGGCCCATCAGGCAGATCTAGTAACCCAGATTGCACGCCTACCATGGTCTTCAGTCAACAAGCACACATGGGAATCCAAAAAGTCCAACGAGGCTGAAGCTTGATGGGCCTGGAAATTGCAACTCAAACACCTTCTTCAGGCCCAGCACCCCCCCCCCCCCCTGAGTTTGTTTATTTTATTTTTCTTTTTCATTATTTTCTATTTTTTATTTTATTATTATTATTAGTATTTTAATTAACCAATTAACTAATTGACTTTTTTTCATAAAAAATCAGAAAAACAAAAAAATATTTTTTATTTAAATTCCATTAATGATATTATTTATTTTTGTAAATAAAATTAACCAATTAATTTAGTTTTAATTAGGTTCAATTTCAATATATTTTACATTAAATTAAAACCAATATAGAATTAGGTTTTTTTTAAAATATTTTTAACCATTTTTTTTATTTCCTTAATTAAAGTAAAAATTCAAAAAATATTTTCCTTTAATTAATTAATTCCATTATTAATTTAGACTTAATTTTTAATTCAAAAAATAACAAAAAATATGCTTTATTTAATGAAAAAAAGGGTCAAAACCCTAGGACATTCCAATTCAATTTTTCTCGCGCGCATATTATTTTTGATCCATATATTGTAATTGCTCTGAGGATGTAATAGTTTTAACTTAGGACTTTTATTTATCGCTTTTATTTACTTTTCACAATTTAATTTTCAAGGGTTTGTTTTTGGCGATGTAAATACCGGATGCCTTGTAATAGCTTAGCTTTATTTCCCGCAATTTAATTTCCGCAACTATTAACTGTTAGATGTATGAATAATAGGCTATGCATGACAAGATCAATTTTTAACTTAAAATCAACAGTAGCTCACCATGACATGTACAAAGATAATATAACTGAAAAACAATACACTCGCACATGCCACTATTAGGGTACACCTCACTTGGTTGCCTCGAACGTGATCATTGAGTATAGGAAGTTTTAGAGGTCGCTCTCTTGTCCAAAGATCATAAGTTGCCTCGAAACGGTTGCCTCGGATAAAATGATCTAAGACATTAGGGTTACCGCTAAGGCGTCCTAACATTGCTTTAGTGACCACACGTCCCTTAATCGAATTGATCCGAAAACTCCAACAACGATGCTATCTACTCATCAATAATAGGATAGCATTGTCTAAAGGACACTTGTACAATTTAATTCCTTTTTGAGTAGGTAGATGTTCTTAAGTACTTGCTCTTTTGAAAACAAAAACAAAACTTTTCGCACTTACACAACTTTCAAGCAAACACTTTTTTCAAACCCACAAACACAAAGAAAAGCAAACTTTTGAAAACACAATGAGCAAGTACCTAAGAGCCCGTGGATAACCACGGATAGAAAGGGTGCTAACACCTTCCCTTTCTATAATCTACCTCCCGAACCCGAGAAATATCTCAAAAAGGAATTTTTTTGTGCTTTTGTCCTTTCCTTGTTGGATAAAATAAAAGAAGATGGCGACTCTTGCTTACCACGACATTTTGCAAAAACAAAAGCAAAACGCGAACCAGCATTCCAAAACAGTCAGTTCTCATTCCCACCGATCACAGTTGGGCTTAGACTTTTAATTCTTTCTCACCCCCATTTTACTTGTTTGCAGGCCCATTAACTTTCTTTTTTTTAATTAACTATTTTTATTTTCTTAATTAATTTTTATTTAATCACAAAAAATCATAAATCATAAAAATTAGATTTAGTTTTTTTCTTGATTAATTAATTTAATTTTTGATAATTAAGATTAATTTAACTTAATCATATTTTGCTTTTATTTATTAATCAACTAATTAATTAATTAGGATTATGGTTTATTTTTATACTTTAATTATTTTTCTATAACAAAAACAACAAAAAATATTTTTCTTAAAACAATTAGAAATTTTTTTAGGGTTTTAATATCTTTTTCCTTTTCAATCTTCGCGCGTTCGTTTACCTTTTCGAATTATTTTCCAATATTATAACTGTCAATAGTTTGTAATAGATAATTAGGACCTCTTTATATTTTTTCCTCAATTCATGGTTTTTACTCCCCATCTCCGAAGCTATGTAATAGCGTAGGATATTTAATTTCCAAAATTTACTGCTCTCCTTATTTCGGTTAGTTTAATAGGATTGTATGGCAAGATTTAAAACAAAGCGCTAGATAACCATAAATCCAAGGTAAATTAACTGAAATCAAAACACTTTGCACACGCACACCTCTAGGGTGACCCTCACTTGTTGCCTCGAAAAAAACAGTCATGTCCCTTGAGTGTGGGATGTTTTAGCAAAGATCCTCAGTTAAAAGAGCACAGTCCCTCGATGACCCTTTGATGTTGCCTTCGATAAATGATCTTGGTTCCTTACGACAATTGCTAAAGTGTCCTACAAGTTGCCTTCTATGACTGTACAATGACCCACGCCTGTCCCTCACATCCAATGATAGGGCTTCCTACTAACTAATGGTAGGGTAGCACTATCTAAAGGAGGAGGAAAAGAACAAAGACTTTTTGAGTAGGTAGAACACTCATAGTCGCTTGCTCATAAACTTTTCAAAACAAAACATCTTTTCACAAAACAACACTTTCTTTCCCAAATATTCAAAATAAACATTTTGTATACATTTTCAATGATACGAGAATCATTACAAAATTGTCGCACTTAGGCATTTTCAAAATATTTTCAAACATACACAAACACAAAGCATTTAAAAAGTGAGCTAGCGATTAAGAGCCCATAGATAATACGGATGAAAAGGGTGTTAACACATTCCTTTTTCATAACCTACCCCCCTTACTCCAAAAATTCTCAAAGGTCTTTCCTGTTCTTTTCACCCTTTCCTTTGTTGGATAAAAGAAAAGTCAGTGGCGACTCTTGTTATCTGCAATATTTGCGATAAAATGCAAAACCTAAAAGTCAATTCTCCCACCGTATTACAGTGAGGTTATTACTTGGGTTGTGTTTCACAGGGAGTTCCTGGTGAAGTATTACCCAAAATATATCTGTGGAAAGAAGGAGATTAAATTTCTGGAACTGAAACAGGGAGAATTGTCAGTGACCGAATATGCTGTCAAGTTCGTGGAATTGGAAAACTTTTATCCTCATTACAGCAAGGAGACTGCTGAATTTTCAAAGTGCCTTAAGTTTTAAAATAAACTGCACTCAGAGATCAAGAAGGCCATTGGGTATCAGCGGATCTGAAAGTTTCCAGACTTGGTGAGCAGCTGCAGGATTTATGAAGAAGATGGTAAGGCTCACTACAAGAGTGTCACTAAAAAGAGAGGCAATCAACAACAGTATCATGGGAAGCCTTATAGTGCTCCAGCCAAAAAAGGTAAACAGAGAATTGTTGATGGTAAGAGGACTAATAGGGGAGGTGCTCCTATCGGTGTCATATGTTACAAATGAGGAAGACCTAGTCATCGAAGTAATGCATATATTGGGGAAGTGAATAGGTGTTTTCGTTATGGTAAGGTTGGACATGAAATAGCTGATTGCCAACACAAAGAGGCAATATGTTTCAATTATGGCGAAGAAGGACATATCAGCATTCAATGTCAGAAATCGAAGCAAGCTGGCCGGTGGAAAGGTGTTTGCTTTAGCTGGGACTCAAACATCCAGTGGAGACCGCTTGATTAGAGGTATATGTTTCATTAATAGTATTCCTTTAATTACTATTATTGATACTATTTCTATGCAATGTTTTATTGCTGCTGATTGTGCTCAAAAGTTGGGTCTTGTGTTATCGTCTATGAATGGAGAAATGGTTATCGACACTCCAGCTAAGGGATCAGTGACTACTTATCTAGTATGATTGAAGTGTCCTTTGTCCATATATTATATAGATTTTGTTGTTGATCTAGCTTGTTTACTTCTAAGTGGTCTGGATGTAATTTTGGGTATGAATTGATTGGAATATAACTACGTTCATATTAACTGTTACAACAAACCGGTTCAGTTTTCTACTCCTGATGAGGAAGGGGAAACTGGTTTCTTATCTACTAGACAATTGAATGAGTTGATTCAGGATCAAGCTTAGGTATTTTCGTTGATGGTGTCTTTATCTATTGAGAATCAGGCTGTGATTGATGAGTTGTAGGTAGTATGTAATTTCCCTGAAGTTTTTCCAGATGATATTCAAGATGTGCCGCCAGAAAGAAAAGTGGAATTTTCAATTGATCTTGTACCTAGTACCAGACCCGTTTCTATGGCACCATACAGGATGTCAGCGTCTGAATCATCAGAGTTGAAGAAACAATTAGAAGAATTGCTTAAAAATAAGTTTGTGAGGCCAAGTGTATTTCCTTGGGGAGCTCTGGTGTTGATTGTAAAGAAGAAAGATGGTAGTATGAGATTGTGCGTTGATTATCGACAGATGAATAAAGTGACAATAAAAAACAAGTATACACTTCCAAGAATATACAACTTGATGGATCAACTGGTGTATGCACGTGTGTTTAGCAAGATAAATTTAAGATCGGGTTATCACCAAATTCGAGTAAAGGACGAAGACATTCAGAAGACAACTTTCAGAACTCGGTATGGAAATTATGAATATTATGTGATGCCTTCAGTGTTACTAACGCGCAGGGAGTATTTATGGAGTATATGAATCACATCTTTCACACTTATTTGGATCGGTTTGTGGTGGTATTCATTGACGATATCTTGATATATTCCAAATCGGAAGAAGAACATGTTGACCATTTGTGAATTGTATTGAAAGTGTTAAAAGAGGAGAGGTTATATGCCAAGTTGTCAAAATGTGAGTTCTGGTTAACAAAAGTCAGTTTTCTTGGTCATGTTATTTCAGGTGATGGAATTGTTGTAGATCCATCCAAAGTGGACACAGTGTTACAGTGGGAAGCACCAAAATTAGTTATGGAGATTAGAAACTTTCTGGGTTTGGCTGGATATTATAGAAGGTTTATTGTAGGTTTTTCTAAGTTAGCACTTTCGTTAATTCAGTTGACTTGTAAAGGCTGAACATTCGTATGGGACATCCAATATGAAGAAAGTTTTATTGAGCTAAATAAGAGATTGACAACGACTCCAATTTTAATATTACCTAATCCCGAAGAACTGTTTGTTGTGTATTGTGATGCTTTTAAATTGGGTTTAGGTGGTGTGCATATGCATAATGATAAAGTAGTAGCGTATGTGTCAAGGAAATTGAGGATTCATGAAAGGAATTACCCTACTCATGATCTAGGACTGGTTGTGGTGGTGTTTGTGTTAAAGATTTGGAGGCATTACCTTTATGGTTCCAGATTTGAAGTTTTTAGTTCACAAGAGCTAAAAGTATTTGTTTGATCAGAAGGAATTGAACATGAGGCAAACGAGGTGGTTAGAGTTATTGAAGGATTATGACTTTGGATTTAATTACCACCCTAGTAAAGCTAATGTTATAGCCAATGATATGAGTCGAAAGAATTTACATATGTCTGCTATGATGATTACAGGATTAGAGTTGATCGAGCAATTCAGATACATGAGTTTAGTTTGTGAAGTGATACCGCAAAGTGTGATGTTGGGAATGTTAAAGATTAATAACTATTTCTTGGATAATATTAAAGAGGCTCAGGAGTTAGATGTGAAGTTGGTAGACATAATGGTTGTAAATAGCCAATCTGAGGACGGTGATTTTAAAGCAGATGTCCAAGGTGTGTTAAGATTCCAAGGCAGAATTTGTATTCTTGATGATGCGGAGATGAAAAATATGATTCTAGAAGGAAGTAATAGAAGTAGTTTGAGTATTCATCTTGGGGCTACTAAGATGTATCATGACTTAAATAAGTTATTTTGGTGGTCCAGACTAAAACAAAATGTAGCGCGATTCGTGTATGCATGTTTGACTTGTCAGAAGTCGGAAGTCTAACATCAGAAACCTGCGGGATTGTTGGAACCATTAGATATTAAAGAATGGAAGTGGGATATTATATCAATGGACTTTGTGACGGGGCTGACAAGTACTCCAAGAGGACATGATACGATTTTGGGGATTGTTAATAGGCTAACAAAATCAGCTCATTTCATTCCGATTAATATCAGTTTTCATGTGCTGAAGTTGGCATAGATTTATATCCGCATAATTGTGAAGTTACACAATGTTCCATCAAGTGTTGTATCTGATAGAGATCTGAGTTTTAATTTTGATTTTTGGAAGAGTCTGCAAGGCACGTTGGGTTCTAAGTTGTGATTGAGTTTTGCATATCATCCAGACATATGGTCAGTCAGAAAGGACTATTCAGTCGTTAGAGGATTTGTTGAGAGCTTGTGTTCTTGAGCAGGGAGGTACATGGGATAATTATCTTCCACTGATTGAGTTCACTTATAACAATAGCTTCCATTCTAGTATTGGAATGGCACCTTTCGAAGCATTATATGGTCGAAGGTGCAGAACGCCTTTATGTTGGTATGAATCTAGTGAAAGTGTAGTGCTTGGACCTAAAATTCTGTGAGAAACTACGGAGAAAGTGAAATTAATTAGAGAAAAGATGAAGGCTTCGCAGAGTAGGAAAAAGAGTTGCCATGATAAGAGGAGGAAGGATCTTGAGTTTCAAGAGAGAGACCATGTATTCTTGAGAGTATCATCGGTAACCGGTGTAGGTCATGCTCTAAAGTCAAGGAAGTTAACTCCTCGGTTTATTGGCATGTATTAAATTTCAGGAAAAAGTGGGGACTATTGGGTATAGAATGGCCTTGCCACCTAATCTGTCAAATTTGCATGATTTGTTTCATGTGTCCCAACTCCAAAAGTATATTTCATATCTGTCACATGTAGTTATGATGGATGATGTACAAGTGTGGGATGATCTTACTGTTGAAACCGTACCTATGAGGATCGAGGATCATGAAATAAAGAAGCTGAGGGGCAAAGAGATTTATCTAGTGAAAGTAGTTTAGGGAGGAGCTGCTGGAGAGAATGTGACGTGGGAATTAGAGAGCAAGATGTGAGAGACTTATCCAGAGTTATTCGCCCCAGGTAATTTTTTAGGACGAAAACATTCTAAGTGGGGGAGAGTTGTAACACCCCGATTTAGTTAGAATTATTTTATTTAAAATAATTAGATGATGTGATGTGATATTATGCGTTGGTGAATTTTATGATATATTGTGATGAAATTTTTAGGAATTAGATGTTTTGGAAATTATTTAAGTTAAGGGATAGGGAAATATGACGCAAAAGGGTAGAAACATAAGGGTGTGAGGAATAAATAAGTTATTAGCATTACTTGGATTAAATGATTGACTTATTATTTTATAATAACTAAATGGAATTATTAGTAGAATAATAGAATTAGTGTTATTTTATAATAATTTAATTAGGAAGACTAAGGTTATTGTTGGAATATAATAGAGTGGGAATAGAGAATTAGAATTAGAACTTAAGAACGGAAAGAAGGGTAGAAGTGAGAAGAAGAGAAATAACACTAGGAGTCTAGAACAAGAAGCTTCACCGTAGGAATCAAGAAATGGAAAAATCTAAGGTAAGGGTGGATTCCGACTCTCTAATAGGTGGTATAATTATGAGTAGATAATGACATTGAATGTTAGGTTTTAGGATAAATTGTTGTGAAATTAATTGTTGAATTTGATTGTGAATGATGAAATTGATGTGATGTTTGTGTTAGAATTATTAGATATGATGTGTGTTGATTACTACATGATTTTACATGTTTTAGTATGTTTTCAAAAATGATTTTTGGGTGGAAGAAGTGAAATCTCGTAGCAGAAAAAATTAATGATTTTTGGGCTCTGGTTCAGCAGTAACCGGTTACTAGGATTGAGTAATCGACTACCTTTTGCAATTTTGGAAAATATTGCGCCTGTTTTGTGTGCAAAAACCGGTTACTGGTATTGAGGTAACCGGTTACCGCTGAAGGTTTTTGCGTGATTTGTTACTGTTTCGTACAGTAATCGGTTATTGTATGGGAGTAACCGGTTACCACTGTGTTGGACATAATTTTTGTAAAATTGAAAACTCTATAACTTTTGACTCGGATGTTCGTTTGACACGCCGTTTGGACCGTTGGAAAAATAAAAATATTTTCTACAATGTGATATTCATTTTGATGGAAGTAGACTAATATTTTATAAAAAATTAATTATGATGTGTGTGTATGTTATATGTGTCGTAATGCTAAATGTCATGATTGAATGCATCGGTTTTGTATAGAGGTTGTATGAAGGATTTGCAGGTTGTATTGCAATATGACGATGTTGTTGTAGGCCTGAATGGCATAATAATGAGGATTAAAGTCATGTATTTGCATATTTGTGTTGTTGCATGTTGCATACATGCATCGTTGAGGGCTTAATCCCTGTTGTTGGCCTAGATTGACAAAAATATTGAAGGCTTATGCCTTGGCATGTAATGGAAAATGTTGAGGGCTTATTCTCTGGCCTTATATGGCAATCTTTGAGAGGGCTTATGCCCTGATAGTACCACATTCATCTTGCATTAGTGTCATTCGCATTGCATCTGTTGAATTGTTGATATACTGGGAAGTTGAGTTGTATGTTTGATTCATGTTGTATGATGGGTGATGATAATTAAGTATGTATCCGTGTAATTGTTATGAACTATAATTGATGATTGTTGAACCTGGAATCTTGCATGATATATTTATTTTATACTCACGATTATATAACTTATTATATTGTTGTGATATCTCACTCCTTCTGTTTGAATATTACCTCTATGTTGGTAACGTCCAGGTAATCCGCCATAGACAAGGTTATTCGTCATTTATTTTTGAGTCGGTGTTATGCTCTGATAAGTAACACCTGGGAGATGAACGCTTGATTCTTTGCTTAGTTGTAGTTTTTATTTGAAGAATTGTGGGAGTATTATAAACTCTCTTTATTTGATTTAAAACATTGTTTTATGATGAGTTGATAATGTTGAAGATAATTATGATTTTCTCTGTTGCATTAATAAAGTTGAAGTTTGAGAACCATGATAAAATTGTTTTCGGTTCATCCGAAGTGTGTTATGTATCTGTTTAATTATACTTGAGCATGTTTTAATATGCTGGAAGATGTAACATCCTATTGTCGGTGTTTGATTTAGAAATTAATTTACTCTGATTTTTATTTAATTACTGATGGGGAATAGGGTGTTACACTCTACAGGATCAATCAACAAAAGATAAGAAATGCAAAGGAAATTGGTTCGACAACAAAGGTAGAGGTGGCTACAACAATTAAACTAGTAGAGGAAACCAACACGAATAAAACATGTAGAATCAGAGAAGACCATACCAAGGAAAACCAAGAGGTGGTGTTTTAAATAGAGGAACAAGTGGTGGTTGAAAACCTGACAAGAGTCACATTTAGTGTTACAATTGTCAGAAGTATGGTCATTATTCTAGTGATTGTTCAGAAAAGCGAAAGAATCAAGAAAGTGATGCATAGTTTGCAAAACATTAAGAATAAGAGGAAGAAGAAGAGATTATACTTATGGTCACAACAAAAGATGAATATAGATTCAAGGACCAATGGTACTTGGATATAGGATGCTCATCACACATGTCTGGAAGGAAAGATTGGTTTGTCAACATAAAACCCTCAATGAAGAACATGGTGAAATTCGCAAATGACAATACCCTAACAGATGAAGGTATTAGTGATGTTATGATTTTGAGGAAAGATGGCAAGAGGTCAATAATTTCAAATGTGTTATACATACCAGGCATGAAGATAAATTTTCTCAGCATAGGGCAATTGGTCGAAAAGAACTACAAAGTGTCGATCGAAGACAAGATGATGAGAGTCGTCGATGCAAATGGAAGATTAATCATGAAGGCTCTAATGTCTCAAAATAGGATCTTAAAGATTGAACTAAACGTGATGGAGCCCAAATGCCTTCCGACTGCAACTAACAGAGATGAATAAATATGACACTATCGACTAGGCCATCTCAACTTGAGAGACATCAGAGATTTGAAAAGAAGAAATATGGTTTCAGGATTACTAAAAATTGACATTCCCAACGAGGTATGTGAGGAATGTGTGCAGGCGAAGCAGCACAAGAATAGTTTTAGCAAGGATGCAGGAAGCAAGTCGAAGGCTATTCTTGAAGTCATATATTGTGATGTATGTGGACCAATTCAGGTGGAATGGAATGGAGGTAACAAATACTTTGTCACATTCATAGATGATTTTAGTCGAAAACTATGGACTTACCTTATCAAGAAGAAAAGTGAAGTGATCGAGGTATTTACCAAGTTTAAATCTATGGTCGAAAGGCAAACTGGTCGAAAGCTCAAAGTTTTGAGAACAGATGGTGGTGGAGAGTTTGTTTCGAAAGAATTCGACAAGCTATATGAAAAAGAAGGGATTTTGCATGAGGTGGTGCTACCCTATATTCCACAGCAGAATGGAACTGTGCTGGAGCGGTAAACCGGCAAGAAAAAGTAATTATTTTTATAGGATATATCATATCGTCTCTACAAGTATTAGTACTACTGAATTGTCGTTCAAAAAATCTTTCGCGTTAATGAGTTTGGGTTTGAATGGGTTAGTTTGTATGGAAAGGGTAAAAACTATTAACACAAAAAAATTCATTCTTCAAAGGGGAAACTTATCAAGCGTGCATATAATCCACTCCTCACAAACTTAAACCTATCAACCAGTCATACTCATCCTCTAATACTCATCAATGTTATCATGTATCAAACATAACACCCACTGTATCACCTCGGTGGCGATCTCTCAACCAACCTCATTAATAGAGATGTCAAATGTGTTACTCGTGTCGACGATCTCTCAGAATGACACAACCAATATAGAGGCATCAATCACAGACACCCAAGTGAATAATAGTGCTAAATCTATCTCTAGAATACAGACAAGATTAGATAATCACCCTAGATAAGAATTCGAGCAGTATATGTCTATAACAACCCAAACTCCGAGCACAAAGCAAAAATCAAGGATAATCATCGACAAAGATTTGTAAAGCAAGTTTTATACAACGTCATAGGCGAAAAATATACATTAGTTCAAAGTAAATACATATACAAACTCAACAGATAAAGAATACACAAAAATAAAGATAAATGAACCACAAATCTACCGGTTTGTCAGCACCGATCGAAGAGCAATCCACCCCAGATCATCCGTGTGCAAGCTTCATAGTTGTTTTCTAAGCTATCCTAGGGAAAAATGAGGGTTAATGAATTTGGGAGATAAAACTATCCCCAAACCCATCATTAAAAAATGAAATGGAAATGAAAATATATATACAAAATTTTGTTCCGTACGCATCGCCTGGTGCTGGAATGCGTCGTCCAGCGGTGGTATTTTATTACACCACCCAGTCTGTGCCATGTACGCAACTGGGGAAAATATCTACTCTCGCGCGGAAAAGGGAAGCTTCACCCGATGACACATTTATTCCTCACCCGGTGACATGACAGTGATGGAAAATTATCAACTCCTCTTGCCCCTCTATTGCCCGGCAACACAGACACAATGGCCTCTCTCCCCATCATCACCTGATGCTGGACACAAGGACAACAACTTTTGTTGCTTTCTCTACACAACTCCAACAGCTTTTCTTATTTTGCCTTATTCCTTTATTGATCAAATGCACATCTTGGAGCTCTATTTGGACTTTGTTCTCAATGCTTCAATAATGCTTGAATACCTACAAAATAATGGAAAGATTAATCAACCGATACATTATGTACACAAAACTTAAATATAACAAGCTAAACATATTTACACACAATGTCGAGAATTATTCAAAAAATATTAACAAAAGCATTGATAAGTGTAACAAAACATATATACAAAATAACTACAATTTGCACTTATCAAACTCTCCCCAACTTGAACTTGTTTGTCCTCAAACAAGGTCAAACAAACTTAAAGAAGCAAAAGTAATCAACTAAATCATGAATCAACAAGTTTTAAAACCGAAAACAAATGTATGGTTCAAACAAAAACGCACACATAAAGTACATACTTACCACTATCCTACAACAGAAACATGTAAACGAAACGAATCCTAAGTACAAAAATCATACAAAATATTCTAAAACAAAATAAGCTTAATCAGGAATCACACCTAGTAAAAATTCATTGGTAGATGAAGAACACACAAAGGTGAGGATTTGACACTCATCCAACAATCTTGCAAACAAAAGACTAAATTATGCATTCAACCAAAAATTCATATTGAAAATATAAAGGCAAGAATCTCAAGGGCTTTTAAAGATTGTAATGTGGCTCAGTTAACAAACAAGGGATAAGTCCTAAAGCTAATCAAAACAAAAACTTGCATAAACCTAAGCGGGTGATCAATTCACCAAAGACTCAAGCAACACAATTTCAATCAAACTTCTTTCAAATTTCAAATTTTCAAACCAAAACACCATACTTATTAGCACAATTATTTGATACTCTTTTTGTTTTTCTTTTTTTCAAAGATTTTTCAATTTTTCTTTCTTTTTATAATCTTTCTTTTTCTCTTTCTCCTTTATTTATCTTTACAAAACCTCATAGCAATCAACTCATAAGCAAGCAAACAATTCTCTCCTCAACTTGAATTCAATGAACATTAATGTGAATACTCCATACTTTCTAAGGCAAGGTAAAAATTCAAACCAAAAACATTGGTTGAGGATTCAAGAAAACAAAGAATCAACATTCATCCAAAAAGGAAAACCAAACACTCATAGACAAGCATTTAGTTCAAAAACAATATGCACATTGACAAAAAGGCTCAAAAGGGGTTAACAAAAGTTCACACACTCACAAAGTGAATTGACTATTTGGCTAGGTAGTTGTGCTAAAAATGAAACAAAATGTCTTGATCACTTTCATGCTTTCATACAATCAACACAAACAAAATATTAAACATGATAAAGTCCAGTTAAAATAAGAATTATTGGTCTCCAGCATATATGAACAATGGAAAGGTTCCTCGCATTTGGGGGTAAAAAGGGAACTAAAGTGATTCAATCAAAAAGTAAGCAATACAAAAAGAATTAATGGTATAGTAATTATACAAATGAAAAGTTTCCTAAACATGTATGCTATAGAAAGTGATAAACGAGTACCTGGCGTGTACCAATATTCAAAAACTATATCATTACCATACATCCTTAAGTTGAAACACTCAAAATAGGAAAATAACCAAACTCAACCTCAAGCTATCGAACCAAAATTTGAGTCCAAACAACTACAAAAGAATTAACACAACTAAAAAACCGGGTGGAATTGAATTAAACAAGTTAAAAAATGAAGATTTGAGATTTTAGACATGTCCAATTTCAACTTGTTTAAGAAAAAATCACCATACTACTTAAACTAAAAAAATGAAACACAATAAAACATGCTTGTTTTACGTCATAAGTTAGACACTTGATATATACAAACCAACATCTGTATCATACGTATGCAAGCTTCATAGTTGTTTTCTAAGCTAATCCTAGAGAAAAATGAGGGTTGCTAAATTTGGGAGCTAAAACTATCCCCAAACCCATCACTAACAAATGAAACGGAAAAGAAAATATATATAAAATTTTGTTCCGAACGCATCGCCCGACGCTGAAATTACGTTGCCTGATGATGGTATTTTTCTACACCACCAATTTTGCGCCATGTATGCAACTGAGAAAAAATATCTACTCTCGCCCGGCGAAGGGAAGCTTCGCCTGACGACACCTTTATTCCTCACCCGACGACACAACAGCGAAGCAACTGGAAAATTATCAACTCCTCTCGCCCCTCCTTCTCCCGGCAACACAGACGTGATGGCCTCTCGCTCCATCATCGCCCAATGCTGGACACCAGAACAACAACTTTTGTTGCTTTCTTTGCACAACTCCAATGTCTTTTCTTCTTTTGCCTTATTCCTTTATTGATCAAATACACATCTTGGAGCTCCATTTGGAATTTATTCTCAATGCTCCCATAATGTTTGAAAATACCTACAAAAAGAATGGAAAAACTATCAAAAGGTACATTATGTACACAAAACTCAAATATACACAAGCTAAACATATTTACATACAAAGTCGAGAATTATTCACAAAATATTAACAAAAGCAATTATAAGTGAAACAAAACATATATACAAAAATAACTATAATTTGAACTTATCAAACTGCAAAAATAAAGAATCGAACCATCATGAATATGGTAAGAAGTATGTTGAAAGGCAAGCATTTACCTAAAGAGTTTTGGGGTGAAGTTGTGTCGCCTGCAACATATATTTTGAGAAGATATCCGATGAAGAAGCTAGAAGAAATTACTCTAGAAGAATGTTGGTATGGTGTGAATCCTATCTTGAGTCACCTGAAATAATTTAGATTGATAGCATATAGACATGTGCCGGATCAGTTGAGAAGAATACTTGATGACAAGTCGAGTCAGATGATCCTAGTAGGATATCATTCGACAGGAAGTTACTAGTTATTTGATCCAATGAACAAGCAGATTGTGATCAGCAGGGATGTGATCATAGATGAGCTTAAATAATTGGATTAGATTTAAAACATCGAGAAAGATTTAGTGAGAATCCTACTTGAAGAACCAGAAAATCAAGTCGAAAGAGAAGTTCGACAAGAGGAAGAAGTTAGAGATCAACCAAGTACAAGCAGACCTCAAAGAACAAGACACGTTCCTAAAAGGTTGCAAGATTGTGTGATTACATCATATGATATGGTCGATAACGAAGGTGAGCTGGAACATTATGCTTGTTATGCAGATGTTGAACTTGTAAATATAGCTAAAGCATTGAAGGATTCGAAGTAGGTGAAAGCTATGAATGAAGAAGTGAAGTCCATCGAAGACAACAACACTTAGTCACTGGTCGAATTGCCTCAAGGCAAGAAGGAAATTGATGTCAAGTGGGTATACAAAGTAAATATGAATCCCAAATGGGAAGTAACTCAATACAAAGCAAAGCTTGTGGCGAAAGGATTTCTACAAAAGGAAGGAATCGACTTTGATGAAGTTTTTGCACATGTGGCTAAAATCGAAATAATCATGTTGGTTGTTGGTCTTGCAGAAATAAACAATTGGCACATATGTTAGATGGATATGAAGTGTGAATTCCTAAATGGACCTTTAGAGGAAGAAGTTTATGTTAAACAACCAATTGGGTTTGTGAAACATGACGAAGAGAGAAAGGTGTACAGGCTGCATAAATCCATGTATGGATTGGAACAAGCTCCAAGAGCTTGGAATAAGAAGATTTATAGTTTCCTAAGGAAGAAGGAATTTGTGAAGTGCACAACTGAACATGAAGTATATGTAAGAGGAAGCAATAGTGAATTGCTTATACCATGTCTCTATATCGATGACTTGTAAATAACAGGTAGCTGCAAGAAGGAGATCGAAGACTTCAAAGGTGATCTCAGCAAGGAATTCAAAATGTATGACCTGGCTGACATTTCATATTTTCCTGGCATCGAATTCTACAAGAGTAGTAGAGGTTTGATGATGCATAAAAGAAGATATGCAAGTGAAATTCTCAATAGATTTGAGATGGAAGAATGCAACTCGACTTCCACACCTGCAGAACCAAGACTGCAACTGTCGAAAGATTCAGAAGAAGATGATGCTGACCTAACCCAATGCAGAAGACTTATTGGGTCATTAAGATACATTTATCATACGAGGCCTCACTTAGCATACAGTGTGGGTATGGTATGTAGATTCATGTAAAAGCCAAGGGTATCACACCTAGCAGCAACGAAAAGGATACTGAGGTATCTGAAAGGAACTCTTGACTATGGTATTTTTTTCCTGCATCTGATAAAGGAGAAGAATACAAGTTAGTGAGGTACACTAATTCGAGTTGGTGTAGTGACGATGAGGATCGAAAATCCACAGCAGGATATGTGTTTATGCTAGGTGGTGCACCAGTTGCTTGGAGTTCGAGAAAGGAACCAGTAATGACATTATAATCGTGCAAAGCATAGTACATAATTGCTTCTCTTTGTTCATGTCAAGCAACATGTATGGTGAACTTGGTCGAAGAGATAACATGTAAAGATCATGGAGCAATTACGATGAAGATCGACATCATGTCAGCTATTAACCTGGAGAAGAACCCGATAGAACATGGTCAAAGCAAGCACATCGAAATAAGGTTCCACTATCTTCGAGAGCATGTAGCAGATGGGAAAATGAACTCGGAACATTGTAGAACTGAGAATTAGATTTCAGACATCATGACGAAGGGAATGAAAATCAAAGTATTCAGAAGACTAAGAGTTATGACGAATATAGATAGCTTAGACACAATGAATTAGTTGGTGTGCAGAAATTATAATACCTTGTGTCGAAGCAGCTTGCTCGACAGAAAACAAGGAAGTGTCGAAAAGAGTCTATCAAAGTGTGGAAGCAGTTTGTTAAGCACATATCTGATTTAGGTCTAAAATAGATAGATTTGATTTAGTTCCAAAATAGGTATTTTTGGGCTTTTTTAGTTTTGGGCTTTGGCTTAGAGAGAAAGCTAACCTAAATCTATAAATAGAGGGAGTAATCCCTATTTTTGTAATTAAGTTGTATTCACAGAATTTGCAGTTGCAAGTGAATAATAAAATTTTCCACAGTTTGTGGACAGAGAGAAACTCTGCAGAAAATTATTGTCTTCTCTTTCTTTCATATTTTTCATCGTTATTGTGTGGTGATAACAATCTTGTTCGTCAAGATTGATAGAAATTCATCATAGGTTTTGGTAGATTTCTAACAACATTAAGGATTATGATAGATAGGGGTCTCTATGAGTTATTCCACTACACTTTTCTCATTGAGTCTGGTTAACTTCACCATAGGATGATCGGACATACACTTTTATGGCGTGTAAGTGGAATATATTATGTTGAAGCAGTTTGCGTGAAAGTTTCACCTAAGGGTTGTTTAACATGTTATACTATCATGTAATCATGTGTTCCAATTATTAGTTGGATATTGCTGATAAACTATTATATCTGTTTACGAACCATATTAAGATGTGTTTGTGTGTTTATGAACCATGTTATGATTTATTTGGCTGCATTTTTTAATAGTGATTTATTGAGTTATGTGACATCAAGTTACATGTTTTCATACAATGTGAATATCCTTTAGATGCTTAAGTCTTAGTTACGTTGCGTGAATGACACACAAGTAATTACAAATAAAGACTTGAGTTAATAATCGACAAGAGACCCCTTTAGAATCGAATGAGCTCATAGGATATAAAAACTCATTGAGATTATCATCTTACCTCATTATTATTATTATTATTATTATTATTATTATTATTATTATTATTATTATTATTATTATTATTATTATTATTATTATTATTATTATTATTATTATTATTATTATTATTATTATTATTATTATTATTATTATTATTATTATTATTATTATTATTATTATTATCATTGTTATGATTATTATTATTATTCAGGTAGTCCTCTGTAGGTTAAAAGCAAGAGGAAGCTTGTTGATGATGTTTCGAAGACTTTGTGATCATGATCTTCCGCTGTAGATTATTATGTAACTGTAGAGGTTGTACATAGATCTTAGTTTTTAATTAGACACTTTTATATAACATGTGTCATATTGTATATTATTCTTTTAGACATGGGTACATAATAATATCGTTAAACACTTGTGTTGTATTAGTACCAACTAATATTACATATAATATATTTTCTAGATGTATAGTATATGAGGTGTTTCAATCGATATCTTAATTTTATAAGATGTCGATGATGACTATAAAAAGTCAGATAAACGTGATACCACATGATTCACATTAAAGTGTTTTTTTAAAAATGTTTTTTAATATTTTTAGAGAGGATTAAAAAACTCTCTTGTACCATTCTCAAAAGATTAAAAAAATAGATAAATATTTTTTTTAATAAAGAAAAAATAAACAAAAATAAATTAAAAAATGACATAAAAAACTAAAAATGTAATTTTATCTAGAAACTCAGTCTCCCTAAAAACCCTGTTAGGTTGTAGGTGAATAGGTCTAGCATTCCCAAATTCCACACTTTTTCTCTCTAATTTTAGATTGACCATACAATTCTAAGCACTAATGTTTGTGAGAATTTGAGAAATAAGGACACCGCCCCATAATTTATGAAGTGAAAGGAATCTAAACTTCAAAGTGACATGCATCAACTTCAAGTGTCAAAAAATAAAAGTTTGTGTGAAAAGACTTTCAAAGTGGGATCAATAATTGCCATCCTTCAATTTCATTCAGTTAATCTAGCCTCATGAGAATGACTCAAGTTAGTCCAAACAAAATTCAAAGTTTCGAAAAATCATCCATAGATTAAATCATGACCTAACTAGAAATTAATGATTTGGTATAAGAAACTTCTAATGGACCAATCCATATAACCAATGCACTATGACTTAAGGATAATAAATAGGAGCATAAATAGGTTATATACATGTATATTTTTCGAGTGATTGTATTAATATATTATAAAAAGGTTATTTTATATTTAAGCTGGTATACTAAAGTAATTAATTTTCATCCTAATAGTTAAAATGAAATTTTAGAAATTTAATTTATACATAATATTATATTTAAATTCTAATTTATTATAATAAATTTAAATACGCAAAAAAGTGAATCTAAATTGATATAATATACATTATTAAAAATGTTAACAAATTTATAATTAATTAAAAATATTAAATTTCATATAATAATGATAATATAAAAATATTATTATATTTATTTAATTAGATCAATTTGATAAAACTAAAAAATTTATATCAAATATAATCTAATCTATTTAATTAAATAAAATTTTACAAAAATTCAAGTCTTTTTTATTTGTCAAAAAAGTTAAGATAGACAATTTTATAAACACTGATTTCTCAAACTCGAAAAATTATAAGACTTGAATTTTTAAAAATTCATAATTTTGAGGACTTTGTTGATTCGACTAAAAAAAGTCAATTAAAAATTAGGACTATTTCGTATGGACTCTAGATAGTTCGTAAGATTTATATAACTATAAATTTAATAAATTATAATATGTTTATATTATCTCACTCTAAAACAAAAAATTTATATTTCTCACCTTATCAAATTATATTTCTATTTTATTTAATTTTTTATTTCAAATATTATATATTAATATAATTAAATTAATATTCAATCATTTTGTATTTTATATAACAAAAAATTTATATTATATTAATTTTTCTTAGATTAAATATAGTATTTAAAAATACATTATATTTAAAATAATATAAATTTTTTTATCATATTTATAATAAATAATATAAAATAATGTTAGCTTGCGTCAAAATCTTCACCAACAACCATTGGAATCATCATTCTAAACTTTGAAAATAACTCAAACAAATTGACTACTTAGTGCTTTTGTAACTCCCATATTTTTGGGACTTACTACGAGACTTCACAAAGGATTGGTTGGGTCCACTTTTCAAATTTTTGAAGTCACTTCTAAGGCAATGAATATATGAGGTTGATTTTGACACCATTCATTATCATCATATCCAATTGAATTTCTTTACTTTTTATTTTATTTTTGCGGCTGATTTAACCATTTTACACGTGAGATTTTGTGTATGTGAATCTGAAAAATACTACTTTCAATCTCATTTATAAGAAAAAGATTTATTTTTAGATATATCTAGACTAGATACATTATTTATTTAATTTATTTAAAAAATAAATATTTTCTTATAAATAGAATCAAGTGAATATTATTCTTAGAAAATTGATTTGAGTAAGTAATAATTTATTTATATTTTGTGATAAAAATATTACTTGAACTTCTTAGATACAAAGTTCGAGGTATAAGGATTGGATGCCGAGATTATGTACTAATATAATATCTCTTTAATATAAGACCATTGTAAATAAAGATTTATGAGTATGCAATTTTTATAATTATTGCTTGATAGAAATTTAAGTTAAATAGTCTATGCCAAAGCTTGAATTTTTTTTTACAATAACCAAGTATTAAAATAATATTTCGCAAATAATCGCGTTTTGGAAAAAATTACGTAAATAATCATATTTCAGATGACTCTCCAAAGGAGGAGCCATCTCACTTGGCGCCTCCACCCCTAGTTTTGCCCTAGGCGCCATCTCACTTTGCGCCTCCCTTCACTTTTAGCAAAGTGAGATGGCGCATGCACCTTAAAAGTGAGAGGAGGCGCCATCTCACTTGGCTCCTAGGGAAAAACTAGGGCAAAATGCTGTTTTATAAATAATTCGTCCGTTTCTCCGAAATTTTGCACACTTTCTCGCACTGTTTTTTCATTTTTTACTCTGTTATTTGCGTCATGACGTCACCCATAATTTTTAGCAGAGATGGTTACGTTATCTTCTCCGCCACGAAACCTGCGATGAAAATGAAATTCTGGCACATTCACTCCATGGAGCGTCTGAAGCGGGAGTTGATGCGATGGCTAGATGGAGACATTGCGGAGGGGGAAAAAATTCGAAGGATCCAGCGAAAACGAACAACAGCCTCACATGCGACAGGAAGACCTAATGTATGGTTGGAGGAAGTCAAAACAGACAGCGATGTAATGTTGATGATGCATGGGTCAGATGAAATTGTGTTAACAGTTGTAATTTCGTATACGGAATATCGTTAATTTTTCTTGTACGCGCAATATTTGTTGTAGCAAAATCTGTTAACGGAAAACCGTAATGTTTACAACATAATTAAGGAAAGATTTTATGTATTACAATTTTTATGTGGTCGAGACAGACGCCCGATTTGGATAATTTTTGCGATTGTGTCCGACCTGACGGCATAAACCACGCTTTCTTTCCAGCTTCTCAAGATCGTCCATTTCGGTTGTGATGCGCTTACTTTTGGGACGACCCTTCTTGTTCCTTTGCATTTGGTCATTGTGCCACACTACTTCGCCGTCGTATGCAGGCCAATAATCTTGTTTTGCTACCAAAGGAAAGTTGTTGTTGTAAACGTTGAGCAACGTTTCACATTTGTAAATGTTTGACAAAAGTTGCAGCGCGTCTTGATGGGTATGAGCACAAGCGGAAATGACATGAGAGCAAGACATACGAAATGCTTGAAACCTGCCACAATCGCACCAACGAGAAGGTAGCATGACCCTATATTCTTGTCTTGGCAGGCCTTCGTTGTGGTCGATTGTCTCTTTCACAATAAAGTTGTGGTTGTGTCGGTCAAACCGTATAACCATATGAGTGTTGGCTTTGGCACTTTCTGCCTTAATGTATTTCATGCAGCTTTCACTCCATAGTTGTCCAGATTGCAACACCGCATTCCATATTTCACCTCTTTTGGAAAATAACGCAGCCATCCTAAAATACGAAGATTTTACCAAAGCAGTGATCGGGAGGTTTCGTATGCCTTTGAATACCCCATTCATCGATTCAATAAGATTCATTTTCATGTGCCCCATCTTTGGCCATTGTCGTATGACCTAGTCCATTTTTCCACCGGAATATTGTCGATCCACCTACCGGCTTCCGGATTTGAAAAACGGATATCATTGCGGTAATATTTGAATGTGGGTTATGTAAATGCATATCCCGCATTCATAACCGCTTTCCTTAATGTTTTGTCCTTGATCTCCCTCGTGAAATTCTGGACGATATGCCTAACGCAATAGACATGCTTAGAAGGAGGGTCATGCCAACCGTTTGCAGGATTATTGTAGGCACTTCCAATGGAGGCATGTCTGTCCGAGATCAAACAGAGATCTGGTTGAGGAGCCACGTGTGTCCGCATATTTTTTAGAAAAAAGCTCCAAGCACCACCGGTCTCCCCCTCGACAAGGGCAAAGGAAATGGGGAAAATGTTGTTGTTGCCATCTTGTGCAACTGCCATCAGTAGCGTGCCTTTGTACTTCCCATACAACCAAGTCCCATCAATTTGTATAATTGGTTTGCATGATGCAAACCATGTGATGCAAGGTTGAAATGCCCAAAACACTCGACTGAATATTCTGTTGTCGTTTAGTAGACTACCATCTTGGGCGTATGCTGGCACTATTTCCAGAACATAAATAGTACCCGGAGAATACGTCTTGAGTGCATTCAGGTAGCGAGGAAGTTCTTGGTATGACTCCTCCCAATTTCTGTACACCTTTTCAATCGCCTTAGTCTTTGCTAACCACGCCTTACGGTAAGACAGAGTGTAGTTAAAAATCGTGGTGATGTGGGAGATGATTGTTTTCACCTTCAAAGATGGTTCGTTGCTGACCAGTGGTAGGATTTCTTGACATATGAGATTGTAGTTAAGTTTTCGGTGGTCCTGTGATTGGGTAGAACTTACACAAGTGTGGGTAGTCATGAAACCTATCACCCAGCAACCACCTCTTAATCTGTATGATGCAGTCAGCTTGAACATACAGTCAGGGTGGACACACTTGATCTTGTACCTTTCTGGGTTGACACGGTCCACCTTAAAATCAACCGAGTTGAGCATGTGGAATTTTTTTATGGCTCTGATGCATTCCTCTCTGTTACGAAGCTTGTCCTTCTCTTTTAAATTTTCATCCGACTGCATATACGAATTGAAAAATAAGTCAGTAGACGGTTCATCTCCGCCCATGTTGAAGTTTGTCATGTGCGGAGGTGGTGTGTAGATCTCGTTTGCAGGAATACTAGGTATGCCATAATCGTCGGAATCATCATTCACCATTTCATCAAACTTTTACTCGTCATCTTCTTCTTCTTCATCAACTGCATCTACCTCAGCTTGTTCATTCTCTAAAGGATCAACCACTTATGTCACCTGAGGCTCTCGCAGCATAATGTACAACTCAATAGAGTTGTACCCAGAATACACATGGCTGGAAAACATATTCTGGAGATGCTCGTCATCTTGAACTTCAACCTTATAAAAAATTATTTGGTTGTTTCCAAAAAAACTGGATTCTGATAAAATATCTGGGTCACCGGGCCTCGTCCAAGTTTGGCCTCCAATCGTTTTTTGAAGTACGAGAAATTGGCTTTCCCGTTTAAGAGAAATCGGATGTTGTCTGTGTCTCTAAACAAAAACCCAGCAGTGGGACAAATGTATGTCTCACCGTTGAAATGTGCTTTGATGACATATTGTGGTGCAGAGGTCATTGCGTAGGGTTGTTTGAAGGTTTGAAGGTTGGAATGTTTGAAGTTTATGAGTTATTCAAAGGTTGGAATGTTTGAAGTTTATTGATTGTATGAAGTTTTTAATGTTGTAAGGTTTGAAGGTTGGAATGTTTGAAGTTTATGAGTTATTCGAAGGTTTGTATATTTGATTGTTTGAAGGTTTGAAGGTTTGATTGTAAGAACGTTTGAAGGTTGGAAGATTTGACAGATTAAGTGAATCAATGTTATGATAAACGTAAGACTAAAAATCTCATACTGAATTTCAATTAAGTAAGGATGTAACCCCCAAGGCTGCCAATAGTGTTACATGCATGGCATCCCAAAGGCTATCACGTAGCCTGAGCCTAGCCTGCAACCAATGACACCTCTTATTCGCCAATTAGGATGACGAGGCCTTTCATTTTTGTACTCTTTCGCCAAGTCAAATGGCGCCTCCCTTAATGTCCAATCGTGATACATGCATGTAGATATGTAACCCCCTAGGCTGCCACCTAGCCTGCGCCTACTCTGCACCTACACTGTATCTTGTAAGTCTCCTCCCATCACCTCCAATAGGGTTACATGCATTCAGGCATGGCATCCCAAAGGTTGTCACGTAGCCTGAGCCTAGCCTGCAAAGAATGACACCTCTTATTCGCCAATTGGGATGGCGACACCTTTCATTTTTGTACTCTTTCGCTAAGTCAAATGGCGCCTCCCTTAATGTCCAATCGTGATACATGCATGCAGATATGTAACCCCCTAGGCTGCCACCTAGCCTGCGCCTACTCTGCACCTACACTGTATCTTGTAAGTCTCCTCTCATCACCTCCAATAGGGTTACATGCATTCAAGCATGGCATCCCAAAGGCTATCACGTAGCCTGAGCCTAGCCTGCAACCAATGACACCTCTTATTCGCCAATTGGGATGACGACACCTTTAATTTTTGTACTCTTTCGCCAAGTCAAATGGAGCCTCCCTTAATGTCCAATCGTGATACGTGCATGCAGATATGTAACCCCCTAGGCTGCCACCTAGCCTGCGCCTACTCTGCACCTACACTGTATCTTGTAAGTGTCCTCCCATCACCTCCAATAGGGTTACATGCATTCAGGCATGGCATCCCAAAGGATGTCACGTAGCCTGAGCCTAGCTTGCAACCAATGACACCTCTTATTTTCCAATTGGGATGGCGACACCTTTCATTTTTGTACTCTTTCGCCATGTCCAATGGCGCCTCCCTTACTGTCCAATCGTGTCACATCCTTAGGCTGCCACCTAGCCTGCAAGAGTGACACCTTTCATTTTTGTACATGCATGCAGATATGTAACCCCCTAGGATGCCACCTAGCCTGCAAGAGTGACACTTCTCATGCATGCATGCACCAGCTACCACCTCACTCACTCTATGAAATTTTTTTGCCTATAAATACAGACTATATCATACATCTCTCACACCCACACAAGTCTCACTCTCTGCTACGAAATCTTTCATAATCTCTTACACTTTCTAAGTCTTTCATAATCTCTTACACTTTCTAAGTCTTTTATAATCTCAAGCATTTTAAACAATGGCTCTTCTAACAATGGGCGATTCTCACAGAGGCACAAGGGAAAACATTGCCGCATTTGTAAGGTTCTATTTTGGTTATACATTTTTCATACTTCAGATAATGCTTTGTTCATCTTACTTAATCTTACACCTTTTACATTATGAACTCAGGATACCAAAAGATTCAGAATTCGTTCTCACAACTACCTGGATCCTGACCCACTTATCGTACCATATCTAGAATACGCAGGTTTTAGACATGTTATAAAGATCTCCAACTGCACAATTGATTCGAAGTTCATTATTGCAATGTTGGAAAGGTGGAGACTAGAGACCCATACATTTCACCTACCAATAGGTGAATGTACCGTCACGCTAGAGGATGTGTACATGTTACTAGGTCTCCCTGTCGATGGTAAGGCCGTGAATGTGTCCGTTCAACAACCCAACTCTCAGTGTGAAGAATTGTTGGGCAGTGATATGGTAGAAGGTGGTGGTGCGAGAGGTCAGGGAATACTACTCACTGAGCTTAAAAGTCATTATGCAAGTTTGGAATTAAACGAAAATTCCTCCGAGCAAGACAGGGTAGTAAAAGCCAGAACTTATCTTATGATACTATTTGGTACCTTTTTATTTCCCGAAAGTACGGGAAATAGTGTAAATTTTATGTATTTACATTTACTTAGAGATTTTGAAAAAACAAGAAAGTATAGTTAGGGTTCTGCAGTTTTAGCCCACCTATACAGTTCCTTGTGCAAAAATGCAGTCAAGGAAAAATGTACATTTTATGGGTGCGCTTTTTTACTACAAGCCTGGGGTTGGTGGAGGATGGAGTCCTTAAACCCCGTCAACAACAACACTTTCGTTTTCCCGTACGCAACAAAGTAAGTCATCAAGTTATATCATTTATTACTATTCATCTCTTCACCAAATATATGCTAAAAATAAAATATTTTTCATTTCCTTTAGGTATTGCGTGAGGGGTATGGATTACGGCAAGAATCCAAGATTCAATGTCGCACTATACCGCAATCTGTTGGATCACTTAGGACCGGATGATGTACGTCGTACCTTTAAACTTTTATTCATTTAAATTATTTATATATTACGTTTTCGTTAACCTGATTTAAATTTTATCGCAGTTCGTCTGGATACCATATTTAGGTTTGGGCCATGATCCAAACCCGGAGGATGCAGCAATTTAGACCGCGAAGACTGCAATCATTTGGTTCAACATTGTGGAGATGCACCACAACGACCGTGTGAAGATGCAGTTCGAAATGCATCAAGAGATACCAAGTGATCCAACTTGTTTGTCCCCATGGCATCTCAAAAGGGTCGACGCCCAGTGGGGTCTTACCAACTGGAAAGACTTCGCTCCGGAATGGTGTAAGATGTGCCAGAGGCGTCACCGCTATGTCTTGCAATTCCCGGTTTTCCTTAATCATTGTAATATGCGACACACGGATCAATATTTATCTTGGTACAGGTCGGTTAGTAACCCTGAAATGCACGTGTCTCATTCAAGGTACTTGGTTGACCCACGCACACAATAGGCACAACCCTCGTTTCCCCAACAACAAACCCAAAACCCATCAACCTCCCACCAACCCCCCAGAAGAAACAAAACCACAAACACGCAACCACAGTCCCCCCCCCCCCCCCCCCCCCACAACACAATTACACTCAAATGCCCCACAACCAACCACAATCACCACCTCACTACCAATACCCCCATATGCCTCACACCCAACCACAATACCAATCATAATACCAACACACCCGGATACCCTACATACAATTCCAGTCTTCCGTATATCCCAATATGGGCCCCTCAACATCCAGCCTTAGCCCTAATCTGGGAATGTCGAAAGATTACGAATAAACCGACCCAGCCTACCATCAACCACAATACCACCAAACCACCAAACATCCTCAATACCAAACACCCCAAGATCCATTTCCTTTCTACCCACCGTACTTAGATGATCAATGCTACAGACCCACCATGGAACCCCACCCACCGCCAACACGACCAAACTTTGAGGGTATGGGTAACCAACTGTACCAAAGAGGATCTTCTAGATATGGAGATCTGACTGATTTTATGGATCTGGAACGCATTGAATTCGCTGGGCCATCGACCCTGCCACAGCAGGAAACACGACGACACCCAGCACGGGAAAGGCGAGGACAGGGATGCGGAACCTGGGGTCATTACCGGGTTCCGAGGGATCATTGATTTATCTGTTTTTTTTTCTGATTTTTTTATCTGTTTTTTTTATCTGTTTTTTTTATCTGGTTTTTTAATGTAATACATTTGGATGTAATTATTTTTTTTTAATAAAAAGTCAATTTTGTTGATCCTGTATCCAATACGTAACGCACCAGACCAAAAAAAATAATCAAATTTTGCCCTAGAAATACACATATGCGCCATCTCACTTGTCTTAGGGCATTCCCTAAGCACATAGGCGCCAAGTGAGATGGCGCCTCCCTTTAAAAAATGGGTGTAGGCGCCAAGTGAGATGGCTCCTCCTTTGGGGAGTCATTTGAAACATGGTTATTTGCGTAATTTTTTCCGAAACGCGGTTATTTGCGAAATTTTTTTTTAATACTTGGTTATTCAAAAAAAAAATCGCCAAAGCTTAACTAGTGGGAAGGTGTTTATTTATAGGAATAACATTCAAAACACTTGGGGTGGTTTGTAGTAGGAAATCTAAAAACTACTCTTATTTGAAGGTTGTCAAAATTTTATTTATTGATCAAATCAAGTCCAATCAGCTTAATGAAAAAGCAGTGAATTGTGTCTTCAATGACTATTCAAGAGGAAAAAATGTTTATGAGTTATTGGAAATGAAACTTAGATGATTAAAATTTATCAATCGTAAATGTATTAATTTTAGTGAGTCTTGTAACACCCCAAATCAACCCCACAGTTATATTAAAATCAGAGTGCCAAAATTTCCGCAAAAATGGGGCATTACATTCTCATTTCAAAAACCAACAACATAAAAACCTATCATAATAGATACATAGCACATATTAATCCAAAGAACTTATAACAATTAATTAGACTTTCAAAATATTTCAACTTGATTCCATAAATACGCAGCGGATTCACAACTTTAAAACTTTAAAGGAAACATAGAATCTTTTAAACAACTTAATTCAAAGAAAACAACTTAAAATAACAACTTGGATTAAACTGAAAACATCATAAAACCAAATAACCGTTCATCCCCCCTAGTGCTACGTATCAGAGCGACGACACCAACAAGCTACTAAGTCTCTACTCCTCGTTACCTGCACGTTACTAGTATAAAGGCAACGACGAAACAAATAAAGGGGTGAGATATCGAATAATATAAATAAGATTATGATAATTAATATATTAGACAAGAACATTATGAATTTCACCGCTTCTCAACAACACACAACAATCAATAAACATTCACAATTATCATTACCGATTCAAAATGCAATTCGAATGCGACACAACTGTGTATATGCATGTGGTACCAACAGGGCTTCAGCCCTCTTCACTAATTGCCAATTAATAGAGGCACAAGGCATAAGCCTTCTTCACAAATCCTCCAATACAGGCCTTCACAATTTCCGCCAATACAGGCTTTCAAAAATGAAAATGTATGAATGTACAACACATATAACAATATCGTTAAACACTTCATGAGGCATACGCCTATATCACTAATATTACCAATAAATAGAGGTAAATCTTCGTCATAACCATTCCTGCAACTTCATAAAAATATTCGCAACATCATAACATCAACATACATCACAAAGGAAAACACAAACATGATAGTCATTTCCAAAACACTCCTATAAGTCTTTATGTATTAATTCTTCATTATTTAATTATTCTATTAATATTCACTTCTAAATAACTAACTGGAAATATATCTTTTCTTCTGCTATTTAATCAATCCTCTAAAATAGTTACTACAACTTTACTAATTATTTCCAAATATGTCTTATTACTACAGACTGTTAAAATTATATTATAACTACTAGCTTAAGATTACTGACATGAGGGCTACTTCTATTAATATTTTTCTGCTATAACATACTACTGATGAGAATGGTTCAATTTGTTCCCTAACTTCTTTGCTTTTGTATCAACAAATTCTATACTGATACCATAAAAATTTATATAACATATTGCTACAGAAAGAAACAAGCGCCTTTGCACCTAACAGACAGTGCCGAACAACACTCTTCTTCCTTCTCAATGCCTTGTTCCGAACGACACCCTTCTCTCTCAAAGCTGCCGAACGTAAACCAATACCCACACACCTTGCCGATCGTCACTCTCCATCCCCACCTTGCCGAACAACATCCAACAACAATGCGATCGGCATGCCCTATTATGAATAATTTTCTGCAACTTCCTGTTAGTTTCATTCTATTACCAACGTATAACGATTCATAGACTAACCAACGCGTAACACAGGAACATGAAATTTCACCAATAATTAACACTAATTAATTCCTAACATCCATTGTCATAAACAAACACAGACAACAATAAATTCACGCCCTAAATTACATACTAACCCTCATATTCCCGGTTATAAAATCTGAATCCCACCCTTACCTTTTGGTTTTCCGGCCGGTCGAATTCTCCGGTTGAAACTGCAACTGGTTTGACGGCGACTTCTCTAAATTTCTTGCCTCCCACTAGATACCTCCAAACCCTTGTTTCTTCTACTGCGACGTGATAATTGTTTTTCTTTTGATTTTTGGCTACTAGCTTCTATATATCATAACCTAATATAATAATAGGTCTACTAGTAACTTTAATGGGCATGTTAATGCTATTCCTAATCTTGCTATTTCACATACCCAACTTGACCCAACTAATAAAGTAATTTTCTATTAAAATCAATATTATTTCCAATATTAATTTATCTTGACTAAATTGACTAATTATTTGATTATCTATTATAACAATATATATAATCCAATAATGCTCCATATAATTACTCCGATAATTCCTTCTTCGACTAAATTCCAACAATTAAATTCTCAGTAATTCATTTAAATAATTTGATGAATTTCCGGGTGTTACAACTCTCCCCCACTTAGAATATTTTCATCCTCGAAAATTCATCCGACACCACTTTCCTTAACTTCGCCTCCATCTCTAACCTTCCGATATAATCACAACTTACTATAATTAAAATCTAACGCACACGTGCAATTCTATTTCAACTCATCCAACAACAATAATAATAACTAACGAAGTTCTATAAATGAAACACGTACCTCTGGTACCCCTGTCCTGGTTGCCCATTGGAGTTTCCACTAACACAAACAGTCTTACACCAGGCGCTTTCTTCGGTTTCTGACACTGAGTACTAATATGGCCTTCTTCACCACAATTTAAATAGACATCCGCCTTATGCTTACACTCAGGAGTTGCATGTCCAACCTGACCACAACAAAAACACCTCATGAGGCATACGCCTATATCACTAATATTACCAATTAATAGAGGTAAATCTTTGTCATAACCATTCCTGCAACTTCATAAAAATATTCGCAACATCATAACATCAATGTACATCACAAAGGAAAACACAAACATGATAGTCGTTTCCAAAACACTCCCATAAGTCTCTATGTATTAATTCTTCCTTATTTAATTATTCTATTAATATTCACTTCTAAATAACTAACTGGCAATATATATTTTCTTCTGTTATTTAATCAATCCTCTAAAATAGTTACTACAACTTTACTAATTATTCCAACTCTGTCTTATTACTACATAATGTTAAAATTATATTATAACTACTAGCTTAAGATTACTGACATGAGGGCTACTTCTATTAATATTTTTCTGCTATAACATACTACTGATAAGAATGGTTCAATTTGTTCCCTAACTTCATTGATTTTGTATCAATGAATTCTATACTGATACCATAAAAATTTATATAACATATTGCTACAGAAAGAAACAAGCGCCTTTGCACCTAACATACAGTGCCAAATGACACTCTTCTTCCTTCTCAATGCCTAGTTCCGAACGACACCCTTCTCTCTCAAAGCTGCCGACCAGAAACCTCTACCCACACACCTTGCCGATCTTCACTCTCCATCCCCACCTTGCCGAATGGCATCCAACAACAACGCGATCGACATGCCCTATTATGAATAATTTTCTGCAACTTCCTGTTAGTTTCATTCTATTACCAACGTATAAAGATTCACAGACTAACCAATGTGTGATACGGTGGGAGAATTGACTTGAGGTTTTACGTTTGTGTTCACAAATGTTTCGGTTTAGCAAGAGTCGCCACCGACTTTTTATTTTATCCTAAGGAAAGGTCAAAAAGCATAGGAAAGACCTTTGAGATGTTTTCTTGGGTTCGGGGAATAGATTATGAAAAGGGAAGGTGCAAGCACCCTTTTTATCCATGGTTATCCATGGGCTCTTAGTTACTTGTTTAGATCACTTGCTTTGCTTTTCCAATTGTTTGAAATGGTGCTTTGTGTGTGGTTTTGAAAGATGTTTTGAAAAGAGGCCATCGTTGTGGCAACCTTTGTAATGATTCTTGTTTGAATGTATACAAAGGTGTTTTTGTCTTTTGAAATGATTTCAATGTTTGAAAGTTTGATTTGGGAAATGTTTTGAAATTGTGTTATGAAGTGTGTTTGAAAATAGCAAGGATGTTTTTGCAAGCTTTGATCAAGTAACTAAGAGCTATCTACCCTATTTTACTCAAAGATCCTTTCTAATGTTTTTAACCCTTTTGACAGTGTTGTTTCACCATTGCATTTGGTGAACAACCTTGTGTTAGGATGTTAAACGGGACAGGCACGGGTCATCGTATAGACCATGATAGCAATTGTGTCAAGTATCTTTGGCAATTTTTTGAGGGACTTGATCATTTTTGTTTAGGCAACCAAGATAACATGATCGAGGGACTATAATCTTTTGTTTTATTTTTGTTTTGCCAAAGTACCTAACATGCATAACATGGCCCATTTTTGAAGGCAGCAAGTGGATTGTAACCCTAGGGATGCAAGTGTGCATTGTGTTTGATTTTCATGCATTTTTGTCTTTGATTAGGTCAAACTATTTGTTGATTTGGATTTTTGCATACAAACCCTAATTCTCTAATCACGGCATAATTGAAAGCGTAAAGCGCGAGAATTAAAATTCTAAGCTATTACAACATGATTATAGGGATGGGGGTACAATATTTGAATGGGGAGTATTTGACAAGAAATATAAACCCTAGTTTACTATTACATCCAAATTGAATTTAATTACATGAATAATAAATGGATAATATTTAAATAAACAAAAAAGACAAATATATCAAATAATATGAACTATCCAAAAAAAGAGGTTTTTGTTCATTGATGTATGTAGAATATTTAATGTAAAAAATAAAGGAATAAATAAAAGATTTATTTTATTTGTTTAAGGGTAAAACCCTAATTCATTTAAGAAAATAAATACATTATATTATTTATATACAATAAAATATATTAATATATGTAAAAATAAAATATACTTAGAAAAAAGTATTTTTTAGTATAAATAAAAATAAAAGTAAAAATGTAATATTTTGTATTTTTTTTATTCTAGAGTATTTAATAAAATAAAAAGTATGTATTTATATATGTATATTAATCAAATTAAATATGTACAATATAAAATAAAATATGTACAAAAATAAAATATATTTAGGAGAATATTTTTAGTATGAATAAAAATAATGAACAAAAATAAAGTATAAATTATATATATTTTTCAAGTCTTAATAAATAATATAAAAGTATTTAAACACTTTTTCATGTTAGAAAAATTAAAATAAAATGCCAAATAAATGTAAAAAATTTATGAAAATATTTTTGAGCATTTTTTATATTTGGAAATAAATAAACAAAATCAGAAATGAAAACAAAATGCAAAAATATAAAAATACAAGAAATTCGGCCAGGGGGTGCAAAAAGGAAAAGAGGGGGTGTCAAGAGTGAGCCAGGCCAAGCCCAGCCCACCACTTCATCTTCAACCTCCAGATTTGAAAAAAACGCGCGCGCCTGTACAAACTTGGACATCATGCATATGAGCTATATTGCAAAAACTCACAACATCAAACTTGTAGAGAATTTCAAGATGATTCCAACCATATAAACTACTTGTCTTAACTCTCAAACACCAGAGAGAATTTCTCTGTCCCTAAAATCTGACCTAGTTTTTTCAGCATGTTCATGGATGAAATTCTCCTAGCACACTTAATATAAATGAAAACTGAGCATATGTACAACTTCATGGCAATGAACACTACATTTTTTATTCACAAACCTAAGGCTAAATGTTCCTAAATAGAGAGTTGGAAAGTGGAGAAAAACCTATTTCAGTTGGATTCGTGTAGGGAAATGTAGTTCTTTTCAACAAGGCTTGAGATGTCTGGTAGCTTGCTTGAACTTCACTTGACCTTCTCCAATAGCTAGCTTGCCTTGTATGTCCTTGAATCAGTCAATAGAACTCAACCTGCACAAGCTCAAAATGAAAATGGTGAAAAATGTAAATGGAGTTACAGTTGGTTTTTGAGGTTTGGGATAGCTTGGGTGAGTTGAATGGAAGATGTTTGAAGCAACTTGGGGTAAAACACACGAGCCATATGAGCTATGGAACTCAAGTTGCAGAACCTGCCCTGTTTTGCCAAAGGAATGTGATTTCTGGATATGGGGTGTTTAGAGGCTCAAGCAATCGTGTTTCTAGCTCAAAGGGGTGTGAGAAAGATGTTCAAACTGTTTGCATAAGTTGATATTGGCTGGTTTTCAAATTCTAAGGTTTTTGGACAAGTTTCTTGTTTTTGAAGTAAGAATGTGGAAGTTGTTCTTACAGGCCTGTACAGGCTATATAATATGCTTGCATACTTTTCTCTTGGCCCCTCCAACTTGTGGATTTTATTCGCCCTCTGAGGTATGGACCAATGCTCAAGGGATTGTGGTTTGACATAAAGCACATTATGGCAAAAATGGAAATGTGCCTTTTTCTACTTAGGGCTTAGTTTTGTGTACAATGTCCCAATGGCCAAAACAAAAGCTTAGACTGATGGATTTGCATTTAATTATGGAGTGTGAAGTGGTTTAGAGGCCTGTAAACTAGTGTAAGGCATGCTGACTTGAAAATGCAACTTGTATGAACATGAATATGCCATGGATGAAAAGTGAGTTTTTTCCAACTTCAAGCCTTCGATTCTCCCTAACCACAAATGTGTTTGAGGAGTTCCTGGACAATTTGGAAAGCTTGAAACATGCTCTATAATCCATCTTTGAAATGAAACTTGATATTCCAAGTGAAACAATGTGAAAAATAGCCAAGAAGATAGGTCAAAATCCTGCCTAAACTAGGGCAAAATTTCACTAAGTTAAAAGTTGTAGGGACCCTTGTTCCAAAAATCATAACTTGAGATCCAAGCTTCTTTTGAGAAAACTTTGTGAATAAAAGTTGTAGACTTTGTGGAGAACTACATTTTTCATGTTGGATGTTTTGTTTGAATCCATTTTCATCATGGTGAAAATGTGGGGCAAAGTTAGGAAAAATTAAGAAAATTTCATAACTTAGAAAATTTCGAAGTTATGAAAATTTTCAACTTTAAACCCTAATTTGCAATTTTGGGTTTCTTGATGAACAAGTTTCATAATTTGACACATCTTGATGAAAAATGACCCTTGGCACTTGATTTTGACCAAAAAGTCAAAGTTTGACTTTTCAGTGTACAGTCAAATTTTGATCAGTTGACTGAAAAATTCATCTGTCAATCCCATGTATTTGAGATCTTTTGAACATGTTGAATAAGTCAAGATGATGTCATTGAGTCCTTGAGTCCATGGTTGAACCTAATTTTCCATTTTCTAGGTCAAAAAGTCAGAAATTGCCTTTGTACAGTCAAAACCCTAAAAATGACCATTTTGCCCTTTTGGTGATCTGATCAAATTTCTTGTGGAGTTGTGGTACAAACTTGATCCAATGGTTCATATGAGTTCATAATGTTGATATGGGTCAAAATTCATGAGGTTTGACTGTAAATTGGCCACAGTTGACTTTTTCCCCAATACAGCTGATTTCTAGGTCAACTGTCCAATTGATTGGGCAAAAATTTGATTCAAGGCTTGAAATTTGGTATGGACAAAATTATGAGTCCAATATGAAGTATGAAAGTCAATTTGAGCATTGAAGGTCCAAAAATCCTTGTGCAAACTCAAACCCTAGTTTAGGTTATCAGTGTAAGGAGATGTCTTGAGCAGAGCAAACCCTAGCTTGATCTTGAGTTCCAAGAGCCTTGTGATGAGAAATGTTGATAAAATGAGAGGGCAAATTTTGGGGTACAACAGTTTCCCCTGTTCAATCTTCTTGAACTTGAAGAGTTAAATTAGCAAGTTTGCCTTTCGTGACTCGAAGGTAAAAGAGGATTGGACACTAGAGTGCCCGTAAATTTGCACTCGTCAAAATGTAGATGAGGGAATGGGCTTAAAGATGCCATTTGGAAATGGTAGAATCTTGCTGGAGATGGGCTTAGAGATGCCATCCAAAACTTGTTTGTTGAAAATCAGTAGAATGAACATCAGAATGGTATCCGTATTTGGAACGTATCTGAGTTATATCTGGAGACTGGGTTCGTATGAGCAAGGGAATTGCGTTCGTGTCTAGAGCGTATCTGAGCTGTAACTGTATTTGATTCTTGAATGAATATCAGAACGACTGCCGTGTTTGGAGTGTATTTGTATTCTGAATGGGTAACAGAGAAACATCTGTGTATGGAGTATCTATGTGCTGGGGATAAATTCCAAATGAGTGACAGAATGGTAACCGTGTCTGGAGCGTATCTGGACTATATCTGAAGTTGAGATTTGTATGAGTAGCAGAATGACTTTCGTGTCTGGAGTATATTCGTACTGTAACTGGGATCTGGACAAGTGATAGAATGACTTCCGTGTCTGGAGCGTATCTGAACTTAAAGTTGATAGTTGAATCTGAATGAGAAATAGAATGGCCTCCGTGTCTGGAGCGTATCTAGTCTGTATCTGATTTCTGAAGCCTGAATGAGTAATAGAATTACCGCCACGTCTGGGGTGTATCCATATTGTATCTTGCCTTGAAATTCTGAATGAGTAATAGAATGACCGCCGTGTCTGGGGGTGTATCTAAACTGTATCTGAAATCTCTGAATAGTTGTTAACGATAGCTTTTTAATCTTATCCTGCAAAGGGTAGAATGTTAGCTAAAGCACAGAGTTATGTTGCATGATATGTATGATGCAATAAAATGTGTTCCATCAATGTTTATGATATATGAATGTAATGGATGTGCATGTAAGCTGATTAGCTGTCTTGCTGAGGAAAATAAATCCTTGATAGCTGGAGATAATGAAATCTTTGACTGCTGCCGGGGAAAGTAAATCCTTGACCGATGCTGGGGATTCCAAAAATCTTTGATTGTTGAAGATGAGAAAACCTTGCTGATTACTGTTGGGGATAGAAAATCCTTGGCAACCTGCGGGGATTATCAAAACTTTGACAACTTCTGTGGGGATGTGAGAATCCTTCATGACTATCCTGGGGAAATAAGGAAAAATCCGATGACCTCTACTGGGGAATTAAAACCTGGGAGGCTTCAAATGGAGAAACGGGAACTAGAATCTTCGTTCTACTGGGAAATAACTCTTTGGGGAGAGTGTTTATTCCTCCGGGGAAATCAGGAGCTTGGGTTGTATGCCAATTTACTGGGGATTCCTTGTTTGGTGGAGAACTCTGCTGGTGAATCGGAGGAAGTTGGATAGTATTCCACCGGGGTTTAAGATTTGAAGTTTTGGACTCCGCTGGTGATGAAAGTTTAGAGTATTCTGGCTCCGCTAGGGATCGAGAGTTTTTTAGAAACTTAACTCTGATGGGAATTTTGAAATTTAACTCCGCTGGGGATATGTACTTCAAGGTTTTAGCTCTGTTGAGGATCTGAATGACATACTGTAGGGGATTTCTTCTGGAATCGCCTAAAGACATTTTCCTATACTTTCGACCTATCAGTAACTATCCTTCCTTATTTTGTTTTATTTGTAAGCAGTGATTATATTCAAATGCGTATGCTCATTTAACAAACCATTGGACGTTTTCAAAATAAAACATCAGTGTAAAAAAGAAAGGAAAGGCAAGCAAATTTCTGCACTTTGAAGTATCTTTGTATTAACTTTTGTAAGTATCTTTGTACAAAGGAGATAGAAATCCTAGTAAGAGAATGTTGTCGAAGAATTGAGGAAAAATTTATACAAAGAGAGATGGCTATGTGCAACAATTCCATGGGGTTCCCATTCTGCTATAGCCTTCACAACTCTGAGTGCCTTGTCCATTCGTTGCTTCGTTCGCAGATGATTGGATTGATCAGAAGCTTGAAGTATTGGTCGTAAAGAGATTGTCCTTAAAGTGATCCAACGAGACATAGTCATACGCTTTAATTCCCTAACTTTTTCCTGGACCGCCCTTTCGGGTTTTCGACCCACCGGGAAACCCTTTTTTGTCCAAGTCGCCCTTTCGGGTTTTCAACTTGCCGGGTGTACAGATTTTTTTATTTATCCCTAATTTTTGCCTGAACCTCCCTTTCGGGTTTTTGATTCACCGGGATACCCATTTTTGCCCAAGTCGCCCTTTCGGGTTTTCAACTTGTCGGGTCATTTATGCGTAGTATCTTTTGACTATGTCTGCGTTCGCAGGGTGCGGCAGGTCGTCGCCGTCCATGGTGGTCAGAATCATAGCCCCACCAGAAAAGATGTTCTTGATCATAAATGGTCCTTCGTAGGTAGGAGTCCACTTGCCCCTGGGATCACTTTGCGGCAAGATGATCCGCTTGATTACAAGATCTCCAACTTGATATACCTGACGTCTGACTTTCTTGTTGAAAGCCTTGATCATCCGTTTTTGATATGTCTGACCATGACAAACAGTAGTAAGTCACTTCTCGTCGATTAAGTTAAGTTGATAAAGCCGGGTATGAATCCAATTGTCTTCACTTAAACCAACATCCTTCATAATCCTCAAGGAAGGACTCTGAACTTCCATGGGTAAAACAGCCTCCATGCCATATACCAAAGAAAAAGGGGGTTTCCCCAGTCGAAGTACGCGCCGTGGTACGATATCCGTGCAGAGCAAACGGTAACATCTCATGCCACTCCTTGTAGGTGACTGTCATCTTTCGAATGATCTTCTTGATATTTTTGTTCGCGGCTTCAACATCACCGTTCATCTTTGGTCGATAGGGAGATGAATTGTGATGTTGAATCTTGAACTGCTTGCACAGAACGGTGATCACATTGTTGTTCAAATTTGTATCGTTGTCCGTGATGATCCTGTTAGGGATACCATACCGACATATGAGATTCTGCTTGATGAAGCGGGCAACCACATTCTTTGTAACGGAGGCAAAAGAAGCTGCTTCGACCCACTTGGTAAAATAATCAATAACGACCAAGATGAAGCGATGTCCATTGGATGTCGTAGGCTTGATCTCTCCAATCATGTCAATTCCCCACATCACGAACGGCCAAGGAGCTGTCAGAACGTTGCGAGGAACTGGAGGAATATGTACCTTATCAGCATAGACTTGGCATTTGTGACATGTACGGGAATATTGACGACAGTTAGCTTCCATGGTAGACCAGTAGTAGTCTGCCCTTAGAATCTTCTTAGCCATCGTATGTCCGCTTAAGTGGGTGCCAAATGTGCCACTATGTATTTCAGTCATGATCAACTCGGCTTCAACCTTATCTACGCAACAAAGTAGAACACAATCATGGCTGCGCTTATATAAGATACCATTGTTCAGGAAGAAGTTGGCAGCAAATCTCCTTATGAACTTTTTGTCATTGACTGAAGCTCCTTCAGGGTATTCTCGAGTCTGGAGACACCTTTTGATTTCATGAAACCAGGGTTGTTCCACTACTTCTTCGGTATTAATCTCATGATAGTGCGCATGTTCGTCCATTCGTTCGATGGTGATTTGGGGAGCCTCATTATCCCAATTGAGTTTAAACATGGAAGACATTGTAGCTAGAGCATCTACTAGCTGATTTTCTTCTCGCGGGAAGTGCTCAAAGGTAATCTGCTCGAAATGAGGCAACAATGTTAGGACATGTTCTTTGAATTGGATAAGATTAGGATGCTTAGTGTCCCACTCTCCTTTGATTTGACTGATAACCAAAGCCGAGTCACCAAATACAATCAGCGATTTGATTCCCAAGTCAATTGCGGCCTTGATACCAAAGATACAAGCTTCGTATTCGGCCATGTTGTTGGTGCAGCTGAAGCAGAGTCTAGCAGTGAAAGGCGTATGACAACCTTCTGGAGAAATAAGCACCGCGCCGATACCGTTTCCAAGTGCATTTGAAGCACCATCAAAGTACAGGGTCCATCGAGATCCTTGTTTAAGTCCGTCATACAGTCCGTTACCTTCAATCTTGTCCAAAGTCAAAATGTCCTCGTCAGGGAAGTCGAACCTCATAGATTGGTAATCTTCTACGGCTTGATGAGCTAGATGGTCAGCCAGTACACTCCCCTTTATAGCTTTTTGGGTTGTGTACTAGATATCATACTCTGTCAGGATCATTTGCCATCTAGCAATTCTTCCGGATAAAGCAGGCTTCTCGAAGATGTACTTAATCAGATCCATTTTAGAAATCAGCAAAGTGGTATGTGTCAACATATATTGCCTTAGTCGGCGATCAGCCCATACCAAAGTGCAACAAGTTTTCTCGAGCAGTGAGTAGAGAGTCTCACAGTCGGTAAACTTTTTGCTAAGGTAATAAATGGCATGCTCTTTTCGGCCAGACTCGTCATGTTGGCCCAGTACGCACCCCTTGAGTTATCCAAAACAGTCAGATACATGATTAAAGGCCTTCCTTCGACGGGTGGCATCAAGATAGGAGGTTCCAGAAAATACTCCTTGATCTTATCGAAAGCAACCTGACAATCATTGTTCCATTCAACCACCTGATCTTTCTTCAACAACTTGAAGATTGGCTCACAGGTAGATGTTAAGTGAGAGATGAACCTTGCAATATATTTTAAGCGTCCCAAGAAACCTCTAACCTCCTTTTCAGTGCGGGGGGCAGGCATTTCTTGTATAGCTTTGACTTTAGCAGGATCAACCTCGATGCCTTTGTTACTGATGATGAATCCCAAAAGTTTACCGGACCTGACTCCGAAAGTGCACTTGCTAGGGTTCAATATGAGCTTATATTCCTTCAATCTGACAAACAACTTTTGCAAATGGTCGAGGTGTTCTTCTTCTGTTTGTGAACGGACTATCATGTCGTCTACGTAGACTTCAATATCATGATGTATCATTTCATGAAACAAAGCTACCATGGCTCGTTGATAGGTTGCCTCGACATTCTACAGTCCGAATGGCATCACTTTATAGCAGAAGGTACCCCACTGCGTAACAAAAGTAGTCTTCTCCATGTCTTCGGGGGCCATTTTGATCTGGTTGTATCCCGAGAATCCATCCATGAAGGAAAATACCTTGTGTTGAGCTGTATTGTCAACCAAGATGTCGATGTATGGCAGTGGAAAATCATCTTTAGGGCTAGCCCTGTTTAGGTCTCTATAGTCCACACACATTCTGAATTTGCCGTCCTTCTTAGGCACGGGCACAATGTTAGCAACCCATTGTGGATAGGAAGTAACAGCCAGAAAACCAACATTGAATTGTTTCATCACTTCAGCTTTGATCTTTTCGGACATGTCGGGCCTCATTCAGCGGACTTTTTGTTTGATTGGTGGGCAGTCTTCTCTTGTAGGGAGACGGTGAACCACAATATCCGTATCCAATTCCGGCATGTCTTCATAGGACCAGGCGAAGATCTCAACATATTCATTCAACAGTTGAACTAAACGCTCTTTGACATTTGGCTCCAGGTTGGCACCCACTTTAACCTCTTTCTTGTCTTCCTCTGTTCCTAAATTGATAGTCTCTAGCAATTCTTCATGGGGCATAATAGCCCTTTCCTCTTGTTGCAAAAGTCTAGCTAACTCTCCAGGCACTTTACAGTCTTCATCACCTTCGTACTCGGCATGATTGACCAAATCTTCAGAGTCACCGGAGGCCAAAGCAGAATAGTCACCCATGGAATATGGAGTGGATGGGTACCTGCATTTTGTGAGTGTGGGTGTGTGTAAGGGACATCCATCCTTAAACAAAACAAAATGTAAAAGGAAAGAAAATGAACGCAACAGTTTATAGATGAAAACGTCCAATGATTCATTAAAAATGGCATATGAAAATGAAGAATCAAAACCCTTATAAATGGACCTATATGCCCCGGGTAAGGCATAAGGTGAAAAGAGTGTACGAATTGTTTAATTATTATAGACTAAATAGGAAATTGTTCAAAGATAAATTATTGATTGATGAAAGTGATGGGAACGAAGTCTTTTGCCTCCCAATTGCTTAATCCTCCTTCAATGGTTGGAAAGATCCAATCTTCAAAGTTATCTTCTTCATCATCATCTTCTAAGGCATGAATTCCACGGTGAGTGATTTTTAAGGGTGGTCCTTCAGCCCGGGAGCGACGCACAACTTTCTGGCCAGCGACAGTAAAACCTAGTCCGAACTTGTCCGTCTTGTAAGGAAAATCAGGCAGTTGCCCCCACACTATACTTCTTCCTTCTTTGATTACAGCCTCCGCATCTTTAAGGGATGCCATCCGAGACACAGGCTTGGAAATGATCGGCACATCAGTCATTGTCTTTGCTATTGCGACTTCAAGAGAAACCTCTTCAAAGTGTTGGAAAGGCGTTTATATGAATTCGTCATCTAACTCCACATAGCGGAAGGAGTTAAGGTGAATTATCATATACTCCTCCTCACCATGAACCGTTATGATCTTAACCTGAACTGGATACTTTAGCATTTGGTGTAGAGAAGAAGTGATTGCCCCAGCGTTGTGGATCCATGGCCTTCCCAACAAGCATGAATATGAAGGACGGATGTCCATCACATAAAATGTAGAGTTGAAGATTTCGGTACCCACTTTGATTAGAATGTTCACTTCTCTGTGAACCATCCTCTTAGAACCATCGAAGGCTCTAACAACGATGTTACTGGGCTTTAGGGTCAAACCTTCGCAGTCTAATTTGTTCAACGCCTTCTTTGGTAGAACATTTAAAGATGAACCGGTATCTACCAGAACATGAGCAAGTGTGGTCCCCCTGCACTCTACCGAGACATGCAGTGCATCGTTATGCTTTCTTCCCTTAGGGGTCAAATCAACATCAGAAAAACCAAGACCATTATCGGCTGTAAGGCTAGCCACACACTCTTGAAACTGGTCCGCAGAAGTTTCTTGAGGCACGTGTGCCATCTTCAGAAATTTGATCAAGGATTTGGCATGAGCCTCAGAGCAGAGTAAGAGAGCCAACATGGAGATTTTGGAAGGGGTTTTCCCTAGCTGCTCCACGACATCGTAGTCGCTCTTCTTGATTATCTTTAAGATTTCTTCCATCTCTTTTTGGGTGGTCTCGGGGATAACCACAGTCTGAGCCTTCGTCCTGATAGGCGCTTCTTGTATCCCCTTACCCTTATCGGTGGTAACAACAGAGGGTCTAGCTTCAGGTGCGTCAATTTCTTCAATTACCGGACTTTGAACAGATGGCTTGACAGGTACAGAAACTCTCGAGGGTCCGAAGACTGCCCGTGGAGGAGCAATCTCCGGAGAGAAGATCCTTCCGCTGCGAGTTATCTTGCTCGTTCCCGTAATATTCCCTATATCAGGGTTTTCATCATCGGAATTCTCTTGGACTGATTCGATCTGTTTGACACCATGGTAGAAGATCCCTCCTCCATAATTCCATGGTATCATCTTGTTAGATTTATACGGGATAGACCCCGACATGGTAATTATCAGCGGCACAAACTTAGGATCAGGTGTAATCTTAACAGGCCTTTTGCAGGTCTTGGAAAGATTGTCGGAGATGGTTATTATAGAAATGTCATTGATTGGAGTATAAAAGGTAATAGGAGTAACACGAGTAATAGTATCAACATGAGTCTTTTGAAAGAGGATCTCTTGGTTATCCATCAAGCGTTGGATGTCTGATTTCAACAGTGGGCAGTCAGTTTGCAAGTTTGAACAAAAGTAACAGTCTTTTCCACAACCTGGGAATATCTCGACTTTCATCAAATTTACTTTAATCACTGGTAACGGAGTCAAAAGGTCATCAACAGTGGTAACATGAAGATCTTCCACAATGGCATGGACATTATGACCATGTTTTTGCATAGGAGCGGATATCACGTTGGGTTTTTCGGGAGCATCAAACTCTACTTCCTTGGCGTCTATTAGGTCTTGGATCTTGTTTTTAAGATCCCAACAGTTGTTGGTATCATGCCCTACACTGTCTGAGTGGTATGCACATTTTGCATTGGAATGATAATAAGGAGAAGAGGTATTAGGTTTTTTCGGCGCTTCTTTCAAGTTGGTAAGGTTCAGCTTTAACAGATGAGGGAGGACTTGAGCCGGTGTCATATTGATTCGGGTGAATTGCCGTTGTGGCCTTTCTACCCTTTGTTGATTAGCTCTTGGTTGATTGCTGCGAGGTTGATCGAGTGAGGAGTTTTGGATCATCACAGCCCCCACCATTGGTCGGCGCTCTGTTCTCCCTTGGTTTCTTTGGGTGTGAACAACAGAAACTTCCTTCATGGCTGGGAAGGTCTTCTTAATAGTAGTGGAAGCGGAGGCATCCTTCTGAATTTTACTACTTTTAATGCCAGCTTCGACCCTTTCACTGGTCAGAATTAATTCGGTGAACCCTGCAGATGAGCTCCCGATCAAGTGATTGAAGAATGGATCTGACATGGTCCCTAAAAACATGTCAACCAGCTCTCTATCTGACAATGGTGGTTGCACCCTTCCAGCCAAATCCCGCCACTTCTGGGCATACTCCTTAAATCCTTCATTAGAGGCCATACCCATACTCTGTAGTTGAGTACGAGTAGGCGCTAAATCTGCGTTGTATTGGTATTGTCGGTAGAACGCAGCAGCCAAATCTTCCCAGTTATGAACATCAGATCTCTCCAGTTGATAGAACCAGTCCAATTGCGTGCCTGACAAACTATCTTGAAAAAAGTGGACCCAAAGATCCTTATCAGAGGAGTGAGGTTGGATCTTTCTGACGTAGGACCTCAGATGCATCTTTGGACAGGACAAACCGTTATACTTAGAAAATGTAGGTACTTTGAACTTGGGAGGAATGACGATCCCATCAACCAACCCTAGTTCTTCGAAGTCCAAACCAGGCACCCTTTGCAATTCCATGGCTTCCAACCGATCCTCAAGATTTTTATACTTATCATCCGCCGAAGAGTATTGCTGTTCGGAGTAATCTTCATCCTCTTCCTCCTCTTCTTCTTCAGCTTCAGATTCGGAGGGCATTGCAACTCCTTTTCCCTTACCAACCCCTTCGTCAGCCGTCGAGGGAAATTCCAGAACTCTCCTAGCCTGATGCTCAAATCTCCTTCCCATAGTGGCTACCCCAACTCTTTTCTTTTTCTTCCTTTCTGGTTCCTTCTCTTTCTCTAACAGTGCTTTAAGATCCTCTTGACCCTTTGCTAAGGTCATGAGGAGTTGCTGAAATTGCGAATTATGTGCTTGGAGATCTTTAACAGTCTGCTCTAAATCCATCTTGTTGAAATAGAAAGATAAGGAAACCTTGTGTGAAGACCTGTTTATGCATATGATGAATGATATGTTACTCATGTAATGCATTCAAGGATTCAGAAATTCAAGTTTGTTGCTAACAAAAAGAACACACGTCATATTAATAAGAAGAAATTTGTTAGTACATAAATGCCCCATGGGCAAAATATTACAAAGCTTCTTAATGTAAAAAGACATTACGCATCCTCTTTGGTGCGATGTAAGTGTCAAGAGTTTCCTCTTCGTGAAGCCGACGGGTAAGTTCCAAAACCTTCTTCTCACTGGCATAGTAGCTGGCTTCAAAAGTATTATGTTCTTCTTTGAGTTGTATCAAACTCTTTTGTAATTCTTCCAATGATGTCGGCATGTCAGGATGTAGGAGGGTGTATGGAACCTCTCCTTCCATAACAGGCTCTTTTATCACGGGGAGAATGTGACGGTAAGGCATCATAAGACTCTGGGCGCAGGTTCGTACCCACTTGAGATAGGGCTCAAGAGGGATGGAATTCTTGTGCCCCAGTGTATTACTATCCACCTTGTTTGGCATCCTCCAAGCTCTGATAAACCTTTTTCAAAGTCCTTGAGCATCGTTGTCGAAGTCAAAAACCAAGTCAGGAATCAGCATATCATGAGGACCATCTCTCCGGGCATATCCAAACTGCCTTAGAGCTAAACAGGGGTTGTAGGTGATGCCTCCCCTAATGCCAAGTAGTGGGATATTAGGGAATTCTCCACAATGATCAATGATGATGACATTTTCTCTAGACCGAGAACACTAATGAACATCAGAATATGTGAGAGTTATCAACCGTTGTGACCACCTTAAACCCTGCTCATTCTTCAAAACTGTTTGGGGAAGGTGAGAAATAAACCACCTTGCTAAGAGAAAAGTACAACACATGAGAACACCTCATTTCCTCATTGTTCGTGTGTGAAATGAGTGTAGGATGTCCCCAAGCAATGTAGGCACAGGATTCCGAGATATGAAAATATTGACAGCATTCACATCTATAAGTTGATCAGGGTTTGGGAACAAGACCAACCCATATATGAGAAGTGCTACAATCTACTCAAAAGCTTGTAGATCTAGAGAATTCCAACAGTCTTGTGCCTTCTCGAACAAAAACTTTGCCAAGAAACCCTTAACACCACTTCTGGTTTCCCAATGACCTTTGATATCAGATGGTTGCAAGTGTAAGGCTTGAGCAACGTCTTCAGGCTTTGGTTCTCTTTCCGTACCGTTTTAGGGTAGTTGATGGAGAATAGGAATCCTCAGGAGTTGAGAAAATTCCTTCAAAGTAGGTACTAGTTGGTAATCAGGGAATGTGAAACAGTGGTGTAGGGGGTCAAAGAACTGGAAGACAACTTTTACCATGTCTTCTTCAATGTTGGAGTTGACCAAGTTGAGAAGTCTACCATGTCTTTCACTGAAGAGAGAATTCTATGGAATCTTGGAAGTAAGCTCTTTGAGTTGAAGAGGGATTCTCACAAGGTTAACTTGAATCGTTTTCCTGCAAAGAGATTCCATGACCTACAAAACAAGAACAAAGATGAAGATTCAAACCCTTGAAATGGTTAATGGATGCATATGATGCTTTATGATGTTTATGATGTATGCACAAGCATATGTACAAACAAGTCACACAAGTTCCTAGTTTCAGGCTTGCATGGGGTTTCATAGGTAAGTACCCTCTTGAAGTTAGTTGGCTCAACCTGTCCTATAAATAGTAACCGGGTTCTAGGGAGCTCAGCATCACTGGATTATTTTATGTGTTCATTGTTTCAGTTTAGCCACTTAACTGGCGACCGAAATATTCCAAGAAAACAACCCTCAATGAGTATAGTATCGAGTATCTACCAACTTCGGACTGTACCAAAGTCGGTCATCTCACTACCCCTAAAAAGGCCAAGATGGTCAAGTAAGGTTCTAAGAGTTCATTAGTGCTTTATGACATCACTCAGTGGCCCCGTATTCTCTTTGATTGACTCAAAGGCTATCGGTACTCACAAATATGTTGCACTAATATAGCTATTGCTTCAACCATGTTGGTATACCCCGCACAATTTCCACAATGTATTGCTATTTACCTATGAATGTTTCCCCAAAATCCGGGTGGAGGATTCAAAACCCAAACAAGAGAACCATATGTAAAGCAATCAAAGCAATCAAGATAAGCATGCAAAGGTGATCTAAACCCTAAGGTTACTCCACTTTTAAAGTTGTCCCCAGCAGAGTCTCCAGTTCTGTGATACAGTGGGAGAACTGAATTGAGGTTTTGTGTTTGTGTTCGCAAATGTTTCGGTTTAGCAAGAGTCGCCACTGACTTTTTATTTTATCCTAAGGAAAGGTCAAAAAGCACAGGAAAGACCTTTGAGATGTTTTCTTGGGTTCGTTGAATAGATTATGAAAAGGGAAGGTGCAAGCACCCTTTTCATCCATGGTTATCCATGGGCTCTTAGTTACTTGTTTAGATCACTTGCTTTGCTTTTCCAAGTGTTTGAAATGGTGCTTTGTGTGTGGTTTTGAAAGATGTTTTGAAAAGAGGCCATCGTTGTGGCAACCTTTGTAATTATTCTTGTTTGAATGTATACAAAGGTGTTTTTGTCTTTTGAAATGATTTCAATGTTTGAAACTTTGATTTGGGAAATGTTTTGAAATTGTGTTGTGAAGTGTGTTTGAAAATAGCAAGGATGTTTTTGTAAGCTTTGATCAAGTAACTAAGAGCTATCTACCCTATTTTACTCAAAGATCCTTCCTAATGTTTTTAACCCTTTTGACAGTGTTGTTTCACCATTGCATTTGGTGAACAACCTTGTGTTAGGATGTTAAACGGGACAGGCGCGGGTCATCGTATAGACCATGATAACAATTGTGTCAAGTATCTTTGTCAATTTTTTGAGGGACTTGATCATTTTTGTTTAGGCAACCAAGATAGCGTCATCGAGGTACTATGATCTTTTGTTTTGTTTTTGTTTTGCTAAAGTATCCAACATGCATAACATGGCCCATTTTTGAAGGCAACAAGAGGATTGTAACCCTAGGGTGCAAGTGTGCATTGTGTTTGATTTTCATGCATTTTTGTCTTTGATTAGGTCAAACTATTTGTTGATTTGGATTTTTGCATACAAACCTTAATTCTCTAATCATGGCATAATTGAAAGCGTAAAGTGCGAGAATTAAAATTCTAAGCTATTACAACATGATTATAGGGATGGGGGTACAATCTTTCAATGGGGAGTATTTGACAAGAAATATAAACCCTAGTTTACTATTACATCCAAACTGAATTTAATTACATGAATAATAAATGATTAATATTTAAATAAACAAAAAAGACAAATATATCAAATAATATGAACTATGCAAAAAGTGGTTTTTGTTCATTGATGTATGTAAAATATTTAATGTAAAAAAATAAAGGAATAAATAAAAGATTTATTTTATTTGTTTAAGGGTAAAACCCTAATTCCTTTAAGAAAATAAATACATTATATTATTTATATACAATAAAATATATTAATATATGTAAAAATAAAATATACTTAGAAAAAAGTATTTTTTAGTATAAATAAAAATAAAAGTAAAAATGTAATATTTTGTATTTTTTTTATTCTAGAGTATTTAATAAAATAAAAAGTATATATTAATATATGTATATTAATAAAATTAAATATGTACAATATAAAATAAAATATGTACAAAAATAAAATATATTTAGGAAAATATTTTTAGTATGAATAAAAATAAAGAACAAAAATAAAAGTATAAATTATATATATTTTTCAAGTCTTAATAAATAATATAAAATTATTTAAATACTTTTTCATGTTTGAAAAATTAAAATAAAATGCCAAATAAATGTAAAAAATTTATGAAAATATTTTTGAGCATTTTTTGTATTTGGAAATAAATAAACAAAATCAGAAATGGAAACAAAATGCAAAAATATAAAAATACAAGAAATTAGGCCAGTGGGTGCAAAAAGGAAAATAGGGGGTGTCAAGAGTGAGCCAGGCCAAGCCCAGCCCACCACTTCATCTTCAACCTCCAGATTTGAAAAAAATGCGCGCGCCTGTACAAACTTGGACATCCTGCATATGAGCTCTATTGCAAAAACTCACAACATCAAACTTGTAGAGAATTTCAAGACGATTCCAACCATATAAACAACTTGTCTTAACTCTCAAAGACCAGAGAGAATTTCTGTGGCCCTAAAATCTGACCTAGTTTTTTCAGCATGTTCATGGATGAAATTCTCCTAGCACACTTAATATAAATGAAAACTGAGCATATGTACAGCTTCATGGCAATGAACACTACATTTTTTATTCACAAACCTAAGGCTAAATGTTCCTAAAGAGAGAGATAGAAAGTGGAGAAAAACCTGTTTCAGTTGGATTCGTGTAGGGCAATGTAGTGCTTTTCAACAAGGCTTGAGATGTCTGGTAGCTTGCTTGAACTTCACTTGACCTTCTCCAATAACTAGCTTGCCTTGAATGTCCTTGAATCAGCCTATAGAACTCAACCTGCACAAGCTCAAAATGAAAATGGTGAACACTGTAAATGGAGTTAAAGTTGGTGTTTGAGGTTTGGGATAGATTGGGTGAGTTGAATGGAAGATGTTTGAAGCAACTTGGGGCAAAACGCACGAGCCAAATGAGCTATGGAACTCAAGTTGCAGAACCTGCCCTATTTTGCCAAAGGAATGTGATTTCTGGCTATGGGGTGTTTAGAGGCTCAAGCAATCGTGTTTCTAGCTCAAAGGGGTGTGAGAAAGATGTTCAAACTGTTTGCATAAGTTGGTATTGACTGGTTTTTAAATTTTATGGTTTTTGGACAAGTTTCTTGTTTTTGAAGTAAGAATGTGGAAGTTGTTGTTACAGGCCTGTACAGGCTATCAAATATGCTTGCATACTTTGCTCTTGGCCCCTCCAACTTTTGGATTTGATTTTCCCTCTGAGATATGGACCAATGCTCAAGGGATTGTGGTTTGACATAAAGCACATTATGGCAAAAATGGAAATGTGCCTTTTTCTACTTAGGGCTTAGTTTTGTGTACAATGTCCCAATGGCCAAAACAAAAGCTTAGACTGATGGATTTGCATTTATTTATGGAGTGTGAAGTGGTTTAGAGGCCTGTAAACTAGTGTAAGGCATGCTAACTTGAAAATGCAACTTGTATGAACATGAATATGCCATGGATGAAAAGTGAGTTTTTGCCAACTTTAAGCCTTCTATTCTCCCTAACCACAAATGTGTTTGAGGAGTTCTTAGACAATTTGGAAAGTTTGCAACATGATCTATAATCCATATTTGAAATGCAACTTGAGATTCCAAGTGAAACAATGTGAAAAATGGCCAAGAAGATATGTCAAAATCCTGCCTACTAGGGCAAAATTTCACTAAGTTAAAAAGTTTTAGGGACCCTTGTTCCAAAAATCATAACTTGAGATCCAAACTTATTTTGCAAAAACTTTGTGAATAAAAGTTGTAGACTTTGTGGTGGACTACAACTTTCATGTTGGAGGTTTGTTTTGAATCCATTTGCATCATGGTGAAAATGTGGGGCAAAGTTAGGAAAAATTAAGAAAATTTCATAACTTAGAAAATTTCTAAGTTATGAAAATTTTCAACTTTAAACCCTAATTTGCAATTTTGGGTTTCTTGATGAACAAGTTTCATAATTTGACACATCTTGATGAAAAATGACCCTTGGCACTTGATTTTGACCAAAAAGTTAAAGTTTGACTTTTCAGTGTACAATCAAATTTTGATCAGTTGACTGGAAAATTCATCTGTCAATCCCATGTATTTGAGATCTTTTGAACTTGTTGAATAAGTCAAGATGATGTAATTGAGTCCTTGAGTCCTTGAGTCCATGGTTGAACCTAATTTTCCATTGGTTAGGTCAAAAAGTCAGAAATTTCCTTTGTATAGTCAAAACCCTAAAAATGACCATTTTGTCCTTTTGGTGATCTGATCAAATTTCTTGTGGAGTTGTGGTCCAAACTTGATCCAATGGTTCATATGAGTTCATAATGTTGATGTGGGTCAAAATTAATGAGGTTTGACTGTAAATTGGCCACAGTTGACTTTTTCCCCAATACAGTTGATTTCAAAGTCAACTGTCTAATTGACTGGGCAAAAATTTGATTCAAGGCTTGAAATTTGGTATGGACAAACTTATGAGTCCAATATGAAGTATGAAAGTAAATTTGAGCATTGAATGTCCAAAAATCCTTGTGAAAATTCAAACCCTAGTTTAGGTTATCAGTGTAAGGAGATGTCTTGAGCAGAGCAAACCCTAGCTTGATCTTGAGTTCCAAGAGCCTTGTGATGAGAAATGTTGATAAAATGAGAGGGCAAATTTTGGGGTACAACATAATGCATAACACAGGAACATGAAATTTCACCAATAATTAACACTAATTAATTCCTAGCATCCATTGTCATAAACAAACACAAACAATAATAAATTCACGCCCTAAATCCCCACATACTAACCCTCATATTCCCGGTTATAAAATCTGAATCCCACCCTTACCTTTTGGTTTTCCGGCCGGTCGAATTCTCCAGTTGAAACTGCAACTGGTTTGACAGCGACTTCTCTAAATTTCTTGCCTCCTACTAGGTGCCTCCAAACCCTTGTTTCTTCTACTGCTACGTGATAATTGTTTTTCTTTTGATTTTTGGCTGCTAGCTTCTATATATCATAACCTAATATAATAATAGGTCTACTAGTAACTTTAATGGGCCTGTTAATGCTATTCCTAATCTTGCTATTTCACACACCCAACTTGACCCAACTCATAAAGTAATTTTCTATTAAAATCAATATTATTTCCAATATTAATTTCTCTTGACTAAATTGACTAATTATTTGATTATCTATTCTAACAATATATATAATCCAATAATTCTCCTTATAATTACTCCGATAATTCCTTCTTCGACTAAATTCCAACAATTAAATCCTCAATAATTCATTTAAATAATTTTATGAATTTCCGGGTGTTACAACTCTCCCCCACTTTGAATATTTTCGTCCTCGAAAATTCATCCGACACCAATTTCCTTAACTTCGCCTCCATCTCTAGCCTTCCTATATAATCACAACTTACTATAATTAAAATCTAACGCACACGTGCAATTCTATTTCAACTCATCCAACAACAATAATAATAACTAACGAAGTTCTATCGATGAAACACGTACCTCTGGTACCCCTGTCCTCGTTGCCCATTGGAGTTTCCACTAACGCAAACACTCTTGCACCAGGCACTTTCTTTGGTTTTTGACACTGAGTACTAATATGGCCTTCTTCACCATAATTGAAATAGACATCCGCCTTATGCTTACACTCAGGAGCTGCATGTCCAACCTGACCACAACGAAAACACCTCCTTACCTCAGCAGTAGTGCACACATTACTCTTGTGACCAAGTTTCCCACACTTGAAACAAGTCACACTAGTAGGAGCGTCTCCCTCACTTGTTCTTTGACCCTCAACAACTTCTTGTTTACCTCTACCAGCTGGAGCATCGTACGGATTACCACGACTCTGATTCTTGCTCTGCTTCTAATTAACTATTTTGTAATGAGCATTGTTATCCTCCTTATAAATTCTGTAGCTATTCACCAAATCAGAGAAAGCATGAATCTTATGATATCCAATTGCCTTCTTGATCTCCGAGCGCAACCCGTTCTAAAACTTGATGCACATCGAAAATTTAGCAGTTTCTGCGTTATAATGCGGATAGAACTTAGCCAACTCCACAAACTTTGTAGCATACTCGGTAAAATACTTGTTCCCTTGCTTCAGCTCGAGGAATTCAATTTCCTTCTTACCCCAGACATCTTCTGGATAATACTTTCGCAGAAATTCTCCACGAAACACAACCCAAGTGATCTCTTCACCTGCAGCTTCCAACCTCGGACGAGTATCTAGCCACCATTCATCAGCTTTGACTGCCAGTATATGAGTACCATACTGAACCTTATGTGCTTGAGTGCAGCCCATCACACAGAAGATTCTCTCCATCTCCTTCAACCAACTCAAAGCCCCATCAGGATCATACTTACCCTTGAAGGTATACAGATTCTCCCTCTGGAAAGTCTCCAAGCTACAGGATCCCCCATCCCCGCCAGCATGCGGATGATTCTCCATAGCATGAGCCATTGCTTCCAAAGTAGTAGCAATCACATCATCGTTCCTCCCAGCCATCTTATCTTATCACTGTAACACAAATAACGATTAAGAAAACTAAAAATACTCGATTGTTACACAACTAAGACTCGATAACTTGACTGGACGGACCGATCTGCTCTGATACCACTAATGTAACACCCCAAATCTACCCCCAGTTATATTAAAATCAGAGTGCCAAAATTTCCGCAAACATGGGGCATTACATTCTCATTTCAAAAACAAACAACATAAAAACCTATCATAATAGATACATAGCACATATTAATCCAAAGAACTTATAACAAATAATTAGTGTTCCAAAATATTTCAACTTGATTCCATAAATACGCAACGGATTCACATCTTTAAAACTTCAAAGGAAACATAGCATCTTTTAAACAACTTAATTCAAAGAAAACAACTTCTTAAAATAACAACTTGGATTAAACTGAAAACATCATAAAACCAAATAAGCGTTCATCCCCCCTAGTGCTACGTATCAGAGCGACGACACCAACAAGCTATTAAGTCTCTACTCCTTGTTACCTGCACGTTACCAGTATAAAGGCAACGTCGAAACAAATAAATGGGTGAGATATCGAATAGTATAAATAAGATTATGATAATTAATATATTAGACAAGAACATTATGAATTTCACTGCTTCTCAACAACACATAACAATCAATAAACATTCACAATTATCATTACCGATTCAAAATGAAATTCAAATGCGACACAACTGTGTATATGCATGTGGTACCAACAGGGCTTTAGCCCTCTTCACTAATTGCCAATTAATAGAGGCACAAGGCATAAGCCTTCTTCACAAATCCACCAATAGAGGCCTTCACAATTTTCGCCAATACAGGCCTTCACAAATGCAAATGTATGAATGTACAACACATACAACAATATCATTAAACACTTCATGAGGCATATGCCTATATCACTAATATTACCAATTAATAGAGGTAAATCTTGGTCATAACCATTCCTGCAACTTCATAAAAATATTCGCAACATCATAACATCAACGTACATCACAAAGGAAAACACAAACATGATAGTCGTTTCCAAAACACTCCCATAAGTCTCTATGTATTAATTCTTCATTATTTAATTATTCTATTAATATTCACTTCTAAATAACTAACTGGAAATATATCTTTTCTTCTACTATTTAATCAATCCTCTAAAATAGTTACTACAACTTTACTAATTATTTCCAGCTATGTCTTATTACTACAGACTGTTAAAATTATATTATAACTACTAGCTTAAGATTACTGACATAGGGCTACTTCTATTAATATTTTTCTGCTATAACATACTACTGATAAGAATGGTTCAATTTGTTCCCTAACTTCTTTGCTTTTGTGTCAATGAATTCTATATTGATACAATAAAAATTTATTTAACATATTGCTACTGAAAGAAACAAGCGCCTTTGCACCTAACATACAATGTTAAATGGCACTCTTCTTCCTTCTCAATGCCTAGTGCTGAACGGCACCCTTCTCTCTCTCAAGGCTACCGTCTGGCAACCTCTACCCACACACCTTGCCGATCGTCACTCTCCATTCCCACCTTGCCGAACGACATCCAATAACAACGCGATCGACATGCCCTATTATGAATAATTTTCTGCAACTTCCTGTTAGTTTCATTCTTTTAAAAATGTATAACGATTCACAAACTAACCAACGCGTAACACAGGAATATGAAATTTCACCAATAATCAACACTAATTAATTCCTAGCATCCATTGTCATAACAAACACAAACAACTATAAATTCACGCCCTAAATCCCCACATACTAACCCTCATATTCCCGATTATAAAATCCGAATCCCACCCTTACCTTTTGGTTTTCCGGTCGAATTCTCTGGTTGAAACTGCAACTGGTTTGACGGCGACTTCTCTAAATTTCTTCCCTCCCACTAGGTTCCTCCAAACCCTTGTTTCTTCTACTGCTACATGATAATTGTTTTTCTTTTGATTTTTGGCTGCTAGCTTCTATATATCATAACCTAATATAATAATAGGTCTACTAGTAACTTCAATGGGCCTGTTAATGCTATTCATAATCTTGCTATTTCACAAACCTAACTTGACCCAACTAATAAAGTAATTTTCTATTAAAATCAACATTATTTCCAATATTAATTTCTCTTGACTAAATTGACTAATTATTTGATTATCAATTCTAACAATATATTTATAATCCAATAATGCTCCTTATAATTACTCTGATAATTCCTTCTTCGACTAAATTCCAACAATTAAATCCTCAATAATTCATTTAAATAATTCATTTAAAATAATTAAATATAAAAATCAGAAAAGAAAATAAAAACCAAAAAAATATGGGCCATCTGATCAATGTCAAAACGCGTTAGTAAACAGATCAAGTGGACCTGGTGCATTGTGCATGTTATGGACTTTAGTGAATAATGCATAGGATCATTAATTAAATCAGATTTCAAAAAATACAAGTGGCGTGCCATCATTGGTTCGAAGATCACACGTTGGTCATCTTTAACCTCCATGCAACGTGAATTACAGGTCTCTCAAACTGTAAAATCAGAAGCTCAGACCTATGCCATTCGCTTTGTCTCTTCAAGACGAAGACAACCAAACCTTCGCGACAAGTTTATATAAACTATAGCTCAGGCAATTTGGAAGGAAAGTTTTGAAAAGGGATTTGAAATTTCATGCTCAAAACGTGTTTCCAGTAAAAAGAAAGTGTTGCAACTAGAACCAGGTAAATGAGAGCATCACAATAATATCAAAGTTTAGAAGAATTGATGAAGGAATCTATCTATTGAAGTTGAGTTGCAGAGCTCTGAAACTGGACTTCTATGGATCAATATAGGGCACGATTCTTGAATGTAATTATATGGTTAGCTTCAGGGAAGATCAAGGAAGGTGAATTGAAGGAAAATTGGATTGAAAAAGGCTTGAGAATGGATTTCGAAGTTACTGAATTTTGAGTTATAGAACAAGTTTGGCAGGGTGATTCTGGATATCCAAGCTTGAGGAAATGAATCGGGAATGACCCTCTATTTATAGGGAATCAAATGGAATTTCCAAGCGTGTGATATGAAGTTTGGAGGGAAATCGTGTGAAGTTGAAAACAAGAAAAGTGTGACTTCTAATTTGATAAAAACTCATCCAAACATGTTCAGAAGCAAAAACGCGCCGAAACAAATTGTTCATAATCCAAATAAAGGATTTCAAACTTCTGACTTGGTGAAAAATTTAGTTTTAAATTTCCAACTTCCGACCAATGGAATTCTCAGCTCAAGGCGTCTTAGGGCATGATTCTTGATGATTTAGAAAGACGAGGTTACCAGCTTTGCAATGGAAAAAGAATGGGATCAAATGGATGCTTGAACTGAAAGTTGCATTGAGTCAAAGTTGGAGAAAAAGGGTTGACTTTTCATACTTAGAAATATTTCAAGTTTTTCTTCAAAAGTGACCTATAATGTTTTGCATCCAAACATAGCCTTCCACTTGGAATTTGCTCTTGACAAAAAAAAGATGGTATGAAGTAGATCTCTTGAATGAATTTTTGAGACTTGAACCATTCAAAATCTCCAAAAATTGAGAGAGTTATGACTTGTTGAAGTTGGCAAAATTTCATAAAATGATCTATAATCTTTAGTATACTTAAGGCAACTTCCATCCATTTTCTCACTTTGCACATAAAAGAAGGCATAAAGTTCACATCCTCAAGACCATTATGGAAAAATAATGGGCTTAAGGTGATAAAAAATTGACCAATTTATGTTCATTTGAAGTCACACATGGAAAATTAGGGATTCATCTGAAGGACTTGTAATCTTTCTTCTTCATCAAGTTTCTTCCACGTGAAAAATCCTTGGAACTTTTGAAGTGATTTGTCGATATCTCTTTTGAAGAGAAGGATGTCTTTGGAATCACTCAAAAATACCAAAAGATGAGCAAGATATACTCCTTTAAAGTTTAAAACCCTAGCTCCTAGATCAAGAAAATGCTTTGAGGAACTTTGACAATTTTGAACAAACTTCTTGTACTAACACAAATGCTTTGTAAATATAAGTTGTTAAGGATGATAATGAGAACTCATAGCAACCACAACCACTTCCATATCTTGAGAATTGAGAGAAATATGCATTTATGACCAATGGGAATAAAGCCTTGTCCAAGCATGACAACTTCTCCAATTAATCCCTTGTGTGTTTGAACCAAATTTGATAACCTTGAAATGTGGTGAACCAAAATAATATTGCCATGCAATTCCTTCCAAAAAGAATCCAATGGTGAGGTTTGAACTTCTCAAGCTTTACTAACTAGGGCATGGAAATAAACTCATGAACCCATGGAGCAATTTGTTAAATCTCACTGCCTTTACCTATATTAGTAACAAGCAAGACAAACCAACATTGCATTTTATTAACTAAGAGGAGAAATCAAGACAAAAATATTCATGATCATAAAAGAACACAAGTCAAGGTGCTTGGTGATTCCTCAAAGACAAAAGCTAAATATAGGGAGGGGAACCAAGAATCCTAATTTGATCTTATTGTGAATGAATCAACATGGTATGATGAAGGGATCTTAGGGGGAAAATTGGGGTACAACAGATGCCCTTATTTAAGTTTCTTCTATCCGGAGATACGAAGGTTAGAATCTTCGTTTCGACGCGATCAGAGATACTTAAATATAAAACAAACCCTATTTTTGGCCCTAAGATGCCATGCAATGCTTATGAATATGAGTGCACATGAACAAGACCAAAGAGACATAAAACACCATTGGGGATGTAACGAAAAAATAAAGAAACAAGAGAGTAACCCAAACAGGAAAATAAATCACTGGTGGATCAAAAAGACTTGAATCAGAGAGGATGGTAAAATGGTCAAAGGATACACCAACACCTGAGGTGAAGCTACCAACGTTCACTGAGGGTAGAGAGAAAATAAATAACAACACCAACATTTACTGACGGTGAGCTACCAACGTTCACTAAAGGTAGAAGGAAAATAAACATCATAGCATCTCCGTTCACTGACGATGAACTACCAACGTTCACTGAGGGTAGAAAAAAGATAACAAACACCAACTTTCACTGATGGTGACCTACCAACTTTCACTGAAGGTAGAGAGGAAATAAATAACAACACCGACGTTCACTGATGGTGAGCTACCAAAGTTCACTGAGGGTAGCAAAAAGATAACAAACACTAACTTTGATGATGGTGATCTACCAACTTTCACTGAAGGTAGAGAGAAAATATATCATAGTATCGTCGTTGACTGATGATGAACTACCAACGTTCACTGAGGGTAGAAAAAAGATAACAAACACCAACTTTCACTGATGGTGATCTACCAAATTTCACTGAAGTTAGAGAGAAAATATATCATAGCATCATCGTTCACTGATGATGAACTACCAACGTTCACTGAGGGTAGAAAAAAGATAACAAACACCAACTTTCACTCATGGTGATCTACCAACTTTCACTGAAGGTAGAGAGAAAATATATCATAGAATCACCGTTCACTGATGATGAACTACCAACGTTCACTGAGGGTAGCAAAAAGATAACAAACACCAACTTTCACTGATGGTGATCTACCAACTTTCACTGAAGGTAGAGTGAAAATATATCATAGCATCACCGTTCATTGACGATGAACAACCAACGTTCACTGAAGGTAGCAAAAAGATAACAAGTTTCCCTAAAATTCTGGTATTTCTTCTATAACGGGTCTCAACTTCTTCTTTAACCGAAGCACTTTTCCTGAAAAGGGTAAGTTGTCTCAAATAAAGAGACTTCCACTTACGAACTGTCTCTGCGAATAGGAAAATTCTTGCTAACCACTGGCGTAAACTGACGACGGACTGCAACCTATCCACTCAAAGATGAGATAACAAAAAAAATTATGTCGACTTTTACAGGGAAGCACAAGTTTCTCAAATAAAGAAACCTGGTACTTATTGTCATGTAGGATTGTAAAAAGAAATGACTTTCTGGGGAGAACAGTATGGCTTCCTGGGGAATGAAATATGACTTCCTGGAGAAATGCCACGATATTCCTGCTGAGGCGATAAAGTCTTCTCGTGCAAAATAAATGCACAAACCAAAACTCGAAGCTTTCAGAAATCCAGAGTAAATAATATTGCTGGGAAACCAAAGATTCAAACCAGAAATAAACTAGAACAAAACAGTCAACCAAAATACATCCTTTGAGAAATAAACTCAAGAGGGAAAACCAAATCCATCTAAACAAGGAGCTGTACAGGAAGGCTACAACAAAAATCTTCTACAAGGGATAACTTAGTGGGGAAATTGAAAGAATATACGCTTTCTGCTTAAGGCCAACACTCTATTGAAGAGAGGATAATGTAACTCTGCAAAACAGGGTGATATGTCAATAAAAATATTAACAAATGTTAATGAGCAATGATTTGCCAATTTTAGCTATGCATGATGTATGTGTGAATGTATGAGTGTTATGGTGCGTATGCTGAAAAAATAGATATACAAAACTGGGAGTAACCAGGAAAAACCATCTCGGGCACAAACAACACTCGGCTAAATCACATCTAAGATGATCATTCCAAGAAAAAGTAAGCGCCAACTGAGGAAACACAACCTACTGTCTGCTTCAGCTTTACTGGGGAGAAACATAATCCGGAAGTAAACAAAACAAAGTGAAAGAATAGTATATATACATGGATATAACATCCTTCTCCAGGCTTCACCGGAGAAATAAATGTTTTCAAGAGTAACAGTTCTACTAGGGATTGCAAAACCAATCTCAAGTAAAGTAGATGGACACCAAATCATCAAAACATTCACCAGGGAATTCAGGTCCACTTCATTGGGGAGGTTAACACCACATCCTCAAAGGGAAAACCACAATACGTTCTTCACTAGAGAAATCGGGGACCTGCGTTCTTCAAGAGTGATTATGGTACTGACTTCTCTGGAAAAAGAACTTCCATTAGACCGAATGAAAACTTCACTGGAGAAATCTCAGATTGAAACTTTACATCATGAAAACACAGACAAGGAGGAGAAATGAATCCAAACTTGACCGAGGATACTGGAGTCTCGAACCCAATACGGCGAATCATCCCGAGTAAACTTTCCCGAGGGGAAAAAAACTTCTTAAAACAACTGGAGTTGGTCCATTCCTGGGATCACCATTTTTGTTGTTGTTTTTTTTTTTGCATCACAAATTCTAAAGTAAAAGAAAATTGTAAATTCTTTTTGAAAAATCGATTTTGTTATTTAATCTTTTTGCTTTGAAAGTTATTATCAATAATAAATGGAGTCTTTGCAAGCTAAATAAAATAAGAAACACAAAGAATTGGGTAACAACTTAAACTTTATTAATAGAATGGTAGTCTGCGAATGGCAAGACTCCATAGATGATTACAAAGTTTAGAAAATGGTAATATATAATGGAAAAGATACATTGAGATACAATGACCACTATCCCCTTTAACAATTTTTGAAATCCTGAGCAGCAGCTTCCCTTGAAGTATGATGAGGATTTGAGAAGATTGTTGCTTCAATGATCAGATCTTGCATGATGCAGTTACTTGCCAAGAAAGTCCCTAACTTTTGCCTAAGCTGCCCTTGCAGGTTTTCAACTTAACGGGAAATTTATTCTGTTTATGTCTCTAACTTTTGCCTAGACCGCCCTTTCGGGTTTTCGGCCTACCGAGACGCTCTTTTTTACCTAAGCCGCCCTTTCGGGTTTTTAACTTAGCAAGTTGTTCTTTTACTTCTTTAGGCGAAGTATTTCTTGACTGCATCAGCATTCATGTGACGTGGGAACTCCTCGCCATCCATAGTTTCAAGAATTAATGCACCGCCAGAGAAGGCTTTCTTGACAACATATGGGCATTCAAAATTGGGAGTCCACTTGCCCCTAGAATCAGCATTAAAAGACATGATCTTCATGAGCACGAGGTCGTCTTATTTGAATTCACGAGGTTTGACCTTTTTATCAAAAGCTTTCTTCATTATTTTCTGATATAACTGTCCATGACACAAAGCTATCATTCTCTTCAATCAAATTCAATTGGTCAAACCGATTTTGGACACATTCAGCCCCAGTCAACTTGGTTTCCATTATCACACGGAAAGAGGGAATCTCATCCTCAACTGGGAGTACCGCTTCCATTCCATACACCAGGGAGAACGGGGTTGCTAGTGTTGAAGTGCGGACAGATGTTCAATATCCATACAAAGCAAAAGGGAGCATTTCATGCCAATCCTTATAAGTAACGACCTTTTTCTGGATAATCTTCTTGATATTCTTATTAGCAGCTTCAACATCCCCATTCATCTTTGGCATGTACGGAGATGAATTATGATGGACAATCTTGAATTCTTTGCACAGTTCTGTCATCATTTTATTGTTCAAATTCGAGCCATTTTCGGTGATAATTCTGCTCGACACACCATACCGACATATAAGATTATTCTTGATGAAGCGTACAACCACCTGCTTAGTAACATTGGCATATGAAGCAGCCTCCACCCACTTGGTGAAGTAGTCAATTGCTATCAAGATGAAATAGTGTACATTCAAAGCTTTGGGTTCTATCATCCCGATCATGTCAATACCCCACATAGAGAAAGGCCATGGGGAAGAGATCACATTGATAAGTTTCGGAGGCACATGGACTTTATCTGCATAAGTCTGGCATTTATGACACTTTTTTGCAAATTTATAACAATCAGATTCCATTGTCAGCCAATAGTAACCTGTCCTTAGCATCCTTTTAGCCATCGAATGTCCATTGGCATGAGTGCCAAATGAACCTTCAAGAACCTCATGCATCAACATGCATGCTTCGTGTCTATCCACGCATCTGAGCAAGACCATGTCATAATTTCTTTTATACAACACATTTTCATTGAGGAAAAAACTATCTTCCAATCTTCTCAATGTCTTTCTATCTTTATTCGATGCACCAATCAGGTATTCCTGAGTCTGGAGAAAATGCTTGATATCATAATACAAAGGCTTTTCATCTACTACCTCATATGTTGTAAGCACATGAGCAGGCCTATCCAGTCGCCGAACCATAATTCGAGGTATATCATTCGAAGTATTTACTTGATACATAGAAGCCAGAGTTTCCAGAGCATCTGCCATTTGATTTTCATCTCTTGGAATATGATGGAATTCAACTTTATTAAAGAAGGGTAACAACCTTCTAGCATAATCTTTGTAGGGGATCAAGCCAGGGTGACGAGTATACCACTCTCCTTTAATCTGATTTACTACCAAAGCCGAATCGCCATACACATCAAGAACCTTAATTTTGAGATCAATAGCTTCCTCGATACCCATGATGCAAGCCTCATGTTCTGCCATATTATTAGTACAATCAAATGTTAACCTTACGGTAAAAGGAATGTGCGATGCACGTGGAGTGACAATCACAACACCAATTCCTTTACCAAAAGAATTCATAGCTCCATCAAATATCATACTCCAACGAGGTTCAGGGTCAGGACCTTCCTCAGGCAATGGTTCATCACAATCTTTCACTTTCAGGAACATCACATCCTCATCGGGGAATTCATATTCTACAGACTGATGATCCTCCACTGGTTGGTGAGCAAGATAATCTGCCAACACACTGCTTTTAATAGCTTTTTGAGTGCGATATTCGATATCATATTCAAATAGCAACATCTGCCAGTGGGCAATTCTCCCAGTAAGAGCAGGCTTTTCAAAAATGTACTTGATTAGATCCATTTTGAAGATCAACCAAATAGTGTGATTCAACATATACTGCAGCAAACGCTTTGCCACCCAGGCCAAAGCACAACATGTCTTTTCCAGCACGGAATACCGCGACTCACAATCAGTGAACTTTTTACTGAGGTAATAAATGGCGAACTCTTTCTTCCATATTTCATCCTGTTGTCCCAGAATACAACCCATGGAATTATCTAACACTGTCATATACATAATCAATGGTCTTCCTTCGAAAGGAGGGAGCAAGATAGGAGGTTCAAGTAGATATTCTTTAATACTTTCAAATTCCCTTTGGCAGTCATCCGTCCACACACATCCTTGATCTTTCTTTAACAACTTAAAGATCGGTTCACATGTTGAAGTCATGTGGGAAATGAATATGGAAATATAATTCAAACACTCGAGGAACCCTCTGACTTTCTTTTTAGTTCTTGGCGCTGGCATCTCTTGAATTTCTTTGACTTTATCAGGGTCAACTTCAATTCCTTCATGGCTAACAATGAAACCCAACAATTTTCCTGATCGAACACCGAAGGTGCATTTATTTGGATTCAAGCAGAGACGATACTTCCTCAAACGCTGAAACAACTTCAACAAATCTTCTACATACCCTTCTTCAGTATGAGATTTAGCAATCATATCATCAACATATACTTCGATCTCCTTGTGCATCAGATCATATAATAGGGTTGTCATAGCCCTCTGGTACGTTGCACCAGTGTTCTTCAACCCGAAGGGCATCACTCTGTAACAGAATGTTCCCCAGGGTGTGATAAACATTATTTTTCCATGTCCTCTGAAGCCATTCTTATTTGATTATACCGGGAAAATCCGTTCATGAACAATAATACTTTGAATTTTGTTGTACTATCCACTAACATATCAATGTGTGGAAATGGAAAATCATATTTTGGACTAGCTTTATTTAGATCTCTGTAATCTACGCACATGCGAACTTTTCCGTCTTTTTTCGGTACTGGGACAATATTGGCAATACATTGAGTATACGCTGATGTCACAAGAAAAACAACATTAATCTACTTTAGAACCTCCTCTTTGATCTTCATTGCCATATTTGGGTGAGTTCTTCTCAACTTCTTGTTGATTGGCGGACACTCTGGTTTCAAAGGCAAATGATGCTCTACAATATCTGTATCTAGACCAGGCATGTCTTGATAAGACCAAGCAAAAATATCCACATACTCTTTCAACAGCTCAATCAACCTGCTCTTCACATCAGGATGCATCAATGCTCCAATCTTGACTTCCTTCGGATCTTCTTCTGAACCCAAATTGATCACTTCCAATGGCTCTTTATATGGCTGAATGGTATTTTCCTCGTGCTCAAGCAACCGTGGGATCTCTTCCGGAAGATCATCATAATCTTCTTCTTCGGCCCCATACTTAGGACATTCAAAGTTGGGAGAGGGTGCAGGGTCATTGTATTCAACGAGTTTTTTAATTAATCTGCACATATGATTTATGATTGCTTTTAGAAACTGACACATATAACAAGTGATCATGCAGATTAAATTTCAGTTATCATTTATTTTGAAAGGTTTTTTTTCATGATTACCATTTTCCAAGAAAAATAAGAAAATAAAAACACAATTTGGGAAACAAAGATAACTTTTATTATTGATTTTAAAAGTCATAGCAAACAGATAAGCCCTACAACATTAATACTTCCACCTTGGGCAGAGTGAAAGCTTTTCAAAAATATTAACAAAACAAATTACTTTGAAACATGTATGCAAGAGGGAACATCAATGGTGATCCAGTTCTGAACCATAACTCTGTGCGTCACATAATTTGGTATTTCCTGCTCTGCTTCATCTTCCACAATGGAATTAATCTCGGAAATAGTTGGACGAAGATAACCCCTGCTACGGAAGATGTCTTGATACTTGCTCGTAGCAGACTTCGGCTTCATGCTCTTACCTTTGTCATTCTTCAAAGAGAACCCCAAGTCGACTCTGTTCTTGTTCCCAGGTGGATTCAAAATCTGTCCCCATACCCCGCTATGACCCTTTCGCATAACTTGTTGCGCATCCTTAAGCAAAACCATGGAATTCTCATTTCCTCATATGTTGTCAATGGATAAGGCTTGGAACTGGGTTCCAAGAGCAGCTTCATCCTCCTCCACAATGCTGAAAGAAGACAAATGAGATATCAATAATTCCTGTTCCCCATTTATGATTACCACTTTCCCTTCATGTACAAACTTAAGTTTCTGGTGTAAAGTTGAAGTGACAGCCCATGCCTCATGTATCCACGACCCTCCTAGCAAAAAACTATAAGCGGGTACAATATACATGACCTGGAAAGTTATCTGAAACAAATGTGGTCCTATATGAATAGGCAAGTCTACTTCACCAATAACAAATTTCCTTGATCCATCAAATGCTTTCACAATGATGCCACTTGGGCGCATAGGCGTTCCTTGATATTTAAACTTCATAAGAGTGCTCCTCGGTATAACGTTCAAAGCGGATCCATTATCAATCAACATATTGGATAGTGAATCATTCTTGCAATTCATAGAGATGTGGAGGGCTAGGTTGTGATTCCTTCCTTCATCTGGAAATTCATCATTGTAGAAACTCAAGTTATTACATGACGTAATACTCCTTATTACACTGCTAAATTGGTCTATTGGTATATCACTCTCCACAAAATCTTGGTCCAATACCCTCATCAAGGATTCTCTGTGAACAAATGAGTTCATCAATAACGCCAAGATAGATATTTTTGAAGGAGTCTGCAGTAGCTGATTTATAATTATGTAGTCACTCATCTTGATTATCTTCAAAATATCATCCACTTATTTCTCTAATGTAGCCCCACTAGTCTCACCCGTAACCTTCTTGGGTTCAACATTCTCAGCAATTTCCTTTCCAACACTAACATCTCCTCGAACAACTGGTGCAAACACACGACCACTGCGGGTCACCCTGCTATTTTCAGCAATATTTCCAACATCAGGCATTGGCTGGGCGGGAACCTCCACTCCATCCTCTAAGATTGTAGCGTTGTATTTCTAGGGTACAGCCTTATCCGACTTGTAGTTGATAGGACCCGACAAACTAATCACCAATGGGGTAACAACTGGCTTTCTATAATATTTAACTTCAAGATGGGCGGGTGCCCCAAAACAAGGTACAATGACGTTTACCCCTTCTTCAACATAATTAGTCATTATTGAGTCATTTCTGGAAAACAAATCCTCATCCGAGGAGAAATACTCATCTTCAGAGGCATACTCTTCATCTGACTCTTCTTCAGTCAAGCAAACCTCAATCAAATCAACTTCATGGTAATCATCCCTTTGACCTGTAACCTTGATAATTCCATTATCTAACAACAATTGAACACCCTTATTCATGATTGAACATCCTCGGGAGTCCCGATAGCAAATTCAGAAAGATCCATACTGGTGTTCTACCTGACCAGCCATATGGCAGCAAGTAGCATGCAATTGCACAAGATCCTCATTCATATACTCCACATCAAAAATTCTGAATTCTCCAGGACATCCGGAAACCATATTCACCTCCTCTTCATACTCTGACCTAGGCCTGATTATGTGGATGAGGCCCTCATCCATCATTTCCTGCAAATCATCCTTTATCTTATCGCAACCTTGTATGTCTGTACTGCAATTAGCACAACCGGAATGGTCATGCGTGTAGTAGCTAAATTCACAGAGGTCTGCATGCATTTTCACCAAATCTCCTCTAACCAGATTAATATAAAAAATCCAGAAGTCGTGTGGACAACCGACCACCATATTCACAGCATTTACTCCTTCATGCTTGGGTAGAGGATTTTCTTTCACATTAGGTCCCACATCTTTGAAATATAGAATACCAGACTTTATCAATTTCTGAATCTCAGTCTTCAAAGGATAACAATTATCAACATTATGCCCTGGTGCTCCTTGATGAAAAGCACATGTTTGGTCTGCCTTCTAATACCAAGACAATGGTGATGGTACAACGGGAGGTGGTCGGGTCTGAACTAACTTCTTTTGAATCAATGCCGGTAGTAACTCTGTGTAGCTCATAGGAATAGGGTCATAACTCTCCCTTCTCCGATTATACCCTTGATTCCCCTGCTAGGACGGTCTCTGATAAGCAACAGTAGTTGGGGCTGAACCCATAACTGGAGTAACTGAGGCGACTTGCTGATGACGTTGATAATTCCTTCTAGGAGTATTAACCCTCCTCTCTTGCATAACAAAATTTGCATCCCCTTCCTTTTTCTTGGTAAACCCATAAGATGGCTTCTTCACACCTCCAGAGCTTTCACTCTTTGTTAAACGACCCTCTCTTACAGCCTCTTCTAAGCGGATACCCATTCCTACCATTTTAGTAAAGTCACTTGGCGCACTAGCTAGCATCCTCTGGTATTAGAAAGCACCCAGTGTCTTCAAGAAAATATTAGTCATCTCCTTCTCTTCCATGGGAGGAATCACTTAGGCGACTACCTCACGCCATCTCTGTGCATATTCTTTGAACGATTCCCTGTCTTTCTGAACCATGGTCATGAGTTGATCACGGTCAGGTGCCATGTCCATGTTGTACTTGTATTGTATTATAAACGCTTCTCCCAAATCATTGAAAGTATGGAGGTTAACACTGTCCAAACTCATATACCACTTCAGCACAACACCGGTCAAACTATCCTGAAAAAAGTGAATCAGCAGACGCTGATCATCAGTATGGATAGACATTCTCCTTACATACATCACTAGATGAGCATGAGGGAAAGTGTTGCCCTTTTACTTATCAAACTCCGGGACTTTAAAATTAGCAGGTATCTTACCATTCTGGACCAAGCATAACTCATTCACATTCTGCCCGAATAGCTCTTTTCCCCTGAGGGTCTTCATCTCTCTTTGCATCTTGTCAAAACTGCTCTTGAAAATCACATGTTCTATTATAAAGACCCAAGTCTTCACTCGGTGGAGGGAAAGGACGACAAACATCATCGTTAACAAACAGAACCATATTCACCGATGGAGGTGCAGTAGGAGCAGCATGCACCATAGGAGGTGCTGGAGTAACAATAGTCTGAACAATTGGAGTATCTTGAGGACCAAGATTGAAACCTTCAAGTGCAAAATTCTCTGGAATCCCCCATGGATAACCTTGAGGTATGCGGTTTTGAACAACAGCTGGAGTAGCAGATAAGGGAACAATCGGAGCTTCAGTAGTTGCCCTTGTTGGTTGAGGTTGGACACTCGGTGGCTGATTCTGAGCAACCACCAAAGATTCCATCAGAGTAGTAAGATTGGCCATGCCGGCCTTCAAAGAAGAAACCTCCTCGCGCAGCTCGTGATCCTCTTGTTCTAAGTTGTCCATCTTCTTTCTGAAATCAGCCTGAGTGTTATAGTGGTGAGTCAGCTTGCTGAACAAAGTAAAGAAGCTTGGTAAGACACCTGGATATGCATAAAAAATGCAAGAAATATGTGCAGTATGATGCATGATATGCAATGCACATGATTTTTTTTATTTTATTGTTTAATATTTCAAGGGATTTAAAATTTATGGACATATTGCAAATATCAAAGTAATAACGCATTTGAAAATACTGAAAATTTCATTATAACAACTCCAAAATGGATTACAAGTTTCAATGATCCTAAGTACAAGATGAAAATCAAATATAAAACCCTGAGAAGTAAAATTGGTGGAGATCACTTTATACGCTGGCGCTTCCCTGTGAGCCTGTAAATTTGAGCCTTCAACCTCTGGTTTTCTTCCGCATACCTGGATGCAACCTCCTTCCAATCACCTGAATCAGGAAGTGAGTAATCAACATCTGATTGAGGCTTAGGATAAAATAAATCCCCTTGCCTCTCCATAGTCTCTACTACTCGACTCTCAAGGATCTCAATCAAGTCGTATTTCTCCTTCAAGTATGCTCTATAGGAAATCTCTAAAGTTTGGCACTTATTCTTCCAAGAATCCTTTTCCTGTTGCATCCTGACCAAAGCAAGCTGCTACTCCTCTAGATCATCTAATAAGGGAGGATTAGTCTTCACAAACAGATCAGGCATAGGTGTTTCTTGGGAATACGACATCTTCAACTGAATAGCTCTCGTTTGGACCCACTGAAGATATGGCTCCAAAGAAACAGCACCCCTAGGTCCCAAATCATTCCTACTCTTCTTATGAATGTAACGCCAGGCCTTCACAATCTTCTCCCTAGCTTCCCTATGGTCTTCTCCCTCCTTCATAAAGAAACTACTCAAATTAATACTATTTGGTTTATGCCTCATCGGATAACCGAGCTGTCATCGTGCAAGAACATGGTTATAGTTAATTCCTCCCTTTGTACCATGAAGAGGTACATTGGGGAAACTACCACAACTGTCAATAATATCTATATCCTGGTAAGCTCGATGATACCAATCAATATCCGAGTGAGTAAGTGCCATGATCTTAAGAGCCCAACGGGGTTCCTTCTTGACATCCCAAAAAGCATCAGACTGAGGCATATGAGAGATAAACCACTGGTACAACAGGGGCGTGCAACAAATATTCGTCCCCCCATGATAAGAATTCCGAAGATGAATAGAGTAATAAGCATCACCCAACAAGGTAGGAACTGGGTTTCCAATCATGAAGATCCTGATAGCATTAATGCCAACAAACTTGTCCACATTAGGAAATAAGAACAACTCGTAAGCAAGTAGAGAAAAGATGGCCTCAAAAGCGAATGTACTCTTCATTCTGGCAAAGTAGCAAGCTTTCTCCAATAAGAACTGAGCTAGTAATCCTCTAATCCATCATTTGGTAGTCATATGGGCTTCCGCCTCAGACTTCCCCAGATGAATCAAAGCAGCAATCTCATGTGATTTTGGATCACCCTCCAAACCAGTAAAGGGAACATGATTGGTAACGGGTAAATATAACAGATAAGAATACTCCTCCAGTGTAGGCATCAACTGATAGTTGGGAAAAGTAAAACAATGATACATCAGATCATAGAACTGGATCAAGGTCGAGAGAATACCCTCCTTCATCTTCAGCTTCATGAGAGGAATGATGGATCCATACTTCTTTTGAAAATCTGCAGAACACTCAATCTCGGGGATTAGACTGTTCAACTCATCTATCTTGGGATCCTTGAAACTGTACTTCCCGGTCTTTCTCTTTCCATAATCCATGGTTAAAAAGTACCTGAGATATTCACAAATGGTCAATTTTTAAATCTCTTGAAATAAGATATCTTCAAAAGATGCTTATGAGTACATGGATGCATGATGCATCAATCACACACAAGATCACACATATAGGGTTCACAGGTTCAACGTCATGAGCATGAGGTCTAAGGTACTACCCATAAGGTATTGGTCTAAAAGTTACCACCTGCCGAACAAGGTTCTAAAGGTTCCCAGAGTCTACATCCTTCCTTCAGATATTACCAACTTCTCGATTAACTCGGTAATTAGTAATATTCTAAAGAAAAAATAGTCCGAGCATAGTATTACGTGACAACTATTTCTGGATTACTCTGTCATAGCTTCCGCACTACACCTAAAAGGACAAGATGGGTTTGGTATTCTACGGTCCTCAGTTTCAGCAGGCTCCCAGGTCGAAAGCAGTACATCTTCCCGATTACTCGGTAAACGACACTATAATCAAAGGGGCCTCCACTGAGTGGGGGGATCTCATGCATCCTTTTTTGGGATTACTCCCTCAAAGTTAACATGACTATACCGCCTGTCCCATCTTAAAGTTTTCCTAAGTCCGGGTATAGGACTTATGAGTAATCACCAAGCACCCAAAAAACCAGGAAAATCTAGACAAACATATATACAACATATAATACATAAGCAACAATAACATATATACAGATATAAACAAAGATAGGCTCAACCCACTTAGGGATGGACCAACAAGAGGTCAATCTTTCCCCAGTGAAGTCGCCATTTTTTCTATAGCGATATAAATGTTTAAGACTAAGCCATGGGATTGACTAGACTTGTACAAATCAAAATAAAATCGCCACCGCACTTTATTGTTTCCAAAGGAATGGGAAAAGAGCGAATAACCCAAAAAAAGGGGGAAAGATTCAAGGTAAGGGGGTTGGTTATACAAAGGGAAGGTATTAGCACCCTAAACATCTACGGTACTTTGCAGGAACCTCTTTGTAAAATCTGTATATTTTGGCTATAAAATGTTGTATAAAAATGGATGGTGGAGGTGAGAAAATAAATATATATTTTTATGGTTTTTGTACCCGCCGCGGTTGCGAACCTTTAGTGCCTACGTACCACCTTTCGTGCAATAGGGGATCAGGGTACACGTAGTTCCTCTTTTAAAAATCTTAAAATGTAAGTGTGTTGGTTAATTTTATGAGATAAGACATCATTGTCATTGTCCATGTGGAAAACATATTTACTACCCACAATTATGAGAAAGGAGAATTTGCATCATCTCAAAGTGGAGGATATGGGTTGGATTTTAAAATCAACAATGCCTCACTCAACACCCAACTGGAAAATATCTCTCTTCACTATATATTGTAGAAGTATAGTTGTTTGCATCACTACAAGGATTGACAAGAGTCCAATCTTTTGAGAAAGGTTTTAAAGTAAAAAGCCAAAGTGGCAAAATGGTTTGTAATGAAATTGATTGATTTTTAGTCTTCTCACAAAAAATGTTAAGGTATTATTAATGTTGATTGAAGTTTATTCATGAAAAGGTTTTGAAAATGCATGGACCTAAGTCCAAGTTTATTATGAAAGTGGTTCAAGTTTAAAAGCAAGAAGAGTTTTCAAAAGGAGGCATGAAGATTTTTGAAATTAAAGAAGATGAGAGGAGAAGAAGAGACTATCCTAAAGGATAAGGTAAAAGCTAGGGATAGGAACCATCTAACCAACAAGAAGCCAACACTTTAAATTATGAGTCAAGATAGAATTACCATTCTTTAGATTGAAACCAAGCAAGCAAAGATACTAGACCTCTTGAGAGAACCAAACTTCAAGTGTATTAAGTCTTCACAAAAATTGGGCAGAGTAACAGCTATATATGGGTGAATTCCGGATTACAAACAAACAGTGTGATCACAATAACCCGCACACAAAACAAACAAACAACTCAATGTCTTGAGGTAAACCTCAAGAGCTCCTGATAAAATAATCAGATAAGGTCACAAGGTCTCCAATCATAGGCCAAGGTTCCTAATCCTAAGTCTAAGAAGTCCAATGCTCCATAATGCCAAGGATAGTAACCAAATAGTCCAAGTATCATTAAAGATTTTTAGGGTTTATGTTGATTATTAGGTATTTTGAAAAAGAAAAGTAAAGCTCAAGTGAGCAAAAATAAAAATGACGAGAAAGTAAATACTCAAATGAGAAAAGATGAAAATGACATGAAATGTAAATGCTAAAAGTAAATAGTGCATAAAAATAAAAGGGGCATATAATAAAAATAAAGGATAAAGTCAATTATTAGTGATTAGTGGTTAGTTGGAGGATCATCTTGAAACTTGCATTTGGAACTCATTAAAGGATTGGTAGAACCAAAGCCTCCACACAACAAGTTGCATTTGCTTTTTGTCAAGTATATCATCCATTTAGAATCCTCATGAGTACCATTTAATGATCAACGATGTTTAAGTGACCCATGTTGACTAAAGGTGTTGTAGATACATTAGAGGATTGGTAGAACCAAAGCCTCCATACAATGAATCTCAAAGTTATTGGATCAAAGAGATCAAATTAACATACTTGGGCTTGCAAACATAAGTTTGGGTCACGAATGATCATATATTCGAATCGGGATAAAATTTAGCGCTATGTTAAGCAATCATAAGTGGACTAATATAGAAGTCACACCTATTTTGAGGCCGGTCAATAGCAATCTATGCACCATTTGTTTTGAGACATGATATAGAAATCATGCTCCAATAACACTTAGTGCAATAAGTAAAGGGATGAGATGAAGAGGGGGTGGGAGAGAATATACAAACCACATTTGAATTAAATTTAATCAAACTATTATTAAAATCATTCATCCATTTTTGTGAAGTTAGACTCAACACCATGGATCCAATGATGTTAATAAAGTTTATGATAAAAAATTTAACCCAAGATCAGCCATAAAATAGTCACAAAATAATATTACATTTAATATATACAAAAAAATGTTTTAAAATAGAAATAAAAGAGAAAAATATCAACTATGTTCAAATCGATCAAGAAATAAAAAGTAAGACCATAGAAAAATCAGAAAAGGACTCAAATGATTTTATAAATTTTTTGGTAATTTTTAAAGTCAGAAACTATTTTTAAAATTAAAAGAAATTAGTAAAATAAACCAAAAATGATAATAAATACCAAAGTCAGAAATCAAAAATAAGTGAGGTCACCAATATTTTTCACAATATCATTGGATCATTCCATAATTTTTTTAGAATTTAAAAATGCATAAAAGTATTTTTAAACATTTAAAACAATTCAAATAAAGTGAAAATTTATAAAAAAAATACCAAAACTCAATTAAATTGTGAAAAAATAAAAATCAGAAAGAGAATAATCAAAAATATTTTTCATAATTTTTTTCAGATTTTTTGGACTAAAAATGAATTTTCTATGATTTTTTGAAGTTTAAAACAATTAAATATAAAAATAAGAAAAGAAAATAAAAACCAAAAAATATGGGCCATCTGATCAATGTCAAAACGTGTTAGTAAACAGTTCAAGTGGACCTGGCGCGCTGTGCATGTTATGGACTTTAATGAATAATACATAAGATCATTAATTAAATCAAATTTTAAAAAATACAAGTGGCGTGCTATCATTGGTTGGAAGATGACATATTGGTCATCTTTAACCTCTAGCCAACGTGAATTGCAGGTCTCTCAAACTGTAAAATCAGAAGCTCATACCTATGTCATTCGCTTCGTCTCTTCAAGACAAAGACAACCACACCTTCAAGACAAATTTATATAAACTGTAGCTCAAGCAATTTGGAAGGAAAGTTTTGAAAAGGGATTTGAAATTTCATGGTCAAAACGTGTTTCCAGTAAAAAGCAAGTGTTGCGACTAGAACCAGGGCAATGAAAGCATCACAATGATATCAAAGTTTTGAAGAATTGATGAAGGAATCTACCTATTGAAGTTAAGTTGCAGAGCTCTGAAACTGCACTTCTATAGAGCAATATAGGGCATGATTCTTGAATGTAATTATATGGTTAGATTCAGGGAAGATCAAGGAAGGTGAGTTGATGGAAAAATTGGATTGAAAATGGCTTGAGAATGGATTTCGAAGTTGCTGAATTTTGAGTTATGGAACAAGTTTGGCTGGGTGATTCTGGCTATCCAAGCTTGAGGAAATGTGTGACTTCTAATTTGATCAAAACTCATCTAAAACGCGTGTTTTTCTATGCTAATCACTTATGGAAGTTCACTAAACATGTTCAGAAGAAAAAATGCGCAGAAACAAAGTGTTTAGAAGCCAAATCAAGGATTTCAAACTTCTGACTTGGTGAAAAATTCAGTTTCAAATTGCCAACTTCTAACCAATGGCATTCTCAGCTCAAGGGGTCTTAGGGCATGATTCTTGGTGCTTTAGAAATATGAGGTTACAAGCTTTGCAATGGAAAAATAATGGGATCAAATGGATGCTTGAGCTGAAAGTTGCATTGAGTCAAAGTTGGAGAAAAAGGATTAACTTTCCATACTTAGAAATATTTCAAGTTTTTCTTCAAAAGTGACCTATAATGTTTTGCATCCAAACATAGCCTTCCACTTGGAATTTCATCTTGACCAAAAAAGATGGCATGAAGTAAATCTCTTGAATGACATTTTGAGACTTAAACCATTCACAATCTCCAAAAATTGAGAGAGTTATGACTTGTTGAAGCTAGCAAAATTTCATAAAATAACCTATAAACTTTAGTATCCTTAAGGCAACTTCCATCCATTTTATCACTTTGCACATGAAAGAAGGCATAAAGTTAACATCCTCAAAATCATTGTGGAAAAATAATGGGCTCAAGGTGATAAAAATTGACAAAGTTATGATCATTTGAAGTCACACATGGAAAATTGGGGATTCATCTAGAGGACTTGTAATCTTTCTTCTTCATCAAGTTTCTTCCACATGAAAACTCCTTGGAACTTTTGATGTGATTTGTTGATAACCCTTTAAAGAAAAGGGTGTCTTTGGAATCACTCAAAAATACCAAAATATGAGCAAGATATACTCCTTTGAAGTTCAAAACCCTAGCTCATAGATCAAGAAAATGCTTTGAGGAACTTTGACAATTTTGAACAAACTTCTTTTACCAACACAAATGCTTTGTAAATATAATTTGTTGAGGATGATAATGAGATCTCATAGAAACCACAACCACTTCCATATCTTGAGAATTGAGAGAAATATGAATTTGTGACCAATGGGAACAAAGCCTTGTCCAAGCATGACAACTTCTCCAATCAATCCCTTGTGCTTTTGAACCAAATTTGATAACCTTGAAATGTGGTGAACCAAAATAACCTTGCCATGCCATTACTTCCAAAAAAATCCAATGGTGAGGTTTGAACTTATCAAGCTTTATTGACTAGGGCATGGGAATAAACTCATGAACCCATGGAGCAACTTGTTAAATCTCACTGCCTTTACCTATATTAGTAACAAGCAAGAAAAACCAAAATTTCATTTTATTAATTAAGAGGAGAAATCAAGAAAAAAATATTCATGATCACAAAAGAGCACAATTCAAATTGCTTGGTGATTCCTCAAAGAGCAAAGCTAAATATAGGGAGGGGAACCAAGAATCCTAATGTGATCTTATTGTGAATGAATCAACATGGTATGATGAAGGGATCTTAGGGGAAAAATTGGGGTATAATATATATATATATATATATATATATATATATATATATATATATATATATATATATATATATATATATATATATATATATATATATATATATATATATATATATATATATATATATATATATATATATATATATATATATATATATATATATATATATATATATATATATATATATATATATATATATATATATATATATATATATATATATATATATATATATATATATATATATATATATATATATATATATATATATATATATATATGGATCACTAGTGAGATCTAGTATTCAGAATTTGCAAGATTAACCCATTATCATCGTGAATGAGATCAATAGGATCTACAATACAAGAAACACAATTTTCTTCCCAAGAATTAACAAAGCGATCCAAATCATATATTTGACATTTGTACTAGAAACGACAATGGTCTAAAACTCTTTTTAACTTATACAATTGTAATCCAAGCATAACATTTAATTAATACTGTGATATGAATATATAGTTCATAAATTTTGGAATAACATTATTGTAACTTCTTTACAATTATTATTTCCATTTACTCTCAAGAAAAGGAATACTAGGCTCTTTCAAGATATTCATATACTTTCTTGATAAGGATCTAGTGATTAACACTTTAATCATTTTGGTACTTATTATTTATGCTCATAGAATATGATGCATCAAGTGTAGTACATATCATGGTTTCCTTTTTCTCATCTAATGAGGTAATACATTTTCCATTAGACAAAACATCATGCCACACATGCAAGAATCTTAATGTGAGATTAATGTATATTAGGTGTCACAACACTTCGTTGAAATATGTACTTGTTCTAGGATTGAGATTTATCAACCATCTAACTTTATAGATTTTGATTCCTAACCTTTTAGGAAATCTCACCTAAACATTTCATCAAAACAATTTCTTTAACCATATCCTACATTGGTGTTATAGGAAATTTGTTTTGATGATCAGTATATCGCCTACATACTATACTAGATTAATGCAAATACTCCCACTAACCTTATTGTATGAACACTATTTAAACTTGAAATTTATTAATCCAAGTTTTCCCAAAACTTCATTGGTAAAAAGATTTAATTCCAAGAAGTTTTCCTTAATCCATAAATATAGACAACTTATGTACTTTGCTAGTATCTTGTGCTACACGAACCAATTGTCCAACAACAACTCCCTTGTTCAATTGGTTCATGTTCCATTCTTATAAAGATATGTATTTTATGGTCCTTGAATTTCTTCAAATTCTACATCACTCCCACTGGCTTCTTTAGATACACAATGTTCTAAAGGAAAACTTCAGTTCTATCGACAAAACAATTTTGTCCCATAATGCATTATGGAATATGTGTCCCTTATTTCCATTGGGATAAATATATAAATACATATTCATATAGATTTTGATCAAGTTTACTTAATAAACCTTACAATCTAGAGTATCATCAAGAAAAATTAGGTACTCTTACATCCATATCAAATATGGTGTCTCTACGACTACAATAAATGGAATTGGTTACAGATTTGAATAATTGTATGTAAAAAAATTTATAAAATAGCCACAAAGATATAATTGAGATATCTTAAATCAATCAATGTCAAACATGATACAATTTAAATGGTCATTTTATTCTTTATATTGGTATTTACCATTGCGAACAATTTGTATGATCTTAATACCTTTTCGAGTTATTTCCTTCTACTTCACTCTTGAACTCTTCTCAAAATAATTTTACATCATGTCAAATATATAAGTTTCAAATCTTATTTGATCCATCCTACATTAATTATAGATGAGCTTATCAAGATCGTAGAACTTAAATCTACTACTTGGTTTATTATTGAAAACGTTTGAATAATCATAGAAACACTTATTCATTATCAAAACGTGCACTCCTCATCTTGTCAATACAAGACTTAAAATTAGTGTTTATTACTAAATGAAACTTAATAACAATAATTTTGTTTCATTCTAAGCTCTAATTTAAGTCTAATTATAAGCTCTTATAGTCAATGAAACACATTGTTCCATTATAGACATTAGCTAACTCAAATCATAATCAATGTAGTACTTCTTGAAAGACTACTCACATTCATATAAATGTGAGATCAACATCTAGTATCACATACCCAAGATGTAGAAGTAGAATATTTTATTTTCTATAACAAATTGTATGAAGAATAAGTCTTACTTCCTTATTCTACTTTGACTTTTTCGATAATCATTAGCAGTTTTCTTCTTTAAACACATCAAAGCATTGTCTTCCTTTAGAACCGTATTTGTCTATCCAAATTCCAAGGAATATAAAATGAATCTCATTCATTTTATTATTCATCTATTTATAATCACAATTAATTTATTTTTCTTTTCAACAAGATGTGGTAGGTATATTTAAAATCCATTCATAATAAATCTAATCTGCCTATCTGAGACAATCTCAAATAGAGCTAGTGACCAACTATTTGATCTGTAAGAAAATCCAAAATTTTAAATCTCAAAACTATTTTATATCTATTTAGATTCCTATATTGTATATAAAAGATCTTGGAAAGTTTTATATTTCTCATATATTGTATTTCTTTAAAAGAAAATCCTTGAGGTTAATGATCATATCATTTTCCGTGACGACTACACTTATGAGATATGTTGTAACTAGACATTCGACTTAATCCTTCTCATAAGTATCGTTCTTTGAATCTAGTTATATTCGGTTGTTAGGAATTGGTTACTTGACAATATACATTTTTTTTCGTGCTTGAGAATAACTCTCAATTTATGTACCAACTCAGAAACTCCTTTCTGATCCCTACATCTTTCTTAAGGACATTTTACAGTAAAATATAAATAAAATGCAAAATAAATTATAAATACAAAATGTGTAAAAAGATTATATCAAATTAAATCATTTTAATAAGGACTTTTATTAAAATGCTTCCACTATTTTTACTCAAATCAAATAACCCTCGACAATTGATTCGGAAAATCCCGTTGGGAGATTTTCTAGTGGGTCGAGATCCATATTTCACTTTGTTTTAAGTCTGCGTAGGAGAATTACACAAAACCCTATTATTTAGGTAGGGAATCTTTCCAATTGTATCTAATACAATTCTCAAATTTTATCCATTGAGAGAATAACTCCTTATTTTAATCCATCATATGAATTATTCTCAACTCTTGGTTCTAAACATATATAATCCTATTATAATTAGTTTAGTTAAGTCAGACCCGAAAAGTTAGCAGTTGGATATTACATTTATCCCACCGCACCTTACTAATATAAAACATGCACCCGCGTTAGGCGCATCTACATTATTCGATACTAGTCTTGATGAGTGCTAAATTTTGGAAGCTATTAACCTAATATTTAATTAAAGGGATTTAATTAAATTTTATCTCACTGATTTGTGTATCTCATACACTCACATATTTGTGTATCTTATACATGTAAGAACAAGAAGCGCTTCTAACATCTGGCCTTGAGATTTTGATGATAACTTCACATGTTATCTTAGAGAACAATTGTATACGCTAATGGTTTCTCTAGTATGTAGCTGCTGCTATAATGTTCTAACTCTAGTACAAGGCGTGTGACGTCATCATGTTCTAAACATATACTCTGGAAGAAAATATGTGGTTACATGTTATGTTAAAGTCAAGGTTCTGAACTAATCTTCTGCAACATGTCTAAGGAACATTAGTACAAGAAGTTCTGATCATGACTTTGTGGTTTAGCTTTGGAGGCCTTCTAAAGCTTTACTTTTGTGTGGTATAAGTTCTGAAGAATATAAAGAAGAGGTTTTGTTGAACAAGTTATGATGGTATGAAGAAAAGCAAGTTCTTACAACCAAGTGCTGAAGACTCTAAAGATAAGGTTATATGTGACAAGTTTCGAAAACTCCAAGACTTAGGTTCTAAGGCTTAAAGAAAGATTATTCTACAACAAGCTTCAACGTTCAACAATCAAATATCTGAAGCCTCTGAAGATAAAGAAGAAATTTTCAAAATGGTTAACGTGTGATAGTATACAAAAAGTACATAAAGTTATTGTGACTTCTACTCTTCTAGAGATGTGCAAGGACAATTATTTTGTACTTGACAGTGACTACTGTCATTATAATTGTTGAGAACAAACAACTAGATTTTCAATTTACCTTTCTATCCTTTCAATGGATCTCTTTGAAAAGCTATAAAAGGAAGACCTAGAAGCTGAAGAAAAGTAACAAACTACACTACAATGACAAATCTATCGGTTCAAATCAAGCTCAACAAAACTAAACCAAAGCATTGTGTAAACTCTGTAGAGAAATAATATGTGTATAGTTTAGTAAATAAGAAAGGAGTTGTTGCTCGTATCTTACAGTAGAACACTTAGGTGTTCTTCATTATACTGAAAAGACTCTGTAATCTACTTACAAGAAGAAATCTATAATACACTGAAAGTACTCAACTGTTATTGAATGAAACCTTGAGAGACTGGGTGAAGGCCTGATCTCAATAAGACTCCTGCTTCAACTTGAGTGGATTTATAGTAAGAATTGACAGACTTATTGGGGGTTCCAATAAGGTATACCAGACTTATTGTGGGTTATTTTGTAATCAGTTTGGTTATAGTGGATTAAGTCCTTGTTGAAGGCGAAATCATCTTTGCGAGGGTGGACTGGAGTATCTTAGTTAACAACAAACTAGGATAAAAATCATTGTGTTAATTTACTATTTTATGTTCTAAGCTTACTTGTCTCGTCACCACGAAAAGAATTAATTTGGTGAAACCCAATTCAAACCCTCATTTCTTGTGTTTCTCACACCTTTAATTGGCATCAGAGCTTTGGTTCTGGTATTGATAGTTATCAAACACTTAATCATTTCAGATAAAGATCCAGACGAGTTTTTTCATTGAAGAAACACAATGTTTGAACCCATACTAACAATAGTTGAACCCACACCAGTTGTTGCAGCTTCAAATTCAAATGATAAAAGTTATAACGTTAAACCTCCCATATTTGATGGAGAAAAGTTTGAATACTGGAAAGATAGACTAGAAAGTTTCTTTCTAGGTCATGATATTGATCTTTAGGATATAGTAGTCGATGGCTACGTACCTCCCATAGATAATACTGGAAAAGAGATAGCTAGGAAAGTTATAACTGATCAACAAAAGAAAGATTGTAAGAATCATTATAAAGCAAGAACCATCTTGCTGAATGTGATTTCTTATACTGAGTATGTAAGATCAAAAACAGAGACTCTGCTAAGTCTATATTTGATTCTCTCAAGAAGACTCATGAAGGAAATTATCAAGTCAAGGAAACCAAGGTGCTGGCCTTGATTCAGAAATAAGAAGCTTTCAAAATGGAGAATGATGAAAGCATTGAAATCATGTTTTCAAGATTTCAAACCTTAATTGCAGGAATGAAAGTTCTGAGCAAAGGCTATTCATTGGCAAATCACGCGAAGAATATTATCAAAATCTTGCCATCCAAATGAAGGCCTATGGTAACTGCACTCAAGCTTACAAAAGACATAAACAACACTTCTCTAGAGGAACTAATAAGTTCTATAAGAAGTCATGAGATTGAGCTAGAACAAGATGAACCGTAGAAGAAGATAAAGTCTATTACTATCAAATCTTTCACAAAATCTGATAAGTCCAAAGCTCTTCAAGCAGAAGAGATTGAGGATTCGGAAGGAGATTCTGATGATGAAGAACGTGAGTTGTCTCTATTAACCAGGAGGGTTAACCATATCTAGAAGAGAAATCAAGGAAATATGTTTAAAATTTAAAGAAGGGCTGGAGGTCAATTCTAATTAATGTTTGGTCATAGGAAGTCCAATGTAACAAAGTCATTTATTATGAATGCAATGAGCCAGGACACTACAAGAATGGTTGTCCCTAGCTTCAAAAGGACATACCAAGGAAGAAAGCTCTCAAAGGAAAGAAGAAAGGGCTAATGGAAACATGGGATGATTTAGACTCGTCTGACTGTGACTCAGATGGAGAACATGCTAACATGGTGCTGACGACTCATGTTTAAACATCTAGTAAAGTAGTCCCCTCAGAAGATGAAGCTGATTCAAAAATGAAAGAAGTATTCTGCAAAGAGGTATTCTCTGATTTTACTCATTGTGAATTAACATTCTCCTTAGTTGAAATTTTAGAAAACATGAGTTACTAAAGATTTAGTTCAAGGATCTCAAAAAGACCCATGAATTTGTATCTGTTGAAATCAGTAAGCTGGAGGAAGAAATTTTTATTTTAAAAGAAGATATTGTTTTATTAAAAGATGAAAACTCAGCCCTTAAAGGCACGAGAACTCTTCCAGTAGCCACTGAAAGTACTAATGGTGTCATTGAGAAATATAACAAAGCTTTCCAGAAATTTATAGCTAAGAGCATAGGGAGAAGCGTGCTAGCTTCCATGATCTATGGTGTAAGAAGAAATGCAGTTAATGTTATTGGTTATGATCCTCATGAAAAATATAAATCTGATAAGGAAAACATACCAACCATCTTATACTCTCATTTTGTGCCTGCCGGGTTTGTGCCAAAAGAAGATGGAAAAGATGAAGAGAAATATGACTCTAAATCCGATGAAAATCAATTGGATAAACTAGATAGTTTTAATTCTTGTAAATATGATTATTTATCTGCTTAGACCAAAGTTGTCCACAACTCTAGTAGATTTAACAAGAAAGGTCCAAAGAAACTATGGGTACCAAAGGATAAAATAATATATGTTGCTAAAGTCCTTAGCAGTGTAATTGAAACACCTGTCTTGGCAGCTGGACTCTAGCTACTTGTTACACATGATGGGAAAAAAGCATATGTTCCAAAGTCTGGAACTTAAGCCTGGAAATATCATGGGTTTCAGAGGTGATCAAAAGGAATAAATCACAGGCTCTAGAATAGTAGCTGTTAGGATGGCTATATCCTTGTTCAATAAAAGGAAGAGAAACAACACTTATAAGATCATGCTTTATGACCTTATAAATCTAAAAATAAAATGGTCTCATGTATGTTAATGAGGAGCAGTGGTCATGGCTCAGATGTTTAAGTTATGTTAGCCTGAGAAAGTTTTCTCAGCTGAACAAGCTTATCAAAGGCCTGCCTTAACTGAAGTCTACTTCAGATTCCTTTTATGAAACATGTCATAAAAATGTTGTTTCTTTCTCCAAACCATTGAAACTTTTGCACATTGATTTTTTTGGATTAATTAAAACTATATCAATCAATGAAAAGAAGTAAGGATTATTTTTTTTAAATAACTACAACAAGTGGACTTAGGTGAAGTTTCTCTAACACAAGGATGTGTCACATTTTGTATTTACTGTCTTCTGTACTCAAGTGTTATTTGAGATGAAATCTTAAAGATTGTCAATCCAATATAGAAAAGCACTTTTGCGTGTCATACCCCAAATTTCCACCTCTAAGGAATACACTTATTTTGTTGGTTATTTAAATTTTGGTGTTATCTTATTTTCGGTTTTACTAACATCTATTGTCATGTTATTTATTTGTTTTAGGGAAATTAGAGGAAGGGGTGTATTTTTATTTAGAGGGGGTTTATTATTTCTAAACTAAAACCAAGTGATCCATTAAGATCCTTCAGGCCTATTAGGGGTGGAAGGTTGACCGAGGTCAACATCTTATTTTTTTTAAATATTTTCTTATTTTTATTTTTCACTTGTTATTGTATTCTATTATTGTTTTAGTGAAAATTGGACTCGGGGTCAACATTATTCAGTTATTTATTTATTATTTCTTATTATTATCATTGGGGATTTGTTGATAAAAGTCAACATTAGGGTAAAACCCTAATTCCCAAAGTTCCGCCCATGAATACAGATCCAAGCCCAGAATCGAATGTCTTTTTTGAATCTAATCAAAACCGAAATGGAATTGAAAATAAAATTGTTTATTGATTAAATCTTGAATTTATACAATAACAAGTCCAGGTGCATACAAAATTCTCAAACCTTAATTTCCATTTACAATCAGATCTCAATCAAATCAAATCTACAAATCTGAATCGATTTAAGTTCCTAATTGATCAATAACTGCAAATTAACCTAAATAATTTCCTAATCTAACAATTACTAAAGCCTATAAATTAAACCCTAGACTATTGAATTGAAGAAAAGAAAAACCCCTAAGGAGAACTCTTGATTGCTGCGAAATGCCACCCATCACCAAACCTCTTCTAAGTAGAAAACTTGGGTTTCACGACTGAAACCCTAAGTTCTTCAGAGCTAAACCCCTTATGTTCCAAGTACTTGCATAGAAGAAAGGAAAGAGGAGATTAGAAGAGGAGATAGAGAACTAGAAGAGGAAATTACACAAAGATTCATTGCAGGCGAGATAACCCTAAATACTTAGCACTTAGGGTGTTTGGATATTAAATTTGTGTATTGGTTGTGTTGAATTGTTGATTTGCATTTGAATTGGGGTTTTATGGACTTGGTTTAGGGTTAGGGTAAAATGCCTTAGGGTTTTATGATTTGGTTAGCTTGAAGAAGTAGGTTTAGGGTTCATATGGAACCCTTAGGGTTCTTGGGGTTTGGATGAAGATCATTAGGGTTCAGGGTTGATCTTCATAGGGTTCATGCAAACCCATATGAAGGTATGAAGGCATCTGGGTTTTGGTTGAAGATCTTCATAGATCTGGGTTGGGATATGAAACCAGACGGCGACGAAGCTGAAAGATATGAGTTCTCCGGTTGAAGATAAACTGGGAACTAGGTTTCATGGTGGTTAAAGGGGTGGCCCATGGCATCCCAAGGCGGCGCTGCTGGCCAAGGATATTTCTGATCGCCGGAATTCTAGAGAGAAGGCAGAGCCTTTCTCTTTAGAATTATACAAAGGGTTGGGTTTGTTGTGAAGAGAGAGAGAGAGAGAGAGAGAGAGAGCGAAGAGAAGAAAATGATCCCTAAGCTTAAGATGTTCTTTTTATAATGCTTCCTCCATTCTCATATGCGCTCCAGATGGCTCCTCGAGAGCCCTTAGATGATGTGATCATTAACCGGTCACCTGTGCTTGCTCTCATTATACTCCGAGTCAATCCCAAGATCCTAACCGTTCATTCAACATACCTCCAAATCAACATCCAAGGATTAAATCTTGAGGGCCATTGATGGGAATGGGCGTCTCTGATCTGCGCTAGTCCATTGTAACACGTGCCCCCCTACCCCACACACGATGCTCAAGGTTTTTGGGCTCTTGTACAAAACCTTGAGCTTAGGCCCATTCTATCTACACCATCTTTTTACTTCCCTAGAATAAAATTACACCCCCCCTGCGCCTATTGGATCAAGAACAACTATTGGGCTTAGGCCCTTGCTATTAAACTCCCCGCTTTTACTACCATAAGTAAAAGTATACACCCCCCTTTGAGTTAATCAAATAATTTTATTTAATTTATTATTTTCAATTTATTTATTTGTTTTATTTATTTATACATTTACAAATTTTCTTTTCATATCATTTTGTTATTTTTTGCATTAAAATATTTTTGCATTCATCATAAAATCATTAATAAATATATTATTGGATTAATATTAAAAATATTTGATATATTTTTAAAAATAATAAAATAATAATTTATTGATTATTTTCTAAAATACTAACCATATTTTCTTTCTATTTTATCAAACATTTTTTAGCATTCAAATTTATCTTCTTTTTCAAGTTGCATCATAATTTCTAAGACAGCTAACCCATCAAATTTAACACTTTTTTCTACTAACTTAATTTCAAATTCAAATTTATTTTCAAAAAAGGATTATGGAGATATTTTCTATTAACTGCGAACTACGTCTACGATTATACTATTTTCAAACCCAGACAAGGTTCAAGGATAATTTCAAACATTTCCTTAATAAATAAAAAACTAACCAAACATATTCGAACTACGAAATTGAACTCTGATTCTTCATAAGGAGATACGTAGGCACGCAGTTAAAACCAAGGGGAGTTCACAACTTAAAAATTAAATAATTTTCTCAACATATAGAAATATTAACTACCAAATTCCATATTTTACCCTTAAAACTAAAAGCGAAACCCCTTAAGAACAAGGGAGATGAAGGGTGCCTAACACCTTCCCTTTGTCTGACTAACTTACAAATTTAGAATCTCTGTACGAATTAGGGTTATCCATTAAATCCTCATCCCTAGGATTTAATGGTGGAGACTCTTTATTTTTTACCAGTTACGACAGCTGGAGACTCTTCCAGTGACACAACCCTATGGTTTAGAGTCTTCCATATCTTTTAGTTCTAGGGTTTATTTGGGGCTTTCTATATTTGGTATGTTTTAGTTTCTATATATGTTTGCTTATTTGTTTATTTGTTCATTTATTCATATTACCATGTTATATATTATTGGTGTGGGATTTAATTTAAAATATGAAATCAAACTTTAGAAAGAAGGATTATCTATTGGCCAGGGGGGGGGACACCCATATGAGATTTTGTGACGAATTCACCTAGAGTCAGTTGAATTTAAAGGAAGGAATATCTTTTATAGCTATAGACTCTCTAGGAGGTAGGACTTTGGAATACGACCAATGTCTCTTTATTTAACCCTAAAACAAAATCTCATGGTGTGACCTTATACGACCTAAGAGACGAAAGTATCGGTCTACAAAGAGGCTCCACTTAAAGGAGGCCCTTATGTATTTCCCTCTAGCGTTATCCATGATACTACTAAAGAAGCCACCTTATGGGGAGGGTGGAATATTCGTAGGATGAAACTAGGAACCTACATGCTAAGGAGACTTTTCACAAATCCCACTACCATGTTACATCACGATGCATACATACATTTTACATTTTCAAAATATTCATAATTTTTGCAATTTTTTTGCGTTGTTTTATTCACTGGATTTATAAAAAAAGTAATCGAAGGTTTTTGGTGAGTATCTTAAAAATGAATACCAACAAGAAACAAACCATTCGAGTTAGCATAGTGATTCCTGATATGAAGAAAACAAAGCTGATTAAGGGAAAATTGACTGAAAAAGCTATGAAAATGTTTGTTCAACGCTATGGGGACATCCTTGAGTTGACCAAAGTGACTGTGCAAGAGGAAGTTATAACTACTATGGCTCAGTTCTATGACCTTCCACTCTGATGTTTCACTTTCCATAATTTTCAGTTGGCACATACGTTGGAGGAATTTGATAGGATCCTGTATTTTTTTAGAATCAACGATGAACCTTAAATGGCGATGGGGAAGACTGTCAATGTCCGATATTTGGCTAAAGGATTGGGAATACCCTTCACTAACTTGTTGCTCAATTACAAGAAAGATGGCGGAGTTCAAGGGATTAAAATACAGTACTTGGAGGCCAAACTCTTAATTTTGCTAATAAGAAAAAATGGGGGCCTTGTGTAGACTGTTTCACACTACTTATTTTTGCTTTGATTATATTTTTGCACAACGTGGATTACATAAATCCTGTTGCTATTAGTGTATTTTGGGTCGTAAAGGTGTTGAATGTTGATCCTAATCCCGCTTTACTTGCAGATGTTTATTACGTTCTTCATACCCATTCTGAAAAAGGAAGAGGCACGTTGAATTGTTGTATCCCTCTCTTATATTCTCGTCTTATCACTCATATCTATAAAGAATACTATATGGTTAAAAATCTAATCCGAGATCAATGGTCCCAAAAATTGAGGGCTCTCACTGCTGATTCAGTTATATGGTACTCAAGGAAAATGAATATAGAGAAAATTGTTGTTAACTGCAGAGATTTTCCCAAAGTTTCTTTGATTGGGTCAAGAGGATGTATTAACTATAATCCCAATTTGGATTTACGCCAACTTGGATACCCTTTGGAAGATAAAACTTCCGATAAGCAACTTCAACAGTTAGTTCTTCATGACATGGGCAAAAATAACCCCGAATTACTTAATATAATCATCCGAGCTTGGAATAGAATTCATAAGAAAGGATTTGGAAGAAAGAATGTTATGGAAAGGGAGTCCTATACTTAATGGGTTTTGGAGAGGTTTTGAATAGTCAAGTTACCCTTTATTGTTGATCCTACTTACACACCAGATGCGCCAGATCCTCTTCCTATGTCTGTAGAGGAGATAGAAAACTTGAAGAAAGCTCTTGGTCAAGCTCAAAAAGAAAAATAGGGATTAGAGCTGAGCCTCTATGACCTTGCTAGTGAGAAAAGGAAGATGCAACCAGAGATTGAGTTAAAAGATCAACAAATTCAAAGAGACTGCGAAGTGTTTGAAAAGGAGAGTCTTAAATGAAAGCGTTCGATCGAAGGATTGTTGAATGCTACTTTCAACTTGGATTCCCACAATCAACATTTGGATGACGCTACTAGAGAAATTGAGAGGCTAATAGGTGGTATGAAAAATACCTACAAGTCAAAAAGGAGATACAAGAAAATGTGAGAGCCCAAACCCAAGGGCTAGCAGAAGGTGCTGTAGAACAAGAAGAGCAGATCCAGTATCTCACTGCAAGAGTCTAATATAGCCAAGAATCAGATATAGGAGCACTCCTCAAGAGGGGTAGGGCAGAAAGACTTCTCGCCCAAAATACAGACAAGTATGAACAAATCTCTCAAGAACTAGAAGGCCTCCGAAAGGATTTCCTCATTCAAATGCACCTCTAAAAGGAGATGAGGGCTGAAAAGATGTATTGGGAAGGACAATGTGTGAAGATTTCTGAAGTGGGGGAAATAACAAGGTTATAATTCTGATGTTATACAAGTACAAGCATGCAAAGCTTTCCTTTTTGGTAAAAATGATCTCATTGGTGACATCCCTAGAAATTTGAGAGATGCAGAAGCCGTGATGGTCCCTCTTCCGAAGGACATTGAAGAATTCCTCAAGCTTTGTAGAGGAATGATTGATGTTTTTAGGGCGGAGATCTAAAAGTGCACTTAGGAGATTTTGGGTTTCCCTTTTTTTATTTATTTTAGTATTTGACATTTGGTTAAGTATTTCCCTTCCAGTATTTTGTTTCAGTATTTGGAGCGTATCTCCCTTTTAAAGGATGGTTTTTATTAATAAAAGTACTTTTGTTTTCCGTATTCAAGTTGTGTATTTATTTTGAGATACCCACCAATAAAAAGCAAAACCTGAAAAGATATACAAATACACACACACACACACACAAATATATATATATATATATATATATATATATATATATATATATATATATATATATATATATATATATATATATATATATATATATATATATATATATATATATATATATATATATATATATATATATATATATATATATATATATATATATATATATATATATATATATATATATATAAGAAAACAAAAGGAAATCCGACGTGAATAAGACATAGATATATTTTTTTGGCATATTCATAAGCATCCATTCACAAGCATCACATTTGGAAAATTTCATACAGAAAACTCATCATTTTAAAAATCATCTCCAGTTAAATCATTGGTAAACAAGCAGCGCCTTTCCGATCTCCATATCAAACCAGAGCTCATTAAAAGAAAGTGATGGAATAAATCGAATAGAATCAAGCCGTCTTCCAAGAATATTTGGAGCAAGTGAAGGGAAGCATCGACTCGATGAAAGCAGACATGAGTCAAGTTCTGCTAGCCTTGAAGAACATCATCGAAAGAAAATATCAGATTCCTAAGGTAGCATTTGAAGAAGTTTCCCAGACTATTGGGGCATCGAGCGGTCACCAACCAAGACAAGAACCAGAATCAGGTCCTCTATAGTCAACTATGGCTGAGTAAAAAATCAACCAAGATGACACTAAAGGCTTTATCCCAACTCCACCAAAGATAGGGGAATCTCATACTTTGCAGATTCCAGTTAATAATCCACACAACGTGAATAACTACATAGACCTACAATATGGAGACAATGACTTGGAAGGCATCAACCAAGGGACTCAAAGGACTTCCCATACTAACATTGTTGAAAATCCCATAGCCCTCAATAAATTTAAAGCTCTTGAAGAAAGGTTGAAGGTTGTGGAGGGCTATGATGCTTTCGACGTCGATGCTCTTGAAATGGGTCTAGTTCCAGATGTACTAATCCCTCTAAAATTCAAAGTACCTAACTTTGGAAAATATAAGGGATTCACATGCCCAAGGAACTATCTACGCATGTACTGCTGAAAAATGCATACTTATGCTCAAGATGAGAAGTTGATGATGCATTGCTTTTAAGAAAATTTGAGTGGGGCATCTCTAGATTGGTATATGAAATTGGAGTGAGTCCATATCCAAACATGGGTAGATCTTGATAATGATTTATTGCGATAATACAAATACAACTTGGACATGGCTCCCAACTGCATGCAACTCTAGAACTTATCTCAAAAGAAATATGAGTCCTTCAAAGAATATGCGCAACGATGAAGAGAAATGGCTTCCCATGTAGAACCACCACTCATGGAAAAGGAGTTGGTTGATATGTTCTTGGGTACTCCACAAGGTTTGTACTATGAGAAGATGGTAGGAAGCGTCTCCTCAAGATTCTCAGATTTGGTGACTATTGGTGAAAGAATTAAAGCAGATGTGAAAAGTGGCAAAATATAAGGGGCATCATCCAATACTCCTTATAGTTCAAAGAAGCATGTTCCTAACTTGTCGAAAAAGAAGGAGGGAGAAATTAATGATGTCGTATCACATCTGAAATCTCAACAACCATTGGTAATCCCACGAGAACAACAAAAAAACATGTTTGAAAGGTCTCCGAGAAGATTTTATCCTCTCCTCATGCCTCATAGTCAACTACTATAGAACTTACTCAAGCTGTCTTTGGTAGAGCTGAAGCCACTAGCTCCTCTGATTGGGTCACTCCCACCAAAATATGATGCAAATTACAGGTGCAATTATCACACTAACTCTCCAGGTCCCACAATATAGAAGTTTTAGGCCTTCAGACATAAGGTGCAAGGTTTTTTGTACTCCCAAGAAATCACTTTTGACAAGCCTAATATCAAAACAAACCCCATGCCTCTGCATGGCGGGCCAACTGTGAACGCAATTGAGGTAGTCACAGACTATGGGGCAGCTAAATGAGTAAAAGCTCCAATATATTTGGAACATAATGATGCTTTTAATAAGACTATATATAAACTGGTGGATTGAGGGATAGTCTAATTCAGGCGATACCCTGAAGCAGAATATGTAGCAGCAATTGATGGAAATACAAAGAAGCCATTGGTGATTCATTTCCAGGGGACCAGGTTTTGCCAAGAAAACTCTTGTAATTCCTTGGGGAGAGTCGAGTACGACAAAGGCAATAGTGACGATACCACGCCAAGGTCATACTCTGAGGATATCGGTACTTTTGAAGACTACAATGGTGATTAAGGGGTCATCCCCCACTCCTTATGAAAGTGACAAAGTCGTGTCGTGGAACTATGATACTACTGTCTATGTTAATGGTTTAAAACAAGAATGTGAACCATCAACAAGACAAGGACCTGCAGTTACAAATATAGCAGGAATAAGGGGCATGACCCGCAACGGTCGAATATATGGTCCCAAACAAAAAAAGAAAGATTATGTTATGGTTAAGGATAAAGGTAAAGTTGTGGTGGAAACAAGTCAAGAGAAAGAACCTCTGAGTAATAATTTTACCGATCAAGAGGTTGAAGAATTCTTGAAGATAATCAATAAAAGTTATTATAGGGTGGTGGATCAACTACACCAAACCCTGGCCAATATTTCAATACTCTCGTTGCTAGTCAATTAAGAAGCGCACCGAGGCTCTCTAATGAAGACTCTAAGTTCTACTCATGTTACAAAGGAGATTACAGTAAATTAATTCAATAGACTCGTAGCAAATCTAACATCTGGATCTCGTTTACGCTTCAATGACATTGAGTTGCCTCCACAAGGTAGAGCTCCCAATAAGGCATTGTATATTTCTATCCATATTGGAACAACTAGCCTATCCAGGGTGCTCACTGATACTGGTTCCGCCCTTAGCGTACTACCAAAAGCCAGTTTAATGAAGCTAACACCTGACAACATTGTCATAATGCCAAGTTCAACGATAGTAAAAGATTTAGATGGTTCTCAAAGCATAATGTTTGGAGAAGTGGATCTTCCTGTCAAGATCAGCCTGCAAATGTTCTACATTACCTTTCAGGTGATAAATATAGAACCAATATATACATGCTTGCTCGAGAGAGCTTGGATTCATGCGGCAGGGGAAATTACCTCAACCCTGTATCAAAAATTGAAGTTCCTTATTGAAGGAAAATTGGTTGTGATCGACGGAGATAAGGACATCTTTGTAAGCCACTTAGAGTCTTACAGATATATTAGTGTGGAAGAAGACTGCATATCAACACCACTCTAAGTCCTAGAAGTCACTTCAATGGTAAGCCTACCGGTGGAGAAAATCAAGAAACCAGGAACTACCAATACCTCCTGGAGAGATTTACAAATAGCTATGGAGGATCGTACAACAAAAGGAAAGGGTATGCTTGTGGAGATACTTGAGAAGAAAGATCATTTTGGTTTGGGGTACAAACCGTCAAAGGCTACTTTGAAAGGAAATGGGTGGTTTCCTCCCATCCAAGAAACCTTCGTAAGCAAAGGAGTAGAGCATGGTGGGAAAGTAGCAATGATATCCAACAAGAGAAACATCAAATGAGCATCCAACTTCATTTGTTAATGTGCTCCAGGCGAAGAGCTCAAGAATTGGACAGTTGTAGAGATTCCAAAAATCTTTTTCTTTCCAAAGCAAGTTTTCTATTTTTAAAATAACCTATGTCACGCTCGAGGCATAGGGGTAGCTTGTAAGGGCCCCCCATTTGTCTTCAAACAATATTTTCAATTAATAAGAGTTATGTTTTGCATTCAATTAAGATCCATGTCTTTCTCGTGCATTTCCCTTTTATTTTTAAAATGGAAATACTTTTCCTCATATAAATTTTTCCAATTCACCTTCTAAAAAGCACCAAAACATGATAAAATATGCAATTACACATATAAACTCACCGATAATGTTACTGCTGCTATCCGATATAATTTTGATGCATCGATTAACTAAGCTGAAGAGGAAGATCTTGAACTCTCCGAAGAGTTGGAAAGGGTGCTAGAGAAAAAAGTGAATAATATACAATCATACCAAGAATCTATTGAGATCATTAACCTTGGCACATAAAAAGATCCAAAAGAGATCAAGCTAGGGGTAACCTTGGAGGAAAGCGTCAAAGAAAGGCTGATCAAGCTTTTGCATTAGTACATAGATTAATTTCCCGGTCTTACAGAGATATTCCTGGATTGGATACATATATTATGGTTCATAGACTACCTCTCAAAGAAGGTTGTTATCCGGTTAGACAGAAACTCAGAAGAACTCATCTGAATATGTCTAACAAGATTCAAGAAGAGGACCTTAAAGAATTTGATGCAGGGATCTTAGCCATGGTAGATTATCCACCTTGGATAGCTAACATTGTTCGAGTACTCAAGAAGGACGGGAAATTACGTATGTGCGTATATTTTTGGGATCTAAATAAAGCAAGTCCTAAAGACAATTTCCCGTTACCTCACATAAATGTTTTGGTGGATAATACAGCTCAAGCTTCGGTATTTTCATTCATGGATGGTTTCTCATGGTATAATCAGATCAAAATGGCACCTGAGAATATGGAAAAGACTACCTTCATGACTCCTTGGGGCTCCTTCTATTACAAAGTAATACCCTTCGGTCTAAATAATGCTAGGGAAACTTACCAACAAACAATGGTCACATTATTTTGTGACATGATTCACAAAGAAGTCGAGGTATATGTAGATGATATAATTGTCAAATCCCATACAGAGAAGGATCACATCGTTCACTTGTAGAAATTATTCGAACATCTATGAAAATTCAGACTAAGGTTGAATGCAAACAAATGGATGTTTGGTGTTAGGTCAGGCAAATTATTTGGTTTTATTGTGAGTCGGCGAGGTATTGAGGTGGATCTCGACAAAGTGAAGGCCATACAAGAGATGCCCGCTCCGAGAACAGAAAAAGAGGTTCGTGGCTTCTTAGGAAGATTGAACTACATCTCAAGGTTCATATCGCACCTAACGGTTACATGCGAGCCTATATTCAAATTACTTCGAAAAGATCAAACCGTGGTGTGGAATAACGTTTGTTAGACAACCTTCGAAACGATAAAACAATATTTACAAGATCCATTAATCTTGATGCCAATAGTTCCTGGAAGACCATTTATCATGTACTTAACAGTGCTTGAAGGATCTATGGAATATGTATTGGGGAAACACGACGAAACAGGTAGAAAAGAGCATGTAATTTACTACCTAAGCAAGAAGTTTATTGACTGCGAAACTCAATACTCACTCCTCGAGAATACTTGTTGTGCTTTATCTTGGGCTACTAAACTACTGAGATAGTATATGTTATCTCACACCACATGGTTAATAACAAGAGTGGATCCTTTTAATTATGTGTTTGAAAAGCGAGCTCTTACAGGAAGAATCACCAGATGGAACATGTTTTTATCCGAATACGACATTATATATGCCACTCAGAATGCCATCAAAGGTAGCATACTAGTTGATCATCTAGCTCATCAACCGTTGCCAGAATATCAACCAATGAAGTTCAAATTTCCAAACGAAGATGTCATGGTTATAGGTGACTATGAAATACCGGGATCTGATGAAGGGCCTAAACCAGAGGCACGATGGACATTCATGTTTGATGGTGCTTCAAATGCACTAGGACATGGTATTGGGGAAGTATTGACTTCTCCAATGAATTTTCATAAACCTTACACTGCAAGGTTATGTTTTGATTGCACCAACAACATTGCTGAATGTGAAGCTTATATATTGGGTTTAGAAGCTTCCATTAATCTAAGGATTAAACACCTCAAAGTATATGGAGACTCAGAATTGGTCATATAGCAAGTCAACAGTGAATGGGACACTCGATATCCCAAATTGATTCCATATCGAGATCATGTTTTGAAGCTAGCTACAGAATTCACTATGATCACTTTCACTCATATTTCGCGAGAAGAAAATCAAATGGAAGACACCTTGCAACTTTTGTCAGCCATGTTCAAAGTAACTTGGCTAAATCATGAGCAACGTATCACGATCAGATATTTTAAAGAACTTGCACATTTTCTAGCCATTGAAGAAGTACCAAATAACAAACCTTGGTTCTATGACATCAAGATTTATTTGGAGAAACAATAATATCTATAAAACGCCTCCATAATTGACAAGCGAACTCTACGAAAGCTAGCTGCAAAGTTTTTCTTAAATGGGTATGTGTTGTACAAAAGAAACTATGAAATGGTGTTACTCAAGTGCTTGGAAAAACATGAAGCAGATATGCTTATGAGAGAGATCCATGAAGGAACCTTCGGGACTCGTACAAATGGACATGACATGGCTAAAAAAATCATAAGAGCATGATACTATTGGTTCACGATGAAAGTTGAATGCTACCGTTATACGAAGACATGTCACAAATGCCAAATCTACACTGACAAAATGCACATGTCACCAACTCCTTTAAATGTCCTGAGTTCACCTTGGCCATTCTCGATGTGGGGAATTAATATAATAGGAATGATCGAATCAAAGGCTTCTAATGGACATTGTAATACGGTGGGAGATATGACTTGGTTGTTTTGTGTTTTATCACAAATGTCGCGGATAGCAAGAGTCTCCACCGACATTTCTTTTATCCAATAAAGGAAAGGGTGAAAAGAACAAGAAATACCTTTCGAGATATTTTCTTGAGTTTTGGGGGTACGTTATGAAAAGGGAAGGTGTTAGCACCCTTTTCATCCTTAGTTATCTACGGGCTCTTAGTTGCTTGCTAGATCACTTTGAAAAAAATTCTTTGTTTGAAGTGTGTTTGTGGTGGGTTTTTGAAAGTATTTTGAAAACGCCATTGTTTCGGAAAACTTTGTAATGATTCTCGTCTCTATAAAAATGTATACAAAGTCTTGGTTTTGAAAATAGTTCAAAGAGATGTTTGTTTTTGAAGATGTTTTGAAAGTGTAAGTGTGAAAATGATTTTGATTTATGAGCAAGCAACTACGAGCGTCTTACCTACACAAAAGGTCTTTGTTATTTTCCTCCTTCTTTAGATGTTGCTACCTTACCATTGATTGGTAAGAAGCCTCATCATTGGATATGAAGGGACGAGTGTGGGTCAAACCTATAGTCATAGAAGGCAACTTATGAGACATTTTAGCAATTTTTGTAAGGGACTAGATCGTTTATCGAAGGCAACATCAAGGGACATCGAGGGACTACAATCTTTTTTATCGACGGTCTTTGCTGAAACGCCCATATTCTAGGGATATGACTATTTTTCGAGGCAACAAGCGGGGTTACACTAGAGGTGCACATGTGAATAGTATGTTCGATTGCATGCATTTTTATCTTTGAGATTATGGTTTTCTAGCGGTTGATTTTATCTTGGCATACACACCCTAATTACTAAAAATTTATATTAAAGCGGTAAATTGCGGAAATTAAAATCCTAAGCTATTACATCATTAGGGGAGTGGGGGTACAATTTACAAATGGGGATGAAGTAGAAACTTAAGTATTACATCCATATCGAATAATAATGAAGACAATGTAAAAACAATGTAAAATAAAGGAAACAAATGCATTTTGAACTGCTATGTGTAGACACATGCTGCTATGCATCGACACATAACTTTAATTGCTCCTTCCAAACCAAATAAACTCAGTATGAGTTGATGCATAAAGGGATGTGTCGACTCATGCACCTGTTTGTGTCGACACATACGCGTGTTGTGTCAACTCATGCACCTTTCACCTTTCTGTTTTGCGGCCTGGATAATAGTATGAGTCGATGCATAAGGTTATGTGTCGACTCATATCCTATTTTTTCACTAGAATTAGTCGACTCAAGTAGGTATGTGTCGACTCATGCTGCATTGTTTTGCCTTAAATATTGTTTTATTGTCTGTTTGGGTCAGTTTACTGTATGTAATTGATAAACATAAACAACAACCAAATGGTTAGCTCAAAGGGGGTAATGATTACTACATCTTATCTTCAAAATATATCTTGTATGAAAAATGAAAAGCTCAAAGTTAAGAAGACTTACCTTGGGACTGCACTTGGTGTTTTAAGCTTGAATACTTTTCCAGCTGTTGTGATGGCTCCAATGAATCTCCAGGAAGATGTCACAAACTGTTGAATTACACTAACTCAGTCAAGTTGTACATTACTATTTTTGTGTTTGGAGGGTGAAGATAATGGCACTACAGAAATTGTTCTTGTGTTTGAACAATCTCTATGTGATAAGGTGTTTGGTTTATGAGAAAGTTTGTAAGATGGATCAATGGACCGAGGTTCTGTTTTGAATGAAAGTAGAGCTATATTTTTTGAATGAGAAAAGATTACAAAGAATTTTGTTCTTTTCTGTTCAAAAACTCTCTCTTCTCTCTCTAAGAGCCAACCTTGTGTATTGTGAAAGCAGTCTATTTATAGAGGAAGTTTGGATGAGATTTGGGAGGGAAACAAATAACAATTTGAACTGTTTGGGTATGCTGTCTTCATAGCCTTTTTTTGATGCAGCTTTTATGTGCCAATTTTGTACAAATATGGGGCTGAGATAATGCAGGCTTGGACTGGGTTTGGAGCAGCAAAGCAGGGCTGTTTTGCAGCAGTTTTAGAGTGTTATGGAAGTGTTTAGAGATAGCATAACATGGTTGTTTTACTCAGGACAGCAGACTGTCTTCTAAACATGGTTTTGAGCTTGTGATGAGAAACACTTGTAGCATGATACAAGTCTGTTTTATGGACCAATTTATGTAGATTGTATCAAAAACAAAGTATTGTGGCAAGGTTTTGAGTCAAAGGAAAAAGTTCAAACAAGACAAAATCTGGGATTTGTACTCTTGCAAAAATTCAACTTTGTAATAACTTGAATTATTTGTGACATCTTGAATTATTTTGAATTGTAGTGAAAAGATGCCACGAAGCAATGAAATTAACAAGTATAGAAAATACTTAGAAAAATTTCCAAGTCTTGCAAAGTTGGATTTTTTACTCTCTTGATTTTTGATGATCAAATTTTATATTTTGGATGTCTTGATGAAATATGATTTTTGGGACTCAATTTCGGTCACAAGTCAAAGTTTGACTACTTAGTGCACAATTGACTTTTTCCACCAGTTGACCGAATTTTATCTATTAATCCACTGATCTCAGGAGATGAATTGAAATATGCAATTAGGTAAAAAATGACGCACTTGGATCCTTGAGTTCATGCTTCCAACCAATAACTCAAGTATTAGGTCAAAAATCAAAGTTCGGTCATTTTCAGTCAAAACCCTTATTTGGCCCATTTTGACCTTTTAATAATTTGAATGACTTTCTTAGAAAATCGTGATCCATGACTTGAAACTTGACAGAAGTAATCCCGAGGGTCAATAATGATACATGAAAGTCATTTGAAACATTAGAAATATGACTGCTTTTGTACAAACTCAAACCCTAATTTGAGGTATCAGTGTTGAGGAGATTATTTGTCCTAGTCGATACTTGCACAAACTTAAGGCATCGAATATCTTTGTAGGAAATATCTTGAGAAATGAGAGGGAAAATTTTGGGGTACAACAATTGCCCCTGTTCAATCTTCTTAAACCTGAAGAGTTAGATTGGCGAGTCCGCCATTCGTGACTTGAAGGTGGAAGATAATTGAACACTAGAGTGCCCAAAAAATTGCACTCGATGATGTGGTGGTTGATTCTGTCGAGAATGGGCTTAAAGACGCCATTTAGAGAGGTGACAGAGAGTTTGTCAGAGATGGACTTATAGATTCCATCCAAAGAATTGTTGATAGAGATTGGAAGAAGTATCTGGGTAAATATTTGGTCGATTTATACTGAAACAATAGATGTCTTGAAGGAATTATTTGTCATGTAGATAATCGCCCCATCCTGTTTTGGGAATTGATCTACAATCAATTTGTTGGTAAACCCGTCTTGTTTCGAGAGTTCATGTCATTGGTGATAAAGATAGTCGCCCCGTCCTGTTTCGGGAATTGATCTTTATCTAACCAAAGAGTAAGAAAGATAGTTTACCTGTCCTGTTTCATGAGTTAATCTTTAATATGCTCTTGTAGATAGTTGTCCTGTCCTATTTCAGGTATTAATCTATAATCAGTTGTTCACAGATAGTTGTCCTATCTTGCTTCACGTATTAATCCTGAACCTGCTTTTTGTTGGTTGTAGAGATAGTTTCCCTGGCTTGTTTCAGGAATTAGTCTCTGACCTTAGAGAAGGGAAGATAGTTTCCGCGTCTTGTTTTGGGAGTTAATCTTCAATCTGCTCATGTAGATAGTTGTCTTGTCTTGTTTTAGGTATTAATCTATAATCATTTGTTCACAGATAGTTGTCCTGTCTTGTTTCAGGTATTAATATGGAACCTACTTTTTGTTGGTCGTAGAGATAGTTTCCCTGGATTGTTTCAGGAATTAGTCTATAACCTTAGAGAAGGGATGATAGTTTCTCCGTCTTGTTTCGGGAGTTAATCTTCAATCTTCTCATGTAGATAGTTGTCTTTTCTTGTTTCAGGTATTAATCTATAATCAGTTGTTCATAGATAGTTCTCCTGTCTTGTTTCAGGTATTAATCTAGAACTTGTTGAAAATTGATGATGATATTTGTTTGTTGATATTTCCTGAAAAGGTAAAGAATTAGTTGTATGCAATGTCATGATGCATGACATATATTGTGTAATGATGTTCTCAAAATAAATGAGATTGTGCTATATGTATTTTGTATGCATATGCTATGAAGTTTGTAAATTAATGTATGAACACGATATATGAACTGATCAGTTGTTCGTTGTAGCATCGCTGAAATGAGGAAAAATAAATCCATGACTGTTGTCGGGGAGGAAGAATGTGTTTCTTCATTATTTGTTTAGAATGTTCCCAGTGGGGATTCCTATTTTGTTGTTTGAGGATAAATCCGCTGGGGAACATTGATTTTTCTTGAGGGAAATCTGTGGAGAGTGTTGATTCCTGCTTGGGGAAAAGAGTTCAGGAGTTTTAGTTATCTGCTGCTCCACTGGGGAGTTATCTCTCGATTGTAGAGAATGGAAGTTAAAGACTTGTTGGGGATAAAGAAGTTAACTGTTATCAGGTCAGATTCCAGGCTTTGCAGCAACTCATTGGGGATAGTGGCAAACTCTAATGGGGAGGAGGATTTTTTTTAGTGATTTCAAGAAGTTAAACTATTATCTAGTCGAGTCCAGGATTCGTAGTAACTTGCTTTGAAATAAAGGATTCAACAGTTATCTGGTCGGGTTCCAGGCTTTACAGTAACCTATGGTGATAGTAACGACTCCGTTGGAGATTGCAATGACTCTACCGGGGGTAAAAGGGTTTTGTTTGTTGATTTGTAATCGTTTAAGAAGCAAACTCAAGCTGGGGAATTTACAGTTTATTGGGGAAATAAACTCTGTTGAAGAGAATATTTTGACGACCTGTTGGGGAGGTGTTTTCTTTAAGGAGAATTCCACACGACTCTTTTTTTAAAGACCAACTCAGCTGGGGATGACGAATGTGATTCTTCATTATTATTTGAAATTGAATTGCTGGGAGATAGACTCTCGTGGCTAGAGAAATAAACTCTACTGGGAAAAGAAAACTTCATAAACTGCTTGGGGATTTTTATGAAGCCTTGTTGGGGAACTCAAGAAGTTTATGAACCATGTTATGGAATTCTTCAAGATGTTGGGGGGATGATTGGAGACTCTTACTCTGTGGGGGATATCAGAATTTATGACATCAATAGGTTGTATGATAAATATATGGAAGTGACTTTGCGGGAGGACTTCTCTGTTTCTATATCTATTATGGGATGTATCTGCAGGGATTTGTAGACAGAGTTTTAGAAATTGTCCCATTTCTTAAAGTCATTAATAATTGTCTTTCTATTTTTTATGCGTGTTTTGTAAACGGTGATCATATTCAAATGAATATGTTAAAAATAATCACTGGACATTTTTTGCAAAACAAAACATAAAAATAAAAACAAATAGTTTATGCACTTTCAAAGAGATAGCTTTTGTATTAATCTGAAGAAGTCTACCTATAACAGGTGTTTTTTGTAAAAGGAGACAGGCATCCTAATAAGAGAATGCCGTCATAAGAGTGAAAACTATACAAAGCAGTATACAAAGAAAAACATATATGTGAAATGACCCCATTGGGTTCCTATTCTGCTATTACCTTTATATCTTTAAGCGTCTCATCACTTTGCTACTTGACCGAAGCTGACTGGATTGATTAGTACCATTTGAATTTGACACTTGATATTGAAGTCTGACTGTGAGGTGATCCAATGGGACATAGTTGTATGCTTTTAATCCCTAATTTTTTCCTGGACCGCTCTTTCGGGTTTTCAATCCACCGGGATACCCTTTTTTGCCCAAGCCGCCTTTTCAGGCTTTCGACTTGCCGGGTGTACAAATATTTTCATATATATATATATATATATATATATATATATATATATATATATATATATATATATATATCCCTAACTTTTTCCCGAACTCTTTTGGTTCGCCGGGATGCCCTTATTTTTTCCTAGGCCAATCAGCCTAGCGGGTCTCTATTTATGCATAGTATCTTTTAACTATGTTAGTGTTTACATGATGCGGAAAGTCGTCACCGTCCATAGTGGTTAATATCATGGCTCCACCAGAAAATATGTTCTTGATCACAAATGTTCCTTCGTATTTGGGAGTCCATTTTCCCTTGGGATCACCTTGTGGCAGGATAATACGCTTGATTACTAGGTCACGACCTTTACATTCCTGACGTCTGACCTTCTTGTTAAGAGCTTTGATCATACGTTTATGGTACATTTGACCATGACAAACAACCGCGGGCCTTTTCTCGTCAATCAGGTTCAATTGGTCAAGTCGAGTCTGAATCCATTCGTCTTCATTCAAACCTGCATCCTTCATGATTCTCAAGGAATGGATCTGGACTTTGATGGGTAGGATAACTTCCATACCGTATACCAGAGAGAAAGAAGTTGCCCCTATTGACATGCGTACTGAGGTACGGTAACCATGAAGAAGAGCGAATGGTAACATCTCGGGCCAGTCTTTGTATGTCACCATCATCTTCTGTATGATTTTTTTGATGTTTTTATTGGCAGCCTCTACAGTGCCATTCATCTTTGGCCGGTAAGGAGAAGAATTATGATGCTGAATCTTGAATTGTATGCATAGCTCGATGATGATAGTATTATTTAGATTGGTACCATTACCTGTGATGATTCTTTCTGGAATACCATATCGACATATAAGGTTATGTCTGATGAACCGGGCCACGATGTTATTGGTAACAGAAGCAAATGAGGCTGCCTTGACCCACTTTGTGGAATAATCAAATGCAACCAGGATGAAGCGGTGCCCATTAGAAGTGGTAGGTCTAATATTTTAATCATGTCAATGCCCCATATTGCGAAAGGTCAGGGAGCTGTCAAGACGTTCAAGGGAACCAGAGGCACATGTACTTTATCAGCATATATCTGACACTTGTGACAAGTTTGGGAATGCTGATAAAAGTCTGCTTCCATAATGGACCAGTAGTACCCTGCCCTCAGAATCTTCTTAACCATCGTGTGACCGCTAGAATGGGTGCCAAAGGTACCTTCGTGTATATCTGCCATGATCTTCTCTGCTTCACTCTTGTCTACACACTGAAGCAAAGTAGAATCATGGTTGTGCTTGTAGAGGATTCCGTTACTGAGGAAAAACTTGGCAGAGAACCTTCTAAGGAACTTATTATCATTAACGGAAGCTCCCTCCGGATACTCTTGGGCTTCTAGGTATCTTTTCACTTCATGGAACCAGGGTTTATCCACTACTTATTTAGTATTAACCTCATAACAATATGCTGGTTTGTCCAATCTCTCAATAGTGACCCGAGGACCTTCATTATCCCATCAGACTTTAAACATGGATGACATAGTAGCTAGTGCATATGCTAATTGATTTTCTTCTCGTGGAAAATGCTCAAAGGTAACTTCTTCAAAGTGTGGAATCTGTGTCAACACATGCTCTCGGTAAGGGATGAGATTAGGATGCTTCGTGTCCCATTCTCCTCTAAGTTGACTCACTACTAGGGCCGAGTCTCCAAATACACTCAAGAATTTTATTCTCAAGTCGATAGTAGCTTTGAGACCTATAATGCATGCTTCATATTCAGCCATATTGTTGGTACAGTTGAAACATAGCCTAGGAGTATGACAGCCTCCGGGAGATATGATCACAACACCGATTCCATTGCCAAGTGCATTAGACACTCCGTCAAAAAACATAATCCATCGGGAACCTTTTTCAGGTCCTTCATTTGGTCTAGGTTCTTCATAATCAATCACTAACATGATGTTCTCGTCCTGGAATTCAAAATTCATGGATTGATAGTCATCCACAGCCCGATGAGCCAAATGATCAGCTAATACACTTCCTTTTATTGCTTTTTGGGTAGTGTATTGAGTGTCATATTTGGTCAGAACCATTTTCCATCTTGCTATTCTTCCAGAGAGAGTGAGCTTCTCGAATATGTATTTGATAGGATCCATTTTGGTTATCAATAAAGTGTTGTGGGACATCATATACTGTCTTAGTTGGCGAGCAGCCCATGCCAAATTGCAGCAAGTTTTCTCTAGCAGTGAGTATCTTGTTTCACAGTCGATAAACTTTTTGCTAAGGTAGTATATTGCATGCTCTTTTCAACCGGACTCGTCATACTGCCCCAGCACACACCCCATTGAATTTTCTAATACTGTTAAGTACATGATCAGAGGTCTTCCTTCAACCAGCGACATCAAAATTAGAGGTTCTTAAAGATACACCTTGATTTTGTCAAAGGCGGTCTGGAAGTCGTCATTCCACTCCACTACTTGATCTTTCTTTATTAATTTATAGATCGACTCACAAGTATCGGTTAGGTGGGAAATGAATCTGGAAATGAAGTTTAGACGTCCAAAGAATCCCCTAACTTCCTTCTCGGTGCAAGGAGTTGGCATCTCTTGAATAACTTTAAACTTCTCAAGGTCTACTTTGATACCTTTTCCCCTGACAATGAAACATAAGAGCTTATCAGACCTTACTCCAAAGGTGCACTTGTTCGGATTCAGTCTTAACTTGTACTTCCTCAGTCTTTCAAATAGTTTCTGCAAGTGATCCAAGTGCTTTTCTTCAGTCTGAGACCTAGCTATCATATCATCTACATAGTCCTATATCTCATGATGGATCATATTGTGAAACAAGGCTACCATAGCACACTGATAGGTTAGCGTTCTTCAACCCAAATGGCATAACTTTGTAGCAGAAGGTGCCCCACTGCGTGATGAAAGTCATTTCTCCGTATCTTTAGGTTCCATTTTAATCTGATTATACTTGGAGAAACAATTCATGAAGGAAAATATCTTATGATGTGCAGTGTTGCCAACCAAACCATCAATATTGGGAAGCGGAAAGTCATCCTTGGGGCTCGCCCTATTCAAATCTTTATAATCCACACACATACGCACCTTACCATCCTTTTTAGGTACCGGTACCATATTTTCAACCCATTGTGGATAATAAGTAACAACTAAGAACCAGACGTTGAACTGTTTCATAATGTTGTACCCCAAAATTTGCCCTCTCATGTTTTCCAAAGTCTTCCCCCTGCATGGTTGATCACAAAATCTTGCCTAAGGAAAAGGAAAATTTTTGAGTGGTGCTTTAAGTATACTTCGATTGGCATTCTGAAAGACCCTTCGATTGCCATTCTGAAGGAGAATTTCGATTGGCATTTTGAAGGAGCACTTCGATTGGCATTCTGAAAGACCCTTCGATTGGCATTCTGAAGGAGCATTTCGATTGGCATTCTGAAGGAGCACTTCGATTAGCATTCTGAAAGACCCTTCGATTGGCATTCTGAAGGAGCATTTCGATTGGCATTCTGAAGGAGCACTTCGATTGGCATTCTGAAAGACCCTTCGATTGGTGTTCTGAAGGAGCCTTTCGATTGGCATTATGGACAAGTACTTCGATTGGCATTATAACAGTATCCTTCAATTGGAATTCCAAAAGGTCCATTCGAAGAGGCATTCAAAGGGTCCATTCGAAGAAGCTTTTGAAAAGCATTCGAAGGAGGCCATCAGCCCATTCGAAAGGGAGCATTCGAAGGCCAGTTACATGTCATTCAAAATTCAAAAAGGGATAGGATCCCATGTGTTTAGCCAACGTTACAAACTCTCATTCATGGCTTTCAAACACATAATCAAGGTCATTTAAACCTTTGTCTTCCTGCCCCCTCCACCACCTCTATATAAAGGGATCACAAGTGGTGCAAAAAGGAGGGAGACGAAAATATATAGAAAAAACACAAAAAAACTCTGCAGGAGAACAAAAAAACATTGGAGAGACGCTGCCCAGAATTTTCCAGGCCAAAGCAACCCTTCAACAAAAGCATCCACGCCTAGAAGCCCCAGATCGAAGGTGCCTACATCCAGGAAGCGTCCAAATTAAAAGTCCAATCTGCTGGTAAGAAAGAGTAAATTATGCAACCTTGTTTTTTTCATAACATATCATTACTTGTTGTTACTTTGGATTTGCCATCCTAGACAGGATCAAAGGGCCTGGGTTTGGCACCCAGGTCATGTTTTTTGTTTGCTAACATTTGCTGCAGATATAGCCTAAAGAGACCCAGCAAGCGCAGGATCGAAGGGCCTGGGGTTCAATACCCAGGCCCTGCATTTTATTTCGCTAACACACTTTTGCAGGTATAACATCCCAGATCGAAGGAAACACCTTCTCTGGATCGAACCCATTAGCATGATGGATCGAAGGAGGCATTTTATTCCTGGATCGAAAGCCATGACCTCCATGATCAAAAGACAATCCTCTTCCCTGGATCGAAGGCCACTCACGCCTTACTGTCTGGCCCAATCGAAAGGACCAGGACCCCCAATCGAAGCTTCCTTTCTCTCCCTGGGTCGAAACTCCATTTTTTCTTTGGATCGAAGGATCCCCCTTGTATTTTATTTTTGTTTTCATAGACTTCTTTTTTATCTTTTTAATTAACATTAAAATAAAAAAAAACCACAAAAACATTAGGCTAGTTCTTTTTTCTATTAAATTAACTTTGTTAATTAACCTTTTAATTATCTTAACATTTTTCCAAAAACTAAAATTAAATAGATTTAGATTATTTTCCCAAAATAAAATAAAACAACAAAAAGAGTTCTTATTCTTTTTTTTATTCACGCGCGTTTATTTTATTGTGACTGCTTATTGGTTTGTAATAACTTAGCTAAGACTTTTACTTTACTGCTTTTATTTCCCCAATTTTTGGACATATAAATAATCCCCCTCCCCGAAGCCTTGTAATAGCGTAGGATTTACAATTCTCGTACTTTAAATTCATGTACATATATTAACTGTTAGATGTATGCTAACTAGGCTATGCATGACAAGATTAACTCTTAACTTAAAATCAACAGTAGCTCACCATAACATGTACAAAGATAATATAACTAAAATTGACACACTTGCACATGCCACTCTTAAGGTACACCTCACTTGGTTGCCTCGAATGTGGTCATTAAAGTATAGGATGTTTTAGAGGTCGTCCTTTTGTCCCAAGATCATAAGTTGCCTCGAAACTGTTGCCTCGGAAAAATGATCTAAGACATTAGGATTACCACTAAAGCGTCCTAACGTTGCTTTAGTGACCACACGTCCCTTAAATCGAATTGACCCGAAAACTCCAACGACGGTGCTACCTACGCCTCAATAGTGGGATAGCACTGTCTAAAGGACATTTTCACAGTTTAATTCCTTTTTGAGTAGGTAGATGTTCTTAAGTACTTGCTCTCTTTTAAACAAAACAAAACTTTTCGCACTTACACACTCTTCAAAACAACAAAACTCTTTTCAAAACCCACAATCACAAAGAAAAGCAAACCTTTTGAAAACATAGTGAGCAAGTACCTAAGAGCCCGTGGATAACCACGGATAGAAAGGGTGCTAACACCTTCCCTTTCTATAATCTACCTCCCGAACCCGAGAAAAATCTCGAAAAGGAATTTTTTCTGTGCTTTTGTCCTTTCCTTGTTGGATAAAATAAAAGACGGTGGCGACTCTTGCTTACCGCGACACTTTGCGAAAACAAACGCAAACGCGAACCAGCATTCCAAAACAGTCAGTTCTCGTTCCCACCGATCACAGAACTGGCGACTCTGCTGGGGAGTTAATAAGTGAGGTGCACCTTAGGACTAGATCACTTGTGTTTTCATTTATATTGCTTTGTATGCTTTTAATCTTGTGGGCCTATATCGGAGTTCTATAAATCCTCCACCCGAATTTTGGGAAACATTCATAGATAGCAATACGTTGTGGAAACTGTGCGGGGTATACCGACACGGTTGAAGCAATAGCTATATTAGTGCGACATATTTGTGAGTACCGGTAGCCTTTGAGTCAATCAAAGAGAATACGGGGCCGCTGAGTGATGTCACTAAGCACTAATGACCTAGAACCTTACTTGACCATCTTGGCCTTTTTTTAGGGGTAGTGAGATGACCGACTTTGGTGCAGTCCGAAGTTGGTAGATACTCGATACTACACTCATTGAGGATTGTTTTCTTGGAATATTTTGGTCGCTAGTTCAGTGGCTAAACCAAAACAATGAACATAGAAAACAATCCAATGATATTGAGCTCCTTAGAACCCGATTACTATTTATAGGACAGGTTTTGAGCCAACTACACTCAAGAGGGTACTTACCTATGAAACCCCATACAAGCCTGAAATCTAAGGGCTCTTTTGTGTGACTTATGTGCCTTCAAACTTGAACTACTTGCACATTCTTGTTATCTGACAACATGAGTTCCTTGCAGGTTTTGTTTACAGTCCTTATCCAACAATTTGGACTTATTGCAGGGTTTACTTACATCACCTCACACTTGTGCTTAAACGCATAGCATACACATCATAACATCATACCTTAACATTTCTTTAACCATTTCAAGGATCTCAAGGGTCTGTGATGCAGGTTATGGTAAATCAAAATGGCTAGCAAGGGGCAAAGAGGATTTATTTTCCTCTAGCCAAGGGTGTCTATAAATCCAAGCATGATAACTTGAGTCAGGGGCTATGACCCACTCGATATGGTGAGCCTGACTCTTGAAGAAGGACTCTCAACAACATGAAGCTCCTTCAATCAAGCTACCAGACTCAGATTCTAACAGTTTCTTGTTTACCCCGCGAGATCCTTGAAAACATTGCATATATATATCATACATATCATTGCATAACAGGTATTCCAGTACAGGTCTCTTATCTTCTTCGCTGTTTATTTCAGCAATCATCATGTCTACTGAACCTTCCACTGAGCAAGCTATCAAGGCCTTCCAGGCCCAGAATGCCCAATTTCAAGAGTTGGTCATGAGCCTACCTAAGGGTCAGCAGGACTTGAAGACCCTGATTCTGAAAGAGAAAAAGAAGAAGAAGAAGAGGACCATCCTGTTCAACACCGGACGCAGGTTTGGAAACGGGCTGCAGAGTGAAATTGATCTGACCATCCCATCTGGAGGGAAAGACAGTCCACAAGAGAGGAGGGATCCTAGCCCTGAAGTCTCCGACAACGAGACGGACTATGATCCTCCTGCTGAGGACAAGTACAAACAGCTGGAAGACCGTCTGAACGCTATGGAAGTACAGAAACTGCCCGGTATGGACTTCGGGGATCTGGGTCTATCATATGGGGTGGTGATTCCCCATAAGTTCAAGGCACAAGCCTTTGCCAAATATGACGGAGCTTCCTGTCCAAAGCTGCACCTCCGGTCATATGTGAGGAAGATCCAGCCTTACACTGCTGATAAGAATTTGTGGATCCATTTCTTTCAAGACAGTCTTTCAGGGACGCAACTTGAGTGGTTCTATCAGTTGGACGGAGCCAGTATTCGCAGCTGGGAGGATTTGGCTACTGCTTTATATAGGCAGTATCAGTACAACTCCGACCTCGCTCATACGCGTACCCAACTCCAGGGTATGTCAATAGGAACGGGTGAAGGATTCAAAGAGTATGCTCAAAAATGGAGACACCTGGCCGGAAGGGTGCAACCACCTTTGGCTGAACGTGAGCTGGTTGATATGTTCCTGGGGACCCTGTCTAGTCCATTCTTTAACCATTTGATTGGAAACTCTTCAGCCGGGTTTACAGACCTTATTTTGACTGGTGAGAGGATTGAAGCTTGTATTAAGGCGGGGAAGATACAAGAGGGTGCCTCATCAGGTACCGATAAGAAGCCGTTTAAGAAAGAGTCCAGTGCTGTCTACAGTTCAAGAAGACAGAATAGACCTGAACACCGCCAAGCAGTCAACGCGGTATTTATTTCAAAATTGCTGGTGCTCCTCAACATCACAACCAACAAAGGGGCGAGAAACCTCTAAGGCAGTACACTCCTCTTAGCATGACTTTATCTCAGATGTTGCCACAGTTGCTGAAGAACAATCTGGTGACTCTAAAAGAAGCTCCGAAGATTTTAAATACAACATCACCAAGGCATAACCCTAACGCCCGCTGCGCTTATCACTCTGATAGCCCGGGGCATAATACGGATGATTGTTGGGCTTTGAAGAACAAGGTCCAAGACTTGATTGATGCAAAAGAGATCGAACTCGACCCTTCTGAGACTCCCAATGTGATCACTGCTCCCTTGCCAAAGCATGGCTAGGATTGAAAGCACTTTTGTTCATTTGAATTCTGAAGTTGTATTTTTCTTTGCTTATTCAAACAATTATTATCATGTCGAACTCTTTTATTTCATTAATGCAATGCACGTGTCTTGTTTTGAATTAATTATGCTTAAATTGCTTCATATTTCCTTTTTGTGATGTTCAACTCTCGATCAAAGATTAAAAATTCTAAGCCTTTAGAGGGAGGATGACGAAAATGATACCACGATCTTTACAGTATGCTTTTGAATAGACCCCGTTGATGAGGTACATGCATTGTTTCAAATCCTAAACAATGGAGTTATAAGGAAGATAATCCCTCGTCAACCCCTTTGAGCCAAAGAAGTTGAAGTTTTTATTTTCACAAAGTAAAACCCTTAATTATAACCTGGGGCAGGGTAGTTTTCTCAGTTGATCCAGGTGCACAATGAATGGCATCAAAGAAGTCCTTCCAAAACAAGAGACAGTGATGGTTCCGAATAATCGTAAGAACAGACAGTCATTATCTCTCAGAAATAAAAGCCCATTAAGTCAAAACCTATGAAGGAGACTTACAAAAACTGGGGCATCCCGCTGACTGTGAATACAAAAAGAAACAGTTCAGGCAAAAGACAGGGATAATAAAATCAAAAAGAGGTCCTACAAACTCTAAAAAAAAAGACTGCCTATTCAAAATAAATTGTCAGTATTCGAACCATCACTGGTATATCAGAGCAAAGACTCAAACAAGGTCTAATGCACGATTAGCTGAGTTTAGGATCGAAGAACATCACGAAGAGCGGGTGGGTACAAATAAATTTTGAGCCTTTATCCTTTGTTTCTTAAACCGTGAACCAGGCCACATTATAACCCTTCAAAAGTCCTAACTGAAGCATGGGTTAGTCCGAAAGCATACTGTTATAAAAGGTATCCTGACTTCTGTAGGGCTTGCTGTAAATCCTGAGTTGACGTCACATTTTACAAAATTTTCCTATTTTACTGAAAAATGCATTTTCAAAAACTTCAAGACAGACATAAGCTTTGCATTCTTAAAATAACATTGTTTGCATATGATTATTTGTTCAACAACAGAGAAATTCGCACGACGAATATCTAGTGAACAAAAAAAAAACCTTCTCAATAAAAATGATCACCTCAAATGGAAAAACACTTCCAATCAAGGGGCACGGCATGAGCATTGTCTATCATCTGGGGCAGTCAAGTCAAGATTCAAGGAGTCTCTCAAAATGCCAAATAGCCAGGGGCAGATCTCCATCTGAATCACTTGGGGCATTGGACATGAATTCCAACAACGAATCTTGCATGATCAAACGAAGATCTTCTGGTAGTATGGCAACACTACACTACTGACAGTGACAACCTCCCTACATCCTGAGAGCATGGACATAGTCAAAAAAGTACTACGCATAATCAAAGACCCACTAGGTTGACTGGCCTAGGCAAAAATAAGGGCTTCTCGGCGAACCAAAAGGGTTCGGGCAAAAATAAGGGATGAAAATAAAAATTTGTACACCCGGCAAGTCGAAAACCTGAAAAGGCGGCTTGGGCAAAAAAGGGTATCCCGATGGACTGAAAACCCAAAAGGGCAGTCCAGGCAAAAATTAGGGATCAAAGCGTATGACTATGTCCCGCCATCTCGTCACTTGTCTACCAGAAGAAGATTTTTTCACTTTAATCGGCAATTACCAAGCACCTCATAGGTGGGGATAATACTAGATCCACAGGGACTCCGATGGCACCTTCTCCCGCAAAAAATAGGGGCAAATAAGAATTGTCCGAACTGTACAAATTGCTCTGTCCACCAGGTTCCAAGGTATATATTTAGCTGAAGAATATGGCTAAGATACCTTCACTCCCCGCAGAATAAGACAGTAATGGTAGCTCTCCCCACTGAGACTTGCAACCATGGATGAATCAGCGATACTCTCCCCCAAGTAGAGTTGGGCTACCATCAGCCCTAAAAAGGCTTGGTATCCCCAGAAGATCTTAATCTTCCCCAACAGAGTATAAAGGCATTCTCCAGCAAGCGTAAGAGCATCCCCGACAGTCCTAATATTCCCTAACAGAATATAATAATATTTCTCGGCGGAATACAAGATACCCTCAGTGGAGCCATTTCCCCAACGCAGTCTAAAAAAGCTTCCCCAGCGGAGTTGAGTCATCTTACCCAGTAGATTCTGGAAGCTTGTCCCCTGCAGAATACAAATGCATCTCCTCAGCCAAATTAAGAAGGTTATCCTCACAAGAGTCTAACTAGGTTATCCTCAGCAAGTTGCAACTGAAAGATCATCCCCATAGAAGTTCTTTCTTTCCCCAAGCAGGAATTCTATCCTCAACAGAGTCAATATCACCAGCAATGGTAATCAATCCCCAATGGAGTTCATCATCAAAATCCCCAACAGAGCTTATCAACGGAATCCCCAATGGAGTTTATCGTTAAAATCATCAGCAGAACATCTCTCCCCCACAGAGTATTTCCCCTCAGAGTAATCTCTTTATCCAGTTTATTCCCCAACGGAGTCGTCCTCTCCTGCAGGTTTATTCTCACAATCATCTTCGTTCATCATCCCCAGCGGAAACAAAGAACTCAACACTATTCTCCAGCAGTTCCGGGATTTATTTTCCCCAGCTAAAATATCACATTTTCATACATCATGATACATGCATATATGCATCATACCATACAATCTCATTTATGTTGGGAACATCATTGCTTGATCCATATCATGCATTGCATATGACTGACCTTTACCTTTCAGGAAGAATGCCATTAAATTCTCAGCCATATCAAAAGGCCTTCTCTGGTCCAGTTAAATCGATTCCTAAAGATTTTTCTGATGTTGATCCAGTTGAAGATGTTCCAAGACCTTGTTTGGTCCAGTTAAATCGATTCCTAAAGATTTTTCTGAGGCGAAGCCAGTCAATGGAGACAAAATCAGTTAAATCGATTCCTAAATATTTTTCTGAGACAACTCGTCAAAGGAGACACCCCGTTAGAAGAGACAACCCATCAACCTTTTCAGGTCCCAGTTTAATACCTGTAGCAAGCCAGGAAAATATCTGTGGACGACTGATTGTAGATTAATACCTGTAACAAGCAAGGAAAATCATCTACACGAAGAGATTGAAGATTAACACCTGTAACAAGCCAGGAAGACTTTCTTTCTCAGTTCAGAGATCAATACCTGAAACCAGCCAGGACAAATATCTCCTCGACCAACCTTTTCAAGTCCCAGTTTAATACCTGTAGCAAGCCAGGAAAATATCTGTGGATGACTGATTGTAGATTAATACCTGTAACAAGCCAAGAAAATCATCTACACGAAGAGATTGAAGATTAACACCTGTAACAAGCCAGGAAGACTTTCTTTCTCAGGTCAGAGATCAATACCTGAAACCAGCCAGGACAACTATCTCCTCGACCAACCTTTTCAAGTCCCAATTTAATACCTGTAGCAAGCCAGGAAAATATCTGTGGACGACTGATTATAGATTAATACATGTAACAAGCCAGGAAAAACATCTACACGAAGAGATTAAAGATTAATACCTGTAACAAGCCAGGAAGACTTTCTTTCTCAGGTCAGAGATCAATACCTGAAACCAGCCAGGACAGCTATCTCCTCGACCAACCTTTTCAAGTCCCAATTGAATACCTGTAGCAAGCCAGGAAAACTATCTGTGGACGACTGATACCCGTAACAAGCCAGGAAAACCATCTACACAAAGAGATTGAAGATTAACACCTGCAACAAGCCAGGAAGACCATCTTTCTTTCAATAGGTATGCAAGTTTTTGCTAAGGAATCTCTTATGCGATCGACACTCCAGCAGATGGCATCTATAAGCCCATCCTCCTACCAACAATCTCCAGATGGCATCTATAAGCCCATCCTCCTACCAACATTCTCCAAATGGCATCTGTAAGCCCATTCCCGACATCACAATGCTGATACTACACCATGCGAGTGCAAATTCCTAGGCACTCTAGTGTTCAATTATCTTCCACCTTCAGATCACGAAAGGCTCGAAAGCCAATCTATATCCTCAGGTTTAAGAAAATTGAACAGGGGCAACTGTTGTACCCCAAAATTTGCCCTCTCATGTTTTCCAAAGTCTTCCCCCTGCATGGTTGATCACAAACTCTTGCCTAAGGAAAAGGAAATTTTTTGAGTGGTGCTTTAAGTACACTTCGATTGGCATTCTGAAAGACCCTTCGATTGGCATTCTGAAGGAGCATTTCGATTGGTATTTTGAAGGAGAACTTCGATTGGCATTCTGAAAGACCCATAGATTGGCATTCTGAAGGAGCATTTCGATTGGCATTCTGAAGGATCACTTCGATTGGCATTTTGAAATACCCTTCGATTGGCATTCTGAAGGAGAATTTCAATTGGAATTCTGAAGGAGCACTTCGATTGGAATTCTGAAAGACCCTTCGATTGGTGTTCTGAAGGAGCCTTTCTATTGGCATTATGGACAAGTACTTCGATTGGCATTATAATAGTGTCCTTCGATTGTAATTCCAAAAGGTCCATTCGAAGAGGCATTCAAAGGGTCCATTCGAAGAAGCTTTCGAAAAGCATTCGAAGGAGGCCATCAGCCCATTCGAAAGGGAGCATTCGAAGGCCAGTTACATGTCATTAAAAATTCAAAAATGGACAGGATCCCATGTGTTTAGCCAACGTTACAAACTCTCATTCATGGCTTTCAAACACATAATCAAGGTCATTTAAACCTTTGTCTTCCTGCCCCCTCCACCCCCTCTATATAAAGGGATCACAAGTGGTGCAAAAAGGAGGGAGACAAAAATATACAGAAAAAACACAAAAAAACTCTACAGGAGAACAAAAAAACATTGGAGAGACGCTGCCCAGAATTTTCCAGGCCAAAGCAACCCTTTAACAAAAGCATCCACGCCCAGAAGCCCCAGATCGAAGGTGCCTACATCCAGGAAGCGCACAAATTAAAAGTCCAATCTGCTGGTAAGAAAGGGTAAATTATCCAACCTTGTTTTTTGCATAACATATCATTACTTGTTGTTACTTTCGATTTTCCATCCTAGACAGGATCAAAGGGCCTGGGTTTGGCACCCAGGTCATGTTTTTTGTTTGCTAACATTTGCTGCAGATATAGCCTGAAGAGACCCAGCAAGCGCAGGATCGAAGGGCCTGGGGTTCAATACCCAGGCCCTGCATTTTATTTCGCTAACACACTTTTGCAGGTATAACATCCCAGATCGAAGGAAACACCTTCTCTGGATCGAACCCATTAGCATGCTGGATCGAAGGAGGCATTTCATTCCTGGATCGAAAGCCATGACCTCCATGATCAAAAGACAATCCTCTTCCATGGATCGAAGGCCACTCACGCCTTACTTTCTGGCCCAATCGAAAGGACCATGACCCCCAATCGAAGCTTCCTTTCTCTCCCTGGGTCGAAACTCCATTTTTTATTTGGATCGAAGGATCCCCCTTGTATTTTATTTTTGTTTTCATAGACTTCTTTTTTATCTTTTTAATTAACATTAAAATCAAAAAAACCACAAAAACATTAGGCTAGTTCTTTTTTCTATTAAATTAACTTTGTTAATTAACCTTTTAATTATCTTAACATTTTTCCAAAAACTAAAATTAAATAGATTTAGATTATTTTCCCAAAATAAAATAAAACAACAAAAAGAGTTCTTATTATTTTTCTTTATTCACGCGCGTTTATTTTATTGTGACTGCTTATTGGTTTGTAATAACTTAGCTAAGACTTTTACTTTACTGCTTTTATTTTCCCAATTTTTGGACATGTAAATAATCCCCCTCCCCGAAGCCTTGTAATAGCGTAGGATTTACAATTCCCGTACTTTAAATTCCTGTACATATATTAACTGTTAGATGTATGCTAACTAGGCTATGCATGACAAGATTAACTCTTAACTTAAAATCAACAGTAGCTCACCATAACATTAACAACGATAATATAACTGAAAATTGACACACTTGCACATGCCACTCTTAGGGTACACCTCACTTGGTTACCTCGAACATGGTCATTAAAGTATATGATGTTTTAGAGGTCGTCCTTTTGTCCCAAGATCATAAGTTGCCTCGAAACGGTTGCCTCGGAAAAATGATCTAAGACATTAGGATTACCACTAAAGCGTCCTAACGTTGCTTTAGTGACCACACGTCCCTTAAATCGAATTGACCCGAAAACTCCAACGACGGTGCTACCTACTCCTCAAAAGTGGGATAGCACTGTCTAAAGGACATTTGCACAGTTTAATTCCTTTTTGAGTAGGTAGATGTTCTTAAGTACTTGCTCTCTTTTAAATAAAACAAAACTTTTCGCACTTACACAATCTTCAAAATAACAAAACTCTTTTCAAAACCCACAAACACAAAGAAAAGAAAACCTTTTGAAAACATAGTGAGCAAGTACCTAAGAGCCCATGGATAACCACGGATAGAAAGGGTGCTAACACCTTCCCTTTCTATAATCTACCTCCCGAACCCGAGAAAAATCTCGAAAAGGAATTTTTTCTGTGCTTTTGTCCTTTCCTTGTTGGATAAAATAAAAGACGGTGGCGACTCTTGCTTACCGCGACACTTTGCGAAAACAAACGCAAACGCGAACCAGCATTCCAAAACAGTCAATTCTCTTTCCCATCGATCACACATAACTTCAGCCTTAATCTTTTCTGACACCTCAGGACGCATACGACGAACTTTTTGCTTCACTGGATGACAATATTATTTCGTTGGTAGACGATGAACCACAATATCAGTGTCCAGCCCTAGCATGTCTTCGTATGACCGAGCAAAGATCTCAATGTAGTCATGTAACATCTGGATTAACCGCTCTTTGATACTATGCTCCAAATTGGCACCTATCTTGACTTCCTTCTTTTCCTTTTCTGTACCCAAGTTTATGGTCTCGACTAGCTCTTTATGAGGCTGTATTGCTCTTTCCTCCTGTTGTATCAGTCTAGCAAGTTCACTTGGTACTTCACAATCTTCCTCACCTTCGTCCTCAAGTTGGTAGATCAGATTTTCAAAATCATAACTGGCAATAGCAGAACCGTTATCAATGGGATCCATAGTGGATGTGGATCTGCAGTTTAATATATGGGTGTGTGTAAGAGAACATAGTTATTTTGACAAAGTAAAAGCAGAAAAGAAAAAAAAAGAGCACAAAATTTGTATGCAAAATGTTCAATGATTTATTTATGACATATGAAAGTGAATTGATAACCCTCACAAATAAATCAATATGCCTCGGGTAAGACACGGGGCTTTAAAGTTTAAATTGTTCAAATATTACATATCCCAAAAAAAAAGACTATTACTCCTGCATGAAAGTAATGGGAACAAAGTCTCTAGCCGTCCAATTGTTGAGTCCCCTGTTGGCATCAGGGAAGATCCAATTGTCCAGGTCGTAGTCACTGTGAGCGTCTTCTACATCATTGACTCCATGGTTGCTGATGCATAGTGGTGGTCCTTCGATGCGAGCACGACGAATGGCTTTTTGAGCTCCTGAAGCGAAACCCAAACCAAACTTGTCATACTTATAGGGGATGTCAGGTAGATGGCCCCAAATAGTACACCCACCTTCTTCAGTTACAGCCCTAACATATTTTAGAGAAGCCATCTTTAGTGGAGGTCTTATAATCTTTAGAACAGCGATAGAAACTTTGGTAACAACAATTATCTGAGGAATCTCTTCAAAATGTTGGCAGGGGGTCTCGATGAACTCGCCATCCATCACGACATATCAGAAAGAGTTCAAATGGCTCACCATATACTCTTCTTCGCCATGGACTGTAACAATCTTTCTATTAACCAGATACATAAACATTTGATGCAAGGTGGAAGTGACAATGTAAGCCTTGTGAATCCAAGGGCGTCCCAACAAACAAGAGTAAGACGGGTGAATGTCCATCACATAGAAAGTGGAGCCAAAAGTTTGGGAACCAACTTTAATAGGAATGTCCACCTCCCCATATATCATTCTCTTGGAACCATCAAAAGCCCTCACCATGATATTATTGGGTTCAAAGTCAGTCCTTCACAGTTCAATCTGTCTAAAGCACCCTTGGGTAGAACATTTAGTGACAAACCCGTATCAACTAGAACATGAGCTAGGGTAGTTCCCCATGCACTCAATAGAGACATGCAGGGCATCATTATGCTTTTTTCTTTTAGTCGTCAAATCAGCATCAGAGAAACCAAGTCCATTGTGAGTAGTCAGATTAGCAACACAGTTCTCGAATTGGTCGGCAGAAGTTTCTTGGGCACATGAGCCAACTTTAGGAACTTCACCAAAGCCTTAGCATGGGCTTCGAAGCATAATAACAAGGCCATCATTGAAATTTTTGAGGGTGTCTGCCCAATTGTTCCATAACATTATAGTCACTCTTCCGTATGATTTTCAAAATTTCCTCCATTTCCCGTTTGAAGGATTCAGTAATGACTTCTTTGGGTGCCTCTGTCCGGGCATGCTCAACCAATACTTCTTTGCCCCTAGTCTCAGCTGACTCAGTAGTACGAATAACAATAGTAGCAACATGTGTTTTAGCAGGAATAACCAAAGGAGTGCAAACAGTCTTCAGAGAGATTTCAGGAGAGAAAACCCTTCTGCTTCTGGTAATTTTACTGGTCCCAACAATGTTGTCGATGTTAGGACCAATATCTTTAGTAACTTCATTCTTAATGGCCAGGAGGTCATGCTTGACGCCATGATAATAAACGTCAGCTCCATAATTCCAAGGAACAGCTTTGTCGGAGGGATATGGTATGAGCCCTGGAAAAGTGATAATTAAAGGAGAAACCTTAGGAGTGGATGTAATCCTAACAGACCTTTTGGAGGAGACCCTGGGAGGATTGTCGGAATTGGTAATAATTGAAACATCTTCACATTTTGCATCTTCACATAGACCTTTCAAAGAGGAAGTCTTCTCAAATAGAATTTCCTTGTTATTCATCAAGCGTTGGACACCTATCTTCAACAAAAAACAACCATTAGGCAGAGATGCGCACAGGTGGAAACCTTCACCACAGCCCGAAAATAAACCGACTTGTAAGAGATTCTTCTTAATAGTTGGCATAGGAGTAGCTAGTTCATCAGTAGAAGAAATAAACGGGTTGTCATCAATGACATTAACACCCTGGCCATGCTTGGGCATTGGTGCAATTATCACATTAGGGGTCTCAAGAGGGTCAAATTAAATCTCCTTTGCCTTAATAAGATCCTGAACCTTATTATTCAGAGCCCAATAGTTATTTGTACCATGCCATGGACTGTTGGAGTGGTAAGCACACCGAGCATTAGGATTATAACAGGGAGATGTAGTGTTTGGATTTTGAGGAGGCTCCTTCAGAGTGACCAAAATATCTTTCATTAGATGTTGCAATAATTGAGATAAAGGCATGTTGATTCAGGTGAATTGTCTTCTAGGCACGTCCTGCCTATGATGATTATTTTTTCATTGAGTCGATACAAGGTGAGAGATCATTATAGCTCCTACCGTTGGATGGCGTTCAGCTTTACCTTGATTTTTCTGGCCATAAGCAGCACTAACTTCCTTCTTCCCACTGAAAGGCTTCTTCACTGCACTTGAAGATGCATCCATTTGAATCTTACCGCTCTTGATACCTGCTTCTACTCTTTCACCTGTCAATATCAACTCAGTGAACCTAGCTGAAGAGGTTCCGATCAGATGGTTGAAAAATGGGCATGACAAAGTATCTAAGAACATATCTACCAACTCTCTATCAGACAAAGGAGGCTGGACTCTTCCTGCAAGATCTCTCCACTTATATGCATAATCTTTGAAGCCCTCACTGGAACCCATATACATGCTTTGAAGTTGTGTACAGGTTGGAGCGAGATCAGCATTATATTGGTACTGCCTATAGAAAGCAGCAGCCAGATCCTCCAAGTTGCGGATGTTGGTTCCCTCTAGCTGATAGAACCATTCCAATTGAGTCCCCGATTAAATTTCATGGAAGAAATGCACCCACAAATTCCTATAAGTGGTGTGAGGTTGGATCTTCCTGACATAAGACCTCAAATGCAGCTTTGGATATGAAACTTCGTCATATTTAGCAAATGCGGACACCTTGAACTTCTGTGGAATGACCACTCCATAAACTAACCCTAATTCTTCAAAATCCAGACCAGGTACTCTCTGAATTTCTATGGAATTGAGACAATCCTCTAATTGTTTATATTTGTCATCACCAGGGGGTATTATTCTTCAGTGTAGTCAGCCTCTTCTTCATCAGACCCTGGACTGTGGTCCTCTTCTTTTGTCTTCTCTTCCTGATTGTCCCCCTCATTTGAAGGAGTTGTGAATTTTAGAGATCGCTTTGCTGGTTTTCTGAATCTCCTTCCCATATTCAGCATACCCACTGGATTCTTTCTCTTTTTCTTCTTGTCTTTGAGAATGAGAGCCTTCAGGTCCTCTTGTCCCTTAGCCAGAGCCATAAACATCTGTTGGAATTGAGCATTCTGTTTTTGAAGATCCTTCACTTTTTGTTCTATATTCATCTCGCTTGAAATAAATAGTAGAAAGATAAAGAACCTATTGTGGAAAGCCTGTTCATGTTATGATGCATGATAGTGTGTATGCAAATGATTTCAAGGACTTAGAAGATCTAAATTTTTTTAGACAAAAGGGAAAAAAAATTAATTGTATTAATAAGTTCAAATTGATTACAACATGCCTCTTGGACTTACATTGAAATAAAATAAACAAAAGGAACTAAAATACAATAACAAATGGCTCAAATTTCCTATGGATTCTTCCTCTTTGGAGCTATATAGGCATTCATGCTTCCCTCCTCATGAAGTTGTCTTGTGAGCTCTAATTTCTTCTTCTCGCTTGCATAAAACTGGGCTTCAAAGGTATCTCACTCCCCCTTTAGCTGAATCCAAGCTCTTTGCAAATCTTCAAGAGAAGTAGGCATATCAGGATAAAGGACAATATATGGAACATCTCCTTCGGCAATAGGCTCTATGATGATTGGTAAGATGGAGGCATAAGGCATCACGAGACTTTGAGCATAAGTTCGTACCCATTTAAGGTAAGGCTCAGGGGGGATGGAATTTTTATGCCCCAACGTATCACTATCCACTTTGTTTACCATTCTCCAAGCTCGTATGAACCTTTGTTGATAGCCTCAGTGGTCGCCCTCGTAGTCGAATACCAATCCTTGGATGAGCATATTATAGGGACCGTCTCTCCTTGATATCCAAACTGTCGTAAAGACAAACAAGGGTTGTAGGTAATACCACCCGTAATGCCAAGCAGAGGGACATTAGGCAATTCCCCACAATGGTCGATGATAGTAATGTCCTTCAAGGATCGAGAACACCAATGAATATCAGAATGTGTGAGTGACATTAACCTTTGAGACCATGTCAATCCTTGCTCATTCTTCAATGTTGATCGGGGTAGGTGCGAAATAAACCACCTAGACAGTAATGGAATACAACACCAAAGAGTACCTCTTTTCTTCATGGTGCGAGTGTGGAAACAATGTAGAATGTCTCCAAGCAGAGTAGGTACGGGATTGCAAGAGAGAAACACCTTGTTGGAATTCACATCTATGAGTTGGTCTAGATTGGGAAATAGAACCATACCATTAATTAGAAGTGCCAATATATCCTCAAAATCTCTAAAATCCATATCTTCCCAGAACGAATGAGCCTTCTCCAACAGAAACTTGGCTAAGAAACCCTTAACTCCACTTCTTGTCTCCCAATTTGTCACAATGTCAGATCTCTTCAAATGCAAGGCTTTGGCAATAACTTCGGGCTTTAGAGTCTCCTCTAAATCGGTGAATGGTATTTGATCAAGCACAGTCACTCTTAGAAATTGATAGAACTCTTCTAATGTAGGAACCAATTGGTAGTCAAGAAAGGTGAAGCAATGATGCATAGGATCAAAGAATTGGAAAAGCACACACATCATTTCTTATTGGAAGTTTGAGGTAGATAATTTAAGAAGTCGACCATATTTCTTGGTGAAGGAAGAATCTATAGGCACCCTTGATGCTAACTCTTGAAGTTGAGGATGCACTTTCACGAAGTTGACTCGGATGGTATTCCTACGAATGGAGGTCATGAACTACAAAACGTAACAAATATAAATTCCTAAATCCTTGAAATGGTTAGTGAGAATTCTTATGATCTCATGATGCTTATGATGTCATGAATAATAGTCACAAACAAAGCACACCAAGATCTCAGGTTTAGGCTTGCATGGGTTTCATAGGTAAGTACCCTCTTGAAGTTTAGTTGGTTCAACCTATCCTAGAAACTAATCGGGTTCTATGGGATCTCAATATCATTGATCTTTCTTCATTGGGCATTGTCTCAGCATAATCAATCTTTTCTTGCGGCCAAAATATCCCAAAAGTCTGATCTTAATGAGTGTAGTATCGAGTATCAACCAATCTTAAGCTTTACACCAAAGTCGATTATCTCGCTACTTCCTAATGTCCAAGTTGTTCAATTAAAGGTTCTACGGACAGTTAGTGCTTCATGACACCACTCAGCGGCCCCATATTCTCCTCTATTCAATACAAGGGATACTGGTACCAAAAAACGCGTCACACTAACGTAACCATTGATTCAACCATATCGGTGTACACCGTACAATTTCTATAATTGATTGCTACTTACCTAATGGTGTTCCCAGATCCGGGTATAGGATCAATACAAACCCAAACAAGGACCTATAAATATAAAGCAAAAAAAATCAAATAATGAAAGCAATTAAATGTGATCTAACTCTAAGGTAACCCCACTTTTAAGTTTCTTTATCCCCAATAGAGTCTCCAATTCTGTAATATGGTGGGAGAACTGACTTGGTTATTTTGCGTTTTATCGCAAATGTCGCGGATAGCAAGAGTCGCCATCGACTTTTCTTTTATCCAATAAAGGAAAGCGTGAAAAGAACAGGAAATACCTTTCGAGATATTTTCTTGAGTTTGAGGGGTAGGTTATGAAAAGGGAAGGTGTTAGCACCCTTTTCATCCATAGTTATCCACAGGCTCTTAGTTGCTTTCTAGATCACTTTGAAAAAAATGCTTTGTTTGAAATGTGTTTGTGGTGGGTTTTTGAATGTATTTTGAAAACACATTTGTTTCGGTAAACTTTGTAATGATTCTCGTCTCTATAAGAATGTATACAAAGTGTTGGTTTTGAAAATAGTTTACAGAGATGTTTGTTTTTGAAGATGTTTTGAAAGTGTAAGTGTGAAAATGGTTTTGATTTATGAGCAAGCAACTACGAGCGTCCTACCTACTCAAAGGATCTTTGTTCTTTTCCTCCTCCTTTAGATGTTGCTACCTTACCATTGATTGGTAAGAATCCTCATCATTGGATGTGAAGGGACAGGCATGGGTCAAATGTATAGTCATAGAAGGCAACTTATGAGACGTTTTAGAAATTCTCGTAAGGGACTAGATCGTTTACCGAAGGCAACATCAAGGGACACCGAGGGACTACGATCTTTTTTATCGAGGTTCTTTGCTAAAACGCCCATATTCAAGGAATATGACTATTTTTCGAGGCAACAAGCGGGGTTACCCTAGAGGTGCACGTGTGAATAGTGTGTTCGATTGCATGCATTTTTATCTTTGAGATTAGGGTTTTCTAGCGGTTGATTTTACCTTGCCATACACACCCTAATTACTAACAATTCATATTAAAGCGGTAACTTGGGAAAATTAAAATCCTAAGCTATTACATCATTAGGGGAGTGGGGGTACAATTTACAAATGGGGATGGATTAGAAACTTAAGTATTACAACCATATCGAATTATAATTAAGACAATGTAAAAACAATGTAAAATAAAGGAAAAATTGCATTTTGAACTGCTATGTGTCGACACATGCTGCTATGCATAGACACATAGCTTTCCTTGCTCCTTCAAAACCAAAGCAACTCAGTATGAGTCGATGCATAAAGGGATGTGTCGAATCATGCACCTGTTTGTGTCGACACATACACGTTTTGTGTCGACTCATGCACCTTTCACCTTTCTGTTTTGGGGCCTGGATAACAAGATTAGTCGATGCATAAGGCTATGTGTCGACTCATACCCTGTTTTTTCACTAGAATGAGTCGACCCAAGTAGGTATGTGTCGACTCATGCTGCAGTTTTTTTCCTTAAACATTGTTTTATTGTCTGTTTGGGTCAGTTTACAATATGTAATTGATAAACATAAACAACAAGAAAATGGTTAGCTCAAAGGGGGTAATGATTACTACATTTTATCTTAAAAAATAAATCATGTATGAAAAATGAAAAGCTCAAAGTTAAGAAGACTTACCTTGGGATTGCACTTGGTGTTTTAAGCTTGAATACTTTTCCAGCTGCTTTGATGGCTCCAATGATTCTCCAGGAAGTTGTCCCAAAATGTTGAATCACACTAACTCAGACAAGTTGTACGGTACTATTTTTGTGTTTTGAGGGTGAAGATAATGGCACTACAGAAACTGTTCTTGTGTTTGAACAATCTCTATGTGATAAGGTGTTTGGTTTATGAGAGAGTTTGTAAGATGGAATAATGGATTGAGGTTCTGTTTTGAATGAAAGTAGAGCTGGTTTTTATGAATGAGCAAAGGTTACAAAGAATGTTGTTCTTTTATTTTCAAAACATATCTCTTCTCTCTCTAAAAGCCAACTTTGTGTGTTGTGAAAGCAGTCTATTTATAGAGGAAGTTTGGCTAAGATTTGGGAGGGAGACAAATAACAATTTGAACTATTTGGGTATGCTGTCTTCATAGCCTTTTTTTGATGCAGCTCTTATGTGCCAATTTTGTGCAAATATGGGGCTGAGATAATGTAGACTTGTACTAGGTTTGAAGCAGCAAAGCAGGGCTATTTTGCAACAGTTTTGGAGTGTTGTGGCAGTGTTTAGAGATAGCATAGCAGGGCTGTTTTGCTCAGGACAGCATGATGTCTTCTAAACATGGTTTTGAGCTTGTAATTAGTAACACTTGTAGATTGTATCAAATTTATGGACAAATTTATGAAGATTGTATCAAAAACAAAGTATTGTGGCAAGGTTTTGAGTCAAGGGAAAAAGTTCAAACAAGACAAAATCTAGGATTTGTATCCTTGCAAAAATGCCACTTTGTAATAACTTGAATTATTTGTGACATCATGAATTATTTTGAATTGTAGTGAAAAGATGTCATGAAGCTATGAAATTAACAAGTCTAGAAAATACTTAGAAAAATTTCCAAGTCTTGCAAAGTTGGATTTTTGACTCTCTTGATTTTTGATGATCAAATTTCATATTTTGGATTTCTTGATGAAATGTGATTTTTGGGACTCAATTTCGATCAAAAAGTCAAAGTTTGACTTTTTAGTGCACAATTGACTTTTTCCACCAGTTGACCGAATTTCATCTATCAATCCACTGATCTCAGGAGATGAATTGAAATATGTGATTAGGTCAAAACTGACGTGCTCGGATCCTCGAGATCATGCTTCCAACCAATAAGTCAGGTATTAGGTCAAAAATCAAAGTTCAGTCATTTTTAGACAAAACCCTAATTTGGCCCTTTTTTCCCTTTTGATAATTTGAATGACTTTCTTGTAAAATCGTGATCCATGACTTGAAACTTGACAAAAGTAATGCTGAGGGTCCATAGTGGTCCATGAAAGTCATTTGAAACATTAGAAATATGACTGCTTTTGTACAAACTCAAACCCTAATTTGAGGCATCAGTGTTTACGAGATTGTTTGACCTAGTCGATACTTGCACAAACTTGAGGCATCGAAGATCTTTGTAGGAAATATCTTGAGAAATGAGAGTGAAAATTTTGGGGTATAACAGACACCGATTCATACTAGTAGCCATTGATTATTTCACCAAGTGGGTAGTAGTTGTGTCTTATGCAAATGTTACAAGACAAGTGGTTACTCGATTTATCAAACAGAACAGTATATGTAGATTTGGGGTTCCAAGAGGAATTATTACATATAATAGGTCCAACTTGAACAACAAGATGATGAAGGAGTTATGCGATGATTTCAAAATTGAACATCATAACTCATCACCTTATCGACCCGAGATGAATGGGGCCATTGAAGCTGCCAATAAAAATATTAAGAGGATCATTCAGAAGATTGTGAAGACATATAAAGATTGGCACGAAATGCTCTTATTTGGTCTACATGGCTATCGTACTTTGGTGCGTACTTCAACAACTACAACTCCTTTATCTCTTGTCTATGACATGAAGGCTATACTTCCCGTTGAAGTGGATATTCCATCACTACGAGTCCTCATGGAAACCAAACTTGAAGAATCAGAGTGGGTTCAGGCACGACTTGATCAGCTCAACCTTATTGAAGAAAAATGTTTAACGGCTCTGTGCCACAGTTAATTGTACCAAAAGCGGATGAAGAAAGAATTCGACAAAAAGGTCTATCCTCACGTGGTAAATGGACACCTAACTACGAAGGTCAATATATGGTTAAAACATCATTTCAAGCGAAGATCTTATCCTCGCGATAATGGATGGAGAAGAACTACCACATCCTACGAATTCCGACATAATAAAAAAATACTATGTATAAAATGCCCGCTAAGTTGAAACCCTAAACGAGTGACTTAGGAAAAAAGGGGCGTCCCGATGGACTGAAAACCCTAAAGGGCGATCCAGGAAAAAATTAGGTACATACAAACAAAATAATTATCGCGATGGACTGAAAACCCGAAAGGGAGATTCAGGAAAATGTTAGGGATATTATTCAAAAAATGAACAAATATATTGTGATACGAGAATCCATTACCACGATTATGAAAGAGAATGATCGATCTAAATCATCTAACTCAGAAGCAAAGGAAATTGGAGTTATCAAAGGATATTGGAGAAAAATCAGTATCAATTATCACTTTCATTGCCATTTTCAAAATTTGTTAAAGTTTCTATAATTACCTCCTTTAGGAATTGCATCTTGTACTCTCGCCTATTCAAAGAAATTTTCATTAATAATACATTTCAGTTTATTCAAAAGTGTTTTTCTTTTTCTGACTTGTTTGCAAAATACTACGATTATTTCTTGTAAACAACACGTCAAAATTATTTTAGGGATTTGACCAAACAAATAAAAGAATTTGATAAAGCATCAAAAAGAATTTTGGTTAGAAAAACGTCAAAATAAAATCCACGTCTACATATCAAATTTGCATTGTTCACTTCTACATATCAAATTCAAATCAACTTGGAGACACCACGACTGAACGACAAACAACGTCGGAAGGTTGGTGACTTAGGAGGAAGCCAATGGTTTAAAAGGAAGGAAATATCAAAAACATTTACAAAACATTTGGTGCATATACATACGAGACATTTGGTGCATATACAAAATAACACATTTAGGTGTCATGTCAATAACATTATCATTGGGCATCATATCAATTTAGGATATTGTGCATATACATTGTACATTACATTTTTAAAAGATGCTTAAGCCAAGAATACTGTGGCATACCTTGGGGCCTATTGTGAATCAGTTTATCTTTGTAAGACAAATGGATACCTTGGTTAAGGATAGACACAACCGGTAAACTAGGATTCATATCTTTGGTTTAATTATCTAAGGTTCTATTATCAAAACAGTTTCTCAAAATCCGCATTATTTATCCCCTAGGTAGTGATAAATATGCAAATATGTGATATAACCTACTATGTTAGTCTCGAAGCCTTAGTAAGTTATCTAGTTTCAAACTCGTGTTATCCACCCGCTAGGTTACGGTAGGTATGCAAAAATCTGCGACATGATTCATTGTATCAGTCTCTAAGCAATGATGATTTATCAAGTTGGTGTTATTTATCCTCTAGGTCGTGATAGATACACAAGTCTACTTTATACCTTACAATGTTAGTCTCGAAGTGTTAGTAAGATTTTTTCAAACCCGTATCGTTTACTCCGAAGGTTGTAGTAGATATACGAAACCTGCAGTATAACTCGCTGCATTAGTCTCGAAGCAGCAATAAGTTATCTTTTCTCTATGATATAGTTCATTGTGTTAGTCTTCAAGCAACAATGAGCTATTGAAACTTTGTATTATTCATCCCCTAGGATGTTGTGAAATAGACAAAGTTTGCGCTGTAGCTTACTATGTTAGTCTCGAAGCGTTAGTAAGTCGATTTTCAAACTCGTGTTATTTATCTCCTAGGTTACGGTAAATACACAAAATCTACGGCTACTTTTTCTAGGTGCTAATGGGTCATCCGCGTCATCATGTCTAGCTCAATTATACTTTTTTCTCGAGCATGGGTGAGTTAACCGCGTCATCATTGCCTATCTATCTTTTTGGGTTTATCTTTTCATATATTTTCAAGTCCGCTGTCAAATTTTGGGGTCTTCCATTATTTAATAACCCGCTGATCCGAATGTGCGAGAACTTCGTATTCTTGCATCCTCAATCGAAGAGAGATTAATTGAGGACAATTGTCATACCCCAAATTTTCCCCTCTAAGGAATAAACTTATTTTGTTGGTCATTTAAATTTTGGTGTTATCTTATTTTCAGTTTCACTAACATATATTGTCATGTTATTTATTTGTTTTAGGGAAATTAGAGGAAGGGGTGTATTTTTATTTAGAGGGGGTTTATTATTTCTAAACTAAAACCAAGTGATCCATTAAGATCCTTTAGGCCCATTAGGGGTGGAAGGTTGACCGAGGTCAACATATGATTTTTTTAAATATTTTCTTATTTTTTTATTTTTCAATTTTTATTGTATTCTATTATTTTTTTTAGTGAAAAGTTGACTCGGGATTAACATTATTCAGTTATTTATTTATTATTTATTTATTATTATCATTGGGGATTTGTTGACTAAAGTCAACATTAGGGTAAAACCCTAATTCCCAAAGATGCGCCCATGAATACAGATCCAAACCCAAAATCAAATGACTTTTTTGAATCAAATCAAAACTGAAATGGAATTGCAAATCAAATTGTTTATTGATTAAATCTTGAATTTATACAATAAAAAGTCCATATGCATACAAAATTCACAAACCCTAATTTCCATTTAAAATCATACCTTAATCAAATCAACTCTACAAATCTGAATCAATCTAAGTTCCTAATTGATTTATAACTATAAATTAACCTAAATAATTTCCTAATCTAACAATTCCTAAAGCCTATAAATTAAACCCTAAACTATTGAATTGAAGACAAGAAAAACCCTAAGGAGAACTATAGATTGCTGCAAAATCCAACCCATCACCAAAGCTCTTCTCTGTAAAAAAACTTGGGTTTCACGACTGAAACCCTAAGTTCTTCAGAGCTAAACCCCTTGCGTTCCAAGTACATGCATATAAAAAGGACAAAGGAGATTAGAAGAGGAGATATAGAACCAGAAGAGGAAATTACACAAAGATTCACTACATGCGAGGTAACCCTAGATACTTAGCTCTTAGGGTATTTGGATATTGAATTTGTGTATTGGTTGCGTTGAATTGTTGATTTACGTTTGAATTGGGGTTTTTTGGACTTAGTTTAGGATTAGGGTAAAAACACCTTATGGTTTTGTGATTTGGTTAGGGTTGAAGAAGTAAGGTTAGGGTTCATATGGAACCCTTAGGGTTCCTGGAGTTTGGATGAAGATCATTAGGGTTTAAGGTTGATCTTCATAGGGTTCATGCGAACCAATGAAGATATAAAGGTGCATGGGTTTTGGTTTATGATCTTCATAGATATGGGTTGGGATATGAACCCAAACGATGGTGAAGGTGGAAGATATGAGTTCTCCAGTTGAAGATCAACCAATAACTGGGTTTCATAGTGGTTAAAGGGGTGGCCCAGGGCAGCGCAAGGCGGTACCGCTGGCCAAGGCGATTTTCAATTGCCAGAATTCTAAAGGGAAGGCATAGCCTTTCTCTCTAGAATTATACAAAGGGTTGGTGTTTGTTGTGAAGAGAGAGAGAGAGAGAGAGAGAGAGAGAGAGAGAGAGAGTGAGAGAGAGAGACAAGAGAAGAAAATGAGTGCAGGCCCTTGCTATTTAAATTCCCTGCTTTTACTACCCCGAGTAAACGTACACCCCTTTGAGTTAATCAAATAATTTTATTTAATTTAATATTTTCAATTAATTTATTTGTTTTATTTATTTATACATTTACACATTTTCTTTTCATATCATTTTGTTATTTTTTGCAATAAAATATTTTTTCATTCATCATAAAATCATTAATAAATAAATATTATATTAATATTAAAAATATTTGATATATTTTTAATAATAAGAAAACAATAATTTATTGATTATTTTCTAAAATACTAACCATATTTTCTTTCTATTTTATCAAACATTTTTTAGCATTCAAATTTATCTTCTTTTTCAAGTTGCATCATAATTTCTAAGACAGCTAATCCATCAAATTTAACACTTTTTTTCTACTAACTTAATTTCAAATTCAACTTTATTTTAAAAAAATTATTGTGGAGATATTTCTATTAAATTTGAACTGTGTCTACGACTATTCTATTTTCAAACCCATGCAAGGTTCAAGGATAATTTCAAACATTTCCACAATCCATAAAAAAAACTAACCAAACACATTTGAAGTACGAAATTGAACTCTGATTCTTCATAAAGAGATATGTAGGCATGCGGTTAAAACCAAAGAGATTTCACAACTTAAAATGTTAAATCCTTTTCTCAACATATAGAAATATTAACTACCAAATTACCCATTTTACCCTTAAACCTAAAAGCGAAGCCCCTTGAGAACAAGGGATATGAAGGGTGCCTAACTCCTTCCCTTCATCTAACTGACTTACGAATTTAGAATTTCTATACAAATTAGGGTTATCCATTAAATCCCCATCCCTAGGATAAAAATTAATGGTGGCGACTCTTTATTTTTTGCCAGTTATGACACTGGGCAAAGCATGTAAGCACGTCATGTTATTTTAAGAACAATGTCTCCGTATGACCTATTCCTTAAAAGGACTTGTCATGAATTATGGAAAAACAAGAAACCAACATTTATATATTCATTAACTGCATGCTCTTGTTTTATCCTAGACTCTAAATAAAATCTGAACTTGTTTGATTCTACTGGTATCATGTTATGATGTTTTGAAAGCTTAAAGGCTACAAAGTATATAACACTGAAACATTTTTTGGGAATAAATACATGTCATGTTTAATGATAATGTTGGCTTTGAAAAGTCAAAGCTAGCTGATAAACCTGTAGGTATGGAAAACTATCATTCAGAATCTGAAGGTAATGGAGCTATTATTGAAGAACAAGAAGAAATATGTTCAAAAGATGTTCAATCAAAAGCCTTTATTGATCAGACTCCGGTAAATAGAAACCTCCAATAAGGACTTTTTAAACCAAGTATCTGATCAGGAAGGAACTATGTTGTTTCAATCAAATGGATGATAAAAAATAAGGTGAATGACGAAGGTGACCTCTTGATAATCAAAACACATCAGGTCAGTATTTATATGCTTTATTACAAAGTACTTATAGATATATCTACAAGTTAGAAGTTATTCTATCAAGGAAAGGTCAAAGTATTCCTGGTCAGACATATCTTTTATAGAAATCTCTACATTACGGATATTGAAGAGTCATTTCATTAATTAATGTTAGACCTTACCTATCTCACACTTTTTTGGTAATCCAGCTCACTGGGAATGATAATTGTTAGCTCGCTATATCCAATTTTTATCATAAGTGTCTATCATATGTTCTATCTCTCGTCTTGGAACTCTTAGTGTGTCTCTCTCAATTTTAATTCATTGAGTTGTCATTCATCTTGAGGTATTTGAATCGTATCTCTTATACAGTGAGTTACGTTTTATTTTCCTCTTTTTAAAAGCGTTGATCACCCCTCCCTAAGTTATTCATATCTCCATATCTCCCCATGGCTTCAAGAACCTTTCATGGAGATGAAGATTTTCTTGAAACTATCTGTGAATGTCGTCCAAATATTCCAAGGTCCATCGAAAATAATTTGGGTCTTACTCAAAGTATTTTCGTGCAAAGATGGTCCAGATACTTTGCAGCGTTGTTTGGACCAATATATCCTAACCTAGTCATGGATTTCTAGTTTCATGCCGATGTTAGGTCAAATGGAACCTCCATTCATTCATCTGTCTTTGGAAACTCCATCATCATTACCCCAGCGTCTATCGCTGCCACTATTGGATATCCTTAAGTAGGAGTTATCATGGAAGCCTTTCAAAATAGATACTTTTTTGATGAACCACTCCACACCATTCACAATGTATCTCATGAATATTCTCGCACCAATGTTGCCAATCTTCTCCTAGGTGCTTCAGTCTGGTTTTCAGCTTGTGGTGACAAACTTCAGACCGAGAACTTATACGCTGAACACCCTAACCTATGAGGATAGAGTTATCATCTAATTTCTTGTTCATAACATTAGAGTTAACTTACCATAATCTATCTTTAACTATATGAGGGATTTAATCATTGCTTCCAGAACTCAGTGCCAAATATTTATACCTTTTGCTAGAGTTCTCTCTATTAATCTCTTCACAATGGCTAGGATTATTGGAGCAATTCGCCAAAATGGTCCAGAGGATGTTCTTAAGGAAGTTAGCTGCCAAGTTCTCTAAGTCTAGTTTTCTAGGGGTTATTCCTGTTTGTTGTCCACCTGTCTTCTCTATTTAAACAAGTGTTATGCCGAATATGTTGTCTTTGTTTAAACAATCAAATGTTTTGTTTTGTTGTATCATGATTTTATTGGATATATGAGCGCTAACTCAATATTCTCACATCTATAAAATCTTACCAAACATTTCTAAATCTCATGTTTAAAAGACATAACTTAACTAAATACTTTTATCCAAACAATCTCTTTGGTTTAAAACTGTTATCTTCAAAGTTTATTTCTCTTCCCATTAATTACCGTTTTGATTTCTGACAAAGGGGGAGAAAGTAAAATGATTTTGGTAATGTTTACTCTCAGAGTATGAAACTCAAACATGTATAATGTTCTTGTTACTAACTGTTTGTTTGATGTTTTCTATCCAGGAACTCTAAACAAGTTCACTGAGTTTATTCTAAGACAGGTTGAAGAAGAAGATCCTGATGCAAAGGTTGAAAATCTTATGGAAGAAATCAAATATGATCTCATATCTAAGATGTTATACATCTTGTGAATATATGAATATTCTAACAGATGTACCAAACATAACTCATGAGTTATAAACTTACTGAAAACAGGTTGAAGAAGAAGATCCTGATGCTAAGGTTGAAAACTTTATGGATGAAACCAATTCTGATTTTACATCTAAGAAGTTGTACAAATTGTGAATATATGAATATTCAAACAGATATTCCAAACACAATTCAGAAGTTATAAACTTATTGAAAGTAAGGTAATCTTTCTTGATATCATAGTGTTCAGAAGTTGTTAACTTTATGAAAGTATGAATTTCAGACTCATAGCTCATAAGTTGTGATCATCCGAAGGGAAGACAAGTCAACATTCTGATGCACGCTCTCATATAGAGATGCCACTCAAAATCCATGCTCTAATATGTGTGCTTCAACAACATATGATCTATTCAGAAGTTGTGAATTGTCTGAAAATTTCAGATTAAACGCTGATGCTTGAGAAGCATAGTATTTTAGTTGTGATATTAGAATCATGGTGCAAAAGCGCTGATATATAATGTGTGGCATTATTCAATCAGGTTCAAACTAAGTTTTGATTCTTCATCAAGTGCTGATAGAAATCAGGTTCTGAGATGAAGACCAGACATTCTAGTCAGACTCTGATGAGTTGCTGTAGGGAAGTGTTACTTCTCTATTCTATGTTCTGATACTCAAAATTTATTTTGTGAGTCTTGGGCTCATGGGGAGACTCTGAACAAGATTAAATGAATTTTTGGTTTTAACAGATCAGGGGGAGCTGTGAGCTTAACTCTGAATTTATCGATTACGGTGATTACCCTGTATAAATTGTTCTATCAATTACATGGTTTTGTCATCATCAAAAAGGGGGAGATTGTAAGAACAAGAAGTGTTTCTAACATCTGTCCTTGATACTTTGATGATAACTTCACATGTTATCTTATAGAACAATTGCATATACTAATGGTTTCGTCTAGTGAGTAGCTGCTGCTATAATATTCTGACTCCGGTACAAGGCGTGTGACGTCATCAAGTTCTGAACATACACACTGGAAGAAAACATGTGGTTACATGTTATATTAAAGTCAAGGTTCTGAACTGATCTTCTGCAACATGTCTAAGGAATATTAGTATAAAAAGTTATGATCATGACTTTGTGGTTTAGCTTTGGAGGTCTTCTAAAGCTTTACTTTTGTGTGTTATAATTTCTGAAGATTATGAACACGAGTTTCTGTTGAACAAGTTCTGATTATCTGAAGAAAAGCAAGTTCTTACAACCAAGTGCTGAAGACTCTGAAGACAAGGTTCTATGTGATAAGTTTTGAAGACTCAAAGACTTAGGTTCTAAGGCTTAAAGAAATATTCTTCTACAACAAGCTTCAATGTTCAACATTCAAATATCTGAAGCTTTGAAGATAAATAAGAAAAGTTCAAAAATGGTTAACGTGTGATAGGGTACAAAAGGTACATAAAGTGACTGTGACCTCTACTCTTCTAGAGTGGCGCAAGGACAACTCTTTTGTACTTGACAATGACTACTCTCATTATAACCATTCAGAACCAACAACTAGATTTCCGATTTACCTTTCTACCCTTTCAACGGATCTCTTTCCCAAGCTATAAAAGAAAGACTTGGAAGCTGAAGAAAAGTAACAAACTACACTACAACGACAAATCTATTGGTTCAAATCAAGTTCAACAAAACTACACCGAAGCGGTGTGCAAACTCTAAAAAAATCATTTGTTTATAGTTTTGTAAATAAGCAAGGAGTTATTGCTCATATCTTGCAATAGAACACTTAGGTGTTCTTCATTGTACTGAAAAGTCTGTGTAATCCGCTTACAAGAAGCAAATATGTAATACACTAAAAGTACTCAACTGTTGTTGAACGATACCTTGAGAGACTGAGTGAAGGTATGATCTCAAGAAGACTCCTGTTGCGGCTTGAGTGGATTTACAGTAAGGATCGACGCACTTATTGGGGGTGCCAATAAGATTGATCAGACTTATTGTGGGTTATTCTATAATCAGTTTGGTTATAGTGGATTAAGTCCTTGTTGAAGACAAAATCATCCTTGCGAGGGTGGACTGGAGTAGCTTAGTTAACAGCGAACCATGATAAAAATCATTGTGTTCATTTACTATTTTATGTTCTAAGCTTACTTGGTTCGTTGCCACGAAAATAATTAATTTGGTGAAACCCAATTCAAACCTCCCTTTCTTGTGTTTCTCAAACCTTCAATACACGCGCATATAAACATACATTTCATGCATCACATACATAAAATAAAATTTTGGTAATACAATTATGACAACCTAAAACGCAAGAATTAAATAAACTACTTTATTACAATTCTTTGATCCTCGAGCAAGCTTCTCAAGCTTCTCCACCGACATCATCGTTTGACATTGTCTTCTCTTCAACTCTTGAACTTGAACATTTATAATATTTAAATAAATAAAATAATAATTAAATGACACGACATGCAGGTCGTATTTAATTACAATAAACCACGACATGTAAGTCGTATTTAAATAAAATAAATTACAACACGCATGCAGAATAAACAAACGCCAAAATCTAAGATCACAACTCTATACCAATTTATTTAATAATAAATAGTTAAATAATAAATAATATTATATTATTAATTTATAAATATTGACGCATCAACACTTGACGTTTTTTATGAATCCTAAAAACACAACTCTTGTGTCGTTACAAACCCTAATGCGAATGCGTTCCTACCATCAAGACGTTGTGATCTATTATTCAATATGATTGATCGAATGTCATTGATTCACCATATAAATGTCGGATTTCGAAGCAGAATGAACATTGATCATTCAAATGTATAACAATCATTATACTATTTGAATGTACGAAACAAAATAATATATCAAATACACTAATTTTACATTAGAAATATTTATATCATATATAAATTAATTAATTATATTTGTATCACTTATGGATAATCGAAGTATCGTTGTTTCACCATACAAATGTCGGATTCCGAAACATAGTCAATAACGATCATCCAAATTATACAAATATATGATTAGATGTCAATATTTATTATTAAATAATAAGTACTTTATTATTTTAGTAATAAATAATAATAAACTCTTATTATTATTATTATTATTATTATTATTATTATTATTATTATTATTATTATTATTATTATTATTATTATTATTATTATTATTATTATTATTATTATTATTATTATTATTATTATTATTATATATTATTTATAATAATAAACTATTATCAAAAATAGTATTATTATAACCATGAATCTCGCAACAACTGCAAACGGCAGGCTTTCGGAACAGTTTAAAACATATCAAACCTAAATAGGGTTCGAAACGCATTGCAGTATTCATGGAAATGCTATGGAGTTTCAAAATAAATTTTACGGCAAACAATATGCAACAGCATGCACATATCTAAATTTATCAACAAGCTTATAACTGGAAATTTCATTTTACCTGCTGTTATCATCTCTCTAACATGATTATATTACACATCATTTTTACTATATCATCATATAAGTAATAATATCTCTAAATTATATTTGAATTAATGATCATTTATGATCATAAACGGAGAAAGAAATCGACGTCTCTACGTAATCCACACAAGTGCAAAGTAAAAGGCGGTGATAACCGTTTCTTGTTCACTTGAAAACTGATTATTAACCTTGATAGGGAAAAGAGCTACTCTATTTATAGAGAGCTTCTAAAGCGCTAATACTTTTATTTTAGACTTTTCTAAAATAAGCTCAATTTTATTTAATTAAAATATTTAATTAAATAATTATTATTTATATTCAATCAAAATCTTTTAATAAAATAAAATAAAATATTAAACTAAATCATATTTAATTTAATCAATTATCATTTATTTAATTAAATCATATTTAATCAAATAAATTATAAGTGTTAATGTATTAAATAATTTAAATACTATTAACACATATTTAAATTAAATCTTATTTAACTTAAACGTTCATTCCACTATCAATACTATATACGTGTGATCCCGTAGGTTATAGTAATATTGATAATAATATTATATCACATATTTAATATTATAAACAGTGAGTGGTATCTAGCAACACATCACTGCTACCAAAGTGACGAGAATGTCGTGTGATGTGACATAACCTTTCTGTGATAATGATCATGTGTACAATTACCTTTTTGTCCTTATATCTATATTGAACACAAAGCATAGAATGTGTCACCCTTGTATAGTCCAATATTATATTCCTTGATCTCTGAGTATACTTGATAGCAACAAATAAGCACAATATCTCATATTGACTTATTTGAGCATGATCATGCATTTTACAGTCATAATCTATCAAGGGGCCCATAGATATTACTCCCATATATGTAGTAGGGGGAAATAACATTTAGGTCACTCATGTCCCTCAACATGATTTGTAAAGTACCAATCAACCATCTTTATGGTCATCCTGTTACAGACAACGTTTGATTGACAATAAAGTACTCGACTCCACATCTAGGATCCATAGTGGTTTCAGGACGAAGGGTGGTATACACTATTATCACTATGAGAATAACTTATGACATTTACATAACAAACTATGTAGTATTCGCATGGTGGGTCAATCTAGTATAAATATTACTCCTAATATTTAATATCTATGTGAAGACTTGATATCTCATATCTATGACAAATGAGATACAGTCACCAGTCTACTCACATAATAGTCTCTATGCATTATCGTTTTCTTATTTGACAGTAAATCTTGACTACATATACTTTAAGAATAACGTTCTTATGTTTGATGAGCTCTCACGATTAGGTCACACTTAATAGGTCATTAATAGGCTAATTATTCTAAGGATTTTATTATGTCATATACAAACGACACAATAAATACAATGTCTGATAATTATATATATTAATAAATAACATATATCAAGGTCACAATACAAAAGCATATTAAGCCAATATTGATTGGCTATTAGGGCTTACTCCAATAGAAATAACATGGTGGCATACAATGGATGGGTTATTTGGTCAAAATTTCATGTTTGCTTGAACATTCAAAGCATGAAAATGCAAGAAAATAATGTCATTGTCAATAATTACCAAATACTCTTGTGAAGGTGAGAAAAATACAAGAAGGGGGTTTGAATTGTGTAACTGATAACTTAAGGCTTTTCAAACAACAGCTTCTGAATCTGATCAAGTTCAGATTCTAAGCTTAAGTATGCAGCAGCAGAATATTTAAAGTGAAGAATGAAGGTTGAGAAAAACACAAGAATGAGAGGCTTAAATTGGGGTTTCAAAAACTATTTCTTTGGAAAATGCTTCTCACAAACAAACAATGATAATTAAGCAAGAAAGAAAAGTGACACGTTTGGTTTATAGAAGTTCACCTTAGAAAAGGTTACTCTTGTCCATCCATCAAGGTGATTTTGCCTTCGAAAAGGACATAAAATAATAATCTAGAAAGATTACAACAACCTCTAAGAGTTTAGAAAAACACCTTAGGCCTCTCAAGTTATTCTGATTATAACTTAGTCACTTGAGGAAATAAATATAGAAATATTACAATAACATCTAAGAGTTTAGAAAAATATCTTAACTCTCTCAAGTAATTCTGACTACAACTTAGTCACTTGAGGAAATAAATCTAGAAAAATTTACAATCAAACAGTGTTTACAAGAATGCTTCTAAAAACTATATTTAACACTACAATGAAGAACAAATGCTTACACACAAATATGAGAAACAACTCTTGTGTATACAATAATGATAGAACTAACAAAATAATGAGCAACAAATCTTGTGTTCTAGAGAATATAAGTTCACACAAATTTGAGCAAAAATTCTTTGTGTTTTTATTTTGAATATTTTCTCTCTTTGATTTTCTTATACTTTTGATGCTTTTCTTTGAGTAGTTTATTTGTTTGTCATTCGATTCGATCAATTCATTTGATAGTCTCCAAAGAAGTAGAAATCCCTTTATATAGGCTGAGAAAATAAGTTGTACCCCAAAATTTTCTCTCTCATTTCTCAAAGATTTTTCTCACAAAATTTATACTGAGTCAAGACTGCACAAATTTGCTTTTGATTCTTAAGTTTCGATTAGGCATCTAGCTTCCTTCGAGCATGCTTGATTCAGGGGTTTCGATTAAGCATCTGGTCCCCTTCGAGCAAGCTTTGGTCCACAAGCCTAATTTGGGCATATGGCTTCCTACATGCATCCTTCAATTCACCAGCATCAGCCTCCTAAATGCATCTTTCGATTTACCAGCATCAGCCTCCTAAATGCATCTTTCAATTAACCAGCATCAGCCTCCTAAATGCATCTTTCGGTTCACCAGCATTTGGCCTCCTTCAAACTTAATTCAAATTCCCAAGCTTCGATTGAGGCAATGGTCTCTTGCATGCTTTCTTCATACAAGCTTCGATTGAACAAATGGTTATCTTCATGTTAGCTTCGACTGGACATTGTTTCCCTTTGAAACAGCTTCCTTCGATTCAGAAGACAAGGGCCTCCTGTTGGTGTCCTTCGATTCAAAAGTTAGTGTCTTCCTACTAGCTTCTATCGATTAAGAAGGTAATGACCTTCTGAAAGCTTCATTCGATTCAGAATGCAATGGCCTTCTGAATGTTTCCTTTGATTCAAAGCATGGACCTCTTTCCTACAAGTTTTGATTGCACCATTGGCCCCTTACATGTTTGCCTTTGATTCACAAAGCAAGGACCTCCTGCATTCAATATTCGATTACACCATTGGCCTTACATGTTTGCTTCGATTCACAAAGCAGTAGCCTCTTGCACACTAGCTTCGACAGGACAATATCTCCCTTTGAAATAAGCTTTCTTCGATTCCACCCTTGAAAACCTTCAACACACATAGTTGGTGGCCCCTTCGAAGGACATATATTTGGCTTCTTCAAAGGATACATATATGGTCAATTCGAAGGACACACTTTGAGTGGAAACAAATATTGTTGTCTGAAGAGGAGTCTGATCGAAGGATGGATCTAGTTGGTCAAAATGAAAGAGTTTTATTCAAGATGCTTGTGCTGCCAAGTTCAAGCCTACTGCACTGGCCACAACGCTCCAAAAATGCTGCAAAGCAGTCCTGCTACGCTGCTCCTATATTTTCACTAATTTGGCATACAAATACTGCACCTCGAAGACTACAAGAACAACATACCCAATTTTTTCAAATTTCTTTTGTCCCCCCCTCCCCAAACCTCAGTCAACTTCATCTATAAATAAGAGGTTCCATCACACATCTAAAGGAGGCTTTTGGGGTGGCTAGAGAGAGATTTTCTAACAAGGAAAAGAAAGGAGAAAACACTTCACACACTCTTAAACCCAGAATCAAAAGACCACGCCCTTTGTTTTTGTTTCTTTCAAATCCAGCACTAGAAACACCACACTTGTTTCTTTCTTTCTAATCCGGAACCCAGGGAAACACCAACCCAACACTTGGTTCTTTCTTTTGAATCCAGCACTAGAAACACCACACTTGTTTCTTTCCTTCGAATTCAGAATCCAGGGAAACACCAACCCAACAATCGGTTCCTTCTTTCGAATCCAGCACTAGAAACACAACACTTGTTTCTTCCCTTCGAATCCAAAAGCATCCATGGCAGAAACTCAAGGTCCAACACACACTCCAGCTTCAAGGTAAGTCCTCCTGACTCTAACTCTTTCATTTCAAGCATGTAAATAACCTTCTTGTGTATTTTTTCGTTTCTGCCCCTTTTGGTTTGTTTTCCTTCAAGCAAGAGACTAACCTATACAGACCCAAACGAAAGAGAAAAGTTTGCATGAATCGAAGCCTTAGGCTTCAACCCTTACAGCTTCACAGTTGCAAATAGAACAAGGAAGGTGGTGTGAATCGAAGGTTACAGACTTCGACACACACTGGGTACATGCCCAAATCGAAAGAAGGCAGAAGTTTGGGGATCGAAGGGCACATCCTTCGATCCAGGATGTTCTTTTATTTCTTTCTTTTACAATGTTTTTCTTTTCTATATTTTCTATATTCAATATGGTTGTAATAATTAGGACTTTTATTTCTTGCAACCCCAACTTTTAAACTTGTATACCCCATCCCCCAAAAACATGTAATAGCATAGGATATTTATTTTCCGCATTTTTATTGCTTTCATAAATGTTAGTAATTAGGATGTATGGAAAGATAAAACCAACAAGTATACCACCCTAATCAAAGACAAAAATGCATGCAATCAAACACGTTATCAACACATGAACCTCTAGGGTAATCTCACTTGTTGCCTCAGAAAATAGTCATGTCCCTCGAATATGGGCGTTTTAGCAAATAGCCTTGATAAAAGATCGTAGTCCCTCGATGTTGCCTTCGGTAAACGATCTAGTCCCTAAATGAAAATTGCTAAAACGTCTCATAGATTGCCTTCTATGACTATACAAATGACACACGCCCGTCCCTTCACATCCAACGATGGGGCTTCTTATCAATCAATGGTAAGATATCAACATCTAAAGGAGGACGAAAAGAACAAAGACCTTTTAAGTTCGTAGTACGCTCGTAGTTGCTTGCTTGTTGTGATCGGTGGATCTGGAACTGACTGTTTAACGCTGGTTTCGTGAAATGTCGCGGTAAGCAAGAGTCGCCACCGTCTTTTATTTTCTCCAACATGGAAAGGACAAAAGCACAGAAAAATTCCTTATTGAGATTGCTCTCGGTTCGGGAGGTAGATTTATAGAAAGGGAAGGTGTTAGCACCCTTTCTATCCATGGTTATCCATGGGCTCTTAGATACTTGCTCATTTGTGTTTTCAAAAATGTTTGTTTGATTTTCAAGGTGAGTGGGTTTGAAAAAGTTTCGTTTAAAATTTCAGTTCGACTCTTGTATCAGTCCTCAAGAGTGTTTGAAAAATTGTTTTGAAAGCTTTTTTGAAAAGTGTCGGTGTGAAAAGAAGTTTTTGATTTGTTTTGAATTAGAGCAAGTATCTACGAGTCATCTACCTACCCTAAGGAATTAGTCTGTGTAAATATCCTTAAGGTAGTGCCATCCCACCATTGAGGGGTAGGTAGCACCACCGTTGGAGGTGTTTGGGTCAATTCGAGGATTAGGGACAGTGTGGTCACCAGAGCAATAGGAGGATACCTTAGAAGCTACCCCCATGCCATGTTCATGGACATGAGGACTTACTAAAACGTCCTCTACTCGACGACCACGTTTCGAGGGTAAGGCAACAGTGAAGCGTACCCTAGGAGTGGTGTGTGATTTGTGTGTCGTTTTCAGTTATATTTGTCTTGATCATGCATTGAGTGTTCTACGCATTGTTTTTATTTGGGCATACATTCTTTCGTGTGATTATTAACAGTTAAAAGGTGCGGGAATTTAAAATGCGGAAAAAATAAAGGTCTTACGCTATTACAAAGGCGCGGGTCTACATCGCCAAATTTAAACCAAGACCCGATTTGAATAAAATGCGGAAAGTAAATGTCCTAATTAATCTATTACAAAGCTTCGGGGCAAATACATTAAAAAAAAAGGGAAATAAAAGTAAACGTGCGAAAAGAAATAAGAATCGAGTGCGAGGGCGTTGGACCCTTTAAAGAAATTAAATTGAAATTAAAATTAATTAATAATTAAAATAAAGAAAAGAACTTATTTTTATGTTTTTAGTTATTTATGAAATTAAAGAGAATTAAATTGGAATTAAAACCCTAATTCTAAGCATTTTTAATTATTAAAGAAATAAATTCAAGTTTGACCTAATTTACTAATTATTTAATTATAAGTTATTTACAAAAATAATTAATAATTAATAGTGATAAGAAAAAAAAAGATTATTTATTAAGAAAAAGAATAAAAAATGCTAAAAGACTTGTTTTTTTTTATATTTTTTAATCATCTAAGAAAAAGCATTAAAGTTAAAAACTTAAAATTAAAACTAAATTGATTATTAAGTTTATTTACAAAATAAAACATTTAGTGAATTAAATAATAAAAATATTTTACTTTTGACTTTCTGATTTTTTTGTATTTTTATGTTATAAAAATTAATTTTAAGGAATTAAAAGAAAATAATTGAAACAAAATAAAAAGGAAAAGAATAAAGGAAAGAAATACAAACAAGGGGGTTTATTGACCCTTTTGGAGGTTTATGGGAAGCAATTAGGCCCAACAGATTCAAGGCCTGTTTGAATTTTCCACGTTTGAGCGTGCATGATAGACTAGTGCATACCCTGGACTTCATACCATGGCCTTCAGATGGATCATTAGAGACACATGGCAAGCTAGGAGGCGAAGGCGCACGGTGAGTCTTTCAGGACATACTGCAAAGGAGCGTGTTAGGAAAAAATACATGAATGAGTGGGGGGACCTGGGACTCGAACCCAGGTCCCAAGGCTTACCAAATACACATCCAACCATCTGAGCTATGCGCGCGTGTTGCATATGAATTACCAAACAAACAATATAAGGCGAAGCAGCGCTGAGTGGTATCCAACGCGCCAAAATTCAAATGCCAGTCCCTGTGAGCCACGTCTCCTTTCTTCTTCGTTTTGCCTGCATTCATAAGACAAATAGCGGGGGTTTTAAACCCCCACTAACCCTAACATACAAAAATAGCGATTAGCTCATAGCATAATATAAATAGGGCGCGATGTGTGGGATTGGTTCGTATGAAGGTCACGAGTCCAATGGTGCTGGTCTTATGGCTTAATTTTTCCATATGAAGGAGTCCCTAATTTCCAACCTCTGAAACCTTAAAGAGCTCCCATGGTGGATTCTCACACAGGCCTTATCAATTCAATTAAAGCATGCTATCAGCTTCAGAATACTCACATTAGTCCAAATCCATGATTAAAAATCAAAAATATTGCATGAATGATGAAACAGGAATATGAAAATTTTCAAAGAAAGTTAGACTTGGTTATACCGATTCCTTGCGTATGGAAGGTTGAATTTGATTGGAATGGCTTCCTGGATGTGTCAGGAGTGCAATGGAATAGTTATTTTGCTTGGAAAAGTGTTTTTGATGTGAAAACAGTTTCAAGCTTTTTGGAAAAAATTTCCAATGTTGTTCTTGATCTTGGGCGCAGCCTCTGTGTCCTTGTGATTAGGTTTAGCTTTGTGCATATATGAGGAATGATTTTTTGTCAACAATCCAAGCCCAAAGCTTTGTCTTTAATGATTTTAAAAATTTGATTTTCATGAATCTTTTTCAATCTTTTCATCATGAAGAACATGCCAATTTGCATAGAATCTTTCCTTTTTTGATGTGCACGAGATCTTGAGTGAATAATGAGGGCATATGCTGCATAAAAAGATTCAAAAACATTTGTTTAGTATTTTTCTCATATTTAATTTTAATTAAATGAATTAATGGATTTAAAAATTCAATTAATAAATTAAAAATAAGAAAATAACTCCCCTTTGGGTCAATGGGTCGTGCATAGCTTTTGGGTGATGATTCTTGGAAGAAATTGTGGCCCATTAGCAATTTTGAGGCATTTGAAGTAAAGTTGACTTTTCAAAATTCCCAAAAATTTCCCAACTTCCACAAGGCATATCTTGCTCAATTTTTAAGCTTTGATCATGTTCTGTGACATTTTGGAAAGGTCTTGAAGTCCTCTAACCAATGCCTTTGGTCCCATGTCATTTTGATTTACCAATCTCAAGTTATGGTCTTTGACTTAAAGTGCCTTTTTGTTGACTTTTATAAATGACCTATAATGTTGAGATTGATAACTTTTTGTGAGAGCATTTCTTGGACTTGAAGTGTGAAGAGGAGTTGTAGGAAATGTCATTCTCTTCAAAATGAGCTTTGGATGGAATTTTTCTGATAAACCATGTGGAAGTTATTCCCTGGTCAATTTGCAGTTGACTTTTTCAGCTGTCCAAATATAGAAACTTTTGCATCTTTAGACTTTTTGAGCCATGCCTTGAGAATCATGATCAAGAATTGATAAAATGATGTTTGTGGCTTCAAAATAAGATGTTGACCAAAAATCTTGACTTTTGACTGTCAAATGACCATTTTGCCCCTACAGTTGACTATTGAGCAATTAGGGTTTTTGACTGTGCAATTTTGTGCTGTAAGTCTTGAAACTTGACATAGGGATGCTTGACAATGTTTATAGGCATGTGGGACTTAATTGGACCCTTGGAAACTTCAATTTCTTTGCCAGAACCAAAACCCTAGTTTTTGACTGTTAGGAGGCCATTGAACTGTGCAACCCTTGGGAGATTTTGAAGCATGCTCTTTGCAAATCTTGAAGAATATGGGAGGGCAAATTTTGGGGTACAACAGCTGCCCCTGTTCAATCTTCTTAGACCTGAGGATGTAGATTGGTTGGCGTGCCTTTCGTAATCCGAAGGTGGAAGATGATTGAACACTAGAGTGCCCAGAAATTTGCGCTCACATAGTAGTGTGATGGTGGGAATGGGCTTACAGATGCCATTTGGAGATTGATGGATAGGAAGATGGGCTTATAGATGCCATTTTGAGAGGTGATGGATAGGTGGATGGGCTTATAGATGCCATCTGGGTGTTGGTCGCGTAAGAGATTCCTTAGCGAGAACTTGTGTACCTGAAAAAGAAAAATGATTACCTGACCTGTTACAGGAGTTGGTCTTCAAATTCCTTGTGTAAATGTGCCCTAACTGATTACAGGAATTGAATCCTTAAACCTCTTCAGACGTGCCCTGGCGAGATACAGGAATCGAGTCTAGAGCTTCAAAAGGTGATGAATGAATCAGGGATGGTTACTACCTCAACGGGACGATGAGAGAGCCTTGGACGATTACTATCTCAACAGTAACAATGAGAGAACCTGGGGCGCTTACTACCTCAACAGTAACGATGAGAGAATCATAGGCGACTTCAACCTCAACAGTAACGATGAGAGAATCATAGGCGACTTCAACCTCAACAGTAACGATGAGAGTATCATAGGCGACTTCAACCTCAACAGTAATGATGAGAGAATCTTGGATGACTTCAACCTCAATAGTAACGATGAGAGAATCTTGGACGACTTCAACCTCAACAGTAACGATGAGAGAATCATAGGCGACTTCAACCTCAACAGTAACGATGAGAGAATCATAGGCGACTTCAACCTCAACAGTAACGATGAGAGAATCATAGGAGACTTCAACCTCAACAGTAACGATGAGAGAATCATAGGCGACTTTAACCTCAACAGTAACGATGAGAGAATCTTGGATGTCTTCTACTGAGTCTTCATCAGGAAAATATTTAGGGATCGATTTAACTGGACTAGAGAAGGCCTTTGACTGGATAAGAATCAGAGAAATCTTTAGGAATCGATTTAACTGAACCGGACAAGGTCTTGGAATAACTTCAACTGGATAAGAATCAAAGAGATCTTAGGGTCGATCTGACTGAACCAGAGAAGGCCTTTAACTGGATAAGAATCAGAGAAATCTTAGAATCGATTTAACTGAACCAGACGAGGTCTTGGAATCTTCAACTGGATAAGAATCAGGGAGATCTTAGGGTCGATCTGACTGAACCAGAGAAGGCCTTTGACTGGATAAGAATCAGAAAAATCTTAGGGTCGATTTAACTGAACCAAGCAAGGTCTTGAAATCTTCAACTGGATAAGAATCAGGGAGATCTTAGGGTCGATCTGACTGAACCAGAGAAGGCCTTTGACTGGATAAGAATCAGAGAAATCTTAGAATCGATTTAACTGAACCAAACGAGGTCTTGGAATCTTCAACTGGATAAGAATCAGGGAGATCTTAGGGTCGATCTGACTGAACCAGAGAAGGCCTTTGATTGGATAAGAATCATAAATATATTTAGGAATCGATTTAACTGAACCGGACAAGGTCTTGAAACATCTTTGACTGGATAAGAATCAGAAAAATCTTAGGGTCAATTTAACTGAACCAGACGAAAGTCTTGAAATAACTTCAACTGGATAAGAATCAGAGAAATCTTAGGGTCGATTTAACTGAACCAGAGGAGGTCTTGGACATAGCTGAGAACTTGACTGGATATTTCCTGAAAGGTAAAGGTCAGTCATATGCGATGCATGATATGGATCAAGCCATGATGTTCTCAACATAAATGAGATTGTATGTTCATGATGCATATATGCATGCTATAATGTATGGAAATGCGATGTTTATGAATGTATGTTTTTCGTCTAGGAAAGTAAATCCTTGACGGGTGTCGGGAAGTCACATCCTGGGCTGATGTTGGAGAATAGTGCTTTGTTGTTTCCGCTGGGGATGATAGTTACAAGAATACCGGTAGGAGAAGATAACTCCGTTGGGGAGTAAACTTGGCGAATGGATTATTCTGCGGGGGGAAAAGTACTCTAGCTACCTTGCTGGGGAACAATACTCTGTGGGGAGAGAGGTATGTTGTTGAGATGTTGATGATAACTTCGCTGGGGATACCGTTGTTATGTTGGAAGCTTTAATAGACTCCACTGGGGGTAAGAAGTATTCGCCGAGGACGATCTTTCCGTGGCTTTTGGCTGAGGATAACCCAGTTATATCCTGGTAGGGAAATAACCTTTGAATAAAGCCGGGAGACGCGTTCGTGCTCTGTAGGGGATAAGCTTCCAGAATCTACTGGGGATAGGCTTCCTGCCGGGGAGATGATTCAACCTTTCCTGGGGAAATCTTGATTGGACTCTCCTGGGAATTTTTTTTGAGATATATTGGGGAAGTGGCTCCACTGGATGTCTGGTATACCGCCGGGGAACAGTCTTAGACCAAGACTGCCGGGGATGCTTGTTAAGAATGTCTGTATGATGTGTCGGGGAATGTTGAGATCTGCGGGGGATACCCAACTTCCTTAAGTCTGATTGTATAACTTTGCTTGGGGAGAGTGCATTGACTTGCTGGCTCACTCTCTGGGGAATTAAGATATATTGGTTGCGTTCTTCAGCTGAACTTACCTTGGTACCCTGGTGGACAGAGCAATTAGATCGTTTGGACAACTCACTATTGCCCCTGTTTCTGTGGGAGAGGAAGGCCTGTGAGGTGCTGATAGTTGTTGATGGACAAACTTTCTTCTGGTAGGCAGGTGACAAGATGACAGGACATAGTTGTACGCTTTGATCCCTAACTTTTGATTGGACCGCCCTTTCGGGTTTTCAGTCCACCGGGATACCCATTTTTGCCCAAGCCGCCTTTTCAGGTTTTTGACTTGCCGGGTGCACAGGTTTTTCATTTCCCTTATTTTTGCCCGAACCTTTTTGGTCCGCCGGGAAGCCCTAATTTTTGCCTAGGTATGTCAACCTAGTGGGTCTTTGATTATGCATAGTATTTTTTCGACTATGTCCACACTCTCCGGATGTAGGGAGTTGCCCCTGTTAGAAGTATTTTGTCATACCCCCGAAGATGTTTAATCAGGCAAGATTCATCGTTGGAGTGCCCCAAGTGACTCAGGCAGAGATTTGCCCCAGGCTATTTGGCCTTTGAGAGATTCTCTGAATCTTGATTGGACTGCCCCAGATGATGGACAATGATCATGTCTGCCCCTTGATTGGGAGTGCTTCTTCCCTTTGAGTTTTTGTTGAGAAGATTTTGTTCACTGGATATTCGTCGTGCGAATTGCTCTGCTGTTCAAACAAGAAGTCATATGCAAACACTGTTATATCAAAATGCAAAGCTTATGTCTGTCTTGAAGATTTTGAAAATGCATTCTTTTTCATAAAAACAAGTGAATTTTTTTTGTAAATAGTGATGTCAACTCGTTATTTTACCGCAAGCCTTAAGGAGTCAGGATACTTTTCGTAACAATATGCTTTCGAACTAACCCATGCTTCAGCTAGGACTTTTAAGGGTTGTAGCGTGGCCTGGTTCATGGTTTAAGAAACAAAGGATAAAGGCTCAAATTATTTTTACCCACCCACTCTTCGTGATATTCTTCAAACCTAAGCTCAGTTGATCGTGCGTTAGACCTTGTTTGAGTCTTTGTCCTGATGTTCCAATGATGGTTCGGATATTGATGATTTATTCTAAATAGGCAGTCATTTTTGTTTTTGTTGAGGGTTTGTATGACCTCTTTCTTTTTGATTTCACTATCCCTAAATTTTGCCTGAACTGTCTCTTTTGTGATTACAGTCAGCGGGATGCCCCAGTTTTGTAAGTCTCTTTCATAGGTTTTGACTTATTGGGCTTTAGTTTTTTTTTGTTTTGGTAATGACTGCCTGTCTTTATGATTATAGGGAACCATCATTGTCTTTTGTTTCAGAAGGACTTCTCTTGATGCCATTCGTTATGCACTTTGGATCAACTGAGAGAACTACCCTGCCCCAGGTTATGATTAAGGGTTTTAATTTTCGAAAATAAAAACTCCTACTTCTTTGGCTCAAAGGGGTTGACGAGGGATTATCTTCCTTATAACTCCAGTGTTTAGGAATTGAAACAATGCATGTACCTCATCAGCGGGGTCTGTTCAAAAGCATACTGTAAAGATAGCGGTATCGTTTTTCGTCATCCTCCCTCAAGAGGCCTAGAATTATTAATTGAGAGTTGACATCAAAAAATGAAAGCAATTTTGAAAATAGCGAATGCGAATATATTGATTCAAAACAGACATATGCGATGCATTAATGGAATAACAACGTTTAACATGAATAAATGTTTAAACAATCAAAGAACAACACAACTTAAACATTCGAATGAACAAAATTTTTCTAGTCTCAGGGCTTGTCACTTCAAATGGTGAGCCTTGGAGGGATGGTAGAAAAACTCAGCCTGACCATCTTGTGTGAACTCCAATGCTCCTTCATCAATCATGTCCTGGATCTTGTTCTTCAGAGCCCAACACTCATTTGTATCATGTCCTGGACTGGCAGAGTGGTAGGCACACCTTTTATTGGGATGATAGGTAGGAGCTGATGTGTTGGGGTTCCGGGGATGAGCCCTTAATATGATCAGATTCAATATCAACAGACGTTGTAAAGCTTGAAACAGCGACATATTGAGCTGGGTGAATTGCCTCCTGGGCTTGTCTGGCTGAAGCTGGTGAGGTTGATGCTGAATTTGTGACCCTGAAGCCATTTGAAGAGCTCCCCCCTTATCTCCTTGTCTCAAAGGTGGTTAAATGATGACTGGCTCTTTACCCTTAGATGTTTGCCCCAGTTGGTTATCCCGAAGCAGTTGGTTGACGAGAACCCCGAGCTCTTCTTGTCTTTGAGCTAAGCCTTGAATGATAGTCGCCTGCCCCAGCATTTGGACTTTCATTGCATCCACTTCCGCTTGCAGATGTTTCAGCCGTTCATCCTCAGCATTGTTCCTGACCAAAGTCCCCATGAGAAGTGTTCTCAGCTCTTCCTGTCCCTTGGATAGATTCAGGAGGATTTCCCTGAACCGAGTCTCTTGAGCATGGAAGTCCTGGTTGTATTGTTGAGAATCCACTGCTGAAAAAAACAGCGGAGATGGTAAGTGACCTGTAAAGAGAGATACCTGTAATGCAATGATGTATATATGTGCATGCCATGTTTTCAAGGATCTCGCGGGGTAGACAAGAAAAATTGTTAGAATTGGGATCCGGTAGCTTGATTGAAGGAACTTCATGTTGTTGAGAGTCCTTCTTCAAGGGTCAAAGGCTCACCATATCCAGTGGGTCATAGCACCTGACAACCTTGGCTGTAGGAAAATGAATCCCCTTTGCCCCTTGCTAGACAGTTTGATTCAATCATGACCTGCATCACAAACCCTTGAGATCCTTGAAATGGATTAGTCCTCATGCAGGACGTATGCAATGGTATGATGGCCTGATGTTATGCTATGCGTGGAATAACGTAGGTAAACCCTGTTATGAGTCCCAATTAAGGACTGCAAACAAAACCTGCAAGAAACAAGTGTCAGATAACAAGCATGCAAGTAGTCAAGTATGAAAGCACGCAAGTCACACCACAACCCTTAGAGTTTAGGCCAGCATGGGGTCTAGGTATTACCCTCTTTCAGTTTGTTGGTTCATACCTATCCTATCAAAAGTAACCGGGTTCTTAGAGGATCCCAATATCACTGACTACCCTCAATCGGTCATAACTCCAGTATCGCAATCTTTTCTTGCAGCCAGAACCATCACGAGAGTTTAGCCTCAATGGGCGTAGCATACTGCTACTGTTCTAATGGCCAAGTTGTGTCATTTAAGGTTCTAAGGTCTGTTGGTGCTTAATGACTCCTCAGAAGACCCATATTCTCCTCGTTGCAACACAAGGGATATCGGTACAGACCAAGGTGCCACACCAACGTAGCCACTGCTTCACCCATGTCGGTCTACGCCGGACAGGTCCCTCACAGCTTATGCCACCTAAATAGGGTACCCCCAGATTCGGGTTAGGATCTATGTAACTCCGATGCAACCCACAATTTAAGGCAAACAAGTCAAAACAATTGAAAACACAGTTATGAACTATCCTAAGGTACACCTCACTTTATAAGATATCCCCAGCAGAGTCGCCAGTTCTGTGATCGGTGGATCTGGAACTGACTGTTTAACGCTGGTTTCATGAAATGTCGCGGTAAGCAAGAGTCGCCACCATATTTTATTTTCTCCAACATGGAAAGGACAAAAGCACAGAAAAATTCCTTATTGAGATTGCTCTCGGTTCGGGAGGTAGATTTATAGAAAGGGAAGGTGTTAGCACCCTTTCTATCCATGGTTATCCATGGGCTCTTAGATACTTGCTCATTTGTGTTTTCAAAAATGTTTGTTTGCTTTTCAAGGTGAGTGGGTTTGAAAAAGTTTCGTTTAAAATTTCAGTTCGACTCTTGTATCAGTCCTCAAGAGTGTTTGAAAAATTGTTTTGAAAGCTTTTTTGAAAAGTGTTGGTGTGAAAAGAAGTTTTTGATTTGTTTTGAATTAGAGCAAGTATCTACGAGTCATCTACCTACCCTAAGGAATTAGTCTGTGTAAATATCCTTAAGGTAGTGCCACCCCACCATTGAGGGGTAGGTAGCACCACCGTTGGAGGTGTTCGGGTCAATTCGAGGATTAGGGACAGTGTGGTCACCAGAGCAATAGGAGGATACCTTAGAAGCTACCCCCATGCCATGTTCATGGACATGAGGACTTACTAAAACGTCCTCTACTCGACGACCACGTTTCGAGGGTAAGGCAACAGTGAAGCGTACCCTAGGAGTGGTGTGTGATTTGTGTGTCGTTTTCAGTTATATTTGTCTTGATCATGCATTGAGTGTTCTACGCATTGTTTTTATTTGGGCATACATTCTTTCATGTGATTATTAACAGTTAAAAGGTGCGGGAATTTAAAATGCGGAAAAAATAAAGGTCATACGCTATTACAAAGGCGCGGGTCTACATCGCCAAATTTAAACCAAGACCCGATTTGAATAAAATACGGAAAGTAAATGTCCTAATTAATCTATTACAAATCTTCGGGGCAAATACATTAAAAAAAAGGGAAATAAAAGTAAACGTGCGAAAAGAAATAAGAATCGAGTGCGAGGGCGTTGGACCCTTTAAAGAAATTAAATTGAAATTAAAATTAATTAATAGTTAAAATAAAGAAAAGAACTTATTTTTTATGTTTTTAGTTATTTATGAAATTAAAGAGAATTAAATTGGAATTAAAACCCTAATTCTAAGCATTTTTAATTATTAAAGAAATAAATTCAAGTTTGACCTAATTTACTAATTATTTAATTATAAGTTATTTACAAAAATAATTAATAATTAATAGTGATAAGAAAAAAAAAGATTATTTATTAAGAAAAAGAATAAAAAATGCTAAAAGACTTGTTTTTTTTATATTTTTTAATCATCTAAGAAAAAGCATTAAAGTTAAAAACTTAAAATTAAAACTAAATTGATTATTAAGTTTATTTACAAAATAAAACATTTAGTGAATTAAATAATAAAAATATTTTACTTTTGACTTTCTGATTTTTTTGTATTTTTATGTTATAAAAATTAATTTTAAGGAATTAAAAGAAAATAATTGAAACAAAATAAAAAGGAAAAGAATAAAGGAAAGAAATACAAACAAGGGGGTTTGTTGACCCTTTTGGAGGTTTATGGGAAGCAATTAGGCCCAACAGATTCAAGACCTGTTTGAATTTTCCACGTTTGAGTGTGCATGATAGACTAGTGCATACCCTGGACTTCATACCATGGCCTTCAGATGGATCATTAGAGACACATGGCAAGCTAGGAGGCGAAGGCGCACGGTGAGTCTTTGAGGACATACTGCATAGGAGCGTGTTAGGAAAAAATACATGAATGAGTGGGGGGACCTGAGACTCGAACCCAGGTCCCAAGGCTTACCAAATACACATCCAACCATCTGAGCTATGCGCGCGTGTTGCATATGAATTACCAAACAAACAATATAAGGCAAAGCAGCACTGAGTGGTATCCAACGCGCCAAAATTCAAATGCGCCAGTCCCTGTGAGCCACGTCTCCTTTCTTCTTCATTTTTCCTGCATTCATAAGACAGATAGCGGGGGTTTTAAACCCCCAATAACCCTAACATACAAAAATAGCGATTAGCTCATAGCATAATATAAATAGGGCGCGATGTGTGGGATTGGTTCGTATGAAGGTCACGAGTCCAATGGTGCAGGTCTTATGGCTTAATTTTTCCATATGAAAGAGTCCCTAATTTTCAACCTCTGAAACCCTAAAGAGCTCCCATGGTGGATTCTCACACAGGCCTTATCAATTCAATTAAAGCATGCTATCAGCTTCAGAATACTCACATTAGTTCAAATCCATGATTAAAAATCAAAAATATTGCATGAATGATGAAACACGAATATGAAAATTTTCAAAGAAAGTTAGACTTGGTTATACCGATTCCTTGCGTATGGAAGGTTGAATTTGATTGGAATGGCTTCCTGGATGTGTCAGGAGTGCAATGGAATAGTTATTTTGCTTGGAAAAGTGCTTTTGATGTGAAAACAGTTTCAAGATTTTTGGCAAAAAATTCCAATGTTGTTCTTGATCTTGGGCGCAGCCTCTGTGTCCTTGTGATTAGGTTTAGCTTTGTGCATATATGAGGAATGATTTTTTGTCAACAATCCAAGCCCAAAGCTTTGTCTTTAATGATTTTCAAAATTTGATTTTCATGAATCTTTTTCAATCTTTTCATCATAAAGAACATGCCAATTTGCATAGAATCTTTCCTTTTTTGATGTGCACGAGATCTTGAGTGAATAATGAGGGCATATGCTGCATAAAAAGATTCAAAAACATTTGTTTAGTATTTTTCTCATATTTAATTTTAATTAAATGAATTAATGGATTTAAAAATTCAATTAATAAATTAAAAATAAGAAAATAACTCCCCTTTGGGTCAATGGGTCGTGCATAGCTTTTGGGTGATGATTCTTGGAAGAAATTGTGGCCCATTAGCAATTTTGAGGCATTTGAAGTAAAGTTGACTTTTCAAAATTCCCAAAAATTTCCCAACTTCCATAAGGCATATCTTGCTCAATTTTTAGGCTTTGATCATGTTCTTGGACATTTTGGAAAGGTATTGAAGTCCTCTAACCAATGCCTTTGGTCCCATGTCATTTTTATTTACCAATCTCAAGTTATGGTCTTTTACTTAAAGTGCCTTTTTGTTGACTTTTGTAAATGACCTATAATGTTGAGATTGATAACTTTTTGTGAGAGCATTTATTGGACTTGAAGTGTGAAGAGGAGTTGTAGGAAATGTCATTCTCTTCAAAATGAGCTTTAGATGTAATTTTTATGATAAACCATGTGGAAGTTATGCCCTGGTCAATTTGCAGTTGACTTTTTCAACTGTCCAAATATAGAAACTTTTGCATCTTTAGACTTTTTGAGCCATGCCTTGAGAATCATGATCAAGAATTGATAAAATGATGTTTGTGGCTTCAAAATAAGATGTGGACCAAAAATCTTGACTTTTGACTGTCAAATGACCATTTTGCCCCTATAGTTGACTGTTGAGCAATTAGGGTTTTTGACTGTGCAATTTTGTGCTGTAAATCTTGAAACTTGACATAGGGATGCTTGACAATGTTTATAGGCATAAGGGACTTAATTGGACCCTTGGAAACTTCAATTTCTTTTCCAGAACCAAAACCCTAGTTTTTGACTGTTAGGAGGCCATTGAACTGTGCAACCCTTGGGAGATTTTGAAGCATGCTCTTTGCAAATCTTGAAGAATATGGGAGGGCAAATTTTGGGGTACAACACTTGCTCACAACAAAAAAACCATTTTCACACCAACACTTTCAATTGAAACATTTTCAAAAGTCAAAGCACTTTGTTCACATTCTTATAGAGACGAGAAACATTATAAAGGCACTTTTCAAAATCACTTTCAAAAACATCTTCCACAACAAAACATCTCTTTGAACTATTTTTCAAAACCAACACTTTGTACACATTCTTATAGAGACGAGAATCATTACAAATAAGTTTTCAAAATATTTTCAAACTCACACCATAAAGCATATTTTCAAACAAAGCAAGTGATCTAGCAAGCAACTAAGATCCCGTAGATAACTACGGATGAAAAGGGTGCTAATACCTTCCCTTTTCATAACCTACACCCGAACTCAAGAAAACATCTGTAAAGGTATTTCCTGTTCTTTTCACCTTTTCTTTATTGGATAAAAGAAAAGTCGGTGGCGACTCTTGCTATCCACAATAATTGCGATCAAATGCAAAAACACCAAAGTCAGTTCTCCCACCGTATTACAGAACTGGCGACTCTGCCTTGGATATACTTAAAAGTGGGGTTACCTTAGGGCTAGATCATCTTTACTTGCTTTCATTGTTTGACTTGATTTCTTTACATTATGGTTCCTTGTTTGAGCTTTGTTTTGATCCTACACCCGGATCTGGGGCATCTTTTAGGTAAGTAGCAATAGATTGTGGGAATTATACGGCATAGACTGATATGGTTGAAACAATGGCTACGTTAGTGTGACGCATTTGTTGGTACCAGTATCCCTTGTGTTGAATCGAGGAGAATACGGGGCCACTGAGCAGTGTCATGAAGCACTAACTGACCTTAGAACCTTAATTGAACAACTTGGCCATTAGGAAGTAGTGAAATAGCCGATTTTGGTGTAACGCTGAAGATTTGTTGATACTCGATGCTACACTCATTGAGATCGGACTTTTGGGATATCTCAGCTGCAAGAAAATATTGATTATGCTGAGACAATGCCTAAAAGAAAGGTTAGTGATATTGAGTACCCCTAGAACCCAGTTACTTTCAAGGACAGGTTTAGCCAACTAAACTTCAAGAGAGTACTTACCTATAAACCCCATTGCAAGTCTAAACCTAAGGACTTGTCTGCTTTGTGTGTATATGATTATTTGTATATAAAGACTTGTTTGCTTTATTCATATGTCCATAACATCATAAACATCATAACATCATAAGCATTCTCACTAACCATTTCAAGGATTTAGGAATTTATCTTTGCTTTGTTTTGTAGGCCATGAATCCCATTCGAAGGAATACCATCCGAGTTAGCTTCGTGAAAGCACATCCTCAACTCCAAGAATTAGAATCAAGGGTGCCTAGAGATTCTCCCTTCACCAAGAAATATGGTCGACTTCTCAGCTTGGCTACCATAAACTTCCAAGAAGAAATGATGTGTGTACTCTTCCAATTCTTTGATCCCATGCATCATTGCTTCACCTTTCCTGACTATCAATTGGTGCCTACATTAGAAGAGTTCTCTCAACTGTTAGGGGTGCCTGTGCTTGATCAAATACCGTTCACCGGTTTAGAGGAGACTCCAAAGCCTGAAGTCATTTCCGAAGTCTTGCATTTGAAGAGAGCCGATATTATAACAAATTGAAAGACAAGAAGTGGAGTTAAGGGTTTCCTAGCCAAGTTTTTGTTGGAGAAGGCTCGTTCATTCTGGGAGGATATGGATTTTTAAGTTTTTAAAGATGTCTTAGCCCTCCTAATCTATGATTTGGTTCTATTTCCCAATCCGGAACAATTCATAGATGTGAATGCCATCAAGGTTTTCCTCTTTCGCAATACTATGGAGACATTTTACATTATTTCCACACTCGCACCATGAAGAAAAGAGGTACTCTCTTATGTTGCATTCCTTTACTATCTAGGTGGTTTATTTTGCACCTACCTCGATCAATGTTGAAGAACGAGCAAGGCTTTACATGGTCTCAAAGGATGATGTCACTCACACACTCTAACATCTATTGGTGTTCTTCATCCCTGGAGGACATTACCATCATTGACCGTTGTGGGGAATTCCCTAATGTCCCACTCTTAGGAATTAGGGGAGGTATCACCTACAACCCTTCTCTTGCATTACGGTAATTTGGGTATGCACGAAGAGATGGTCCTTACGATGAACTCATCCAAGGTTTGATATTCGACTATGAGGGCAACGGCCAAGGCTATCATCAAAGGTTCATACGAGCTTGAAAGATGGTAAACAAGGTGGATAGCAAGACATTGGGGCATAAGAACTCTATTCCTTTGGATCCTTATCTTAGGTGGGTACGAACTCGTGCTCAAAGTCTCATGATGCCTTACCCCTCTATCCTACCTATCATCATGGAGCCAGTTGTTGAAGGAGATGATCCGTATACTATCCTTCATCCTACCATGCCTACTTCTCTTGAAGATTTGTAAAGAGCTTGGATCCAGTTGAAGGAAGAGCGAGACATCTTTGAAACCCAGTTCTACGTGAGTGAAAAGAAGGTTTTGGAGCTTACGAGACAACTCCATGTAGAACGAAATTTGAACGCCTACATGCACCAAAAAGTATGCGTTCGACCTTTTTTGTCTTAGGAGTTTATTTTGCTTTATTTCCTCCATTGTAAGCCAAGAGGCGTGTTTGTAATCAATTTGAACTTATCAATGCAATTGATGTTTGTTCCTTTTTTTTAAACAAATTTATATCTTCTAAGTCCTTGAAAACATTGCATCCACATACCATGCATCAAATCATGACAGGTTTTCCCCATACGGGTTTCTCATCTGCTTACTGTTTATTTCAGTAGAGATGGGTCTAGAACAGACTATCAAGTACATTCAGACTCAAAATGCTCAACTTTAAGAAATGTTTTTGAACCTATACAAGGGGCAAGAAGAAGTGAAAGCACTCCTCACTAGGCGCATGACCATGAAGAATCCTGAGGACAACAAGGATGACCAATTGGAACGGCTACAAACTGAGATATCCAAAATGAAGATCCAGATGATGGGCCAGATTGTGGGTCAGATGGCTCTTATCCAAAACTTAGCTCAGGGACAAGAAAAGTTGAGAGCCCTCATCAACAAACTTCATCAAGAAGGATGCAACCGTATGAAACAAACATTCGAGTTTGGGGATCAATTCATTATTCAGCCTCCCATGAGACAAGAAGTCGGGTTAGTGGAGAGTAAACCTTTCCAGAATTCTGCTACCTCGCGAGCCCAACAATAACCTCGCCAACAACGACAGGGGAATCATCATAAGGAGGTCTCACCTAAGAGACAAATCACTAAGATCAATATGTCGTTGGCTCAATCAATACAACACATGTTAAAGGTAGAGCTAATTACGTTAAAGGCTCCTCCTCGGAATCCTAATGCTTTTGCTCCTACTTACCACCCCAATGAGAGGTGTGCATACCATTCTGATAGTCCTGGACATGATACAAATGATTGTTGGGCTCTGAAGAACAAAATTCAAGACCTAATCGACGAAGGAGTGTTGGAGTTTACACAAGACGATCAACTGGAGCTCTTCTGTCATCCCTCAAAGGCACATCATCTGAAGTGATGAATTTTAGGCGGGGAAATATTTGTTTATTCGAATTTTCTGTTGTAATTTATTTGTTTGCTTAAACACTTATCTATATGTCAGACTTTGGTTACTTTCATTAATGTATTGCATATGTTTGTCTTGAATTAATCCATTTGTCTTCATTATACTTAAAACTGTGCTTTGACTCCCTTTATGATATTCAACTCTTGTTAAAAGTTGCAAGCCTTTAGAGGGAGGATGACGAAAACAATACCATAATCTCATACAATATGATTTTGGACAGACCTTGCTGATGATGTACAAGCGTTTGTTTCAATTCCTAAACACTGGAGTTATAAGGAGGATAATCCCTAGTCAACCCCTTTGAGCCTAAGAAGTATGAGTTTTCTTTTTCACAAAAATTTAAACCTTTAATCAAAACTTGGGGCAGGGTAGTCTCTCAGTTAATTCAAATGCATGTACAGTCGCAAGCTTTCACCTCGTACACAATGAGTAATATCAAAAACATCCTTTTGAACCAAAATATGGTGATGGTTCCCTACCAAATAGGCAGTCGTTATCTCTCAAAAGAAAATCCCACTGAGTCAAAACCTACGAAGGAGACTTAAGAAAAACGGGGGCATCCCGCTAACTGTAATCTCAAAGCAAGAACAGTCAGGCAAAAAATAAGGGATAATAAATAAAAAAATGAGGTTGCTACAAATCCTCGACAACATGAAAAATGTTGCAAAAATGACTGCCTTCACGAATAAACGTTCAGTATCAGAACCATCACCAAAACTTCAATCCAGATTCAATATGTGTTCAAATGCACAACTAACTGAGTTTAGGACTGAAGAACATCACGAAGAACGGACGGGTACAAATACACTTTGAGCCTTATCCTTTGTTTCTCAAACCGTGAACCAGGCCATGCTAGAACCCCTCAAAAGTCCTAATTGAAGCATGGGTTAGTTCGAAAGCATACTGTTACCAAAGGTATCCTGACTCCTATAAGGCTTACTCTAAATCCTGAGTTGAAATCACATTCTTACAAAAATTCTTTTATCTTCTAAAACGCATTTCCAAAACTTCAAGACAAGCATAAACTTTGCATTGTTTGAATATCGTTGTTTGCATATAGCTACTTGTTTGACAATAGAGAAATCCACACGACGATTATCCATTGAACAAAAAATTTCAATGAACAGAATCACTCCAAATGGAAAAGTACCTCCAATGACAATTATCCTATAAGCAAGGGGGCATGACATGTTACTGTTCAACTCGTCTGGGGAAGTCAAGTCAAGATTCCAAGAAATCTCTCAAGAAGTGTTAAATAACCAGGGGCAGACTGCATTTGAACTACTTGGGGCATGGAACATGAATTCCATGCAAAGTGTCACATACGACCAAGCAAACATTTTCTGGCAGTGCTACAACACTTACTACCAGGGGAAGTAACAAATCTCCCACAAAGTCCGTTTCATAGGGTGATCCCCAGTCAAGTCCCCACAGAGTCATCTCTATAAGGTTATCCCCATAAAATATTCTTCACGGACAAGGTTACAAACCCCTCAAGGCCAAATTCATGGATATTCCCATAAAATTGGATTCATGTAATCCCCAGCCAGAGTTTCAAATCTCCGGAAAACCTATCCCCAACTGAGTTGATCTCAAGAATCCTCGAGGAGTTCTGCCAAAAGAAAACACCTCTCCAGCAGATTGGCAATAGGGTTTATTTCCCCAATAAACTACATATTCCCTAGGTTGAGTTTACCTCTCCAACTACTACAAATCAAGGGATCACAACCCCTCTTCCCCAGTAGACTTTTCTATAATCCCTAGTGAGTTGTTGCAAATCCTGGGAGATAACCAAAAAACAATTAACTTCTTTATCCCCAACAAGTTGTTAACTTCCTTTCTCTCCAATCAAGAGATAACTCCCCAGTAGAGCAACAGACAACTAAAACTTATAGATGAAAACGTCCAATGATTCATTAAACATGGCATATGATAATGAAGAAATCAAGCCCTTACAAATGGACCTATATGCCCCGGGTAAGGCATAAGGTGAAAATAGTGTACGAATTGTTTAATTATTACAGACCAAAATAGGAAATTGTTCAAAGATAAATTACTGGTTGATGAAAGTGATGGGAACAAAGTCCTTTGCTTCCCAGTTGCTTAATCCTTCTTTGACGGTCAGAAAGATCCAATCTTCAAAGTTGTCTTCTTCATCATCATCTTCTACGACATTAATTCCATGGTGAGTGATTTTTACGGGTGGTCCTCCAACCCTGAAGCGACGCACAACTTTCTTGCTATCAACAGTAAAACCTTATACGAACTTGTCCATCTTGTGAGAAAACTCTGGCAATTGCCCCCACACTGTACTCCTTCCTTCTTTAATTACAGCCTCCTCATATTTGAGGCATGCCATCCTAGACACAGGCTTGGAAATGATAGGCTTATCAGTCATTGTCTTTGCAAATGCGACCTCGAGAGGAACCTCTTCAAAATTTTGGAAAGGCGTTTCTATGAATTCGCCATCCAACTCCACATAGCGGAAGGAGTTGAGGTGACTTATCATGTACTCTTCCTCACCGTGAACCGTTATAATCTTACCCTGAACTGGATACTTTAGCATTTGGTGTAAAGAGGAAGTGATTGTCCCAACATTGTGGATCCAGGGCCTTCCCAACAAGCATGAATATGAAGGACGGATGTCCATCACATAGAAGGTGGAGTTGAAAATTTGTGTGCCCACATTGATTGGAATGTCCACTTCTCCATGAACCATCCTCTTAGAACTGTCGAAGGCTCTAACAACGATGTTACTGGGTTTCAGGGTCAATCCTTCACAGTCCAATCGATCCAACGCCTTTTTCGGTAGTACAGTCAAAGATGAACCGGTATCCACCAGGACATGGGCAAGCGTGGTTCCCCTGCATTCTACTGAGACATGCAGCGCATTTTTAAGCTTCCTTCCCTTAGGGGTCAAATCAGCATCGGAAAAACCAAGACCATTATCAGAAGTAAGGCTAGCCACGCACTCTTGAAACTGGTCCGCCGAAGTTTCTTGAGGCACGTGTGCCGTCTTTAGAAATTTGATTAAGGCCTTAGCATGAGCCTCAGAGCAGAGTAGGAGAGCCAACATGGAGATTTTGGAAGGGGTCTGCCCTAGCTGTTCCACAACATCGTAGTCACTCTTTTTGATTATTTTTAAGATTTCTTCCATCTCTTTCTGGGTGGTCTCGGGGATTACCACAATTTGAGCCTTCATCCTGACAGGCGCTTCTATTATCCGCTTACCTTTATTAGAAGTGACATCAGTGGGTCCCGCTTTGGGTACATCAACTTTTTCAATTATCGGGCTTTCCACAGATGGCTTGAGAGGCGCAGAAACTCTCGGGGGTCTGAAGACTGCTCGTGGAGGAGCAATCTCCGGAGAGAATATCCTTCTGCTGCGAGTTATCTTGCTTGTTCCCGTAATATTCCCTATATCGGGGGGTTTCATCATCGGAATTCTCTTGGACTGATTCAATCTGTTTGACACCATGGTAGAAGATTTCTCCTTCGTAGTTCCATGGTATCATCTTGTTAGATTTATATGGGACAGGCCCCGACATGGTGATTTTTAATGGCACAAACTTAGGATCAGGCGTAATCTTGACAGGCCTTTTGCAGGCCTTGGGAAGATTGTCGAAGATGGTTATTATAGCAATGTCATTTGTTGGAGTATCAAAGGTATCAGGAGTAACAGGAGTGGTGGTATCAATAGGGGTCTTTTGAAAAAGGATCTCTTGGGTATCCATCATGCGTTGGATGCCTGATTTCAACAATGGGAAGTCAGCTTGTAAGTTTGAACATAAATAACAGTCTTTTCCACAGCCTGGGAATATCCCGGCTCTCATCAAATTCACTTTAATCACTGGTAACAGAGTCAAAAGGTCAACAACATTGGTAACATGAAGGTCTTCCATAACGGCATGAAGATTATGACCGTGCTTGGGCATTGGGACAGAAATCACATTCGACTTTTCGGGTGCGTCAAATTCTACCTCCTTGGTGTCGATCAGGTCTTGGATTTTGTTCTTAAGAGACCAACAGTTGTTGGTATCATGTCCTACACTGTCAGAGTGGTATGCACACTTTGCATTGGAGTGGTAATAAGGAGAGTAAGTATTGGGGTTCTTTGGCGCTTCCTTCAAATTGGTAAGATTCAACTTTAGCAGATGAGGGAGGACTTGAGCTGGTGTCATGTTGATTCGGGTGAATTGCCGTTGTGGCCTTTCTACCCTTTGCTGATTAGACCTTGGCTGATTGCCTCGAGGTTGATCGATTGAAGAGTTTTGGATCATCACAGCCCCCACCGTTTGTCGGCGCTCGAATCTTCCTTGGCTTCTCGGATTGTGAACAGCAGAAACTTCCTTTTTAACTAGGAAGGTCTTCTTAATAACAGTGGACGCGGAAGCATCTTTCTGAATTTTACCACTTTTAATACCAGCCTCAACCCTTTCAATGGTCAGAATTAATTCGGTGAATCCTGCAGAGGAACTCCCGATTAAATGGTTGAAGAAAGGGCCACACAGGGTCCCTAAAAACATGTCAACTAGCTCTTTGTCCGACAATGGTGGCTGCACCCTTCCAGCCAAATCACGCCACTTCTAGGCATACTCTTTAAATCCCTCATTAGAAGCCATACCCATAATCTGTAGTTGAGTACGAGTAGACGCTAAATCAGCATTGTATTGGTATTGTCGGTAGAAAGCTGCAGCTAAGTCTTCCCAGTTATGAACCTCCGATCTTTCGAGTTGATAGAACCAATCCAATTGTGTGCCTGACAAACTGTCTTGGAAAAAATGGACCCAAAGATCCTTATCAGATGAGTGGGGTTGGATCTTTCGGACGTAGGATCTCAGATGCATCTTTGGACAGGACAGACCATCATACTTAGCAAATGTAGGAACTTTGAACTTGGGAGGAATGACGATCCCAGCGACCAACCCTAGTTCTTCAAAATCTAAACCAGGTACCCTTTGCAACTCTATGGATGCCAACCGATCCTCAAGATTTTTATACTTATCATCCGCCAGGGGATATTGCTGTTCGGAGTAATCTTCGTCCTCTTCCTCTTCTTCCTCTTCCACTTCAGATTCAGAAGGCATCGCAGTTCCTTTACCTTTACCAACCCCTTCGTCAGACGTTGAGGGAAATTCCAGAACTCTCCTAGCCTGATGCTCAAATCTCCTTCCCATAGTGGCTACCCCAACTCTTTTCTTTTTCTTCCTCTCTAGTTCCTTCTCTTTCTATATCAGTGCTTTTAAGTCCTCTTGACCCTTTGCTAAGGTCATGAGGAGTTGCTGGAATTGCAAATTCTGTGCTTGCAGATCCTTAACCGTCTGCTCTAAATCCATCTTGCTGAAATAAATAGCAGAAAGATAAGGAAACCTGGTGTGAAGACCTGTTTATGCATATGATGAATGATATGTTTTTCATGTAATGCATTCAAGGATTCAGAAATTCAAATTTGTTGCAAACAAAAAGAACACGCGTCATATTAAGAAGAAATTTGTTAGTACATAAATGCCCCATGGGCAAAATATTACAAAATTCTTAATGTAAAAAGACATTGCGCATCCTCTTTGGTGCGATGTAAGTGTTGAGAGTTTCCTCCTTATGGATTCGGTGGGTAAGCTCCAAAACCTTCTTCTCACTGGCGTAGAAGCTGGCTTCAAAAGTATTCTGTTCCTCCTTGAGTTGGATCCAACTCTTTTGTAATTCTTCCAATGATGTAGGCAAGTCAGGATGTAGGAGGGTGTATGGAACCTCTCCTTCCATAACAGGCTCCTTGATCACGGGGAGAATGTGAGGGTATGGCATCATAAGATTCTGGGCGCGGGTCCGTACCCACTTGAGGTAAGGCTTAAGGGGGATGGAATTCTTGTGCCCCAGTGTCTTACTATCCACTTTGTTGGGCATCCTCCAAGCTCTGATAAACCTTTGTCGAAGTCCTTGCGTATCGTTGTCCAAGCCAAAAACCAAGTCGGGGATCAGCATATCATGAGGTCCATCCCTTCTAGCATATCCAAACTGCCTTAGATATAAATAGGGGTTATAGGTAATGCCTCCCCTAATGCCAAGTAGTGGGACATTAGGGAATTCCCCACAATGATCAATGATGATGACATTTTCTCTGGACCGAGAACACCAATCAACATCAGAATGTGTGAGGGTCATCAACCGTTGTGACCACCTTAAACCCTGCTCATTCTTCAAAACTGTCTGGGGAAGGTTAGAAATAAACCACCTTGATAGAAGAGGAGTACAACACATGAGAACACCTCTTTTTCTCATTGTTCGTGTGTAAAATGAGTGTTGGATGTCCCCAAGCAATGTAGGCACAGGATTCTGAGATATGAAAATCTTGACAGCATTCACATCTATAAGTTGATCAGGGTTTGGGAACAAGACCAACCCATAGATAAGGAGTGCCACAATCTCTTCAAAAGCTTGTAGATCTAGAGAATTCCAACAGTCTTGTGCCTTCTCAAACAGAAACTTTGCCAAGAAACCCTTGACACCACTTCTGGTTTCCCAATGACCTTTGATATCAGATGGTTGCAAGTGTAAGGCTTGAGCAACATCTTCAGGCTTTGGTTCTCTTTCTGTACCGTTGTAGGGTAGTTGATGGAGAATAGGAATCCTCAGGAGTTGAGAAAATTCCTCCAAAGTAGGCAACAGTTGGTAATCAGGGAATGTGAAACAGTGGTGTAGAGGGTCAAAGAACTAGAAGAGAACTTTCACCATGTCTTCTTCAATGTTGGAGTTGACCAAGTTGAGAAGTCTACCATGTCTTTCACTGAAGAGAGAATTCTCTGGAATTTTGGAAGTAATCTCCTTGAGTTGAGGATGGATTCTCACAAGGTTGACTTGAATTGTTTTCCTGCGAAGAGATTCCATGACCTACAAAACAAGAACAAAGATGAAGATCCAAACCCTTGAAATGGTTAGTGGATGCAAATGATTCTTTATGATGTTCATGATGTATGCACAAGCACATGTACAGACAAGTCACACAAAACCCTAGTTTCAGGCTTGCATGAGGTTTCATAGGTAAGTACCCTCTTGAAGTTAGTTGGCTCAACCTGTCCTATAAATAGTAACCGGGTTCTAAAGAGCTCAATATCACTGGATTATTTTCTGTGTTCATTGTTTTGGTTTAGCCACTTAATTGGCGACCAAAATATTCCAAGAAAACAATCCTCAATGAGTGTAGTATCGAGTATCTACCAACTTCGGACTGCACCAAAGCCGGTCATCTCACTACCCCTAAAAAAGGCCAAGATGGTCAAGTATGGTTCTAAGAGTTCATTAGTGCTTCATGACATCACTCAGCGTCCCCGTATTCTCTTTGATTAACTCAAAGGCTACCGGTAATCACAAATATGTCGCACTAATATAGCTATTGCTTCAACCATGTCGGTATACCCCGCACAGTTTCCATAACGTATTTCTATTTACATATGAATGTTTCCCAAATCCAGGTAGAGGATTTCAAGCCCAAACAAGAGAACCAAATGTAAAGCAAACAAAGAAAACAAGATAATCATGCAAAGGTGATCTAAGCCTTAAGGTTACTCCACTTTTAGTTTAATTCCCCAGTAGAGTCGCCAGTTCTGTGATACGGTGGGAGAACTGACTTGAAGTTTTGCGTTTTATGTTTGCAAATGTTTCGGTTTAGCAAGAGTCTCCGCCGACTTTTTATTTTATCCTAAGGAAAGGTCAAAAAGCACATAAAAGACCTTTGAGATGTTTTCTTGGGTTCGGGGAGTAGATTATGAAAAGGGAAGGTATTAGCACCCTTTTCATCCATGGTTATCCATGGGCTCTTAGTTACTTGTTTAGATCACTTTCTTTGCTTTTCAAATTGTTTGAAATGGTGCTTTGTGTGTGGTTTTGAAAGATGTTTTGAAAAGAGGCCATCGTTGTGGCAACCTTTGTAATGATTCTTGTTTGAATGTATACAAAGGTGTTTTTGTCTTTTGAAAAGATTTTAATGTTTGAAAGTTTGTTTTTTGAAATTGTGTTGTGAAGTGTGTTTGAAAATAGCAAGGATGTTTTGCAAGCTTTTGATCAAGTAACTAAGAGTTATCTACCCTATTTTACTCAAAGATCTTTCTTATGTTTTTAACCCTTTTAACAGTGTTGTTTCACCATTGTATTTGGTGGACAACCTTGTGTTAGGATGTTAAATGGGACAGGCGCGGGTCATCGTATAGACCATGATAACAATTGTGCTAAGTATCTTTAGCAATTTTTTTCCGAGGGACTAGATCATTTTGTATAGGCAACTAAAATAGCATCATCGTGGGACTATGATCTTTTGTTTTGTTTTGCTTTACCAAAGTACCCAACATGCATACCATGGCCCATTTGTTTAGGCAACCAAGTGGTGATACCTTAAGGTGTGTTTGTGTGCAAGTGTGTTTTATTGCATGCAAGATTTTATCTTGAATTAGGATTTTCTATTTCATTGATTTTATCTTGCCATACACATCCTAATTACTAGAATTTACATTTGAAAGAAATAAAATGCGAAAATGTAAAATCCTACGCTATTACAATATTTAGGGGATGGGGATACACATTTGTACATGGGGGATGGTTCAACGAGAAAAATAGATAAGAAAAGAAAATAACAAGGGGAAGAAAAAGAGAAAGAGAGAGAGGGCTAGCGCGTTGCTGAGAGGAAGTCAGAAGTTCTGACCCAGGCCTGCTGCAGGATTATCAACCTGTTAGTGAAACTGTATGAGTCAGAACTTTTGACTCTGGCACCTGCAAAACAGAAACCTGTTAGTGGGAAGGTCAGAAGTTATGACCCTCATGCGTTACAAGACAAAATTTTTTTAGTGGGGAAGTCAGAAGTTCTGATCCTGCTGGAAACACAATAATTTTCAGAAGTTCTGATATTATTGACAGCGAAACAGGCCTCAGAAGCGCTGACGTCAAAGTCAGAGCTTGATTTCCCCCTGTGCTAGCCAGAACATCTGCAGTTTTATTATTTTTCCACAAAATAGAAGGCATGCCTAGGATAATCTCAGCAGGTGTCAGAGTGTTATCAGAGGTCAGAACCAACAAGGCCACAGGTAGGTTCTATACTGATTCACTTCCTACTTAAGCATTCAGAGGTATGAAAGTCCTCAGAACGCATACATCAGCAACATGATATTTACATTGTGTTTATTGAGCATGCAAAGCTGATGATGCTTAGAAGCATGATGAGAGTCAGCAGGTACTTACCTTGCTGTTGGAAGAAAATTTATGAGTTGGAGCTAACTTTAGCTCTGATGGTGTTCTGGACAGGTTCTTTTTTAGAATGGGTGGATGTAGAAGATATGTGCATGTATGGTCAGAAACTGTATGGGCATTCTCTAGTTAGGAAGCAAACTGAGTATCAATGAAGTTTGGAGGCAGGGAGTTCAAAGTTGGGAAACACTAGGAATTTTGGCAGAGTTTTCAAAATGTTTTCTGGCTAGAGTTTTCTGTCCCACTTCTAGCAATTTTTCTGGATGCTTTTTTTTTTGTGATGGACAATGGTGTCCTATTTATAGGCAAGGCTTTGTGTAATTTTGAACGTTAAATGGCGCCAATACTATGCAGTAGAGGTTAACTTATTTTTGAAGGAAGTTCATGAAAAGTTGTGATGATGGACAGCTTTTCAGCCTAGGCTGGAACAGTCAGCAAGGATTGAGGAGAAGTGACACCTATAGGAGAAAAGTGGCGCATAGACCCATGCCTAAACCTGCACAAAGGTGTTCAACAAGCCACACGTGGAGAGACCCTTTGGATGAATGCTTAGGAGTGGTTGTGAGCATTAATGAGCATTAAATGGTGATGAGATTTATCAACATCAAGAATCTTGCAATAGGAGATTTTGCATCATTACCGAAAACCTGAGCCAGCAGTTCTGCTTCATCAAAAACAGCGTAAACCAAACTCTGACCTTGGCCTCTTGCTGCCTCAGAAAGCTCTGAGAGTTTTCCAGTATGCTTCTTTGATCCGCCTTTAAAGACTCTGGACTTAGTGATCCTGCTTCAGTATTTTACCCAATCTACTGATCCCATTACCTTCTGATCTCAATACATACTGAAGGAGTTTCAGGCTTTGTTGCCTTCTTTACACTTCTCTAACAAACTCTGGCTGAACTTTTGCGTAACTGCTGAAAGAGCCATGTTCTGTTTAAAGATCACGTGCTGAACCATTTTTACAATCTCTGACTGAGTTGGTGTATCTGCTGAAGAGCTACCTTCTGACTGGATGTTATGTGCTGAGCCAAATTTGCAACTTCTGACTGTTTCTGCCTGGAGGTTGGTTCAGAAGCTCTGAGGTGCCATTAAACATTTCCCCCTTTTTTTAGAAAAATTCTAAGTATTTAGAATTTAATTTTCCCAAGGTAAAAGCTTTGACTTTTGAGCTTGCAAATGACCATTTTGTTTTTGTAAACTATTTACTTGGAAAAGAATGATAATAAAGGGCTTGGCTTTGTTTAAGAGAAAATCTGAGAATTCAGGATGAATTCCTAAAGGATGGGAGGGAAAATTTTGGGGTACAACAGTTGCCCCTGTTCAATCTTCTTGGACCTGAAGAGTTAGATTGGCGAATCTGCCTTTTGTGACTTGAAGGTAAAAGAGGATTGGACACTAGTGTGCCCGTAAATATGCACCCGTTGAAATGTAGATAAGGGAATGGGCTTAAAGATGCCATTTGGAAATGGTAGAATCTTGCTGGAGATGGTGTGATCGGTGGAAATAGAACTGACTATTTTTTTTAATGCTGGTTCGCGAAATGTCGCGGTAAGCAAGAGTCGCCACCGTCTTTTATTTTCTCCAACAAAGAAAGGACAAAAGCACAACAAAATTCCTTTTCGAGATGTTTCTCGGTTCGGGAGGTAGATTATAGAAAGGGAAGGTGTTAGCACCCTTTCTATCAGTGGTTATCCACGGGCTCTTAGATACTTGCTCAATGTGTTTTCAAAATGTTTTGCTTTTCTTTGTGTTTGTGGGTTTTGAAAAGAGTTCCGTTTGAAAACTTCATTTTAACTCTTGTGTCAGTCCTCAAGAGTGTATGAAGTGTTTTTGAAAACTTTTGTCAGAAAAGTGTAGGTGCGAAAAGTTGTTTTGTTTTGAAAAGAGCAAGTACCTACTAGCATCTACCTACTCAAAAGAAATTAAGCTGTGTAAATGTCCTTTAGACAGTACTATCCCACTATTGAGAAGTAGGTAGCACCGTCGTTGGAGTTATTCGGGTCAATTCGATTATAGGGACATGTGGTCACCAAAGCAATAGTAGGACGCCTTAGCGGTAACCCTAGTGTCTTAGATCCTTTTTATCTGAGGCAACCGTTTCGAGGCAACTGGATCTTTAGACAAGAGGGCGACCTCTAAAACACCCTATACTCAATGACCACCTCGAGGCAACCAAATGAGGCATACCCTAGGAGTGGCATGTGCACGTGTGTCAGGTTTCAGTTTATTTTTTATCTTTGCACAAGTTATGGTGAGCTACGTTTTGATTTTATCTTCAGGCAAGTCTTGTCATGCATAGCAGTTAATAATTGCAGAAAGTAAATTGTGGAAAGTAAAACTACGCTATTACAAGGCGTCAGGTATATACATCGCCAAAAGCAAACCCATGAAAAGTAAATGCGGGAAAATTAAAGAAAAGCGATAAAAAGTCCTAATTAACGCTATTACATCCTCGGAGCAAATACATAAATATGATCAAAAATTATAATATGCGCGAATAAAAATTAAATCGGGGAAGTCCTTAGGGTTTTGACCCTTTTTTTGAGAAAAAAATGAATTTTTGGTCCTTTTTGTATTTAATTAAATTAAACCTAAAACTAATTAATTAATTAATTAAAAAAAGTATTTTTAGTTTTTTATATTTTTAATGAAAAAAAAATAAAAAGGATTAAAATTGTCAAAAGAAAACCCTAATTCTATGTTGATTTTAAATAATTGAGAAAAAGTTAAAATTAACCTAATTAACAAAACTAAATTAATTAATTACATTTTATTTACAAAATAATAATTTAATAGTGAAAATAATAATAATAAAAATATTTTAGTTTTCAGATTTTATTATGAAAATAATTTATTTGTGAGTTAATTAAATAATAATGATAATTATAGTTAATAAAAATAAAATGATTAAAGGAAAAAATATAAAAGAATAAAAAAAAAGGAAGAATAAAAAGAATAAACCAGGGGGGGTACTGGGCCCAATAAGGAGGTATTTTCAGGAATTTTGGAAGCCCAATTGTTTCAGCCACGTTTGACCTTCCTAATCCACCACATGCCTGTTGACTATGGAGTACCATGGTCTTTCATCTTTTGGCCACTGGATCTGGGTGTGAAGACACATGGCGCTTGGATGTGTGAGGCACATGGTGGACATCACCTTGGAATCTGCACATGAACACGCTAAGAAAAATAGAAACAAGTATTTGGGGGACCTGGGATTCGAACCCAGGTCCCAATGCCTATTGAACGCTTAGCCAACCACTCCAACTGCACGCTTTAGTCGTTAGTAAAACAACAAACAATTAATATATTAAATGATTAATCCATATGCTGTAAAACGAAAACGTGCGCGCCTATTTGAATTATCCGACCACGAAGCAACATGTCTTCATCTTCCTCCCTGTGCCTGTAAAAAACATATTAGATAGCGGGCATTTTAACCCCCACAAACTGCAATAAGGAATAATAGCGATTAGCCCTGTGCTTAATATAAATATTTTGCGAGGGTCTCGTTGTGTTCGTCTTGGCTCAACGGTTCCAACCATATGCATCATTAGTCCTAAATTTTCTGGGTTTAGAAAGCCCCAAATTCCAAGCTCAAGAACCCTAAAATTTGTTCATGGCAATTCTTGATTTTGTGCATTATAATTCAATTCACTTATACCATTAGCTTCATATAGATTCAAACAATGCAAAACAAATAATAAATCATGTCAAATGCTCATGAATTGGATAATACGATTCTGGAAAAAGTATGCAAACTGTGGGTCTGTTCCTGATGGTTTCTTGAGCTTTAGCACTTGGTTTTGATTGCAATACGTCTCTGGGAACCCCTGCAATAGATTAGAATCAATAAAAGCCTTTGAATCGTGCTAGAATATGGAAATCAGTTTTCAAGTTTTCTTGAATTTTTCCAATATGTTTATGGCTTTTTCTGCAGTGCTTTCACGTCTTCATGAATAGGGTTCACTTGTGTATTTATAGAGGAAGAGAATTAGGTCAAAATCTTGCAAAGAAATCCATGGAATGATGGTTTGAATATTTGATTGAAAATCAAATCTTTTTGAATCTTTTTTATTGGAAAAACTTGCTAAATTTGGAGATTTTGATATCCTTGATTGGTACACAAAATTGCCAGCATATCTTGAGCTTGTTTGATTCACAAAAAGATTGAAAAATCAAATCTTTGTATTTCCTAAAATTTAAATTAATTAAATGAATTAAAATTGATTAAAAGTCCAATTAATTAATAAAAAATAAGAAAATAAATTCAATGAAGCTTGATGGGTCGTGCATAAGCCATGGATAAAGTTTCAAGAAGAAATTTGAGGCCCATTAGCAAAAACAAGGTGTTTTAAGCAAAGTTGACTTTTGCAAATTCACAAAAATTTCCCAACTTCTCCAATGCATATCTTGCTCAATTTTGATCATATAAACATGTTCTTGGACATTTAGGAAAGGTCTTGAAGTCCTCTAACCAATGTCTTTGGTCCCATGTCATTTGGATTTACCAATCTCAAGTTATGGCCTTTGACTTAAAATGCACTTTTGTTGACTTTTGAAATTGACCTATAATGTGGAAATTGATAACTTTTTGTTAGTGCATTTCTTGGACTTGAAATGTGAAGATGAGTTGTAGGAAATGTTATCCCCTTCAAAATGAGCATTGTATGGAATTTTTCTGATGAACCATGAAAACGTTATGCCTTGGTCAAGATACAGTTGACTTTTTTGCTGTCCAAAAATAGTAACTTTTTGCATCTTGATGGTTTTTGAGTTATCCTTGTGGAATCATGATCAAGATTTGATCAAATGATGATTGTGTGCTCAAAACAAGATGTTGACCAAAAATTCTGACTTTTGACTGCAAAATGACCATTTTACCCTTGTAGTTGACTATGGATCAAATGGAGCTTTTGACTGTGCAAATTGGCATTGTGAACCTTGAAACTTGGCATGTAGGTGCTTGACAATGTATAGAGGCCTATGAGACTTGATTGAACCATTGAAAACCTCAAATTCGTTGAAAGAATCTAAACCCTAATTTCAGTTGTCTTAGGATGTGGTTTGATTGTCTACTCCCTTGAGCAACCTTGAACCATTTGAAGATCATTCTTGACACATCTTGAGAGATATGGGAGGGCAAATTTTGGGGTACAACAGTTGCCCCTGTTCAATTTTCTTAAACCTGAGGATATATATTGGCTTTCGATCCTTTCGTGATCCGAAGGTGGAAGATAATTGAACACTAGAGTGCCCAGAAATTTGCACTCGCATGGTGTAGTATCAGCAATGTGATGTCGGGAATGGGCTTACAGACGCCATTTGGAGAGATGATGGATAGGAGGATGGGCTTATAGATGCCATCTGGAGATTGTTGGTAGGAGGATGGGCTTATAGATGCCATCTGGAAATGTAATGGATAGTTTTGTCTTTGTTGACGGGTTGTCTTCATTGACAGATTGTCTCTTTTGACCGAATTCTCTCTTTTGGCTGAATTGTCTCTTTTGACTGGATTGGCATCAGAAAAATCTTTAGAAATTGATTTAACTGGACCAGAGAAGGCTTTTTGATAATGATGTGATGAAGGAATCTGAGACGATTGCTACTCCAAATAGATGATGAAGGAATCTGAGACGATTGCTACTCCAAATAGATGATGAAGGAATCTGGGATGATTACTACCTCAGCAGGATGATGAAGGAATCTGGAACGATTACTACCTCAGTAGGACGATGAAGGAATCTAGGATGACTACAACCTCACCAGGATGATGAGAGAATCTTGGACGATTACTACCTCAGCAGGATGAAGAAGGAATCTTGGGCGATTACTACCTTAGCAGGATGATGAGAGAATCTTGGACGATTACTACCTCAGAAGAGTGATGATGAGAGAATCTGGGACGATTGCTACCTCAGCAGGATGATGAGAGAATCTTGGATGACTTCTACCTCAGCAGGATGATGAAGGAACCTTGGACGATTACTACCTCAGCAGGATGATGAAAAAACCTTGGGAGATTACTACCTCAGCAGGATGATGAGAGAATCTTGGACGATTTCTACCTCAGCAGGATGATGAGATAATCTTGGACGACTTCTACCTCAATGGGATGATGAAGGAATCTTGGACGATTACTACACCAAAAGGATGATGAAGGAATCTTGGACGATTACTACCTCAACGGGATGATGAGAGAATCTTGGACGATTACTACCTCAATGGGATGACTTTTATCTGTTGATCTTTCCTGAAAAGGTAAAGAGTTAGTTGTATGCAATGTCATGATGTATGAAATGCATGATGTCATGATGTTCTAAAAAATTATTGAGATTGTGTCGTATGCACTTTATCATGTATGTGAATAGGAGATGTGAAATGTGATATGTTTATGAATGTATTTTCGTCTAGGAAAATAAATCCTTGACAAATGCCGGGGAGTTTGTTATATCCTGGGCTGATATTGAAGAGTCTGGTTGAATTCTTCGTTTCCACTGGGGATGATGCACGAAGATAGTTGCAAGAATAAACCTGTAGGAGAGGCTGACTCTGTTGGGGGAATAACCTGATGAAGAGATTACTCTGCGGGGAGTTACTCTGTGGGAAGAGCTGCTGTGTTGAGATGGCGATAACTGCGCTGGGGATTCCGTTGATAATCTCTGTTGGGGAATTTGATGAACTCCGCTGGGGATAGGAAGAAATTTGCTGAGGACGATCTTTCCGTTGCAATTGGCTGAGGATAACCCAGTTAGACTCTGGTGGGGGATAACCTTTGAATATGGCTGGGGAGAGATATTTGTACTCTACAGGAGACAAGCTTCCGGAATCTACTGGGGAAGATGATTCAACTCTCCTGGGGAAACTTTTTGGACTGCACTGGGAAATGGTTCCACTGGGGGGTCTGTATTCTGCTGGGGAACAATCTTATATTTCTGTCGAGGAATATTAAGACTGCCGGGGATGCTTGCTGAGGAATATTTGTGCACTCCGTTGGGGAATATTGAGACCTACTGGGGATACCCGACCTTTTTAGGGCTGATGGGAGACCAACTCTACTTGGGGAGAGCATTGCTGGATCTTGCATTACCCTGCAGGGAGTGAAGGTATCTTGTTAGTATTTTTCAGCTGAACCTACCTTGGTACCCGGTGGACCGAACAACTGCACAGTTCGGACAACTCTTATTGCCCCAGTTTCGGCGGGAGAAGAAAACCTATGAGGTGCTTGATACTTGCTGATTGACAAATCTTCTTCTGGTAGGCAAGTGACGAGATGATGGGACATGGTCGTACGCTTTGATCCCTAATTTTTTCCTGGATCGCCCTTTTGGGTTTTCAGTCCATCGGGATACCCTTTTTTGCCCAAGCCGCCTTTTCAGGTTTTCGAATTTCCGGGTGTACAAATTTTTTTCATTTTTCATCCCTTATTTTGCCCGAACCCTTTTGGTTCGCCGGGAAGCCCTTATTTTTGCTTAGGTGTGTTAACCTAGCGGGTCTTTGATTATGCGTAGTATTTTTTCGACTATGTCCACGCTCTTAGGATGTAAGGAGTTGTCACTGTCAGTAGTATTGTGTTGCCATACCACCAGAAGATGTCTGATCATGCAAGATTCGTTGTTGGAATTCATGTCCAATTCCCCAAGTGATTCAGACGGAGATTTGCCCCTGGCATCTTGAGAGATTCCTGGAATCTTGATTTGACTGCCCCAGATGATAGACAATGCTCATGTATGCCCCCTGATTGGAAGTGTCTTTGTTCACTAGATATTCCTCGTGCGAATTTCTCTGCTGTTTGAACAAATGGTCATATGCAAACAATGTTATTTTAAGAATGCAAAGCTTATGTCTGTCTTGAAGTTTTTTTGAAAATGCAGTTTTCAATAAACAAGTGAATTTTTGTAAAATGTGATGTCAACTCAAGATTTTATAGCAAGCCCTACAGGAGTCAGGATACCTTTTGTAACAGTATGCTTTCGAACTAACCCATGCTTCAGCTAGGACTTTTAATGGTTATAACGTGGCCTGGTTCACAGTTTAAGAAACAAAGGATAAAGGCTCAAATTTTATTTGTACCCACCCGTTCTTCGTGATGTTCTTCGATCCTAAACTCAGCTAATCGTGCATTAGATCTTGTTTGAGTCTTTGCTCTGATATTCCGGTGATGGTTCGGATACTGATAGCTTATTTTGAATAGGCAGTCGTTTCTCTTTTTTTTTGTTGAGGGTTTGTAGGACCTCTTTCTTTTGATTTTATTATCCATGTCTTTTTTCTTGAACTGTTTCTTTTGTGATTACAGTCAGCGGGATTCCCCAGTCTTGCAAGTCTCCTTCATAGGTTTTGACTTATTGGGCTTTCATTTTGAGAGATAATGACTGCCTGTCTTGACGATTATAGGGAACCATCACTGTCTTTTGTTTCGGAAGGACTTCTTTGATGCCATTCATTGTGCATCCGGATCAGCTGAGAGAACTACCCTGCCCCAGGTTATAATTAAGGGTTTTAATTTTTGTGAAAAGAAAAACTCCAACTTCTTTGGCTCAAAGGGGTTGACTAGGGATTATCTTCCTTATAACTCCACTATTTAGGATTTGAAACAATGCCTGTACCTCATCAGCTGGGTCTGTTCAAAAGCATACTGCAAAGATCGTGGTATCATTTTCGTCATCCTCCCTTAAAAGGTTTAGAATTTTAGATCGAGAGTTGAACATCACAAAAATGAAACATGAAGCAATTTTAAGCATAGTGAAAACAATTAATTCAAGACAGACATGTGTAATGCATTCATGAAATAAAAGAGTTTGACATGATAATTGTTTGAATAAGCAAAGAAAACTACAACTTGAAAATTCAAATAAAACAAAAGCCTTCAATGATTTGGCGTAGGAGCGATGATAACATTGGGGTCTCCGGAGGGTCGAACTTGATCTCCTTGGCATCAATCATGTCCTGAATCTTGTTCTTCAAAGTCCAACAGTCATCGGTGTCATGTCCAGGACTATCAGAATGGTAGGCACATCTCACACCTGGGTTATACTTGGAAGAGGAAGTATCAGGATTTTGAGGAGGATCCTTTAGCGTGATTAGCTTCAACTTCAGCAAATGTTGTAACGCTTGAGACGAAGGTATGTTGATGTCAGTATACTGCCTTTCTTGATATGTTACCCTACGCCTATTGTTCTTTATTTGTTGAACAGGCGTGGGATTAGAGATCTGGGTTGCCCCTACATGTTGATCATGACGACCTTTTTTACCATACACAACATTGGACTCTTTTTTTCATTGTAGGGCTTTTTTTGAGTACCAGCAGGTGTTTCTTCTTGAATCTTCCCACTTTTAATACCAACTTCAATTCTCTCACCAGTCAAGATAAGGTCTGTAAACCCGGCTGAAGAGTTTCCAATCAAATGGTTGAAGAACGGACCAGACAGGGTCCATAAGAACATATCCACAAGTTCACGATCGGTTAAGGGTGGCTGCACCCTTCCAGCCAGGTCTCTCCACTTTTAAGCATATTCCTTAAATCCTTCACCCGCCCCTAGTGACATACCCTGGAGTTGGGTACGCGTAGGAGCGAGGTCAGAATTATACTGATACTGCTTATAGAACGCAGTAGCCAAGTCCTCCCAGTTACGAATACTGGCTCCTTCCAATTGATGGAACCATTTGAGTTGAGTCCATGAAAGATTATCCTGGAAGAAATGGATCCATAAATTCTTGTCAGTTGTATAAGGTTGGATCTTCCTTACATACGATCGGAGGTGCAATTTTGGGCAGGAGACTCCGTCGTATTTGGAAAAAGCAGGTGCCTTTAATTTATGGGGAATCACCACCCCAGAGGATAGACCTAGATCTTCGAAGTCCAGGCCGGGCACCTTCTGTATCTCCATAGCACTTAGGCGGTCCTCCAACTGTTTGTACTTATCCTCAACCGGAGGATACTGTTCATCATTATAATCCGTCTCGTTGTCGGAGACCACAGGACTAGGAACCCTTCTCTCTTGGGGACTGTCTTTGCCTACATATGAGGTAGTCAGCTCAACCTCATTCTGTAATCCATTCCCAGATCTGCGTCTAGTGTTGAACAAAACAGTCCTCTTCTTCTTCTTCCTCTCTTTCAGAATCAGAGTCTTCAAATCCTGTTGACCCTGGGCTAGGTTCATAACCATCTCTTGGAACTGGGCATTCTGGGCCTGGAGGGCCTTGATAGCTTGTTCAGTGGAAGGTTCAGTAGACATGACGATTGCTGAAATAAACAGCGAAGAAGGTAAGCGACCCGTAACAAGGGTACCTGTTATGCAATGATATGTGTGTATATGTATGCAATGTTTTCAAGGATCTCGCGGGGTAAACAAAGAAACTTGTTAGAACTTGAATTTTGTAGCTTGGTTGAAGGAACTTCATGTTGCTGAGAGTCCTTCTTCAAGAGTCAAGGCTCACCATATCGAGTGGGTCATAGCCCCTGACTCAAGTTATCGTGCTTGGATTTCCAGATCACCTTGGCTAGAGGAAAATAAATCCCCGTTGCCCCTTGTTTGATTCATCATGACCTGCATCACATACCCTTGAGATCCTTGAAATGGTTAAGGAAATGTTATGGTATGATGTTATGATGTGCATGCTATGCACAGAGTGATGTAAGTAAGCCCTGTAATGAGTCCCAATTATTGGATAAGGACTATAAACAAAACCTGCAAGGAACTCATGTTTTCAGATAACAAGTATGTGCAAGTAGTTCAAGTTTGAAGGCACACCAGTCACACAAAAGAGCCCTTAGATTTCAGGCTGGCATGAAGTTTAGGTACTACCCTCTTTCAATTTCAGTTGGTTAGGACCTGTCCTAGAAAATAGTAACCGGGTTCTAGAGGATCTCAATATCACTGACTACCCTCAATCGGTCATAACTCCAGCTTCGCAACCTTTTCTTGCGGCCGGAACCATCGCGAGAGTTTAGCCTCAATGAGTGTAGCATACTGCTACTGTTCTATTGGCCAAGTTGGGTCATTTAAGGTGCTAAGGTCAGTTGGTGCTTAATGACTCCTCAGAAGACCCATATTCTCCTTGTTCCAACACAAGGGATATCGGTACAGACCAAGGTGCCACACCAACGTAGCTACTGTTTCACCCGTGTCGGTCTACGCTGGACAGGTCCCTCACAGTTTATTGCTACCTAAAAAAGGGTACCCCAAGATCCGGGTTAGGATCTATGAAACTCCGATACAAGCCCACAAAATTAAAGCAATCAAGGCATACAATTGAAAACACAAATAATCTTAATCCTAAGGTACACCTCACTTTTAAAATATTCCCCAGCAGAGTCGCCAGTTCTGTGATCGATGGAAATAGAACTGACTGTTTGAAATGCTGGTTCGCGAAATGTCGCGGTAAGCAAGAGTCGCCACCGTCTTTTATTTTCTCCAACAAGGAAAGGACAAAAGCACAGCAAAATTCCTTTTTGAGATGTTTCTCGGTTCGGGAGGTAGATTATAGAAAGGGAAGGTGTTAGCACCCTTTCTATCCGTGGTTATCCACGGGCTCTTAGATACTTGCTCACTGTGTTTTCAAAATGTTTTGCTTTTCTTTGTGTTTGTGGGTTTTGAAAAGAGTTCCGTTTGAAAACTTCATTTTAACTCTTGTGTCAGTCCTCAAGAGTGTATGAAGTGTTTTTGAAAACTTTTGTCAGAAAAGTGTAGGTGCGAAAAGTTGTTTTGTTTTGAAAAGAGCAAGTACCTACTAGCATCTACCTACTCAAAAGAAATTAAGCTGTGTAAATGTCCTTTAGAAAGTACTATCCCACTATTGAGAAGTAGGTAGCACCGTTGTTGGAGTTATTCGGGTCAATTCGATTATAGGGACATGTGGTCACCAAAGCAATAGTAGGGCGCCTTAGCGGTAACCCTAGTGTCTTAGATCCTTTTTATCCGAGACAACCGTTTCGAGGCAACTGGATCTTTAGACAAGAGGGCGACCTCTAAAACACCCTATACTCAATGACCACCTCGAGGCAACCAAATGAAGCGTACCGTAGGAGTGGCATGTGCACGTGTGTCAGGTTTCAGTTTATTTTTTATCTTTGCACAAGTTATGGTGAGCTACGTTTTGATTTTATCTTCAGGCAAGTCTTGTCATGCATAGCAGTTAATAATTGCAGAAAGTAAATTGCGGAAAGTAAAACTACGCTATTACAAGGCGTCGGGTATATACATCGCCAAAAGCAAACCCTTGAAAAGTAAATGCAGGAAAATTAAAGAAAAGCGATAAAAAGTCCTAATTAACGCTATTACATCCTCGGAGCAAATACATAAATATGATCAAAAATTATAATATGCGCGAATAAAAATTAAATCGGGGAAGTCCTTAGGGTTTTGACCATTTTTTTGAGAAAAGAATGAATTTTTGGTCCTTTTTGCATTTAATTAAATTAAAGCTAAAACTAATTAATTAATTAATTAAAAAAAGTATTTTTAGTTTTTTATATTTTTAATGAAAACAAAATAAAAAGGATTAAAATTGTCAAAAGAAAACCCTAATTCTATGTTGATTTTAAATAATTGAGAAAAAGTTAAAATTAACCTAATTAACAAAACTAAATTAATTAATTACATTTTATTTACAAAATAATAATTTAATAGTGAAAATAATATTAATAAAAATATTTTAGTTTTTTGATTTTATTATAAAAATAATTTATTTGTGAGTTAATTAAATAATAATGATAATTATAGTTAATAAAAATAAAATGATTAAAGGAAAAAAATATAAAAGAATAAAAAAAAGGAAGAATAAAAAGAATAAACCAGGGGGGTACTAGGTCCAATAAGGAGGTATTTTCAGGAATTTTGGAAGCCCAATTGTTTCAGCCATGTTTGACCTTCCTGATCCACCACATGCCTGTTGACTAGGGAGTACCATGGTCTTTCATCTTTTGGCCACTGGATCTGGGTGTGAAGACACATGACGCTTGGATGTGTGAGGCACATGGTGGACATCTCCTTGGAATCTGCACATGAACACGTTAAGAAAAATAGAAACAAGTATTTGGGGGACCTGGGATTCAAACCCAGGTCCCAATGCCTATTGAACGCTTATCCAACCACTCCAACTGCACGCTTTAGTCGTTAGTAAAACAACAAACAATTAATATATTAAATGATTAATCCATATGCTGTAAAACGAAAACGCGCGCGCCTATTTGAATTATCCAACCACGAAGCAACACGTCTTCATCTTCCTCCCTGTGCCTGTAAAAAACATATTAGATAGCGGGGGTTTTTAACCCCCCACAAACTTCAATAAGGAAAAATAGCGATTAGCCCTGTGCTTAATATAAATATTTCGCGAGGGTCTCATTGTGTTCGTCTTGGCTCAACGGTTCCAACCATATGCATCATTAGTCCTAAATTTTCTGGGTTTAGAAAGCCCCAAATTCCAAGCTCAAGAACCCTAGAATTCGTTCATGGCAATTCTTCATTCTGTGCATTATAATTCAATTCACTTCTACCATTAGCTTCATATAGATTCAAACAATGCAAAACAAACAATAAATCATGTCAAATGCTCATGAATTGGATAATACGATTCTGGAAAAAGCATGCAAACCGTGGGTCTGTTCTTGATGGTTTCTTGAGCTTTAGCACTTGGTTTTGATTGCAATACGTCTCTGGGAAACCCTACAATAGATTATAATCAATAAAAGCCTTTGAATCGTGCTAGAATATGGAAATCAGTTTTCAAGTTTTCTTGAATTTTTCCAATATGTTTATGGCTTTTTCTGCAGTGCTTTCACGTCTGCATGAATAGGGTTCACTTGTGTATTTATAGAGGAAGAGAATTAGGTCAAAATCTTGCAAAGAAATCCATGGAATGATGGTTTGAATATTTGATTGAAAATCAAATCTTTTTGAATCTTTTTGATTGGAAAAACTTGCTAAATTTGGAGATTTTGATATCCTTGATTGGTACACGAAATTGCCAGCATATCTTGAGCTTGTTTGCTTCACAAAAAGATTGAAAAATCGAATCTTTGTATTTCCTACAATTTAAATTAATTAAATGAATTAAAATTGATTACAAATCCAATTAATTAATAAAAAATAAGAAAATAAATTCAATGAAGCTTGATGGGTCGTGCATAAGCCATGGATAAAGTTTCAAGAAGAAATTTGAGGCCCATTAGCAAAAACAAGGTGTTTTAAGCAAAGTTGACTTTTGCAAATTCACAAAAATTTCCCAACTTCTCCAATGCATATCTTGCTCAATTTTGATCATATGAACATGTTCTTGGACATTTTGGAAAGGTCTTAAAGTCCTCTAACCAATGTCTTTGGTCCCATGTCATTTGGATTTACCAATCTCAAGTTATGGCCTTTGACTTAAAATGCACTTTTGTTGACTTTTGAAATTGACCTATAATGTGGAAATTGATAACTTTTTGTGAGTGCATTTCTTGGACTTGGAATTTGAATATGAGTTGTAGGAAATGTTATCCCCTTCAAAATGATCATTGGATAGAATTTTTCTGATGAACCATGAAAACGTTATGCCTTGGTCAAGATACAGTTGACTGTTCTTCTGTCCAAAAATAGTAACTTTTTGCATCTTGATGGTTTTTGAGTTATCCTTGTGGAATCATGATCAAGATTTGATTAAATGATGATTGTGTGCTTAAAACAAGATGTTGACCAAAAATTCTGACTTTTGACTGCAAAATGACCATTTTACCGTTGTAGTTGACTATGGATCAAATGGAGCTTTTGACTGTGCAAATTGGCATTATGAACCTTGAAACTTGGCATGTAGGTGCTTGACAATGTATAGAGGCCTAGGAGACTTGATTGAACCATTGAAAACCTCAAATTCCATGAAAGAATCAAAACCCTAATTTCAACTGTCTTAGGAGGTGGTTTGACTGTCTACTCCCTTGAGCAACCTTGAACCATTTGAAGATCATTCTTGACACATCTTGAGAGATATGGGAGGGCAAATTTTAGGGTACAACAGATGGGCTTATAGATGCCATCCAAATCTTTTTTGTTGAAAATCAGTAGAATGAACATCAGAATGGTATCCGTATTTGGAACGTATCTGAGTTGTATCTGGAGACTGGGTTCGTATGAGCAAAGGAATGGCGTCTGTGTTTAAAGCGTATTCGAGCTGTAACTGTATTTGATTCTTGAATGAATATCAGAATGATTGCCGTGTTTGGAGTGTATCTGTGTTGTATCTGAAATCGGAAATCTGAATGAGCGACAGAAAGACAACCGTGTCTAGAATATCTCTGGGCTGGGGAATAGGTTTGAATGAGTGACAGGATGGCTACCGTGTCTGGAGCATATCTGGACTGTATCTGAAGTTAAGATCTGTATGAGTAACATAATGATATACGTGTTTGGAATGTATCTGTACTGTAACTGGGATCTGGTCAAGTGACAGAATAACTTCCGTGTCTGGAGTGTATCTGAATTTGAAGTTTGATAGTTGAATCTGAATGAGAAATAGAATGGCTTCCGTGTCTTCAGCGTATCTAGTCTGTATCTGATTGCTGAAGTCCGAATGAGTAATAAAATGACCGCCGTGTCTGGGGTGTATCTATACTGTATCTAAAATTGATAGTTGAACCTGAATGAGAAATAAAATGGCTTCCGTGTCTGGAGCGTATCTAGTCTGTATCTGATTGATGAAGTCTGAATGAGTAATAAAATGACTGCCGTGTCTGGGGTGTATCCATACTGTATCTGAAATTTATTGTTGAACCTGAATGAGAAATAGAATGGCTTCCGTGTCTGGAGCGTATCTAGTCTGTATCTGATTGCTGAAGTCTGAATGAGTAATAGAATGATCGCCGTGTCTGGGGTGTATCCATACTGTATCTGAGGTCTTTGAATATTTGTTAAAGATAGCTTTTAATTTTATCCTGAAAAGGGTAAAATGTTATCTAAAACACAAAGTTATGTTGCATGATATGTATGATGCAATAAAATGCACTCTATTAATATTTATGATATATGAATGTAATGTATGCGCATGTAAGCTAATTAGCTGCCTTGCTGAGGAAAATAAATCCTTGATAACTGGAGATAATGAACTCTTTGACTGCTGCTGGGAAAATAAACCCTTGACTGCTGTTGGGGATTCAAAAACCTTTGATTGTTGAGACTGAGAATGTCCTTTGGACTACTGCTGAGGATTGAAAATTCTTGGTAACTTGTGGGGAATTGAGAATCCTTTATGACTTTCCTGGGGAAATAAGGACAAATTCGACGATCCCTTCTATGGGGAGAGTGTTTACTCTGCTTGGGAAATTAGGAGCTTGGCTTGTATGCCAATCTACCGGGAATTCCTAGTTGGGGATAAGACAAAGAGTTAACTGTTATCTGATGGATTCTCAGACTTTTAAGATAACCTGCTGGGGAAGTTGGGGAAAATTGAATGGTTCCCACTGGGGTTTGATAGTCGGAAATCTGACTCTGCTAGGGAAGTAGGTCTAGAGTATTCTAGCTCTGTCGGGGATATATATTTCAGGGTTTTCGGGCTCCACTGGGGAAGGAAGTTTAGAATACTCTGGCTCCACTGGGGATCTTGAATTTTAACTCCGCTGGGCATATACTCCAAGGTTTTAGCTTTGTTGAGGATCTGGATGACATACTGTAGGGGATTTCTTCTGGAATAGCCTAAAGACGTTTTCCTATACTTTCGACCTATCAGTAATTATCTTTTCTCATTTTGTTTTATTTGTAAGCAATGATTATATTCAAATGCATATGCCTATTTAACAAAACTTTGGACGTTTTTCAAAATAAAACATAAGTGAAAAAAGAAAAGAAAGGCCAGCAAATTTCTGTACTTTGAAATATCTTTGTATTAACTTTTGTAAGTATCTTTGTACAAAGGAGACAGACATCCTAGTAAGAGGATGTTGTCGTAAAAATTGAGAAAATTTTTATACAAAAGAAAGATGGCTATGTGTAACAATTCCATGGGGTTCCCATTCTGCTATAGCCTTCACAACTCTGAATATCTTGTCCATTCGATGCTTCGTCCGCAGATGATTGGATTGATCAGAAGCTTGGAGCTTGTTGGTGAAGAGGTTTTCCTTAAAGTGTTCCAACGAGACATAGTCATACGCTTTAATTCCCTAACTTTTTCTTGGACCGCCCTTTCGAGTTTTCGATCCACCGGGAAACCCTTTTTTGCCCAAGTCGCCCTTTCGGGTTTTCAACTTGTCGGGTGTACAGATTTTTTAATTTATCCCTAATTTTTGCCTGAACCTCCCTTTCGGGTTTTCAATTCACCAGGATGCCCATTTTTGCCCAAGTCGCCCTTTTGGGTTTTCATCTTATCGGGTCATTTTATGCGTAGTATCTTTTGACTATGTCTGCGTTCGCAGGGTGCGGCAAGTCGTCGCTGTCCATGGTGGCCAGAATCATTGCTCCACCAGAAAAGATGTTCTTCATCACAAATGGTCCTTCGTAAGTAGGAGTCCACTTGCCCCTGGGATCACTTTGCGGAAAGATGATCCGCTTAACTACAAGATCTCCGACTTGATATACCTGACGTCTGACTTTCTTGTTGAAAGCCTTGATCATCCATTTTTGATACGTCTGACCATGACAAACAACAGTAAGTCGCTTCTCGTCGATCAAGTTAAGTTGATCAAGCCGGGTCTGAATCCAATCGTCTTCACTCAAACCAGTATCCTTCATGATCCTCAAGGAAGGAATCTTAACTTCCATAGGTAAGACAGCCTCCATGCCATATACCAAAGAAAAGGGGGTTGCTCCTGTTGAAGTACGCGCCGTGGTACGATATCCGTGAAGATAAAATGATAACATCTCATGTCAGTCCTTGTAGGTGACCGTCATCTTTTGAATGATCTTCTTGATATTTTTGTTCGCGGCCTCAACAACATTGTTCATCTTTGGCCGATAGGGAGATGAATTGTGATGATAAATCATGAACTGCTTTCACAGAGCGGTGATCATAGTGTTATTCAGGTTTGTACCGTTGTCCGTGATAATCCTGTTAGGGATACCATACTGGAATATGAGATTCTTCTTGATGAAGCGGGCAACCACAGTCTTTGTAACGGAGGCGAAGGAAGCTGCTTCAACCCACTTGGTGAAGTAATCAATAGCTACCAGGATGAAGCGATGTCCATTGGATGCCGTAGGCTTGATCTCTCCAATTATGTCGATGCCCCACATTGAGAATGTCCAAGGAGCTGTTAGAACATTGAGAGGAACAGGAGGAATATGTACCTTGTCAACATAGACTTGGCACTTGTGACAAGTACGGGAATGTTGATGAAAATCAGCTTCCATGGTAGACCAGTAGTAGCCTGCCCTTAGAATCTTCTTAGCAATCGTATGTCCGCTTAAGTGGGTGCCAAATGTGCCACTGTGTATTTTGATCATGATCAACTCTGCTTCAACCTTGTCCACACAACGAAGTAGAACACAATCATGGCTGCGCTTATAAAGGATACCATTTCTCAGGAAGAACTTGGCAGCAAATCTCCTTAAGAACTTTTTGTCATTGATGGAAGCTCCTTCAGGGTATTCTCGAGTCTGGAGGTACCTTTTGATTTCATGAAACCAGGGTTGTTCCACTACTTCTTCGGTATTAATCTCATGATAGTGCGCAGGTTCGTCCATTCGTTCGATGGTGATTTGGGGAGCCTCATTATCCCAGTTCAGTTTAAACATGGAAGACATTGTAGCCAGCACTTTCGCTAGCTGATTTTCTTCTCGCGGAAGTGTTCAAAGGTAATCTACTCGAAATGAGGCAACAATGTCAGGACATGTTCTTTGTATGGGATAAGATTAGGATGTCTAGTGTCCCACTCTCCTTTGATTTGACTGATAACCAAAGACGAGTCCCCAAATACGACCAAAGATTTGATTCCCAAATCTATAGCAGCCTTGAGACCAAAGATGCAAGCTTCATATTCAGCCATGTTGTTGGTGCAGTTGAAGCAAAGTCGGGCCGTGAAGGGTGTATGGCAACCTTCCGGAGAAATGAGTACCGCATTGATACCGTTGCCAAGAGCATTTGAAGCATCATCAAAGTACAGAGTCCATTGGGATCCTTGTTCAGGTCCGTCATACGGTCCGTTACCTTCAATGTTGTCCAATGTCATGATGTCCTCGTCAGGGAAGTCAAATCTCATAGATTAGTAATCTTCGACGGCTTGATGAGCTAGATGGTCAGCTAGTACACTCCCCTTTATAGCTTTTTGGGTAGTATACTGGATATCATACTCAGTCAGGATCATTTGCCATCTAGCGATTCTCCCAGATAAAGCAGGCTTCTCGAAGATATACCTAATCGGATCCATTTTAGAAATCAGCAAAGTGGTATGTGTCAACATGTACTGCCTTAGCCGGCGAGCAGCCCATACCAAAGAGCAACAAGTTTTCTCGAGCAGTGAGTAGCGAGTCTCACAATTGGTAAACTTTTAGCTAAGGTAATAAATGGCATGCTCTTTTCGGCCAGACTCGTCATGTTGGCCCAGTACGCACCCCATTGAGTTATCCAAAATAGTCCAATACATGATTAACGATCTTCCTTTGACGGGCGGCATCAAGATAGGAGGTTCCAGCAAATACTCCTTGATCTTATAAAAAGCGACTTGACAATCATTGTTCCATTCAACCACCTGATATTTCTTCAACAACTTGAAGATTGGCTCATAGGTAGATTATAGGTGAGAGATAAACCTTGCGATATAGTTTAAGCGTCCCAAGAAACCTCTAACCTCCTTTTCGGTGCGGGGGGCAGGCATTTCTTGTATAGCTTTGACTTTAGCAGGATCAACCTCAATTCCCTTGTTGCTGATGATAAATCCCAAAAGTTTTCCAGACCTGACTCCAAAAGTGCACTTGCTTGGGTTCAGTCTGAGCTTATACTCCTTTGATCTGACAAACAGCTTTTGCAGATGATCAAGGTGTTCTTCTTTTATCTGTGAACGGGCTATCATGTCATCTACGTAGACTTCAATCTCATGATGTATCATATCATGAAACAAAGCTACCATGGCGCTTTGATAGGTTGCCCCGACATTCTTCAGCCCGAATGGCATCACTTTGTAGAAGAAGGTACCCCACTGCGTAACGAAAGTAGTCTTCTCCATGTCTTCGGGGGCCATTTTGATCTGGTTATATCCCGAGAATCCATCCATGAAGGAAAATACCTTGTGCTGAGCTATGTTGTCAACCAAGATGTCAATGTGTGGTAGGGGAAAATCATCTTTAGGGCTAGCCCTGTTTAGGTCCCTATAGTCCACACACATTCTGACTTTGCCGTCCTTCTTAGGCACAGGCATAATGTTAGCAACCCATTGTGGATAGGAAGTAACATCCAGAAATCCAACATTGAATTGCTTTATTACCTCAGCTTTGATCTTTTCAGACATGTCGGGCCTCATTCGACATACTTTTTGTTTGTTCGGTGGACAGTCTTCTCTTGTAGGGAGACGGTGAACCACAATATCTGTATCCAATCCCGGCATGTCTTCGTAGGACCAGGAAAAGATCTCAACATATTCATTCAACAACTGCACTAAGCGCTCTTTGACACATGGTTCCAGGTTGGCACCCACTTTCACTTCTTTCTTGTCTTCCTCTGTTCCCAGATTGATGGTTTCCAGCAACTCTTCATGGGGCAGAATAACCCTCTCTTCTTGTTGCAAAAGTCTGGCTAACTCTCCCGGCACTTCACAGTCTTTGTCAACTTCGTACTCAGCATGATTGACCAAATCTTCAGAGTCACCGAAGGCTAAAGCAGAATAGTCACCCATGGAATCCGGAGTGGATGGGTACCTGTATTTTGTGAGTGTGGGTGTATGTAAGGGATAGCCATCCTTAAACAAAACAAAATGTAAAAGGAAAGAAAATGAACACAACAGTTTATAGATGAAAACGTCCAATGATTCATTAAACATGGCATGTGATAATGAAGAAATCAAGCCCTTACAAATGGACCTATATGCCCTGGGTAAGGCATAAGGTGAAAATAGTGTACGAATTGTTTAATTATTACAGACCAAAATAGGAAATTGTTCAAAGATAAATTACTGGTTGATGAAAGTGATGGCAACAAAGTCCTTTGCTTCCCAGTTGCTTAATCCTCCTTTGACGGTCGGAAAGATCCAATCTTCAAAGTTGTCTTCTTCATCATCATCTTCTACGACATTAATTCCATGGTGAGTGATTTTTACGGGTGGTCCTCCAACCCTGGAGCGACGCACAGCTTTCTGGCCAGCAGCAGTAAAACCTAATCCGAACTTGTCCGTCTTGTGAGAAAACTCTGGCAATTTCCCCCACACTATACTCCTTCCTTATTTAATTACAGCCTCCTCATCTTTGAGGCATGCCTTCCTAGACACAGGCTTGGAAATGATAGGCTTATACGTCATTGTCTTTGCAACTACGACCTCGAGAGGAACCTCTTCAAAATGTTGGAATGGCGTTTCTATGAATTCGCCATCCAACTCCACATAGCGGAAGGAGTTGAGGTGACTTATCATGTACTCTTCCTCACCGTGCACCGTTATAATCTTACCCTGAACTGGATACTTTAGCATTTGGTGTAAAGAGGAAGTGACCGCCCCAGCATTGTGGATCCACGGCCTTCCCAACAAGCATGAATATGAAGGACGGATGTCCATCACATAGAAGGTGGAGTTGAAAATTTCTGTGCCCACTTTAATTGGAATGTCCACTTCTCCATGAACCATCCTCTTAGAACTGTCGAAGGCTCTAACAACGATGTTACTGGGTTTCAGGGTCAATCCTTCGCAGTCCAATCGATCCAACTCCTTTTTCGGTAGCACATTCAAAGATGAACCGGTATCCACCAGGACATGGGCAAGCGTGGTTCCCCTACATTCTACTAATACATGCAGCGCGTCGTTGTGCTTCCTTCCCTTAGGGGTCAAATCAGCATCATAAAAACCAAGACCATTATCAGCAGTAAGGCTAGCCACGCACTCTTGAAACTGGTCCGCCGAAGTTTCTTGAGGCACGTGTTTCGTCTTTAGAAATTTGATTAAGGCCTTAGCATGAGCCTCAGAGCAGAGTAGGAGAGCCAACATGGAGATTTTGGAAGGGGTCTGCCCTAGCTGTTCCACAACATCATAGTCACTCTTTTTGATTATTTTTAAGATTTTTTCCATCTCTTTCTGGGTGGTCTCGGGGATTACCACAGTCTGAGCCATCATCCTGACAGGCGCTTCTAGTATCCCCTTACCTTTATTAGAAGTGACATCAGTGGGTCCCGCTTCGGGTACATAAACTTTTTCAATTATCGGGCTTTCCACATATGGCTTGATAGGTGCAGAAACTCTCGGGGGTCCGAAGACTGCTCGTGGAGGAGCAATCTCTGGAGAGAATATCCTTCCGCTGCGAGTTATCTTGCTTGTTCCCTCAATATTCCCTATATCGGGGGTTTCATCATCAGAATTCTCTTGGACGGATTCAATCTGTTTGACACCATGGTGGAAGATTTCTCCTCCGTAGTTTCATGGTATCGTCTTGTTAGATTTATACGGAACAAGCCCCAACATGGTGATTTTTAACGGCACAAACTTAGGATCAGGCATAATCTTGACAGGCCTTTTGCAGGCCTTGGGATAATTGTCGAAGATGGTTATTATAGCAATGTCATTTGATGGAGTATCAAAGGTATCAGGAGTAACAGGAGTGGTGGTATCAACAGGGGTCTTTTTAAAAAGTATCTCTTGGGTATCCATCAAGCGTTGGATGCCTGATTTCAACAATGGGCAGTCAGCTTGTAAGTTTGAACAGAAATAACAGTCTTTTCCACAGCCTGGGAATATCCCGACTCTCATCAAATTCACTTTAATCACTGGTAACGGAGTCAAAAGGTCAACAACATTGGTAACATGAAGGTCTTCCATAACGGCATGAACATTATGACAGTGCTTCGGCATTAGGGCAGAAATCATATTCGGCTTTTCGGGAGCGTTAAATTCTACCTCCTTGGCGTCGATCAGGTCTTAAATTTTGTTCTTAAGAGCCCAACAGTTGTTGGTATCATGTCCTACACTGTCAGAGTGGTATGCACACTTTGCATTGGAGTGGTAATAAGGAGAGGAAGTATTGGGGTTCTTTGGCGCTTCCTTCAAATTGGTAAGATTCAGCTTTAGCAGACGAGGGAGGACTTGAGCTGGTGTCATGTTGATTCGGGTGAATTGCCGTTGTGTCCTTTCTACCCTTTGTTGATTAGACCTTGGCTGATTTCCTCGAGGTTGATCGGTTGAAGAGTTTTGGATCATCACAACCCCCACCGTTGGTCGGCGCTCGACTCTTCCTTGGCTTCTCGGATTGTGAACAACAAAAACTTCCTTTTTAGCTGGGAAGGTCTTCTTAATAGCAGTGGACGTGGAAGCATCTTTCTGAATTTTACCACTTTTAATACCAGCCTCGACCCTTTCACCGGTCAGAATTAATTCGGTGAATCCTGCAGAGGAACTGCCGATTAAATGGTTGAAGAAAGGGCTAGACAGGGTCCCTAAAAACATGTCAACCAACTTTCTGTCCGACAATGGTGGATGCACCCTTCCAGCCAAATCACATCACTTCTGGGCATACTCTTTAAATCCCTCATTAGAAGCCATACCCATACTCTATAGTTGAGTACGAGTAGGCGCTAAATCAGCATTGTATTGATATTGTCGTTAGAAAGCCGCAGCTAAGTCTTCCCAGTTATGAACCTCCGATCTTTCGAGTTGATAGAACCAATCCAATTGTGTGCCTGACAAACTGTCTTGGAAAAAATGGACCCAAAGATCCTTATCAGATGAATAGGGTTGGATCTTTCGGACGTAGGATCTCAGATGCATCTTTCGACAGGACAGACCATCATACTTAGCAAATTTAGGAACTTTGAACTTGGGAGGAATGACGATCCCAACGAGCAACCCTAGTTCTACAAAATCTAAACCAGGTACCCTTTGCAACTCCATGGCTGCCAACCAATCCTCAAGATTTTTATACTTATCATCCGCCGGGGGATATTGCTGTTTGGAGTAATCTTCATCCTCTTCCTCTTCTTCCTCTTCCACTTCAGATTCAGAAGGCATCGCAGTTCCTTTACCTTTACCAACCCTTTCGTCAGACATTGAGGGAAATTCCAGAACTCTCCTAGCCTGATGCTCAAATCTCCTTCCCATAGTGGCTACCCCAACTCTTTTATTTTTCTTCCTCCCTGGTTCCTTCTCTTTCTCTAACAGTGCTTTTAAGTACTCTTGACCCTTTGCTAAGGTCATGAGGAGTTGCTGGAATTGCGAATTATGTGCTTGCAGATCCTTAACCGTCTGCTCCAAATCCATCTTGCTGAAATAAACAGCAGAAAGATAAGGAAACCTGGTGTGAAGACCTGTTTATGCATATGATGAATGATATGTTTTTCATGTAATGCATTCAAGGATTCAGAAATTCAAATTTGTTGCAAACAAAAAGAACACGCGTCATATTAAGAAGAAATTTGTTAGTACATAAATGCCCCATGGTAAAAATATTACAAAATTCTTAATGTAAAAAGACATTGCGCATCCTCTTTGGTGCGATGTATGTGTTAAGAGTTTCCTCCTTATGGAGTCGGCGGGTAAGCTCCAAAACCTTCTTCTCACTGGCGTAGAAGCTGGCTTCAAAAGTATTTCATTCCTCCTTGAGTTGGATCCAAATCTTTTGTAATTCTTCCAATGATGTAGGCATGTCAGGATGTAGGAGGGTGTATGGAACCTCTCCTTCCATAACAGGCTCTTTGATCACGGGGAGAATGTGAGGGTATGGCATGATAAGATTCTGGGCGCGGGTTTGTACCCACTTGAGGTAAGGCTCAAGGGGGATGGAATTCTTGTGCCTTAGTGTCTTACTATCCACTTTGTTGGGCATCCTCCAAGCTCTGATAAACTTTTGTCGAAGTCATTGCGTATCGTTGTCGAAGCCAAAAACCAAGTCGGGGATCAGTATATCATGAGGGCCATCCCTTCTAGCATATCCAAACTGCCTTAGAGCTAAACAGGGGTTGTAGGTAATGCCTCCCCTAATTCCAAGTAGTGGGACATTAGGGAATTCCCCACAACGATCAATGATGATGACATTTTCTCTGGACCGAGAACACCAATGAACATCAAAATGTGTGAGGGTCATCAATCGTTGTGACCACCTTAAACCCTGCTCATTCTTCAAAACTGACTGGGGAAGGTGAGATATAAACCACCTTGCTAGAAGAGGAGTACAACACATGAGAACACCTCTTTTCCTCATTGTTCGTGTGTAAAATGAGTTTAGGATGTCCCCAAGCAATGTAGGCACAGGATTCCGAGATATGAAAATCTTGACAGCATTCACATCTATAAGTTGATCAGGGTTTGGGAACAAGACCAACCCATAGATGAGGAGTGCCACAATCTCTTCAAAAGCTTGTAGATCTAGAGAATTCCAGCAGTCTTGTGCCTTCTCAAACAGAAACTTTTCCAATAAACCCTTGACACCACTTATGGTTTCCCAATGACCTTTGATATCAGATGGTTGCAAGTGTAAGGCTTGAGCAACATCTTCAGGCTTTGGTTCTCATTCCGTACCGTTGTAAGGTAGTTGATGGAGAATAGGAATCCTCAGGAGTTGAGAAAATTCCTCCAAAGTAGGCACCAGTTGGTAATCAGGGAATGTGAAACAGAGGTGTAGGGGGTCAAAGAACTGGAAGAGAACTTTCACCATGTCTTCTTCAATGTTGGAGTTGACCAAGTAGAGAAGTCTACCATGTCTTTCACTGAAGAGAGAATTCTCTGGAATTTTGGAAGTAAGCTCCTTGATTTGAGGAGGGATTCTCACAAGGTTGACTTGAATTGTTTTCCTGCGAAGAGATTCCATGACCTACAAAACAAGAACAAAGATGAAGATCCAAACCCTTGAAATGGTTAGTGGATGCAAATTATGCTTTAAGATGTTCATGATGTATGCACAAGCACATGTACAGACAAGTCACACAAAACCCTAGTTTCAGGCTTGCATGAGGTTTCATAGGTAAGTACCCTCTTGAAGTTAGTTGGCTCAACATGTCCTATAAATAGTAACCGGGTTCTAAAGAACTCAATATCACTGGATTATTTTCTATGTTCATTATTTTGGTTTAGCCACTTAACTGGCGACCAAAATATTCCAAGAAAACAATCCTCAATAAGTGTAGTATCGAGTATCTACCAACTTCGGACTGCACCAAAGCCGGTCATCTCACTACCCCTAAAAAAGGCCAAGATGGTCAAGTAAGGTTCTAAGAGTTCATTAGTGCTTCATGACATCACTCAGCGGCCCCGTATTCTCTTTGATTAACTCAAAGGCTACCGGTACTCACAAATATGTCGCACTAATATAGCTATTGCTTCAACCATGTCGGTATACCCCGCATAGTTTCCACAACGTATTGCTATTTACCTATGAATGTTTCCCAAATCCGGGTAGAGGATTTCAAGCTCAAACAAGAGAACCAAATGTAAAGCAATCTAAGAAAACAAGATAATCATGAAAAGGTGATCTAAGCCTTAAGGTTACTCCACTTTTAAATTAATTCCCCAGCAGAGTCGCCAGTTCTGTGATACGGTGGGAGAACTGACTTAAAGTTTTGCGTTTTGTGTTTACAAATGTTTCGGTTTAGCAAGAGTCGCCACCGACTTTTTATTTTATCCTAAGGAAAGGTCAAAAAGCACATGAAAGACCTTTGAGATGTTTTCTTGGGTCCGGGGAGTAGATTATGAAAAGGGAAGGTATTAGCACCCTTTTCATCCATGGTTATCCATGGGCTCTTAGTTACTTGTTTAGATCACTTGCTTTGCTTTTCAAATTGTTTGTGTTATACCCCAAAATTTGCCCTCTCATTTCATCAACATTTTTCTCATCACAAGACTCATGAACTCAAGATCAAGTTAGGGTTTGCTCTACTCAAGACTCCTCATTGCACTGTTGACCCAAATTAGGGTTTGAGTTTGCACAAGGATATTTTAACCTAAAATTCCCAAGGTGACTTTCATGCCTCATGTTGTACTCACAAGTTTATCCATACAAAGTTTCAAGCCTTGATTCCATTCTTTGCCCAGTCAATTGGATAATTGATCTAGAAATCAGCTGTATTAGGGAAAAAAGTCAACCGTGGCCAATTGACAGTCAAACCTCATGATTTTTGACCCACATCAACATTATGAACTCACATGAACCATTTGGTCAAGTTTGGATCACAATTCCACAAGAAATTTGATCAGATCACCAAAAGGGCAAAATGGTCATTTTTAGGGTTTTGACTGCACAAAGGCAATTTTTGACTGTTTGACCTAACCAAGGGGAAATGAAGCTCACAAATAGACTCAAGGAATCAATGGCATTGTCTTGACTCATTCAACAAGTTCAAAAGATCCCAATTGCATAGGATTGACAGATGAATTTTTCAGTCAACTGATCAAAATTTAACTGTATACTGAAAAGTCAAACTTTGACTTTTTGGTCAAAATCAAGTGCCAAGATTCATTTTTCATCAAGACATGTCAAATTATGAAACTTGTTCATCAAGAAACCCAAAATTGCAAATTAGGGTTTAAAATGAAGAAATTTCATAGCTTAGAAATTTTCTAAGTTATGAAATTTCCTTATTTTTTCCTAACTTTGTCCCATTTTTTCACAAAGATGCAAGTGGATTCAAACAAAACTTGAAACATGAAAGTTGTAGTCCATTGCAAAATCTACAACTTTGATTCACAAAGCTTCCTCAAAAGAAGCTTGTATCTCAAGTTATGATTTTTGGAATAAGGGTGCAAAACATTTTTAACTTAGAGAAATTTTGACCTATTCTAGGCAGGATTTTTGTCCAACTTCTTGTCCATTTTTCACATACTTACACTTGGAGTTTCAATTTTCATTACAAATATGGATTGTAGTATACATTCCAAGATTTCCAAATTGTCCAAGAACTTCTCAAACACCCTTGTGGTTAGAGAGAATCGGATTTGCAAAGTTGGGCAAAATTCACTTTTGTTCATGGTCAAGGCAAGTTCATAACATTTGCATTTTTCAAGTCAGCAGGGTTTGTGATAGTTTACAGGCCTCTAAACCTCTTCACACTCCATAATTAAATGCATAACCTTTGAGTTGAAGGTTTACTTTGTTCATTTGGACAATACACACAAAACTAACCCTTAATTAGAAAAAGCAAACATGCCATTTTGATAAAGTTACACTTTATGTCCAATTCCAAATCTTGGAGGCATGGGGCCAGATCTTGGAGCCAAATCAAATCCACAAATCCCACTAATCAAGAGCAAGATATGCAGCATACATAGAGGGTGGTACAGGCCTGCATTGGAACTTACACTATCCTTGCTTACATTTGAAGAAAGCTGGCAAAAACTCTCAATCTGGGATTCCTGTCAACACAGCCAAACACAAACCTTGTAAACATTTTCCATAGATCCCAACAAGCCTAAAGCACGATTCAATCACCTCTCAAACCTCCTCATACACAAAAACACCCTCTTGTTGCAGAAACAGGGCATCTGTTGCAGTTTGACTTCCACAATCCATTCCACTCGTGCACTTTGGCCAAAACCATTTCAAACATGTTCCATATCATCCACTGAAGCTATCCCAAGCATTGAACTCAAGCTGTAACACCCATAGCCACGTTTGCCATTTTTGTTTTCAAGCTGTGCAGGTGGACTTCCATAGCACGATACAGGCAGTTTCAAAGCAAGCTAGGCATTTGGGAATCATCCTTGGACTTCAGGCAAGCTGTACAAAAGCTCAAAATCCATTGGAAGTTGCTACATTGCTCTGTTCAAGTCAAGCTGAAACAGGTAAAACCATGAACTTCTATCTCTCTATCCAGGCATGATTAAGCTTAGGTTTGTGAAGGAAACATGTTCTACTCATAGCCCTGAAGCCATCCATGTATTTACTTTTCATTTATATTAAGCATGCTGTGAGAATTTTGGCCATGAACATTGAAGAAAAATTAGGTCAGAAATTGGGGGAGAAGAAATTCTCCCTGGTTTCTTAGAGTTAGGTTAAGTTTCTTACATATTTGGAATCGTGATTTGATGCTCTACATTATTTGTGTTATGAGTTTTGGCTAAAAATCAAAGAATCAGGAGTTTGTGTTGGACGAGGAAGGGCACGCGTTTTTCATTCAAACAGAGCTGGAGGTTGAAGAAGGGTTGGCTTGGGCTGGGCCTGAGTCTGTTTTGCTCTTTGCACACCTTTTTTCCATTTGCACCCCCCTGGCCCATTGTGTGAAATATTTGTCATTTTTGACTTTTTATTTTTTATTCTGACTTGATATTTTTTGTTCAAACATAACAAACATTAAAAATATTTTTTCACATTTTTTTATATTTATTTGGCATTTGTTTCATATTATTAGTATATATATATGTAAATAATACAAAACCTTTTTTATTTAAAACCCTAAAAATAATACAAAAATATTTATTTTTTCAGTTATTATTTTTTGTTTATATTTTGAAAACATTTTCTAAAATATACATTTTTTTGTAAATAATTAATATTTTATTTTTGTACATATTTAGTATATTTAATATATAATATATAAATACTTATACATATTTTATTAAATATTTAGGACAAAAATATGAAAATAATATATTTTTATTTTTATTAATATATGACATCAAAAATACTTTTTTACAATATACTTTTTTTATTTTTTGTATAAATTAACAAATATTGTACATAATTAATAAATAAATACCATTTATTTAGAAAACTAGGGTTTTGCCCTAAACCATAAAAATAATCAATAAAATGACTTTTCTTATACTTCAAATATGAAAACCCTCTTACATACATAAAAAAATCCTCTTTTTGCATAAATACATTACATTTTGATGTTTATTTTTATTGTATTTATTTATTGTACAATTAAATATTTGTATATTCGATATGGATGTAATAGCTTAGATTTAATTTCTTGTCAAATATCCCCCCATTCAAACATTTGTACCCCCATCCCCATAATCATGTTGTAATAGTTTAGGACTTTAAATTTCCGCTTTTAAAAGCTTTCAAATTGTGCCATGATAGACTTAGGGTTTGTATGCAAAAACAATCAACAAATAGCTTGACCTAAATTCAAGAGAAACATGCATGAAAAACAAAACACAATGCACACTTGCACCCTTAGGGTTACTCCACTTGTTGCCTTCAAAAATGGGCCATGTTACATGTTGAGTTTCTTTGGCAAAACAAAAAAACAAATCAAATGATCATAGTCCCTCGATGACGCTTTCTCAAGTTGCCTAAAAAATGATCAAGTCCCTTAAAGAAAAGTGCCAAAGATACTTGACACCATTGCATTCATGGTCTATACGATGACCCGTGCCCGTCCCGTTAACATCCTAACACAAGATTATCCACCAAATACAATGGTGGAACAATACTGTTAAAAGAGTTAAAACATAGGAAAGATCTTTGAGAAATTTAGGGTAGATAGCTCTTGGTTACTTGACCAAACTTGCAAAACAATCCTTGCCTTTTTTCAAAACACACATCACAACACACTTTCAAAACAAACTTTCAAAAAACATTGAAACATCTGTTCAAAAAGACAAACACCTTTGTAAAACATTCAAACAAGAATTGTTACAATGGTTGCATAGACAAGGCATCTTTTTCAAAACATTTTCAAAAAAACCACACACACAAAGCACCATTTCAAACAATTGAAAAGCAAATGCAAGTGATCTAAGCAAGTAACTAAGAGCCCATGGATAACCATGGATAAAAGGGGTGCTAATACCTTCCCTTTCTATAATCTACTCCCCGAACCCAAAAAAACATCTCAAAGGTTTTTCCAGTGCTTTTTAACCTTTCCTTAGGATAAAATAAAAAGTGGGTGGTGACTCTTGCTCAACCGAAACATTTGCGAAAACAAACGCAAAACCTAAGTCAGTTCTCCCACCGTATCATAGAACTGGCGACTCTACTGGGGAATTCTTTAAAAGTGGAGTAACCTTATGGCTTAGATCACCCTTTTGCATGACTAATTGTTTGCTTTGATTGCTTTATCTTTTGTTCTCTTGTTTGGGCTTGAAATCCTACACCTGGATTTGGGAAACATTCATAGATAACAATATGTTGTGGAAACTGTGCGGGCTATACCGACACGGTTGAAGCAATAGCTATATTAGTGTGACATATTTATGAGTACCGGTAACCCTTGAGTTCAATCAAGGAGAGTACGGGGCCGCTGAGTGATGTCACTAAGCACTAATGACCTAGAACCCTACTTGACCATCTTGGCCTTTTATTAGGGGTAGTGAGATGACCGGCTTTGGTGCAGTCCGAAGTTGGTAGATACTCGATACTACACTCATTGAGGTTTGTTTTCTTGGAATATTTTGGTCTCTAGTTAAGTGGCTAAACCAAAACAATGAACATAGAAAACAATCCAATGATATTGAGCTCCTTAGAACCCGGTTACTATTTTTAGGACAGGTTTTAAGACAACTACACTCAAGAGGGTACTTACCTATGATACCTCATACAAGCCTGAAACTAGGGTTTTGTATGACTTGCTTGAACATGTGCTTGTGCATACATTATGAACATCATAAAGCATCATATGCATTCACTAACCATTTCAAGGATTTGGATCTTCATCTTTGTTCTTGTTTTGTAGGTCATGGAAATTCTTCGTAGGAAAACCATCCAAGTCAACCTTGTGAGGATCCCTCCTCAACTCAAGGAGCTTACATCCAGAATTCTGGAAAGTTCTCTCTTCAGTGAAAGACATGGTAGACTTCTCAGCCTAGTCAACACCAGCATTGAAGAAGACATGGTGAAAGTGTTGTTCCAGTTCTTTGACCCCCTTCACCACTGTTTCACATTCCCCGACTACCAATTGGTGCCTACTTTGGAGGAATTTTCTCAACTCCTGAGAATTCCTATTCTTAATCAACTACCCTACAACGGTACGGAAAAAGAACCAAAACTTGAAGATGTTGCTCAAGCACTACACTTGCAACCATCTGACATCAAGGGGCATTGGGAAACCAAAAGTGGTGTCAAGGGCTTCTTGGCAAAGTTCTTGTTTGAGAAGGCACAAGAGTGTTGGAACTCCTTGGATCTGCAAGCCTTTGAAGAGATTGTGGCACTCCTTATTTATGGGTTGGTATTATTCCCAAATCCTGACCAACTTATAGATGTCAATGCCGTCAAGATCTTCATATCCAAGAATCCCATACCTACATTGCTTGGGGACATACTCCACTCATTTTACACACGAACAATGAGGAAGAGAGGTGTTCTCATGTGCTGTACTCCTCTCCTTGCAAGGTGGTTTATTTCTCACCTTCCACAATCAGTTTTGAAGAATGAACAAGGCTTAAGGTGGTCACAACGATTGATGACCCTCACACATTCTGATGTACATTGGTGTTCTCGGTCCAGAGAAAATGTGATCATCATCGATCGTTGTGGTGAGTTCCCTAATGTCCCATTACTTGGAATTAGAGGAGGCATTACCTACAACCCTTGTCTAGCTTTGAGACAATTTGGATATGCTCAGAGGGATGGCCCTCATGACATGCTGATTCCTGACCTAGTTTTTGACTTCGACAATGATGTGCAAGGACTTCGCCAAAGATTCATCAGAGCTTGGAGGATGCCTAACAAGGTAGATAGTAAGACACTAGGGCATAAGAATTCCATCCCTCTTGAGCCTTATCTCAAGTGGGTGCGAACCCGCTCTCAGAATCTTATGATGCCGTATCCTCACATTCTCCCTTTGATTAAAGAGCCTGTTAAGGAAGGAGAGGTTCCATACACCATCCTACATCCTGACATGCCAACATCATGGGAGGAAATGCAAAAGAGTTGGATCCAACTCAAGGAAGAAAGGGATACTTTTGAAGCCAGCTTCTACGCCAGTGAGAAGAAGGTTTTAGAGCTCACCCGCCGAATCCACCAGGAAGAGACCCTCAACACCTACATCGCACCGAAGAGGATGCGCAACGTCTTTTTACTTTAAGAAGTTTTTGTAATATTTGGCCCATGGGGCATTTATGTACTGACAAAATTTCTTCTTATTAATATGACGTGTGTTCTTTTTGTTTGCAACAACTTTGAATTTCTAAATCCTTGAATGCATTGCATGAATAAACATATCATTCATCATATGCACAAACAGGTATTCAAGCCAGGTTTCCTTATCTTTCTACTGTTTATTTCAGCAAGATGGATGTGGAACAAACAGTGAAGGACCTACAGGCAGAAAACTCGCAGTTTCAACAGCTCCTTATGACCTTGGCAAAGGGTCAGGAGGATCTTAAAGCACTGTTGGGGAATAAAGAGCAAGAAAAAGGGAAAAAGAAGAAGAAAAGAGTCGGGGTAGCTACATTGGGAAGAAGATTTGAGAATGAAGCTAGGAGAGTTCTTGAATTCCCCTCCACATCTGACGAGGGGACCGACAAAGGAAAAGGAGTTGCATTACCCTCTGAGTTCGAGGCTGAAGAGGAAGAGGTTGAAGAAGATGGAGATTATTCAGAGCAGCAATACCCCCCAGCGGACGACAAATACAAGAACCTAGAGGATAGACTGGCAGCTATGGAGCTGCAAAGGGTTCCCGAGTTAGATTTTGAAGAATTGGGATTGATTGCTGGGATTGTGATCCATCCAAAGTTTAAGGTGCCAACTTTTGCAAAATATGATGGTCTGTCTTGCCCAAAGATGCACCTGAGGTCATATGTCAGAAGAATTCATCCACATTCATCCGATAGAAACCTTTGGGTACACTTCTTTCAGGATAGCTTGTCCGGTACTCAGCTAGATTGGTTTTACCATCTTGAGAGGTCAGAGGTTCATAACTGGGAAGACTTGGCAGCCGCTTTCTATCGCCAGTATCAGTACAACACTGATTTGACGCCAACCCGTACTCAGCTACAGAGTATGGGAATGGCTTCAAATGAAGGATTCAAAGAATACGCCCAGAAATGGCGTGACTTGGCCGGAAGGGTACAACCACCGCTTTCAGATATGGAACTAGTTAATATGTTCTTGGGGACCCTATCTAGCCCTTTCTTCAACCATTTGATCGGGAGCTCTTCAGCAGGATTTACTGATTTGATTTTGACTGGCGAGAGGGTAGAAGCCGGTATCAAAAGTGGGAAGATTGAAAAGGGTGCTTCTGCGTCTACAGCTGCAAGAAAACCTTTCACAACCAAGAAAGAAGCATCTGCAGTGTACACTCAGAGAAATCGGGAAAGAGAAGAACGTCGACCAACGGTAGGGGCCGTATTAATCCAGAAGTCCGCATCTGACCAACCCAGAAACAACCAACCAAGGAATGATCAGACCAGAGCTTATCAACAAAGGCCACAACGGCAGTTTACTCCAATGAATATGACACCTGCTCAAATCCTTCCACATCTCTTGAAGTTGAATCTCACCAATATTAAAGAAGCGCCAAAGAATGTGAATACCGCTTCCCCACATTACAATCCTAAGGCCAAGTGCGCTTACCATTCTGACAGCATTGGGCACGATACTAACAATTGTTGGGCACTCAAGAATAAAATTCAAGATTTGATAGAGGCTAAAGAGGTCGAGTTTGACGCTCCTGAAAAGCCAAATGTTATATCCGCGCCAATGCCCAAACATGGTCACAATGTGCATGCTGTTTTGGAAAATCTCCATGTTACCGATGTTGCCGATCTGTTGACTCCATTGTTAGTGATAAAAGAAAATCTATTGAGAGACGAGATATTTCCTGGTTGTGATGAAGATTGCTACTTTTGTGTGAATATTCAAGATGACTGTCCAATGTTGAAGTCAGGTGTCCAACGCCTGATGGATACTCAAGAAATACTGTTTCAAAAAACTCCTGCTAACACCTCCAATCCAATTGCTCCTGATACTTGTGATACTTCAACCAATGACATTGCTATCATTACCATTTCCGACAATCCTCCCAAGGCTTGCAAAAGGCCTGTCAGGATTACACCCATTTCCAAATGTGTACCTCTCAAGATCACCATGCCGGGACCTCTCCTGTATCAGTCAAGTAAAATGATACCGTGGAATTATGGAGGAGACATCTTCTACCACGACATCAAGCAAATCGAATTAGCCCAGGAAATCTGTGAAGAAGACTCTGACATAGGAAACATCGCGGGTACCAGCAAGATCACCCGCAGTGGCCGGATCTTTTCTCCGGAGATTGCTCGTCCCCGAGCAGTCTTCGGACCCTTAAAAATTTCTGCACCTGTTGGTCCCTCTGTACAAGGCCCAGTGATTGAAGAGTTAAATGTTCCTGAAGAAAGACCATCCGCTGTTAACAACGACAAGGGTAAGGGGATAATGAATGAGCCTGTCAGGACGAAGGCTCATGTTGTAGCTATACCCGAAACCACTCAAAAGGAGATGGATGAGATCCTCAAAATAATCCGCAAAAGTGACTATGATGTGGTAGAACAACTGGGGCAAACCCCCTCCAAGATCTCAATTTTATCCCTCCTGCTTTGTTCAGAGGCCCACGCTAAGGCTCTAATTAAATTCTTGAAAACAACACATGTCCCCCAAGAGACCTCAGCCGACCAATTTCAAAACTGTGTGGCCAGCCTTACTGCTGACAACGGCCTGGGTTTCTCCGATGCTGACCTGACTCCTAAGGGAAGGAACCACAATGATGCCTTGCATGTTTCAGTTGAGTGCCGAGGGACCACTCTCGCCCATGTCCTGGTTGACACCGGTTCTTCCCTAAATGTGATGCCTAAGAAGGCTCTGGACCGGCTGGATTGTGAGGGCTTGGAGCTGAAGCCAAGTAATATTATCGTCAGAGCTTTCGATGGTTCAAAGAGAATGGTTCATGGGGAGGTCGATATTCCCATCAAGGTGGGCACCGAAGTGTTCAAATCTACATTCTATGTGATGGAGATCCGTCCATCATACTCATGCTTACTGGGAAGACCCTGGATTCATCATGCTGGGGCAGTCACCTCCTCCTTACATCAGATGTTGAAGTACCCTGTTAAGGGTAAAATCATAATTGTGCATGGCGAAGAGGAATACATGGTCAGTCATCTGAATTCCTTTCGGTATGTGGAAGTTGAGGGCGAATTTATTGAAACACCTTTTCAGCACTTCGAAGAGGTTTCTCCCGAGGTTGCGGCAGCAAAGACAGTAGCTGAGGTACCCAAGCAGGTGGCTAGGATGGCATCTCTGAAAGATGCGGAGGCTGTGATTAAGGAGGGGAAGAGCACAAAGTGGGGACAGTTGCCTGACTTTACTCACAAAACAGATAAGTTTGGTTTAGGGTTTACTTCGGCGGGACAGAAGGCCATGCGTCGTTCCAAAATTGAAAAGACACCCATCAAGATTTCTCCTCATGGAATCAATGCTTTGGAAGACGAAGACGGAGAGGGTAACTTTGAAGAGTGGATCTTCCTAACCATTGAAGGGGGACTGCACAACTGGGAGGCGAAAGACTTCGTTCCCATTACCTTTATTCATCAGTAATCTTTATCTTTGAACAATTTCCAATTTTTATGGTCTGTAATAACTGATACAGTTTGCACTATTTTTCACGTCATGCCTTGCCCGGGACATGTAGGTCCATTTGTAAGGGTTTGATTTTCCTTCATAATCATATGCCATGTTTAATGAATCATTGGACGTTTTTCATTTATAAACTGCTGTGTTCATTTTCTTTCCTTTTGCATTTTTGTTTGTTTAAGGATGGCTATCCCTTACACACACCCACACTCACAAATGCAGGTACCCATCCACTATGGATTCCTGGGGTGGCTATTCTGTCGTATCCTTCGACAACTCTGAAGATGTGGTCAATCAAACTGAATACGAAGATGACGAAGATTGTGAAGTACCGGGAGAGCTAGCCAGACTTCTACAACAAGAAGAAAGGGCCATCTTGCCTCATGAAGAGTTGTTGGAAACTGTCAACTTGGGAACAGAGGAAGACAGGAAGGAAGTACAAGTGGGTGCCAATATGGAACCAAGTGTCAAGGAACGCTTAATACATCTGTTGAATGAATACGTTGATATCTTCGCCTGGTCTTATGAAGACATGCCAGGGCTAGACACAGATATCGTGGTTCATCGTCTCCCCACAAGAGAAGATTGTCCACCGATCAAGCAAAAGGTTCGCCGAATGAGGCCGGACATGTCTGAAAAGATTAAGGCTGAAGTAATGAAGCAGTTCAATGCAGGCTTTCTGGCTGTTACATCCTATCCACAATGGGTTGCTAACATCGTGCCAGTACCTAAAAAAGATGGCAAGGTCAGAATGTGCGTAGACTATCGGGATTTGAACAGGGCTAGCCCTAAAGATGTTTTTTCGCTGCCACATATTGACATCTTGGTTGACAACACAGCTCAACACAAGGTTTTTTCCTTCATGGATGGATTCTCGGGTTAAAACCAGATTAAAATGGCCCCCGAGGACATGGAGAAAACTACCTTTGTTACACAATGGGGTACCTTCTGCTACAAGGTGATGCCGTTCGGACCGAAGAACGCAGGGGAAACTTATCAACGTGCCATGGTACCTTTGTTTCATGATATGATACATCATGAGATTGAAGTTTACGTAGACGATATGATAGCTCGATCACAAACCGAGGAGGAGCACCTTGAACATTTGCAGAAGCCGTTTGCCAGGATGAAAGAGTACAAACTCAGGCTGAATCCAAACAAGTGCACTTTTGGAGTTAGGTCTGGTAAACTTCTGGGATTTATTGTTAGCAACAAGGGTATTGAGGTCGATCCAGCAAAAGTAAAAGCTATTCAAGAAATGCCTGCTCCCCGTACTGAAAAGGAGGTCAGAGGATTCTTGGGGCGCTTGAACTATATTGCCAGATTCATCTCTTATCTGACGTCTACCTGTGAGCCAATTTTCAAACTATTGAAGAAGGATCAGGTAGTTGAATGGAACGAAGATTGCCAAGTTGCTTTTGATAAGATCAAGGAGTACGTATTGGAACATCCTATTCTGATGCCACCCATCGAGGGAAGACTGTTAATCATGTATATAACTGTTTTGGATAACTCAATGGGGTGCGTGCTGGGCCAACATGACGAGTCTGGTCAAAAAGAGCATGCCATTTATTACCTTAGCAAAAAGTTTACCGACTGTGAGACTCGCTACTCACTGCTCGAGAAAACTTGCTGCGCTTTGGTATGGGCTACTCGCCGACTAAGGCAGTATATGTTGACTCATACCACTTTGTTGATTTCCAAAATGGATCCTATCAAGTATATCTTCGAGAAGCCTGCTTTATCTGGAAGAATCGCTAGACGGCAAATGATCCTGACTGAGTATGACATCCAGTACACTACCCAAAAAGCTATAAAAGGGAGTGTGCTAGCTGACCATCTAGCTCATCAAGCTGTCGAAGATTACCAATCTATGAGATTCGACTTCCCAGACGAGGACATCATGACTTTAGACAACATCGAAGGTAACGGACCGTATGACGGACCTGAAAATGGATCCCGATGGACCCTGTACTTTGATGGTGCTTCAAATGCACTTGGAAACGATATCGGTGCGGTACTCATTTCTCCAGAAGGTTGCCATACACCATTCACGACCCGACTTTGTTTCAGCTGTACCAACAACATGGCCGAATATGAAGTTTGCATCTTTGGTCTCAAGGCTGCTATAGACTTGGGGATCAAATCTTTGATCGTATTTGGGGACTCGGCTTTGGTTATCAGTCAAATCAAAGGAGAGTGGGACACCAAACATCCTAATCTTATCCCATACAAAGAACATGTCTTGACATTGCTGCCTCATTTCGAGCAGGTCACTTTCGAGCATTTTCTGCGAGAATAGAATCAGCTAGCAGATGCTCTGGCTACGATGTCCTCCATGTTTAAACTCAACTGGGATAACGAGGCTCCCCGAATTACCATCGGGAGAATGGATGAACCTGCGCACTGTCACGAGATTAATACTGAAGAAGTAGGGGAACAACCCTGGTTTCATGAAATCAAAAGGTATCTCCAAACTAGAGAATATCCCGAAGGAGCTTCCGTCAATGACAAAAAGTTCTTAAGGAGATTTGCTGCCAAGTTCTTCCTAAGCAACGGCATCCTCTATAAGCGCAACAATGATTGTGTTTTACTTCGTTGTATGGACAAAGCTGAAGCAGAGTTGATCATGACCGATATACACAGTGGCACCTTCGGCACCCACTTGAGCGGGCATACGATGGCTAAGAAGATTCTAAGGGCAGGCTATTACTGGTCTACTATGGAAGTTGATTGCTATCAACACTCCCGTACTTGTCATAAATTCCAAATCTACACCGACAAGGTTCATATTCCTCCTGTTCCTCTCAATGTTCTGACATCTCCTTGGCCATTCGCAATGTGGGGCATTGACATGATTAGAGAGATCAAGCCCACAGCATCCAATGGACATCGCTTCATCATGGTGGCTATTGATTACTTTACCAAATGGGTCGAAGCAGCTTCCTTCGCCTCTGTTACAAAGAATGTGGTTGCCCGCTTCATCAAGCAGAACCTCATATGCCGGTACAGTGTCCCCGATAGGATCATCACAGACAACGGTACAAATCTGAACAATACTTTGATCACCGCTCTATGCGAACAGTTCAAGATTTATCATCACAATTCATCTCCCTATCGGCCGAAGATGAACGGTGATGTTGAAGCTGCGAACAAAAACATCAATAAGATCATTCAGAAAATGACAGTTACCTACAAGGACTGGCATGAGATGTTACCGTTTGCTCTGCATGGATATCGTACAACGGCACGTACTTCAACCGGGGCAACCCCATTTTCTTTGGTGTATGGCATGGAAGCTGTCCTACCCATGGAGGTTCAGATTCCTTCCTTAAGGATTATGAAAGACACTGGTTTGAGTGAAGACGATTGGATTCAGACCCGACTTGATCAACTCAATTTGATCGATGAGAAGCGACTCACTGCTGTTTGCCATGGTCAGACGTACCAAAAACGGATGATCAAGGCCTTCAACAAGAAAGTTAGACGTCAAGTATATCAAGTCGGAGATCTTGTAATCAAGCGGATCATCTTGCCGCAAAGTGATCCCAGGGGCAAATGGACTCCTACATACGAAGGACCATTTGTGATCAAAAACATATTTTCCGGTGGTGCAATGATTCTGACCACCATGGACGGCGACGATTTGCCACACCCTGCGAACGCAGACATAGTCAAAAGATACTACGCATAAAATAACCCGACAAGTCGAAAACCCGAAAGGGAGACTTGGGCAAAAATCGGCATCCCGGTGAACCGAAAACCCGAAAGGGCGGTTCAGGCAAAAATTAGGGATAAAACAAAATAATCTGTACACCCGGCAAGTTGAAAACCCGAAAGGGCGACTTGGGCAAAAAAGGGTTTCCCGGTGGATCAAAAACCCGAAAGGGCGATTCAGGCAAAAGTTAGGGAATTAAAGCGTATGACTATGTCTCGTCGGATCACTTTAAGGACGATCTCTTCATCAACAAGCTTCAAGTTTCTGATCAATCCAGTCATCGGCGGACGAAGCAGTGAATGAACAAGTATTCAGAGTTATGAAGGCTATGGCAGAATGGGACCCCATTGGAATTATTACACATAGCCATCTTTCTTTTGTATAAATTTGTCAATTCTAACGACAACATCCTCTTATTAGGATGTCTGTCTCCTTTGTACAAAGATACTCATAAAAAGTTAATACAAATACTTTTCCAAATATAGAAATTTGCTTCGACTTCTTTTTTATTTTTACACTTATGTTTTATTTGAGAAACGTCCAAAGTTTTGTTAAATAGGCATATGCATTTGAACATAATCATTTTCTTACAAATTGAGAAAGATGATCGCTGATAGGTTGAAGATACAGATAGATATCTTGATGCCCTTTCAAAAGAAATCCCCAGCGGAGCTAAACTTAATTCCTCAAGAAAGTTAAGATCCAGAACTTAATTCCCTGAAACAGAGTTAAACTTCAGGACCTTCGGCAGAGCATAAGTTTTCTAAAAGATGATTTCCCCAGCCAGAGAGCCTTCCAGAATCTAATTCCTCTCAGAGTAAAGTTTCAAGATCCCCAGCGGAGCTAAAACTTCCAACCATCAATCCCCAGCGGAACTAGATTAGTAAACATTCTCCCCAGAGATACTTCCCATCAGATTGAGGATTCTCAATCTCACTTCTCAGCATGAGCCTCCCAGATTCTGAACTCCCCAGTAGAGATCATCAGAATTCTCGTGCCCCACAGGTCACCAAGGACTTTAAATCCCCAGCAGTGGTCCTGAGATCCCTCAACAACTGAAGATCTTGTTCCCCAAGCAGTCAACAGTCAACAAAGATGTCTCAGCTTCATCAATCAAAGATTCCTACAATCCCCTGCAACAGTCGAGGATTCACTTTCCCCGGCAACAGTCAAGATTCTGTTATCTCCGGCTATCCAGGAGTCATCTATCCTCAGTATAACAGCTCATCAGCGTACATGCGCATTCATTACATTCATATCATAAAACCTTGATATAACATATATTGTATCATACATTTCATGCAACATAGCTTTGTGTTTCAGCTAATATTTTACCCTTTTCAGGATAAGATTAATAAGCTTCACTTCCGACGTCTGAAAACAGTTTACGAATTCTCCAAACACGGGTGTTAATCTATCGCTTGTCCAGACTCAACTTTTGAAAACAGTTTACGGATGCTTCCCAACATGGATGCTGATCTATTGCTTATTCAACTTCAAGACTTCTGAAAACAGTTCACGAGTTCTCCAGATACGGATGTTAACCTATCACTTGTTCAGATTCTCCATTTCTGAAAACAGTTTACTGATTCTCCAAACACGGGTGTTAATCTATCGCTTGTTCAGACTCAACTTTTGAAAACAGTTTACGGACGCTTCCCAACATGGATGCTGATCTATTGCTTATTCAACTTCAAGACTTCTGAAAACAGTTCACGGGTTCTCCAGATACGGATGTTAACCTATCACTTGTTTTAGATTCTCCATTTCTGAAAACAGTTTACGGATTCTCCAAACACGGATGTTAATCAATCGCTTGTTCAGACTCAACTTTTGAAAACAGTTCACGGACGCTTCCCAACATGGATGCTGATCTATTGCTTATTCAACTCCTCCACTGTTGAAAACAGTTTATGGGTTCTCCATATAAGGATGTCAACCTATCGCTTGTTCAAATTCAAGACCGCTGAAAATAGTTTACAGATTCTCCAAACCCGGATGTCAATTTATTGCTTATTCAGACCCCCAGTTCATAGATGTTCCAAACATGGATACTTTTCTGATACTCGCTCGCCAACGACATACAGTTCAACAAACAATTTCCAGATGGCATCTTTAAGCCCATCCCCTGACAAGATTTTGTCACATCCCCAGATGGCATCTTTAAGCCCATCTCCAAATGGCATCTTTAAGCGTATTCCCGCATCCATGTTTTGACGAGTGCAAATTTACGGGCATTCTAGTGTCCAATCTCCTTTTACCTTCGAGACGCGAAAGGAAAACCTACCAATCTAACTCTTCAGGTGCAAGAAGATTGAACAGGGGAAACTGTTATACCCCAAAATTTTCCCTCTCATTTCATCAACATTTTTCTCATCACAAGACTCATGAACTCAAGATCAAGTTGGGTTTGCTCTACTCAAGACTCCTCCTTGCACTGTTGACCCAAATTAGGGTATGAGTTTGCACAAGGTTATTTTGACCTAAAATGCCCAAGGTGACTTTCATGCCTCATGTTGGACTCACAAGTTTATCCATACCAAGTTTCAAGCCTCGATTCCATTCTTTGCCCAGTCAATTGGACAGTTGACCTAAAAATTAGCTGTATTGGGGAAAAAAGTCAACTGTGGCCAATTGACAGTCAAACCTCATGATTTTTGACCCACATCAACATTATGAACTCACATGAACCATTTGGTCAAGTTTGGATCACAATTCCACAAGAAATTTGATCAGATCACCAAAAGGGCAAAATGGTCATTTTTAGGGTTTTGACTGCACAAAGGCAATTTTTGACTGTTTGAACTAACCAAGGGCAAATCAAGCTCACAAATGGACTCAAGGACTCAATGGCATTGTCTTGACCCATTCAACAAGTTCAAAAGATCCCAATTGCATAGGATTGACAGATGAATTTTTCCAGTCAACTGATCAAAATTTGACTGTATACTGAAAAGTCAAACTTTGACTTTTTGGTCAAAATCAAGTGCCAAGATTCATTTTTCATCAAGACATGTCAAATTATGAAACTTGTTCATCAGGAAACCTAAAATTGCAAATTAGGGTTTAAAATGAAGAAATTTCATAACAGAAATTTTCTAAGTTATGAAATTTCCTTATTTTTTCCCTAACTTTGTCCCATTTTTTCACAAAGATGCAAGTGGATTCAAACAAAACTTGAAACATCAAAGTTGTAGTCCATTGAAAAATCTACAACTTTGATTCACAAAGTTTCCTCAAAATAAGCTTGTATCTCAAGTTATTATTTTTGGAATAAGGGTGCAAAACATTTTTAACTTAGAGAAATTTTGACCTATTCTAGGCAGGATTTTTGTCCAACTTCTTGGCCATTTTTCACATACTTCCACTTGTTGTTTTAATTTGCATTACAAAGATGGATTGTAGTATACATTCCAAGCTTTCCAAATTATCCAATAACTTCTCAAACATCCTTGTGGTTAGAGAGAATCGAATTTGCAAAGTTGGGCAAAATTCACTTTTGTTCATGGTCAAGGCAAGTTCATAACATTTGCATTTTTCAAGTCAGTAGGGTTTGTGCTAGTTTACAGGCCTCTAAACCTCTTCACACTCCATAATTAAATGCATAACCTTTGAGTTGAGGGTTTATTTTGTTCATTTGGACAATACACACAAAACTAACCCTTAATTAGAAAAAGCAAACATGCCATTTTGATAAAGTTACACTTTATGTCCAATTCCAAATCTTGGAGGCATGGGGCCAGATCTTGGAGCCAAATAAAATCCACAAATCCCACTGATCAAGAGCAATATATGCAGCATACATAGAGGGTGGTACAGGCCTGCATTGTAACTTACACTATCCTTGCTTACATTTGAAGAAAGCTGACAAAAACTCTCAATCTGGGACTCCTATCAACACAGCCAAACACAAACCTTGTAAAAATTTTCCATAGATCCCAACAAGCCTAAAGCACGATTCAATCACCTCTCAAACCTCCTCATACACAAAAACACCCTCTTGCTACAGAAACAGGGCATCTGTTGCAGTTTGACTTCCACAATCCATTCCACTCGTGCACTTTGGCCAAAACCATTTCAAACATGTTCCATATCATCCACTGAAGCTATCCCAAGCATTGAACTCAAGCTGTAACACCCATAACCACGTTTGCCATTTTTGTTTTCAAGCTGTGCAGGTGGACTTCCATAGCACGATACAGGCAGTTTCAAAGCAAGCTAGGCATTTGGGAAGCATCCTTGGACTTCAGGCAAGCTGTACAAAAGCTCAAAATCCATTGGAAGTTGCTACATTGCTCTGTTCAAGTCAAGCTGAAACAGGTAAAACCATGAACTTCTATCTCTCTATCCAGGCATGATTAAGCTTAGGTTTGTGAAGGAAACATGTTCTACTCATAGCCCTGAAGCCATCCATGTATTTACTTTTCATTTATATTAAGCATGCTGTGAGAATTTTGGCCATGAACATTAAAGAAAAATTAGGTCAGAAATTGGGGGAGAAGAAATTCTCCCTGGTTTCTTAGAGTTAGGTTAAGTTTCTTACATATTTGGAATCGTGATTTGATGCTCTACATTATTTGTGTTATGAGTTTTGGCTAAAAATCAAAGAATCATGAGTTTGTGTTGGACAAGGAAGGGCGCGCGTTTTTCATTCAAACAGAGCTGGAGGTTGAAGAAGGGTTGGCTTGGGCTGGGCCTGAGTCTGTTTTGCTCTTTGCACACCTTTTTTCCATTTGCACCCCCCTGGCCCATTGTGTGAAATATTTATCATTTTTGACTTTTTATTTTTTATTCTGACTTGATATTTTTTGTTCAAACATAAAAAACATTAAAAATATTTTTTCACATTTTTTTATATTTATTTGGCATTTGTTTCATTTTATTAGTATATATATGTAAATAATACAAAACCTTTTTTATTTAAAACCCTAAAAATAATACAAAAATATTTATTTTTTCAGTTATTATTTTTTGTTAATATTTTGAAAACATTTTCTAAAATATACATTTTTTGTAAATAATTAATATTTTATTTTTGTACATATTTAGTATATTTAATATATAATATATAAATACTTATACATATTTTATTAAATATTTAGGACAAAAATATGAAAATAATACATTTTTATTTTTATTAATATATGACATCAAAAATACTTTTTTACAATATACTTTTTTTATTTTTTGTATAAATTAACAAATATTGTACATAATTAATAAATAAATACCATTTATTTAGAAAACTAGGGTTTTGCCCTAAACCATAAAAATAATCAAAAAAATGACTTATCTTATACTTCAAATATGAAAACCCTCTTACATACATAAAAAATCCTCTTTTTGCATAAATACATTACATTTTGATGTTTATTTTTATTGTATTTATTTATTGTACAATTAAATATTTGTATATTCGATATGGATGTAATAGCTTAGATTTAATTTCTTGTCAAATATCCCCCCATTCAAACATTTGTACCCCCATCCCCATAATCATGTTGTAATAGTTTAGGACTTTAAATTTCCGCATTTAAAAGCTTTCAAATTGTGCCATGATAGACTTAGGGTTTGTATGCAAAAACAATCAACAAATAGTTTGACCTAAATTCAAGAGAAACATGCATGAAAAACAAAACACAATTCACACTTGCACCCTTAGGGTTATTCCACTTGTTGCCTTCAAAAATGGGCCATGTTGCATGTTGAGTTTCTTTGGCAAAACAAAAAAACAAATCAAATGATCATAGTCCCTCGATGACGCTTTCTCAAGTTGCCTAAAAAATGATCAAGTCCCTTAAAGAAAAGTGCCAAAGATACTTGACACCATTGCATTCATGGTCTATACGATGACCCGTTCCCGTCCCGTTAACATCCTAACACAATATTGTCCACCAAATACAATGGTGGAACAATACTGTTAAAAGGGTTAAAACATAGGAAAGATCTTTGAGAAATTTAGGATAGATAGCTCTTGGTTACTTGACCAAACTTACAAAACAATCCTTGCCTTTTTTCAAAACACACATCACAACACACTTTCAAAAAAAACTTTCAAAAAACATTGAAACATCTTTTCAAAAAGACAAACACCTTTGTAAAATATTCAAACAAGAATTGTTACAATGGTTGCCTAGACAAGGCATCTTTTTCAAAACATTTTCAAAAAAACCACACACACAAAGCACCATTTCAAACAATTGAAAAGCAAAGGCAAGTGATCTAAGCAAGTAACTAAGAGCCCATGGATAACCATGGATAGAAGGGGTGCTAATACCTTCCCTTTCTATAATCTACTCCCCGAACCCAAGAAAACATCTCAAAGGTTTTTCCTGTGCTTTTTAACCTTTCCTTAGGATAAAATAAAAAGTCGGTGGCGACTCTTGCTCAACCGAAACATTTGCGAAAACAAACGCAAAACCCAAATCAGTTCTCCCACCGTATCACAGTTTGAAATGGTGATTTGTGTGTGGTTTTGAAAGATCTTTTGAAAAGAGGCCATCATTGTGGCAACCTTTGTAATTATTCTTGTTTGAATGTATACAAAGGTGTTTTTGTCTTTTGAAAAGATTTTAATGTTTGAAAGGTTGTTTTTTGAAATTGTGTTGTGAAGTGTGTTTGAAAATAGCAAGGATGTTTTGAAAGCTTTTGATCAAGTAACTAAGAGTTATCTACCCTATTTTACTCAAAGATCTTTCTTATGTTTTTAACCCTTTTAACAGTGTTGTTTCACCATTGTATTTGGTGGACAACCTTATGTTAGGATGTTAAATGGGACAGGTGTGGGTCATCGTATAGACCATGATAGCAATTGTGCTAAGTATCTTTAGCAATTTTTTTCCGAGGGACTAGATCATTTTGTATAGGAAACCAAGATAGCGTCATCGTGGGACTATGATCTTTTGTTTTGTTTTGCTTTGCCAAAGTACCCAACATGCATACCATGGCACATTTATTTAGGCAACCAAGTGGAGATACCTTAAGGGGTGTTTGTGTTCAAGTGTGTTTTATTGCATGCAAGATTTTATCTTGAATTAGGATTTTCTATTTCATTGATTTTATCTTGCCATACACATCCTAATTACTAGCATTTACATTTGAAAGCAATAAAATGTGAAAATGTAAAATTCTACGCTATTACAATATTTAGGGGATGGGGATACACATTTGTACATGGGGGTGGTTCAACGAGAAAAATAGATAAGAAAAGAAAATAATAAGGTAAAGAAAAAGAGAAAGAGAGAGAGGGATAGCGCGCTGCTCAGAGGAAGTCAGAAGTTCTGACCCAGGCCTGCTGCAGGATTATCAACCTGTTAGTGAAACTGTATAAGTCAGAACTTCTGACTCTGGCACCTGTAAAACAGAAACCTGTTAGTGGGAAGGTCAGAAGTTCTGACCCCCATGCGTTGCAAGAAAAAAGTTTGTTAGTGGGGAAGTCAGAAGTTCTGACCCTGTTGGAAACACAATAATTTTCAGAAGTTCTGATATTATTGACAACGAAACAGGCCTCAGAAGCGCTGACGTCAAAGTCAGAGCTTGATTTCCCCCTGTGCTAGCCAGAACATCTGCAGTTTTATTATTTTTCCATAAAATAGAAGGCATGCCTAGGATAATATCAGTAGGTGTCAGAGTGTTATCCGAGGTCAGAACCAACAAGGCCACAGGTAGGTTCTATAATGATTCACTTCCTACTTAAGCATTCAGAGGTATGAAAGTCCTCAGAACGCATACATCAGCAACATGATATTTACATTGTGTTTATTGAGCATGCAAAGCTGATGATGCTTAGCAGCATGATGAGAGTCAGCAGGTACTTACCTTGTTGTTGGAAGAAAATTTGTGAGTTGGAGCTAACTTTAGCTCTGATGGTGTTCTGGACAGGTTCTTTTTTAGAATGGGTGGATGGAGAAGATATGTGTATGTATGGTCAGAAATTGTATGGGCGTTCTCTAGTCAGGAAGAAAACTGAGTATCAATGAAGTTTAGAGGCAGGGAGTTCAAAGTTGGGAAACACTAGGAATTTTGGCAGAGTTTTCACAATGTTTTCTTGCTAGAGTTTTTTGTCCCTCTTCTAGCAATTTTTCTGGATGTTTCTTTTTTTTTTTGTGATGGACAATGGTGTCCTATTTATAGGCAAGGCTTTGTGGAATTTTGAACGTTAAATGGCGCCAATACTATGCAGTAGAGGTTAACTTGTTTTTGAAGGAAGTTCATGAAAAGTTGTGATGATGGACAACTTTTCAGCCTAGGCTGGAACAGTAAGCAAAGATTGAGGAGAAGTGACACCTATAGGCGAAAAGTGGCGCATAGACCCATGCCTAAACCTGCACAAAGGTGTTCAACCAGCCACACGTGGAGAGACCCTTTTGATGAATTCTTAGGAGTGGTTGTGAGCATTATTACATCATTACCTAAAACCTGAGCCAACAGTTCTGCTTCATCAAAAACAGCGTAAACCAAGCTCTACGAAGATTTATTCTAATTCTTTTCCAGTTAAGGATTATTCAAGATCTCTGCTGGTTCAGTTTAAATCGATCAATGGTTTATCCTGATTCTGTTCCAGTAGACACTTTCTCTAGTTCAGTTTAAATCGACCAAAGATTTATCCTGATTCTTTTCCAGTTAAAAACGACATAGACATCTGCTGGTTCAGTTTAAATCAATCAATGGTTTATCCTGATTCAGTTCCAGTAGACACATTCTCTAGTTCAGTTAAATCACTCCGAAGATTTATTCTAATTCTTTTCCAGTTAAAGATTATTCAAAACCTCAGCTGGTTCATTTTAAATCGATCAATGTTTTATCTTGATTCCGTTTTGGTAGATGAAACGACCTGGTAAAAGTCATCAAACAATGAAGTCGCCATCAGACATCTTTTATCCCACATGTAGGGAAAGGTAAACATCGAGAAAACCTAAGAAGGGAGAAGTCACGGTCTTGCGACTGAGATATCGGGTAAGGGAGCTTGTTACGTGAGGGGAAGGTATTAACACCCCACACGCCCGTAGTACTCTACGGTATCCACTCTTGTTGTCTATCTTATGGGTGTGTTTAATATATGCCTACTGTTTACTATACTACTGAAGGGAGAATGCATGCAAAAGAAAGGGGAAAAGAACGTAGGGAAAATAAATTTGTGCTCGCTTGGGCCCTACCCCAATGCCTACATATCCTTTTTGAGTAATCAGAGCTACCGTAGTTCGGCTCACATGTTTTGTTTATTTTGTGATTTTTATGGATAAAGTTAATTCCGCCTTCTGCCGTAGCTTGACCTTTGGAGACTTATGCTTTGGCACAGAAGTAAATTAATCATGTCCTTACCTGAAAAGGGTTTTAGAGAAAAGGTGCTCGAGCGCACAAAAATATTTTAATTGGTTTGTATCTTATTACCTTGAAAACGGATATAAGTGTGATTAGCATGTTTTTGATTTGCTAAGAAAATAAGTTTTGTTTTAGAATGCAAGGATGCAAAAAAGGGGAAGAAAATAGTCTAAGGGAGACTAGCCTATCTCTAATCTGATGTTATCATACAATGGTAGTCCTATGTCAAGGATTAAAGGGGAAGTTTCTACCTACTGTTAGCATGCATGGTTTACAACCTAAGGTCTAACTTGTGTCCAAACGGAGCAAGCGCATCCTAAGGGAACATGGTATATACAAGGATAAAGCAAGCAAGCCGGTAAACTCAAGAGAGCACACCTGGGGAGAGATCCTATCTAGGTTAGCATGCCAAAGAAAGTCTAACAAAACTATCCTATAGGGAACATGCAATGAGAGCGAAGTCGTGATCTCAATTTCTAAATTGAGTGACTCAACGATCGACAAGAAATAAAGGAAAGCGATAAATCCTATAGGGAGCATGCACTGAGAGCGAAGTCGTGATCTCAATTTCTAAATTGAGTGACTCATCGATCAACAAGAAAGTAAACAAACACAAGCACAACACATATAGCAAATGAAGTGCGGAATGCCTGCTACAAGTCTTTAAACAGCGACTTCGAGCGCACACTCTTTATTTCCTACTTCTCATGATATCTAGAAAGCGATAACGAAATGCAATAAAGTGCAAAGAAGTACAACGGTAGTAGCGGCGACTACCAAAGCGAGCAAATCATCAAGAGCAGAGGAAAGAAATGGAGAAGAAGGGAGTACGCGTCGAACAAGCTTCACCAAGAAACAAACAAAGTCAGAAATAATATCCAACTAAGATAAAGGCAAACGCGTGTTGCGAATGTAACGCATAATCAGAAGTTCCTGCACAAGACCTCATAAAATATCACATGTACCAGGATAATATATAATACAATATGAATTTCTCAAGACGATGAGAAATAAGGCGTGTCGCATCAGAAGCGAGCATAAGCCATATGTTTCGATCACGTAACACCTTGCTATGTTACATGATGGAAAACATAAAAAATGTACCTTGCACAATGAACAAACGCGTCAAAAATAACAAGGTGAAGCGGTATGAAAATATGGATAAAAACTAAAAGAGAAAAAAGTATTATTTATTAGTTTTTTTTATGTAAAGAAAATTCTAGAAAAATTAAAGAATTAATTCATAAAAATTTCTATTATACTATTATTTTCTATTGTTTTTATTATTCTTTTATCATGACAAAATATAGAAAGATTAAAAGAAAATCCTAAAACAAATAGAAAGAGTCAGGGGGGTAAAAATAAAAATCCAAGGGTTTTGGCCTAGCAATCTAGGCGCTGATCCAAGCACAACATAGGCCCTAAGGCCATTTATTTATATTAGTTAGGCTGCAAAAAAAAAGGGTGCTTGCGGGTCTAAGGAAAGGCCCGTTTCGGTCCCTAGGTTGTTTTTGCTAAATCACTGCAGGCTCCAAAAAATGGTTCAATGGACTAAGAAAGGGGTGATATTGCAAGTGGCTGAATTAATACTAAGCCCAATCTGAATGAGCCCACTGGCGATTTTTTTATTTTCAGCATTTTCTCAAAAAAACAAAACAAGTTAATAATAAGATAAATGTTGAATCTGGTGAAACGATACCGTTTTTCAATATTGATAGGGTTAAGTATTGTGGCGTTCTATCTCCTATGCACAAATTCCTTTTCTTCTCTCTCAAAAATCCAGTGAGATCTCCGCCGGCCGGAAATCGCTTCCGGCGGCAGAGCAAGCCTAAAGGTCTTCAAACCAAACCAAATAGACCATCCTTTCTTCATCCTTCCAACCATCTGATTCGTTTTCTGCAATTCTCTCTCAAATCTTCTATATCTAACCAAATATAACAAACCCTAAGTCCACTAGAATGGCAATCAAATTCGAATGATGGCGAATTGAATCAAGAGATCTTAGGGTAACAATTCATTGCGCTTCATAATTCACGGGGGTAAAAAGATGATCAAAAAGATGAAGAAAAGAGGGAGTGTGGGAGTTACCTATCAGAGACGCTCCGATGACATTTCAATTGCGACGGTAACGGAACCAGAAACCCCGCTCCAAGCTGCACAATTCACAGGTATTCGTTTTTTTACTCTTGATTCGGTGAACTTTGAATTCTTCTTCTTCTTTCTATGAAATCCTACCAAGAAGTAGGTGTTGTGTTGTTATCTCTCATGGTTGCTTTTTCCTGTTTGTAGATTATGATTTCCTGTTGTTACAGTGAAGATGATGGTATACGTTCTTTTTTGAAATTGCGATGAAGATAATGTTTTTATAACATTGAAGCAGATGAAGATGAAGGTGGTGATAGAAGAGGACACATAGGTGCATGAAGAAGGTAGTTAGGGAAGATCGATCTCACATAGCGAAGGAGATTGAGGAAGATGAAGTGCTGAGAGAGAGAGAGAGACAGAGAGAGAGAAGAAGATTGAGATCTTCTGGTGAGTTTTTTTCCTCCCTGAATATGTTATCTGTTATTTTGTTATATGGAAAGTTTATTAGTTTTGTTTGGAAGTTGGTTAGAAATCAGTTAAACCTTAGTTTTCTGTTGGTTATAGGTTGTTCTGGTAAAAAAATGAATCGTATATCTTCTCTCCCCTGTTTTCTGTTATATCACTATTAGAGTCTGTTAGAAGCAGATCTGTTATGGAGCTGTTAGAATTTCTGTTGGGAAGTATTTTGTTATAACAGTTAGAAATTCAGCTAAACCAAAAAAGCTAGTTATGAAGGCTATTTTTTCTGTTGTAATTTTTGTTAGAAACAATTTGGAGGTTTTTGGAAGTTGGGATTTAGTTTGGTGTTAGTTCTGTTGAACTGTTAGATGCAAGCTGGCATCAATTAGAGTTCTGTTTTAATCTACTGATTTTATTCTGAACAGTGCGGTTTCTAGTATTTCTTCTGATATTTTCTCAGATATTTTGCTTTTTCTGGAATTCTCATTTTCTATTAGTTAGCAGTCCTACAAGATTCGGTCATGTTGTGCTAATTTTGACTGGTTTTGGATCTGGTTTAAATGTTATTGAATGTTTTCAGAACTGAATTTGTGTTGCCGGGCAACTTTGGGTAATATGATGCCAAGATAAGAAATTGAAGTCACCCAAAACTGAAGTATAAATGGCTGTAAATCATGAGCATGAAGAGATATGGAGTTCGAAGAAAATTAATTTATAAAGTAGGATGGGCTCTAAATTTGGTTTAAGTAGGCATTTCACTTGTATAATTTTTATAGGTTGTAAATGGTATCGTTGTAATTGGATCATGTATTGGGTTACTTAAATATATCATGGATTTGTAGTGATTTTATCCTTGGGTTAACCTTTGAATGTAATTTAATTTTAATCAAATCCATAGTTAACTTTGAATCACTTTTCCTTCTTCCATCCTTTTAATTTCGCTTGAAGTCCTCAATGTTCCTCTTCAACTTTGCTCAATCTGAATTTCCAACTCTTTGTTTCCATTTTTATACTTCAGTTGAATGAATATGATGAAAGTCCCAAAAGGGACTAAGAAAGACCTTCGTCAAAGTTCCCATTGAAAATCTCTTCAACTTGGAATGCAATATGGTGAACTCGGATGAACAATTCTAAACCAATCTTCAAGTAACAAAAATCATTCAATTGACATTTGTCTGCCTTGTAAGCTACAAGTATAATAATGAACCCACAAAATTATCCTTTGAGTCATGATTCAATATTTCTCAATTCAATCCATAAACCTTTGACTTGGTAACCAACGACCTCATAAAGTACCATGTCTTGAAGAAATCTTAATTTCAATTCTCACGTCCAAGCTAACTTGCAATACAAGCAATCAAACAATTGAGAACAATAATACCCTTGATCACAATGAATTCACAACACCCTCCTTTTATCATGTTTTTCTATACATCAAACATCCAGTAAAAATGTTGACAAACCCGAGTATAATAGGATATAAACCCTAGATTCATAGCTCTAAAGAGGAAAACCCTGTGACCTGCTGTTGATATGGAAATAATAGCTTTGTAGCTTAAGGAGAAAGAAATCTCAATAACCACAGATCACAACCTTAATGCCTCTGTTTAATGATTGAAGAAGGAATTAACCTTTATTGGATATGAACGCCTTAACCACTGTAAAAACCTAATTCTTCAAGATCTATGATCCCATGCCAAATTATTGATTAATGATGCATGATGTGTTAGATGACCTAATAAGAGGTATGTACATGATTATTAAGAGACACATAAGATAGATGATTTGTTGAAAAGGTAGGACAAATTTGGGGTATTACAGTTGCCCCTATTTAATCATTTTAAACCTGGAAGTACGATTGGCACGTGCCTTTCGGAAGTTCGAGGTAGAAGATGATTAAATACCAATGCCAAAAATTTGTTCTGGGAGAAAGTGTGAGTATTTATTTATTTTTGTGATATCTGCTGGAGAAACAATTTTCCCTTTTTCTAGTGAAGAGACAGAGTTTGGACTTACAACATGGCGTGATGCCAATACAAGACAAAGATTGGTAAGAAAAGACAGAGGATAAGGTCTACGGGCGGCCTACAATCCTAAGATGAAACATGAGAGTGATTTGTCGGAGAACCTAGCCTAAGGGAAATTTCAGGTTCTAAGACAAGATTTATGGGAAGAACCTAACCAACAGGCGATCTCAGGTTCGACGATGATGTATGGGAATAACCTAGCCAAGAGGCGATCTCAGGTTCTAAGATGATCTAAGGAAGAACCTAGCCTACGGGCGATCTCAGGTTTTACGAAGATCTAAGGAAGAACCTAACCTACGGGAGATCTCAGGTTCTAAGACGACCTATGGAAGAACCTAGCCTACGGGCGATCTCAGGTTCTAAGATGATCTGGGGAAGAACCTAGCCTACGGGCGATCTCAGGTTCTAAGATGATCTGAGGAAGAACCTAGCCTAAAGAAGATCTCAGGTTCGACGATAATCTATGGGAAAAACCTAGCCTACGGGCGATCTCATGTTTGACGATGATCTATGGGAAGAACCTAGCCTACGGGCGATCTCAGGTTCTAAGATGATCTGAGGAAAGAACCTAGCCTACAGGCGATCTCAGGTTCAAAGGTGATCTATGGGAAGAACCTAGACTATGGGCGATCTCAAGTTCGACGATGATCTAAGGAAAGAACCTAGCCTACAGGCGATCTTAGTTTCGACGGTGATCTATGGGAAGAACCTAGCCTATGGGCGATCTCGGGTTCGATGATGATCTATGGAAAGAACCTAGCCTACAGGCGATCTCAGGTTTGACAATGATCTAAGGAAGAACCCATCCAAGAGGCGATCTCAGGTTCGACGATGATCTATGGGAAGAACCTAGCCTACGAGCGATCTCAGGTTCGACGATGATCTAAGGAAGAACCTAACCTATGGGAGATCTCAGGTTCTAAGATGATCTAAGGAAAGAACATAGCCTACGGGTGACCTCAGTTTCTAAGATGATCTAAGGAAAGAACCTAGCCAAAAGGCAATCTCAGGTTCGACGATGATCTAAGGAAGAACCTAGCCTACGGGCGATCTCAGGTTCCGCCATGATTTAAGGAAGAACCTAGCATACGGGTGATCTCAGGTTCTAAGATGATCTGAGGACGATCTACTAGGGAGGATCTATGGTTGACCCACAAGGGAATCTAGGAAGGTGGGGGTATTGGTCACGACACGACAATCGGAGATACCAGAATGACCAAGTTTACCGCATTGGATTTGCTGGGCACTTGAAAAGATGAAAGTCATCAACTGGGGGTTTTGGGAATGACATTCTCTCGTGGGGATGTATTATTGTCCATGAATGATTCAGGTATTTTGTTCAAGGTACCTGATCTGGCTTATGCTTCGTATGCATGTTTGAATTTCTTTTGCCACAAAGATCCACGCTGATGGATCGGCTACGCGCCTTTGAGGATGCAATGTTATGTAATGATAACTATATGCAATGCGAAGAAATAAACTTCATGGAGATAAGAGAAGGCCCATTGGGAACCGCTGCTCATTACTGGGCATGCCAATACATATCGACGCTGGAAGTCTGCAGTACCAAAGATGGCTGGGGATACCGATAAAAATTTGCATTGGGGATCCCATGATACTGAAGATTATTGATGACTTCGATGGAAATAAATTGTTGATGCAGCGAGTCTTCAGATACGCTGTTGAATTCTGAATCGTACCGTCGGGGAAGAGATAATCTGGCCAGACTTCCATATATCCTGAACCGTCGAGAGGATGATAGAATTGAATATGCCGAAGAATGGATACTGAACACCATGCGAATATCTCTAAATATATGCCCCAAGCTTACGCACACTGAGGAATTATCTCTTGAATCACTTGGTGATAAGAGATGGGCATATACACCTACGAATACTCCGGTTTAGCTCTGTGAATGCACCAATTTAGCTTCACTGGGGATGTTCTTGATTAACTCCACTGGGGATGCACTTGTGTGTACCAAGTCAAATGACGACTCTGAACTTTCTGAATTCACTTGGGGAATCAGGTTTGAAGTTGTCTGCAGTAGATGAAGGTGGCTTCATGTACTGGCTAGGTCAGGGTGATCGTTACAAATTGCTACATGCAAGGAAAAACAACACTTGGAATCCATACGTTATTCCCACATGGTTATACATTGATGTAAAGTCAAGTTTTATCTCGACTTGAGAATTTTGTATTCCCCATGTTTCTCATGCAATGTTTAATAACAAATAAAACATATTCTGCATACAAAAACATTTCATGATAATAAAAGACAACTTTTGATGGAAGCATATTTTATTGATTGGCCTATGAATAGGCATTTGTACAAGGAAGCAACTCCTATATGAGGTAGATGCGAAATAGAAACGGAAAATACAACAAGTATAAATGGCAATGAGAGATGCTCGAATCTCCATTAAAATCGGTATTGCTACAGTTCCCATATCCTAAGTAGTCTCAATGCCTTGCCTCTGAAAAGTAGTAGTTGGACCGGTGAATTCGCTTCCAAGGTGCTATAGATGTGCATGTGTCATTCGTGAAGAGCATTCAGACTACAGCCTCTCGCTTAAGATTCCTAACTTTTGCTTGGATCGCCCTTCCGGGTTTTTGACCCAACAGGATACCCATTTTTGCCTAAGTCGCCATTCCGAGTTTTCAACTTAGCGGGTTGTCATCTTTTTTTTCATGTTATCCCTAACTTTTTTCTAGACTTTCGTGTCCACCGGGATGCCCATTTTTTGCCTAAGTTGCCCTTTCGGGTTTTGGACCTAGCGGGTCTCTTTATGCGTAGAATTTTTTGACTGAGTCTGAATTGATTGGGAGTGGAACATCTTCCTCGTCCATGTCTGTCAGGATTAGGGCACCTCCTGAAAAATCTCTCTTCACGATATATGATCCCTCGTAATTGGGAGTCCATTTTCCCCTTGGATCGGAATGGCTTTGCACGATGACCCTTCTCAAGACCAAATCACCAGGATAAAACTTTCGAGGACCAATCTTTTTGTCGAATGCTATCTTCATCCTTTGTTGGTACAACTGGCCATGACAGATGGCCACCAGACGTTTTTCATCAATAAGATTAAGTTGTTCGAATCTTGTCTGAACCCATTCAGCCTCATCAAGCTTGGTCTCCATCAGAACCCTTAACGAAGGAATTTCCACTTCGACAGGAAGCACGACATCCGTGCGATAGACAAGCGAAAATGGAGTTGCCCCTGTTGAAGTACGCACAGACGTTATGTAGCCGTGTAGAGCAAAAGGCAACATTTCATGCCAATTTTTATATGTTCTAAGCATCTTCTGGATGGTCTTCTTTATGTTCTTGTTAGCAGCTTCGACTGCACCGTTCATTTTTGGTCGATATGGCGATGAATTGTGATGTTCAACTTTGAACTCTTCACACAACTCCTTCATCATGTTGTTGTTAAGATTAGAACCATTATCAGTGATGATTCTATTAGGAACTCCGTAACGACATATGATTTATTTCCTAATGAAGTTGGTAACGACTTGTTTGGTTACATTCTTGTAAGAAGCTACTTCCACCTATTTGGTGAAATAGTCGATAGCCACTAGGATGAATCTATGACCATTCGAAGCACTTGGTTCAATCCTTCCAATCATATCAATTCCCCATATTGTAAACGGCCACAGGGAGGTCTTAACATTCAGAGGAGTTGGAGGAACATGAATTATGTCTGCATATACTTGGCATTTATGGCACAATTTTGCATATACGCAACAATCGCTCTCCATTGTCATCCAGAAGTATCCTGCTCGTAGGATTTTCTTCGCCATAGAATGCCCACTCGAATGAGTCCCGAAAGAACCTTCATGGATTTCCTTTATGATCGACTCTGCTTCATGTCTATCCATGCATCTGAGCAAAACCGAGTCATAATTTCTCTTATACAGGACGTCTTTTGATAAGAGGAACTTGGATGCTAACCTTCTAAGCGTACGCTTATCACAAATTGTAGCATTTTCGGGATACTCTTGCTTCTCTAGGTACCGTATAATGTCGTAATACCACGGCTTCTCATCAGACATATCCTCGGTTGAGAGAAAATGGGCAGGAAAGACATGTGTCGGCTCTTTGTACCTCAGGATGCGTATATTAGGTGCCTGATTTGGAAAGCTCACCGAAAGCATAGATGCTAATGTGGCTAAAGCATCAGCCATCTAGTTTTTGTCTCTGGGTATATGTTCAAAGGTGATTTCATCAAAAGCGGGTATTAGCTGCAAGATGTAGTCTTTGTACAGAATCAAACTGGGGTGTTTCGTCTCCCAATCACCTTGTACCTGATGTATGACCAAAGCAGAGTCTCCAAAGACTTCAAGGATTTTGATTTTAAGGTCGATAGCTGCCTCTAGACCCATTACGCATGCTTTGTATTCTGCCACGTTATTTGTACAATCGAAACATAATCAGGCCGTAAACGGTGTATGAGTATTCCATGGAGAAGTTAGTATTGCCCCAATGCCATGGCTTGGAGCGTTCGAGGCACCATAGAACGTAAGAGTTCGTTGCTCTCCCGGATCGACCCCATCACAATCGTCAAGCTTCATAACATCTTCGTCAGGGAAGTCGAATTTCATTGATTGGTACTCTTCCAACGGCTGATGAGCAAGATGATCCGCAAGAATGCTACCTTTGATAGCCTTTTGTGTAACATACTAAATGTCATATTCAGATAAAAGCATCTTCCATCGAGCAAGCCTGCCTGTGAGTGCTGGCTTCTCAAAGATATACTTTATCAGATCCATTTTTGATATTAGAAAGGTCGTGTATGTCAGCATATATTGCCTCAAACGTCGAGCAGCCCAAGCAAGCGCACAACAAGTTTTTTCAAGTAAAGAATACCTGGATTCGCAATCGGTAAACTTTTTACTGAGATAATAAATGGCGTGCTCTTTACGTCCTGTTTCATCCTGCTTCCCAAGCACACAACCCATGGACCCTTCCAGTACCGTCAAGTACATGATGAGTGGCCTCCCAGGCACTGGAGGGATAAGGATTGGTGGCTCTTGGAGGTACGGTCTGACCTTTTCAAAGGCTTCTTGGAAATTATCATCCCATCAGACATCTTGATTCTTGCGCAACAATTTAAAGATGGGTTCACAAATAGCTGTGAGATGAGAAATGGACCTGGCTATGTAGTTCAGTCTCCCAAGGAACCCCCTTACTTCTTTTTCACTTTTTGGTGTCGGGATCTACCTCAATTCCTTGTTGACTTACGATAAAACCGAGTAGTTTTCCGGATCGCACCTCGAAGGTACACTTATTCGGATTAAGCCTTAGTCTAAACTTTTGCAGATGCACAAATAATTTTCGCAAATGGACCAAGTGTTCGTCCTCAGTTTTTGATTTTGCATTCATATCATCAACATATACTTCGATCTCCTTATGAATCATATCATGGAAGAGCGTCACCATGGCATGCTGATACGTTGCACCAGCATTTTTGAGGCCAAAAGGCATGACCTTATAACAGTAAGTACCCCATGGGGTAGTGAATGTCGTCTTTGTCATGTCTTCTGGGGCCATCTTTATTTGATTGTATCCCGAAAAACCACCCATGAAGGAGAAAACCGATGAATGAGTCGTATTATCAACCAATATGTCGATGTGTTGTAATGGGAATTCATCCTTTGGGATTTCTTTGTTCAAATATCGATAGTCTACACACATGCGCACCTTCCCATCTTTCTTAGGGACAGGTACGATGTTGGAAATCCAATCTGAGTATTCACATACCAACAAAAAGCCTGCCTTCAACTACTTTTCAACTTCTTCTTTGATTTAGAGAGACATATCTAGACGAGTTCTCCTCGGCTTTTGCTTTACCGAAGGACATTCTGGTTTAAGTGGCAGGTGGCACATGACTATATCCGTATCTAGACCAGACATATCTTCATACGACCAGGCAAAGATGTCAGAGTACTCTCTAAGAAGCTCAATTAACCCCTTCTTTACGTCATCTTGCAAAGCGGCCCCTATCTTGACCTCCTTTTTTACTTCGTCGGTGCCGAGATTGATGACTTCAATAGCTTCTTGATGAGGCAAGATCGTTTCTCTTCTTGTCTCAACAGCCTTTCCAATTCCTCTGGAATTTCACAATCTTCCCCACTACCCTCATCGGTTGGTCATTCGTATTTCCAAGGATATTGGTGCAAGGAACTGTAACATCAACGTTTTTTATTGAATTCGAGGCAGACCTGCATGATTGATGAATCATGCCTTATTTTAGAATATGGATGCGAATTGGAAAATGGTTAAAGAGTTAGAAGGAAAAGAATTTCCATTTTTATTTTACGAAAATAAGAAAAGATATAGAGCAAAAATTGTATGCAAAAATGACATTTTATTCAATTTTTAAACAAACATAGAAACATGAGGGGGCCCTTTTCACAAACTATCAACATGCTTCGGGAAAAATCATGAGACTTATTTAAAACAAGAACATTACATGTCAAAGAAAACCACTTCGGGAATATCAGTGGCAGTCCAATTGCCGAGCTCTTGATCAGGTGAAATCTGGTAGATATACTGAGCCATGTCTACATCGTTTTTATCATCCACTGCATGGATTTTTCCTTGAGCCCTCGGACCGGCCCTAACAAATACCTCTGAAAGCGGAGGAATTTGTTTTCCTTTGAGCATAATTGGACCCGTACCAACACGGTCTGAAAAAGAGGACCCGAACCCAAGTCCAAACTTGTCCTGCTTTTCGCGCACCTCTATCACTTTGCCCCAGTCTTCATTAGGAATCCCAGATTCCACAATGGCTTTAGCATCCCTCAAAGAAACCATTGGAACTCCAGACTTCTTTGTAGTTTCCAGCAGGGCGGGGAATCTATCAACAAAAATGATTTACAAGGCTTGGAAAGGGGTTTCATGAACTTCCCCATCCACTTTGACATAACGGAAGGAAGTAACATTGTTGATCACGACATCTTCCTCTCCGCCAATAATGATGACCTTGTTTTGGACGATGAACTTTAAACGTTGGTGCGGAGTTGAGATAACGGCCCCTGCCATATGGATCCACGGGCGTCCCAGTAAGCAAGTGTAAGATGGACGAATGTACATGATGTAGAACGATAGGTAGATCACGTGGGGGCCAATTTTGATGGGCAAGTCAACTTCCCCTTCCACAAATCTCCTCGACCCACCAAAATCATTGACTGTCAGCATACATGGTTTCATCATAACCCCATCCATGTTCAGTTTGAATAGAGTATGCTTAGGCATCACGTTCAAAGAAGACACAATGTATACTAGGACTCGAGACATTACATTATCTAAGCATCTGATGGAAATATGCAACGCTTTATTATGAGCTCGTCCCTCAGGAGGGAGCTCGTCATCACTGAAGCCCAGGCAGTTTCTTGCAGAAATATTTGTAACAACCCCTTCAAATTGGGCCACAGAAATTTCAGGATTCACATGGGAACCGGGAATAATTCTCATCAAGGCGGTTCGATGAGCTTTAGAGTATAGGAGAAGGGATAACATTGAGATCTTTGCAGGTGTCTGATTCAGCTGGTCAACCACCTTTAAATTGCTCTTCTTGATTACCCTGATTAGCTGCTCCACTTGTTGTTCAAAAGACATCCCAGGAGAATCATTAACTACCTGTTTCCCTTTATCTCTCACAGGAATCTCTTTGATAGCTTCTTCAGGAGCTGGTGGAGTAGGAGCAAAGACTCTCCAGCTTCGAGTTATTCTACTAGTCCCGGCAATGTTGGTTACATCCTTATTTTCAATCGGCGGAAAAACAACTTTCTTTCCCCGAATGTAAACGACATTATATTCCCATGGAACTTCTCTGTTATTAGTTAACGGATCGGGAACCGAACTTGGAAGTGTTGATGCTTGGGTTGGCAGGGAGCAACCAGATTCAGATTTGGCGTAGGGAGCGTTGGAACTTGTATAACCAATGGGACTCTTGAAGTATTCCTCTGAGCATTGGACGTATAATACGGAATCTCCAGAATAGCGACATCACCTTCGGGGATGACTTTATCAATTCTAACAACCCCCTCGTCCATCAGTCTCTAAATGGAATTTTTCAAATCCTCACACTCGTCCGGATTGGATGAGCATTTCAAACAAAAGTCGTGAAGCTCTTGTAGAACTTCTTGCTGTAAAAGATACCTTCTCAAAACTTCCATTGACATCTGAATCTCCTTAACCTGAGCCACTAAATCGTGGTCATCGTCGAACCCAATAGCATTGGCAGCAGCCCCAGGGTGGAGAAGCATAGGATTATTCTGAACATTAGGTCTTATAGGAGCGAAGCTTAACTCCTTGGCATCTAAAAGAGATTGCACATTGTATTTTTAAAGCTTTGAAATTTTCAATCGAGTGGCCTGGAGCACCTGAATAAAATTCACAATGTGCATTAATATCATAACCCTTTGGGATTTCTACTGGTGGAGGAGCTAACTCTCGAAGTTATACCAACTGACCGGATAACAATTGTGGAAGCAATTGAGCATATGACATCGGGATTGGATCGATCCTCCTTTCGGGATACCTTTGCATCCTTTGTTGACCCATTTGTCCTTGGGGCCTTTGGTTTTGTTGATAGTTTCGCGGCGGTGCATACTATTGTTGCGGAGCAGTAGCGGGGGTTTGGTAATATGGAACATGTACAATAGCTTTCCCCTTATCATCAGAGGCAATGCTCACCTCTCCTTCCTTTTTCTTGACGAAACCACTAGAGTACGGTTTCTTCCCACCACCTGAGTTGTTGTTACCATTTATGCCAGATGCACCTGAAATAGTCCCGATTTTAATACATATTTCAACCCGCTCCCCGATGATGACCATATTCGAAAATGAATCAGAAGTACTGCTGAGCATATGTTGCAGATACGAGACTCGGAGGGTACTCATAAAAAGATCTACCAGTTCCCGGTCTAGAAGAGGAGGTTGAACTCTTGCGGCTAAACTACGCCATCTCTGGTTATACTCTTTGAAATACTCACCAGTCTTTTGAGACATACCATGCAGCTGTGCATGGCTAGGTGCCATGATGGTGTTGTAGTGATAATGTTTTAGGAAAGCGTCGACCAGCTCGCCCCAATTGCTAACATGAGTTTGCTCCAATTGCATGTACCATTCTAATGGAGCTTCAGCAAGACTGTCCTGAAAGAAATGCATAAGCAATGGTTCATTGCTAGCATAAGCAGCCATCTTTCTGTAGTAAGATCAAAGATGAGTCTCCGGGCATGTAACCCCCTTATACTTGTCGAAATCAGGTACCTTAAACTTTGGTGGGATCACAACCCATGGAACCAAACACATAACGGAGACACTGAATCCTGGTTTCTTAGAAGTCTCCATAGCCTCCAAGCATTCTTCCAAAGCCTTTTACATCTTAGAAATTTCAGACAAATCAACCGTAGAATCCTTTGGAGGGTCATCAAGATCGATGACATCATGGTGGTCATCCACAATCAGTCGTGGGTTCTCCTTAGGAATCCCCCCGTGGTCATTCTTGGGTCCGCCATTCTCGGACGTGGAGGCACTGTCTACCAGTTTAGTAACACTTATTCTGAGCTCTTCCTGCCCTTGGATGACGGCATGAAGAGTTTCCACGAGCTGATTCATTCGATCACGCATGGTGTCCATGTCTTTGCAGAGAGAGGCCTGGTTCTTCTCAATCTTTTCCATAATCCTCAACTTGTTGGCTCGAGTGTGATAAGGATGTAGGGAAGTCGTCTTGTATATTCTGATAATAAGAGGCAAAACCATCAGATAAAAATCCCGCAAGAAAACCTGCAATTCATGAAATGCATGATATGTATGATGTATGAAATGATTGTCAATTCCGGTTTTTCACGGTTCAATTACCGTCAGCAGTAATCGAGCAACGTGATGATAAGAATGACCATATGAAGAAAATATCCAGAAACAAGAGAAATTCCCGCAGAATTGAATACATGAAAGTTATGGGTGTACAAGGTGAGCAACTCCGTCTAACAAGCTTGTCGGTGATTGAAGTAACAATATAATAATCAGTCCGAATGTAGGATACCATTCTTCTTCCATTTCTATCTCACATCATCAAGGCCCAAATAAAGTGCCACAGTGATAGTTTCAAAATCATGCTCGTTCGGACCAGCAACAAGTGTGCGCTTGATTATCTTGAACAAACGAGGGTACTCTTCCATAGTTGGAACAATCTGATAGTCCTGGAAGGTGAAACAATAGAGTCAAAGCACCACCATGTCTTTCAATAAGATTTTTTTTTTATTAGAGCGGACTAAACGGTCTTTTAAACTCTTCAAGGAAGGCCAAGAACTTGAGAGGAAAGCTTGGGTAGCGTGGATAAGTATGAATGTCCCTCCTGATCCTCTTGAGAACATCATTGTTTCTAGACGACACTGACGGAAACTGTAACTTCATGAAATAACCCGGAATGGACGTGCACATGCAGGGTTAGTATATAGTTTTATTTTTTTGACATTTCTTTTGAAAAATAAATATGATATGATGTGAGTGCAAATGATCATGGGGTTACTACTTCCATGATACATGTTTTTGTTGTACTGTTTCTACAGTCTGTGAGTACCAGGATCATTAGTCCGGAACATAAACCAAAGAACCTCATGAACAAATTCGGAACCCAGAAAATAAATCTGAGATTCTCATAGTTACTGATAGAAATTCAAGACATAACCATTAGAACCAAGAGTCATCGTCCGAGCATAGTCACCATCTGAATATGAGAAATCATCTGAACATAGTCACCAATTGTACCTGTGATAATAATTCCCTCCCTACTCACCGGTGAAAACTAGGTCATGGTAAGGCAATGGTGACTCAAAATCGAGGGTACTCCTGAAAAACTATCGCCGTATCACCTACGTGAAAATGATAGCCCCTCATTTGTACCTCATATGAGCGTGGACGACATGGCGGCAATAGTGAGACCTAAGTCAACTATTCGTTCATGTTCCACTCTATTCCTAGGGTTCCTATGGCATACCACTCTGGCCTGGGTATTGGTCCTTTTACCTCATAGTAACACCCATCCAATAAGACGCAGATCCAGTACAACAGTAGTATATGGAAGACATTAAAATGCAATGCATACATATGCTCAAGTATATACAAAATGAATGAACAAACTAAGAGCATAAAATAAACACCCAAAGAAAAGAAATCAAGAGCTAGGAGTGACTCCGAGATGGATCAGCATTTGGTCGACCTGTCCCCAGTGAAGTCGCCAACTGAAACGACCGGCTAAAAATAATCAAACAATGAAGTCGCCATCGGACGTATTTTATCCCACGTGTAGGGAAAGGTAAACATCGAGAAAACCTGAGAATGGAGAAGTCACCGTCTTGCGACCGAGAGATCGGGTAAGGGAGTCTGTTACGCGAGGGGAAGGTATTAGCACCCCACACGCCCGTAGTACTCTATGGTATCCACTCTTGTTGTCTATCTTATGGGTGTGTTCAATCTATGCTTATTGTTTACTATACTACTGAAGGGAGAATGCATGAAAAAGAAAGGGGAAAAGAACGTATGGAAAGTAAAGTTGTGCTCGCTTGGGCCCTACCCCAATGCCTACGTATCCTTTTCGAGGAATCAGAGCTACTGTAGTTCGGCTCACATGTTTTGTTTGTTTTGTGGTTTTTATGGACGAAGTTAATTCCGCCTTCTACCGCAGCTCGAACTTTGGAGACTTATGCATTGGCACAGAAATAAATTAATCATGTCCTTACCTGAAAAGGGTTTTAGAGAAAAGGTGCTCGAGCGCACAAAAAGATTTGAAATGGTTTGTGTCTTATTACCTTGAAAAAGGATTTAAGTGTGATTAGCATGTTTTTGATTTCTAAGAAAAGAAGTTTTGTTTAAGAATGCAAGGATGCAAAAAAGGGGAAGAAAAGAGTCTAAGGGAGACTAGCCTATCTCTAATCTGATGTTATCATACAATGGTAGTCCCATGTCAAGGATGGAAGGGGAAGTTTCTACCTACTGTTAGCATGCATGGTTTACAACCTAAGGTCTAACTTGCGTCTGAACAGAGCAAGCGCATCCTAAGGGAACATGGTATGTACAAGGATAAAGCAAGAAAGCCGGTAAATTCAAGAGAGTACACCTTGGGAGAGATCCTATATAGGTTAGCATACCAAAGAAAGTCTAACAAAACTATCCTATAGGGAACATGCAATGAGAGCGAAGTCATGATTTTAATTTCTAAATTGAGTGACTCATCGATCGGCAAGAAATAAAGGAAAGCGATAAAATCCTATAGGGAGCATGCACTGAGAGCGAAGTCGTGATCTCAATTTCTAAATTGAGTGACTCATAGATCAACAAGAAAGTAAAAAAAACACAAGCATAACACATATAGAAAATGAAGTGCGGAATGCGTGATACAGGTCTTTAAACAGCGACTTCGAGCGTACGCTCTTTATTTCCTACTTCTCATGATATCTAGAAAGCGATAACGAAATGAAATAAAGTGTGAAGAAGTAAAAGGGTAGTAGCAGCGACTACCAAAGTGAGCAAATCGTTAAGAGCGGAGGAAAGCAATGGAGAAGCAGGGAGTACGCGTCGAGAAAGCTTCACCAAGAAACAAACAAATTCAAAAATAATATCCAACTAAGATAAAGGCAAACGCGTGTTGCGAATGTAACGCGTAATCAGAAGTTCCCGCACAAGATCTCGTAAAATATCACATGTACCAGGACAACATATAATACGATATGAATTTCTCAAGACGATGAGAAATAAGGCGTGTCGCATCGGAAGCGAGCATAAGCCATATGTTTCGATCGCATAACACCTTGCTATGTTACATGATCAAAAACATAAAAAATGTACCTTGCACAATGAACAAACGCTTCAAAAATAACAAGGCGAAGCGGTATGAAAATATGGATAAAAACTAAAAGAGAAAAAGTATTATTTATTAGTTTTTTTTATGTAATGAAAATTCTAGAAAAATTAAAGAATTAATTCCTAAAAATTTCTATTATACTTTATTATTTTCTATTGTTTTTATTATTATTTTATTATGACAAAATATAGAAAGATTAAAAGAAAATCCTAAAACAAATAGAAAGAGTCAGGGGGGTGAAAATTAAAATCCAGGGGTTTTGGCCTAGCGATCCAGGCGCTGATCCAAGCACAACATAGGCCCTAAGGCCATTTTTTTATATCAGTTAGGCTGCAAAAAAAGGGGTACTTGCTGGTCTAAGGAAAGGCCAGTTTCAGTCCCTAGGCTGTTTTTGCTAAATCACTGCAGGCGGCAAAAAATGGTTCAATGGACTAAGCAAGGGGTGATATTGCAAGTGGTTGAATTAATACTAAGCCCAATCTGAATGAGCCCACTAGCAATTTTTTTTTTATTTTCAGCATTTTCTAAAAAAAACAAAACAAGTTAATAATAAGATAAATGTTGAATCTGGTGATACGATATCGTTTTTCAATATTGATAGGGTTAAGTATTGTGGCATTCTATCTCCTATGCACAAATTTCTTTCTTCTCTCACAAAAATCCAGTAAGATCTCCGTCGATCAGAATTCGCTTCCGGCGGCAGAGCAAGCCTAAAGGTCTTCAAACCAAACCAAATAGACCGTCTTTTCTTCCTCCTTCCAACCATCTGATTCGTTTTCTGCAATTCTCTCTCAAATCTTCTATATCTAACCAAACATAACAAACCCTAAGTCCACTAGAATGGAAATCAAATCCGAATGATGGCGAATTGAATCAAGAGATCTTAGGGGAACAATTCATTGTGCTTCATACTTCACGGAGGTAACAAGCTTATCAAAAAGACGAAGAAAAGAGGGAGTGCGGGAGTTACCTATCGGAGACGCTCCGATGGCATTTCAATTGCGATGGTAACGGAACCAGAAACCCCGCTCCAAGCTGCACACTTCACAGGTATTCGTTTTTTTTTACTCTTAATTCGGTGAACTCTGAATTCTTCTTCTTATTTCTATGAAATCCTACCAAGAAGTAGGTGTTGTGTTTTTATCGCTTAGGGTTGCTTTTTCTTGTTTGTAGATTCTGATTTCCTGTTGTTACAGTGAAGATGATGGTATGCATTCTTTTTTGAAATTGCGATGAAGATGATGTTTTTATAACGTTGAAGCAGATGAAGATGAAGGGGGAGATAGTAGAGGATGCATAGGTGCATGAATAAGGTGGTTAGGGAAGATAGATCTCACAGAGCGAAGGAGATTGAGGAAGATGAAGTGCTGAGAGAGAGAGAGAGAAGAAGATTGAGATCTTCTGGTGAGTTTTTTTCCTCCCTGAATCTGTTATCTGTTATTTTGTTATATGGAAAGTTTGTTAGTTCTATTTGGAAGTTGGTTAGGAATCAGTTAACACTTAGTTTTCTGTTAGAGGTTATACGAGGTTATGGTTTTTCTGTTAGCAGCTTTTTTTGAGAATTGGTTAGAAGATGAGAGTTGGTTATACGTTGTTCTGGTAAAAAAAAAGAATCGTATATCTTCTCTCCCCTATTTTCTGTTATATCACTGTTAGAGTATGTTAGAAGCAGATCTGTTATGCAGCTGTTAGAATTTCTGTTGGGAAGTTTTTTGTTATAACGGTTAGAAATTCAGATAAACCAAAAAAGCTAGTTATGAAGGCTATTTTTTGTGTTTTAATTTTTGGTAGAAACAATTAGGAGGTTTTTGGAAGTTGGGATTTGGTTAGGTGTTAGTTCTGTTGAACTGTTAGATGCAAGCTGACGTCGGTTAGAGTTCTGTTTTAATCTCCTGATTTTATTCTGAACAGTGCGGTGTTCTAGTATTTCTTCCGATATTTTCTCAGATATTTTGCTTTTTCTGGAATTCTCATTTTCTATTAGTTAGCAGTCTTACAAGATTCAGTCATGTTGTGCTAATTTTGACTGGTTTTGGATCTGGTTTAAATGTTATTGAATGTTTTCAGAACTGAATTTGTGTTGCAGGCAAGCTTTGGGTAATATGATGCCAAGATAATAAATTGAAGTCACCCAAAACAGAAGTATAAATGGCTTCAAATCTTGAGCCTGAAGAGAGATAAAGTTCGAAGAAAAGTAATTTATAAAGTAGGATGGGCTCTAAATTTGGTTTAAGTAGGCATTTCACTTGTATAATTTTTATAGGTTGTAAATGGTATCATTATAATTGGATCATGTATTGGGTGACTTAGATATATCATGGATTTGTAGTGATTTTCTCCTTGGGTCAACCTTTGAATGTAATTTAATTTTAATCAAAACCATAGTTAACTTTGAATCACTTTTCCTTCTTCCATCCATTTAATTTCGCTTGAAGTCCTCAATGTTCCTCTTCAACTTTGCTCAATCTGAATTTCCAAAAGGGACTAAGAAAGACCTTCGTCAAAGTTCCCATTGAAAATCTCTTCAACTTGGAATGCAATATGGTGAACTTGGATGAACAATTCTAAACCAATCTTCAGGTAACAAAAATTCAATTGACATTCGTTTGCCTTGTAAGCTACAAGTATAATAATGAACCCACAAAATTATCCTTTGAGTCATGATTCAATATTTCTCAATTCAATCCATAAACCTTTGAATTGGTAACCAACGACCTCATAAAGTACCATGTCTTGAAGAAATCTTAATTTCAATTCTCACGTCCAAGCTAACTTGCAATACAAGCAATCAAACAGTTGAGAACAATAATACCCTTGATCACAATGAATTCTCAATACCCTCCTTTTATCATGTTTTTCTATCCATCAAACATCCAGTAAAAATGTTGACAAACCCGAGTATAATAGGATATAAACCCTAGATTTGTAGCTCTAAAGAGGAAAACCCCGCGACCTGCTGTTGATATGGAAATAATAGCTTTGTAGCTTAAGGAGAAAGAAATCTCAATATCCATATATCACAACCTTAATGCCTTTGTTTAATGCTTGAAGAAGGAATCAACCTTTATTGGATATGAACGCCTTAACCATTGTAAAAACCTAATTCTTCAAGATCTCTGATCCCATGCCAAATTATTGATTAATGATGCATGATGTGTTAGATGACCTAATAGGAGGTATGTACATGATGATTAAGAGACGCATAAGCAAATGATTTGTTGAAAAGGTAGGACAAATTTGGGGTATTACAGTAGACACTTTCTCTAATTCAGTTTAAATTGACCAAAGATTTATCCTGATTCTTTTCCAATTAAAGATGACACATACATCTGCTGGTTCAGTTTAAATCGACCAAAGATTAATTCTGATACTTTTCCAGTAGACACTTTTTCTGGTTCAGTTTAATTTGATCAAAGATTTATTCTGATTCTTTTCCAGTTAAAGACGACACAGACATCTGCTGGTTCAGTTTAAATCGACCAAAGATGAATTCTAATACTTTTCCAGTAGGCACTTCTTCTGGTTCACTTTAAATCGACTAAAGATTTCTTCTAATTATTTTCCACTCAAAGTAAAGCTTAGACTTGATTTAATTTCTATCAACAATCACCTTTAGATGGCATCTGTAAGCCCATCTCCGAAAACTCTCCATAACCTCTCCAAATGGCATATTTAATCCCATTCCCTACACAATCAACCACAACATCATCGAGTGCAAATTTCCGGGTACTCTAGTGTTCAATCATATTTTACCTTCAAGCTACGAACGGAAACGTGCCATACTCACTTCCCTGTGATCCTGGAAATCAGAGCTCTCAACCTCTTATTTTCTTCCACATGTCTGATGGCAACCTCTTTCTAATCATCTGAATCAGGAAGTGAACGACCAACACCTATTTGAGGCTTAGGGGAAATAAATCCCCTTGCCTCTCCATAGACTCTACTGCTCGACTCTCAAGGATCTTTATCAAATCATCTTTCTCCTTTAAGTCTGCTCTATAGGAACTCTCTAAAGTATGGAACTTGTTCTTACAAGCATCCCTTTCCTGTTGCATCCTAACCAAAGCAAGCTGCAACTCTTCTAGGTCATCTAATAAATGAGGAGTGGTCTTCACAAACAGATCAGGCATGGGTGTCTCCCGAGTATACGGAATCTTCAACTGGATGGCTCTCGATTGGACCCACTGAAGATATGGCTCCAAAGAAACAGCACTCCTAGGTCCCAAATCTTTCCTACCTTTCTTATGAATGTGACGTCAGGCCTTCGCAATATGCTCCCTAGTTTCCTTGTGGTCTTATCCTTCCTTCAGAAAGAAACTACTCAAATGAATACTATTTGGTTTATCCCTAATCGGATAACCAAGTTGTCGCCGCGCAAGAACAGGGTTATAGTTAATTCCTCCCTTTGTACCAAGTAGAGGTACATTGGGGAAACTACCACAACTGTCAATAATCTCCACATCCTGATAAGCTCGATGATACCAATCAATATCTGAGTGAGTAAGTGCCATGATCTTAGGAGCCCAACGAGGTACCTTCTTGACACCCCAAAAGGCATCAGACTGAGGCATATGAGAGATGAACCACTGGTACAACAAAGGCGTGCAGCAGATAATCATTCCCCCATGATAAGAACTCTGAAGATGAGCAGAGTAATAAGCATCACCCAACAGTGTACGAACTGGGTTTCCAATCATGAAAATACTGATGGCGTTAATGTCTACAAACTTGTCCACATTAGGAAATAAGAATAATCCCTAAGCCAGTAAAGCAAAGATGGCCTCAAAGGCAACCGTACTCTTCATCCTAGCAAAGTAATGAGCTTTCTCCAATAAGAACTGAGCTGGTAATCCTCTAATCCCTCCTTTAGTAGTCATATGGGCTTCCACCTCAGACTTCCCCAGATGAATTAAAGCAGCAATCTCATGTGGTTTTGGCTCAGCCTTCAAACCAGTAAAAGGAACACGATCGGTAACAGGTAAATCCTATAGATAAGAATACTCCTCCAGTGTAGGCATCAACTGATAATCGGGAAAAGTAAAGCAGTGATACACCGGATCATAGAACTGGACCAAGGTCGAGAGAATACCCTCCTTCATCTTCAGCTTCATGAGAGGAATGATGGATCCATACTTCTTCCGAAAGTCTGCAGAACACTCAATCTCTGGAATCATACTGACCAACTCATCTACCTTGGGATCCTTGAAACTGTATTTCCCGGTCATTCTCTTTCCAGAATCCATGGTTAACAGTACCTGAGATATTCACAAATAGTCAACCTTTAAATCCCTTGAAATATTATCTTCAAAAGATGCTTATGAGTGCATGGATGCATGATGCAACAATCACACATAAGATCACACATATAGGGTTCATAGGTTCCATGTCACGAGCATGATGTCAAAGGTACTACCCATAAGGTGTTGGTCTAAAAGGTTATCACCTGCCGAACAAGGTTCTAGAGGTTCCGAGAGTCTACATCCTTCCTTCGGATATTACCAACTTCCCGATTAACTCGGTAATTAGTAATATTCTCAAGAAAGACTCGTCTGAGCGTAGTATCGCGTGATAACTATTTCCAGATTACTCTATCATAGCTTCCGCACTACACCTAAAAGGCCAAGATGGGTTTGGTATTCTACGGTCCTCAGTTTCAGCAGGCTCCCAGGTCGAAAGTAGTACGTCTTCCCGATTACTCAGTAAACGACACTACAGTCAAAGGGGCCTCCACTGAGTGGGGGATCTCATGCCTCCTTTTTTGGGATTACTCCCTCAAAGTTAACATGACTATATTTCCCGTCCTATCTTAAAGTTTGCCCAAGTCTGGGTATAGGACTTATGAGTAATCACCAAGCACTCTGAAAACTAGGAAAATCCAGACAAACATATATACAAAATAAAACACATAAACAACAATAGCACATATACATATATAAACAAAGATAGGCTTAAACCGCTTAGGGATGGACCATCAAGAGGTCAATCTCTCCCCAGAGAAGTCGCCATTTTTCTGTAGTGGTAGAAATGTTCAAGACCAAGCCATTGGATTGACTAGCCTTTATACAAATCAGAAATAAAAATTGCCACCACGCTTTATTGTTTCCAAAGGAATGAGAAAAGAGCGAATAACCCAAAAAGAGGGGGAAAGATTCAAGGTAAGGGGGTTGGTTATGCAAATGGAAGGTATTAGCACCCTAAACATCTACGGTACTCAACAGGAGCCTCTTTATAAAATCTGTATATTTTGGCTATAAAATGTGTTATATATAAAATGGATGGTAGAGGTGAGAAAAGAAATATTTTTTTAATGATTTTTGCACCCGCCGCGGTTGTGAACCTTTAGTGCCTACGTACCACCTTTCATGCAATAGGGGATCAGGGTACATGTAGTTCCTCTTCTTTTTTTTTTTTAAATTTGAAACACAAAATGTGTTGGTTGATTTTAAGAGAGAAGACATCATCTTCATTATTCGTGTGGAAAAATATACTTACTACCCACAATCATGAGAAAGGATAATTTGCATCATCTCAAAGTGGAGGATCGTGGCTTGGATTTTAAGATCAACAATGTCTCACTCAACACCCAAGTGGAAAATATCTCACTTCACTATATATTGTAGAAGTATAGTTATTTGCATCACTACAAGGATTGACAAGAGCCTTAATCTATTGAGAAAAGTTTTAAAGATAAAAAGCCAAAGTGGCAAAAATGGTTCGAAATGAGATTGGGTGACTTTTAGTATTATTACAAAAATGTCAAAGTATTATTAATTTGATTGGAGTTTATTTATGAAAATATTTTTTTGAAAATGCATGGACATAAGCCCAAGTTTATTATAAAAGGGGTTTAAGTTTAAAAACAAGAAGGGTTTTCAAAAGGAGGGAGAAGATTTTTGAAATTAAAGAAGATGGGAGGAGAAGCAAAGGCTATTCTACAGCATAAGGTAAAAGCTAAGGATAAGGATGATCTAACCAACAAGAAGCCAAGGCTTGAAATTATGAGCCAAGGTAAAATTCCCATTCTTTGGATTGAAACCAAGCAAGCAAAGATACTAGACCTCTTCAAGTGTATTAAGTCTTCTCAAAAATTGGGCAGAGTAACGGCTGTATGCGGGTGAATTCCAGATTACAAAACAAAGAGTGTAATCACAAAAAACCTGCACACAAAAACAAACAACAACCCAATGTCTTGAGGTGAACCTCAAGAGCTCCTGACAAAATGATCAGATAAGATCACAAGGTCTCCAAGATACGCCAAAGTTTCTAATCCTAAGTCCAAAAAAAAAAAGTCCATTGCTCCATCATGCCAAGGATACTAACCAAATAGTCCAAGTACCATAAAGAGTTTTTTAGGGTTTATGTTGATTATTAAGTATCTTAAGAAAAGAAAAAGGAAAACTCAAGTGAGCAAAATAAAAATGACAAGAAAATAAATGCCCAAATGAGCAAAGATGAAAATGGCATGAAATGAAAATGCTAAAAGATAAATAATACATAAAGCATAAAAGAATAAAAAGCATAAAATAACGCAAGTTAATAATTAGTGGTTAGTTGGATGACCATCTTGAAACTTGCATTTGGAACTCATTAGAGGATTGGTAGAACCAAAGCCTCCATACAATACGTTGCATTTGCTTTTTGTCAAGTATATCATCCATTTGGAATTCTCAATAGTACTATTTAATGATCAATGATGTTTAAGTGATCCGCGTTGACCAAAGGTGTTGTAGATCCATTAGAGGATTGGTAGAACCAAAGCCTCCACACAATGAATCTCAAGTTTATTGGATCAAAGAGATCAAATTAACATACTTGGGCTTGCAATCATAAGTTTGGGCCACGAATGATCATTTATTCGAACCGAGACAAAATTTAGTGCTATGTTAAGCAATCGTAAGTGGACTTATATAGAAGTCGCACCTATTTTGAGGCCGGTCAATAGAAATCTATGAACCATTTGTTTTGAGACATTATATAGAGATCATGCTCCAACAACATTTAGTGCAAGAAGAAGGGAATGAGATGAAGGGGAATTAGGGTAAAAAAGAAAACCACATTTGAATCAATATTTAATCAAACTATTATTAAAATCATTCATCCATTTTTGTGGAGTTAGACTCAACACCATAAATCCAATGATGTTAATAAAGCCATGACCAAAAAATTAACCCAAGACAGCCAGAAAATATTCACAAAATGATATAATATTTAATATATATTAAAGGATGAAAAATGTTAAAATAAACTAAAAATAATAATGGGAAAATATCAATAATATTCAAATTAATCAAGAAATGAAAAATAAAACCATAGAAAAACCAGAAATGGGTCCAAATATTTTTATAAAAATTTTGGGAATTTTTAAAAGTCAAAAACTATTTTTAAAAATTAAAATAAATGGGTAAAATAAACAAAAATGGTAAAAAATAGTAAAGTCAGAAACAAAAATAAAATAAAGTCATCAATATTTGTCACAATGTCATTGGATCATTTCATAATTTTTTCTGAATTAAAAAATGTGTAAAAGTATTTTTAAACATTTTAAACAAATCAAATAAGTGTAAAATTCATTAAAAAAATACCAAAACACAAAAATAAATTGTGAAAAAATAAAAATCATGAAGAGAATAATCAAAAATATTTTTCATAATTTTCTCAGATTTTTTGGACTAAAAATGAATTTTCTATGATTTTTTGAAATTTAAAACAATTAAAATATAAAAATCAGAAAAAGAAAATAAAAGAAAAAGATGTGGACCATTGGATGAGAGTCAAAATGCGTTAGTAATCAAATCCAAAGGATCTGGCGCACTGTGCATATCATGGTCTTTACTGAATAATGTACAGAATCATTAAATAAATCAGGATTTGAAAATAACAAATGTCACGCTTTCATTGGTTAGAAGATGTCACGTTGGTCATCTTCAACCTCCAGCCCTCACGAATTGTAAGTCTCTCCAATTGTAAAATTAGAAGTTCAGACCTATGCCATTCTCTTCGTCTCTTCAAGACGAAGACAACCAAACCTTCACGACAAATTTATATAAACTACAACTCAAGCATATTGGAAAGAAAGTTTTGAAAGGGGATTTGAAAATTCATGGTCAAAACGTGCTTCCAGATGAAAGTAATTGTTGCGAATAGAACCAGGGCAATGAGAGCAAAACAATGATACCAAAGTTTTCAAGAATTGATGAAGGAATATACCTATTGAAGTTGAGTTGAAGAGCTCTGAAACTGGACTTCTATGGAGCAATGTAGGGCACGACTCTTGAATTTAAATGTATGGTTAGGTTCAGGGAAGATCAAGGAAGGTGAATTGATGGAGAAAATTGATTGAAAAAGGCTTGAGAATAGGATTCGAAGTAGCTGAATTCTGAGTTGTGAAGCAAGTTTGGCAGGGTGATTCTGACTATCTAATCTTGGGAATTTGAATGGGTGATGACCCTCTATTTATAGGGAATCAAATGGAATGCTCAAGCGTGTGGAATGATGCAAATTGGAGGGAAATCATGTGAACCTGTACACGAGCAAAGTGTGATCTGATTTGCATCAAAACTCATCAAATACTTGCGTTTCAAGGCTCTAATCCACTTTGGCAACTTGGTTAAACATGTTTAGATCACAAACGCATGCTAATTTGATGTTTAAAGGCCAAAACATGGATTTCAAATTCTGACTCATGGTGAAACTTCAGTTCCAAGTTACCAAGTTCAACCCAATGGAATTTCCACCTCAAGGGGTCTTAGGGCAAGATTCTTGATGCTTTGGAAAGATGATGTTACAATATTTGTAATGGAAAAAGAATGGAATCAAATGGATGCTTGAGCTGAAAGTTACATGGAGTCAAAGTTGAGGAAAAAGAGTTGACTTTCCATACTTAGAAATATTTCAAATTCTTCTTTAAAAATGACCTATAATATCTTGCTTCCAAACATGGGCTTGAACTTAGAAATTACTCTTGATCAAAAATGATGGAAGGAAGTAGACCTCTTGAATGACATTTTGAAATTTGAACCACTCAAAATATCCAAAAATTGAGCAAGTTATGACTTATTGAAGTTGGCCAAAAATCATGAAATGACCTATAATCTTTTACATTCTTAAGGCAACTTCCATCCATTTTTTTACTTTGCACATAAAATAAGGAATGAAGTACACATCTTTAAGATCATCATGAGAAAATAATGGGCTCAAGGTGATAAAAATTGACCAAGTTATGACCATTTGAAGTCACATAGGGAAAATTGGGGATTCATCTGGGTGACTTGTAATTTCTCCCATTCATTAAGTTCCTTCCACATGAAAACCCTTTGGAACTTTTGAAGTGATTTATTGGTAACTCTTTGAAGAGAAGAAAGTTTTTGGAATCACTCAAAAGTAACAAAAGATGAGAAAGATATGCCCCTTTGAAGTCCAAAACCCTAGCCTCTAGATCAAGAGAAAGCTTGGTGGAACTTTGCCAAGTTTGAACAAACTTTTGTGCCAATACTCTTCCTTTGTGAATAGAGATTGTTGAGGATGATTATAAGGACTCATGGCCACCAAAACTACTTTCAAAACAACTTCATGGGTGAGGTTTGAATCTCTCAAGCTTTGACTAGGGCATGGAAATAAACTCATGAACCCATGATGCAACTTGCTAGACCTCATTGCTTTTACCTACATTATTAGCAATTAAGATAAACCAATATTTCATTTTGTTAATGAGAGAGAAAATCAAAGAAAAATATCCATGATCACAAGAGAAAACAAGTTAAGGTGCTTGGCAACTCCTCATAGAGCAAAGATAAATATAAGTATTAGAACCAAAAGCCCTAATGTGATTTTGGTGATTGAAACAATATGGTATGATGAAGGGATCTTAGGGGAAAAAATTGGGGTACAACAGCAATGGCCTTCAGAAGGTTTCCTTTGATTCAAAGCAAGGACCTCCTGCCGGCAAGCTTCCATTGCACCATTGGCCCCTTACATGTTTGCCTTTGATTCACAAAGCAGGGACCTCCTGCATGCAAGCTTCGATTGCACCATTGGCCTTACATGTTTGCTTAGGTTCACAAAGAAGTAGCCTCCTACATACAAGCTTCGAAAGGGAATTGGCTATGTTCACACTAGCCTCGAATGGACAATATCTCCCTTTGAAATAAGCTTTCTTAGATTCTACCCTTGTAAACCTTCACCACACATAGTTGGTGGCCCCTTCGAAGGACATATATTTGGCGCCTTCAAAGGATACACATATGGTTCGTTCGAAGGACACACTTTAGGTGGAAACAAATATTGTTGTATGAAGAGGAGTCTGATCGAAGGATGGATCTAGTTGGTAAAAACGAAAGAGTTTTATTCAAGATGCTTGTGCTTCCAAGTCCGAGCCTGCTGCACTGGCCACAACGCTCCAAAACTGCTGCAAAGTAGTCCTGCTACGTTGCTCCTATATTTCCACTAATTTGGCATACAAATACTGCACCTCGAAGACTACAAGAACATCATACCCAATTTGTTCAAATTTCTTTTGTTTTTCCCCCCAAACCTCAGCCAACATCATCTATAAATAAGAGGTTCCATCACACATCTAAAGGGGGCTTTTGGGGTGGCTAGAGAGAGATTTTCTAACAAGGAAAAGAAATGAGAAAACACTTCAAACACTCTCAAACCCATAATAAAAAGACCACACCTTTTGTTTTGTTTCTTGCAAATCCAACACTAGAAACACCACACTTGTTTCTTTCCTTTGAATCCAGAACCAAGGGAAACACCAAACCAACACTTGGTTCTTTCTTTTGAATCCAGCACTAGAAACACCACACATGTTTCTTTCCTTTGAATCCACAACCTAGTGAAACACCAACCAAAAATATTTGGTTCCTTCTTTCTAATCCAGCACTAGAAACACAACACTTGTTTCTTCCCTTCGAATCCAAAAGCATCCACGACATCAACTCAAGGTACAACACACACACTTCAGATTCAAGGTAAGTCCTCGTGACTCTAACTCTTTCATTTCAAGCATGTAAATAACCTTCTTGTGCATTTTTTCGTTTCTTCCCCTTTTGGTTTGTTTTCCTTCAAGTAAGAGACTAACTTGTACAGACCTAAACGAAAGAGAAAAGTTTGCATGAACCGAAGCCTTAGGCTTCACCCTTTGCAGCTTCACAGTTGCAAACAAAACAAGGAAGGTGGTGTGAATCGAAGGTTACAAACTTCGACACACACTGGGTACAGGCCCAAATCGAAAGAAGGCAGAAGTGTGGGGATCGAAGGGCACATCCTTCGATCCAAGATGTTCTTTTCTTTCTTTCTTTTACACTATTTTTATTTTCTATATTTTCTATATTCAATACGGTTGTAATAATTAGGACTTTTATTTCTTGCAACCCCCACTTGTAAACTTGTATACCCCATCCGCCCAAAACATGTAATAGTGTAGGACATTTAGTTTCCGCATTTTTATTGTTTTCATAAATGCTAGTAATTAGGGTCTATGGAAAGATAAAACCAACAAGTAGACCAACCTAATAAAAGACAAAACTGCATGCAATAAAACACATTATTCACACATGCACCTCTAGGGTAATCTCACTTGTTGCCTTGGAAAATAGTCATATCCCTCGAATATGGGCGTTTTAGCAAAGACCCTCGATAAAAGATCGTAGTCCCTCAACGTTTCCTTCGGTAAATGATCTAGTCCCTAAATGAAAATTGCTAAAACGTCTCATAGGTTTCCTTCTATGACTATACAAATGGCCCACGCCCATCCCTTCACATCCAACGATGGGGCTTTTTATCAATCAATGGTAAGATAGCAATATCTAAAGGAGAAGGAAAAGAACAAAGACCTTTTGAGTAGATAGGATGCTCGTAGTTGCTTGCATGCTCACAAAAAAAAACCATTTTCACACTAACACTTTCAATTGAAACATTTTCAAAAGTCAAAGCACTTTGTACACATTCTTATAGAGACGAGAATCATTACAAAGGCACTTTTAAAAATCACTTTCAAAAACATATTACACAATAAAACATCTCTGTTAACTATTTTTCAAAACCAATAATTTTTACACATTCTTATAGAGACGAGAATCATTACAAAGAAGTTTTCAAAATATTGTCAAACCCACACCACAAAGCTTATTTTCAAACAAAGCAAGTGATATAGAAAGTAACTAAGAGCCTGTAGATAACTACGGATTAAAAGGGTGCTAATACCTTCCCTTTTCATAACCTACCCCATGAACTCAAGAAAAAATCTATAAAGGTCTTTCCTATTCTTTTCACCCTTTCCTTATTGGATAAAAGAAAAGTCGGTGGCGACTCTTGCTATCCGCAACAATTGCGATCAAACACAAAAACACCAAAGTCAGTTCTCCCACCGTATTACAGACTCTAACCTATGAAGAGCCATTTTTAATCAAGAAAATATTTTCTGGCAGTGTTGTGATACTTACCACCATGGACGGTGAAGATTTTTCGCATCCTCTGAATATGGACATAGTCAAAAGATACTACGCATGAAAATGACCCGCTAGGTTGACTGGCCTAGGCAAAAATAAGGGCATCCTTACGAACCAAAAGGGTTCGGGAAAAAATTAGGGATATATATATATATATATATAAAGATTGTACACCCGGCAAGTCGAAAATCTAAAAAGACGGCTTGGGAAAAAAAGGGTATCCCGGTGGATTGAAAACCCGAAAGGGAGGTCCAGGAAAAAAGTTAGGGATTAAAGCATACGACTATGTCCCGTTGGATCATCTACTTATAGTAAGCTATATTACCAACGTCAAGTTCAAATGGTACATATCATTTCAGTCAACTTCTTTTGATAGTAAGGGATGAGATGCTCGAAGACATAGAGGAAATAGTAGAGTTGAAACCCGACGGGATCATTTACACATAGCTATATGTTTTGTTGTTACTTTGTACTCTTTTCATTGTTCTACGATTTCCTCTTACTAGGATTTTTGTCTCTTTGTACAAAACTGCCTGTTTATAGGCAAACTATCAATATAAATACAATTTCGAATTCAAATTGTGTTTTACTTTTTCTGTTTTATTCGCAAAAAATGTCCAATGATTAAATTGAATGAATATATGCATATGAATATGATTATTGTTAACAAATATATCCATAAAAACAGGAATAAGCATTTACCCAAGACTCTAGGAGTTAGGATCTCGTTCAAGTCGTCCACAAATCTCCGCAGAGCAATCCCCACAGAAAAATCTCCATAGACCTACCTTCACAAGCTCATCACCGAAGAAGATACATTCCTCAGCAAGTCTAATATGCATTCAAGACAGAAATTGAGGCATCTTCCAGCAATTAACATAATCATACTCCCCAGAAAATCCGCTTAGCGGATAAAGTGATTTAATCATTTCTCCAGCATATAATGGAAACTTCCTCCGCATAGCCTACAGAATTCCAATCCCCATCAGAGTTTGCTTCCTCAGCATAGTTCACGGGAATTTAATTCCCCAACTGAGTTTATTTCTCCAAACAATATAAGATTCCATACAAAATTCTCTTTTCCAGCATGGCTCAATTCTTCAATAGAGTACATTTCTCCAATAGGGTTTATTTTTCCAGCAGGGTTTATTTCCCCAACATAATTTAATTTCCCAAGCAAAGTTCATTCTCTGATTACTGTAAATCACCGGAAAAATTCTCCTCACCAGCAAAGTATAGGCTGCTATCCCTAGAGAGTTGCTACGGAACCTGAAACCGGACCAGATATCCTTAAACTTTGTTTCCTCAGAAGAGTGGAGGTCCATATCCAAAATTCGGTCAAACAGCACCTCAGAAGGATATCCATCTCTTGTATCCCCAATCAAGGTATATACGAACTAAAATTCCTGGTAGAGCGATAAACAACCCATGTTCCCGAACTCTTCTATCACCAAGTAGAAATCAACATTCCCAGCGGAGTATCCTCCCAAAAAGCAGGAATCCCCAGCGGAGACATTCTAAACACGATTGAAGATTACACAAGATTCTTCATTCCCAGCAACAGTCATGGATTTATTTTCCTCAGTAAAAAATGTTATACAAAGCTAATAATATGCTTCAAACAACATCCCGCATCCATATATCATTTACAAAGCATCATAGCATATGCATACGACACGTATATGACACTCTCGTTTACTTTGAGAACATACTTACGTAATGCATTACATACATCATGACATTGAATAAAGACTAACTTTATATTTTCAGGTAAAAGTCTACAAACATCATCAACAATTCTCAAACAGGTCGGAGATTAATTCCCAAAACAAGACGGGGAAACTATATGTATGACCAGGCGGCATGAATTCCCGAAACAGGACGGGTTCGCCAACAGAGAGCAGGTCAGAGATTAATTCTCGAAACAAGATGAGGCAACTGTCTATATGACCGAGCAAAGACTAATTCTAGAAACAAGACAGGGAAAGTATCTATTAAACCAGGCAAAGATTCACTCCTAAAACAGGACGGGGAAACTATCAATATGACCAGGTGGTATGAACTCTCGAAACAGGATGGGTTTACCGACAAACACAAACTAATAAATAAACTCCCGAAATAGGACGGAGAGACTATCAACATGACAAGGATCTACCTCAGAGACTAAATCTTACAAGAATTTCCCTCAAAGACTAAATATGACGAGCAGCTGCTTAAACACCTTCCCCAGAGGTTCATTCTGGAAAGCATTCTTTATATACAATCAAGTGTAGTTTCATTCTGATACTCCTATCAACAGTTACTTTGAATGGAACCTATAAGCGCACCTCTGATGACATTCTATTACCTTTCTGAATGGCATCTTTAAGCCCATTCAAGTGATATTATCGACCAACAGTTTAACTTCTTGCACAGACGAGTGCAAATTTCTGGGCACTTAAGTGTTAAATCCTCTTCCACCTTCAGATCACGAATAGAGGACATGCCAATATAACTCTTTAGGTTTAAGAAGATTAAATAGGGGCAGCTGTTGTACCCCAATATTTTCCCTCCCATTTATTCAAGAACATTCTCATAGGGTTCTTAAATGCTTTAGGCTGCTAAAGAATTGATCAGATAAATTCTCCTCCTAAGCAATAGACTTACAACTAGGGTTTCCCTTTTCATAAGGGATATTGGGTTTCAAAGGCCTCAAGTGGTTTCCATGGTTTCTTATATGTCTTCAAGAATGCTCGTACCAAGTTTCATGCCTTTTGTCACAAGTTTTCTCAGTCAATTGCTCAGATGATTGAAAATCAACTATATTGGGTAAAAAGTCAACTATGGTAAACATACAGCCAAACTTCAAGATTTTTGGTCAACATCAATATTTTGAAGTCATATTCATCATTTTATCAAGGTTTGATCATGATTCATCAAGAAGACTCTCAAATCATCAAAAGTCAAAGGTTGCCAAATTAGGGTTTTCCTTAGGAGAAGTCAACTGAACTTTGACAAAGCATAACTTTCACATGCTTCATAAGATCTTCCCAAACATAAGCTCATTTTTAAGGAAATTAAATTCTCCACAACTTTTTCTCTATAATCTCAAGTCCAAAAAACATTATAGATCATTTCAAAAGTCAACAATAAGACACCTTTTGTCGAAGCAACTTACATCAAGATAAAGTCATAAAATGCAAAAATGATCAAAAGAGAGATTGTAGAGGATATATTTAGCTTTCCAAAAAATTAAATATCGCCTTCAAAATATGAGAATTGAAAGAGTTATGATCAATGCAAGTTGGGAAATTTTGAGCAAATGTATGAAGTTCCAATTGACCAAACTTGAAATTTTGGGCTATTTGGCTATTGATTCAAAGTCCAAACGTGTTATACACTCCATATGCACCTCAAGACTTGTTCATACCCCCCATATGTTGACCTAATTCTCCATTATATATTCTCAGCAAATTCAAACAAACCACGAAACCTTGTGCTAGAATTCACCTCCAAAAAATCACAAAAATTGTCAAACTAGGGAAACCATAAAACTCTAGCTTGCAGCCATCTTCCAAGCATTCTTACATTCCTAATCGATTCCTAAAGAGGTACAGAGTAACAATGGATCCAACACAATGATCCAAAACCCCTAGAAACTGCACGCATGCATGGCCGATCCATATCTTTTTTGCAAATCTCATATTTTTGTTTCCTTCATGTTTCATTGCAAACTAACTATAGCGATGCGTTTCAGAGATTCATTAGTGCAGGACTGGACCATCGCAGGAATCCCATGCTACTGGAATCGTGCATCACCATGATTGCACTGATTCCATGTATTTTTGTCATAGCTCTCAAACCAGTGCGTTTTAGCCCAAGATAAGCATTCCTTTGGATTCGTAGGGCCTGATTTAGGGGGGTTGGGTCCCCCTGGTTTGCTAATATCTCTTATTTCTCATGTTGAATGAAAAGGAGCTACCAGAGAATACGACCGGAGCTAGGGCTCTGGCGCTTCTCTGGTCCATTCGTTTTTGTTTCATATTTCTTTTAATGGTTTCAATTTAAACAACGGATGTACTACCACCCCAGTGGTTAAAGCGCGTGTGATAAGACATAATTGTGCCAAGGCGTGGGTTGGATCCTAGCCTTTTGGCATTTTTTTTTCCTTCATATTCTCCTTGTTTTGCAAGTTACAAAACACGCTGGCTTGCATTACATGACAGATGCGCACACCTGGCCTAGTGGTGAGCATGTTGGATGGGAATGCTGAGGGTGTGGGTTCAACACCCAACCCTGGAAATTTTGGATTTTCTCTTATTTTCTATCCTTCTTACTCTTTTCACCTCTTTTCCTTTAATTTCACAAAACCTTTGACAAAACCTTATTTTTTTTCCATAAACCCTAATTAGTTTTTTAGGTTTTTATTTAATCAATCAATTTAGGTTTTTAGGTTTTTAATTTAATTAATCAATTATTTTTTTAATTAATTAAAATAAATTAGGTTTTAGGGTTAATCATCATTAAAACCTTCTTTGTCAAAAAATCTTAAAAAAACCCTTTGGCTTTCCTTTTTCCTATTTTACATTTTTGTGTGGTTTATTATTCTCGCATTTTATGATTATTGTAACTGCTCACAGTTTGTAATAGTAATTAGGTTTACTTTCCTGCACTATTATTATTTTTGTACTTCTCCCAAAGCCATGTAATAGTCTAGGGGTTTTATTTTCTGCTTTTATTTTCTGCACATTTATTGTTTTCCTATTTTTTACTTTTACTGTTAGTAACTAGGCTTGTATGACAAGATAAAATAAATTGATAGTTAACCCTAATGCAAGATAAACAATAACTGAATCACAACACACTTTGTACACCTGTACCTCTAGGCTAACCTCCATTGTTGCCTCTCGGAAAACAGTCATGTCCCTCAAACATAGAGACGCTTTAGCACTGTCCCTTGAAAAAAAATATCGTAGACCCTCGATGACCCTTTCGACGTTGCCTTTCGTAAACGATTTATTCCCTTAAATGAAAAATTGCTAAAGCATCTTTACGAGTTACCTTTGATGACTGTACGATGACCCACACCTGTCCCTTCACATCCAACATGAAATTCTGGTATCAGATATGTGATGTCGAAGGAGATGTCACGACACAAATATCTGAGGACAATATAAAGTGCAACAATATAAAAGCAGTAAAAACACAAGGGATTGTTAACCCAGTTCAGTGTACAACAACACCTACTCTAGGGGCTACCAAGCCAGGGACAAGTCGACTAAATACTATCAATTTATTGACCCTCAGTAAACAACCAGTTTACGATCTAATCCCTTAATCACTACCCGTGCTATACTTCTACCTAAGACACACCTAGGTATGGGGCCTTCCTCAAATCCCTTCAATCACTAACAGTGAAAAACAACTGAATTATTAAGTTTGCAAAACCTCAATCATTCAATACTTATAAGCTTATGAATGATCCATAATTAACAACTCAACTAAAAAATTAAAACTCAAGTATTGAAACAATACTAGAGTTTATTACAATTAAAAGATTTAGACTTCTAAGCACAAAGATATTTTCTTCTACAAAAGTTGACATTGAACGAATAAGGATGCAAGTCCTTATAAAGGCGCAGCAGCGGCCTTGGGCTGAAAAACAAATATTCCAATATATTGAATCCCTTTAAAATCTCCATGAAAGCAGACCAAGATATAATTCATAAAGGTAAGACAAATACAAAAATATTCCTCCATAGTTTTTGCAAGACATAAACCAACAATCCTGAATAAGGCTTGCTTAAAAACAGGAAACAACAAATCTGAAAACACGCTCAGATCAGCAGGCAGATGTCAAGACATCTGCTTTGACATCATTCAAAATCAGATGAGATGTTTTACTTTAATTGTCAAGACATTAAGCAAAATATTACCAAAGCATTGTTTTACCGAAATTGCTGCCAACAAACACTTACAAACTCCCCCTTTGGAAAATTTTGGCTAAAACAATATTTTAGTACATTATCAGAGAAACAACACAAGCAAAAGAAACTCAATTAGTAGTTAGAAGAGAAAGATGTCAGGACATCTTCTGAGACATGAAGCTCCCCACAAACTTACCAGTTAGTAGACAGACAATCAGTTTCTCTCCACCTTTTTAGACATAATATGCCAAATAAAACATGCATTCAAGAGAGCAGTATAAAATAGGAGTACAAACTAGAATATTCAAGAGTCAAGCACGTACAGGTGCCAAAAAAAGAAACACAAGGCTCAAAACACAAAAGAACACCAAAAAAAGAACACCAGCACATAGTCTAACTGTCTTTGGGACCAGTAGACTTGGCAGCTTCAGAACTTCCTTCATTATCAGAATCTCCTCCTTCAGAACTCACTCTATCATCAAGATTGTTATCCTTCTATAGCTCCTTGATCAGCTTTTCAAATTTTAGCTTTCTTGTTGAGCTAACTCTGATTACCTCATTAAGTTCTTTGCAAGCTTCCATTAACTCAATGATCATATCATCCTTGCTTGGGGTCTTGTTTTCATAGGATGCTGATGTCAAAATAATGTCTGGGAAATGTTTACCTGAAAATAGCTTGAGGTGAAGGGCTAGGGCAGACTCCCTTTTGCAAATTGCATCAGTGCCACACATAATTCCAGGATGTTGATTCATAATAATTCCACAAATAAGAGATGGAAAAGCAATAGGAATCTTGATAGCACAGGTTCCTGCATGCTTTACAGTTTGTTCAAAAATGAAAGCACCATAATCAAACAACTTATTATTTCCAACGGCATAGATGAATTTTCCTAAACCAACTATAATGGTTGAGGTATGATCGGTAGGGACCCAGTTGGCAGCTCCAATTCTATGCATGATAGCATATTTCCCACTTAACTTACTAACGTGGAGCTTATTCTTCATGGGACAATCACTCACTTGGTTTGAAGTGATGGATTTGCACACTTGATTATTAGTCACTTCCAACTCACAGTAATCATCTTCAGACCTGCCCAGATATCTATTGATTATAGAAGGGGAAAATTCAATGCACCTAACTCTTACAAACACCTTCCTATATTACCTACTTTTGTGATCAACACAATCTATATGAATATTAACAATAAATTCCTTAACAAGAGTTTCATAACATTTTGCAAACCTGGTGACAGTCTTCATCAAGCCAACAAAGGAAATTAGCTCCATAATCTCTTTGCACTCCAATGCATCTACATCTAACTCTCTTTCAATAGCAATCCTTCTTTGGAAACATATTTCCATTTTTCATCATTGCCAACAGAGTGGAAGGAAATGTTGTCAAGAGGAGCATCAGACACCCTGACAGAAAGCTTCTTGCTTGTAGACTTTTTCACAAGAGAGATGTCCTAGAAATCATCCTCAATATCATAACTAGATTCAACTTCTTCTACCATTGCATCTTTCTTCTTACTTTTAGATCTCTTCACATGGGAGATGTTCTGGACATCATCCTCATCATCATCTGAGGAAATATCAGGTCTAACTTTTCTTTTGTTAGAGGGAGGAACCACTTTACTCCAGGGCTTTGGGGGACCATACATAGTCTTTTTATTGATACTCTTGGCAGGGGATGTGACATCCACAACCTTCCCTCTTCTAGACTTGAGCCTTTTAAAAATTCCAGGAACCACATTGGAAATAAGGTCATTGTCAGATAGCTCATTAACATTCACCATATTCTCAGTATTTGGATTCTTTGCAGTTTTGGAGCCACCAACATCTTCCTTAGCAGGAGAGTCCTTCTCAACAGATGATGTCTCAACATCCTGCTCAACATCATCTTCCACTTATTCTATAACAGATGTAGCAAACTTGCCAAGTTTACTTTCAATAACATCTTTTTTAGAGATAGATGATTCAGTAGCATTTTGAGGATCAATACCTTTGTCAACCGGAGTAGGCATTCAGGCAAAAGGAATAGAAATCCAAGGCTCAATAAACCCTTCATCTAACACCCTATCAACCAGCCTTCTAATACTCCTATCAACATTAACAATGTTTTCTTCTGACCTATCATCATTAGTATTAAAAGCATTACCTTTAGAAGTGTCAGGTTCATCGTTGGATTTTTTTGCATGTGATGATCTGGGCTTCTTGACCTTCTTCTCAAGAGATGGAACAGTGGTCAAAGGAGCGACGACCAGGAATTTATCAAGGGAAAGATCCTTAGGATGGTTGACAAACTTTGACTTAGAGGCCTTGGCTTCATTAGAGGAGCACTTTGAGGGAGACGAAGCATGATGTTGTGACATATTAGAATACTTTTGAACAGTGAGATGAAAAATAAAAAGGGTTCTTTTAAGGAGAATAAAGAGGTTGTGAAAATAGAAGGAAGTAATATCGTAGCGTGTGGGAAAGTATTTGAGGCAGTCTTGAAATGATTGCTTAAAATACTTAATTTGTTGGAAACATAATAAAAGATATAATATCACTTTAATGATATCCTCAAATGCCCTTAATTTCTACAATCCCTCATATATGCAGATCCCTAGTTTTCCTCGTAAGTTCTCAAACTAGTTTGCATCCAAAACCTTATTAAAAATGTCAGCCAGTTGTAATTCAGTAGCTACATGTTCTAAGGAAACAATCTTTTCTTCAACAAGCACTCTTATGAAATGATGACGAATATCAATGTGTTTGGTCCTGTTGTGTTTAATAGGATTCTTTGATATATTTATGGCACTCATGTTGTCATAAAATAATTTCATGACATCCTGCTTGATATTATACTCTGTCAACATTTGTTTCATCCAAACCAACTAAGAACAAATGCTTCCTACAACAATATACTCAGCCTCAGTAGTGGACAGAAACACACAACTTTGCTTCTTACTGAACCAAGATATGAGGTTATTTCATATAGAAAAGCATCCTTCTGGTGTACTTTTCTATCATCAGCAGGTCCTTCCCAATCAGCATCACAATAACCACTTAAAGCAAAGCTAGATCCATGAGAATATAGCATGCCATAGTCACTTGTCCCATTCACATATTTAATAATTCTCTTCACATGGTTGGCATGGCTAACTTTAGGATCAACTTGATATCTTGCACACACCCCTACAACAAAGGCAATGTCAGGTCTTCTAGATGTGAGGTATAGAAGACTTCCTATCATACTTCTGTAAAGACTTTGATCCACACTTACTCCTTTTTCATCTTTAGACAACTTTAGATGTGTGGGAGTAGGTGTTCTCTTGTGACTAGAATTTTCCATCCCAAATTTCTTTACTATATTCTTCGCATGTTTACTCTGAGATAAGAATATGGAATCTTCCATTTGTTTAACCTGCATACCTAGAAAGTAGGTTAACTCACCAACAAGGCTCATTTCAAATTCTGACTGCATTTTCTTAACAAAATGTTGAACCATATCATTTGACATCCCACCAAACATAATATCATCAACATAAATCTGTGCAATCATGATCTTCCCTTCTTCTTCTTTAACAAACAGAGTTTTGTCTATGCCTCCCTTCCTATATCCATTCTCACCAAGAAATTCTATCAATCTCTCATACCAAGCTATTGGAGCCTGATTTAATCCATACAAAGCTTTCTTCAGTTTTTACACATGTTTAGGAAATCTTGGATCAACAAATCCCTTAGGTTGTTCCATATAAACTTCCTCATTCAGATAACCCACTCTTTACATCCATTTGAAACAACTTAAATATCATAATGTAAGCAACTCCCAAGAGTAGTATGATTGATTCAAATCTGGCCACAGGGGAAAAAGTTTCATCAAAGTCAACTCCTTCAATTTGAGTGTATCCTTATGAAACTAACCTGCCTTATTTCTAGTAACCACCCCTTTTTCATCAGATTTATGCTTGTACACCCATTTAGTGTCAATCACATTTGTCCCTTCAATTCTTGTAACCATATCCCAAACTTCATTTCTTCTAAATTGTTTTAGCTCTTCTTGCATAGCATTAATCCAGAACTCATCAGTTAAGTCCTCTTTGACATTCTTAGGCTCAATTTTTGAAACAAAGAAAGAGTTTGACATCCCTTCTCATGATCTAGTAGTAACTCCTTTATTTAGATCTCCTATAATAAGTTCCTTAGGATGATCTATCTGAGTTCTAATTGAAGGCCCTTTTATGAGTTGATTAGGCTCATGATCTTCTTGAGGTGGATTAGGATCAGTGCTTCTGTCATTAGATTCTGTTGGAATATCAGACAAAAATGTTCCAACATCTTCTAAGACATCTTCTTCATCATTCCATCTTCTATCATCAATAATAAATTTATGGATTTCATCATAACCTTAGTTCTGGAGTTAAATGCTCTGTAAGCTCCGCTATATGTAGAGTAACCCAGTAATATTCCCTCATCACTCTTGGGATCCATCTTCCTTCTATGTTCACGATCAGCTAAGATGTAACACTTACATCCAAAAACCTAAAAATATTTGATAGTAGGTTTTATTCCCTTCCATATTTCATACAAGGTGGCTGAATTTCATTTCCTTAAAGAGACTCTGTGATGGATATAGTATGCAGTATTCATAGCTTCAGCCCAAAAGTCTTAGGGTAACTTCTTAGCATAGATCATAGCTCTGGAAGATTCTTGAAGGGTTCTGTTTTTTCATTCTACAATCTCATTTTGATGAGGAGTAATGGGAGAGGAAAATTCATGACTGATTCCTTCAGAAGAGAAAAAATCGGCAAATTTATTATTCTCAAATTCCTTTCCATGATCACTTCTAATTCTGATGACATGAATATTCTTTTCTCTTTGAAGTTTTTGACAGAGATCTCTAAAGACTTCAAAAGTTTTTGATTTTTCTCTGATAAAACTTATCCATCTGTACCTATAGAAGTTATCTACAACAACATATGCATACTTATTTTCACAAGGACTTTCAACCTGCAGAGGTCCCATCAAGTCCATATGGAGAAGTCCCAAAACTTTTGATGTAGTGAGATGTTGGATCTTCTGATGTGACATATTAGTTTGCTTTCTAATTTGGAATTCACCATATACTCTCCCTTCTTCTATCTTGAGATTAGGAATCCCTCTCACAACTTCAATAGATATGATTATTTTCATTCTTTTAGTTGCAAGTGTCCCAGTTTTTTATGCCACTGTTTAACTTCATTTTCTTTGACTAAATCACATGTTGAGGAGAGGCTCAACTCTTGGGGAACCCATAAATAACAGTTGTATTTAGATCTGATTCCTTTCATAATAAATTCATTCTTCTCATTGCAAACGAGACATTCTGCCTTGGTGAAGTTAACTTTGAACCCTTGATCACAAAGATGACTTATACTTATTAGGTTATATGTTAACCCTTTAACAAGTAATAAATCATCAAGTTTTGGGACTCCTGGACATTCCAGCTTTCCAACTCCTTTGATTGCACCTTTGGCTCCATCACCAAAAGTAACATAACTGGTGGAGTGAGATTTGATATCTACCAACAGATTCTTAAAACATGTCATGTGTATAGAACAACAACTGTCAAATTACTTGTCATCTTTGGTTGAGCCTCTGAGAGAGGTATGAGCTATGAGACTAGCAACAATGGTCTTGGGAACTCACTCTTTCTTCTTTTTGCTATCTTGAAAGATCTGATCACTCTTGGGGAGAGGAGTAGTTTTAGGATACCCACACAAATTGAAATAGAGAGGTCTTATGTGGCCAAACCTTCCACAGTGGTGACACCTCCAGGGATGGAATTTCTCTTTGGTGTGATTAAAATTTTTCTTTCCATGATGTTTGCCATGATGTCTAGACATTTGATTCGACATTTTTGGTTTAGACTTGGCATGAGTGGAATCTGATGAAGGTTCTTCTGAATCAGGTTCCTTTTTCTCATTAAACCTTAGACTACTCTTATCTTTCGTCACTCTTCCCACCTGAAGAATTTCATCTAATGTGTCAAACTCATTATTCATCATCTTGAGAGATTTGACCATTCTTTCAAGACTCGAATTCAAAGAAGTCACTTCACTTTCCAGACTAGTGATAGTTTTCAGATGCCCTTTCCTTTCTGCCTTAAGCTGAGTTATGAGAGCTTTCTGTTTCTCCCCTTCTAGGTAGACTTCTACACTTCTGATACACAGTTCTTTGTACGAGGCAGCTAACTCATCAAAGGTTAGTTCACCATCACTAGAATCTTCATCAGAGAGATATTTTCCTGTCAATGCTTTAACATACTTGGCAGATTCCTCTTCGATATCACTCTCAGAGTCCTCTTCAGACCAAGTAACAGATAAATTCTTCTTCTGTTTCTTAAGATATGTAGGACATTCAGCTCTAATGTGACCAAAACCTTCACAACCATGACATCGTATTCCCTTCCCTTGAGTGGATTTTTCTTCAGTCTTTTTCTTCCAAACACATTTGACTTATGGATGTCAGATGGGATGTTCTTGACATTTGATCTTGGGTTCCTATCTATCTTCCTTATCACTTTGTTAAACAGTCTTCCAAGTAGAACCAAAGCATTAGATATTCCTTCATTTGTATCCATATCATAATCCTCCTATTCATCTTCAATATTGGTTACAAAAGTTATGCTTTTGTTCTTCTTTTCAGATCTTTCATTGATGCTTAATTCAAATGTCTGAAGGGATCCAACAAGTTCATCCACTTTCATCTTGTCAATATCTTGTGCTTATTCTATGGCAGTCACTTTCATATCAAATCTTCTGGGGGGAGACCTAAGCATCTTTCTCACCAATTTGTCTTCGGCTATTTTTTTCTCCTAGAGCACCAGCTGCATTGGCAATCTCAAGAATGTTCATATGGAAGTCATTAATACTTTCATCATCCTTCATTCTCAGATTCTCAAATCTGGTTTTGAGCAACTGAAGTCTTGACATCTTAACTTTGGATGTGCCTTTATGGGTAGATTTAAGAAGCCCTCATGCATCCTTATCTAATCCACATGTGTTCACTAATCTGAAAATGTTCTTGTCAATTCCATTGAATATAGAATTCAAGGCTTTAGAATTTCCAAGAGCAATTTCATCCTCTTCTTTAGACCAGTCTTCTTCTGGATTTAACTCAGAAGTAGGTTATCCATCTTCTCCCAATTTAACAGGAAGTTTCCATCCTTTTAGGACAACTTTCCAAGCCCTACTGTCTAGAGATTTTAGAAAGGCCACCATACATGGTTTCCAATAGTCATAATTGCTTTCATCTATAATGGGTGGTCTATTCATAAATCCTCCTTACTTGTCCATAGTACCAGAAAGTATCTTCCCTAGATCTCACCCAGATACAGAGCAGGATGCCTACTCTGATACCAATCAGATATGTGGTGTCGAAAGAGATGTCACGACACAAATATCTGAGGACAATATAAAGTGCAACAATATAAAAGCATAAAAAACACAAGGGATTTTTAACCCAGTCAGGTGTACAACAACACCTACTCTGGGGGCTACCAAGACAGGGACAAGTCCATTAAATAGTATCAATTCAAAGACCCTCAATAAATAACCAGTTTACAATCTAATCACTTAATAACTACTTGTGTTATACTTTTACCTAAGACACACCTATGTATGAGGCCCTCCTCAAATCCCTTAAATCACTAACAATGAAAAACAACAGAATTATTAAGTTTGCAAAACCTCATTCGTTCAATACTTAGAAGCTTATGAATGATCCACAATTAACAAATCAACTAAAAAATTACAACTCAAGTATTGAAACAATACTAGAGTGTATTATAATTAAAATATTCAGACTTCTGAGCACAAAGAGTATTTTCTTCTTAAAAAGTTGTCATTGAACGAATAAGGATGCAAGAGTCCTTATAAAGGCGCAGCAGCGGGCTTAGGTTGAAAAACAAATATTCAAATATATTGAATCCCTTGAAAATCTCCATGGAAGCAGGCCAAGATATAATTCATAAAGGTAAGATAAATCAAAAAATATTCCTCCATATTTTTTGCAAGACATAAACCACAAATCTTGAATAAGGCGCGCTTAAAAATATGAAACATCAAATCTGAAAACACGCTCAGATCAGCAGGAAGATGTCAAGACATCTTCTTTGACATCATTCAAAATCAGATGAGATGTTTTACTTCAACTGTCGAGACATTAAGAAAAACATTACCAAAGTATTGTTTTACCAAAATTGCTGCCAACAAACACTTACACAACAATAGGGCTTCCTACTAACGGTAGGATAACACTATCTAAAGGAGGAGGAAAATAACAAGAAAGACATTGAGAAGGTAGAACACTCGTAATCGCTTGCTCACAAATGTTTCAAAACAAAAACATATTTTCACAAACACGCTTCAAAAATATTTTCAAAAAAACAAGCACTTTGTAACACTCTTAAGGATACGAGAGTCATTACAAAGTCTTGCCTCACATCAGAAAATTTTCAAAATATTTTCAAACATACACAACACAAATCATTTTCAAAAGTGAGCTAGATATTAAGAGCCCGTAGATAACTACGAATGAAAAGGGTGCTGACACCTTCCTTTTCATAACCTACCCCTAAACTCAATAATCTCAAGGTCTTTCCTGTTTTTTTCACTCATTCCTTATTGGATAGAAGAAAATTCGGTGACGACTCTTGTTATCCACAACATTGGCGATAAAACGCAAAACCAAGTCAGTTCTCCCACCGTATTACAAAATCCAACCAAAAGTAAAACAAAAATATTTACTGATAAAGAAACATAAAAAAGATCTTAAGTAGGATTAAAAACAATGAAAAGATTCATCAGAATAAACCGCCTTGACCTTGAAGAGAGCATTATTATAGGTTCTTGGGACTCTTGGAAACTCTAACTTATCACCCCATACTTGAGACATCATCTCAACCTTGGTTTTCTTGAATCGTGGTTGTATGAGTAGTTTAGAGAGAACTCGTCCATAAGTAATAAATAATGTATTTTATTCTTGGAAGGACAAAAGAGACTTCTTCAAATGTTCAAAGAAAACATATGGGAGATTGATCTTAATGTATGTTTGACAAGTAGAAGAAGAAAATCCCTTTCATAGCAATCTAAAACCTATATATTCTTATTCTTACTAAAACGTTTATGGCAAGAATTTGATATCACATTAGTGCCAAAGGATTCAGCTTTTTCAAACAGCAGCTTCTGATTCTGGCCATGTTTAGATTCTAAGCTTGAGTATGCAACAACATAATATTTAAAGTGCATAAGCTATAAGTAAATCACACACAAAATGTATCTGGGTTCCTCTAAGATGAGATTAGTCCAATCCCTTTTCCATGCAAGATCTTTTCACTATAATTATTAGATGATTACAATTTGCTTCGACACACCAGTCCAAGACTTCATGCTCAATCTCACTAGAAAGAGACTTATTGACCAAACCAATTGTTCAAGACTTCTTTGCTCAATCTCACTAGAAAGATACTTATTGACCAAACCAATTGTTCAAGACTTCCTTTCCTAAACCAATTGTTCAGGACTTTCTTACTCAATCAAACTGGAAATAGACTTCCTTTCCTAAACCAGTTGTTAATGACTTTCTTGCTCAGTCAAACTAGAATAGGAATTTTTCAAGTTCTAAAAAAATGTTTTGATTACAAAAATATTTAATTTAATTACAATCATAGGTACAAATAATACTACTCACACAAAGACCTTGATACTTGAGATTTCTAAGATATACAAGTATAAGAATATTCTTAAGTTTATGTGCAATACAACAACTATAGGCTGTAACATGGAGAGTGAAACAATTCTTGCAATTTCTGATTTTTTATTATTATACTTATTGTATTATTCTTGATACTTCTTTTAGAATCTTTAGCTCCTTTATATAGAGCGAACAAAAGAGACGTTGAAAGCTTTCCTGCACAAGTGTCTTTGCTGAAGAAGTTATTCCCAAAAGAGAGACATTGATGTTGGTACGATGCATATATTCATCTTTTGAATAATTATACTATTCTTTGTGTCTTTATTAAGTAAGGCATTCATAAGCATGGAATATTAGACTGAAGAAATCATATTAGTTTTGCTTGATCCTTGTGTTAAAACCTCTAGTTAATTTCCTCCACAATTCAATTCGTTGGCAAGATGTAGTTTCTTTTGCACTGAGTACGAACAAAATATCTCTGTACTGTGCTTCCAACAAGGCATGTAGTTCCATTGGAATCATCAGAGGCAGAGTAAATATATAAATTTAGTTTATATTCAAACATCATAAGTTTCAATATGGCGCTGAGGTCTTACTTCAAACCCAGGTTTTGATCCTCTAGAATCTCTTCTTTACAAGCTCTTTAACTAGGTCAAAACCAAGTTAAATATAAGATTAATGATCTTTCACACTTAATTAAACATTAATATATCCTATTGTTCTTTAAGTACTTTTGTTATCATCAAAATCCAAGAAGTATGTACTCCATTAGTGTGAACATATTTTGTTCTAACATCTTGGAGTATACTTAACCCGATTTTACTGCAATATGCTTTCAAAGTAAACCTTGTTTAAATTAGATATTTTAATGGTTGTAACATGGCTTGGTTCACGATTTATGAACAAAAGGAATATAAGGCTCAAAATCCAATTTTAACTTTCCCCAATTCGCCTTCTAAATATCTTCATTCCTAATTTAATTAATTCAACAGATGCGTTCAATTTACAAGAGAATTTTGAGGTTGTAAAGATGAAGATATGTTGGCTCGAGAACTGATGAGATTTCTTAAGATAACAATCACCCTTTTTGTTTTCTACTTTTGATATGATGTTTATAATCCTATTTTTCTTTTTTTTCTTTTTTAAGGATTTTTTTACCTCTTTTTTCGATTTTTTTTGCTTTTGCTTTTTTTAAGGAACAATTTCTATGAAATTAGTTCTTTTGTTGGAAGTGTCGCGACTGCCATGTTAATGGTTCGAGAGAAATAACCGCTATAAGATTTTGACATTGTATGATGTATGCAAGGAAGAGGATATGGTCGAACCTATGATTTGAAGGTTTATATGGAATGATTCTCTTGGAATTTGAATGCATAGCCGAACTAATCGAGAAAACTACCCTACCCCTTGTTAAGATTGAGCATTTTTTAGAAAGAACACCAACTTCCAAGCTCGAAGGGGTTGACTAGGGATTAAATCTCCTCAACTCCTTATTTAGGGAAGTGAAACAATGCCTTACATCATCAGTAAGGCTTTACTAACAAAAGCATGCTTCAGAAACCTTGGTTATTTTGCTTACATTATCCTCCATTCAATATTTGTTAACATAAAAAAATTGGCGAAGGAAAATTAAAATGAAGAAGAATTGATATATATATATATATATATATATTTTATTTTTGTGATTAAGGAATGGTGGCCTACAAAAGAGTGAACGTGAAAGGATTGATTCCAAAAGATGCATGCTCATTTTATTAATATTACTATTCAAAAAGCAATAAGTTTAAAAACAACTAATACTTAGAAAACAAGGAAATTACAAATGAAAATGATAAAATGGTCTAATGATCATCAAATTTGAGGGTGAGCTTTCATGTCCGGTCTATTGGATTTAGTAGGGCTTCCAAAAGTCTTCGGACTTATACAGGTGATCCACCGGCTTTAGGAGGTTCTTTTCGAATTCTTCGCACTCATTCGTGTAAGGTGTTGTCATTAACCAACAAAGCTCATTGTTTAAAGGTTAAGCATTTGTTATCAATAAGCTCATGTACTTTAGACTTAAATGCGCTATAGTCCTCAATTGAGTGCCTCCCTGATTCTGTATGATATTTGCATTTGACATTTGGGTCATACCTATGCTGGAATGGTGGTGGAAAAGGCTCAAGAGATTTAGGAAACACCAGCGAGTTTTTAATCAAATCTTGCAAGAGTTGACTACATCACATATGAATTGGGTCAAGGGGAGCATTTATTTTTTCCATATTATTTTAAAGTCTGAACAGGTGGTGATTCTGGTTTTGGTATTGAGGATTGGTTGGTGCTGACTTTGGTTGGTGAATGAGTGTTGCCGCCTCTACGTATGGATAATACAATTTCCACCTCATACCATGAAATAATTTGTATCTCCCTCTTTATTCTTTTGTGAGTTCTCACAAAACTTATTCTCACTACTTGATGTCCCACTAGCACATGGGATTTTCATGTTTTTCATTCCATACTAAATTCTTTCTCCTATTGTTACCAGGTATGAGAATTCGGATGATACACTTCCAATCATTTTTTCATAGAAAGGGGATTGTAAGGTATCCATAAACATATAGACTAGTTCTTGTTCAGCCATGGGTGGCTCAACTTGAGAAGCTAGTTCTCTCTAGCATTGTCCGTATTCCTTGAAAGATTCTTTATACTTTTGGGTCATGTTTTGAAATTGTATTCTAATTAGAGCCATGCCCATGTTGTACTTACAGTGAATCTAACACTTCTCAAGATTTATGTACCACTTCAGCGACGCCTCACTTAGACAATCCTAAAAATAATGAATCATCAGCTTCCCATTATGAGCTTGAGCAACCATTATTTTTCAATACATTACAAGATGACTTTTTGGGAAGCGGGGGCCTTTGTACTTTTCAAACTCTGGTACTTTAAATTTTGGTGGGATGGTTATATCAGGAACCAAACACATTTCTACATTATGCCCCTCAATGGCTTTTAACCTCTTCTCAAAGATTTGATACTTTCCTTCAGATTCATCATTCTCGACCATCAACTTTGGATAGGTGTCTTAGGGACCAAGTGTGTGGTCTTCAAGAGGGGGATCCTCATATGGACCTTAGAATACCAAATAAACAACGAGGTGTATTTTGGTGATTACCTGGAACTACACTGGCCGCTGAGTAGATGGACCACTGGGTTAGACCATACAGTGGGAATTGAATGCTTGCCTCTTGAGTGTGTTGAGGTTATTTGAATGAAAGAGTGACAGTTTATGCATGCACAGACGGCGTTGGATGATATTCCTTATCTATTTTACTTGCTATTACTTGTAAAGTCTATAAGACCTTACTCATTATGGTTTTGAGTGCTTCAACATCTTCTCTTAGACTTTCTTGTCCTCCTCCAAAGTCTTCCATTCTTCTCCTGGAATGACTTCATGTTTCGAAGGAGTGACGGGGAATCAACTTGCTGGTTATGGACGAAAAATAGGATGAGTTTTTTTTTTGCAGAAAAATGGGTATGCATGTCCATGAATACGGAGGCATGTAATTTTTTTTAATGCAATTCCATGCAATGTATGGATGCATATGAATGAAATACGACATACTAAGAGTTATTTTTTTTAGAATGATTGCAATGCAACGCCATATGTGGGCTTAGGAAGATGGGGATATAGAATGATATAAGTAATCAGATAACAAAACAACCTATTTAGGAAGGTTCCTTATAATGGTATAGTTCTAATTTTTTTCTACCCACACCATTCACAAAGGTTGGCTCTAGGGTTTTGAAATGGTACCTAGAGTTATGGATTCTAATTGGATTTTTTCCATAATAATGAATGGGCTAGCCATTATACGACAACATTTGCAAAAATAATATCCTCTAGGTGGGCTCTTCATACTATCCAAACGATATATACATTCTAAAGGACAATACTACACAACCTCCACTCAAAAAAAGGTTTTAGACAGGGTACCTAGAGTCATGGTTTCTAATCAGAAATTTTCCATAGTAACGGGTGAGCCATTATACGACAACATTCGCGAAAAGAATCTCCTCTAGGTTAGGTCTTTGTATTATCCAAATGAGATGTAATTCCAGAAAGCCAACACTATGCAACCCCCAAACAAAAGCTTACATATTTTTCTTAAAGCTCTGGTGTAGAGCATTACGCAAAAGTATGTAACAAATGTAAACAAAAGATCCAACCAAAGTGATATTTAGATTATACAACAAACCTTCCATAAAAATGAAACATAAGAATTAAAGAAAGCATAAGAAAGCAAATAAACAATGCTAACATCTAATGAAAATCTAACTAAACTAGGCTTGACTCTCAAGGATTCCCATGCATAGTCTCTAGTTACCACGGCAAGAAAAATACATGAGCGGATGAACGCTCGAAATCAACAAGAGTTGCCTCCGAAGTTTTATTTTTAAAGGGAAACATAAATAAAATCCTTAAAGATTAAGAATATGGTCATTGTAACCAAATTCATGTATGAGAATCGATTATGCGCAGGGAATGTATTATCTCCCTGCGCAATCTGTTGTATCCAATGAGAACCGTTTAGTCATTCTTGTGAATAAGAGTGTTAGCCTAAGTTTAATTTTCTTATAATTTTGGAATGTATTTACATGCATAAAGAAGGGGAAATATTAGGTTTTTATTAGGGTGCTTGACGAGACATTGAATCTCGCTCCTACGTATCCCCGAGTGTAGTGAAGAACTCAAAGCTGCGGAGTTCTCGGTAGCAAATATTGTTTGTTGGTTAATTTTAGAGAAACATGTTTATGTCACATTCGAGTGGTAAAACATTGCTTCCATTCATAGAAGTATTGAAGCGTTTGTTTGTGCTTTGCGTCAGAATGGATAAAACATCGTTCATTTATGAAAAGTTTACGTCGCACTTAGGCGAAAAAATTAGGTTTGATTGGTTGAAGTTGTTTTTAGGTGGATGACGGATACCTGACCTTAAAAAAGATGTACATCTTGCATCCAAGTGGTCGAGGATAAGATGGATGTACATCCATTCACCCTTTTTCAGCCAAGTTTTAGATAAAATATCTTAAGCAGAAGACGAATAATCGACCTTAAACAAGATGTAAATCTTGCGTCTGATTATTCGAGGATAAGATGGATGTACATCCATTCGTCCTTTTTCATTTGAGTTTTAGAGAGTGATTTTAGCGAAAGTCAAGTATTCGACCTTAAATAAGATGTACATCTTGCGTCCGATTATTCGAGGACAAGACGTATGTATATCCAATCATCCTTTTTAATCAGGGTTTTTGTTTTAGAAAAATATTTTGGGACTGACCCATAAAATAACACTAATTTAACTACTTTATTTTATTTTATTTTTTGGAAATTTTTAAACGATAATAATTGCAACAAAATGCGAACAAAATTCCATACAGTTTGAAATGATTTGTCCCCGAACAAAATTGGTGTACGACACAATGGAGATCATTTTTGGAATTTTAAATGGAGAAAATAATTTTCCCTCCAGTTTTGGAAGCTAACCAACAGGTAAAATACGATTGAGTTTATTATGTCTAATGTACACTGCTTATTTCAGTAAGTCCTAATTGAACATATAAGTTCTGAAATTGGTTAGTGTTGTACCCTAAATTTTTCCCGCATATTTTTTTACTATCTTATTTTTAGTAGCATTTCAAAAGAAAAAAAAAATGAGAAATAGGTATTTTGCCCGCATATTTTTTTATTATCTTATTTTTACTATGCTCAGTTGGTAGATATGCAGGGGAATCAGGTGTAGGATCGCGAGTTCGAACCCTATTATATTTTTTTATTTGTTATTTTCCTTAAAAAGTCAACAAAAGTCAAATATTGTCTTTTTAGAGTATTTTAATATTATTTTCAATTTTTTAAATCGGAATTTTATAATTATTATTTTTATCACAAAAAAAAAAGAAGAAAAAATGTTAATACTTCTCCAGTTCGCATTTATTTATTAAACTTTTCCTTAAGAAAAGATCGAAGGGAGAATCATTAATACAAAATAATCAAAGTTGCTAAGGTATTCTTTTGAATAAAACCTTAGTGGCAATTTAAGACATTGTTTAAAATCTCCAAACATCAAAGATATAAGGAGTTAATCCCTAGTCAACCCCATTGAGAATAGAAATTGGCGCTTCGTTCTATATAAAAAACCCTTTAATCTTAACTAGGGGAATGATAGTCTTCAATTAATTTGACTATGCGTTCAAATTTTAAGGTAAAAACATCTCATTTGAGAAAAAACCTCATCTTGTTCCCCATGTAGATCATTATATGTCGAAGAGGTCATGAAGATTCAAAAGTTCATAGTGGTTGTTCCTCACCAACCATTAACACGACAGTCACAAAATTTAAACAAAATAATAAAAAAGAGAAAGAAAGCCCGCTAAGTCAAAATTTCAAAAAATGACTTTGAGAAAAATGAGGGCATCCTGGTGGACTGGAAACTCAAAAGAGGAGGTCCAATAAAAAATTAGGGATAAAATAAAAGAAATAAGAAAAAGTAAAAAGAGGTCACTAAAATCCTCAACAAAAAACTAGATTAGGTGACCACCATATCCAGAATCAAGAGGTCGCCAAAATTCATGACAAAAACAAAATTTTGTTACTACAATACAAATGTAGGTGACTTCCACCACAATCAAAAACCTCAATGGTTCTGAAATCATCTCATGTTCACCTTCAAAATTCTCTTGGAAGTTGAATGCATGTGTCGAATTAACTGAATGTAGGACCGGAGATCATTAAGGAGAATGAGGCAGGTTAAAAATTGAATTTTAAGCCTTATATTCTTTGTTTCGAAAACCATGAACAAGGCTATGTTACAACCCTTAAAAGACATAATTGAAGCAAGATTTATTTTGAAAGCATAATATAGAAAGATTGTGTTAACCTGACTCATAAGATCTTTTCTAATCATCTTCATTTGTATGCTCCTGCATCACCATTTTCATTCTCTTGGCCAACATTGTGTCAGACCGTTGATCCATTCATTTCACACCAAAATATCACCTCAATAATGATTTCAAAACTTGCATGATCATTTCATTAGAACTACAATTCTTAAAAAGAACAATTTTATTTGCAAGTCAGCATTTAGCATTAAGGAAGTTCTTACAATACACAATCAGCAAGGAACTTGATCATTCATAGTAGTCTCGTCAAGGGAAAATTACTTCAGGCCCCTATTGATCCGAGGAAAGCCACCTCAAGAGAACAGTGAAGGAAATCCCTCCAAAGCTCAGTTGGATAAGAGGTAAATCGCTTCAAGACACGGTAAACCACCCAAGAGTCAGTTAGTCAGGGCCAACCACTTCAAAGGTAAATACTGGGGCCAACCGTCTCAAGGTAATTTTGTGGTGAGCTACTTCCAAACACATCTTAAGGCGAGTTTCTTCAAAGACCCAAGAGATCGGGGAAATATAAGCTATATAAGGGCAAATCCTCTCCATACTTTCAAGTTGCTAAGTAAAATCCGTCGTACATTAGCAACCAGTAAGTTTAAAAGAAATATTGGGAGATCAGGCTAGCACAACATCCTCTCACCTGTTGACAAGAAACCTTATTACAAAAATTCATTTTAAGCTTTAACCATTCCACATGGGAACTTGTTAAAACATTCAAGTTATCATATAAATCATCACCAAGCATTAATCATGTCACATTTCTCTAGCATCAAACCATGCATATCATCTCATTCATATGGCGTGAATCCCACATCAAAAAGCCCAACATCGCTTGGCGCTTATTAGAAACCCAATCTTCATTGGAAATTCTTCATGTATCATACCTCATGCATCAGTCATCATACTTCATGTATTAAAAACAAATCTCATTCAATTATCATTCGTTGTGAGTCATGTGTGGCGCTCCCCCCCATTCTCGAAGATCGACTATCTTCGATACTATGCCATTCAGGTCCATCAAATCCCAATTTTCATTGGCATTTCAAAACCCAACATCCCTTGGTAATTCAAAGCCTAGTTCTCGTCTGGAAATTTCCATCTTCAAAGTCCATTTCTCGTTTGGAAAATCCTTTCAAGTCCAATTCCCTTATGGAAAATCATTTCAAGTCCAATTCTCTTCTGGCAATCAAATCATTCTAAGTCCAACTCTTGCCTGAAAATCAAATCATCCATTAACCAATTACATGCATTGATCAATCATTACATTTCACGCGTCAATAAAAATGCACAACATAAAAGCATATTCAATCATAATGAATAAGCTCAAACCATGTTTCATGCACATCTGAATGCAATCATCATTGCCATCAATCATCTAATCTACGTTATTCTTAAGTGAATCTCGATAGTTGATTCCCCGATAAAACTCGATAGTAGATTTTCTAGTAAACCTCAGCAAAAGGTATTTCCTCAATGAATCTTGACAATATATTCCATGGTTAATTTCGACGGAATATTTCCCAAACAACAAACCTCAACAGTAGGTATCCCTCAAAGAGTCACAATAGTAGATTCCCTGGTCGGTCTCGATAGAAGATTCTCTAGTAAACCTTGAAAAAAGATAAAATCTCATAAATATTTCGGTAGTAGACTCCCTAGTCGATTTTGACAGAAGATTCTATAGTAAACCTCGGTAGAAGGTAGTTTCTCACTGTAGTGGTAGAAATGTTTAAGACTAAGTCATTGGATTGACTAGACTTACACAGATCAAAATAAAAATCGCCACCGCGCTTTATTGTTTCCAAAGTAATGGGAAAAGAGCGAATAACCCAAAAAGAGGGGGAAATATTCAAGGTAAGGGGGTTGGTTATGCAAAAGGAAGGTATTAGCACCCTAAACATCTACGGTTCTCCGCAGGAACCTCTTTGAAAAAAATCTGTATATTATTGGCTATAAAATGTTGTATGTAAAATATATGGTGGAGGTGAAAAAAGAAATATTTTTTTATGATTTTTGCACCCGTCGCGGTTGCGAACCTTTAGTGCATATGTACCATATTTCGTGCAATTGGGGGATCAGGGTACATGTATTTCACCTTTAAAAAATTTTAAAACACAAGTGTGTTGGTTAATTTTATGAGATAAGACATCATCGTCATTGTCCATGTGGAAAACATACTTACTACCCACAATCATGAGAAAGGAGAATTTGCATCATCTCAAAGTGGAGGATAAGGCTTGGATTTTTAAAATCAACAATGCCTCACTCAACACCCAAGTGGAAAATATCTCTCTTAACTACATATTGTAGAAGTATAGTTATTTGCACCACTACAAGGATTTACAAGAGTCTAATCTTTTGAGAAAGGTTTTAAGCAAAAATGGAGAAATGGTTTGAAATTAGATTGGTTGACTTTTAGTCTTCTCACAAAAAATGTCAAAGTATTATTAAATTGATTGAGGTTTATTTATTAAAATGATTTTGAAAATGCATGGACCTAAGTCCAAGTTTGTTATTAAAGTGGTTCAAATTTAGAAACAAGACGGTTTTTCAAAAGGAGGGAGAATATTTTTGAAATTAAAGAAGATCGGAGGAGAAGAAGGGACTATCCTAAAGCATAAGGTGAAATCCAGGGATAAGAACCATCTAACCAACAAGAAGCCAATACTTGACATAATGAGTCAAGATAGAATTCTCATTCTTTGGATTGAAACCAAGCAAGCAAAGATACTAGTCCTCTTTAGAGAACCAAACTTTAAATGTATTAAGTCTTCACAAAAATTGGGCAGAGTAACGGCTGTATACGGGTGAATTCCATATTACAGACAAAGTATGTAATCACAATAACCTGCACACAAAACAAATAAACAACCCAATATCTTGAGGTAAACCTCAAGAACTCCATACAAAATATCAATTAAGGTCACAAGGTCTCCAATATATGTCAAGGTTTCTAATCCTAAGTCCAAGAAGTCCAATACTCCATAATGCAAAGGAGAGTAACCAAATAGTCCAAGTATGATTGAAGCATTTTTATGGTTCATGTTGATTATTAGATGTTTTAAAAGAGAAAAGAAAAGCTCAAGTGAGCAAAATAAAAATAACAAGAATATAAATGCTCAAGTGAGCAAAATAATAATGGCATGAAATGTAATGCTTAAACTAAATGGTACATAAAGCATAAAAATAAAAGCATACAGTAAAACAGTTTAATAATTAGTGGTTAGTTGGATGACCATCTTGAAACTTGCATTGGGAACTCATTAGAGGATTGGTAGAACCAAAGCCTCCACACAACAAGTTGCATTTGCTTTTTGTCAAGTATATCATCCATTTGGAATTCTCAAAAGTAACATGTGTAGCGGTAGAAATGTTCAAGACTAAGCCATTGGATTGACTAGACTATATAAATCAAAATAAAAATCCCCACCGCACTTTATTGTTTCCAAAGGAATGGGAAAAGAGCAAATAACCCAAAAAAAAAGGGGAAAGATTCAAGGTAAGGGGGTTGGTTATGCAAAGGGAAGGTATTAGCACCCTAAACATCTACGGTACTCCGCAGGAACCTCTTTGAAAAAATCTGTATATTTTGGCTATAAAAATGTGTTATATATAAAATGGATGGTGGAGGTGAGAAAATAAATATTTTTATGATTTTTGCACCCGCCGCGGTTGCGAACCTTTAGTGCCTACGTACCACCTTTCGTGCAATAGGGGATTAGGGTACACGTAGTTCCTCTTTTAAAAATTTGAAACACGGGTGTGTTGGTTAATTTTATGAGATAAGACATCATCGTCATTGTCCGTGTGGAAAACATACTTACTACCCACAATCATGAGAAAGGAGAATTTGCATCATCTCAAAGTAGAGGATATGGCTTGGATTTTAAAATCAACAATGCCTCACTCAACACCCAAGTGTAAAATATCTCTCTTTACTACATATTGTAGAAGTATAGTTGTTTGCATCACTACAAGGATTGACAAGAGTCTAATCTTTTAAGAAAAGTTTTAAAATAAAAAGCAAAAGTGGAAAAAATGGTTTGAAATGAGATTGATTGACTTTTAGTCTTCTCACAAAAATGTCAAGGTATTATTAAATTGATTGAAATTTTTTTATGAAAATGTTTTGAAAATGCATGGACCTAAGTCCAAGTTTATTATGAAAGTGTTTCAAGTTTAGAAATAAGAAGAGTTTTTAAAAGGAGGGAGAAGATTTTTGAAATTAAAGAAGATGGGAGGAGATGAAGAGACTATCCTAAAGCATAAGGTAAAAGCTAGGGATAAGAACCATCTAACCAACAAGAAGCCAATACTTGACATTATGAGTCAATATAGGATTCTCATTCTTCGGATTGAAACCAAGCAAGCAAAGATACTAGACCTCTTGAGAGAACCAAACTTCAAGTGTATTAAGTCTTCGCAAAAATTGGGCAGAGTAACGGCTGTATACGGGTGAATTCCAGATTACAAACAAAGTATGTAATCATAATAACCTGCACACAAAAGAAACAAACAACCCAATGTCTTGAGGTAAACCTCAAGAACTCCAGACAAAATATCAAATAAAGTCACAAAGTCTCCAACATAGGCCAAGGTCTCTAATCCTAAGTCCAAGAAGTCCATCGCTCCATAATGCCAAGGATAGTAACCAAATAGTCCAAGTATCATTAAAGTTTTTTATGGTTCATGTTGATTATTAAGTGTCTTTAAAAGGAAAAGAAAAGCTCAAGTGAGCAAAATAAAAATGACATAAAAGTAAATGCTCAAGTGAGCAAAATAAAAATGGCATAAGAATAAATGCTCAAGTGAGCAAAATAAAAATGGCATGAAATATAAATGCTTAAATTAAATGGTACATAAAGCATAAAAAATAAAAGCATAAAGTAAAGTCAATTGTTAGAAATTAGTGGTTAGTTGGATGACCATCTTGAAACTTGCATTTGGAACTCATTAGAGGATTGGTAGAACCAAAGCCTCCACACAACAAGTTGCATTTGCTTTTTGTCAAGTATATCATCCATTTTGGAATCCTCAAAAGTAACATTTAATGATCAACGATGTTTAAGTGATCCACGTTGACCAAAGGTGTTGTAGATCCATTAGAGGATTGGTAGAACCAAAGCCTCCACACAATGAATCTCAAGGTTATTGGATCAAAGAGATCAAATTAACATACTTGGGCTTGCAATCATAAGTTTGGGCCAGGAATGATCATTTATTCGAATCGGGAAAAAATTTAGCCCTATGTTAAGAAATCGTAAGTGGACTTATGTAGAAGTCGCACCTATTTTGAGGCCAGTCAATAGCAATCTATGTACTTCATGTTTGGATAAATGATATAGAGATCATCACCCCTTAACATGTAGCACAATTAAAAAAAGAAAGGGATAAGATGAAGAGGGAGGGGAATGATAAGCTAATTTGGATCACCATCTCAAAATTCCTTCATCTTTAAATTCAACCACTCCTCTAGATGGATTAAAGCACTAAACATATCATTAATCCAAAGCACCAAAAATGAATTAAATAACTCACTCTTTGATAGATTTGAATTGATGAACATTTATCCAAGTTCATCTACATCACAAAGTCCATTGAGTTTAAAGACAAATTGGACATTTAAAAAATTGTAATCCAAATTATCCATCAAAGAGAGTGAGCAGGAAAAAAAATTGAGTCAAAAGAGCCCCAAAATAAGGCAGAAAAAGTATTTTCAACACTGTTACAATCAATTTTGCTTCGACAGCTACCAATTGCATCAGTGCAGTTTTTTTCAAATCAACTTTCTGTGACAAATAATTGCAATGTTACAACAGTTGATTGCAACCTGTTAAAATCGGTCGAAAATAGCATCTCAAGGATCAAATTTTTGTTCCAACTTTTCATCAAACACCTTATGATCATAGATCCAATTGAGCATGAAAATTCCATCAAATTATGAGAAAATAGCACTAATGGAATCATAAAACAGTGCTCAATGAATCAAAACCAGAACTCCACAAGAGATCACATTGTGAAAGATGATTATCCAACTTACCAAAGGTAGAATTAGAGAATTATCAAACAACTTCCAGAATTTGCTTCAATTCAACAACAAGGATTAATTACCAAAGCTTGGATATAGAGAATTAATGAAGAAAAAGTGTTTGGATGAAGGTTTAGCTCAAATATTAGTAAGCTTCAATGCAAAGCTTACTAACTTTTTGAAAATGGAGCTTTGAGTGAATTTGGTAGATGGAGAGAATTGAGTGATTTTTTAGCAAGATGAGTTTGGCTATTAAAAGCTTGTGATTCGAATGAAATGGGGTCTCTATTTATAGAGTTTTAGGATTGGGATTAGTGGTAATTTGGTTATTGATTCTTGGAGCCAAAATTTGAATTAATGATATAATTTTCAAATTATGCAGAAAAATTGGAGCCAAAAAGATGACAGTTTTGAAATTGCTGGCTTTTTTTCAAAAATCATGTGTGTTTTGCTGTTATGAGTCGACACAAGAGTCGTACGCGTCGACACATGCTAGTTATATACCACAACATGAGTCGACGCAAGCTTCTATGGGTCGATACAAGCTGCTATTTCAATACAAAACAGAATCAATTAATTCGCATGAGTCAATACATAACATGTATGTGTCGACACATGCAAAGCAGGATGAGTCGATACAAGCCTCTATGTGTCGATGCAAGCTGCTACTTCGACACAATACAGAATCAATCAACTTGCATGAGTCGATACATAACATGTATGTGTCGATGCAAGTTGCTACTTCGACACAATACAGAGTCAATCAACTTGCATGAGTCGATACATAACATGTATATGTCGATGAAAGCTGCTACTTCGACACAGTACAGAGTCAATCAACTTGCATGAGTCGATACATAACATGTATGTGCCGATGCAAGCTAAAAAAAATTATTTTTGAAGGCTGAAAACACAGTTTTTTTCAAAGATTGTGCACAATACACTGTGCAATCGATTGCACTATGGGAGCAATCGATTGTACAGGAAAAGAAAAAAAAATGAAAAAATTTAATGATTTTTATTTTTCTTTGCAAAAAAGAGATTTTTAGGGAAATAATACCGGAAAACCTTATTTGTTGGATACTTCGACTCGGTACCTACAAAACACAAATATGCAAAGGCAAAGAGAAATATTTTTTTGTATTTTGGTTAGAGGTTAATTATCAACGCATATACAAAATACACAACTAAGGTGCTTGGAGATTCCTCAAGAGCAAACTTAAATATAGGAGATAGAAAAAAAGAGAGGAAGAACCAACTGTAATGTGATTTTGTTATGATCAAGTTGACATGATATGATAGGGGAATCTTAGGGGCAAAAATTGGGGTACAACAACATGTAATGATCAACGATGTTTAAGTGATCCGCGTTGACCAAAATTGATGAAGATCCATTAGAGGATTGGTAGAACCAAAGCCTCCACATAATGAATCTCAAGGTTATTGGATCAAAGAGATAAAATCAACATACTTGGGCTTGCAAACATAGGTTTGGGCCACGAATGATCATTTATTCGAATCGGGACAAAATTAGCACTATGTTAATCAATCGTAAGTGGACTTATTTAGAAATTGCACCTATTTTGAGACGGGTCAATAACAATCTATGCACCATTTGTTTTGAGACATGATATAGAGATCATGCTTTAATAACACTTAGTGTAATAAGAAAGGTATAAGATGAAGATGGGTGGGAAAGAATATACAAACCACATTTGAATTAAAATTTAATCAAACTATTATTAAAATCATTAATCCATTTTATTGGAGTTAGACTCAACACCATGGATCCAATGATGTTAATAAAGTTCATGATCAAAAATTCAACCCAAGATCAGCCAGAAAATAATCACAAAATAATATTGCATTTAATATATATATTAAAAAGGGTTTTAAAATGTTTTAAAATATAAATAAAAGAGAAAAATATCAACCATATTCAAACTAATCAAGAAATATTAAGTAAGACCGTAGAAAAATCAAAAATGAACTCAAGTATTGTTATAAAAAAATTGGTAATTTTTTAAAGTCAGAAACTATTTTTAAAATTAAAAGAATGAGTAAAATAAACCAAAAATGATTTTAAAAAATAACAAAGTTAGAAATAAAAAATAAGTGAGGTCACCAATATTTGTCGCAATATCGTTGGATCATTCTATAATTTTTTCAGAATTTAAAAACGCATAAAAGTATTTTTAAATATTTAAAACAAATCAAATAAAGTGAAAATTCATAAAAAAATATCAAAACACAAAATAAAATTGTGAGAAAATAAAAATCAGAAAGAGAAAAAGCAAAAATGTTTTTCATAATTGTTTTAGATGTTTTGGACTTAAAATGAATTTTCTATGATTTTTTAGAAATTTAAAACAATTAAATATAAAATTCAGAAAAGAAAATAAAAACCAAAAAAATGTGGACAATGAATGGAAGTCAAAACGCGTTAATAATCAAATCCAAGATACCTGGCATGCTGTGCATATCATGGTCATTACTAAATATCACACCGGACCCAACGTTTTTAAAATAAAACAACTTAAAATGTGGCGCATTGGATGGAGTCTGACTCACAAAAGTAATCAGATCCAAGGGCTCCTGAGGCACGCGCATGGTAAGACAGGCATATTGTATCCATTTCAAAAATAATAACGTGGCTTCATGTCATTGGTTGAAGACGGACATGTCATCGTCTTTAACATCCAGTCATCCCCAAATTGAATCCTTCAAACTGTAAAATTAGCAAACCAGACCGGTACCATTAGATTCGTCTCTTCAATATAGTTCTAATTGTACCATCGCGCCAAATTTATATAAATTGTGCAAGGCTGTGTTTGAAGAAAACCAGAAAAAATAGTGAGCACGAAAATCAGGGATATCTCACTCAATTCTCAATGAAATTGCAAACCATAAAGAGCACGAGAATCAGAAGAATACAAGAAGTGTATTAGTCTTTTATTTGAATCAATTTGGCCAAGAAATCTACCTGAACTAAGTAGTGAGAAGTTACTCTGAAATTGGACTTCTACAGATCAATATAGGTCACAATTCCTTAAGGTAATTGTATGGTTAGCTTCAGGGAAGATCAAGGAAGGTGAATTGAGAGAAAAATTGGATTGAAAAAGGCTTGAACACTAATTTTGAAGTTGCAGTAAAATGAGTTATGGAGCAAGTTTGGCAGGGTGTTTTTGGTTGTTCAAGCTTGTGGAAATGAATGAGTGATGACCCTCTATTTATAGGGAATCAAATGGAATGTTCAAGCGTGTGAAATGATGAAGTTTGGAGGGAAATCGTGTGAAGTTGCAATCAAGAAAAGTGTGACTTCTATATTGATCAAAACTCATCCAAATCACATGTTTTGCTATGCTAATCAATTCTGGAAGTTCACTAAACATGTTTAGAAGAAAAAACGCACAGAATAAATGTTTTTAGAAGCTAAATCAAGGATTTCAAATTCTGACTTTTGAAGAAACTTCAGTTTTAAGTTACTAAGTTCAAATCAATGGCATTCTCAGCTCAAGGGGTCTTAGGGCATGATTATTTAAGCTTTAGAAAGATGAGGTTACAAGCTTTGCAATGGGAAAAGAATGGAATCAAATGGATGTTTGAGCTGAAAGTTACAATGAGTCAAAGTTGGGGAAAAGAAGTTGACTTTCCATACTTAGAAATATTTCAAGTTTTTATTCAAAAGTGACCTATAATGTTTTTCATCCAAACATGGCCTTCCACTTGGAATTTTCTCTTGACCAAAAAAGATGGAATGAAATATACCTCTTGAATGAAATTTTAAAACTTGAACCATTCAAAATCTCTAAAAATTGAGAGAGTTATGAATTGCTGAAGTTGGAAAAAAAATCATGAAATGACCTATAATATTTTATGTCCTTGGGGCATCTTTTATCCATTTTCTCACTTTTCACATAAAACAAGGAATAAAGTTCACTTCCTTAAGATCATTGTGTAAAAATAGTGGGTTCAAGGTGATGAGAATTGACCAAGTTATGATCATTTTAAGTTACACATGAGAAATTGGGGGTTCATCTAGAGGACTTGTAATATTTCTTCATCATCAAGCTTCTTCCAAATGAAAACTCCTTGAAAATTTTAAATTGATTTTTTAAAAACACTTTGAAGAGAAGGATGTCTTTGGAATCACTCAAAAATACCAAAATATGATCAAGATATACTTCTTTGAAGTTCAAAACCCTAGCTCTTAAATCAAGAAAGTGCTTTGAGGAACTTTGACAATTTTGAACAGCCTTATTGTACCAAAACTTTTTATTTGTATATAGAAGTTGTTGAGGATGATAATGAGAACTCATAGCCACCAAAACCACTTCCATATCTTGAGAATTGAGAGAAATATGCACTTGTGACCAATGGGAACAAAGCCTTGTCCAAACATGACAACTTCTTCAATCAACCCCTTGTACTTTTGAATCAATCTTGATAACTTTGAAATGTATTGACCCAAAATAAACCTTTCCATGCCATTTCTTCCAAAAAAAACTTCAATGGTGAGGTTTGAACTTATGGACCTTTATTGACTAGGGCATGGAAATAAACTCATGAACTCTTTGATCAAATTGCCAAGCCATATTTCTTTTACCTACATTATTAACAAGTGAGACAAACCAACATTGCATTTTATTAATTAAAAGGAAAGTAAAAAACAAAACATGAATGATCACAAAAGAAAAACAAGTCAAGGTGCTTTGTGATTCCTAAAAGAGCAAAGCTAAAGATAGGGAGGAGACCCAAAAACCCTAATGTGATCTTGTTGTGATTGAAACAATATGGTATGATGAAGGGATCTTAGGGGCAAAAATTGGGGTACAACACTAACCAGAATCTCAATAGTAGATTCCCTGGTCGATCTCGACAGAAGATTCTCCAGCAAACCTTGGCGGAAGGTATTTTCTCATCAGAATCTCGACAGTAGATTCCCTGGTTGATCTTAGTAGTAGATTTTCTAGTAAACATCAGGAGATTTCCCAGTAAACCTTAACTGTAGGTATGTTTTTAGCAGAATCTCAATAGAAGATTCCTTAGTCAACTTCGATACTAGGTATGTTTTCAACAAAATATCAACATAAGATTCCCTAGTTAAACTTGGTAGTAAGTATGTTTTTAGCATAATCTTGGCAGAAGATTTCCTAGTAAATCTCAACAGTAGGTATGTTTTCAGCAAAATATTGGTAGTAGATTACCTAATGAGTTTCTTTTGAATCTTCCACGGGGAATCTTGGAAATATTCTTCCCCGGTAGAACTCTTTTAGAAGATTTTTCCCTGTTAGTTATCAGAGGATATGCCATTGGTTATGTGAGTACAACTTTACCATTAGATGTTTTGTGTGATGTAAAAACAATGAAAAGTTAGCATTTATGTATATTGAACAATGTCAATATGTCTTGTGGCACTCATTTGCATTAGGGGTCTTAGTAACCATTAAAAACCACTTTGAAATTGATCTAAGTCTTGAAAAACAAGTTTCTGCATAAATTTTTATTTCATGTGTGGACACATACACATTTCAGGTCAACACATGCAACTCAGTTTTGAAGCCTGTAGCTTCTAGAAGGCTCAGAATTTGCGGTAGAGATTTAGGAATCTTCAAAACAAGGTAAGGGTGGGGTTTCGACTCTCTAATAGGTGGTATAATAGTCATATGCATGTTAGGTTTTGGTGTAGGTTATTTGATTTAATCTGTTGAATTTGGTTATAATCGATGAAATTGATGTTTTGATTTGATTAGAACTACATGGTTGTGTATGTGCTAGAAATTATAAGCCTTGGTCATTTTAATGTGTTTCAAAACTGGGTTTTTGGATGTAAAAGATGAAATCCTATAGCAGCAAAAGTTGCAGAATTTTTCACTATCAAGGAGTGGAAATCGATTTCCATTTTGGGGTAATCGATTTCCTGAACGAAAAACACTTATTTTTGGCTACTGAACTGTTGGAAATCAATTTACCATTTTGGGAAATCTATTTCCTGAGTGAAATTTTAAAAAAAAAATAGCCCTGTTACATTGGGGAAATCGATTTATCATTTTGGGTAATCGATTTCCTAAGCGAAATTGTGAAAAATTATAAAACTTTGAAAATTCATATCTTTTAACTCGGGTGTCCGTTTGGCACGCCGTTTGGACCGTTGGAAAGCTAAAAATATTTTTTATAATGTGATATTCATTTTGATGTCAGTATATTAATGTTGTGTAGGAAGAATTATGATGTGTGTGTATTTCGTACGTGTCGTAATGTAAAATGTTGTGATTGGATGTATCAGTGTTATGTAAACAATTATGAAGGAATTACAGGTTATGTTGCAGTATGACAATGTTGTTGTTGGAATGGAAATGCATAATGTTGAGGGCTCATGCCCTGTATTTTTATAGTTGTGTAGTTGCATTTTGCATACATGTATCTTTGATAACTTATTCCCTGTTGTTGGCCTGGATTGTAAAATTGTTGAGGGATTATGCATTGTTTTGTTGAGGGCTAATACCTTGTTATTTCCCTATTTGGAATTTTGGAAAAGGCTTATGCCCTGATGGTACCACATTCATTTTACATAAGTGTCAGTTTCATTGCATATTTTCGAGTTGTTGATACGATGATGATGTTGAGTTGCATAATTGGTATGTGTTGTATGACGGATGATGATAATTATATATGTTTGTATAATCATTGTGAATTTGTGGTTGATGATGTTGAGCATGAAATCTTACATGATATATATGTCGCATACTTATTATTATATAAGTTATTATATTATTTTTATAGCTCACCGATTTTGTTTGAATGTTGCCTCTATGTGGGTAACATGCAGGTAATCAGGAGCAGTCCGAAGTTGCAGAGTCTAGAAGAGGTTACTCTTCTTATTTTTGAGTTGGCGCCAGTTCTCTAATATGTAACACTGGGGGGATGAACGCTTGCTTACTTTGTTATTTTGTTGTTTTGTTTTGGTGATTATGTCGGAGTATTATAAAATCTCTTTTATTTGATTAAATATTGTTTGATGGCGGTTGAGGATGTTTTAATGACAAACTTGAATTCTTTCCTACTGCATTAGTAAAGTTAAAATTGAGAACTATGTTGAAAAGTGTTGTCAGTTCATTTGAAAAATATGTTATGTATCATTTAAATTATACACGATATGGCTTTTGATATGTTGTAAAATGTGGCATCCTATTCTTTATGTTTTGTTTTATGAATTAATTTACTCTGATTTTATTAATTTACCTTCGGGGAAATAGGGTGTTACATTAGTGGTATCAGAGCAGGTCGATTTGTCCAGCTAGGTTGTTGAGTCATTAGTGTAATGTGGCAGTTGCATATTGTCGATGTGTTTCTTCTAACCATTGGGTGATGTTATGATGTGCAACAAAGAAATTGTTGGAAGGAACGATACTGAACTTGTTGCAGCTTTGCAGGCTTTGGCGCAGGCTATGCAACATCAGCCTAATGATGGTGAGAATGATGGATACCGCGCTTTGGAGATGTTTTAGAGAAACCATCCACCTACGTTCAAGGGTAGGCATGATCCTGATGAAGCACAAGGTTGGCTCGAGAAGATTGAGAGCATATTTTGAGTTATGGAGTGTTTTGAGGTACAAAGGGTGAGATTCCGCACTCATATGCTGGTAGGAGAAGCTAATGACTGATGGGTTAGTACTCATCAGAGACTGGATGTTAAGGTGAGGAAACTAGTGGTTTGTATTCATCGGGGAATTCTTGAGAGATTACTTTCCTAAATATGTTTGCAGAAAGAAAGAAATTGAATTTATGGAATTGAAACAGGGAGATTTATTGATAACTAAGTATGCTACTAAGTTTATGGAGCTGGCAAAGTTCTACCTTCATTACAGCGAGGCGACTGTTGAATTTTCAAAGTGAATCAAGTTTGAAAGTGGCTTGCGTTCAGAAATCAAGAAGGCAATTGGGTATCAGCAAATCTGTAAATTTCCAGATTTGGTGAGTAGCTGCAGGATTTATGAAGAGGATAGTAAGGCTCTCTACAAGATCATGAATGATAGGAGAGGAATACAACAACAAAATAGTTGGAAGCCTTACAATGCTCCAACTGACAAGGATAAGTAGAGAATTTATGATGGTAAGAGGACTAGTGAGGGAGGTGCTCCTGCTGATGTCGTATGTTACAATTATGGAAGAACTGGTCATCAAAGTAATGCATTATTGGGAAAGAAAAGAGGTGTTTTTGTTGTGGTAAAGCTGGACATGACATAGTTGATTGTAAACACAATACAACAATATGTTTCAACTATGGAAAGGAAGCACATATTAGTACTCAGTGTCAGAAACCGAAGCAAGCTCAGGCTGGTGGGAAAGTGTTTGCTTTAGCATGGACTCAGACATCCAGTGGAGAATTATAGATCAGATGTATATGTTTCATTAATAGTACTTCTTTAATTACTATTATTGATATAAGTGCTACACATTGTTTTATTGATGCTGACTGTGTGAAAAAGTTAGGTCTTGTGTTATCTTCTATGAACAGAGAAATGGTTATCGATACTCCAGCTAAGGGATCAGTGACTACTGCTCTAGCGTGTTTGAAGTGTTCCTTGTCCATTTATGATAGAGATTTTGTTGTGGATATATTTTGTTTACTTTTGAGTGGTCTAGATGTAATTTTGGGTATAAACTGGTTGGAATATAATTACGTTCATATTAACTGTTACAACAAATCTGTGTGGATTTCTATTCCTGATGACGAGGAGGAAGCTAGATTCTTATCTGCTAGACAGTTGGATGAGTTGATGCACGATGAATCTCAGGTGTTTTCGGTAATGGAGTCTTTATCTATTGAGAATCAGGCTGCGATTGATGAGTTGCAAGTAGTATGTAATTTCCCAGAATTTTTTCCAGATGATATTCTTGATGTACTTCTAGAAAGAGAAATGGAATTTTCTATTGATCTTGTACCTGGTACCAGACCCGTTTCTATGGCACCATATAGATGTCGGCGTCTACATTATCAAAGTTGAAGAAGAAATTAGAAGACTTACTTGAAAAGAAATTTGTGAGGCTAAGTGTATCGCCTTGGGGAGCTCCGGTGTTGCTTATGAAGAAGAAAGACGGTAGTATGAGACTATTTATTGATTATTGACAGTTGAATAAAGTGACAATAAAAAACAAGTATCCACTTCCAAGAATAGATGGCTTGATGGATCAATTGGTGGGTGCGCGTGTGTTTAGAAATATTGGTTTGAGATCAGGTTATCACCAAATTCGAGTAAAGGATGAGGACATTCAGAAGATAGCTTTTAGAACTCGGTATGGACATTACGAGTGCAATAAGGTGACTGAACCGACTGTCATACTGGTTTTGCATTTGTATTCGCAAATGTTGCGGTAAGCAAGAGTTGCCACCGACTTTTCTTTTATCCAACAAAGGAAAGGGTGAAAAGAACAAAAAAATACCTTTCAAGATTATTTCTAAGTAAGGGGGTAAGTTATGTAAATGGAAGGTGTTAGCACCCTTTCCATCCGTATTTATCTACGGGCTCTTAGTTTCTAGCTCATTTTGAAAATACCTTGTGTTTGTGTGTTTGAAAAAAGTATCTTGAAGATACGCCTTAGTGCGGAGAACTTTGTAATGTTTCTTGTGTCGTGGAGAATGTATACAAAGTGTCTTTGAAAATATTTTTTAGAAAAGAGTGTATGCGTGGAAAAAAATTTTATTTTGAGCAAGCATCTAAGAACTATCTACCTACTCGAAAAGGCTTGTTCTTTTCCTATTTTACTTTATAGTGCTATCCTACTATTAGTGAGTAGGTAGCCCTATCTTCGGATGTTTTAAGGGACAATCAAAGGAACGTTGTTACAGTCACAAAGGAAACTTGACAAGAAACCTCAGTAACTACCCTAGGATTTTAAGATCATACCGAGGCAGCATCGAAAGGGTCATTTTTTATCTTTTAAACCAGAGGGTAGCCACTAAAGTCTCTCACATTTCGAGAGTTATGATTGTTTATCCGAAGGAAACCAAAGTAGGAATATCGTAGAGGTACAAATGTGAGAGTGCGTTGTATTCAGTTATTCTATCTTTGTGTTAGTTTTGCTAGCGTTTGATTTTAAACTCTTTCCATACAATCATATTATCATGCATCTAAACAGTTTAATAGTTTGCAGGAATTTAAATTGCAGAAATGTAAAACCTAGCTATTACAAGGCTTCGGGGAGGGGATTATTTACAAGTCCAAAATGGGGAATAAATCAGTAAAATAAAGCCCTAATTTAAGTCTATTACATCCCATAAGCAAGTACAATAATATGAAAATAGAAGGGAAATATTAAACGCTTGCGAAATGGAAGAGAACGTCTAAACCCTAAGAATTATTAAGTTAAAAAGAAAATCTTCTTGTTGTTTTGTTTATTTGGAAAATATTAAATAAAATTAAGTCTAATTACTTAATTAAAATAAAAAAATAAAATAAAATTATTAATTATAAATTCTAAAATAAACCTAATATTTTTGACGTTTTTTATTTATGAAAAGAAATGAAATTAATCCTAAGTATATTTAGTTTTAAATTAAAGAAGATAGTTTAAGTAATTATTAATTAATTTAAAAAAATTAAGTTTAATTAAGAAAATCCTAAAATCTATTTTTTTGTGATTTTATGTTCTATTTACTTATTAAATAAATCAATTAAAATATTTAAAGAAATAATTAACAATAAATGAGATAAAAAAAACATGGGCTTGGGACACAAGAAGAGTTAGAGGGGTGCAAATTGGATTTTTTTAGGCCCAAATCAGGATATGGCCCAGGCTAGCGCTGGATCTAATGGGGAGATCCTCATGAGGGCCCATGGTGAGGCTGTGCGTTCAGGGCGTTGGATCTAGATCAGATGCATCTAATGGCATAGATCTAATGGTGTATGGTATGTGAGTGTGACCTGCAAGCATGGGATCTGCAAAGCAAATGTTAGAAAAAATAAAATGCAAGACTTGGGCATCGAACCCAGGTCCTTTCTATTGCACGCATTCCCCTTCACCAACTGAGTTGTTTGTTCATTCGTTGATTACAATACAACAATAATATTATATTTGAAACATCAAAAAATGTTGAGGTGTCAAATGCGCGTGATTTACTAGGACCCCCATCATTTGAATGAACCAATCATAACATTCCCTTTTTCCATGCTATGATCCACGCAGGTCAAGCCACCGGAGGTGGTGGCTCTGGTCATCCCTTCCGGTTGGCAAAAATGTCAATCCTGCAAAATCTAATGAAAACAAAAACAAAAATGACCCTACCCCCTAATATGGGGTCTGCCAATTCAATGGTGATGGCCATTTGGCCTGAGACATCCTGTATCGCCCGGTTGGAAGCTTGGCCATTTCAAAACCCTAACAATGGTAACCCTCAATTCCTGCACCAAACCTTAACCAAAAGAGTTCTAAAATATCCCTAACATTAGTATGCATATATATGTATGCTTGAAATCAGTTTATAACGTAAGGAAATAGAGTTTCAAGATCAATATATCATACCGAACCAGAGTGATGTCAAATAGTGGTTCCTGCGTACGTTAGAGTTGCTTAAGTCCTGGGAAACACTCCTAGGACCTTCAGGGATTGAGTAGTAGGCTTGGTTTGGACTGAGGATGCCTGCAAATACAGTTTCGAGTTTTGACAACTTATGGAAATATTGTAAATTTTTGTGTGGCTTTTTCATGCAGTGTGAGCGTGTGATAAGCTTGCAGAAATGGTCCTTATATAGAGCAGGTGGAGTTAAGAAAGAAACAAGGAAAGAATTTGGCCCTTAACTCATGAATTGAAGCCATCATCAAAATTTGAATTTTTGCCAGATTTATGAAGAAAACATGCCATTTTGGACTACAATGAACCTGGTCATGTTTTTGCAAGCTTCTTGGGCCTTAAGGCAAGTCCAAACATCAGCCCATTAAGTTATAACCCATTATTTACTATTTTATGCATTTTATTTTGTATTTATTTGAATAAAACAAAATAAATACGAATAAAATATGTAGGCATGTCCAAGCAAGGTAAAAATGAGTTTAGAGATCCATTATAAGGTCATGAAGATGCTTGGAGTCCAAAAAGTTAGGCTATTGACATAAAAGTTCAAGTTTTCCCAATGCACAATTCTTGAAATTTCTCAAATTTTCCCAACTGGTACAAGCCATAACTTGCTCAAGTTTTATCTTTTGAGGATTATTTTAGAATTTTTGGAAAGACCAATATGTCTCATTCAATCTTTCTTTTAATCAATTTTGCATTTGAAGACGTTGTCTTGATGTAAATGGTCTTGGCAAAAGTGTCTTTTGTTGACTTTCTGTAAATGACCTATAATGTATGAGCTTGTATCTTTCAAATGGTGCATCTCTTGAACTTGGGATAAAATAGAAGTTGTGGGTAATTAGATTCTCTTCAAAATGAGATTTGGTTGGGGAAAATGGATGAAGTATGTGAAAGTCATGCCAGTTCAAAGTTCAGTTGACTTCTCCTATAAAAACCCTAATTTAGAAATTCTTGACTTTTGATAAATTAAGAGCATTCCTTGAGGAATCATGATCAACCCTTGATCAAATGATGATTATAACTTCAAAATGTTAATGTTGACAAAAAATCTTGAAGTTTGACTGTATATTATCCACTATTGACTTTTGGCCTAGAACAGTTGATTTTCAAACACTTGAATAGTTGACTGAGCAAACTTGTAGTGTAAGACATGAAACTTGTCATGGACATTCTTGAAGACATATTGGGGAAAATGGAAATCATTTGGAGCCTTTTTAACCCAAACATCTTGGTGAAAAGTGAAGCCCTAATTGGAGGTTCATTGCGTAGGAGGAGAATTTGTCTGATCAATTCTTTGGTCAAACTTGAGCAACTGAAGACCTCAATGAGCATGTCTTGAGTAAAATGGGAGGGAAAATTTTGGGGTACAACAAAGAGTATTCAGTAACGCTGTTCAGTGTTACTAATGCTCCGAGAGTGTTTATGGAGTATATGAACAATATCTTTCACACTTATTTGGATCAGTTTGTGGTAGTATTCATTGACGATATCTTGATCTATTCCAAATCAGAAGAAGAGCATGTTGAGCATTTGTGAATTGTATTGAAAGTGTTGAAAGAGAATAAGTTATATTCAAAGTTGTCAAAATGTGAGTTATGGTTAACAGAAGTAAGTTTTATTGGTCATGTTATTTTCAATGACGGAATTGTTGTAGATCCATCCAGAGTACATGTAGTGTTGCAGTGGTGACACAACCGGCTAAAAATCATCAACTTCTCTCAAACACGTAGAGAACTCCCTTCTTCTCTTTTACAAAAGGTCGCAAAATCAAACCTTTATCCATCTTTTCCCCTCAAACAAAAGCGAACTCGACCTCTCCCCCGCCTCAATCATTCACACCTCTGTCTTCCAACTCCAATTAGATCTCTCTAAATCTCTTATCTATGCTTGACATTCGTGGCGGTTCAACCTAGCTCCTTCTCAAAATTTCTCAACTCAAATAGAAAAATATTGTGGAAACGAAGAAAAAATAGATCGAGTGCTCTTACCTACCGAAGTCCGTCCAACGCGCCTTCAAATTGAGGAAGATGACGAGAAATCTAGTGGAACCTTAAAGCTGCAATTTCCAGGTGATTGAATTGATCTCTGATTTCTCAATAATACTTATTCAATTTCTGCATTTTTCTCTTTTTCTTCTTCTACTCTGTTTCTATGAATTTCTTTTGTTCTTGCATTTTTGTTGTGCGTTGATGTTCTTGTGATATTGTGAATGTTATAGGTGATGCAATGATGATGATGAATGTGCAGAGTCGTTGTTGTCACATATTGAAGAAGAATGTGACGAAGCCTTTAGCGAATTGTGATGATTGTTGCGATGGCGATTGTGGAGTGATCAAGATCCATGGATGATGGAGCAGGAATTCCAAAGATGAAGGAGAAGTGGATCGAGGTTGAAGGTGGTTGAGGAAGATAAAGATGGAGTTCAGAGAGAGCTTGATGATTATTATGGAGCTTTTATGTGATTCTTCATAGAGTGTGGGGAATGATTACAGAGAGAGAGGGAACATAGATATTTTTTGGTTTTGTAATTTTCTCATAGAAGATGAAGGTGTTGCGATGAGGTAGAGAAAGTTGAAGAAAAATCGTGATGGTGAAGAAGATAGCAGAGAGGAAGCCAGAGAAAGTTTGAAGCTCTGAAGTTTTCTTTTTTGGTGATTGAATCATCTTCCTGAATCTGTTACCCTTTTCTGTTATAGATATCCATAAGTTTGTAACATATTTAATCATGGCCCTTGGATAGAAAGTTGATTAGGACCGTTTAGACATTATTATCCCTATGTTTTTTTTTCAATTGATGTTGAGCTGGAAAACAGTTATGCGGTTGGTTAGAGGTTATGGGATTTGTTAGAAGTCAGTTTTGTTTTCTGTTAGGATAGTTATAGGTGAACTGGTAGTTAGATGGAACAGGTTAGTTAGGAAGGTAAGTTTTTCTGTTGTAGTTTATGTTAGAAACAATTATGAGGTTAGAGGAAGTTGGAACCCGGTTGATTAATGAAGGTTTTCTGATATTTTTCCATAGTTTTCTGTTGTAGAAAAACCTATGCAGGGTTGTAACTTGAACATGCTTTTATTATTTTTCGTTTGTGAACTGATTTAACTTGGATAGTTGTCTTGTTAATTGATCTGGTTTTGGCTTATTGTTTTGGTGCAGGTTTCGAAGGCATAACATCATGGTTGGGATCGACTTTGAGGCTAGTTTTTTAGTGCAACAGGTCATGACAATTGACTGTTTTGGAAAGGCATGAAGATTGGGCGTTCATGAGACTTAGAAAGTTAGCACTTTAGAAATTTTAGGAGCATGCTTTGTAATTCTTCTCCTTTTGTAAACCTTCTGAATGTAACAGCACGCTAGTTTATGATTTGCTTGATGCAACTTTGAATGATATTTGAATGAAGTTCACCTTTTTGTTTCTAACATGCTAAAACTCCATGAATAATCCACAGGAACCTTGCAAGTTCCATTGAATCATGAAGAAGATTGTTGTCTTATTCAAATGGCTTCCTTTTTTTAATTTTATTTTATTTTGCCATGATATTTTTGAATGCTTCTTTAAATGTCCTTGGGTGATGCTTAACCTTTTTATATCATAAAAGATCCATGTGCTCTTAAGCTTTGTATCATACCATCTAATTAGCTTGGGAAATGTTGAACCTGACATGTTAGATGAATATTAGGTTCATCTTTGGTCAAAATTCAACTTTCCAAAGTTGAATTTTACTGAAGACAAGAATCTTTCTCATGTGATGCCTTGAATCAACATTAGTATACCATATCATATTCCATAAGAAATTATATCAAAACCCGCTTGGATGCCACACTTGTATCTAACGGGAAACTCGGCTTCCATATTCACAATAACTTTCATTTGAAGCAACCGTTGATTGAAGAAGATATCCTAGTTGATGAATGATGGATATTGAAAACTTAAGCTCAAACAATAGGATACCTCTTGAACTGATGAGAACTCAGTGCAACAACACCCTTAACCTGTTGTTAAACACAAATGTAAAACCTTGATTTACAAGCCTCAAAACAATCTTCATGCCTAAGTTCAAACCTCTTGATTTTTTGGAGAGAAATCCATTTGGCCTTGACTTGTAAAGAAACTGATTAGGAGAAGTGTTTAGATGAAATTCATGCTTGGAGTTCCTAGAAAATAATGCTTAAGATAGCCATTAAGCCAAACCCTTAATTCATAGGATCTTCAGTTAAAACATCATCAAGATTGGGCACAAGAGGTTGGAAACCATAATTCTTTGATCTTGAAGCTCATTGATGAAGAAAACCTTGCAACCCCAAAAACCATAACTCCACACTAATACACGGAGAAAAACCAGAAGAATCAACCTTATTTGATGTACACACATCAAACCAACTGTGAAACCCTAATTCTTCAAGATCTCTGATCCCATGCCAAATTATTGATTAATGATGCATGTTGTGTAAAATGACCTAATGGAGGGTATATATAATGGTGAGAATGAGATGCATAAGCTATATGATTTGAAGAAAGGGTAGGAAAAAATTTAGGTATTACAGTTGCCCCTATTTAATCGTCTTAAACCTGAAAGTACGATTGGCGCGTGCCTTTCGAACGTTCGAGGTAGAAGATGATTAAAAACCAATGCCAAAAATTTATCCTGGAAGAAAGTGTGAGTGTTTGTTATCATTATTTTATAATATCTGTTGAGGAAAGAAACTTTCTACTTTTTCCTATTGATAAGGGTTTACTAGTGAATTTTAGAAGGTAGTTGCTCGTAATAGGGTAATGGTGCCAATACGAGGTTATCAAAGGGTTGTTTGAAGAGAACAAAAGTACAGAACATCCGAACAATCCATAAATCAAGAAAGGATGAGGAGTGGGTAGGATACCGAAATATCCACTCGAATAAAAAGTGACATCAAAAGGGGAGGTATTAGGACAACCGCCACCCGAGACAAGACTTCGAAAGGGGGTAGAATCTAAGTACGGTCCCCGATCCCGAAAAGTCATCAAAAGGAGAGGTATCAGGATAATCCGTGCCCCAAAATGATAATCGAATGATAGGATACCAAAATATCCACCCGAAAAAAGAAAATAAGTGACATCAAAAGGGGAGGTATCAGAACAACCCGCAATCAGAGACAAGATGTTGGAAGGGGGTAGGATCTAAGGACAATCCTAGATCCCGAAAAAAGGTCAATAACCAGAATTCTGATAGCGTCGTATGCTAAACAAATACCTAATCGAAAAATAAGGAGAGGAACGACAAATGAGAATTGACTACCAGACGAGAACTGGAATTTGAATTAATTGTCAAACGAGAACTGACTACTAGACGAGAACTGGGTTTGAATTAATTGTCACACGAGAACTGACTACCAGACTAGAACTGGGTTTAGAATTGATTGTCAGACGGGAACTGACTACCTGATGGGAAATAGGTTTAGAATTGATCGCCTGGAGGGAACTGACTACCATACGGGAACTGACTACCAGATGAGAACTGGGCTTAGAATTGATCGTCAAACGGGAACTAACTACCAGACGGGAACTGGATTTAGAATTGATTGTCAGACGGGGACTGACTACCAGACGGGAACTGGGTTTAGAATTGATTATCAGACGGGAACTAAATACCAGACGAGAAATGGGTTTAGAATTAATCATTAGACGGGGACTGACTACCAGACGGGAACTGACTAGCAGACGCGAACTGGGCTTTAGAATTGATTGTCAGACGGAAACTGACAACCAGACGAGAACTGGGTTTAGAATCGATCGTCAGACGGTAACTGACTACCAGACAGGAAATGGGTTTAGAATCAATTGTTAGACGGGGGCTGACTACCAGACGGGAACTGGAATTGTATGACAATGTGTATTGATTTTAATGGGAATTTAGGGGTATAAGGTACTGGCATCGTTAGCTGGGCGTTGTGAAGGTGAAGGTCATCGGTTAGGGATTTGTGAGCGATATCATCTTGTGGGGATGTATTGTTGTCTTTGAATGATTCAGGTCTTTCATGTAAGGTACCCGATTTGGCTTATGCTTCGTATGCATGTTTGAATTTCTTTTACTGCAAAGGTCCATTTTGATGGATCAACTACGCGCTTTTAAGGATGCAATGTTATGAAATGATAACTATATGCAATGCAAAGAGATAGACTTCATGAGGATAAGAGAAGGCTCGATGTGAACTTTTGCTCATCATCGGGGATGCCAATACATATCGGTGCTGGAAACCTGCAGTACCAAGGATCACTAGGGATATTGATAAGAATTTGCATTGGGGAGCTCATGATACCGAAGATATTGATGACTCCACTGAAGATTGAATTGCTGATGAAGCGAGTCAACAGGTGTGCCACTGAATTCTAAATTGTATTTTTGGGAAAGAGATAATCTGGCCCGACTTCCCTACATCCTGAACCGTCTGGAGGATGGTAGGACTGAATATGCCGAGGAACGGATACTGGAAACCATGTGGATCTTTTCAAATACATGCTCCAAGTTTACGCCACACTTGGAATTACCTGTTGAATCACTTGTGGATAAAAATATTGATATTGACACATGTGAATGCTTATATTTAGCTCTATGAATCCCCCGATTTACTCCATTGGGGATGCCTCGGTTCATCTCTACGAATTCCTCGATTTAGCTCTTGGGGATGTGCACTTGTGCGTGCCAAGTCAATTGATTACTCTGGAATTTCTGAATTCACTTGGGGAATCACGTTCAAAATTTTCTATTGCAAATAAAGGTGGCTTCGCATGCTGGCTAGGTCAGGGTGACTGTTATGATGCTCTTAGCTTGATTGTAATCGTCTCGTACAACATTATTGGCTTGGGAAACTTTACGAGTACTAATGAGGAATTCCCATGTAAATGGAATTTATGAAAGAATCAGTGCCGAATAGAAGACCAGAATGTCCATGTTGCAATACGATATGAGGTGGCCTACCCTAATCTCTTGAGTCACGAAATAAACATCTCTTGATTATAGCTTTCTTGGAGAGATTTGTCAAATCTCGACGTGATTTCCCCAGGTTGAATGAATTCTGAATAGATTTCTCGACGTGATGGACTCTGATTGATAGAAACTAAAGATTTATCAACGTGATAGCTTTAGGTTGGTCGAGCTTGAACAGATTTATCAATGTGATAGCCTCAGAATGATTAAACTCTTACTCAACGGAGTATTCTCATGTTGGTCTTCTTTTACTCAACATAGTCACTAAAAGTCTACCCCAGAATAGGATCATTCTTTAAGATGATTTGTTTTTCGACATATTTCTGAAGCAATTTGTCCCTTGGGATAATCAAGTTTTCATTTGATGCTCATCATGCAAGCTTACTCGATGTTTAAGAATTTATTCATATGCAAAGAATGTATTTATAAGAATGATAATTCTAATGCAAATTTGATGCTTGTCTTGAAGTTAAAAACATTTATTGAAAAGATTTCGAAGCATCGAGTTTTTCTTATACGAAAGATAGTAAAAAAGATGGAGTGATACCAACTTAAAAGTTTTAACAAGCCTCCTAGGAGTCAGATTATTGTATTCTCGTTACAGTATTTCTTCGAATTAACCCATGCTTCAGTTAGGACTTTTAACGGTTGTAACATGGCCTGGTTCACGGTTTTAGAAAAAAAGGATTTAAGGCTCAAAATTATTTGGTGCCCCACTCTTTCTCCATAATGTTCTCCACTCCTATGTTTAGTTAACCCAATACAAGAATTCATCCCTTGAGAAGAGTTTGTGATGGTTGAGGAACCACGAGGACTTCTTAGACACGAAAATCACTAACTTCCAATTTTGGTGTCTAATCATACGACCTTGTTCTTTCGATAAGGATTTTTTTAATGGTAATCCTTTTCTCGCCTTTTAGGATTTTCAATTTCTTTCTCGTTTTCCCTAACTTTTTCCTAGACAAATTCTTTTGAATTTCAATTTGAAAGTCCAGTGGGATGCCCTAACTTTTGCCTAAGCGCCTTGTTTTCAAGTTTCGACTTAGGAAGGCTTTTTGTTTCTTTCTTATTCATACATTCCCTTTTGAACAAGTCATTGATCTTTACTTTGTCTTTGATTTGTTGGAAGTGATCGTGACGGTCTGATTTTTTGGTAGATGAGGGATAACCATTGTTGTATCGTCATCTTATCTCGACTTCCTGATGCGTGAGAGATACCCATTGGGGTGTCGTTAATTGACGCACACTCGTGATAAGTGAAATTTATTCGTTGTGGTTTTGACTTTGCTAAACCTTTTGAAGGATAATCAATGTTGTAACCTTAGATGTGCACTCCTGATGAGTTTTGAAGGCTAGATCAGATTAACTGAAATCTACCATGCCTCGGGTTAAATGTGAGGGTTTTTTCTGAACAGGAAAAAAATCTCCTACTCCGAAGGCTCAAAGGGGTTAACAAGGGTTTATCTCCCTTATATATAGGGTGTTTAGGAATTGAAACAAGGCATGTACATCGTCAGCAGGGTCTTATTAAAAAGTGTTGTACCCCAATTTTTGCCCCTAAGATCCCTTCATCATATCATATTGATTCAATCACAATAAGATCACATTAGGGCTTTTGGTTCTCCTCCCTATCTTTAGCTTTTCTCTTTGAGGAATCACCAAGCACCTTGACTTGTTTTTCTTTTCTGATCATGCATGTTTTGTTTGTACTTTCCTTTTAATTAATAAAATGCAATGTTGGTTTGTCTTACTTGTTAATAATGTTGGTAAAGGCAATGTAGCTTAGCAAGTTGATCCATGGGTTCATGAGTTTATTTTTATGCCCTAGTCAATAAAGCTTGAGAAATTCAAACCTCACCATTGAAGTTGTTTCGGAAGAAATGGTATGGCAAGGTTTATTTTGGTTCACCATATTTCAAAGTTATCAATATTGATTCAAAACTACAAGGGGTTGATTGAAGAAGTTGTCATGGTTGCACAAGGCCTTGTTCCCATTGGTCACAAGTGCATATTTTTCTTAATTCTCAAGATATGGAAGTGGTTTTGGTTGCTATGAGTTCTCATTATCATCGTCAATAACTTCTATATACAAAGAAAAAGTGTTTGTACAAGAAGGTTCTTTAAAATTGTCAAAGTTCCTCAAAGCATTTTCTTGATCTATGAGCTAGGGTTTTGAACTTCAAAGAAGTATATCTTGCTCATATTTTGGTATTTTTGAGTGATTCCAAAAACATCCTTCTCTTAAAAGTGTTATTAACAAATAACTTCAAAAGTTTCAAGGATTTTTCATGTGGAAGAAACTTGATCATGAAGAAAGACTACAAGTCCTCCAGATGAACCCACAACTTCCCATGTGTGACTTCAAATGATCATAACTTGGTTAATTTTTATCACCTTAATCCCACTATTTTTCCAAAATTATGTTTAGGATGTGAACTGTATTCCTTTTTTTATTTTCAAAGTTAGAAAATGAATGGAGGATGCCTCAAGGATACAAAATATTATAGGTCATTTCATGATTTTTTTGCCAACTTCAACAATTCATAACTCTCTCAATTTTTGGATATTTTAAATGGTTCAAGTTTCAAAATGTTATTCAAGAGGTCTATTTCATGCCATATTTTTTGGGTAAGAGCAAATTCCAAGATGAAGGCCATGTTTGGATGCAAAACATTATAGGTCACTTTTGAAGAAAAACTTGAAATATTTCTAAGTATGGAAATTCAACCTCTTTTTCCCAACTTTGACTCATTGCAACTTTTATCTAAAACATCCATTTGATTCCATTCTTTTCACATTGCAAAGCTTGTAATCTCATCTTTCTAAAGCACCAAGATCCATGCCTTAAGACCCCTTGAGCTGGGAATGCCATTGTTTTAAAAGTGGTAACTTGGAATTGAAGTTTCATCGCAAGTCAGAATTTGAATTTCATGTTACAACTTTTAATCCTCAAATTAGCACGCGTTTTGGGTCTAAACATGATTAGCCAACTTTCCCAAGTGGATTAGTGCATCAAAACATGTGTTTTGGATGAGTTTTGACAAAAGAGAAGTCACACTTTCTTCATGATGCAGACCCACACGAATTCCCTCCAAATTGCATCATTCAGCCTTCCTTTTGATCCCATTTGCTTCTCCTATAAATACATGAGCTATCACATTCATTTTCTCAAGCTTGAATATCCAAAATCACCCTGCCAAACTCGCTCCATAACTCACTTTTCTGCAACTTCGAAATCATTGTTCAAGCCTTTTTCAATCCATTTTTTCTATCAATTGACCTTCTTTGATCTTCCCTTAAGCTAACAGAAGAAGAATTGAGCCTTGAAACCTTATGAATTGATCTGACCAAGCCCATTTACAGAGATCTACAACTGAACTTCAATAGGTATATTTCTCCATCAATTCTTCCAAACTTTAATATTGCGAAGCTCTCATTTCCCTGATTCTTGTACTTCTAACAATTTTTAAATACATTGAGAATTGAGAGAGAAATCTCAAATTGAAGGTGCTCGCTATTTTCTGGGTTTTTTATTCATATCTCTTTGCATACCTTATATAAATTTAGCACGATGGTGATGTTAGGATCGTCTTGAAGAGACGAATCCAATGATACTAGTCTGGGATCCTAATTTTTCTATTTGAAGGATCTCACAAAATCTCCATTATAAGGCATCTGGAGGTTGAAGATGATGAGATGTCTCGTCTCAGCCAATGATAGTGTGTCAAACGTTTTAATTTCATTGGTTGCCTTTTTTCTGATCCTATGCGTATCTCACTAAGGTCCATATCAAGCACAGTGCGTCTGGTCCATTGGGTCAACTTACTAACGCGTTTTGACTATGATTTGATGGCCCACATCTTTTTGGTTTTATTTTATTTTTTGATTTTATATTTTAATTGATTTAATTTTCAAAAATTCATAACTCTTTTATTTTTTATCCAAAAATTATGAAAAAATTAATACTTTGAATTATTTCTGATCTTATGACTATTTTTTCACATTTTTATTTTGACATTTGATATTTTTTACATTTTTGCATTATTTTATTTCTTTTAATTACTTTAAAAATACTTTCTGAAATTTTTTTAATTCTAAAAAATTTCATAAATATGATTTTGCATATTTCTGACTTTTTAAAAATTTTATGGAATTTTATATTGACGTTTACTATTTTTTGATCTATTTGCACTATTTTTTGATCCATTTTGCATACTTTCTGCATTTTACTATTTTACCAAAAACATTTATAAAAATATTTGAGTTTATTTTTGATTTTTCTATGGCCTTATTTCTTTTTTATGAATCAATTTGAATATAGTTGATATTTTTTCCTTTATTTTTATTTTTATTCATTTTTAAAAACCCTTTTTAACATATATATTAAATGTAATATTATTTTGTGATTATTTTCTGGCTGATCTTGGATTGAATTTTTTATCATGAACTTTGTTAACATCATTAGATCCATGGTGTTGAGTCTAACTCCATAAAAATGGATGAATGATTTTAATAATAGTTTGATTAAATTTTAATTCAAATATGGTTTGTATATTCTTTCCCATCCTTCTTCATCTCATCTCTTTCATGTTGCACTAAGTGTTATTAGAGCATGATCTCTATATCATGTCTTAAAACAAATGGTGCATAGATTGCCATTGACCGGCCTCAAAATAGGTGCGACTTCTACATAAGTCCACTTACGATTGCTTAACATAGCGCTAAATTTTGTCTCGATTCGAATAAATGATCATTCGTAGCCCAAAACTAGGTTTGCAAGCCCAAGTATGTTAATTTGATCTCTTTGATCCAATAACCTTAATATTCATTGTATGGAGGCTTTGGTTCTACCAATCCTCTAATGAGTTCCAAATATAAGTTTCAAGATGGTCATCCAACTAACCACTAATTTCTAATAACTGACTTTATTTTGTGTTTTTATTTTATGTTCTTTTATTTTATGGACCATTTACTTTAGCATTTATATTTCATGCTATTTTTCACCTTTGCTCACTTGAGCATTTACTTTCTTTTCATTTTTATTTTGCTCACTTGAGCTTTTCTTTTCTTTTTGAAGACACTTAATAATCAACATGAACCATAAAAAACTTTAAGGATACTTGGACTATTTGGTTACTATCCTTGGCATTATGGATCATTGGACTTCTTGGACTTAGGATTAGAAACCTTGGCCTATGTTGGAGACCTTTTGACCTTAATTGATATTTTGTCTTGAGTTCTTGAGGTTTACCTCAAGACATTGGGTTGTTTGTTTGTTTTGTGTGCAGGTTATTGTGATTACATTCTTTTTTTGTAATTTGGAATTCACACGTATACAGCCGTTACTCTGCCTAATTTTTGTGAAGACTTAATAAACTTGAAGTTTGATTCCCTCAAGAGGTATAGTATCTTTGCTTGCTTGGTTTCAATCCAAAGAATGGGAATCCTATCTTGACTCATAATGTCAAGTATTGGCTTCTTGTTTGTTAGATGGTTCTTTTCCTTAGCTTTTACCTTATGCTTTAGGATAGTCTATTCGTCTCCTCCCATCTTCTTTAATTTCAAAAATCTCCTCCCTCCTTTTGAAAACTCTTATTGTTTTTTAAACTTGAACCATTTTCATAATAAACTTGGACCTAGGTCCATGTATTTTTAAAACCTTTTCATAAATAAACTCCAATCAATTTAATAATACCTTGACATTTTTTTAAGAAGACTAAAAGCCAGTCAATCTCATTTCAAACTATTTTGCCACTTTGGCTCTTATCTTTAAAATTTTCTCAAAAAGATTAGACTCTTGTCAATCCTTGTAGTGATGCAAACAACTATACTTCTACAATATAAAGTGAAGAGAGATATTTTCCACTTGGGTGTTGAGTGAGGCATTGTTGATTTTAAAATCCAAGCCATATCCTCCACTTTGATATGATGCAAATTCTCCTTTCTCATGATTGTGGATAGTAAGTATGTTTTCCACAAGGACAATGACGATGATGTCTTATCTCATAAAATTAACCAACACACTTGTGTGTTAAATTTTTTAAAAAGGTGAACTACGTGTACCTTGATCCACTATCGCACGAAAGGTGGTACGTAGGCACTAAAGATTCGCAACCGCGGCGGGTGCAAAAATCATAAAAAAAAATATTTCTTTTCTCACCTCCACCATCTATTTTACATAAAACATTTTATAGCCAAAATATACAGATTTTACAAAGAGGTTCCTACGGAGTACCGTAGATGTTTAGGGTGCTAATACCCTCCCTTTGCATAACCAACCCCATTATCTAGAATGTTTCCCCCTCTTTTTAGGTTACTCTCTCTTTTCCCATTCCTTTGGAAACAATAAAGTGCCGTGGTGATTTTGTTTTTATCTGTATAAGTCTAGTCAATCCAATGGCTTAGTCTTAAACATTTCTACCGCTACAAAAAGCATACCGTTTGAGATTTCAGGTATATTTCTCATCATCCTCCCTCTAGAGGTTTTGCTTTATTTAACAAGAGTTGAGTATCAAAAGAATAGTAAAACAAATAAGAGTGATAATGAATGAATTAATTCAAGGCAATTATATTCAGTGCATTGTGATTTAATATTAAAAAACAAACAATTTTTCATACAAGAAAGTACTGAATAAAACAAGAGAGATTACAAATGAGAATACAAATGAAAGTAGAAATTTCCGTGTTGAGGAGACTTCTTCAGGCTTATTGCTTCATAAGATGCTCTTTATAGTCTTGACATCTATTCAGGCGGAGGGTTTCTGGTTATCAACATGTTTCCTCCCTGAAAGGCTAAGTACTTATTATCGATCAACTGTTATACTTTAGATTTGTAAGCATTGCAATCCTCATTCGAGTGTCATGTTGACCCAATGTGGTGCCCGCATTGTACTTTGGATTATACCCAAGTGGAAATGGTTGCGGTGGAGGCTTCATAAATTTGGGAACTACCAAGGAGTTTTGAACCAGACATTGCAGAATTTGACTGTAGGTCATAGGAATTGGATCGAAAGAAGTGTACCTTCTTTCTAAATTACTTCGAGGTCTGCGCTGATTCTGATTCTGATGATTTCGCTGTTGTGGAGCATACTGCTGTTGTGGAAAGAAAGACTATTGTTAAGCCACCCAGGGTTGAGAATCCTTATCAAACAATAGCAGCACTAGTTTCACCTTCTTCATTGTTGACAAATTCGGAATAAGGTTTCTTGCCCACGCCAATGTTTTTATCGTTAGTGCTAAGAGTACTTTAGATCTTACCAGCCTTGATACAAGTCTTGAGACGTTCCCCAATAATAACCATATCAGATAAGGAGGCGAAAAATCATGCCAATCATATGCAGAAGTTAAGGACCTCACAGAGTGCCCATGAACAAATCAATCAACTCACGATCCAAGAAAGGAGGTTGAACCCTTACAGCTAATCCTCTCCACCTCTGGGTGTTCTCTTTGAAGGATTCTTCAGACTTCTGTGGCATATTCTGAAGTTGGGCACGACTAGGAGCCATAATAGTGTTGTAGCGATAATGTTTCAAAAAAGCATCATCAAGAACTCCCCAAGTATTGACACGAGTTCTCTGTAACTTCATATACCATTCTGACGATGCCCCACTCATGCTGTCTTGAAAGAAGTGTGTAATACAGTGGGAGAACTGACTTGGTATGTTTTGCATTTAATCGCAATTGTTGCGGTTATCAAGAGTCGCCACCGACTTTTCTTTTATCCAAAAGGAAAGGTAGAAAAGAATAGGAAAGAACTTTGAGATTATTTCTTGAGTTCGTGGGGTAGATTATGAAAAGGGAAGGTGTTAGCACCCTTTTCATCCATAGTTATCTATGGGATCTTAGTTACTTGCTAGATCACTTGCTTTTGTTTGAAAATGTGCTTTGTGGTGAGTTTTGAAAGTATTTTGAAAAGGCTCCTTCGTTTAGGAAAACTTTGTAATAGTTCTCGTTCGTAAGAACGTATACAAAATGTTAGACTTTTGAAAATATTTTATGTTTTGAAAGTTTGTTTTTGGAAGTGTTTGGTGTTTGTTTTGAAAATGAGCAAGGATGTTTATTTTAAAAGTGAGAAAAGATGTTTGATTTGAAAGTGAGAAAGCAACTAGGAACAATCTACCTACTCAAAAGTATTTGCTCATTTCTTCTTTCCTTTGATATTGATATTTTACCATTGATTTGGTAAGAAGCCTTATCTTTGGATGTAAAGGGACGGGCGTGGGTCATTGTATAGTCATGATAGCAATGTTGTGAGATATCTTATCATTTCTCTTTGAGGGACTAAGATCATTTGAGAGGCAACATTTATAGCGTCATCGAGGGACAATGATCTTGTATTTTTTATTGTTTTTGCTAAGACATCCCACATGCATAACATGACCATTTTTAGGAAACAAGTGGAGTTAACTTTAAGGGTGCATGTGTTAATAGTGTGTTTGATTTGCATGCATTGTTTATCTTGGATTAGGGTTATCTACTTGTTGATTTTATCTTTCCATACAAACCCTAATTACTAGCATTTATATGAAAGCGACAAATTGCGGAAAGTAAAATTACTACGCTATTACATCATTAGGGGGACGGGGTATACAAATTTACAAATGGGGATTTGCAAGAAATTAAACCTAATTATCTATTATAACCATATTGAATAATGTATAAGAATTGAAAAGAATATAATGTGCAAAGATGATAAATCGAAAAGGAAATGATTTTTGTTTGGTTTTTTGAGGAAAAGGGTTTTAACCTAATTATCTAAAAGAAAATAATTAAGAAAATAAAGAAAATTAAACCTAAACTAATTAAGAAAAGAAAATAAATTAGAAAGCAATTTTTTAGGGTTTTTAAGAAAAGGTTTTAAGTTAATAATATGAAAATTAATTAATTAAAAGAAACCTAAATTCTAAGTTGATTTTAAATTAAAAAAAAATTAAACCTAAATCTAATTATTAATTTATTAAGAAAAAGAAATTAATTTGTTAAGAAACTATTTTTTTTTTGTCTTTTTAGTTTTATTAAGAAAATAAACATATAAGTATGTAAATAATAAATAAAAATATTTTTGGATTTTTTATTAATAAAAATAATAATAATGATAATAATAATAGTAATAAATAAAAAAATAATAATAAAGAAAAATGAAATAAAATAAAATAAGAGAAAGAAAATAAATTAAATTAAAATGATAAAAAAATGTTTGGGCCAGTATGCAAAATTAAATGGTGGGGTGAGAAGTTAGCAAAAATCCAGGACCAAAACAGTAAGCCCAACGCCTGTTGATGATTTAGTGTGAAAGGCTTGTTGGAGGTGCATCATGGGGATGGCACATGGTATACTGGATATGGCTTGATGGTGATCAAGTGGTTGAGAGTTGAGGGGTGTACCATGCGCGCTAGGGGCTGCTTGTAGTGGATCTGTAATGAAATAATAAGAAAAAACTAAAAGGGTACCACTAGGGCTCGAACCCAGGTCCTAAAGGTTAACAGGCGCGCGCTTTACCACTGGGGTAGCTATACATCTGTTTATTAATACAAAACCATAAATATATATTTGAAAACAAGTCAGGAGGCCAACTTCATCTTCTTCCTCGCGCCAACAATTTTGAAAACTGTAACTTCATCAATTCTCAACCATTTTCAAAAGTGTAAACATGAAACTTGTTCATTTTTCAACCATGAATCCAACCATGTAACTAACTTAAGATAACACTCAAAGATAAGGATGAATTTATGTTAGTACCAAACTGAACCCTAATTTTTCAGAAAGTTCAAACCCAAAATTCTCAATACACAGTCAATATAAATGAAAGCCATGGACATGGTTAGCTTCAGAGCAATGATATATACATTTCTACTTCAGAATGTATGTAGAAAAGATGTTTGTATCAAGATATCACAGTTGAGAAAAACTTACCTTGAAGTGAGAATCGTGTATGGAGTTTGAGCAACCTTTGAGATATCCTGGTGATCTGTTTAGCTAGCCTGGACCTCCATGAGTGTATTCCAACTTCTTCTTTGCTTTGAGGATGGCTGAAACTCCCAACTCAAGTCAAGTTGCAAGCTTCAGTTTTGAAAATTGTGGATAGTGATGGAGGGGTTACAGTATTGAAACATGGCCTTGGACCACTTATGTATGATGTATGTAAGGTGTTTGGATGATTAGGAATCAAAACACACGAGTGGAAATGGAGATGGTGAGTTTTGGCTCAAAATTGTCATGTTTGGGAAGATTCAAGGTAGTATGAAGTTTGGGAAGTTTTGGGAAGGCTTGAAATCATGCCTTTGCTTACAAATAACTTGTATAGTTATATGGAAACGGTTAGAGGACTTTTGCACAACAGATTTCTGAGTTATAGGGTTATGGCTAGGTTGCTTGATTTTGAAGAAAAGTGAGAAAATCAAGTTTCAATGTTTTGTCCCAGCAATGTAGAGTGGTTAATCACTTTTATCACATTGCTTATGACTTTGTAGATAGAGTGTGATCAGAGGTAATAAGTGAGAGGCTCAAGAATTGACTTTGTGCATAAAAGCCACTTTTCCAAACTGGCAATGTTGCCTTTCTTCCTAAAATGGTATTAAGCATGGGCAATGCATTGAATGCTTGGATTAAAGCTTCTAACATTTGTGTAGACATTTAATTATGGATTGAAAAGCAAGTTAGAAGCCTGCAAAATGGTATTTGTACAGCATGCTTGAAGATTGGACCAAGTGTTCATCACAAAATTGACTTGTAATACAAGAATGAAACCCTAACTGCATGGCTTCGATTCTCTTAGCTCAAGTATGATATAAATAAGTTCTTTGACATTTTGGAAAGCTTTTTAACTTCCCCTACAACCTTTATGTTGGACATTTTTGAAAATTCCATTTGGAACTAGGTGAAAAATTACCATGAAGTTAGGTCAAAATCTTGCTAACTAAGGCAAAATTTCACTAAGTCTTTTAAGTTTCATGAACATGTCTTCACAAAATCATAACTTGAAATACAATCATTTCTAGGAAAAGTTTTAACCTACAATGTTTTAGATCTCATTGAGATATACAACTTTCTTGTTGGAAGTTTCCTTTGAATCATCTTGCATCATGGTGTAAATTTGGCACAAAGTTGTGAAAAAAAGTGAATTTTCAACACTTAGAAAAATTCTAAGTCTTGGAAATTTTGACTTTTCAAAATGAAATCTTGACAATTTGATTTCTTAATGAACAAGTTTCATATTTTTACATGTCTTGATGAATTGTAATCTTTGAAACTTGATTTTGATCAAAAAGTCAAAGTTTGACTTTTCGGTGTACAATTGCTTTCGTCAGTTGACTGAAATTCAACTATCCATATTTTGATCTTGAGAAATGTTTTGAGCCATGCCATTAGGTCAAAATGAAGCACTTGAATCCTTGAGATCATAACTTAAACCAGTAATTCATTTGTTAGGTCAAAAATAAAAAATTGAACCTTCCCAATTAAAACCCTAATTTTGACCATTTCGCCCTTTTGATGATCTGATCAAATTTCTTGAGGAATTGTGATCCAAACTTGATAAATTGAAAAATATGAGTTCATCATGTTGATATGGATCAAAAATTATGAAGTTTGACTGTAAATTGACCACAATTTACTTTTTCCCCAATTTAGTTGATTTTAGGTCAACTGATCAATTGATTGAGAAAAAATGTGATCCAAGACTTGAAACTTGACATGGGCAATACTGAGGGTTCAAAATGATCCATGAAATTAAATTGAGGCATTAAAAGTCCATTTGTCCTTGTGCAAAATCAAACCCTAATTTGAGTCATCGGTTCTCAAGGAGGTGTCTTGAGCCGATCAAACCTTGTGCAGTCTTGAATCAATGGAGATCTTGTGAGAGGTTTCTTGAGAAATGAGAGGGAAAATTTTGGGGTACAACAAAGTGCTTGAGTGTTGTACCCCAAAATTTGCCCTCCCATAATCTTCAAAGTTTTGCCAAACATCCTCTTCAAATGCTTCAAGGTCTACTCAAGGGCCACACAGTCAACCACTCTCCTAAGGCCAGTCAAATTAGGGATTTGGTTCTGATCAAGAAAATGGAGTTTCCAAGGGTCCAATCAAGTCTCACATGCCTACAAATATGGTCAAGCATCCTCATACAAAGTTTCAAGACTTTCAGCACAAAATTGCACAGTCAAAAACCCTAATTGCACTACAGTCAACTGTAGGGGCAAAATGGTCATTTGACAGTCAAAAGTTCAAATTTTTGGTCAACATCTTATTTTGAAGCTAAAAACATCATTTGATCAATGCTTGATCATGATTCTCAAAAGTATGGCTCAAAAATCATCAAGATGCAAAAGTTTCTATTTTTGGGCAGCTGAAAAGTCAACTGTAACTTGACCAAGGCATAACTTTTTCATGGTTCATCAGAAAAATCCCATCCAATGCTAATTTTGAAGATAAATACATTTCCTACAACTCCTCTTCATACATCAAGTCCAAGAAATGCTCTCACAAAAAGTTATCAATTTCAACATTATAGGTCATTTTCAAAAGTCAACAAAAAGGGACTTTAAGTCAAAGGCCATAACTTTAGATTTGTAAATCAAAATGACATGGTACAAAGGACATTGGTTAGAGGACTCAAAGACCTTTCCAAAATGTCCAAGAACATGATCAAAGCTTAAAAATTGAGCAAGATATGCATTGGAGAAGTTGGGAAATTTTTGTGAAATGGCCAAAGTCAATTATCCTTGAAACTTCATTTTTGACAAAAGGGGCCCACTTTTTCCACTTGAATTAACTTGGCCATGCTTCCCACGTGTCCCACCTTTTATTTCATATTTTTTAATTAATTTTTCCATTTTTAATTGATTTTATTGGATTTAATTAATTTTAAATCTTTTAAAATCAAAAGAAAATCAAAAAGCTTAATTAAATGGAATATTTGGCCTTAACTAACCTTGAACTACCATTAAGCCAATACCAAATTCGTGCAAAGGGCCAAATAAGGCAAGAATTCAAAAATAGTTCAAAAATGGAAGTTTGGTTATGGAGGTTTATGGAAGATTTTGAAAATTGATTGCTTTGCATTAAGAGGCCATAATTCCTCTTGATTCACATTACCTAATGCCTATACAAGTGATACAGAACGAAAGAGAGACAAGAGCTGCGCATAAACACTCAAAAGCAAATTCACATTTTTGGCCATTTTTCTCAAAACTAAAAACAGGGTTAGAGCTTGATTCAAGCCAAAACAACGATCCTATCACATTCCTGGGACATCAAGGAACCTTCCTGGATCAAGAACACAATCCCTAACCCCTTGAATCATTGTACAGAAGCCAGACTCCTTCCACTTTTTCTCACAATCGCATTTTACAATTTATGCATTTACATAACATTTTATTTGTGGATTCGTGCTAATTAAACCTTTCTGAAGCTAACCATCTACTTTAATTGCGTTTTTGTATGCTATATGTGATTCTACCATGGATGCAGATTAGGGTTCTTGGAGGTCAAAATTGGGCGTTTCTTAAAATGATAAAATTAAGATGCCTGAATACCACCATTAGAACCAGCATGCTTGGACGAAGAGAGTGCCACCCTCGCGCTCAATTTATGAGCCCCCATGTGCTGTTCGCTATTTTTTGTAAAGGCCCTTTCTGAAACGGTGTAAAAATCGTTGCCAATGTTTTGATATTTTCAGGAAAATAAAACAACGAGGAAGATGACTGCGTGGCACAGTGTGAATGGCTGGTTTGAATCCAGCGCGCTTTTTTTTATTTTTAACACTAACGACCATTTTATTTTATATTATTTATTTCTTATATTATATACAACTAACGCACGCAGCTCCATTGGTTAAGGCGTATAAGCAATGATCATTGGGACCTGGGTTCGAATCCCAGTTCCCCCTACTTCACTTTTTTATTTCTTTTCTTTCCATTCTTTCTTCTTTTTCTTCTATTTAGTTTTTATTTTTTCAAATTAATTCAATTGTTTTCATAATAAAAACACAAAACACAAAAAAATCAGAAAAGATAAAATAAAAAAAATAATAATGATATTTTATTTTAGTATTTTTGTAAATAAATCCCATAATTAATTTAGTTTTCAATTTTAGGTTGTTAATTTAATTCTTTTTCTCAATAACCAAAAATAACAAAAAAATAGACCTTTAGTACTTTTTACCCCTTTTTTAATTAATTAAATATTTTTATTATAAGTATCATTAACCATTAATTTTGTAAATAAATTTTATAATTAATTTAGTTTTAATTCTAGGTTTTAACTTTAATGCATTTTCTTTAATAAATTAAAAACAATTAGAATTAGAATTAATTATTTGACTTTTAATTAATTTAATTTTCTTTAATGTCATAAATACAAAAACATAAAAAATAAGTTTCTTTCTTTTTATTTAACTTAATTATTTAATAATTTCATTTTAATTCCTTTAAAGGGTCCAACGCCCTTGCATTCGATTATATTCTCTTTTCGCGCGTTTTATTTATTTCTTTGTTGTAAATATAATGTACTTGTTCCAAAGCCCTGTAATAGTCCATTAGACATTTATTTTCTGCACTTTATTTTAAATCGGGTCTGGATTAATTTGGCGTTGTAGACCCGCGCCTTTGTAATAGCGTAGGACCTTTATCTTTTCCGCACTTTAAATTCCTGCACCTTTAACTGTTAAACAATAACATGAAAGAATGAATGCCCAAAAAATAAAATCAAAGCGTAGATCACCAATACATGACAAGACAAAAATATCTGAAAATGACACACAATTCACACACCACCCCTAGGGTACGCCTCACTGTTGCCTTACCTCGAAAGGTGATCGTCGAGTAGAGGATGTCTTAGTAAGTCCTCATGATCCGGGAACCTGGCATGAGGGTAGCTTCTAAGGTGTCTTCCTATTACTCCGGTGATCACCATGTCCCGAACCTCGAATTGACCCGAACACCTCCAACGGTGGTGCTACCTACCTCTCAATGGTGGGATAGCACTATCTAAAGGATTCTTACACAGTTTAATTCCCTAGGGTAGGTAGATGACTCATGGGTACTTGCTCTTTTCAAAACAAACAAAATACTTTTCACACCTCGCACTTTCAAAAAAGTTTTCAAACAATACTTCATACACTCTTGAGGACAGATACAAGAGTTACCTAGAAGTTTTCAAACGAACTTTTTTCAAAACCCACACACACTTGAAAAGCAAACAAACATTTTGAAAACACAAATGAGCAAGTACCTAAGAGCCCATGGATAACCATGGATAGAAAGGGTGCTAACACCTTCCCTTTCTATAATCTACCTCCCGAACCGAGAGCAATCTCTATAAGGAATTTTTCTGCGCTTTTGTCCTTTCCATTTGGAGAAAATAAAAGACGGTGGCGACTCTTGCTTCCGCGACATTTCGCGAACTAGCGTTAAACAGTCAGTTCCAGATCCACCGATCACAGAACTGGCGACTCTGCTGGGGATCTAAACTTAAAGTGAGGTGTACCTTAGGGCTAGTTCATAACTGTGTTTTCAATTGTATTGATTTGCTTGCTTTACTATTGTGGGTTGCATCGGAGTTACATAGATCCTAACCCGGATCTGGGGAAACCCTGTTTAGGTAGCATAAGCTGTGAGGGACCTGTCCGGCATAGACCGACACAGGTGAAGCAGTGGCTACGTTGGTGTGGCACCTTGGTCTGTACCGATATCCCTTGTGTTGCAACGAGGAGAATATGGGTCTTCTAAGGAGTCATTAAACACCAACAACCTTAGAACCTTAATTGACACAACTTGGCCTTTAGAATTGTAGCAGTATGCTACGCCCATTGAGGCTAAACTCTCGTGATGGTTCTGGCCGCAAGAAAAGATTGCGATGCTAGAGTTATGACCGATTGAGGGTAGTCAATGATATTGGGATCCTCTAAGAACCCGGTTACTTTGATAGGACAGGTATGAACCAACGAACTGAAAGAGGGTAGTACCTAGACCTCATGCTGGCCTAAACTTTAGGGGCTTGCCTTGTGTGACTTGTGTGCCTTACCATGTTTGCCTTTGTATCTATTTGTGGTGTGCTTTATCATAACATCATAACATCATGAGCATTGCATGCATCCTGCATAAGGACTGACCATTTCAAAGACAAGAGGGTTTCACCTTTGCTCTGTTTTGTAGGACATCATGATGCCTGTGTGAAGGAATACTATCTGGTTCAACTTTGTTCATTCACCTGAGTTGCTTGAGGAGTTGGTTAGCAGAATTCCAAATACCACTTCCTTCATTCAGAGGCATGGTTCTCTTCTCATCTTAGTCGCTGCAAAGCGGGATCAACATTTGATGAGTGTTCTGACCCAGTTCTATGACCCTCTGTACCAGTGCTTCACCTTTCAAGACTTCTAGCTGGTCCCTACCCTGGAAGAGTTCTCTGATTTGCTTGGTATCCCTATCTTGGATCAGACTCCCTTTACTAGTTGGGAAAAGACCCTCAGGCTTGAGGATGTTGCTGCAGCTCTTCCTTTGACCCATCAAGAGGTAACAGACAACTGGGTAACTAGAAGCGGAGTTAAGGGTTTCTTGGCCAAGTTTCTGATTGGTAAAGCTAACAGTTTCTGCTATGACCTGGACTTTAGGGAATATGAAGACATCTTGGCTCTCCTAATCTATGGGTTAGTCTTGTTTCCTAATCCTGACAACTTCATCAGTGTCACTGCCATAAGGATCTTTATGTCTCAGAATCCGGTGCCCACTCTCTTGGGTGACATCTTACAACAACTTCATGCTCGTACTATCCGAAGACGAGGAACCTTATGGTGTTGTATCCCTTTGTTGGTGAGGTGGTTTATTTCGCACCTCCCCAAGTTCGTACTGAAGAATCAAGAAGGAAGAGGTTGGGCTCATAGGTTAATGTCTCTCACCGACAAAGACATCATTTGGACTTACAGAGGTTTGGATGAGATAGCTGTCATTGATCGATGCGGGGAATACCCTAATGTTCCTCTGATTGGTACCCAAGGAGGAATCTCTTACAATCCATGTCTAGCGCTCCGTCAGTTTGGAAGAGCAAGAAGAGCAGGTCCCCATGAGATGTTGGTGCCTCACATCAGTTTTGAATTTCAGGTGGATAGTGACGAGCTGCGTCGTAGGTTCATCAAGGCTTGGGACAAAGTTCATAAAGCTGACCCACAGGAGTTAGGGCCAAAGACTTCTTTACCTATGGAAGCCTACTACAAATGGGTTCGCATCCGTGCTCAGAAGTTAGGTATGCCATATGAAGCTGTCAGACCTACCATTCTTGAGTGTCCTGACAAGGATGGTGTTCCTCCAACTGTCCTTCCTCCTCAGATACCTACTGATTATGAGACATTAAAGAGGTCTTGGTCACAACTGCGAGAAGAGCGGGATTCTTACCGAGAAAAGTTCAACGAGCAGGAATTAAAGATCCAGAAGCTGACAAAGCAGTTGGAGAATGAGCGAGCTCTGAATGCCTACATCCGTACTGAGAAGAGGAGACCATGGGATCAATAAGGAGCTTTGGATGTTCTTTTTACAGTTTTACTTCCCTTTTCAATATTTCCTTTCATGTAACGCCTAAGGGCAACCTGTTGAATAATTTCAGTTTCAAAGTTGAATCTAATGAAGTGTGTTCCTTTTTGTTTACAAAGTTGATTCCCGATTGTCTTTGAAAACATAAATCATACGCACTCCATTCATCATATGCATCACAGGTACTCTTCTTTTCAGGCTGCTGACTGTTCTTCGCTGTTTATTTCAGCATCATGAACCCTGAATCATCAACCGAGACATCTATCAAGGCCCTTCAGGCGCAAAACGCCCAATTTCAGGAGCTGATCATGGGTCTGGCTCAAGGTCAAAAAGAGCTGAAGGCTATGCTTCTGAAGAAGAATAAGAAGAAGAAGAGGATTGTGCTATTTAACACTGGGCGCAGACTCGGGAACACCTTGCAAAATGAGGCTGAGAGGACTACTCCATCTGTGGGGGAGGGTAGTCACCAAGAGAGGGAGGTCCCTACTCCTGTGGTCTCTGATACTGAAACAGACTTCAACGACGAACAGTACCCTCCTGCTGAAGACCGGTACAAGCAGCTGAAGGACAGATTAAAAGCTATGGAAATTCAGCGTGTGCCTGGACTGGATTTCAGAGACTTGGGGTTATCTACTGGGGTGGTGATTCCACACAAGTTCAAGGCACCTGCCTTTGTGAAGTATGACGGGGCTTCCTGTCCCAAGATGCACCTTCGTTCTTATGTAAGGAAGATCCAGCCTTACACAGCAGACAGGAACTTATGGATCCACTTCTTCCAGGAGAGTCTTTCAGGGAGTCACCTCGAATGGTTCTATCAGTTGGATGGAACCAACATTCGTAACTGGGAGGATCTGGCCACTGCTTTTTACAAGCAGTATCAATATAATTCCGACCTCGCTCCTACGCGTACCCAACTCCAGGGTATGTCGCTAGGGCCGGGCAAAGGTTTTAAGGAGTACGCCCAGAAATGGAGAGATCTGGCTGGCAGGGTGCAGCCACCATTGACGGACCGGGAGCTGGTGGATATGTTTTTGGGGACCCTATCTGGTCCATTTTTCAATCATCTCATTGGTAATTCCTTTGCTGGGTTTACTGATCTGATCCTGACTGGTGAAAGGATCGAGGCCGGTATAAAATCGGGGAAGATACAGAAGGTTGCCTCCTCCAATGCTGAAAAGAAACCCTTCAAAAAGGAGGTTAGTGCTGTATATAGCTCCCGGAGACCAGAGAGATCTGAGCGCCGCCAATCTGTCAGTGCGGTAATGATTGCCAAGCCTGCAGCCGCTCCTCGGCCGACCAATCCTCAAAGGGCTGAAAGACCCCGGAGGGAATTCACCCGTTTGAGTATGACCTTGTCGCAGATCCTGCCACAGTTGCTATCCACCAATTTAGTGACTATCAGAGAGGCTCCGAAGGGTGTGAATACTACATCCCCCAGGTTCAACCCCAACGCCCGTTGCGCTTATCACTCTGATAGCCCGGGGCATAACACAGATGACTGTTGGGCCTTGAAGAATAAGGTTCAGGACCTTATCGATGCAAAGGAGATACAGTTTGAGGCGCCCGAGAGGCCAAATGTTGTGACCGCTCCCATGCCCCAGCATGGAGTGAATGCTGTTAAGGAGGATTTGTATGTAGCTTCGGTGGATGATGTTGCTACTCCGCTGCTGACGGTCAAGAGGAACCTGTTGCTAGCCGGTTTATTTCCGGGATGTAGCAAAGGTTGCCCTCTATGTGTTGCTTCCCCTGCTGGTTGTTCTTTGCTGAAGTCAGGCGTCCAAAACTTGATGGATAGTAAAGAGATTTTGTTCAGAAAGACTGTTGTTCCTGCTGCTCCTGTTGAAGAAGTCTCAATTATTACCATCTTCAACAACCCTTCCAAGGCTCCTTCAAGGAATCCTGTCCGAATTTTGCCTGTCCACAAGATTGCTCCCATCACCATTACTGTTCCAGGACCCATCCCCTACAAATCTGATAAGGCTGTCCCATGGCACTATGGGGCAGATGTTTATGTTTTGGGTGTGAAACAAGAGTTCGACACTGATACTGGTGTCACCAACATCACCGGGCCTGCTAAGGTCACTCGTAGTGGAAGACTATTCTCACCAGACATTGCTCCTCCGGTAATTCAGAGGCCTTTGATCATCACACCTGCCAGTGTGCCTGTTTCTCCCCCTGACCAAGTTTCCACCCCTGCTGCCGAGTCATCTGATGCTCGGGGCAAGGGGATTGCTGCTGATGTGCCTTCCCGGACGGAGGCACCGAAAACCATTGTTGAGGCTTCCAGGCAGGAAATAGAAGAAATCCTCAAGATAATAAAGAAAAGTGATTTCAACGTTGTAGAACAGCTGGGGCACACCCCCTCCAAAATCTCCATGCTGTCGTTGCTGCTGTGTTCAGAGGCCCATGCCAAGGCCCTGATTGCTTTCTTAAAAACGGCCCACGTACCCCAAGAGACGTCTGCTGATCAGTTCACCGACTGTGTGGCCAACCTAACCGCTGATAATGGCCTGGGTTTCTCTGATGCCGATCTGACAGCCAAAGGGAAGAACCATAATGATGCCCTGCATGTCTCCATTGAATGCAGGGGCACTACTCTTGCTCATGTGCTGGTTGACACTGGTTCTTCATTAAACGTGCTGCCCAAGAAGGCTCTGGATAGGCTGGACTGTGAGGGTCTAGAGCTCAAACCAAGTAACATTGTTGTCCGGACCTTTGACGGGTCCAAAAGAATGGTACATGGTGAGGTGGACATCCCAATCAGGGTTGGGTCACAGGTCTTCGATTCAAAATTCTATGTGATGGACATCCGTCCATCCTATTCTTGTTTGCTGGGTCGCCCGTGGATCCACAAGGTTGGAGCTGTGACCTCCACGTTGCATCAGAAGCTCAAGTACCCGGTCAGGGGGAAGATCGTAACAGTGCAAGGGGAAGAGGAATACATGGTCAGCCACCTCAACTCCTTCAGGTACGTAGAAATGGATGGGGAGTTCATCGAGACCCCCTTCCAACATTTTGAGGAGGTACCACAAACATTGGCAGCAGCAGAAGCAGTGGTAGAAGAGGTTTCTCCTTTGAAGATGGCCTCCTTAAAGGACGCCCAGGCTGTGATTGAAAGAGGTGAATGTGCAAACTGGGGCAAACTCCCTGATTTTACTCCCAAGACTAACAAGTTTGGGCTGGGTTTCACTACGGAGGCTCAGAAGGCTGTGCGCAAGGCGAGAATTGGAAGACCTCCTGTGCTCATCACCTACTCAGGAGTGAATGCTATTGGAGAGGAAGACGAAGTGGAAGAGTCAGAGTTCGATAGCTGGATCTACCCGACGACTGATGGTGGATTGACCAATTGGACTGCTAAAGACTTTACACCCATAACTTTTGTTCCCCAGTAATGAACTTCTTTGTTTTGGATTTGTAATAAACAATAATTTGAAACTGTATGGCCCGGTGTCTTACCCGGGACACCGTGGTCTTATTTATGAGGGCTTTTGTTTGTCACTGTCATATATCATAAATAAAAGCATTGGACGTTTTTCACATTTCAAATCTTGCGCTCTTTTTCTTTCCTTTCTTTATATATTGCAAATCAGCTGTATTTACACACACTCACTCATACAGGTTTCAATCCACCCTGGATCCCACTGATAACGACTCTGCTACTGCCAGTTATGACTTCGAAAATCCGATCAACTTAGCCGAAGACGAAGGTGAAGATGATTGCGAAGTGCCTGGCGAGCTTGCAAGACTGTTGCTTCAGGAAGATAGGACAATTCAACCCCATGAAGAGCCAGTGGAAACAATAAACTTGGGTACTGAGGCAGACAGGAAAGAGGTAAAGATTGGTGCCAACCTAGAGCTCAGCGTGAAGCAACGGTTGACTCAAATGCTGCATGATTATATGGAGATCTTTTCTTGGTCCTACGAAGACATGCCCGGGTTGGATACCGATATTGTGGTCCATCACTTGCCAACTAAGGAAGATTGCCCTCCGGTTAAGCAAAAGGTCCGCCGTATGCGTCCAGAGATGTCTGAGAAGATTAAAGCCGAGGTTATGAAGCAGTTTGATGTCGGGTTTCTTGCAATGACTTCTTACCCTCAGTGGGTTGCTAATGTGGTGCCAGTACCAAAGAAGGATGGAAAGGTCAGAATGTGTGTCGATTACAGGGATCTGAACAGGGCCAGTCCCAAGGATGACTTCCCCCTACCTCACATTGATGTCCTTGTTGATAATACTGCTCAGCATAAGGTGTTCTCTTTCATGGATGGCTTTTCAGGTTACAATCAGATCAAGATGGCACCTGAAGACATGGAAAAGACTACATTTGTTACTCAGTGGGGCACCTTCTGTTACAAGGTCATGCCATTCGGATTAAAGAACGCTGGGGCAACCTACCAACGTGCCATGGTTGCTTTATTTCATGATATGATCCATCATGAGATAGAAGTGTATGTTGACGACATGATCGCAAGGTCCCAGACTGAGGAAGAGCACCTAGATCATCTGCAGAAGTTGTTTGACCGGTTGAAACTATACAAGCTGAGGTTGAACCCGAACAAGTGCACCTTCGGGGTAAGATCGGGAAAGTTATTAGGCTTCGTGGTAAGTGACAAGGGCATTCAAGTGGACCCTGCCAAGGTTAAAGCTATTCAAGAGATGCCAGTTCCTAAAACAGAGAAAGAGGTCAGAGGTTTTTTAGGACGCCTGAATTACATTGCTCGGTTCATCTCACATCTGACTGCTACCTGTGAGCCAATCTTCAAGCTGCTGAAGAAAGATCAGGTAGTACGTTGGAACGATGAATGTCAGGCTACTTTCGACAGGATCAAAGAATATCTCCAAGAACCACCTATCCTTATGCCACCGGTTGAAGGGAGACCTCTGATACTTTACCTGACAGTACTTGATAACTCAATGGGGTGTGTGCTGGGGCAGCATGACGAGTCTGGCCGAAAAGAGCATGCCATTTATTACCTTAGCAAAAAGTTTACCGACTGTGAGACTCGATACTCACTGCTTGAGAAAACTTGCTGTGCTTTGGTATGGGCTGCTCGCCGGCTGAGACAGTATATGCTGACTCACACTACCTTGTTGATCTCAAAGATGGATCCTATAAAGTACATATTCGAAAAGCCTGCTCTGTCTGGGAGAATAGCAAGATGGCAAATGATCTTGACGGAATACGACATTCAGTACACGACCCAGAAAGCCATCAAGGGAAGTGTATTGGCAGACCACTTAGCACATCAGGCCGTAGATGACTATCAGTCAATGAACTTCGAGTTTCCGGATGAAAGCATTATGATAGTAACTGATTGTGAAGTACCTGGACCGGATGAAGGACCTGAGGAAGGATCCCGATGGTCTATGCACTTTGACGGAGCCTCCAATGCTTTGGGTAACGGTATCGGCGCTGTGATCATATCCCCTCAAGGCACTCATACTCCACTCACTGCCCGGCTATGTTTCAACTGCACCAACAATATGGCGGAGTATGAGGCGTGCATCATGGGACTCAAAGCTGCAATTGACTTAAGGATCAAGTTTCTGAGTGTCTTCGGAGATTCCGCTCTCGTGATCAACCAGATCAAAGGCGAGTGGGATACGAAACATCCGAACCTTATTCCTTACAAAGAATGTGTGTTGACAATGATCCCCCACTTCACAGAGATAACCTTTGAACACTTCCCTAGAGAAGAGAATCAGCTGGCGGACGCGTTAGCTACAATGTCTTCTATGTTCAAGGTCAAATGGGATAATGAGGCTCCCCGAATCATCATCTGGAAATTGGACGAACCGGCATACTGTTGCGATCTCGAGACTGAATTGGTGACTGAGAAGCCTTGGTACCATGAGGTGAAGAGATATTTGGAAGCTCAGGAATACCCTGAAGGTGCCTCTGTCAACGATAAGAAGTTCCTGAGGAGGTTCGCGGCAAAATTCTTCCTTAGCAACGGCATCTTGTACAAGCGAAACCATGATTCAACCTTACTGCGTTGTGTGGATAAGACTGAAGCAGAAAGGATCATGGAAGAGCTGCATGAAGGGACCTTTGGTACACATTCCAGTGGGCACACTATGGCGAAGAAGATCCTTCGGGCAGGATATTACTGGTCCACAATGGAAGCTGACTGCTACCAACATTCCAGGACATGCCATAAGTGCCAGATTTATGCAGACAAGGTGCATGTTCCTCCAGTTCCCCTGAATGTTCTGACTGCACCTTGGCCTTTTGCAATGTGGGGCATTGATATGATCGGTGAGATCAGACCTACGGCATCTAACGGGCATCACTTCATCCTTGTAGAGATTGATTACTTTACAAAATGGGTCGAAGCAGCATCCTATGCTACGGTAACCAAGAATGTCGTGGCACGGTTCATTCGGCATAATCTAATCTGTCGATACGGCGTCCCTGAGAGAATTATTACAGACAACGGTACCAATCTGAATAATAAGATGATCACTGAGCTCTGCGAGCAGTTCAAAATACAGCACCACAATTCTTCTCCTTACAGACCGAAGATGAATGGAGCTGTAGAGGCAGCAAATAAGAACATCAAGAAAATCGTGCAGAAGATGACAGTGACCTATAAGGATTGGCACGAGATGTTACCGTTCGCTCTACATGGGTACCGTACCTCAACTAGGACGTCAACCGGGGCAACTCCCTTCTCTCTGGTTTATGGTATGGAGGCAGTCTTACCGATCGAAGTGCAGATACCTTCTCTCCGGATAATGAAGGATGCAAATCTGAACGAAGATGATTGGATCCAGACACGACTTGATCAGCTCAACCTTATTGATGAAAAGAGGCTTGCTGCTATCTGTCATGGTCAGACGTATCAGAAACGGATGATCAGGGCATTTAACAAAAAGGTCAGACCACAGGAATATCAAGTTGGGGATCTGGTAATCAAGCGAATCATCCTTCCTCAGAGTGATCCAAGGGGCAAATGGACTCCAACATACGAAGGGCCATTTGTGGTTAAACATGTGTTCTCAGGAGGAGCCATGATTCTAACCAACATGGATGGTGACGATCTTCCTCACCCCGCCAATGCAGATATAGTAAAAAGATACTACGCATGAAAAAAGACCCGCTAGGCTGACATGCCTAGGCAAAAATTAGGGCTTCCCGTCGAACCAAAAGGGTTCGGGCAAAATGAAGGGATGAAATGAAAAAATTTGTACACCCGACAAGTCGAAAACCTGAAAAGGCGGCTTGGGCAAAAATGGGTATCCCGGTGGACTGAAAACCCGAAAGGGCGGTCCAGGCAAAAATTAGGGATAAAAGCGTAACACTATGTCTCATTGGATCACTTTGCATCCAGAATCCGGTATCTACATCAGGTTCAAACGGCATCGATCAGTCAGCTTCATTCTTCGTTTAGGTCATCAAGTGATGAGACGCTCGGAGTTATAAAGGCGATAGCAGAGTTGAAACCCAGTGGGATCATTCATTTCACACAGCTGTTTTATTTTCTTTTGTACAAAACTTGTATAAACTCTTTTGATCGGCGGCGTTCTCTTACTAGGACGTCAGCCTCTTGTACATAAAACGCCTATTTACAGGCCATTCAAAAATCAATACAAATATACTTTTCAGTTAAAAGTGCCAATTGTTTTTCTTTTTCTGTTTTGTTTTGCGAAGAACGTCCAAGGTTCAATTTCTGATATATGCATTGACAATAATTTGCTAACTCATGAATATTTGCATACGAAACAAAGGATTAATTACAGGTAGCATTAGAAACAGGGGCAATAAAGAGTTGTCTAAGCGATCTAATTGTTCTATCCTCCAAGGTACCAAGATAGGTTCAGCTAAAGAACACAACCAGCATATCTTAATTCCCCAGAGAGTACGTCAGCGAGTCCACATACTCTTCTCCAGCAAAGTTACAGTCAGTCTTAAGGAAGTTGGGTATACTCCCGTAGATCTCAACATTCCCCAGCAGCATGTATACATATATTCTTAACAAGCATCCCCGGCAATCTTGGTCTAAAGATTGTTCCCCGACGGCATATCAAACATTCAGTGATGTCACTTCCCCCGATACATCTCAAAACTTCCCCAGGAAAGTCCAATCTAGTTCCCCAGGAAAATTGGAATTCATCTCCCCAAGCAGTAAGCTTATCCCCGGTAAATTCTGGAAGCTTATCCTCGCAGAGCACGAACGCGTCGTCCGACTTTATTTAAAGAGTTATTTCCTTAACAGGATATAACTGGGTTACCCTCAGCCAAAAGCCACAGAAAGAGCGTCCTCGACGGAGTCTTCTTATCCCCAGCGAAGTTCATTAACACTTCCAATATAACGATGGTATCCACAGCAAGTTATCATCAACACTCAGCAAAGTATCTCTCTCCCCACAGAGTTTTGCTTCCCAGCAAGATCGTTAGAGTACTTTCCTCCCCGCAGAATTATTCCATTCGTCAAGTTTATTCCCCAACGGAGTCATCTTCTCCTACCGGTATTCTTACAACTATCATCCAGCGGAAGCAAGATCTATTCTTCAAACTTCAGCCCAGGAGTGACTTCCCGGCACCCGTCAAGGATTTACTTTCCTAGACGAAAGCATACATTCCTAAACATCACATACATCATTATAGCATGCATAGACGCATCATATCTTACAAGTCTCATTTATGTTGAGAACATCATTGCTTGATCCATATCACGCATTTCATATGACTGACCTTTACCTTTCAGGAAAGATTCAGTTAAATTCTCAATCATATTTCAAGACCTAGACCGGTTCAGTTAATCGACTCCAAATATTTCTTATCCAGTCCAAGGCCTTCTCTAGTCCAGCTAAATCGACCCCAAACAGATTTTTCTGATGAAGACTCAGTAGAAGTTATCAAAGGTTTTTCTCAATGTTTGCTTTTGAGATTATAATTGCCTATGGTTCTCTCCCCAATGTTGCGGAGACGATAATCCCATTCCAGGTTTTTCTCAATGTTTGCTTTTGAGATTATAATTTCCTATGGTTCTCTCCCCGATTCTGCGGAGACGATAATTCCATTCCAGGTTTTTCTCAATGTTTGCTATTGAGATTATAATTGCCTATGGTTCTCTCCCCAATGCTGCGGAGACGATAATCCCATTCCAGGTTTTTCTCAATGTTTGCTTTTGAGATTATAATTTCCTATGGTTCTCTCCCCGATTCTGCGGAGACGATAATTCCATTCTAGGTTTTTCTCAATGTTTGCTTTTGAGATTATAATATCCTATGGTTCTCTCCCCAATGCTGCGGAGACGATAATTCCATTCCAGGTTTTTCTCAATGAATGTTATTGAGATTATAATTTCCTATGGTTCTCTCCCCGATACTGCGGAGATGGTAATTCCCACCAAGATTTCGCTTAACAATTGCTGTTGAAGCTGAAGTTATCCAAGGTTCTCTCACCTTTCCTGTTGAGGTAGTAACCATCCCTGGTTCATTCATCACCGTTTGAAGCTCCAGATCCAGCTCCTGTAACCAGTCAGGACACATCTATACAAAGCATCTGAAGACCAGCTCCTGCAACATGTCAGGTACTCATTTTTCTTTTTTGCAGGAACACAAGTTCTCGCTAAGGAATCTCTTACGCGATCAACATCCAGATGGCATCTATAAGCCCATCATCCTATCCATCAATCTCCAAATGGCATCTATAAGCCCATTCCACCATCACACTGCTACCATGTGAGCGCAAATTTCTGGGCACTCTAGTGTTCAATCATCTTCCACCTTCGGATTACGAAAGGCACGTCAGCCAATCTACATCCTCAGGTCTAAGAAGATTGAACAGGGGCAACTGTTGTACCCCAAAATTTGCCCTCCCATAATCTTCAAAGTTTTGCCAAACATCCTCTTCAAATGCTTCAAGGTCTACTCAAGGGCCACACAGTCAACCACTCTCCTAAGGCCAGTCAAATTAGGGTTTTGGTTCTGATCAAGAAAATGGAGTTTCCAAGGGTCCAATCAAGTCTCACATGCCTACAAATATGGTCAAGCATCCTCATACAAAGTTTCAAGACTTTCAGCACAAAATTGCACAGTCAAAAACCCTAATTGCACTACAGTCAACTGTAGGGGCAAAATGGTCATTTGACAGTCAAAAGTTCAAATTTTTGGTCAACATCTTATTTTGAAGCTACAAACATCATTTGATCAATGCTTGATCATGATTCTCAAAAGTATGGCTCAAAAATCATCAAGATGCAAAAGTTTCTATTTTTGGGCAGCTGAAAAGTCAACTGTAACTTGACCAAGGCATAACTTTTTCATGGTTCATCAGAAAAATCCCATCCAATGCTAATTTTGAAGATAAAGACATTTCCTACAACTCCTCTTCATACATCAAGTCCAAGAAATGCTCTCACAAAAAGTTATCAATTTCAACATTATAGGTCATTTTCAAAAGTCAACAAAAAGGGACTTTAAGTCAAAGGCCGTAACTTTAGATTGGTAAATCAAAATGACATGGGACCAAGGACATTGGTTAGAGGACTCAAAGACCTTTCCAAAATGTCCAAGAACATGATCAAAGCTTAAATATTGAGCAAGATATGCATTGGAGAAGTTGGGAAATTTTTGTGAAATGGCCAAAGTCAATTATCCTTGAAACTTCATTTTTGACAAAAGGGGCCCACTTTTTCCACTTGAATTAACTTGGCCATGCTTCCCACGTGTCCCACCTTTTATTTCATATTTTTTAATTAATTTTTCCATTTTTAATTGATTTTATTGGATTTAATTAATTTTAAATCTTTTAAAATCAAAAGAAAATCAAAAAGCTTAATTAAATGGAATATTTGGCCTTAACTAACCTTGAACTACCATTAAGCCAATACCAAATTCATGCAAAGGGCCAAATAAGGCAAGAATTCAAAAATAGTTCAAAATGGAAGTTTGGTTATGGAGGTTTATGGAAGATTTTGAAAATTGATTGCTTTGCATTAAGAGGCCATAATTCCTCTTGATTCACATTACCTAATGCCTATACAAGTGATACAGAACGAAAGAGAGACAAGAGCTGCGCATAAACACTCAAAAGCAAATTCACATTTTTGGCCATTTTTCTCAAAACTGAAAACAGGGTTAGAGCTTGATTCAAGCCAAAACAACGATCCTATCACATTCCTGGGACATCAAGGAACCTTCCTGGATCAAGAACACAATCCCTAACCCCTTGAATCACTGTATAGAAGCCAGACTCCTTCCACTTTTTCTCACAATCGCATTTTACAATTTATGCATTTACATAACATTTTATTTGTGGATTCGTGCTAATTAAACCTTTCTGAAGCTAACCATCTACTTTAATTGCGTTTTTGTATGCTATATGTGATTCTACCATGGATGCAGATTAGGGTTCTTGGAGGTCAAAATTGGGCGTTTCTTAAAATGATAAAATTAAGATGCCTGAATACCACCATTAGAACCAGCATGCTTGGACGAAGAGAGTGCCACCCTCGCGCTCAATTTATGAGCCCCCATGTGCTGTTCGCTATTTTTTGTAAAGGCCCTTTCTGAAACGGTGTAAAAACCGTTGCCAATGTTTTGATATTTTCAGGAAAATAAAAACAACGAGGAAGATGACTGCGTGGCACAGTGTGAATGGCTGGTTTGAATCCAGCGCGCTTTTTATTTTTATTTTTAACACTAACGACCATTTTATTTTATATTATTTATTTCTTATATTATATACAACTAACGCACGCAGCTCCATTGGTTAAGGCGTATAGGCAATGATCATTGGGACCTGGGTTCGAATCCCAGGTCCCCCTACTTCACTTCTATTATTTTGTTTAACTTGTTCCAACGCAGTGCACATTCCAAGGGTTCACCATACACCCAATACAAAGTCTTGCCAAGTGTCTTGAAAGAAGCATCTGAAGGTCAGAATGGGAGGTCCATAGAATGCTCCAGTCAACGCTCCACATGTGATCCAAAAAGTCAGCAAAAGGGCTCCTTCTGTTGGGCCAGAGTTCATCAAATACACCCCCCCATAGTTTGCATTTTTATTTCTTTTCTTTCCATTCTTTCTTCTTTTTCTTCTATTTAGTTTTTATTTTTTCAAATTAATTCAATTGTTTTCATAATAAAAACACAAAACACAAAAAAATCAGAAAAGATAAAATAAAAAAAATAATAATGATATTTTATTTTAGTATTTTTGTAAATAAATCCCATAATTAATTTAGTTTTCAATTTTAGGTTGTTAATTTAATTCTTTTTCTCAATAACCAAAAATAACAAAAAAATAGACCTTTAGTACTTTTTACCCCTTTTTTAATTAATTAAATATTTTTATTATAAGTATCATTAACCATTAATTTTGTAAATAAATTTTATAATTAATTTAGTTTTAATTCTAGGTTTTAACTTTAATGCATTTTCTTTAATAAATTAAAAACAATTAGAATTAGAATTAATTATTTGACTTTTAATTAATTTAATTTTCTTTAATGTCATAAATACAAAAACATAAAAAATAAGTTTCTTTCTTTTTATTTAACTTAATTATTTAATAATTTCATTTTAATTCCTTTAAAGGGTCCAACGCCCTCGCATTCGATTATATTCTCTTTTTGCGCGTTTTATTTATTTCTTTGTTGTAAATATAATGTACTTGTTCCAAAGCCCTGTAATAGTCCATTAGACATTTATTTTCTGCACTTTATTTTAAATCGGGTCTGGATTAATTTGGCGTTGTAGACCCGCGCCTTTGTAATAGCGTAGGACCTTTATCTTTTCCGCACTTTAAATTCCTGCACCTTTAACTGTTAAACAATAACATGAAAGAATGAATGCCCAAAAAATAAAATCAAAGCGTAGATCACCAATACATGACAAGACAAAAATATCTGAAAATGACACACAATTCACACACCACCCCTAGGGTACGCCTCACTGTTGCCTTACCTCGAAAGGTGATCGTCGAGTAGAGGATGTCTTAGTAAGTCCTCATGATCCGGGAACCTGGCATGAGGGTAGCTTCTAAGGTGTCTTCCTATTACTCCGGTGATCACCATGTCCCGAACCTCGAATTGACCTGAACACCTCCAACGGTGGTGCTACCTACCTCTCAATGGTGGGATAGCACTATCTAAAGGATTCTTACACAGTTTAATTCCCTAGGGTAGGTAGATGACTCATGGGTACTTGCTCTTTTCAAAACAAACAAAATACTTTTCACACCTCGCACTTTCAAAAAAGTTTTCAAACAATACTTCATACACTCTTGAGGACAGATACAAGAGTTACCTAGAAGTTTTCAAACGAACTTTTTTCAAAACCCACACACACTTGAAAAGCAAACAAACATTTTGAAAACACAAATGAGCAAGTACCTAAGAGCCCATGGATAACCATGGATAGAAAGGGTGCTAACACCTTCCCTTTCTATAATCTACCTCCCGAACCGAGAGCAATCTCTATAAGGAATTTTTCTGCGCTTTTGTCCTTTCCATTTGGAGAAAATAAAAGACGGTGGCGACTCTTACTTCCGCGACATTTCGCGAACCAGCGTTAAACAGTCAGTTCCAGATCCACCGATCACATTGAGTAATGGGTCATTCTCAATACGAGCGTCCATCTTGCGGCAATAAGAACGGAGATGAGTCTCTGGGCAAGTGGTGCCTGAGTATTTATCAAAGTCTAGAACTTTGAACTTTGGAGGAATAACAATCCCAGGAACAAGACACATTGCAGCAGAAATGAATTTAGATTTCTTAGAAACTTTCATAGCTTTGAGACACTCCTCGAGAGCACGATACATCTTAGTAGTTTCAGCAAGGTCATCAGTGAGATCACCTTGTGAATCATCAAGATCAATGACATCGTAATGGTCGTCAACCGACTTCTTATGAGTTTCAGGAGTAATCACAATAGTAGCAGCCTTGGGAATTCCATTAGGAGGATCGGGGAGCCCATTAGAAATGGAAGGAGAGACTTTCATAATCTTGGTGACATTCTGACGAAGCTCTTCCTGTCCATGAACAACAACTTGGAGAGCCTCGAGAAGTTGATGCATTCTGACACCTATAGTATCCATGTCCCTATGGATAGCATCATGATTATGTTCAAAGAGATCCATAAGTCTTTGTTGATTGGCGCGAGTGTAGTACGGATGTAGAGAAGTCGTTACTGTTGATTATGAACTTTGAATAAAAAGAAGGTCCCTAATAAGCTTCTGATCCTAACAATGAAATTGCATGATATTATGAGTGCATGTGTCATCCTTCATTTCCAAAGAACTCAAAGACTAGTCAATCCATAAATATCATTTTTGCGGTATTTCTCTTGGAAAGCTCAATTGGAGGAGACTTGTCTTTGGAATTCCATAGAAATGGGATGTATATACATAATGGTAAATGATGTTATGGTATGAAACAGTCATAGGATCAAGGCTCCGCGGAATTCGGGTAATCACTGTACTGTTTATGAACATGCCACATATCTCAGGATCAAGAATCTATATCATAACCCAAAAGAACCTCACGAACATCTGATCAAAAACTCAGAAAACAAATCTGAGAACCTCATAGTCACTATCAGAACAGACGGTCACCATCAGAACATAGTTACCAACTGTACCTGTGATAATAATCCTCTCCCCACTCACAGGTGAAAACTAGGCCAGGCTAAGGTCAGGTAACTCAGAATCGAGGGCACTCTTGAAAAACTATCACCGTACCACCTAAGTGAAAACGATATCCCCTCATTTGTACCTCGTCTGAGCATGGACGACATGACGGAAATATTGAAACCTAAGTCAACTAGCCGGCATGTTCCACTATATTCGTAGGGTTCCTATGGTTGTCACTTGACCTGGGTATTGGGCCTTTTACCTCATAGTAACACCCACCCAACATGGAAAACCAGAATCCAGCACAACAGATAATCAATATGGAAAGAAATATAATGTAATGCAAACATATGCTCAGATAACAGTGTACAAATGAATAAACTTAAAGAAAAAAAATAAACACCCAAAGAAAAGACAACAAGAGCTAGGAACGACTCTGGGATAGACCAGCAATGGGTCGATCTATCCCCAATGAAGTCGCCTGCTGAAACAGCCGACTGAAAATCATCAAATAATGAAGTCCCATCAAACGTCTTTTATCACACATGACGGTAAAGGTAAACATCTAGAAAACCTAAGGGAGAAGTCACAATATTGCAACCGAGAGATCGGGTAAGGGAGTTTGTTACGCAAGGGGAAGGTATTAGCACCCCCAAATGCTCGTGTTTCTAATCTATGCTTATTTCTTACTACTGAGGAAGAATGCATGCAAAATAAAGGAGGAAGTTCCCAAGTGATTCTTGACCCCAACCTCAAAATCATTGAAAGGAAGCACGAATCCTATTCTAGAAAACATGAATTCATGAGTGGGCAATTCACACCCATCAAAATGATTGCATATTCTCTTTTGGGGTCAACATGAAAAATGCTTAGTTAGTTGGTAAACCTATATACCGATAGGTGTTCTCTCTCTGAATCATATCGTTGAAAACATACATTGCACCCAAGATATTGCATTCTAGCCAGGGGAATTGGCCTGCATTATCAGAGATATTAAGAGCTTGTTGTCCCCTTTGTACCAACTCAACCTCACCGTGAAAAGATAAAAAGTTTTCAACAGTGAGTACAAGAGCGTGGTTGGGACAATATCCACCACCTAACTTCATCTTCACTCTCGTTATGGCCATGAAGGCACGTAAAGGCCTTAATATAAATATGGGCCTTCAACTCACCTTTGTAAACATCTATAGTCTCCGGGTTCGATATGGAGAGCTTAAAGAAGGTAAAACCATGAGAAATTTATCTGGTATAAATCCATAAGATAGAAACTTCCTCATATCCAACCATACCCATTTTGGGAAATCTACTTTGCACAAGATCTTCCAACTCCTTCACATCCTTTCTTAGACTTCACAAGAGAAATTTTGGTATCAGATATGTGATGTCGAATGAGATGTCACGATATAAATATCTGTTTGCAAGTAAGGTGCCAGAAAAACAAAAGCAGTAAAAACATAAGAGATTGTTCACCCAGTTCAGTGTACATCAACACCTACTTTGGGGGGCTACCAAGCCAGGGACAAGTTCACTAAATAGTATCAATTCATAGACCCTCAGTAAACAACCAGTTTACGATCTAATCACTTAATCACTACCCAATCTAAACTTCTACCTAAGACTCACCTAGGTATGAGGTCGTCCTCAAATCCCTTCAATCACTTACAGTGAAGAACTTAACAAAAATAATAAGTTTGAAACACTTCAATCATTAAATTCTTAAAAGCTTATGAATGATACACAATTAACAATCCAAATAACAACTCAAGTATTTAAACTAATACTTAGAGTGTATTACAAATAAAATGCCTAAACTTCTAATCAGAAAGTAAGTATTCTTCTTCAAAAGTTGTTTGTCTTTGAATAAGGAAGCAAGTCCTTATATATGTGAAGCTTTGGGCTTGGGCTTAAAAACAGATATTCAAATCTTTAGAATATTTCCATAAAAATAGGCCAAGATAAAATTATGCAATTTGAAAAATATTCCTCCATATTTTTCGCAGCCTGTAGATCACAAATCCTGAAACATGCCACACATGAAAACAGGAACAAAAGACTTAACTGATTTTGGGTTGAGATCAGTTCAGTAGGCAGATGTCAAGACATCTACTTTGACATCATTCAAAAAAAAATTGCTCCAAATGTTAATACATTTAGAACAACATTAACAAGTCATTGTTTTACCAAAATTGCTGACAACAAACACTTACAAACTCTCCCCTTTGGCAAATTTTGGCTAGAAAATTATTAGAGTATATTATCAGAGCATCAACACAATTATCAGAGCATTATCAGGGTAGTAGCATAAGCAAGGGAATCAAAACATACATTCAGTTAGCAGTTAGTTGTTAGCACATGAAGATATCAAAACATCTTCTGGGACATGAGGCTCCCCCTTAAGTATTGAGCTCCGCCTCAATCAATGGTCAGTGGTCAGTGGTCAGTGGTCAGTGGTCAGTCAGTTACTCACTCACTTTCTCTCCCCATTTTTAGTCATAATATGCCAAAGAAAGGATGCAATCAAGATAATATCAGTATTAGGGTACAAACCATATAATTCAGATGTCAAGCACATGCAAGTGGCAAAAAAAGAAACAGGGAGTTCAGATAAACATCAAGAAGCCTAATTGTCATCGGGACCAGTTGACTAGGTTGAACTAGAACTTATTTCTTCACTGGAGTCTTCACCTTCAGAGCTCACTGTATCATCAAGGTTGTTGTCTTTTTGCAGGTCCTTAATCTTTTTTTCAAACATTAGCTTCCTAGCTGAGCTCACTCAGATTACATCATCTAATTCCTTGCAGGCTTCCCTTAATTCATTGATCATTTCATCCTTGGTGGAGGTCTTTTCAGCAGGAGCAGATGTTAAAACAATGCCTGGGACATGTTTTCCTGAAAAGAGCTTAAAATGGAGGGTTAAGGCAGACTCCTTCTTACACATTACATCATTTCCACTTAGGATTCCAGGATGCTGATTTAGGATAATTCCACATAGGATGGAAGGAAAAGCAATTGGCATCTTAATGGCATAAGTTCATGCATGTTTGATGGTCTGATCAAAGATATAAGTACCATAATCAAAAAGTTTATGGTTTCCTACAGCATAAATGAACTTTCCTAATCCAATGGAGATGGTTGAAGTGTTATTAGCGGGAACCCAATTTGCAGCTCTAATCCTATGTAAAATTGCATATTTCACACTCATTTTGCTGACAGGAAGTTTGTTTTTCATTGTCCACTCACTTACTTAATTAGCAGTAATGGCTATACAAACTTGATTGTCTGTTACTTCCAACTCATAACATACATCTTCAGACCTATCTAGAAATTTATTTATAATGGCGGGATAAAATTCTACAGACTTTCCTCTAATAAAAACCTTTCTATACTCCTTACTCTTATGGTCAACACAGTCAACATGAATATTAACAATAAACTCCTTAGCAAGAGTTTCATAGAAATTTGCAAACCTAGTAAATGTTTTCATCAGTCCAGCATAGGAGATCAGCTCCATGATTTCCTTACATTCCAAAGAGCCACTTCCTAGTTCCCTCTCCAGGGAAATCCTTATTTGATACACATACTTCCACTTTTCAGCATTCCCAACAGAGTGAAATGAGATGTTGTCAAGTGGGGCATCAGGAACCCTAACAGACAGTTTCTTACTTGAAGATTTTTTGAGAGGAGAGATGTCCTGGACATCTTGCTCGACATCATACTCAGATTCCGTCTCTTTAACTAGGCCAACTTTCTTCTTACTCTTGGATCTTTTTACAACATCCTCATCATCATCAGTAGAACTAACAGGTCTAGCCTTTCTTTTGCTAGAAGGTGGGGCCACTTTACTTCCTGCTTTTGGGGGTCCATACATGGTTTTCTTCTTGATTGTTTTGGGAGGGGTGTGATACTTGCATCCTTCACTTTCCTGGACTTTAGCCTTCTTGCAATACCAGGTACAAAATTAGTGATGAGCTCATTGTCAGAGAGCTCTTCTACATTGACTATATTGTCAGCATTTTGACCTTCTCCGTCCGTGGGGGCAACATCATCTTCTTTAGAGGGAGATTTTTCTTCAGCATTTTATTCAAAATTTTGATCAACGTCTTGATCAACATCTTCTTCTTCCAAATCTTTTAGGGCAGAGATAGCAAGCTTCTCAAGTTTTCTATTAGAAGCATATTTCTTGGATGATTCAGCAACATCATTTTTAGAATTACTTCCTTTTTCAGCAGGAGGAGGCATGCGAGCAAGGGGAGTAGAAACCCAGGCACATCAAAGCCTTCATTTAAAACTCTTTCCACAAGCCTTCTGATTCTTCTATCAACATTGATAATTTCTTCTTCAGTTCTATTGTCAATAGTAGAAGAGGAGTTACCTTTATCATCTTTAGATTTCTTAGTTGGTGATGATCTAGGTTTCTTGACCTTTTCCCCAAGCGGAGGGATCCTTGATATAGGAGTAACATCTAGTACTCTTTCAAGGGAAATATTTTCATTGGCAGATTTTAAGGAAGACGATGTGTGATGTTGAGACATGTTTGAAAAATTTCTAGCAAGGAGATGAGGAATGGCAAGGGTTCTTCTTCCGTTGAGGAGAATGAAGAATTTGTGAAAGTAGAGAGAGCAAATGTAGTAGCGTGTCTGAAACAATTTGAGGCAGTCTTGTAATGATTGTTTTCTAAAATTTATTTGTTGGAAACACAAATAATATAATATCAATTTAATGATATTCCCACACACTTTTAATTGCTACAAACCCTCATATAAACATATCCCTAATTTTCCTCTTAAATTCTCAAATTAATTAGCATCCAAAGCCTTTATGAAGATGTCAGCCAGTTGTAATTCAGTGGCTACATGTTCTAAGGCCACAATTTTTTCTTCAACAAGCTCTCTTATGAATTGATGACGGATGTCAATATGCTTAGTCCTGCTATGTTGAATGGGATTCTTTGAAATGTTTATGTCGCTTAAATTGTCACATAATAATGTCATGACATCTTGTTTGATATTTTATTATGTTAACATTTGTTTCATCCAAACCAATTGAGAACAATTGCTTCCTGCAACAATGTACTCAACCTCAGCAATGGATAGAGACACAAAATCTTTCTTCTTGCTGAACCAAGATATGAGTTTATTTCCTAGAAAGAAGCATCCTCCGAATGTACTCTTTCTATCATCAGTACTCCCTGCCCAATCAGCATCACAAAAGCCAGTTAAGACAAAATTTGATCCATGGAAGTACAGCATACCATAGTCACTTGTCCCATTCACATATTTGAGAATCCTCTTTACATGGTTGGCATGGCTAACTTTGGGATCAGCTTGATATCTTGCACACCCTCCTACAGCAAAGGTAATGTCTGGTATGCTAGTTGTAAGATATAGAATACTGCCTATCATGCTTCTGTAGAGACTTTGATCTACACTTACTCCTTTTTCATCTTTAGTAAACTTCAGATGTGTGGGAGCAGGGGTTATTTTGTGACTTGCATTATTCATCCCAAACTTCTTCACTATATTCTTGGCATACTTGCTCTGAGATAAAAATATGGAGTCTTCCATTTGTTTAACTTGCAGACTAAGAAAATAGGTTAATTCACCAACAAGACTCATCTCAAATTCAGACTCCATCTACTTGACAAAATGTTGAACCATCTCGTTTGACATCCCACCAAATATAATATCATCAACATAAATTTTAGCAATCATAATCTTCCCTTCTTCTTTTACAAAGAGAGTCTTGTCTATGCCACCTTTTCTATATCCATTTTCTGCAAGGAATTATGTCAATCTCTCATACCAAGCTCTTGGAGCTTGCTTCATTCCATACAGAGCTTTCTTCAGTTTATAAACATGTTTAGGAAAACTTGGATCAACAAATCCTTTTGGTTATTCAACAAAAACTTATTCATTCACATACCCATTCAAGAAGGAACTTTTTAAATCCATTTGAAACAATTTAAATTTCAAAATGCATGCAACTCCCAACAGTAGTCTGATTGATTCATGTCTAGCCATAGGAGAAAAGGTTTCATCAAGGTCCACTCCTTCAATTTGAGTGTATCCTTGAGCAACTAAACTTGCCTTATTTCTAGTAACCACCCCTTTTTCATCAAATTTATTCTTGTATACTCATTTAGTGCCAATCACATTTTTCCCTTCAAGTCTTAGAACCAGATCCCAAACTTTATTTCTACTGAATTGTTCCAACTTCTCTTGCATAGCTTTAATCCATAACTCATCAGTTACGGCCTCTTTGACATTCTTAGGCTCAATTTTTGATACAAAGGAAGAGTTAGAAATCTATTCTCTTGATTTGGTAGTAACTCCCTTGTTTGGATCTCCTATGATGAGCTCCTTAGGATGATCTTTCTGAGTTCTGATTGAAGGTCCTTTATTGAGCTGACTAGGCTGCGGATCTTCTTGAGGAGGATTAGAATCAAAACTTGTGTTATTTAATTCAGTTGGACTATCAGGAAAAGATGTTCCAACATCTTCTGAGACATCTTATTCAACATTCCATCCTCTATCATCAATAGTAACATTTATTGACTCCATCATAACTTTGGTTCTGGAGTTAAACACTTTGTATGCTCTGCTATTTGTAGAGTAACCCAGGAATATTCCTTCATCACTCTTGGGATCCATTTTCTTTCTCTATTCGCGATCATCTAAGATGTAACATTTACTTCAAAAAACATTAAAGTATTTTACAATTGGTTTTCTTCCCCTCCATATTTCATACAAAGTAGCTGAAGTGCCTTTCCTTAGAGTGACTCTTTTATGAATATAGCATGCAATATTCATAGCTTCAGCCCATAAATGGTAGGGTAGCTTCTTATCATGAACCGTGGCTCTGGAAGATTCTTGGAGAGTTCTATTCTCGCGTTCTACAACCCCATTCTGCTGAGGAGTAACAGGAGAAGAGAATTCATGGTTGATTCCTTCAGAGGAGCAAAACTCAGCAAATTTATTGTTCTCAAATTCTTTTCCATGATCACTCCTGATTCTTATGACATGACTTTCCTTTTCCCTTTAAAGTATTTAACAAAGATATTTGAACACTTCAAAAGTTTCTGATTTTTCTCTAATAAAACTTATCCATGTGTATCTAGAAAAGTCATCTACAACAACATAGGCATACTTCTTACCACCAAGACTTTCAACCTGCATAGGTCCCATCAAGTCCATGTGAAGAAGTTCAAAAATGTTTGATGTAGTAAGATGTTGAATCTTCTGATGTGACATCTTAGTCTGCTTTCCAATTTGACAGTCACCATATACCCTCCTTCTTCTATCTTAAGCTTAGGAATCCCTCTCACTGCTTCTTTAGATATAATTCTCTTCATGCCTTTCAGATGAAAGTGCCCTAATTTTTGATGCCATAGTTTAACTTCATTCTCTTTGGATAAACACATGTTGAGGAGAGGTTTAACTCTTGAGGAACCCATAGATAACAGTTGTCTTTTGATCTGATTCCTTTTATGACAACTTCATTCTTTTCATTGCACACAAGACATTCTTCCTTGAAGAAGTTAACTTTAAATCCTTGATCACATAATTGGCTTATACTTATCAGGTTAGCTGTTAACCCTTTTATAAGTAACACATTATCAAGCTTAGGAACTCCTGAACAGTCAAGCTTGCCAACACTTTTGATTTCTCCTTTTGCTCCATCAGCAAAAGTCACATAATTTATGGAATGAGATTTGACATCCACTAACATATTATTGTCACCTGTCATGTGTCTAGAACAGCCAGTGTGAAAGTACCATTCATCTTTGGTTGATACTCTGAGAGAGGTGTGAGCAATGAGACTTCTAACATTGGACTTGGGAACCCACTGTTTTTTCTTTTTTCTATTTTAGGGAATCTTATCAGTTTTGGGAAGAGGAGTACTTTTAGGATACCCATACATCTTGAAACAGAAGGTCCTTATATGTCCAAGCCTTCCATGGTGATGACATTTCCAGGGTTGGGGATTTTCTCTGGTGTGATTAAGCTTTTTGTTCCCAGGAGGTTTTCAAGGATGTCCTTTCTTCACATAAGGTTTCCCAAGATGTCCTTTCTTATCATGATGTTTGCCCACATGTTGAGACATCTAATTCGACATCTTTGGTTTAGCCTTGGCATATGTGGAAACAGATGCAGGATGTTTGCCATGATGTTCTTTCTTCACATGATGTCTACCAAGATGTCCTTTCTTTCCATGATGTTGAAATATTTGATTCGACATCTTTGGTTTAGGCTTGGCATGAGTGGAAACAGATGAAGCCCCTTCTGAGTTAGGTTCCTTTTTCTCATTGAAACCTAAACCACTCTTATCTCCTGTCACTCTTCCTGCTTTGAGAATTTCATCTAATGTGTCAGATCCATTATTCAGCATCTTGAGAGATTTGACCATTCTATCAAGATTTGAATTTAGAGAGGACACTTCACTTTCCAGATCATAAATAGTTTTAAGATGCTCTTCCCTTGCCTCCTTCAGCTGAGTTATAAGGGATTTCTGTTTCTCCCCTTCAAGACATACTTTTTCACTTCTGAGACATAATTCTTTGTATGAAGCAGCTAACTCATCAAAGATTAGTTCCCCATCACTAGACTCTTCTCAGATACATATTTTCCTGTCAATGCTTTCCCATATTTGGCAGATTCTTCAAGATCACTCCGAGTCCTCTTCAGACCAAGTAACAAATAGATTCTTCTTCTGTTTCTTTAGACGTGTAGGACATTCAGCTCCAATGTGACCAAAGCCTTCACATTCATGACATTGTATTTCCTTACCATGAGAAGATTTTTCTTCAGCTCTTTTTCTTCCCACCTTATTTGACTTATAGATGTCAGATGAGATGTTCTTGACATTTGACTTTTGGTTCCTGTCCATTCTTTTTATCACTTTATTAAATTGTCTTCCAAGCATAGCTAGGGCATTTTATATTCCTTCTGTATCCAGATCACAGTCCTCTTTTTCATCTTCAATATTAGATATAAAGGCTATGCTTTTGTTTTTCTTCTCATATCTTTCATTTTTACTTAATTCAAATGTTAGAAGGGATCCAACAAGTTCATCCACTTTCATTTTGTCAATGTCTTGGGCTTCTTCTATAGTAGTTACTTTTATATCAAATCTCTTGGGAAGATACCTGAGCATCTTTCTCACCAATTTGTCTCCAGGTATTTTCTCTCCTAAAGCACTGGAGGCATTAGAAATTTCAAGGATGTTCATATGGAAGTCATTTATACTTTCATCATTTTTCATCCTCAAATTCTCAAATTTTATAGTGAGCAGCTGAAGTTTTGACATATTAACTTTGGATGTGCCTTCATGAGTAGATTAAAGAATTCCCCATGCATCCTTAGCAAATTCACATGTATTTACCAATCTGAAAATATTCTTGTCAATTCCATTGAATATAGCATTCAAGGCTTTAGAATTTCCAAGAGAAATTTCATCTTCTTCCTTAGACCAATCTTCTTCAGTTTTTAATTCAGAAGTAGGCTCTCCATTCTCTCCCAATTTAACAGGGTGTTTCCATCCTCTTAAAACAGCTTTCCAGGCCCTGCTGTCTAAGGACTTTAAAAAGGCAACCATACATGATTTCCAATTGTCATAATTGCTTCCATCCATAATGGGTGATCTGTTCATAAATCCTTTTTCCTTGTCCATAGTACCAGAAAGCATTTTCCCTGGATCTCACCCAGATAAAGAGCAGGATGCCTGCTCTGATACCAATTGAAATTCTGGTATCAGATACATGATGTCGAATGAGATGTCACGACACAAATATCTGTTTGCAAGTAAGGTGCGGGAAAATCAAAAGTAGTAAAAACACAACAGATTGTTCACCCAGTTCAGTATACAACAACACCTACCCTGGGGGCTACCAAGCCAGGGATAAGTACACTAAATAGTATCAATTCATAGACCCTCAATAAACAACCAGTTTACGATCTAATTACTTAATCACTACCCAAGCTAAACTTCTACCTAAGACTCACCTAGGTATGATGTCATCCTCAAATCCCTTCAATCACTTACAGTAAAGAACTTAACAAAATTAATAAGTTTGAAACACTTCAATCATTCAATACTTAAAAGCTTATGAATGATACACAATTAACAACCCAAATAACAACTCAAGTATTTAAACTAATGCTTAGAGTGTTTTACAAATAAAATGCCTAAACTTCTAATCAGAAAGAAAGTATTCTTCTTCAAAAGTTGTTTGTCTTTGAATAAGGAAGCAAGTCCTTATATATGTGAAGCTTTGGGCTTGGGCTTAAAAAAAATATTCAAATATTTTGAATATTTCTATAAAAACAGGCCAAGATAAACCTATGCAATTTGAAAAACATTCCTCCACATTTTTCGCAGCCTGTAGATCATAAATCCTAAAACGTGCCACGCATGAAAACATGAACAAAAGACTTAACTGATTTTGGACTGAGATCAGTTCAGTAGGAAGATGTCAAGACATCTGCTTTGACGTCATTCAAAATAATTTTGTTCCAAATTTTAATAGATTTAGCACAACATTAACAAGTCATTATTTTACAAAAATTGCTGCCAACAAACACTTACATCAAGCCATCAAGATTGTCACTAATATCTATGTAATGTTGAATGGATTCTTGTGTTGGCCATTGCTATAAATAGATGCAAACAACTAAAAGGACAAAGGAAGAAAGTGGTACTATGAGTATTTACATATTTCGATTCGAGGAAATAAGAAACAAAACCACCAAAAACTCATAAATGTTGAGCTAAAAAGTTGAAGACCAAAGAAAACAAAAAGATCACTGGAAAATGAAGACATGCAGAATAGGTAAGAGTATGAAACCATGAAGAAAAATAATAGAAATAGAGTGATTGACTTGATTCTCTCATTTACAAGCAGTCATGGGTATCTGGATCCATGGTAAGGAATCAATGGGTCATCACAAGATACGGTCAATGATTCAAAATTACCATCGATTCTATAATGACACTCGAGTATGCTTAATGCTCTAAATAGAACCGTCTCCCCTGATTATAGAGGTATGGGCCTATGTGCTTTTACAATGAAACATTTCAATAACAAGACAAACATTTATTACACATATTAAGACCACTCATTCTCCCTCAACTCACCACTACTTTCTTCCCCAACACGGAGGATCGTCCAGGGGACATGAAACGTCAAAGCAAAACTTTTTGTAAGGTCGGTCTCGACAATTCTATAGTAGTCTTAGTTTTATTCTTGGTAGCAAAGGCTTGGAGCAAGTGTTTTAAATCCACCATACAACTCAATAAGACCGGACTATTTCGAAGGCCCAATTCAGAGCTTCACCCACTCAGACTGATGAACTTATATACTCTTATTAAGGGGTCGTGCGCCGAAGGTTGGCACCATGCCCATCTCATCCATTGAAGTATATCCGACGACCTCTCACATCTAATATCGCATTCATCACGGGTGATTATAATTATTACCTATGTATAAGCATGGCTTCACATTATACACGATTTATTCTTATAAATTAAATCTATTTGACTTCTCCATATATTAAAGACTCACTGACACAACCAATTTTGCATTTGACATTAGAATACTTTTTATTAATAAACTTTATATATTACACGGTTTATTAATAATATATGATTTTTTTTAGATGTCAACCTAATCGTGATATCAATGTTTTAAATATTACATGACCTTTTTATTAATAATATACTTTTATAATAAATGGAAATCTGATCAATGCTTGATTTATCTTTTCTTTTTTTTGATTTCAATATCAATAAATTGAGCAGTACAAGTCGGCATCTCATAAAAAGTTTGAGTGATCAGCATGGAACAATGTCAACCTATTTAAAATAATAGCTTGTACATTTTTTTTTTTACACAAGCTTGTACATTTTTTACACTTGTAAAAAAGAGAATATTAACTGTCTTTGCAATCGTGTAATCATGTTCTTTGAATTGATTGAGATAAGAAACTTTAAATTCAAACTTTAATTCGAAAATTGTTAGTGTAATTCTTTCGATTAGACTCAAATTTGCAAGTGAATTTAAAAATTCTTTGTTATAACAAATTTCATTTTTGCAATAATTCCTCCAATGAAACACAAACCAATGATTGAGTTGTTGTCATTTGAGAATATGTCCAATCTTAAAAAAGTAAGATATTATTAAAGTGTACCAAAAATACATGGCTTAAGAAACTAAAAAAGAACTTACTATATTTATTTTACACAAAATATATTTCTAAAAAGAATTTAGGAAAGATATGTCAAAATTCTAATCATAGATTTGTGTCCATCCCTTAATTATTAAGATAAATAAAGTTTTCCTTCTCTATTTATCAACATGTTCTTCAAGTCTATCTAGGAACTTTCCAAAAGAAACATTTAAAGTGAAAATATAATTTGATTTTTATTATTTTCAAAAGGCAATGATAGCTATATATGAAAGATTGTGTGAAAGGAACAAGTTGTAATTAAAAACATCACTTTCACTCGTATAAGAAGCACCATTTATTTGCTTTATAAACTTTTTAGGAACCAATTATTATATTATTATTTGAAAAGAAAAGCACATAAAGATAAGAGGATACTTCGACACGTGTTGTTTGAATCAATTCAAAAAATGAGTGCTAATTTAAACATCAAAATATTCAATAATACAAAATCCAAAATCCAAAATGTAATTAATAATGACTTTAAAGAATCCTAAAAAAACAGTGTTTTTATTTATTTTATATTATTTGAAGCAATTAGAGTTTTTGTGGGGAAATATTTGGAATGTAATAATATATTCTCATACTATCAATATGAATAATTAAAAAATAGAATATAATATTTAATCATTACATTTGAAATTAGACAATAAAAATAAGAGAACATGTGTTTTTATTGAATAATTAAATTAAATATGTAATTAAGTAGAATGTTTTTTATCATCACAGTTTGCTTATAAATATGAAATAGATTTGATGTTCTAATTTAAATATGTGTTTCATGTTTATTTGTTTATTAGTGTTTATTTACTTATTAATGATAATATTTGTCGTGTGTTTCTTATAATATTTATCAAAAATACGTTCAATTTTTTTTATGTATTTGTGATAATATTTATCTCTTTTTTTTTTTATATTTTTCAATATCAAATTTTCTTTGAGTTATTTTACATAAATCAATGACAAATATTTGTCCCGTATTTATCGGTGTACTGATGACAAATATATATAATTTGTCTTGAGTTTCTTGTAAATATAAAACAAACTTATTTATATTTTTTATAATTATTTTCAATTTTTTGTTGACAGTATTTAAAAAGAATATTAATTTGTCTTGTACATAATGATTAAAATTAATTTAAATTATAATTTTAACAAATTGATTATTGAAAAACAAAAAATTGTTTCTTGTATCAATTGTATGCTCCAATGACTTTGAATTTTTAGAAAAATACATTGAAAAATTGGAGTGAAAAGAATATTATAGTAGAAATATTAATATAATTGTTCTTAATTTAATGATGAAGATATTATAAAATTTATTAATTTTTAACTTAATTTGTTGAAGATGGATGCATGAAAGAGAAGATATACATACATTTAAAATGATTAATTTATATATAGTTTTATTAGTATCTGTCCAAATTGTTTAAATTTGGGTTTGTGAACAAGTATTTGTCATAGTTTATCACTAATATTTATATGATAAATTGATGATATTATTTAACAAAAAATTGAAAAGAAATGGATTGATATATAGTGTAGGATTATGTACTTTTGTGAGAGATATATCATTTGTCCACCTAAAACCTTAACGTGATACGTGAGTGAGTTCTCCCATTTATAAATGTTCAAGTCACCACATTCTTATTCAATGTCAGACTATTTCTCTACCTACTTACACTTGCATTATTATTCTAATACTCCTCCTCAAGTGTGAGTCCACAATACTCCCCCTCAAGTGGAAGCTCTTTTATCCACATACACGTGTACCACTGTTGACACCTTCCAACGAGACATCACTTTCTGGACATTTCGATACAAGTAAGTTGGTCCCTTTCTCGAAACCAAAGGCTCGTAATACCATTTGTTGGCGCGTGAAACACTTTTAGTGAGGGGAGAAAGAGATAGAATAAGGAAATAAGGATTATATTATTGAATTGAATTGTTACAAACTTATTTACAAACTAGTCTATTTATATACAACTTACTTGTACACTAAGTAGGCTAACAAATCCTAATTGGGCTTGGGTATGGATTACACAACATGGATTATATCTAATATTATATCTAAGATTTCCCTACAATCCAAGTTGTCGAACCTACGCTAGTCATGGTCGATCTGAACTATTCCTAATTTCTTTCTCAAATTTAGAAATTTGTCGATCTTCAATCGTTTAGTGAAAATGTCGGCCAACTGTGCTTCACTTGAGCATGTCTTACTTCAAGTTCACCTTAATTTACCTTTTCCTTTATGAAGTGAAATCTATTTTTGATATGCTTACTTCATCCATGCAGAACTTGATTCTTCGCCAGGTTTATGACTGAATTGTTGTAGATTTGCAACACAAGAGGTTTCTTCTCTTCGAACTTCATTTCTTCAAGTCTGATATGATCCAAATTTCTTGAAATACATCATAGGATCGTACTATATATTCAACTTCACACGATGATAATGCCACCATAGGTTACTTTTTCGAGCACCGTGACATTGGTGCACCAAATACTTGAAAGAAATATCTAGTTGTAGCTTCTTTTCTTTAAGAGTATCATCGAAATAAAAATCCATAGTTTATTGATTCTTTTAAGTATCTCAGAATTATTCTTGGAGCCTTCATGTGTGAAACCCTTGGTTCACTCATGTATCTGCTTACTAATTCGACTATGAAACCTATATCAGTTTTTCTGTTACACACATTACCTCGGAGATCCCACAATTTGTTTCAACAAAGTAGCATCAACTTTGTCTTCCTCTTTATGCTTCTCCAACTTCAAATTTTTTCGACAGGCGAAGATGCTGGAGTCGAATCATCCATCCTGAATCTCTTGAGTATCTCTTTGAGATATTTCCTTTGATTCGACACCATATCTTGCTTCGACATTTGAAATTCCATGCCTAAGAAATAAGACAATTTTCCTATATTCTACATTTCAAATTCCTTACATCACCAGTTTTTTAAACTTTGACAAGTTCAACAAGCTATTTCCAGTTATCAACAAGTCATCGACATATAAGCATATGATTTTTATATCTCGTGCTACATCCTGAACATAGACACCATACTCAGACTTATATTTGTCAAATCCCAATTCGATTAAGTATTAGTTGATCTTATTGTTCCATGCCCTAGGTGACTGCTTGAGGCTATAGAGCGCTTTGTGCAACTTATACACCTTACTCGCTTCCTTCTGAATCAAAAATCCTGGAGGTTGTGACATAAACCTCTCGTCTAAAGAATCATTACGAACTGTTAATTTTATATCTAAATAAAATGTTAACCAACCTTACTTGCATGCCAAGGCTACCACTAGTCGAACAATCTCCAATATTGCTACTAGAGAAAATACTTCAGAGTAGTCGAGTCCTTCTCTCTGAAGAAATCTTTGATCTACCAATCTCGCCTTATGTCTTGTTATCGAACCATCATCATTGTGCTTCAACTTGAACACCCACTTCACTTTGATAGCTTTTTTATGTGCTAGCAATTCGACTAACTCCCATGTATTGTTTCTTTCGATTGCATATAACTCTTCGAACATAGAAAACATCCATTATTTATTCTATAAAGTTTATCTATAGTTGATTGGTTCAACACCCGCAAGTAAAGAAAATGAACTAATTTTCCTTCTGGTGTTACTTCTTCATCACTAGACATTTCATAATATTGAAGTCTTTCTGGACGAATTATAGTTCTTTGAAGAAAAACAAGCTTGCTTCGATTCATACTAGTTTCGATTGAGCATCTAGGCTTCCTTCGAGCAAGTTTGATTCATCCTTCGATTGAACATTTGGGCCTCCTGATCGGAAAATTAGCAAGTGTACTATTTTCACCGATGTAGTTATAAAGGGTTTTACCCCAAGTATCGATCACGAGGATTGCGTAGGAAAATACAAGTTATTACACAAAGTCAATTAAACAAAAGAGCATAAGGGTGTTGTTTCAAATGATTAACGAAATAGATTAAAATACTAGGAATTAACTGAAATTAAAACTGAGCTTTTGATAATATGAAGATAATGCTAAGGTGGGGTGTGTGATTCATTCTCTAATTCCTCTGGATCAAGATCTCTTTAACAAGTTTATAGAATTCAATTATTTATTCTCAAGGATGCTTTTCCTAAGTCCTTAGTGAAAAACCTTTTGGTTTAAAATCCGATTACCTAAGTCCTTAAAGAAATAGAAGAAAACCAAATCATTCAAATATCAAGAATTTCTAAATAACCTTACTATATCCCTAATCCTAGGTGATAATTATAAGGTTCAATTGTATACAAACCTTAACAATCGTAGTCCTACGAACTGTTAACCCCATAACAATCCTTATTGATCAGATAAAGAAAGCATTAAAAACATTATACAATCAAATTGAATACTACAAACATTAAATCAATGAAATACCTAATCCAGAGTTATTACAGATCGAATCAGGGACACCCCCCTAGCATTGGGGGGTTTAGCCTCTCATAATATTCAAGAAACACAAGTGTAAAAGTTTAGACATTACAAATAATTGGGAGAACTCGGATCTTCAATGGTGTCCACCGTTGAATCTCTTCGTCTTCCAAAACCTCGTTTCCGTCCTCTTTTCTTCTCTTCAATTCTATCTTATGATCTACAAAAGTCAAAAGTCCCCTCTTCTTGTTCTAAAGTTGCTTTTATATCCTCCTTGGTTCAGGTTGGAATCCTATGCCAAAAATACCCTTAATGATTCCCTTTGAGTGAGAACACCTGGAAACAAATATTCAGCACGCGCTCATCAACACGGGCCGTGTTGCTGCACACAGGCGCCCGTGTTGATCTTCTGTCTTGGCATAAATAAACCATTTCCAGGCACTTTCTCACACGGGCCATGTCTATGCACACGGGTTCCCGTGTGAATTCTCTGTCTCAAGTTCAAACTTGCTTTTCCAGCCACATTTCAACACGGGCCGTGTTGCTCCACACGGGTGCCCGTGTTGACCTCTGAACTCAGCTTTTCCCGGCTTCTTTTATCCACTCGTGCACGCCACAAGTTCCTATCTTTCCATTGCATTACCTGGACAACAACACTACCAACCAGATCATAAAAAGACACTTTTTGTAACACTCATAAAGTAAAAATATGCGACAACTTCACACAAACGAAAATAAGAAAACTTACTTTAAAACACATGCAAATGCCACTTAGTGTTACCAAGACTATGAGTTCTTGTCGGAAAAAGGTGCGAAACTTACTAGAAATGGTGACCGATCACAACCCCACACTTATCTCATTGCTTGTCCTCAAGTGATGTATCGAGACGAAACAAAGGTCACCGACGAGATTCTTTTTCTTCACAACACAATCAGGTTATTCGCAAAACACCTTCACTTATCAATCGAGTCTATGGCATCCTTCGTCAATCCATCGACCACATTATCACTTCCGAGCACTTGTTCACCTGCAAGCTTTTTCACAGTCTCACAAAATCTCTCCGGGTTAAAGTGTTTACACTCACAGTACCAAGGCATGCACATTACTTTTAACTTTGGAAACATTCTCAAATCACTACACACAAAGATTACACACACATTCAAGAGGTCTTTGGGATGAAACATGGCTTGGGTTCGGTGGGGTAAACAAGGAATTGGATAACAAAGGGTTTTGGTGCTCGGCATTCATGTTGGTTTCACAAATCTACTCTTAGTGGTGTGAATCGTAAGAATGGGGTTAAGACCTTCGACATCTTGTTTTTAGCTTTTTAGAGTCATTCATATGGTCTTTCGGACAAGTGGGCAAGTGTTGCGGAATTCTTCTTCGTTTTGTTTTTCAAACTTTCTCTTTGGATTTTCACAAAAAATTTTTTCTTCTTGCCCCTTTCTCATTTTTTTCTTGCCCCTTTCTCAATGGTTCACAACCCCTCACTTAGATTCTTTCGTGTATTTCAAGAGAATAACATTAATGCCGAGCGATAATATGAATAGTGAATATGTGGGTGGTAACAAAAATAACAACAATGAACAAAACAAAAATTACGGCTCAAAGGGGGTTGACTATGGACATAATGCATACAGGATGGCTAGAAAGGCTCGGGGCTACAGAAAGAAAATTGCCTCATTGTGTGCTTTCGTAGTGTGCTTGTGTTATGAGAACATACGCAAAATCAAAGTGAATAGTGCCATACCTGACTGAACTCTTATGTGGACTTATGAATTTGGCTCTGAAATCTCACCGGGTAGGTTAAGCTTACATGCTCCGAGGGGCTCTTGGTGTCATGCGGTTTCCTTTCATCTGAAATATACCATACTACTCTCTTGGTTTCGTGTTGATGTTTTGCGTCCTACCTTCTCCTCTTGATTGTGCCAACTTCCGTGGTGCCTGCGAAGATCAAGTATGGGGTGTGTTGTTCAACCACTAGCTATTTGTTTGCTCCCCTCCGATTTCTATCAATCACCTGGTAACACCATGACAGCACTGCACCATACAAACTTGAACAAAACCACTTTAAAAAAACAAAAGTAGTACAAACAAACCAAACAAACTAAACTATGAATTCAAAAACACAAAGCAAAGCAATAAAATAAAATAGAACCTCCCCCACACCTGAACCAAACATTGGCCTCAATGTTTTAATTCACATGTGACGGAGATTACCTGGCTTACTGATACTGCGGTGGAGGAGGAGGATCCTGTGGAAAGTGTCGCACGCATCACACGGGCCGTGGTTCTGCACACGGGCGCCCGTGTTGAACTTCTGATAAGAACAACACGGGCCGTGTTTCCCCACACGGGTGCCCGTGTTGATGCCTCTGTAGGTTCCACAAAAAAAACATTGTATTCTCTTGGCTCTCACACAACACGGGCCGTGTTTCCCCACACGGGCGCCTGTGTTGATGCTCCTGTATGCACCAATCGTGAATTATCCTCGTGCTTTTTTTTACTCACGTCGCACCTACCGATCCAAACCTCTGACCACCTAAAATGAAATAAAATTGAACAAAATAAAAGAAAATGCGTTAGAATAACATGAGCGTGGGTTGCCTCCCACGAAGCGCTTCGTTTAACGTCTTTGGCTCGACGGTCTACACCTCATCCGGTGATACGCAAATGATCGATCACTCCTGCTCCTACTCCATTGTAGTAGGGCTTCAACCTTTGTCCATTCACTTTGAATACATCCCCATTGTTTGGATTTTTAATTTCTACCGCTCCGTGAGGAAATACTGTCTGCACCACAAACGGACCAGACCACCGGGATTTCAACTTCCCAGGAAAAAGTTTAAGCCTGGAGTTAAATAGAAGCACTAACTGGCCTTCCCATCGGTTGTGGCGAGAATTTTTGACAAATGATGTTGTTTCCATCATGGCTAAAACTTCACTATCTTTTTCATCAACTATCTCCTCTTCTCTAAAGATTGATAAACTCAAAACTCTCTCCAACGGTAACTTTTGTGTTGTCAAAGAATTTCCTTCATCACAAATTTGATCAATTACCTCAATGTGTTGACTTGTGGCAATGTCATCTTTGTACTTCATGGTGTTTCGCACATCAATATTTAATTCCTCATCATAAACTTTCAAGGTCATAGTACCTTCCTCTATGTCGATCAAGCATCTCCCGGTCTCTAAAAATGGTCTCCCAAATATGATTGGTATCTCTTCATCTTCGGGCATCTCTAGAATAACAAAATCTACAGGGAACACAAACTTGTCGATTTTCACCAGCACGTCTTCTACCACTCCGTAAGGTCTTTTCACCGATTGGTCAGCAAACTGAAGTGTCATTCGTGTATCTTGTACTTTACTTATTCCCAATCTTTTGTAGATGGATAATGGCATAAGACTTACACTTGCTCCTAAATCAATTAGAGCTTTCTTGAAAGACCTATCACCGATGGTGCATGGAATAGTTACTGAACCTCAATCTGTATTTTTAACCGGAATCTTCATGCCCTGCAAAATAGCACTACACGTTTCAGTTAGAATAATTGGATCACTCTCGATGATCCGCTTCTTTGAAATAATATCCTTCATGAATTTTGCATTGGTTAGCATTTGCTCAAGTGCCTCTAAGAAGGGAATGCTCAGGTCAAGTTTCTTGAACATTTCCAGGAACTTCTCGAAATTCTTCTCATGCTGTTCTTTCTTCTTATTTCTTGTGGGAAAAGGAAGCTTAACCGCCAGTTTAGGTGTAACTATTTTTTATTTTACCACCCTTTCATCCCCCGTGGCCTCTTGACTTACAACCTCATTTTCTTTAATCTCTACATCCACCTCAATCAACATATCTTCTTCATCAGAATTCTTCTCAGGTTTGTCATTGGATTTACTGCTTCTTGTAGTCACAGTGTTCACATGATTATTGTCTCTGGGATTCGTAACCGTAGCACTAGGTAGAGCACCCTGTTGTTGAAAGTTAGTCATTTGTTGTGCAATCTGACTCATTTGGATTTCCAGATTTTTGATAGAGGCACTTGTATTCCTCAGGTTGCTCCTGGTTTCTTCCTGGAATTGAGAATTTTGAGCGGCCATTTTTTCAATCGCTATCTCCCAGTCTGCCTTCTTCGGTGTCTGTTGTTGACTTTGAGATTGGAACTGTTGTGGGTGGTGTTGAAATTGTTGCTAGTATGGAGGTTGTGGTTGCGCTGGAGCTTGAAATTGGTTTGGTCCTTGCTTTTGGAAGTTTCCTTGCTGATCCTTCCATGCGAAATTTGGATGATTTTTCCAACCTGGATTGTATGTATTGGCGTATGGATTGTTTTGCCTCAACATATGAATTTGTTCAACCTGTTCTTGCGTCGCCACACAATGCATAGCAAAATGCGGCCCACCACATATTTCACACAACACTGAAGTGATTGGCTCAACCTGTGCTACTTTCTTTTCACCAATATTCATCTTCTTTAACCTTCTTTCCACTTCAATCGCAATCTGTTCCTCCATTTTAACCACTTGGTCTGCCAGCTTCAAATCAATTTTTCCTTCTGGTTGGCTTATTGCCCGATCATATAACTCGATGTGCTCGTTCGCGGCAATAGCTTCTATGATTCTCTTGATACCAGTGGCTGTTGAGAAATTAGTTGAGCCACCGGCTGCAGTGTCGATCAGTTGTTTTGTTTTAACTCGGAGACCATTCACAAACGTCTGCATTTGTTCGGTTGAATCCATGTTATGAGTAGGACAAGCAACCAAACACCTCTTGAATCTTTTATATGCATCTCCTAGTAGTTCCCCTTCTTTCTGCTTGAAATTAACGATATCGTATCTTTTACGAATGAAGACCGAAGCTGGGAAGTACTCATTAAGAAAAGCAGTTTCCATTTGTTCCCATGTGGTGATACTTCCAGCTGGAAGTGAGTAAAACCACTCTTCCGCATCTTCGGATAACGTGAAAGGGAACATCACAAGTCTCTTTGCTTCTTCGGAGTGGCCTTCTATCTTCAATGATGTTGTTGTGGTCAGGAATCTCTGTAGATGCTTATTCGCATCTTCATTGATTCTCCCCGCAAAGGGCTTGCTTTCTAACTGTCGGATAGTGGAGGGATGTAGTTGGAAGTGTGCCACGTTAACCGGTTGATTCACTATGGTCATTCTTCCAAGCGGTGCATTCGCCCTTCCATAATCCCCCAAAAGTCTCTCTGGAGGGGGTGGATCAGCTGCCATAGTTTCGGGCTTGGATTCTGACTGTTCGGATGAAATAGATAGTATTTCTTCGTCTTCTGATTCTGAAACTACCGGTGATTCTTCTTTTGAAGCCAGTCTTTTCCGCTTAACTTCTCGAAGTCGTGCTCTCAATAATCTTTCTGGTTCTGCGTCAAAAAGAAGTTCAGCTGAGGCCTTACCTCGCATACAAGATTAGACGATGATTATTTGGGAGTAAAAATAAATAAATAAAATTACGCAAAATATAATTTTAATTGCAGAGCAATACAATTCTAGTTGACTAAATAATGACTTATATTTTTGGCAATCCCCGGCAACGGCGCCAAAAACTTGATCGGAAAATTAGCAAGTGTACTATTTTCACCGATGTAGTTATAAAGGGTTTTACCCCAAGTATCGATCACGAGGATTGCGTAGGAAAATACAAGTTATTACACAAAGTCAATTAAACAAAAGAGCATAAGGGTGTTGTTTCAAATGATTAACGAAATAGATTAAAATACTAGGAATTAACTGAAATTAAAACTGAGCTTTTGATAATATGAAGATAATGCTAAGGTGGGGTGTGTGATTCATTCTCTAATTCCTCTGGATCAAGATCTCTTTAACAAGTTTATAGAATTCAATTATTTATTCTCAAGGATGCTTTTCCTAAGTCCTTAGTGAAAAACCTTTTGGTTTAAAATCCGATTACCTAAGTCCTTAGAGAAATAGAAGAAAACCAAATCATTCAAATATCAAGAATTTCTAAATAACCTTACTATATCCCTAATCCTAGGTGATAATTATAAGGTTCAATTGTATACAAACCTTAACAATCGTAGTCCTACGAACTGTTAACCCCATAACAATCCTTATTGATCAGATAAAGAAAGCATTAAAAACATTATACAATCGAATTGAATACTACAAACATTAAATCAATGAAATACCTAATCCAGAGTTATTACAGATCGAATCAGGGACACCCCCTAGCATTGGGGGGTTTAGCCTCTCATAATATTCAAGAAACACAAGTGTAAAAGTTTAGACATTACAAATAATTGGGAGAACTCGGATCTTCAATGGTGTCCACCGTTGAATCTCTTCGTCTTCCAAAACCTCGTTTCCGTCCTCTTTTCTTCTCTGCAATTCTATCTTATGATCTCCAAAATTCAAAAGTCCCCTCTTCTTGTTCTAAAGTTGCTTTTATATCCTCCTTGGTTCAGGTTGGAATCCTATGCCAAAAATACCCTTAATGATTCCCTTTGAGTGAGAAAACCTGGAAACAAATATTCAGCACGCGCTCATCAACACGGGCCGTGTTGCTGCACACAGGTGCCCGTGTTGATCTTCTGTCTTGGCATAAATAAACCATTTCCAGGAACTTTCTCACACGGGCCGTGTCTGTGCACACGGGTGCCCGTGTGAATTTTCTGTCTCAAGTTCAAACTTGCTTTTCCAGCCACATTTCAATACGGGCCGTGTTGCTCCACACGGGTGCCCGTGTTGACCTCTGAACTCAGCTTTTCCCGACTTCTTTTATCCACTCGTGCGCGCCACAAGTTCCTATCTTTCCATTGCATTACCTGGACAACAACACTACCAACCAGAGCATAAAAAGACACTTTTTGTAACACTCATAAAGTAAAAATATGCGACAACTTCACACAAATGAAAATAAGAAAACTTACTTTAAAACACATGCAAATGCCACTTAGTGTTACCAAGACTATGAGTTCTTGTCGGAAAAAGGTGCGAAACTTACTAGAAATGGTGACCGATCACCTCCTTCGATGTAATCTTTGATTTACATCCTTCAATTGAGCATTTTCCTTCTTCGAGCAAGCTTTGGTCCTCACGCGTCGATTGAACATTTGGGCTTCCTTCGATGCAAGCTTTGATTTACATCCTTCTATTGAGAATTTGCCTTATTCGAGCGAGCTTTACTCCTCACGCTTTGATTGAACATTTGAGCCTCCTTCGATGCAAGCTTTGATTTACATCCTTCGATTGAGCATTTTCCTTCTTCGAGCGAGCTTTGGTCCTCACGCTTCGATTGAACATTTGGGCCTCCTTCGATGCAAGATTTGATTTACATCCTTCGATTGAGCATTTGCCTTCTTCGAGCGTGCTTTGGTCCTTACGCTTCGATTGAACATTTGGGCCTCCTTTGATGCAAGCTTTGATTTACATCCTTCGATTGATCATTTTCCTTCTTCGAGCGAGCTTTGGTCCTCACGCTTCGATTGAACATTTGGGCCTCCTTCGATGCAAACTTTGATTTACATCCTTTGATTGATCATTTCCCTTCTTCGAGCGAGCTTTGGTCCTCACACTTTGATTGAACATTTGGGCCTCTTTCGATGCAAGCTTTGATTTACATCCTTCGGTTGAGCATCTGGCTTCTTTGATCAAGCTTTGGTCCATAAGTTTCATTTGGGAATTTGACCTCTTGCATGTTTGCTTTGATGCACTAAAGTAGCTCCTGGATGCAAGCTTCATTTGGACAACGGCTCCTTCCTGCAAGCTTCGATTTCACCATTGGCCCTTCACCTGTTTGCCTTGGATTCACAAGTTTTCTATTGGACGAATGGCTATCTTCCTGTGACTTTCGATTTCATCTTCATGTTTGCTTCGAATATGACTTCATATCACCTTCAAATCCATCTGCAAACCCTTCAATACGCCATAGTGCTGCATTATGACACACAACTTGGTGGCCCATTCGAAGGACTTGCCATAGTTGGGGAATAATTGTTTTTGCTTACTTTGGAGTCTAGTCAAATTTTTGGGCCCAAGTGATCGAAAGCAAGAGGACCCAAAATTGCATATTCATCTGAAGAGGGACATTCGAAGAACACACAATTGGTCCATTTGAAGGACACACAACTAGTGAAAACGAAATTTTCTTTGTTGAGTCTGGTCGAAGGTTATGGAAAGATGAAGGATTCGATTCAAAGGGTCAAGTTGTCCATAGGTCAGGCTACATAGGTCTCCAACTTGTGCCTCACTCCATATTAAATTGTTCTTTAAGCCAACTTTCTCTTGATGACATCACTACCTTTTTTGAAAGTTTTTGAGCCTTGCGCCTGTCTGTTCTGCACATTTGCCCCCTATAAACTAGGAGCCACCCATTTAAACCATTGATTTTGGTACTTTTATCTTGGGATTATAAAAATTTGACACAAGTGGATGTTGGCCTTTCAAAGAAATTATATTTTATTCTTTCACAAAGCTGCTCATTCAAAAATTATCTCTATAAATAGAGAGTTCATCAAATGGGGGAGGCAACAAGAGAAAACACTGGTAGATTTTGGCTGTATGGGAAGAACCTTCAAAAAACTCTCAAATCACAAAATTCTCAAACACTTAAACACTTGTGAAAACCCAAACCTAGAATCTAAAGAAACACAACACTTGTTTCTTTTTCTCTTTCGAATCTGAAACAATTCCCACACATTGTTTTTTCTTTCGAATCTAGTAGAAAGAACACTACACCTGTTCTTCTCCTTCGAACCCAGAAATAACAAACACCACCCTTACACCTCCTGACCTTCGAATCCAGTCAAAGGAACACCACACCTGTTTCTTTCCTTCGAATCCATGAGCATTTAGTTCAGCCACTTGAAGGTCCATCACACTCTCAAGCCTTCAACAAGGTAAGTTGTTCTAAACCTTGAACTCTTCCTTTCTTGCATAACATATAAATACAGTTCCTTTTCGTTTCAAACATGTACATACTATTGCTCTTCTTTTTGTTTCCATCCTTTTAATATATTTCATGGTTAACAACCTTCTTGGTTTTTTCTCTTTGTATATTTAAACATGCTTTAAAGACTAACCTGGCCCTAAGGTGATGTTGGCATGGCCTTAGGCCATGTTTCTATTCAAACTCAAACAAAAGAAACAAGAAACATGATGTGGGAAATGAAGCCTTTGGCTTCCATGCTGGCCTCCAGGCCCCAAACGAAAGGCACAACATGCTGGCCTCCAGGCCCCAATCGAAAGACACAACATGCTGGTCTCCAGGCCCCAATTGAAAGATGTGATCGATGGAAATAGAACTGACTGTTTTGGAATGCTGGTTCGCGAAATGTCGCGGTAAGCAAGAGTCGCCACCGTCTTTTATTTTCTCCAACAAGGAAAGGACAAAAGCACAGCAAAATTCCTTTTCGAGATGTTTCTCGGTTCGTGAGGTAGATTATAGAAAGGGAAGGTGTTAGCACCCTTTCTATCCGTGGTTTTCCACGGGCTCTTAGGTACTTGCTCACTATGTTTTCAAAAAGTTTTGCTTTTCTTGTGTTTGTGGGTTTTGAAAAAAGTTTCGTTTGAAAAACTTCGATTTAATTCGTGTATCTGTCCTCAAGAGTGTATGAAGTGTTGTTTGAAAACTTTTGTCAGAAAAGTGTAGGCGCGAAAAGTATTTTTGTTTTGAAAGAGCAAGTACCTGAGAACCTCTACCTACTCAAAAGAAATTAAGCTGTGTAAATGTCCTTTAGACAGTGCTATCCCACTATCAAGAAGTAGGTAGCCCCGTCATTGGAGTTTTCGGGTCAATTAGATTATAAGGGCATGTGGTCACTAAAGCAATGGTAGGACGCCTTAGCGGTAACCCTAATGTCCTAGATCATTTTTATCCGAGGAAACCGTTTCGAGGCTACTTTTGATCTTTAGACAGGAGGGCGACCTCTAAAACACCCTTTACTCAATGACCACGTCGAGGCAACCAAGTGAGGCTTACCCTAGGAGTGGCATGTGCGAGTGTGTCAGGCTTCAGTTATGTTATCTTTGTACATGTTATGGTGAGCTACGATTGATTTTATTTTAAGGATAAGTCTTGTCATGCATAGCCTAGTTAGCATACATCTAGCAGTTAATAGTTGCGGAAAATAAATCTACGCTATTACAAGGCGTCGGGTATTTACATCGCCAAAAACAAACCCTTGAAAAATAAATTGCGGGAAGTTAAATAAAAGCGATAAAAAGTCCTAATTAAAGCTATTACATCCTCGGAGCAATTACATAATAGGAATAAAAAATAATGAATAAAAAATAATCACGCGCGAGAAAAATTGGATCAGGGAGTTTTTAGGGTTTTGACCCTTTTTGAGAAAGAAAGAGGTTTATATTATTTTGCATTTAATGAAATTAAGCCTAGACTAATTAATAAATTTAATAAAAAGAAATATTTTTTTTGAGAAAAAATAAAAGATGGTCAAAATTTATTAAAAAACCCTAATTCCGCATTGATTTTAAATTATTACAAAAAGTTAAAATTAACCTAATTAAAACTAAACAAATTAATTATTTATTTATTTACAAAAAAAGACTAACTAAATTTAATAAATAAAAATATTATATTTTATGTTTTCTGGATTTATTAAAAAAATGTTAATTATTTTTAGTTAGTAGTTAACTAAAAATTAATAAAAACAATTTAAGTAAAAATAAAAAGGAGAAGGAGAAAATAAACTCAGGGGGGGTGCTTGCCCAATTTTGGAGGTGATTCTGGAATTTTGTGGCCCATTATTCCTCCAGCCTGCTTTGACTTTCTGAATTAGCTATGCGTGCGCTGACCAGGGAGCATGGTGGTCTTCCACTCATGGCCATTGGGTTTAGCCTTGAAGACATCTGGCTCACTGAGACGTGAGGTGCATGGTGGATCACGCGTTGGAGAGTATATGGGATCACCTGCAGAAAGAAAATAAATAATTGTTTTGGGGGACCTGGGATTTGAACCCAGGTCCCAAGGCTCATTGGACGTTCGCTCAACCACTCCACCAGCGCTGGATAATTGTTAGTATAATAAGCATTAATTATAATATACATAAATCAATTAATATGCTGGCAAAAATAAAAAACACGCTTGATATTTAAACTGGCCAATCATGCTACGACGCGTCATCGTCTTCTTCATCGAAATTGCTGGTTATTTACCTGCGGATTTTTATCCGCAGGAAGTTTCGTAGGTTCTTCCTAAAATCGTCCCTAGGCTGCAAAAATTCATTCCAAGACCATGGTTGATCTCGTCTCTATCTCCTGATCATTCCTATACCAATTATTACGGTCATTTTTCCCTACATCAAAAACGCCTAAAAAGAAAGCATATAAACCCTAGAATCGGACACCACAGTATAGGGCATAAAAACAAAATTGGCTATTGCAGTCGTGTTAGAAATCAAACAATGAACATGAATATGCCAACATTTTGAAGAAAAAGTGCAAGAATTGAAAGTTTCGATTTCGTGTTCAGGGGCCAATTCGCGAGGACTTACAGCGCTTTGTAGGTGGTTTCAGGACGTGGTTGTGATCGCTTTAGCTTCAGTGGATGGCAAGGAAGGGAACTACGTTCTTCTTTTTGTCTGAAAACGCCTCCAATATTGTTCTTGATCTCCCACTTTTCCAACAATTTTTCAGTTTTGCTTTGGCCGTTTTTAGCAATCCTTAGGTCGTGTGCTTGGTTTGTGCTGCTTGCTTATGTATATGAGAATAAATTTAGGTCAAAAGCTGGGCCTTAATCCATGTATATTCAAGAATGGATCTTTGATTGACCACGATTGTTAACCTTTCCAAAATTGAATCAAATCTAAGATTTTTTGCACAAAAAGCCAATACACGAATTCGATTAGGTGGCATGTGATATATGAAAGCTGTACAAACCACCAAGATACTATTCCATTGATTTTTAGATTTTATTTGAATTATTATAGATTTAAAACGAATTAAATCAATAAAAATTAAATAAAATAGAAAAATAAATGTTTGATCTTGAAATTAAGTATGCGACACGAGTGTGGCATGAAAAGACTAAATCAAATGGAAAAAAGTGGGCCCTTTTGTCAAAAATTGAAGGTTTAAGGATAGTTGACTTTTGCAAATTCATGGAAATTTCCCAACTTCTCCAATGCACAACTTGCTCAATTTTGATCTTTTGGCCATGTTATTGGACATTTTGGAAATATCTTGAAGTCCTCTAACCAATGACTTTGGTCCCATGTCATTTGGATTTACCAATCTCAAGTTATGGCCTTTGACTCAAAGTGCACTTTTGTTGACTTTTGAAATTGACCTATAATGTCAAAATTGGTAACTTTTTGTGAGAGAATTTCTTGATCTTGGAGTGTGAATATGGATTGTAGGATATTGCATCCTCTTCAAAATGAGATTTGGATGGAATTTTTCTGACAAACCATGAAGAAGTTATGCCCTGGTCAAGATACAGTTGACTTTTCTGCTGTCCAAAAATAGTAACTTTTTGCATCTTGATGACTTTTGAGCCATTCTTGTGGAATCATGATCAAGACTTGATCAAATGATGATTGTGAACTCAAAATAATATGTTGACCAAAAATTCTGACTTTTGACTGCAAAATGACCATTTTGCCCTTGCAGTTGATTGTGGATCAAATGGGGCTTTTGACTGTGCAAATTGGCACTGTGAGTCTTGAAGCTTGGCATGTAGGTGCTTGAGAATGTATATAGGCCTATGAGACTTGATTGAAACATTGGAATCCCCAAATTCCTTGAAAGAACCAAAACCCTAATTTCAGCTGTCTTAGGAAGTGATTTGACTGTACAACCTCTTGAGCCATCTTGAGCAATTTTGAAGATCATCCTTGACAAATCTTGAGGAATATGGGAGGGAAAATTTTGGGGTACAACAGTTGCCCCTGTTCAATCTTCTTAAACCTGAGGATGTAGATTGGCTTGCGTGCCTTTCGTGATCCGAAGGTGGAAGATGATTGAACACTAAAGTGCCCAGAAATTTGCACTCGTATGGTGTAGTATCAGCAATGTGATGTCGGGAATGGGCTTACAAATGCCATTTGGAGAGATGATGGATAGGAGGATGGGCTTACAGATGCCACCTGGAGATTGTTGGTAGGTAGTTTTGTCTTTGTTGACAGATTGTCTTCATTGACGGGTTGTCTCTATTGACGGGTTGTTTCCATTGACGGGTATTGTCTCTATTGACAGATTTCAGAAAAATCTTTAAGAATCGATTTAACTGGTTTTGTCTCCATTGACATAGTTGAGAATTTGACTGTATCTTCCCTGAAAGGTAAAGGTCAGTCATATGCAATGCATGACATGGATCAAGCAATGATGTTCTCAACATAAATGAGATAGCATGGTATAATGCGTATATGCATGTATCATGATGTATGAAAATGTGATGTTTTAGCTGGGGAAAATAAATCCCGAATAGCTGCTGGAGAATGATGTTGAATTCTTCGTTTCTGCTGGGGATGATGAACGAAGATGATTACGTGAATAAACCTGCAGGAGGAAAGAACTCCGTTGGGGAATAAACTTGATGAAGAGATTACTCTGCGGGGAATTACTCTGTGGGGAGGAGATACTTTGCTGAGATTTTAACGATAAACTCTGCTGGGGATTCCGTTGATAAGCTCTGTTGGGGATTTTGATGATGAACTCCGCTGGGGATAGAAAGAACTTCGCTGGGGATGATCTTTCAGTTGCAATTTGCTGAGGATAACCCAGTTAGACTCTCGTGGGGATAACCTTCTGAACTTGGCTGGGGAGATACATTTGTACTCTTCAGGGGACAAGCTTCCAGAATCTACTGGGGAAGATGATTCAACTCTGGCGGGGAAGCTTTTTTAGACTGCGCTGGGAAATGGCTCCACTAGGGGTATCTTGTATTTCGCCGGGGAATATTCTTATATTTCGTTGAGGAATATTAAGACTGCCGGGGATGCTTGCTGAGGAATATCTGTATACTCCGCTGGGGAATATTAAGATCTACTGGGGATACCCAACCTTTTCAGGGCTGATGGTAGACCAACTTTGCTTGAGGAGAGTATTACCGATTCGTCCGTAGTTGTAAGTCTCAGTGGGGAGAGCTACCATTACTGTCTTACTTTGCAGGGAGTAAGGGTATCTTGGTCATACTCTTCAACTGAATCTACCTTGTACCTGGAGGACAGAGCAGCTTGTACAGTTCAGACAATTCTTATTGCCCCAGTTTCTGTGGGAGACGAAGGTTTATGAGGTGCTTGATAACTGCCGATAGACAAATCTTCTTTTGGTAGGCAAGTGACGAGATGACGGGACATAGTCGTGCGCTTTGATCCCTAATTTTTGCCTGGACCGCCCTTTCGGGTTTTCAGTCCATCGGGATACCCTTTTTTGCCCAAGCCGCCTTTTCAGGTTTTCGACTTGCCGGGTGTACAAATTTTTCATTTTCGTCCCTTATTTTTGCCCGAACCCTTTTGGTTCGCTGGGAAGCCCTTATTTTTGCCTAGGCCAGTCGACCTAGCGGGCCTTTGATTATGCGTAGTATTTTTTTGACTATGTCCACGTTCTCAGAGTGCAGGGAGGTGTCACTGTCGGTAGTGTTGTGTCGCCATACTACCAGAAGATGTCTGATCATGCAAGATTCGTTGCTGGAATTCATGTCCAATGCCCCAAGTGACTCAGGCGGAGATTTTCCCCTGGCTATTTGGCATCTTGAGAGATTCCTTGAATCTTGACTTGACTGCCCCAGATGATGGACAATGCTCATATCGTGCCCCTGGATTGGAAGTGTTTTTCCACTTGATGTGATCCTTTTTGTTGAGAAGGTTTTTGTTCACTAGATATTCGTCGTGCGAATTTCTCTGCTGTTTGAACAAATAGTCATATGCAAACAATGTTATTTTAAGAATGCAAAGCTTATGTCTGTCTTGAAGTTTTTTTTTTTGAAAATGCAGTTTTCAATAAAACAAGTGAATTTTTGTAAAATGTGATGTCAACTCAGGATTTTACAGCAAGCCCTACAAGAGTCAGGATACCTTTTGTAATAGTATGCTTTCGAACTAACCCATGCTTCAGCTAGGACTTTTTAAGGGTTATAACGTGGTCTGGTTCACGGTTTAAGATACAAAGGATAAAGGCTCAAATTTTATTTGTACCCACCCGTTCTTCGTGATGTTCTTCGATCCTAAACTCAGCTAATCGTGCATTTAGATCCTGTTTGAATCTTTGCTCTGATATTCCGGTGATGGTTCGGATATTGCCAATTTATTTTGAACAAGCAGTCATTTTTTTGAGAATCGGCAGGACCTCTTTCTTTTTGATTTTATTATCCCTGTCTTTTGCCTGAACTGTTTCTTTTGTGATTACAGTCAGCGGGATGCCCCAGTTTTGTAAGTCTCCTTCATAGGTTTTGACTTATTGGGCTTTTGTTTTTGAAAGATAACGACTGTCTGTCCTGATGATTATAGGGAACCATCATTGTCTTTTCGTCTCGGAAGGACTTCTTTGATTCCATTTATTGTGCACTTGGATCAACTGAGAGAACTACCCTGCCCCAGGTTATAATTAAGGGTTTTAATTTTTGCGTGAAAAGAAAAACTCCAACTTCTTTGGCTCAAAGGGGTTGACTAGGGATTATCTTCCTTATAACTCCACTGTTTAGGATTTGAAACAATGCCTGTACCTCATCAGCGGGGTCTGTTCAAAAGCATACTGTGAAGATCGTGGTATCGTTTTCGTCATCCTCCCTTAAAAGGTTTAGAATTTTTTAATCGAGAGTTGAACATCAAAAAAATGAAAGCAATTTGAATATAGTGAATACGAATGGATTGATTCAAAACAGACATATGCGATGCGTTAATGAAATAAAAAAAAATTTTGCCATGACAATAATTGTTTGAATAAGCAAAGAAAAATACAACTTGAAAATTCAAATAAAACAAAAGCCTTCAATGATTCGGAATAGGAGCAGTGATTATGTTGGGAGTCTCTGGAGGGTCAAACTTGATTTCTTTGGCATCAATCATGTCTTGAACCTTATTCTTCAGGGTCCAACAATTGTTTGTGTCATATCCCGGACGGTCGGAGTGGTATGCACACCTTTCATTGGGATGATAGGTAGGAGCGGAAGTGTTTGGATTCCGGAGAGGAGCCCTTAATGTAATCAGCCCTGCCTTCAACATTTGCTGTAGCGCTTGAGTCAGTGACATGTTGATCTTAGTGAATTGTCTTTTAGGTGCGACCTCCTTACGTTGATGCCCCTGTCTTTGTTGAGAAGGCGTAGGATTAGAGATCAAAATTTCTCCTACGCGTCGGTCATGACGACTCTTTTGACCATACACATCATTGGACTCTTTCTTCCCATTGTAGGGCCTTTTTTGAGCATCAGAAGGTGTAGATTCTTGAATCTTCCCGCTTTTGATGCCAGCTTCAATTCTTTCACCAGTCAAGATAAGGTCTGTGAACCCGGCTGAAGAGTTTCTAATCAAATGGTTGAAGAACGGACCAGACAGGGTCCCCAGAAACATATCAACAAGTTCACGATCAATTAAAGGTGGCTGCACCCTTCCGGCAAGGTCTCTCCATTTTTTAGCGTACTCTTTAAATCCTTCACCCGTCCCTATTGACATACCCTGGAGTTGGGTACGCGTAGGAGCGAGGTCCGAATTATATTGATACTGCTTATAGAACGCAGTAGCCAAATCTTCCCAGGTACAGATACCGGCCCCATCCAGCTGATAGAACCACTCGAGTTGATTCCCTGAAAGACTGTCCTGAAAGAAATGGATCCACAAATTTTTGTCAGTTGTGTAAGGTTAGATCTTCCTTACATACGACCGGAGGTGCAGCTTTGGACAGGAAGCTCCGTCATATTTGGAAAAAGCAGGTGCCTTGAACTTATGGGGAATCACCACCCCAGAGGATAATCCTAGGTCTCCAAAGTCCAACCCGGGCACATTCTGAATCTCCATGGCGCTCAGGCGGTCCTCCAACTGTTTATACCTATCCTCAGCGGGAGGATACTGTTCTTCATCATAATCCGTCTCGTTGTCGGAGACTACAGGACTAGGAACCCTTCTCTCTTGTGGACTGTCTTTTCCTACAGATGAGGTGGTCAGCTCAACCTCATTCTGCAGTCCATTCCCAAATCTGCGTCTAATGTTGAATAAGACGGTCCTCTTCTTCTTCTTCTTCCTCTCTTTCAGAATCAGAGTCTTCAAATCCCGTTGACCCTGGGCTAGGCTCATAACCAACTCTTGGAACTGGGCATTCTGGGCCTGGAGGGCCTTAATAGCTTGTTCAGTGGAAGGTTCAGTAGACATGATGATTGCTGAAATAAACAGCGAAGAAGATAAGTGACCTGTAAAAGGGGTACCTGTTATGCATATGATGAAATGAAATGCGTATGACTTATGTTTTCAAGGATCTCGTGGGATAAACAAAGAAACTTGTTAGAATTTGAATCTGGTAGCTTGATTGAAGGAACTTCATGTTGCTGAGAGTCCTTCTTCAAGAGTCAAGCTCACCATATCGAGTGGGTCATAGCCCCTGACTCAAGTTATCGTGTTTTAATCTCTAAACAACCTTGGCTAGAGGAAAATAAATCCCCTTTGCCCCTTGCTAGACATTTGGTTCATCATGACCTGCATCACAAACCCTTGAGATCCTTGAAATAGGTTAGTCTTATGCAGGATGTATGCAATGTTATGATGTTATGATGTTATGATAAGGGCACACCACAAGTATTCACAAAAGGCAAACATGGTAAAGGCACACAAGTCACACAAAAGAGCCCTTAGATTTCAGGCTGGCATGAAGTTTAGGTACTACCCTCTTTCAGTTTTAGTTGGTTAAGACCTGTCCTAAAAATAGTAACCGGGTTCTAGAGGATCTCAATATCACTGACTACCCTCAATCAGTCATAATTCCAGTTTGGCAACCTTTTCTTGCGGCCGGAACCATCGCGAGAGTTTAGCCTCAATGAGTGTAGCATACTGCTACTGTTCTATGGCCAAGTTGGTCAATTTAAGGTTCTAAGGTCAGTTGGTGCTTAATGACTCCTCAGAAGACCCATATTCTCCTTGTTCCAACACAAGGGATATCGGTACAGACCAAGGTGTCACACCAACGTAGCTACTGCTTCACCCGTGTCGGTCTACGCTGGACAGGTCCCTCACAGTTTATTACTACTTACCTAAAAAAGGGTACCCCCAGATCCGGGTTAGGATCTATGGAACTCCAATACAAGCCCACAAAAATTAAAGCATACAAGGCATACAATTGAAAACATGGTGATCTTATCCTAAGGTACACCTCACTTATTAATTCCCCAGCAGAGTCACCAGTTCTGTGATCGGTGGAAATAAAACTGACTGTTTTGGAATGCTGGTTCGCGAAATGTCGCGGTAAGCAAGAGTCGCCACCGTCTTTTATTTTCTCCAACAAGTAAAGGACAAAAGCACAGCAAAATTCCTTTTCGAGATGTTTCTCGGTTCGGGAGGTAGATTATAGAAAGGGAAGGTGTTAACACCCTTTTTATCCGTGGTTATCCACGGGCTCTTAGGTACTTGCTCACTATGTTTTCAAAAAGTTTTGCTTTTCTTGTGTTTGTGGGTTTTGAAAAAAGTTTCGTTTGAAAAACTTCGATTTAATTCTTGTATCTGTCCTCAAGAGTGTATGAAGTGTTGTTTGAAAACTTTTGTCAGAAAAGTGTAGGCGCGAAAAGTATTTTTGTTTTGAAAGAGCAAGTACCTGAGAACCTCTACCTACTCAAAAGAAATTAAGTTGTGTAAATGTCCTTTAGACAGTGCTATCCCACTATCGAGAAGTAGGTAGCACCGTCGTTGGAGTTTTTGGGTCAATTCGATTATAGGGGCATGTGGTCACTAAAGCAATGGTAGGACGCCTTAGCGGTAATCCTAATGTCCTAGATCATTTTTATCTGAGGCAACCGTTTCGAGGCCACTTTTGATCTTTAGACAGGAGGGCGACCTCTAAAACACCCTTTACTCAATGACCACGTCGAGGCAACCAAGTGAGGCGTACCCTAGGAGTGGCATGTGCGAGTGTGTCAAATTTCAGTTATGTTATCTTTGTACATGTTATGGTGAGCTACAATTGATTTTAATTTTAAGAGAAGTCTTTTCATGCATAGCCTAGTTAACATACATCTAGCAGTTAATAGTTGCGGAAAATAAATCTACGCTATTACAAGGCGTCAGGTATTTACATCGCCAAAAGCAAACCCTTGAAAAATAAATTGCGGGAAATTAAAGAAAGCGGTAAAAAAGTCCTAATTAAAGCTATTACATCCTCGGAGCAATTACATAATATGATAAAAAATATTAATCAAGAATAATCACACGCGCGAGAAAGAATTGAATCAGAGAGTTTTTAGGGTTTTGACCCTTTTTGAGAAAGAAAGAGGTTTTTATTATTTTGCATTTAATGAAATTAAGCCTAGACTAATTAATTAATTTAATAAAAAGAAATATTTTTTTTTGAGAAAAAATAAAAGATGGTCAAAATTTATTAAAAAACCCTAATTCCACATTGATTTTAAATTATTACAAAAAGTTAAAATTAACCTAATTAAAACTAAACAAATTAATTATTTATTTATTTACAAAAATAGACTAACTAAATTTAATAAATAAAAATATTATATTTTATGTTTTCTGGATTTATTAAAAAAAATGTTAATTATTTTTAGTTAGTAGTTAATTAAAAATTAATAAAAACAATTTAAGTAAAAATAAAAAGGAGAAGGAGAAAATAAACTCAGGGGGGGTGCTGGCCCAATTTTGGAGGTGATTCTAGAATTTTGTGGCCCATTATGCCTCCAGCCTGCTTTGACTTTCTGAATTAGCTATGCGTGTGCTGACAAGGGAGCATGGTGGTCTTCCACTCATGGCCATTGGGTTTAGCCTTGAAGACATCTGGCTCACTGAGACGTAAGGTGCATGGTGGATCACGCATTGGAGAGCACATGGGATCACCTGCAGAAAGAAAAATAAATAATTGTTTTGGGGGACCTGAGATTTGAACCCAGGTCCCAAGGCTCATTGGACGTTCGCTCAACCACTCCACCAGCGCTGGATAATTGTTAGTATAATAAGCATTAATTATAATATACATAAATCAATTAATATGCTGGCAAAAATAAAAAATGCGCTTAATATTTAAACTGGCCAATCATGCTACGACGCGTCATCGTCTTCTTCATCAAAATTCCTGGTTATTTACCTGCGGATTTTTATCCGTAGGAAGTTTCATAGGTTCTTCCTAAAATCGTCCCTAGGCTGCAAAAATTCATTCCAAGACCATGGTTGATCTCGTCTCCATCTCCTGATCACTCCTATACCAATTATTACGGTCAATTTTCCTTGCATCAAAAACGCCTAAAAAGCAAGCATATAAACCCTAGAATCGGGCACCACAGTATAGGGCATAAAAACAAAATTGGCTATTGCAGTCGTGTTAGAAATCAAACAATGAACATGAATATGCCAACGTTTTGAAGAAAAAGTGCAAGAATTGAAAGTTTTAATTTCGTGTTCAGGGGCCAATTCGCGAGGACTTGCAGCGCTTTGTAGGTGGTTTCAGGACGTGGTTGTGATCGCTTTAGCTTCAGTGGATGGCAAGGAAGGGAACTACGTTCTTCTTTTTGTCTGAAAACGCCTCCAATATTGTTCTTGATCTCCCACTTTTCCAACAATTTTTCAGTTTTGCTTTGGCTGTTTTTAGCAATCCTTAGGTCATGTGCTTGGTTTGTGCTGCTTGCTTATGTATATGAGAATAAATTTAGGTCAAAAGCTGGGCCTTAATCCATGTATATTCAAGAATGGATCTTTGATTGACCACCATTGTTAACCTTTCCAAAATTGAATCAAATCTAATATTTTGTGCACAAAAAGCCAATACACGAATTTGATTAGGTGGCATGTGATATATGAAAGCTGTACAAACCACCAAGATACTATTCCATTGATTTTTAGATTTTATTTGAATTATTATAGATTTAAAATGAATTAAACCAATAAAAATTAAATAAAATAGAAAAATAAATGTTTGATCCTGAAATTAAGTATGGGACACGTGTGTGGCATGACAAGACTAAATCAAATGGAAAAAAGTGGGCCCTTTTGTCAAAAATTGAAGTTTTAAGGATAGTTGACTTTTGCAAATTCATGGAAATTTCCCAACTTCTCCAATGCACAACTTGCTAAATTTTGATCTTTTGGCCATGTTCTTGGACATTTTGGAAATATCTTGAAGTCCTCTAACCAATGCCTTTGGTCCCATGTCATTTGGATTTACCAATATCAAGTTATGGCCTTTGGGGTACAACAAAAGACATAACATGCTGGCCTCCAGGCCCCAATTGAAAGTCATTCCTTCACCCCTTTTCAGGCCAGATCAAAGAGAGTCGGAAAGTGCAGAATCAAAGATTTTGTGGCCCTAAATCGAAAGACCCATTTTTCTTGCTTTTACCTTATTTTTGTCTTTATATTTTCATGCAATTCAATATGGTTGTAATAGTGTAGGATTTTATCTTTCTGCACTTTTGACTTTATACAAAATGTTAGTAATTAGGGTGTATGGTAAGATAAAATCAACAAGTAGACCACCCTGATCAAAAGACAAATGCATGCAATCAAACACACTTTGCACACATGCACCTCTGGGGTTAACTCCACTTGTTGCCTTATGAAAAATAGTCATGTTATGCATGCGAGATGTCTTAGCAAAAACAATAAAAATACAAGATCATAGTCCCTCGATGACGCTTCGAATGTTGCCTTACAAATGATCTTATTCCCTCAAGATAAATGCTAAGATATCTCATAACATTGCTATCATGACTATACGATGACCCACGACCATCCCTTCACATCCAATGATGGAGCTTCTTACCAAATCAATGGTAAGATAGAAACATCTAAAGGAGGAGGAAAAGAACACTAAAGACCTTTGAGTAGGTAGGTTTCTCCTAGTTGCTCGCTTGCTCACGACAAAAACATTTTATACACCAACACATTCATTTTGAAACATTTTCAAAAGACAACACTTTGTATGCATTCTTATAGAGACGAGAATCATTACAAAGACACATTTTCAAAATCACTTTAAAAAAAAAACACTTCTTTGAACTATTTTCCAAACAACACTTTGTATGCGTTCTTATAGAGACGAGAATCATTACAAAGGCACGTTTTCAAAATACTTTCAAAACCACACCACAAAGCACACTTTCATACAAAAGCAAGTGATGTAGCAAGCAACTAAGAGCCCATAGATAACTACGAATGAAAAGGGTGCTAATACCTTCCCTTTTCATAACCTACCCCCCGAACTCAAGAAATAATCTCGAAAGTTCTTTCCTATTCTTTTCAACCTTTCCTTATTGGATAAAAGGAAAGTAGGTGGCGACTCTTGCTATTTGCAACAAATGCGATCAAATGCAAAACATCCCAAGTCAGTTCTCCCACCGTGTTATAGAACTGACGACTCTGCTAGGGAGAATGATCTTAAAAGCAGGGTTACCTTAAGGCTAGATCACCTTTACTTTCTTTTCTTTGTTGACTTGTTTGCTTTACATTTTGGTTCCTTGTTTGGGCTTGTTTTGATCCTCTACCTAGATTTGGGACACCTTTTTAGGTAAGTAACAATAGATTGTGGAAACTGTACAGCGTAGACTGATATGGTTGAAGCAATGGCTACATTAGTGTGACGCATTTGTTGGTACCAGTATCCCTTATATTAAATCAAGGAGAATACGGGGCCTCTGAGCAACGTCAGGAAGCACTAACTGACCTTAGAACCTTAATTGAACAATTTGGCCTTTAGGAAGTAGTGAGATAGCCAGTTTCGGTGGAAAGCTGAAAATCGGTTGATACTCGATACTACACTCATTGAGATTGGACTTTTGGGATATCTCGTTCGCAAGAAAAGATTGATTATGCTGAGACAATGCCTAAAAGAAAGGTCAATGATATTTAGATCCCTTAGAACCCGATTACTTTCTAGGACAGGTTGAGCCAACTAAACTTCAAGAGGGTACTTACCTATCAAACTCCGTGCAAACTTAAACCTAAGGACTTGTCTACTTTGTGTGTATATGATTATTTGTACATAACAACTTGCTTACTTTGCATACTTATACATAACATCATAACATCATAACATCATACCATAGAATTTTCAATAACCATTTCAAGGATCTCAAGGGTCTATGATGCAGGGTCATGTTGAACTAGACACCTATCAAGGGGCAAAAGGATTCATTCTCTAAATCAAACGTCAAGGGCTACGACCCACTTGACATGCTAAGCTTGATTCCCATGGAAGGACATCCATTGATGCGAAGTTCCCCAATCAAAGTTGTTGATCAAAATTCAACTTTTAACATCTTCTTGTGTTTACCCCACGAGATCCTTGAAAACATGCATCCACATACCATGCATCATATCATGACAGGTTTCTCCCATACAAGTCTCCTTATCTTCCTACTGTTTATTTCAGTAAGATGGATATGGAACAGATGGTAAAGGGTCTCTAAGCACAAAATGCTCAATTCCAACAAATGTTCCTGGCTCTGGCTAAGGGGCAGGAAGATCTGAAAACACTCTTCACCAAAGATAGAAAGAAGAAGACTAAGAAAAGGATTGTCATCCTCAACGTGGGAAGAAGGTCCAAGGGGCATGCCCAACTAGATCAAAAAGAAGATGCCTCTTCTGAAGAAAAAGATAGTCAAGAATATGAAGCTAGAAGAATTAGAGCTAACATAGCTACTGATCACGAAGACTATTCTGAGGAGCAGTATCCACCGGCGGATGAAAAATACAAACAACTTGAAGATAGACTAAAACCTGTGGAGGTCCAAGTTGTGCCTGGCTTGAACTTAGGAGACATGGGTTTGATTTCTGGAGTGGTCATCCCACCAAAACTCAAAATCACTACCTTTTTCCCGTATGATGGAGTCTCTTGCCCTAAGATGCACCTAAAGTCTTATGTTCACAAGATTCAACCATACACAACTGATCAGAAGCTTTGGATCCATTTCTTCCAAGAGAGCTTAGCTGGGACACAACTTGAGTGGTTATATCAATTGGAAAATTCCCACATTCACACTTGGGAAGATCTAACTGCTGCTTTCTACAAGCAGTACCAATACAATGCTGATCTTACACCAACTCATGTGCAATTGCAGAATATGGCCATGCGTTCCAACGAGGGCTTCAAAGAATATGCCCAAAAGTGGAGAGACTTGGCTGGAAGGGTGAATCCACCCTTAACTGATAGAGAGCTGATTGACATTTTTATGGGAAGTTTGACAGGACCTTTATTCAATCACCTAATCGGAAGCTCCTCATCCGGGTTCACCGAGATAATGCTGACTGGCGAAAGGGTCAAAGCTGGCATCAAAAGCAGAAAGATCCAAGGAGTTACATCCTTTAATACTCAGAAAAATCCATACAATGGGAAGAAAGAGTCATATGCCGTATATGGTCAAAAGGGTCATAACAAGAATAACCACGACCAATATATGGGGGCAGTCCTGATCTCTAATCCTGCATCAGTGCGACAACAACAACAGGGAAATCAACGAAGGTAAGAAGAGCCCAAGAGACAGTTTACCAACATCAACATTCCACTGGAACAAGCATTGCAACACATGTTGAGGATAAATTTGATCACATTAATAGTACCTCACCCAAACCCCAAAACTTCTTCCTCTAACTACAATCTTGATGCAATGTGTGCTTATCATTCCGGCAGTCCCGGGCATGATACTAATGATTTTTGGGCTCTGAAATACAAGATTCAGAATATGATTGACGCTAAGGTGATTGAGTTCAGTCCTCCTGAGACTCCAAATGTGATCACTACTCCCATGCCAAATCATTGAGCGTTCCAGTTCATTCTAAATTTTCAATTATAATTTCTTTTGTTGTTCAAACACTTATCTATTAACGTTAAACTCTGTTTCATTAATGCATTGCATATGTTTGTCTTGAATTCATCCATTCATTTTCACTATATTTAAACTATGCTTTTTACTCTCTTTATGACATTCAACTCTTGCTAAAAGTTATAATCCTTTAGAAGGAGGATGACGAAAACAATGCCATGATCTCATACAATATGCTTTTGAACATACCTTGTTGACGATGTACATGCATTCTTTCAAATCCTAAACACTGGAGTTATAAGGAAGATAATCCCTAGTCAACCCCTTTGAGCTAAAGAAGTAGGAGTTTCCTTTTTACACAAATTGAAACCATTAATCAAAACCTGGGGCAGGGTAGTCTCTCAGTTAATTCAAATGTGCGTTCAGTCGCAAACTTTCACTTCGTATACAACGAATGACATCAAAAAATATTCCTTCTGAACCAAAATATGGTGATGGTTCCCCATCAAATAGGCATTAATTATCTCTCAAAAGAAAAGCCCATTAAGTCAAAACCTATGAAGGAGACTTAAAAAAAACTAGGGCATCCCTCTGACTATAATCTCAAAAGCAAGAACAGTCAGGAAAAATCATGGACAATAAATAAAAAAAAGAGGTCACTACAAATCCTCAACAACATGGAAAATATGGGAAAAAATGAAGGCTTTCCAATAAACTTAACTTGTCTGAAACATCACCAAGACGTCATTTCAGACTCAATTGGAGTTCGAATGTATAATTAACTGAGTTTAGGACTGAAGAACATCACGAAGAACGGGTGGGTACAAATAAAATTTGAGCCTTTATCCTTTGTTTATTAAACCGTAAACCAAGCAACATTACAACCCTTCAAAAGTCCTAATTGAAGCATGGGTTAATTCGAAAGCATACTGTTACAAAAGGTATCCTAACTCCTGTAAGGTTTACTCCAAATCCTGAGTTGAATTCATATTATTACAAAAATACTTTTATCTGCTAAAAATGCATTTTCAAAACTTCAAGACAAGCATAAACTTTGCATTATTTGAATATCGCTGTTTGCATATGGCTATTTGTTTGACAACAAAGAAATTCACACGACGAATATGCAGTGAACAAAAACCCTCTCAATGAACAAAATCATTTCAAGTGGGAAGACGCTTCCAATAATAGATCTCCTATAAGAAAGGGGGCATGACATGTCACTATCCAACACACATGGGGAAGTCCAATCAAGACTCTAAGAAATCTCTCAAGAAACGCCGAATATACCAGGGGCTGATCTCCATCTGAATCACTTGGGGCATTGAATGCGAATCCCAATAAAGGGTTACGTACAATCAAACATTTCCTAGCAGTGCCACACACACCTACTACTAGGGGCAATGACAAATCCCCCACAAAGTCCTTTTCATAAGGTTACCCCCAACCAGAGTTTCAATCTCTGAAAACATCTCCCCAACTAAGTTGAGCTCAAGAATCCTAGAGGATTTTTTCCAAAAGAAGACACCTCCAACAGACTGGCGACAGGGTTTATTTTCCCAACAAACTATATATTCCCTAGCTTGAGTTTGCCTCTCCGATTGCTAAAAATAAAGGGACCACAACTCCTCTTCCCTAGTAGACTGCTCTACAAATTCAGTAAGTTACTATGAAGCCTGGAAATCGACCAGATAACTATTAAGTTCAGTAAGTTGTTGTGAAGCCTAGAATTCGACTAGATAACAATTAACTTCATTTTTTCAGAAATTTGTTGTGAAGCCTGGAATCCGACCAGATAACAATTAAATTCAATAAGTTGTTGTGAAGCCTGGAAACAGACCATATAGCAGTTAACTTCAGTAAAATGTTGTGAAGCCTGGAATTCGACCAAATAACAATTAACTTCATTTTCTCAGAAATTTGTTCTGAAGCCTGGAATCCGACCAGATAACAATTAAATTCAGTAAGTTACTGCGAAGCCTAGAAACCGACCAGATAACAGTTAACTTCAGTAAGTTGCCGTGAAGCTTGGAATTCGACCAGATAACAATTAACTTCATTTTCTCATAAATTTGTTGTGAAGCTTGGAATCCGACCAGATAACAATTAAATTCAGTAAGTTACCGCGAAGCCTGGAAACCGACCAGATAACAGTTAACTTCAGTAAGTTATTGTGAAGACTGGAATTCGACCAGATAACAATTTACTTCATTCTCTCAGGAATTTGTTATAAAGCCTGGAATCCGACCAGATAATAATCAAATTCAGTAAGTTACTGTGAAGCCTGGAAACCGACCAGATAACAGTTAACTTCAGAAAGTTGTTGTGAAGCCTGAAATTCAACCATATAACAATTAACTTCATTTTCTCATAAATTTGTTGTGAAGCCTGTAATCCGACCAGATAACAATTAAATTTAGAATTTGTTATGAAGCCTGGAATCCGACCAGATAATAATTAAATTCAGAATTTGTTATGAAGCCTGGACCCGACCAGATATCAGTTTAACTTCATCCTTTCAAGTAAGTTATTGCGAAGCCTGGAACTCGACCAGATAACAATTAACTTCATCTGCCTCAGAAAGTTACTACGAAGCCTGGAATCCGACCAGATAACAACCTAACTTCACTCTCCCAAGTAATTTCCTGCGAAACCTGGAATCCGACCAGATAAAAGTTAATTTAATCTTCCCTAGTAAGTCGCTGTGAAGCCTGGAATACGACTGGATAACAATCAACTTCATTTATCCTCAACAATTTGCTGCTAAGCCTAGATTTCGACCAGATAACAGCTAACTTTTGATTCTCTCCAGTCGGGAATAACTCCCCAATAGAGCAACGAGTAGCTAAGACTCTTAAACTCTTTCCCCCAAGCAGAGATCAACACTCTCCACAGTGTCTTCTTAAAGCAAGCCAATATTCCCCAACGGAGTTTCTCCTTAAACAACAAAACATGAATTCCCAACAGAAATATTCTAAACAAGGTTGAAGATACATATATTCTCCAACAACAGTTAGGGATTTAGCCTCCCAAGATTCCCCAGCATGTTGTCAAGGATTTATTTTCCTAGACAAAGACACACTGCAATAAACGCATCACATTCATACACCATATAACATACATGATATATGCATACAACACAGCCTCATCTTTTAGAACATCATTACATAATGCATTTCCTACATCATGACATTACATACAACTAACCCTTTTCCTTGTTAGGAAAGATCAATCAACAGATAACTATCATCAACAATTTTCAACAGGTCCAAGATTATTTTCTGAAGCAAGACAGAGTAACTACCTACGTGACCAGATGCAGCTTCACACGGGCTCATCATGAAGCAATCTTACACGGGTTCCTTCTGACTACCAGATGCAGCTGCACACGGGCTCATCATGAAGCAACCCTACCCAGGTTCCTTCTCACAATTTCCAGATGCAGTTTTACACGGACTCATCCTAAGGCAACCCTACCCAGGTTACTTCTCATTTCCAGATGCAGTTTTACACGGACTCATCATGAAGCAACCCTACCCAGGTTCCTTCTCATTTCCAGATACAGTTTTACACGGACTCATCATGAAAGTAACCCTACCCAGGTTCCTTCTCAGACAATTCCAGATGCAGTTTCACACGGGCTCATCATGAAGAAACCCTACCCAGGTTCCTTCTCACAATTTGCAGATGCAGTTTTACACGGACTCATCCTAAGGCAACCCTACCCAGGTTCCTTCTCATTTCTAGATGCAGTTTTACACTGACTCATCATGAAGCAACCCTACCCAGGTTCCTTCTCATTTCTAGATGAGGTTTTACACGAACTCATCATGAAAGTAACCCTACCCAGGTTCCTTCTCAGACAATTCCAGATGCAGTTTTACACGGACTCATCATGAAAGTAACCCTACCCAGGTTCCTTCTCTTGAATTTCCAGATACAGTTTTACACTGACTCATCCTGAGGCAACCCTACCCAGGTTCCTTCTCTTGAATTTCCAGATGCAGTTTAACACAGACTCATCATCAAGCAACCCTACACAGGTTCCTTCTCCTTCCTAGATGCAGTTTTACACGAACTCGTCCTGAAGCAACCCTACCCAGGTTCCTTCTCTTAAATTCTAGATGAAGCTTCACATGGATTCATCTTGAAGCAGCCCTACCCAAGTTTCCCCCTCATATGTCGCATAAAGCAGCCCTACACAGGCCCATCATAAATTAAAGAATATCCAAGACCTCTGCTGGTTCAGTTTAAATCGATCAATGGTTTATCCTTATTCCTTTCCATTAGACACTTTCTCTGGTTCAGAATAAATCGCTCCAAAGATTTATTCAGATTCTTTTCCAGTTGAAGTCAAATTTAGACTTAGTCTAATTTCTGCCAACAATTTCTCTAAATGGTATTTGTAAGCCCATTTCCTACATCATCAACTATCAGTGCTATTTCATGTGAGTGCAAATTTCTGGGCACTCTAGTGTTCAATCATCTTCTACCTTCAAGCTACGAACGACAACGTGCCATACTTGCTCTTTAGGTTTAAGAAGATTGAACAGGGGCAGCTGTTGTACCCCAAAATTTCCCTCTCTTTTCTCAAGACATTTTATAACAAGGATTTTCAAATCAACTCAATTTTGCACAAGTACAAAATAGACAAAAAAAGGGCAAAGCGGAAAAATTGATTTTTCTTGACAAAATTGAAGAAAAACAAGCTTGCTTCAATTCATACTAGTTTTGATTGGGAATATAGGCTTCCTTAGAGCAAGTTTGATTCATCCATCGATTGAAAATTTGGGCCTCCTTTGATGCAAGCTTTGATTTACATCCTTCGATTGAGCATTTGCCTTCTTCGAGCGAGCTTTGGTCCTCACGCTTCGATTGAACATTTGTGCCTCCTTCGATGTAAGCTTTGATTTACATCCTTCGATTGAGCATTTGCCTTCTTCGAGCGAGCTTTGGTCCTCACGCTTCGATTTAACATTTGGGCCTCCTTCGATGCAAGCTTTGATTTACATCCTTCGATTGAGCATCTGGATTCTTTGATCAAGCTTTGGTCCATAAGTTTCATTTGGGCATATTACCTCTTGCAGGTTTGCTTTGATGCACTAAAATAGCTCCTACATGCAAGCTTCATTTGGACAATGGCTCCTGCCTGCAAGCTTCTATTGCACCATTGGCCCCTCACCTGTTTGCCTTGGATTCACAAGTTTTTGATTGGATGAATGGCTATCTTCTTGTGCTTCATGTGACTTTCGGTTTTATCTTCATGTTTGCTTCGAAGGCGCCTTCATATCACCTTCAAATCCATCTGCAAACCCTTCAATATGCCATAGTGCTGCATTATGACACACAACTTGGTGGCCCATTCGAAGGATTTTCCATAGTTGGGGAATAAATGTTTTTGCATACTTTGGAGTCTAGTCGAAGTTTTGGGCCTAAGTGATCGAAAGCAAGAGGACTCAAAATGGCATATTCAGCTGAAGAAGGACATTCAAAGAACTCACAATTGGTCCACTCGAAGGACACACAACTGGTGGAAACGAGTTTTACTTTGTTGAGTCTATTCGAAGGTTATGGAAAGATGAAGGATTCGATTCAAAGGGTCAAGTTGTCCATATGTCAGGCTACACAGGCCTCCAACTTGTGCCTCACTCCATATTAAATTGTTCTTCAAGCCAACTTGCTCTTGATGACATCACTACCTTTTTATAAAGTTTTCGAGCCTTGCGTCTGTCTCTTCTGCATATTTTCCCCCTATAAACTAGGAGCCACCCATCTAAACCATTTATTTTGGTACTTTTACCTTGGGATTATAAAAAGTTGACACAAGTGGATGTTGGCCTTTCAAAGAAACTATATTTTATTCTTTCACGAAGCTGCTTATTCAATTTTATCTCTCTATAAATAGAGAGTTCATTTGCACATCAAAGGGGGGAGGCAACAAGAGAAAACACTGGTAGATTTTGGCTGTGTGGGAAGAACCTTCAAAAACTCTCAAATCACAAAATTCTCAAACACTTAAACACTTGTGAAAACCTAAACCCAGAATCTAAAGAAATACAACACTTGTTTCTTTTCCTCTTTCGAATTTGAAACAATCCCCACACATTATTTTTTTTCTTTTGAATCCAGTAGAAAGAACACTACACCTATTCTTCTCCTTTGAACCCAGAAATAACAAACACCACCCTTAAACCTCCTGAACTTCGAATCCATTCAAAGGAACACCACACCTGTCTCTTTCCTTCGAATCCAGGAGCATTTAGTTCAGCCCATTGAAGGTCCAGCACACGCTCCAGCCTACAGTAAGGTAAGTTGTTCTAAACCTTGAACTCTTCATTTCTTGCATAACATGTAAATACAGTTCCTTTTCATTTCAAACATGTACATACTATTGTTCTTCTTTTCGTTTCCATTCTTTTAATATGTTTCATAGTTAACAACCTTCTTGGTTTTTATATTTGTATATTTAAACATGCTTTAAAGATTAACCTGGCCCTAAGGTTATGTTGGCATGGCCTTAGGCCATGTTGCTATTCAAACTCAAACGAAAGAAACAAGAAACATGAAGTTGGAAACAAATCCTTTGGCTTCCATACTGGCCTTCAGGCCCCAAACGAAAGGCACAACATGCTGGCCTCCAAGCCCCAATTGTAAGACACAACATGATGGCCTTCGGACCCGAATCGAAAGACACAACATGCTGGCCTCCAGGCCCCGATCAAAAGTCATGCCTTCACCCCTTTTCATGCCAGATCGAAGAGAGCCGGAAAGTGCAGAATCAAAGGGTTTGCTGCCCTAAATCGAAAGACCCATTTTTCTTGCTTTTACCTTATTTTTGCCTTTATGTTTTCATGCAATTCAATATGGTTGTAATAGTGTAGGATTTTATCTTTCTGCACTTTTGATTTTATACAAAATGTTAATAATTAGGGTGTATGGCAAGATAAAATCAATAAGTAGACCACCCTGATCAAAAGACAAATGCATGCAATCAAACACACTTTGCACACATGCACCTCTAGGGTTAACTCTACTTGTTGCCTTATGAAAAATAGTCATGTTATGCATGCAAGATGTCTTAGCAAAAACAATCAAAATACAAGATCATAGTCCCTCGATGATGCTTCAAATGTTGCCTTACAAATGATCTTAGTCCCTCAAGAGAAATTCTAAGATATCTCACAACATTTCTATCATGACTATACGATGACCCATGCCCATCCCTTCACATCCAATGATGGAGCTTCTTACCAAATCAATGGTAAGATAGCAACATCTAAAGGAGGATGAAAATAACACTAAAGACCTTTAAGTAGGTAGGTTGCTCCTAGTTGCTCGCTTGCTCACGACCCAAATATTTTATACACCAACACTTTCATTTTGAAACATTTTCAAAAGATAACACTTTGTATACATTCTTATAGAGACGAGAATTATTACAAAGACACCTTTTCAAAATCACTTTAAAAAACAAACACTTATTTGAACTATTTTCCAAACAACACTTTGTATGCATTCTTATAGAGACGAGAATCATTACAAAGGCACATTTTTAAAATACTTTGAAAACCGCACCATAAAGCACACTTTCAAACAAAAGCAAGTGATCTAGCAAGAAACTAAGAGCCCATAGATAACTACGGATGAAAAGGGTGTTGATATCTTCCCTTTTCATAACCTACCCCCCGAACTCAAGAAATAATCTTGAAAGGTATTTCCCGTTCTTTTCAATCTTTCCTTATTGGATAAAAGAAAAGTCGATGGTGTAACACCCCAATTCTACCCGACAATTATAAATGTAAATCAGAGTTATAAAATTCATGCAACTGAATCAGGATGCCACAAATTCCACTTTAAAAACACATTGCATTCAACATGGATACATAACACTTTAAAACTTTGGATGAACTATCAGCATAATAATTTAATACCTTAATTCAACAACTTGAACATCTACGCAGCAGAATCATAATAACATCTTTGTCCAACAATTACAACAACTTCAAAATAATGCATACTTAGCAATAAACAAATTAAAGTTCAACAACTGAAATAATCAATAACTAAAAGCAACAAGCATTCATCCCCCCGAGTGTTACGTATCAGAGCAATAACACCGACTCGAACTACCAAAGGTATACTTCCTTCACTTTAGATTACTTGCACGTTACCAACGTAAGGGTAACATTCAAACAGAAGGGGTGAGATATCTAACAATATAATAAAATGTATGATAAATAATATATTAAATTAGATCACATAACATCACCACTTCTGATCGTATAAACAACAATAATCGCAACAGAATACCAACAATATACACATTTACCGCATCAATACACAACTTCTTTATGCAATCATATAATGCGACTTAATACTATGCAAATGCATGTGGTACCATTGGAGAAGAACTCCCATCTCAAAATAATTGCAAATAAATAGAGGCATCAACAAGGCATAAACCTTCATCTTAATATTCGCCAATACAGGCCATCTTAACGAGCATCAGCTCCATATTGAAATGCAATGTATCCGACACAATCATGAATGTAATAACAACAACAATAATTAACAACATCATCGTTGGCCAGAAGCATACATCTTAATAGCTGCCAATTATTATAGGCATCTCAACATCATTCATCAACATCATTCATAAACATAATTCATCAACATAATTCATCAACATAATTCATCGCATAATTCATCAACATAATTTCACCAACTTAACTCATCAACATAATTTTACAGTAACCCAGCCACAACGACAATACAATGATATATCGATAATCCCTCAACATATACCATAGGCCTACAACATGATATTTCCTATAATTAATTAATCATTTAAGGCTTACCTCTAAATTACCAAACCTCTACCTATTACTATTCTGTAATACTACATCACTATCATTATTAATCTTACTATTATGAACCAAAAAAAATCTATAATCGTGTTATCCTCATCATACTTCACAAAATCATCATAGCGATTAACGCGGGAAGATAACTCTAGTCCTAAATTTAGGTACTAGGATTTACTCTCCTTATCCTTCATTTTAATCCTTAAGAATGAATTTCATTGTGTCATCTATTCAACGCTTCAAACGACACCTCAAAAGGAGTCCGGAAACTCAAGTTATGACGTTCGGAAACAAATCTGCCAAAAATCAGACTATATGAATCGACGCATGATGTTTTGAGTCGACGCGTACTGGGTTAAGATTCCTGCATGATTCGACGCGTAATCCCTTTGTATCGACTCATACTGAGTCTGCAACACCACATGTATCGACACATGCTTCTTCGTATCGACTCATCCGGAGTCCAAAAACCTGCATGTATCGATGCATGGCTTTTGAGGTCGATGCATATTGTTCTGTCATGAATATTTTCTGCGTTTTCACTATGGTTTCCCTGCCTTAGGCCCTAAAAACATCCTCTAATCATAGGTAATCATCAAATATAATTATCCTATATTTCTACATCAAATATACAACATTAGGGTATCATTACTCATCTCTAAATCGTTGATCTTCATCATACAACAATATATATACATTCCAATCATAAACAAGACAACTTTTTACATATAATCCCACATACTACTCATCATAAACCCTATTATAGAGTCAGAACCCCATCCTTACCTTGGATTGAAGGTTGCTCTATAACTTTTCCGATTGAATTTCATTCTGCCTCTTTTCCTTCTTTTCTGCAACTCTCACGTTCTCTTTCTCTTCTTCCAACCCTTATTTCGTTCTCTTCTTACTACTTCTTCTTTTTCCTTATTATTCTAAAAACTAATATAATAACCCTATAATTCTCATTATTCCTTAATGGGCTTAAAACTCCTACACCTCCTTTCTACTACTTCTAGTCCGTAAAATAAGCCCACATCAAATGATATTATTATTCTAATATTAATCCACAACTTAATAGAATAAATAAATCCAATAACAACAACACATCAACTATCATCATAACACAACTTCATGAATATTCCAAAATAATTTCTTTAAATAATTAATTAAATTACGGGCGTTACAGGTGGTGACTCTTGCTATCCGCAACAAATTCGATCAAACGTAAAACATCCCAAGTCAGTTCTCCCACCGTGTTACACTATAACTCATCAATGGCTTGTTAATTGTGTCACCTGATTTCCAATCCCATGCAGAATTTTCATCAATCACAATATTTCTACTTATCAAATTTTTCTCATTGAATAGATTAAATAGCCTGTATACATTAGTTTTATGATATCCTACCAAAATCATAGGTTCACTCTTGTCATCATGTTTCCTTCTTCTCGTGTAAGGAATATGCTTGTAACACACAAAGCCAAACACCTTCAGATGACTAACTGATGGCCGTTTTCCACTCCACACTTCTTCAGGAACCTTATTCTTCATTTTCTTGGTAGGGCACCTGTTCATAACATAAACTACAATCGAAACAGCTTCTCCCCATAAAGATTTTGGCAAATTCTTCTACTTCAACATGCATCTCGCCATATCCAATATGATTATATTTCTTCTTTCTGTGATTCCATTATGTTGAGGCATGTAAGTAACAGTTACCTCATGATCGACACCATGCACTGCAAAAAAACTCTTCAAATATCTTGGATGTGTAGTCGCCACCTCCATCTGTTTGCAGAACTTAGATCTTCTTGTCACTCTGATTTTCAACAAGTATTTTGAATCTCTTAAAGATTTCAAATACTTTTTCCTTTTGCTTGATCAGATAGATCCAGAGCTTTCGACAGTACTCATTAATAAACGAAACAAAATATCTGTTTCCATCAATGACATGCTCTTCAAATTGGCCACATACATCTGAATGTACAACTTTAAGTATGCATGATAATCTCATTGGCATAGTCTAAACAAAAGAATTTATAGATTGCTTTCCGACTAAACAACCTTCACAAAGATTGTCGGGCACCTCAAGACTTGGTAAGAAATTTACCATATCTTGAGTAATCAGTTGATTGAGTGATTGAAAGTTCAAATGTACAAACCTTAAATTCCACAACCAACTATCCTTGTGATCATCAACATTTTTTAGACATTGTATTTCAGTAAAAATTATCATGGTCTTAAATGTCTATTCTTCGATATCATACATTATAAGAGCAAATTATTTTGGTTGTATTACAATTTTAAATCTCCATCTTACATGACAACTAAGAATCCTTTTACAACCAATTGTCTAACACTTAACATGTTGCACTTCATTCCAGGTACATAGAGCACATCTTTAATCATAGTTTCCCCTCCATTACTCATTCGAAACTCCATGTTTCCAGTACCTTCTGCTTGAAACAAACTACTATTATCATGTTTTACCTTGCTCTTCTTCAACTCATCAAAATCTGCCAGACACACCTTTTGACCAGTCATGTGATTTGAGCACCCAGAGTTGAGGAACTAGATCTTGGATTCGACATGGTTATCTGTAACTACAATTATAACCACCATACGTCTAGAATCATCTGAATCTTGGCGTGCAAGGTTCTCTACTTCGTCCTTGCCTTTTTTCGATCCCTTATCTTTCTTATACCAATAATGTTTTGCCAAGGGACCCTACTTTTCACAATTATAACATTATACACATTTTTCTCTTCTTTGTCTTTCTGATAGGAATTTCCTTCTCCTCTTTTCGAGGATTTAGAATCCCTGTTATCGACCTTATTCTTGTGGGGATTTGACCTAGACTTCTTGTCATGAGTGTTATCAAATTTGCCATTGAATTTGTTGGAACCACCATTCTTTTTCCATGACTGAGCCTGCAATGCTTGTATTGAGTTTGAACTCTTTTCCTTTTGAAAATCCTAATATCACGTGCTTCCAAAGAACTAACCAAATCTTCCAGTTTTAGGGTTTCAAGCTAGTTGGATTCTTGAATAGCTACGATAACATGATCAAATTAAGAGGTTAACGTACGCAATACCTTCTTAATTGTCATCTTGTCAGTTAGGGTTTCACCACAACCCTTCATGAGATAGGCGAGTTTCGGCACCTTCGGCGCATAACATGCAATCTTTTCGTCTTCTCCCATCGACAACAATTCATATTATCTTCGTGTTGGTTGGGAATTTCGATTATATTAATATTGATCTAGAAAGACAAGATTGGAAGATATTTAGTTCGAAATAAGAATATTGAAGATATTATCTTAAAGATTTAGATGGGGTGAGATTAATGAGAATCTTGCATCACTAAGTGTTATCAAAGAAATTCATTGGTGAGTCTGTTGGATTTAATTCAAAGTATTGATGAAAGGATACTTTGACTGTCACAAAAAAAGGATTGGCGTTTCAAAAGACAAAAGGTTTTCAAATTTGAAAGTTTAATCTTATCTGAAAAGACACGTGGAGGTCTGAAGAAAATAGAAGAACATGCAATAGCAAACATGGCATTGTTTCGTCATTTGACTGTTAGAGTAGAAGTAGTATAAATTAGGATCTTTATGTTAGTATTCAAGTGTGTGAACATATTTTGTACAAATTACTTTGAATTACTCAAAGGATCAGGCGTTCGAGAAAAGAGTTTGAGAGAATGTACGTATGATGCACCAGTTTTATGTTTATTGTTATTCAATATCAATTGAAGTTTTATATGTTCCTTTTAAATTTAAGTCAAAAGTATTTTACATACCAGTTTTTACTTTAAAGGATTACATTACAACATTCGAGATCACAATCTCAATTGAAGAGATCTAAAATAAGAAAGAAACAAAATCAAACTAAACATATGTTCTTAGGATCAATCTGGTCGATCCTGCAAGTAACCAAACTCTCTCTTTTTGATTTGGAGGACCATCAGTTGTTTACCAAATTCTATGGTAAACAATTTGGCACGCCCTGTAGGACCCGTGTTTGGTTCTTTGTTAGAATTTATTTTCTATTCATTGGTGTTTTTTTTATAACTTGTTTGTTAACATTGTTTCATGATTTTGAGAAGTGGAAAATTAGCCAATACTAACGAACCTATACCAAAATGGAAGTACAATAGGAACAACGCTTCTAGTACAATCGGAGTCGTATCAATAAGTCAAGGAACAACGAGCATTCCTTCGAATTAGGATTTTATATCCATGCATACAAACAAAGGGATAATGGCTATACCATTAAATACACAAAGTATACCATCCATTATATCTGCAGTCGGTCAGGGGAAGCCTATAACCCCAAGACCCACAGGGGTTAACATGTCTAGAACATATGTGCCAGGAGTTTCGGTTCCAACGATAGATCCAATCTATGGCATGCCAACATCATTTATGGAAGGATTGCATAATAATACATCCACATATACAAACCCTTTAACATCAACATTTTCGCCTTTACAAGGGTCAGGGTCTTCCATAAATAACACGGGTCGAAATACCCAAGCACCAGGATATGTTTCCCAATTGCCTTATCTTACAACTAATTCACAGGCAGCATGGAGACAACAAATGGATGATAGTAACCATGAAATGGTTGGTGTTCTTTCCCAACAAATGCGTGAAATTTTCAACCCTTTAATTCAAAATGCTACTCATACAAATTTGCAGAATGCACATGCGAATCAGCGAATGGCAGCACAGATGAGACGAGTTGCATATTTCTTTGGGGCTCCACGGGAAAAAATTCGACACCCTCAGTATGAACAGATAAGGGAGAATTAGGGAATAGTGTTCTAAGAAGAGCCAACGATTAACCAAGCCTAGCTAGTTATCCAAAATGTTGTCGAAAATAATCAAGGGGCTCGAATCGAGCAACCAAGATTTTAACAGGCAATACCTAGGGAGGAACCTCGAAGGATGGTGATGGTAAATTGAAACCAGGACTCTGACGGAATTTTCCAAGGTCTTCGACATAACGTATGGTACGAAATAATAACCTAACTGCTATGGTCGAAGGGATCATGGTGCAAAATAGGGTAAATGTTGGCCTTCGAAGGCCAAATTATACTTCCCCTCTATCTGAATATATTTTGCAAACTGAATTTTCCAAGGGTTTGAAGGTCCTAAATTTCACAAATTTCTCTGGTGACACCAGCGAATCAACTGTTGAACATATGGTCATGTATCTTACTGAGGCTGGGGATATAGTAAACAATGAAAATTTAAGAATAAAATACTTCCCTAGTTCATTAAGGAAAAATTATTTCACTTGGTTCACTACCCTTGCAGCAAACTCAATCCAAGATTTGGACGCGTTTAGAAATACTATTTCATGAGCAATTTTATATGGGTCAATCGAAGATAAGTCTGAGCGAAATGGAAAATGTCAAACGTAAGTTCAACGAACCAATGGATGATTATCTCAAATGTCATATAAGTAGATTGAGTATTCATCCAGGTGCGACTAAGATGTATCAAGACTTAAAGAAGTTGTTTTGACTTGCCATAAGTCAAAAGTCGAACATCAGAAACCTACAGGGTTTTTGGAACGTTAAATATTCCAGAATGGAAATGGGATAGTATATCCATGGACTTTGTGACGATATTTCCAATAACTCTAAGAGGACATGATGCGATTTGGGTGATTGTGGATAGGCTAACAAAGTAAGCTCATTTTATTCCAATCGATATTAGTTTTCTAGTGCCAAGGTTAGCAGAGATTTATATTCGTGTGATTATGAATCTACACGGTGTTCCGTCAAGTGTTGTATCCAATAGAGGCCCAAGGTTTACTTTTGATTTTTGGAAGAGTCAGCAGGATGCGTTGGATTTTAAATTGAGATTGAGTTATGCGTATCACCCGCAAATGGATTATCAGACAGAGAGGACTATTCAGTCGTTAGAGGATTTGTTGAGAGCTTGTGTTCTTGAGCAAGGAGGTACATGGGATAGTTAACTTCCATTGATTGAGTTCACTTATAACAATAATTTTCATTCCATTATTGGTATGACACCTTTTGAGGTCTTATGTGGTAGGAGGTGCATAACGCCTTTGTGTTGGTAGGAATCTGGTGAAAGTGTGATGCTTGGACCCGAAATTGTACGAGAGACTATGGAAAAAGTGAGGTTAATTCGAGAAAAGATGAAAGATTCGCAGAGTAGACAAAAGAGTTAAAGATGTGAAAAACACAAGAAGGGGGGTTGAATTGTTAAAACTTGAAATCAAATGCAGACAACACGTTATTTTTATCCTGGTTCGTTTGATCTCAAACTACTCCATTCCACCCGTCAAGGTGATTTCGCCTCTCTCCAACGAGGTCTTAATCCACTATATTCAACTGAATACAAAACTGCTTTAACAATTGCTAAAGCCTTCTTGAGTCTAAACCACAGACCGGTTTCTCAAGGAAATTCTTTTACAGAAAAATGAACAAATGTGTGTTGAATGTTTTCTAGAAAAACGATATATCACAACTGTGATAATACACAAGATAAAGCTTAGATGATACTAGATTGCTAGAGCTATAGAGTAATCAATTGAGAGCTTTTAGCAAAAGTGAGAATGAGCTTGATGATGATAGGCTTTAGGCGTGTATATGCGTGTAGAGTATTGTAGAGCATTAGCCATTTCACTTCTCACTGATTTGTTTAAATACATCTTGGAAAAGATACGTTGATGCCAATTATTCCATTTCAATGCTCATTATGTTCTTTCCATTTTGAGAAGATCTTTGTCTTGGAATAAAGCCGTTGGTAATTAATCTACCTTGAATGCAGTACCGTTGACACTTCAGAAGGTTCTGCTTGATTAAGATCAGAGTGTTCTTGGCTTTGGCTTATCTGGTGCTTCTGAATGCTGATGACATAGTTAAGATCTTGATCAGAGTCAAAGTGTGTTAAGCGCATATTCTGTTCATCAGACTTCAGCGTAAGCACATGTATGATCTTCTGGTTGACATCTTCTGATGCTGATGTTGATATTCTGATGCTGATTCCATCAGAGTTTCCTGTAAATAAACAGCATAATTTTAAGTAGCATCTATGTCAAATATAAAACTCATAATTCATTTAATCTTGTATTTTGTTATCATCAAAACTCTAACTGAGGGTTGTAGAATCAAACTATGTTCTAACAATCTCCCCCTTTTTGATGATGACAAAAACTAGATTTTTTTCAATTAAAATAAAATGATGAAAGTATCAGAGTTTAAGGATAAAAAGAAAACAGTATCAGAGATAATCCATTAACAAGAAAAAGGTATCAAAGCTAAGAGAGTAAGGAATAAAAAGTATCAGAGTAATGATGAGAAAAACTCCCCCTAAGTTGATTATTCCTTTTGATTCCTTGAGACCTTGAGCATCAGAACTTTATTGAACTTTCTTTGTGCATATCAAAATTTTGCTTTATCAGAGTTCTTCAGATTCTTGTACCTGTAAGCTTTTCAGAACAAAGAAATTCAAATATATAAGAATGTTAGAGTGTTTGAGACTTTTGTCTCAGTAAACCGTTATTGAAAAATATCGTTCTTTCTCCCCCTTTTTGTCAGCGATCAAAAAGCATATATAATCAGAGTTAAAAAGATTAGAGCAAAACACGTTTGTATTGAAACAAAAGCAATGATAGTTTAGAACAAGTAGGAATATTACAGATAAACATGTAAAGAAAATAAGTAAAACACAAGAAAAATCTAAGAAGAAGGAGGAAGTCGTGTGAACAGCGCTTCCAACATGCTCTTGATTTGTTCGCTGGTTTCAGTTTTCTTTGCTACCATGTTTGCTATAAATTCAATCTTGTTATCCTGCTTGTCCATCCGTTCATTCATCAGCATGTCTGATCTCTTTAAATCCTCCAGAGTCTGCCTATCAAGAGAGGAAGATTGAGGATCTTCAGATACAGGCTGCTTCTCATAGCTTTCTGTAGCTTCTTCTGCTTGACACAAGTCTTCATCTTGAATGATATGTTCTTTTGCAGGTTGAACTTGAGATGCTGGACGCTTTTCAGACCAAGGCTCACTGTCCAGATGGAGAACTTCTTCCTTCAGCAGCTTGCTCAGAACTGGACCTTCCATTTCCTTCAGTAGATTGCGAAAGTTCTATTGAGCCTGTCCATAGTTCTAGTCTTGCAGCTTGAAGGTTTCAGCACATACCCATCTTCTGAATTGAGTCCAGAGATGATCTGATACAGCAGGATCAATCACTTCCAAACTTGCTTGTTTCAAAGAAGATATCCATTTCTGCATATATGTTTCAAAGTTCAACATGCTGCTACCAACATCTGGTTGTTTAGGTTTAGGGATGGCAGTTTTCTGGTTTATTGCAGCAAGGCGTTCAAGGACTGTTAAGTCAATGACAGTCTTGCAGTGGTTTTCTGTATTTTTCTTAGGTGAGGGAGTAGGAGAATTAGAAATAACGATTGGACTTGATGGGGTGTTTGGAGGAGTTGTTTCTGGTGATGAGGGAAGTTGAGACATATTAACAGTGGTACCACAAGGCAATTTAATGGCCAAGGGTTGTGGTTCAGGAGACTCAGAGGTTTGAGCCTCAGGGTTTTGAGTCTCAGGCTGTGGGGATTATGCATGATGAGGAAAGGATGAATTACTTTCTGGTTGGGGAGAGGAAGGTTGTGGGATTTCTGGTTCTGGTATGGGAGAGAGTGGAGTTTCTGGTATTGGTGAAAGTGGGATGTTAGGTTGAGGAGAAGTGGGAATTTCTGGTATTGGATTTGGATTTTCTGTTTCGGGAGCGGAAGAATGTTGTTCTATATCAGACAGAACTTGTGCAAGTTCTAGTTCTGGAATGGTTGTAGTGTTTGGATTTTGTGGTTTGGAGCGGGATCTTCTAAGAGTTAATGACTCAGAAGGGTCAAAATCAATGTCAAAAACTTCAAAGGTTTGGGGTGTTGGGATATCAGATGGAATTGGAGTAGGAATGGAAGTGGAAACAGCAGATGAATCTAAAACAGATACAGAAACAAGATTACCTCTTTTCTTCGGAGTCTGTTATGATGATCCTTCTGGAGCAGCTTTTCTCTTCTTAGTCTTATTTAGAGCAACCTCTGGTGCCTTCTGCTGAAGATCTTGGATGTTTAGATTATGAGCTATTCCATCAGCTTTGCAAGCATCCAAATATCTCAGAATGATCTGAGGTTTGGAGTCAATCTCTGAGAACATAGGGAAGTCGTCCAAAGGAATTCTTCTGCTGGAGATTTCAGAAAAAGGAGTAACGTTGGGCTCCTTCTTAATGTTCTCTATCAGCTTCATCTTCTTTAGATTCTTGGCATTCAGCTGCTTGCCAACAGATGGTTCCAGGGTGCTGATCTCTTGTGCCTCTGTCAAGTGTTCAATCAGCCTATTCTCAGTCAGAATATTTGATATCAATCTACCCAAGGGTATCCAATCCCTTTTAGTGCATTCATCTTCTCTGGTCTCCTTGACGCTGGTTCTCAGATGGTTGAACAGAAGATGAGCTAGATTAATCTTTACCTTCTGATTGATAAAATAGATCAGAAACTGCTGATCTATGTTTATGTAATCAGGAGAGCTTGTAGGCTTCCTGTGATTGAAACAGCCCAGAATAATCTTTGCCCAAATTTTGTGCTTATCTCTCAGATCCCTTATCTTGCTGGAGGGAAGCCCCAGCGTGAAAATTTCCCTTGCTATAGTAGCAACATCTGAGCACCTTTCTGCCATGTCTATACAACGAATACCACCACCATTGTATCCAATCAGTTTTCCAATTAGGTCTTCAGTAATCACAATTTTCTTCCCCATTATGTAAGAAGTGACTTGGTGATTTGAGGAAGACGCGTGAATCCAGAATTCCTTAACCAAGATAGGAAAAGTTGGACCCACCAACCTGTCAAAGTATCTCTCCCATCCTTGAGCTTGAATCTCTTCTGATAAATCAAAACCATTTTCCTTCAAACTGTTGAAATCCACTATAATCTCTGACAGAACTTCAAGGTTCTTGACTGGAGTGAGTAGCGTTCTGAGAGGAACCTCATATTGCTCAGCTGATGCATCTTTCTGGGAACCTGAAGAGATATTTCTGGAAGACGCCATTGTTCACACGAGGTTTTGAGAGAAAAAATTGAAAGGGTTTTCTTGAGCAGGAAGAACACAAACACAGATATCAGAAAAATTGATTGAAAATGAAAGTAAGGGTAAACGTTGTGAATAGTGTGAATGGTGTTTAAATAGATTTTGAAAAAGTTTTTGAAAACATAAACGCTTAAGAGAGAAAAATAAATCATGATTAATAGCATTAATTGATTGCTGATTTTAGGGGATTTCAAAAAGATACTAAAATGGTTACCAGTGACATGTGTCTCAATGCATCCAATCAACGCTTTGCCTTTTCAGAAGCGTGAACACGTGTTCAGCCTCAGGAAACTACTGATGACTGGATGACACTTGTTTGCTTTGAGTGAACATCACTTCTATCCTTGAACTGAAGAGCTCAGAGCTTCATGGATAGATCTGATACAATCTGCATTTCTAAAATTCTGAAAATAGGATTGATCAGAAGTTCACAGAGAAATAAATATAATTCTGAAGGTTAATATATAAAATTAAAACAGTTTTATTCTGGACAGAGCTTCATGCTGAGATGATTCAGAATGAAGTTGAACCTATCTTCAGAAAGTGGTTTTGTGAAGATATCAGCCCATTGATGGTCTGTATCAATAAATTTTAAGTTTAAGATTCCTTTCTGAATATAGTCCCTAATAAAATGATGTTTTATTTCTATATGCTTAGCCCTAGAATGCAAAATTGGATTTTTACTTAAGCAAATGGCAGAAGTATTATCACAGAGTATAGGAATGTTACTCTCATAAATCTGGAAGTCTTCAAGTTGACTTTTCATCCAGAGCATTTGTGTGCTGCATCCAGCTGTTGCTATGTATTCAGCTTCTGCTGTTGATAGAGCAATTGTGGATTGTCTTTTGCTGGACCATGAGATCAGATTTTCTCCCAGAAACTGGCAGCTTCCAGAAGTGCTTTTGCGTTCAACTCTGTCTCCAGCAAAGTCAGCATCACAATAACCTACTAAGCTGTAATCACTAGATTTTCTATAAAACAAACCCAGATTAGTAGTACCTTTTAGATACTTGAAAATTCGCTTAACAGCTGTTAAGTGAGATTCTCTGGGATCTGATTGGAATCTTGCACAAATGCATACACTGAATAAAATATCAGGCCTTGAGGCTATCAAATAAAGAAGAGAACCAATCATACCTCTGTAGACTTTCTGTTCTACCTTTTTGCTTACCTCTTCTCTTTCTAGAATGCACGTGGGATGCATTGGAATCTTTGATGGCTTACATTTTGAGAGATCAAATTTCTTTAGGAGTTCTCTGACATATTTGCTCTGATGAATGTAAGTTCCTTCTGGGGTTTGATTGATCTGAATTCCTAGAAAGAATTTCAGTTCCCCCATCAGGCTCATCTCAAATTCTGCCTGCATACACTTAGCAAATTCTCTTCCCAGAGAAGGTTTAGTAGATCCAAAAATTATATCATCAACATAAATCTGACAGACTAAAATGTCATTCTTAACTGTCTTACAGAATAAGGTTGTGTCCACCTTCCCTCTGATGAATTCCTTTTCTAATAGGAAGTTACTTAGTCTTTCATACCAAGCTCTGGGAGCTTGTTTCAGACCATACAGTGACTTCTTTAGTTTGAAAACATATTCTGGATTTTTTGAACTTTAAAAACCAGGGGGTTGGTGCACATATACCTCTTCTTCTATATAGCCATTTAAGAATGCACTCTTGACATCCATCTGATACAGAGTGATGCCTTTATTAACAGCAAAAGAAATTAAAAGTCTGATAGATTCTAACCTAGCGACTGGAGCAAAGGTTTCTGTATAGTCTATCCCCTCTTGCTGACTATAACCTTGTGCTACCAATTGTGCCTTGTTTCTGATGACTTCACCTTGTTCATTCAGCTTGTTTCTGAACACCTATTTTGTTCCAATAACGTTGAATCCTTTTGGTTTAGGAACCAGATCCCATACGTCATTCCTTGTGAATTGATTCAGCTCCTCTTGCATTGCTAGAATCCAGTCATTGTCCAGAAGTGCTTCATCAATTGAAGACAGTTCAATCAGAGAGACAAGTCCCATGAGGGATTCTTCAGAGTTTCTGAAGCTGGCTCTTGTTCTGATTGGATCTTCCTTTCTTCCTAAGATAGTTTCTTCTGGGTGATCCATGCTGCTTCTGGATGGTTTTTTCTGAGGTTGATCAACAGAAGGTGCTGGATTGCTTGCAGTTCCTCTTTCTGATGTTGAGGGAGTGTCTCTGTTAAGAGCTTCTGATGACTTGTCTTCAGTACCTGTGAATTCAACTTCCATACCTGCAAATACTTCATTCTGCTTTGACTTTTCAGAGTCAAGCTTATCATCAAAACGAACACTGATTGATTCTTCCACAATCAGTGTTTCTATATTGTATACTCTGTACCCTCTTGAGCGTTCAGAGTATCCTAACATAATACACTTCTGTGCTTTAGAGTCAAACTTGTTCAAATAATTTTTAGTATTCAACATAAAGCAAGTACATCCAAATGGATGAAAATATGAAATGTTGGGCTTTTTGTTCTTCCACAATTCATATGGAGTCTTTTCCAGAATAGGTCTTATGGAGATTCTATTCTGAATGTAGCACGCTGTGTTTATTGCCTCTGCCCAGAAGATCTTAGCAACGTTAGTCTCGTTGATCATGGATGTGGCCATTTCTTATAATGTTCTGTTCTTTCGTTCTACAACTCCATTTTGCTGAGGAGTTCTAGGACAAGAGAAATCATGCAGAATGCCTTTGTCATTAAAAAATGATTCAAAATCTTTGTTTTCAAACTCTCCACCATGATCCCTTCTGACTTTGACGATTCTAAGATCCTTTTCATTCTGAACTTGGTTGCAGAAGGTGACAAACATAGAGTGTGACTCGTCCTTGTGTCTTAAGAACTTTACCCATGTCCATCTTCTATAGTCATCTACGATTACTAACCCATACTTCTTGCCCCTGACTGAAGCAGTTTTAACTGGTCCAAATAAGTCAATGTGCAGAAGTTCTAATGGCTTAGAGGTGGAAATGTTTTTAGATTTGAAAGCAGGTTTTGCAAACTTGCCTTTCTGACATGCTTTACACAGAACATCTGAATTGAACTTCAGGTTAGGAAGTCCTCTGACCAGATTGAGTTTGTTAATCTGAGATATTCTTCTCATACTAACATGCCCCAATCTTCTGTGCCAAATCCATTGCTCGTTGTTAACAGACAGAGGGCACTTTACATTCTGACTTTTCAGTTCAGAAAGTTTGATTTTGTAAATGTTGTTTCTCCTCTTTCCATTAAACAGGATAGTCCCATCTTTCTGACTAACAGCTTTACATGAATTTTGATTAAAGATTATATCATAACCGTTATCACTTAATTGACTTATGGATAACAGGTTATGCATTAATCCATCTACTAATAAAACATTACTTATAGAGGGAAGATTTTCGTTACCTACTGTTCCAGAGCCAATGATCTTTCCCCTCTGATTTCCTCCAAAGCCTACATGGCCTCCAGGCTTAAGTTCCAGGCTTTGGAACATATGCCTTCTTCCCGTCATGTGCCGTGAGAAGCCAGAGTCCAGGTACCATGACTGGTGTTTCTACTTTGCTGCTAAAGATATCTGCAACATGTATTATTTTATCCTTAGGTACCCATATTTTCTTGGGTCCTGATTTGTTAGTTTTACCAAAACTCTGGTTGAATTTTGGTTTGACAGAATAATTACTACTAGTGTACTTGATGTCATGTGTGTGCCCATATACAAAGTGAGAATCAAGTGAAGTGCGTTTTATCATTAAATCCATGGCATTCTTAGGTGTAGGTACCTTACCTTGGTATCCTATTCCTTTTCTGCCATTTCTGCTAACTCCATAGATCATTGAAGCCATCTTGCTTCTACCTATGCTTTTAGCTAGAAACTTCTGAAAGTTGTGATCATACTCCTTGATGATCTCATCAGCACTACTGGGAGTTTCAGAAATTATTTCCTTCTAAGAGTTTTGTAATTGATTTTCTAATTTTGAAATTTTATTTTTCAACTCAGAATTCTCCAATTTGAGACTCTCAGTTTTATCAGAGTCAGAAGCAAGATCCCTTTTCAGGTTTCTGAATTCGACTCTGATCTGCTGATATCGTTCCAGAATCTCATTGAGGCTTTCAGCTAGTTCAACCTTAGTAAAATTAATAGCAAAGTCAGGAAATACCTCTTCTGTGTCTGATTCAGAGTCTGATTCAGAAGCTTCACTGTCTTCTGCTATGTTTTCCATGAGAGCTATGTTTGCTCTCTCATTATCTGATTCTGAGTCAGCTTTAGATGTATCAGAATCATCCCATGTAGCCATGAGACTTTTCTTCTTTTCCTTGCCAAACTTTCTTCTGGGCTTTTCCTTCTGAAGCTTTGGACAATCACTCTTGTAGTGTCCTTGCTCGTTACATTCATAGAATATGATGTCTTTGTTATTTGGCTTTCTGCTTCCTGAAGAGCCTTCAGATCTTCTGTGTCCAGAGGAGGATTCTGACCTTCTGTATCTGGAGGAGGATTCGTTCTGGTTCTCAGATCTTCTGGGATTCCTGAACTTTCTTTGCCTCTGTTTCCACAGTTGGTTCACCCTTCTGGAGAGGAGAGACAGTTCATCTTCTTCTGATGTGGACCCATCAGAGGTTTCTTCAACAACCTGCAAAACCTTGGAGTCAGATTTTCTGTTAGATTTTAAAGCAAAGGCTTACCTTGCTTTTGAGGTTCATCAGCTTCTAGCTCTATCTCGTGACTTCTGAGGGAGCTGACAAGTTCCTCCAGAGAGATTTTGTTGAGATCCTTAGCTAGCTTCAGCGCTGTGACCATTGGCCTCCACTGTTTTGGCAAGCTTCTGATGATCTACTTCACATGATCAGCAGTAGAATACCCTTTGTCCAGAACTTAGAGACCAGCAACCAGAATCTGAAATCTTGAGAACATTGTTTCAATAGATTCACTTTCTTCCATCTTGAATGCTTCATACTTCTGAATGAGCGCAAGAGCTTTAGTTTCTTTCACTTGAAGGTTGCCTTCATACGTCATTCTGAGAGAATCAAACATATTCTTTGCAGTGTCTCTGTTTGATATCTTTTCATATTCAGAGTAAGAGATAGCACTGAGAAGAATAGTTCTGGCCTTGTGATGGTTTTTGAAATCACGCTTTTGTTGATCAGACATTGCTTTCATGTCAATCTTTTGACCACTTGCATTCACTGGGTGCGTGTATCCATATGTCACCATATCCCACAGAACAGCATCGTGGGCTAGAAAGAAGCTTTCAATTCTGTCTTTCCAGTAATCAAAGTTCTCTCCATCAAAGACTGGAGGCTTTCCACTGAATCTGTCTCTTTCTTCATTGTTGTCATTTCTGATGTTTTGATGTTGTCCTGCCATAGTGTTTTTCAATGCTGGATCTTGTACTGACACGGTTAAGTGTTATGAACTCAGAACCAGGCGCTCTGATGCCAATTGAAGATGTGAAAAACACAAGAAGGGGGGTTGAATTGTTAAAACATGAAATCAAATGCAGACAACACGTTATTTTTATCCTGGTTCGTTTGATCTCAATCTACTCCAGTCCACCCGTCAAGGTGATTTCGTCTCTCTCCAACGAGGTCTTAATCCACTATATTCAACTGAATACAAAACTGCTTTAACAACTGCTAAAGCCTTCTTGAGTCTAAACCATAGACCGGTTTCTCAAGGAAATTCTTTTACAGAAAAATGAACAAATGTGTGTTGAATGTTTTCTAGAAAAACGATATATCACAACTATGATAATACACAAGATAAAGCTTAGATGATACTAGATTGCTAGAGCTATAGAGTAATCAATTGAGAGCTTTTAGAAAAAGTGAGAACGAGCTTGATGATGATAGGCTTTAGGCGTGTATATGCGTGTAGAGTATTGTAGAGCATTAACCATTTCACTTCTCACTGATTTGTTTAAATACATCTTGGAAAAGATACATTGATGCCAATTATTCCATTTCAATGCTCATTACGTTCTTTCCATTTTGAGAAGATCTTTGTCTTGGAATAAAGCCGTTGGTAATTAATCTACCTTGAATGCAGTACCGTTGACACTTCAGAAGGTTCTGCTTGATTAAGATCAGAGTGTTCTTGGCTTTGGCTTATTCTGGTGCTTCTGAATGCTGATGACCTAGTTAAGATCTTGATCAGAGTCAGAGTGTGTTAAGCGCAGATTCTGTTCATCAGACTTCAGCGTAAGCACATGTATGATCTTCTGGTTGACATCTTCTGATGCTGATGTTGATATTCTGATGTTGATTCCATCAGAGTTTCCTGTAAATAAACAGCATAATTTTAAGTAGCATCTATGTCAAATATAAAACTCATAATTCATTTAATCTTGTATTTTGTTATCATCAAAACTCTAACTGAGGGTTGTAGAATCAAACTATGTTCTAACAAGAGTTACCATGACAAGCGAAGGAAGAACCTTTTTCAAGAAGGAGACCATGTCTTTTTGAGAGTCAACCCCGTGACCGGTGTTGGGCAAGCGTTGAAATTGAAGAAGCTTAGTCCTCAGTTTATTGGCCCGTATCGAATTTCGGATAAATTGGAAACTGTTGTGTATAGGGTGGCCTTACCACCTAATCTTTCAAATTTGCATGATGTGTTCCATGTGTCGCAACTTCAGAAGTATATTGCAGATCCATCTCATGTAATTCTGATGGATGACATACAAGTGAGGGATAATCTTACGGTAGAGACCTTACCAGTGAGGATCGAACACCATGAAATGAAGAAGCTGAGAGGCAAGGAAATCCCTCTAGTGAAAGTAGTTTGGGGAGGAGCATCGGGGGAAAGTATGACGTGGGAATTAGAGAGCAAGATGCGAGAGTGTTATCCAGAATTATTCATATGAGGTAATTTTTGATGACGAAAATATTCTAAGTTGGGGAGAGTTGTAACGCCCCATTTAAATACTTAGTCATTTTTTTGTTGAATTTAAATTGCTTTCGCATTTTATGGTGAAACTTAGTTTTGAGTGAAATACTGATGATAATGGAATTGAGGAATAATACTATTATTATTATTAATATTATAGTTATTATTAAGATTATTAATATTGTTATTATTATTATTATTATTATTATTATTATTATTAGTTAAGTGTTAGTAATAATAAAATACAATAGAATAGGGTTAGACCAATTGAGAGAAAAACTATTGTCACGTAGAAACATAGAAGAGAAGAGAAGACAAGAATGAACTAGGGCAATGGAAATTTCTCCATTCTTGAAGCATCAAAGTTGAAAATCATGGTAAGGGGGTGAATGAGATTCTATAATTGGTGATTTGACATGAGAGGGTAGCGAGGGCTCCTTTCCCTCTTATGTTGTTTTTGGTGTATTTGATGCATGATTGATCTTTGTTGAATTAAATGGTGTTGTTGTATATGATTGTGCATGAATTGTGATATTATGATTGTGATCATTGTTGGGAAATTCTGTTGTTATGATGATGATGCCATGGGACCTCAACCTAAAACCTATGAGTAATATCAATTAGGATTAGAGGATTTAATGATGAAAAAGGACCCGTAATTGGTGTACAAAAAGTATTGCATTGTGATGAATTGATAGATAGTGAAACTATATGTTTAGATGGCTTTTTAGGACCTGTAATATGGTTAAATAACAGGAAAATTGGTCTAGTTTAGTGCAGAATCACAAACAGGAAATCCCTGTTCACAAAGTATCGCAGGGCGATAGAGGGAGTTTCGCCGAGCGACTGTTGGTAGAAAACGGGGGCTGACTTTGGACTTTCTTGAATCGATCATAACTTTAGTTTTAGGAATCCGATTGATGTTTCTCTCAAAGCAGTAGGTAGATAACACCATGAACTATGATTTGAAGGATAAAAATGAGTTATAAGGATTATAATTCTAGTACCTAAATTAGGATAGGAATAGTTTCCCCTTGTTAAACCGAAGCGGTGAGTTGTTTCTTGCGATGTTGTTTTGCTTTTGATGCCATTATGAGGAAATGTTGATGATTATGATGAGGATGATGTGGATGGACTAAATTACCATTGTGTTGAAGGTATATGCCTTGTGGTTGCATTATTTTATGTCGTTTCATGTTCATGTTGCATGCATTCATTGGTGATGGCTTATCCTCTGATGTCTGTCTGGAATGTCATTGATTTGAGGGCTTATGATCTGTTATTGCCCAAATTGGAATATGTGATGAGGATTTATGCCCTGATGGTACCCCGTGTATTGAGTTGATGTCAGTCTCATTGCATTGCATTATTTTGAGTTGATGTTGTATTACGTGAATGATGGGTTATATTGCAAAGTGTTGTGTGATGTGTGAATTGTGTGATTACTACTCCTTAGCATGTGATATTCACCATATATTTATTGAATGAAATTCTCACCCCATTTGTATTTTTGTTTCTGTGCTCCCCTGGGAGTATAGATGATCAGGTACCCGAGTTGTGCTTGGAGTGAGTGTTACCTGATCGAGTCCTAGGTGTTGCTCTGATACGTAACATGGGAATTGGGAATCTTTGTTATGTTTTGCATTATTTCATTTGTTACATATCTTCCATTTTACTTATGTGGGACCACATATTTGTGGAGTTTTATTTGTTGTTGAAGCCATAATGACATGGAATTGAACTAATTTTATTATTCCGCTGTCGAATTGAGTATATTTGAAATAAAGAAGTAATAAAGTAACTTTAAACTTTATGAATATTTGAAGTATGTGACATCTTACTTATGTACTCTGATATATGTTAACGTAATTATTATTATGGGAAAGTGGGATGTTACAATTGGTATCAGAGCAGGTCGCTCGGTCCGGCCAGGTTGTTGAGTCGTTAGTATAAGGTGACAGTGGAATATTGTCGATGTTTTTATATCTAACCGTTGTTTGATGTTATGATATGAAGCAGAGTAATGGCTGGAAGAGGCAATGGTGCACTTGATAATGTGTTCCAGACTTTGGCTCAGACAATGCAGAATCAGCCTAATGCTGGTGGGAACGATGAAACTCGTGCTTTGGAAACTTTCCAGAGGAACCATCCACCTATGTTAAAAGGGAAACATGATCCTGAATGAGAACAGGAGTGGCTCAAGGATATTGAAAGGATCTTTCGAGTCATGGACTATTCTGATGCACGGAAAGTGCGTTTTGGTACGCATATGCTGGCAAGAGAGGCTTATGACTGGTGGGTTTCTACTTGCCAGAGGCTGGAAGGCATGTGTGAGGCTATTACTTGGGTTGTGTTTCGCAGGGAATTCCTGGTGAAGTATTACCCAGAGGATGTCCGTGGGAAGAATGAGATTGAATATCTGGAACTGAAATAAGGGGGTTTAGCGGTAATTGAGTATACTGCCAAATTCGTGGAGTTGGAAAACTTTTATGCTCACTACACGTAGGAGACAGATGAATTTTCTAAGTGCGTCAAGTTTGAGAATGGCTTACATTCTGAGATCAAGAAGGAAATTGGGTATCCGTGAATTCGTAAGTTTCCAGATTTGGTGAATAGCTGCAAAATTTATGAGGAGGACCATAAGGCTCACTACAAAGCTGTAACTGAGAAAACAGGTAGACAACAGCAGAATCGTGGGAAGCCTTACAATGATCCAAATGAAAAAGGAAAACAGAGGGTTACTGATAGCAGAAGAACCAGTGGGGGAAGTGCTCCTGCTGACGTTGTGTGTTACAGATGTGGGAAGCCAGGTCACCGAAGGAATTCATGTACTGGAGAAGTGAAGAGGTGTTTTCACTGTGGTAGGGATGTGCATGAGGTAGCTGACTGTAGACACAAGGCAGTGATATGTTTCAACTATGGTAAGGAAGGACACATTAGTAATTAGTGCCAGAAATCGAAGAAAGCTACAAATGGTGGGAAATTTTTGCTTTTGCTAGAACTCAGACATCCAGTGGAGATCATTTGATTAAAGGTATTTGCTTCATTAATAGTACTCCTTTAATTACTATTATTGATACTGGTGCTACGCATTATTTTATTGCTGCTGATTATGCTAAAAAGTTGGGTCTTGATTTATCCTCTATGAATGGAGAAATGGTTATCGACACTCCAGCTAAGGGATGAATGACTACTTCTCTAGTATGCTTGAAGTTTCCTTTGTCCATCTATGACAGAGACTTCTTTGTTGATCTAGTTTGTCTACCGCTGGGTGGTGTGGATGTAATTTTGGGTATGATTTGGTTACAATATGATTATGTTCATATTAATTGTTACGACAAACATGTGTCATTTTCTACTTCTAATGAGGAAGTGGAAGCAGGATTCTTATATGCTAATAGTTGAAGGAATTGATACAAGATGAAGCTCTGGTGTTTTCATTAATGGCGTCCTTATCCATTAAGAATCGGGCTGCTATAGATAAGTTGCAAGTAGTGCGTGAATTTCCAAAAGTTTTCCCAGATGACATTACAGACGTGCCGCCAGAAAGGGAAGTAGAATTTTCTATTGATCTTGTTTCGGTTACCAAACCTGTTTCTAAGGCACCCTATTGAATTTTAGCATTTAAATTAGCAGAATTAAAGAAACAACTGGAAGAATTTCTTGAAAATAAATTTATTAGACCAAGTGTATCACCTTGGGGAGCTCCAGTGTTACTGGTGAAAAAGAAGGATGGTAGTATGAGACTATGTATGGACTACCGGCAATTGAACAAAGTGACGATCAAAAACAAGTATCCACTTCTGAGAATAGATGATTTAATGGATCAATTGGTAGATACATACGTGTTTAGCAAGATTGACTTGAGGTCAGGATATCACTAAATTTGAATAAAGGGCGAGGATATTCAAAAGACAACTTTCTGAACTCGATATGGACACTATGAATATTCAGTGATGCCTTTTGGTATTACTAACGCACCGGGTGTGTTTATGGAGTATATGAACTGTATCTTTCATACTTATTTGGATCGGTTTGTGGTGGTATTCATCGATGATATCTTAATATATTCTAAATCAGAAGAAGAACAAGTTGAGCATTTGCGAATTATGTTTTAAGTGTTAAAGGAAAAGAAGTTATATGAGAAGTTATCCAAGTGTGAGTTTTGGTTAGAGAAAGTCAGTTTTATTGGTCATGTTATTTCAAGTGGTGGAATCGCGATAGACCCGTCCAAGGTAGATGCGGTATTACAGTCGGAAACTCCAAAGTCAGTTATAGAGATCATAAGCTTTTTGGGATTGGCTGGCTATTATAGGAGGTTTATTGAAGGTTTTTCTAAGTTATCACTTTCTCTAACTCAATTGACTTGTAAAGGCAAGGCATTTATATGGGACATCCAATTAGAAGAAAGTTTTGTTGAGTTGAAGAAGAGATTGACGATGACTCCGATTTTGATATTACCTAATCATGAAGAGTCGTTTGTTGTATATTGTGATGCTTCTAAATTAGGTTTAGGTGGTGTGCTCATGTAAAATGATAAAGTAGTGGCATACGCGTCAATACAATTCAGGATTCATGAAAGGAATTATCCTACTCACGATCTGGAATTAGCCGCAATAGTATTTGTACTAAAGATTTGGAGGCATTATCTTTATGGTTCTCGATTTGAAGTGTTTAGTGATCATAAGAGCTTAAAATATTTGTTTGATTAAAAGGAATTGAATATGAGACAACGAAGGTGGTTGGAAATGTTGAAAGATTACGACTTTAGATTAAACTATAACCCTGGTAAAGCGAATGTCGTGGCTGATGCTTTAAGTCGGAAGTCATTACATATGTCTTCCATGATGGTTAGAGAATTAGAGTTGATCGAACAATTTAGAGACATGAGCTTAGTTTGTGATGTGACATTGTAGAGTGTGATGTTAGGAATGTTGGAGATCAATAATGACTTCATGAATGATAATAAATAAGCTCAGAAGTTGGATGTAAAATTGGTAGATTTGATGGTTGGAAGTAATCAGTCTGAAGATAGTGATTTCAAGGTAGACACACAAGGTGTGCTGAGGTTCTGAGATAGAATATGTATTCCTGACGACTCCGAGATGAAAAGGTGATCCTAGAAGAAAGTCATAGAAGTATATTGATTATCCATCCATGTGCGACTAAGATGTATCAAGACTTAAAGAAGTTGTTTTGGTGGCTAGTATTGAAACGTGATGTGGCGTGGTTCATGTATGCATGTTTGACTTGCCAAAAGTCAAAAGTCGAACATCAAAAACCTGTAGGGTTGTTAGAACCGTTAAATATTCCAGAATGGAAATGGGAGAGTATATCTATGGACTTTGTGATGGGATTGTCGAGCACTCTAAGAGGACGTGATGCGATTTGGGTGATTTTAGATAGGCTAAAGAAGTCAGCTCATTTTATTCCAATCGTATCAGTTTTTTGGTTCTAAGGTTAGCATAGATTTATATTCGTGTGATTGTGAATCTACACGGTGTTCTGTCAAGTGTTGTATCATATAGAGACTCAAGGTTTACTTCTGATTTTGGAAGAGTATGCAGGATGCGTTGGGTTCTAAACTGAGATTGAATTATGTGTATCACCCGCAAACAAATGGTTAGATGGAGAGGACTATTTAGTCGTTAGAGGATTTGTTGAGAGCTTGTGTTCTTGAGAAAGGAGGTACATGGGATAGTTACCTTCCACCAATTGAGTTCATTTATAACAATAGTTTTCATTCCAGTATTGGTATGGCACCTTTTGAGGCATTGTATGGTCGGAGGTGCAAAACACCTTTGAGAAAACATGAAAGATTTGCAGAGTAGACAAAAGAGTTACCATGACAAGCGAAGGAAGGACCTTGAATTTCAAGAAGGAGACCATGTCTTTTTGAGAGTCAACCCCGTGATCGGTGTTGGGCGAGTGTTAAAATTGAAGAAGCTTACTCCTCATTTTATTGGCCCGTATCAAATTTCAAATAAAGTGGGAATTGTTGCATATAGGGTGGCCTTACCACCTAATCTTTTGAATTTGTATGATGTGTTCCATGTGTCGCAACTTCAAAAGTATATTGCAGATCCATATCATATAATTCTGATGGATGACATACAAGTTAGGGATAATATTACGGTAGAGACCTTACTAGTGAGAATCAAGAACCGTGAAATGAAGAAGCTGAGAGGAAAGGAAATACCTCTGGTGAAAGTAGTTTGGGGATGAGCAGCTGGGGGAAGTATGACGTGGGAGTTCGAGAGCCAGATGCGAGAGTGTTATCCAGAATTGTTCATATAAGGTAATTTTTGAGGACGAAAATATTCTAAGTGGGGAATAGTTGTAACACCCAATTTAAATACTTAGTTATTGCTTGTTGAATTTGAATTGCTTTGGAATTTTATGGTGAAACTTAGTTTTGTGGGGAATACTGATGATAATGGAATTGAGGGATAATATTATTATTATTATTATTAATTTATAGTTACTATTAAGATTATTAATATTGTTATTATTATTATTATTATTACTATTATTATTATTAGAAAGTGTGGTGTTACAGAATGATTAAAGATCGAAAAGGCTAGAGCAAATAAGAGCCATCAAAAGGAAAGAGTTGCCTATGTCAAATTAGGGGAGGACGAACAAGTAACCTATGCTGAACTCACTGACTTCGAAGAATTTGAGGTTGATTTGGTTGAGTAAAAAGAAGGACCACCATATCCTTGGAGAGTCCTGGCTCCTGCGAATGGCAAGAATTCTGTCGAGCCTGGAAAGAATGATAAATTCCCTAAAAGAACTTATACCTTAGACGGCACAAAATGTGACGAAATATTTAATTAATTAGTAAAATATGGTCAAATGATTGTGACACCTGGTGCTAAAATTCCTCCGTTAGATCAACGGAAGAAAAGAGGTTTTTGTAAACATCACAATTTCTTAGGCCATAAAACAAAACAATATTTCCTTTTCAGGGATCTGATTCAAAATTCCATCAAGGAAGGGAGATTGAAGTTTGGTGACAAAACCAAGCCACAAATGAAGGTCTATGTTGATCCTTTAAATGTAGCGGAGACCAACTATGTCGAACCAGTTTTTATCAACAAGGTGGAGATAAGCGTCATACCCCAAAATTGCACTACCATTTTAATAATTATTACTGTAAGACATATTATTTGAATTTGACTATTTTTTGGATATTTGATTGTGGGGGTTTAAGTATAAAAAATGAGGTATATTTAAAAAAAAGGGGTGTATTTTATAATATAGGGGTATGTTGTTTTGGGCCATCAAAATCTGACGGCCCATTAAAAGTTTTGACTCTGTTTCTTTATATATACATAGAGAGGTGAGTTTTTGACTTCATTAGGCCCATTCACGCCTTTTGATCAGTGGCCCATAAAAATAATTTTTGGCCCAGATTTTTGTATGACTAGAATACAAATTCTGACTTTTGGTTATTCAAATTTGTGTTAACTATTATTTATTATGTTTTAACACTTAACTAAAATTTTGTTTGTTTCATTTTGACTAATGAAGTCAGATTGAAAAAAAACAAAGAGGCCTCTACTAAATACACGGTCCAATCTCTTTTAAGGCCCATTTCAAGTGTTTATTTCAAATTGCATTCTGTTTTATTAAAATCACTTTTATTAAATGATTACATAATATTATTTATATTAAAATTAAATAACTATTCTATTGGTTAAAGAGGCCACCATAGGATCCGTTATAGGCCCAAATCAAAGAAAATGTTTAGCCCAAAACTAACAAACAGGCACTGTTTGGATTAAAAGAAAAAACACATGCTTTATTTCATAACATTTACTATTCGTATCATAAAGAAAAATAACGCTTGTTTAAAAAACCAAATCCTTATACATCAAAAAAAACTTCTCATAATAGAATCTGAATCAATACGAAATTAAAAACAGAAATGAATCAAACACAAAATCAAAGCTTTGCATAAACAAATCAATACAGATTAATAGATAATTATTGTACCCCAAAATTTGCCCTCTCATATTTCTCAAAACATTGCAAGAAAAATCTCCAAGTGGCTCAAGATTGCTCAAGAGTTGGACAGTCAAGGTATCTCCTAAGGCAGTCAACCTCAAATTAGGGTTTTGTGTTGCATCAAGATCCTTGCATCCAAATGACATCAAGTGCTCCCCAATGTCCTAATATGTTCTCAAGATCATCCATGTCAAATTTCAAGCCTTGCAGAGGAAGTTTGGTCAGTCAATTGCTCAAGAGGTCCAAAAATCGATTGTGCTAGGGCAAAAGTCAACTGTGCCCCAAATACAGTCAAAATTCAAGAGTTTTTGTCAACATTCTCATTTTGAAGGATAATTCATCATTTAATCAAGGTTTGATCATGATTCATCAAGGATTGCCCAAAATTCATCAAGATTCAAAAGTTGCTAAATTAGGGTTTTGCAAGAAAAGTCAACTCAACTTTGACCAAGCATAACTTTCTCATAATTTATGATAAACGACCCATCCAAAGCTCATTTTGAAGAGGATGCAGTTTCCTACAATCCATCTTCACACCCCAAGATAAATAAATGCACTCATAAAAAGTTACAAATTTGGACATTATAGGTCATTTTTGAAAGTCAACAAAAACACCTTTTTTTTCCAAAGCTTATAATTGGAGCATGGAATATCAAAATGAGATGAGACCAAAAGGGTTGGTTAGAGGACATATCAATATTTCTAAAGAGTCCAAGAACACTTCCAAAAGTTCAAAATTGAAGAAGTTATGCATTGTTGAAATTAGGCATTTTTCCAAAATTGCCAAAAGTCAACTATCCCCAAAACTTCAAATTTTGTCAAATGGGCACCCTCTTTTCCACTTGTTTTGATCTTTTCACACTCCACACGTGTCCTAACTTCAGCCTTGTGACCTTTTGTCAATTTTATTATTTAATTTGATTTTTTAATGAATTATTTCATTTTTAATCAATTTAAATCAAATAAAATCCAAGTATTGATTATTTGATATCCTTTTGGCTATTTCAGGACCTAATAATCATTATCAATGTGATCAAATACGTATCAAGCCATATCATGCACAAAATATTGGATTTTGGACAAAGTTGGAAGGTTTTAAATGGTGAATCAAATCATATCTCCAAACATCAATGCATAAGGATTCAGCCCAAGAAAGTTAACCTAATCCACTCCATGTTACATATACAAGCTAAAGGCACGAGAATCAAAGGTTAGAGGCTGCTAAATCACAAGAACCAAACTTGGAAAAGTTGCAAAAAAGCTTGAATCTAAAATCGTGCATAGAGGCCAATTCAGAACCAAATCTCCATATTAATCAATTGCTGGACCATCCTTGAAGGGAAACCAACTCAACCAATCCCCATACACGTTCCAAAGCGTTGTAAGTCTCTCTGAAAATCACTTTTCAGTTGAAATCGTATCCTTATATTCCTGCACTTTTTTGGCAAAATCTTTACATATTCATGCTTATCGGTCCATTTAGAAGCTTTCTGCATTATTTGATTGTGTTTATATGACCTGTAGTGCCATACCCGAATCTAGGGTTCTTGTTTTTGGGCATTTTAGTTTCAAGCAAAATCAGGACCATTAATGGACATAGACGTGCTCAGGATGTCCAGACGAACATGTCCATGGTCTTAGTTTGTATTTTTATAGCCTAGAACTAATTTTAAGATGCAGCTATGGATTTAGCTGCGGATGTAAATCTACAGGTAAAAAAACCAGGTCCAGCGAAGAAGATGAAGACGTGCCTCTCTCCTATTGGACCATTCAAATCTCGCGCGTGTTTTTTTATAAATCTGGCATATTAATTGTTTTCTCAATATAATAATGATTGTCTATTATAATAACAAATGAAAAGTAGTGGCGCAGTGGTAGACGTGTTGGCCAGTGACACACATGACCTGGGTTCGAATCCCAGGTCCCCATATTTGCTTTGCTATTTTTCTTCAGGAAATCCAACGCGTTTCAGGAGTTGTGGTTCACCATACACCCTCATTCAGATGCTTGCCAGATGGCCCCCAAGCCAAATCTGATGGCCCAAATGGGATGCCTACCATGTGCCCTAGTCAACGTGCCACATGGGGAATCAGAAGGTCAACCCAGGCCAATTCAAATGGGCCAAAAAAAATGCAATTCTCACCCCTGATCTGGGCCCAAAACCCCCTTTGGTTATTTATTTTTCTATTTCTTTCTTTATTTATTTTATTATTATTATTTTTATTATTTAAATCACTAACCAGTTAAAAACTTTTTCCTCATAAAATCAAAAACCAAAAATATATTTTATTTATTAAAATTAAATTCAGCACTTTATTTTTGTAAATAAATATTAATTTAATTAATTTAGTCTAATTAGGAATAACTTTAATTTCTTTTTTGCAATAATTAAAATTAATTTAGACGATTAGGTTTTTACTAAGTTTGATCAAATTTATTTTATTTCTTTAAATATCCAAAAATCCAAAAAATATTATTTTTATTAATTAATTAATTAGCTTATTTAATTTAATAATTAACTTAGGTCTAATTTATTTTTAATTTAAAATAATCAACAAAAAAAATCACTTTCTTTCAAAAAGGGTCAAAACCCTAAAAACTCGCCCGATTTAATTTCTCGCACGCGATCCATTTTATCATATTATTGTATTTGCTTCCCGGAATGTAATAGTTTAATAAGGACTTTAATTATTTTATCGCTTTATTTACCTTCCGCATTTTAAATTCAAGGGTTGATTTTGGCGATGTAAATACCCGACGCCTTGTAATAGTTAGTTTTAATTTCTGCAATTTAATTTTTGCAACTTATAAACTGCTAGATGTTTGATAATAGGGAATGCATGACAAGATCAAATGTTTAAACCTAAAATCAACATAGATAACCATCGACATGTACAAAGATAAAATTAACGGAAACAACACACTCGCACATGCGCACTCTTAGGGTACACCTCACTTGGTTGCCTTCGAACGTGGTCATTGAGTATAGGAAGTTTTAGAGGTCGCCCTCTTGTCCAAAGATCATAGTTGCCTCAAAACGGTTTCCTCAGAAAAATGATCTAAGACATTGGGGTTACCGCTAAGGCGTCTTAACATTGCTTTAGTGACCACACGTCCCTTAATCGAATTGACCCTTAAACTCCAACGATTGTGCTACCTACTCATCAATAGTGGGATAGCACTGTCTAAAGGACATTAGCATAGATTGATTCTTTTTTTCGAGTAGGTAGATGGTTCTTAAGTACTTGCTCCTTTCTAAAACAAAACAAAACTTTTCGCACTTACACTCCTTTTCAAACAAAAACTTCTTTCAAACCCACAAACACAAAGAAAAGCAAATTTTGAAAACACTTTGAGCAAGTACCTAAGAGCCCGTGGATAACCACGGATAGAAAGGGTGCTAACACCTTCCCTTTCTATAATCTACCCCCCGGACCCGAGAAACATCTCGAAAAAAGGAATTTTTCTGTGCTTTTTTCCTTTCCTTGTTGGATAAAATAAAAGACGTTGGCGACTCTTTCTTACCGCGACATTTTGTGAAAACAAATGCAAAACGCGAACCAGCATTCCAAAAACAGTCAGTTCTCTCCCACCGTATCACTGAACTGGCAACTCTGCTGGGGAAAATTAATAAGTGAGGTGTACCTTAGGATTAGATCATTGTGTTTTCAATTATTTGCTTTGTATGCTTTATATTTGTGGGCTTGTATCGGAGTTACTATAGATCCTAACCCGGATCTGGGGGAAACCCTTTAGGTAAGTAGCAATAAACTGTGAGGGAACTGTACGGCGTAGACCGATACGGTTGAAGCAGTAGCTACATTGGTGTGGCACTTTAGTCTGTACCGATATCCCTTGTGTTGGAACGAGGAGAATATGGGTCTTCTAAGGGGTCATTAAGCATCAAATGACCTTAGAACCTTTAAATTGACCAACTTGGCCATAGAATAGTAGCAGTATGCTACACTCATTGAGACTAAACTCTCGCGATGATTCCGGCTGCAAGAAAAGGTTGCTAAACTGGAATTATGACCGATTGAGGGTATTCAGTGATATTGAGATCCTCTAGAACCCGGTTACTATTTTTAGGACAGGTTTAAACTAATTGAACTGAAAGAGGGTTGTACCTAAGCTCCTTGCCAGCCTGAAATCTAAGGGCTCTCTGTGTGACTTGTGTGCCTTTACCATGTTTGCCATTTGTGGATACTTGTGGTGTGCTTACTATCATGACATCATGACATCATAACATTGCATACATCTTGCATTGGACTAACCTATTTCAAAGACAGGAGGGATTCATCTTTGTTCTATTTTGTAGGTCATCATAATGCCCATGCGTAGGAATACCATCTGGATCAACTTTGTCCAGGTTCCCACCTTGCTTAAAGAGTTGGTTACAAAGATGCATGATATTACTTCCTTCATCAGGAGGCATGGTTACCTTTTGAGCTTGGTCACTTCCAAATTGGACGAGCAGATGATGAGTGTCCTGGTCCAATTCTATGATCCGTTGTACCATTGCTTTACTTTTCAGGACTATCAGCTGGTTCCAACCTTAGAAGAGTTCTCTGAGTTGCTCGGTATCTCTATCTGGGAACAGACCCCGTTTACTGGTTGGGAAAAGATTCTTAGGCCGGAAGAGATTGCTTCAGCCCTTCATTTGACAAAGGAAGAGGTAATGTCTAATTGGGAGACTAGAAATGGAGCAAAGGGCTTTCTGACTAAGTTCTTGGTTGGTAAGGCTAACTATTTCTGGGATAGTCTAGACTTCAAGGCATTCGAGGATATTCTGGCTCTTTTGATATATGGCTTGGTATTGTTTCCGAATCCTGACTCCTTCGTTGATGTGAATGCGGTAAAAATCTTCATTTCTCAGAATCCTGTACCCACCCTCTTGGGTGACATTCTTCATCATCTTTATGCTCGTACTGCCCGAAAGTAGGGAACCTTGATGTGCTGTGTTCCATTATTGTCGAGGTAGTTTATTTCACACCTCCCCAAGTCAGTGCTGAAGAAAAAAGAAGGCATGGGCTGGGCTTATAGGTTTATGTCTCTCTCGCATAATGACATCATCTGGACTATCAAGAGTATGGATGAGGTGGCTATTATTGACTGATGTGGGGAGTACCCTAATGTTCCACTGATAGGAACCTGTGGGGGGATTTCTTATAATCCATGCTTGGCTTTACGTCAGTTTGGGCGAGCCAGAAGAGAAGGACCTCATGAGCTGCTAATGCCTAGTATCATCTTTGATTTTCAATGGGATAGAGACGAGCAACGTCGCAGATTCATAAGGGCTTGGGATAGAGTTCACAGATCTGATCCACACGAGCTGGGTCCAAATACTTCCCTTCCGATGGAGCCATATCTCAGATGGGTTCGTATACGTGCACAAAAGCTGGGTATGTCGTATGAAGCCGTCCGACCTATCATTGTTGAAGTTGCTAATGAAGAAGGTGTTCTTCCGACCATCCTCCATCCTCATATGCCCACTGACATTGGGGCACTGAAAAGGTCTTGGATGCAGCTGAGAGAGGAGCGGGATTCTTACCGAGAAAGGTTCAACGAGCAAGAGCAGAAGATCCAGAAGTTGACTAGGCAGCTGGAGAATGAGCAGATTCTCAATGACTATGTCCGCACCGACAAGAAGAGACCATGGGAGCATTGATCGTCCTTTGATTATTCCCTTTCTAGTTTTTATTTACTTTTTAGTATTTCCTTTCTTGTAACGCCTTAATGGCATCAGTTGAACAATTTGAATTTCAAAGTTTATCTAATAAAGTGTGTTTCCTTTCTGGTTTACAAATTTGAATCTCTCGATTGTCTTTGAAAACATGTCATACACATTGCATCCCATGCACTTCATAAACAGGTACCCGTTACAGGTCTCTTATCTTCTTCGCTATTTATTTCAGCACTCATCATGTCTGCTGAACCTTCAACTGAGCAAGCCATCAAGGCCCTAGAGGCCCAAAATGCCCAATTCCAAGAGCTGTTCATGAATCTAGCTAAGGGTCAGCAAGATCTGAAGACCCTGATTCTGAAAGAGAAGAAGAAGAAGAAGAGGACAATCCTGTTTAACACAGGTCACATATTTAGAAACAGGCTACGGGATGAAGTTGATTTGACCACCTCATATAGAGGGAAAGATAGTCAAGAAGAAAGGAGGGCTCCTAGCCCTGTGGTCTCCGACAACGAGACGGATTTCGATGAAGACCAGTATCCTCGAGCCGAGGATAGATACAAACAACTGGAAGATCGGTTGAGTGCTATGGAATTTTAGAAAGTGCTTGGTCTGGACTTTGGTGATCTAGGTCTATCATCTGGGGTGGTGATTCCCCACAAATTCAAGGCACCAGCCTTTGCTAAGTATGACGGAGTTTCTTGTCCGAAGCTGCACCTCCGGTCATATGTAAGGAAGATTCAGCCGTACACCACTGATAAGAACCTATGGATCCACTTCTTTCAAGACAGACTCTCAGGGACTCAACTTGAATGGTTTTACCAGTTGGACGGAGCCAGTATCCGCAGTTGGGAGGATCTGGCTACTGCTTTCTACAGGCAGTACCATTATAATTCCGACCTCTCTCCTACGCGTACCCAACTCCAGGGTATGTCAATGGGAACGGGTGAAGGTTTCAAAGATTATGCTCAGAAGTGGAGGGATCTCTCCGGAAGAGTACAACCACCCTTGGCTGATCGAGAGCTCGTGGATATGTTTCTGGGGACCTTATTTGGTCCATTTTTCAACCATCTGATCGGAAGTTCTTCATCTGGGTTTACAGAGCTGATCATGACCGGCGAAAGGATTGAGGCTGGTATTAAGGTTGGTAAAATACAGAAGGGTGCTTCATCAAGCACCGAGAAGAAGCCTTTTAAGAAAGAGTCCAGTGCTGTCTACAGTTCGAAAAGATAGAATAGACCTGAAAACCGCCAAGCTGTTAATGCGGTTGTTATTTCAAGACTTGCTGGTGCTCCTCAGAAAAATAACCAACAAAAGGACGAGAAACCTCGAAGGCAATTCACCCATCTCAGCATGACTTTGTCTTAGATCCTGCCACAGTTACTGAAAACCAATCTGGTGATTCCAAGGGAAGCCCTGAAGAATCCAAATACAACATCACCGAAGTATAACCCTAATGCCCGTTGTGCTTATCACTCTGATAGCCCGGGGCATAATACAGATGATTGTTGGACCTTGATGAATAAGATACAGGACTTAATTGATGCTAAGGAGATTGAGTTTGAAGCGCCCGAAAGACCTAATGTTGTGACTGCTCCTATGCCCAAGCATGGAGTGAATGCTATAGATGAAGACTTGTTTGTGGTTTCTGTGAATGATATTGTTACCCCTTTGATGACTGTGAAGAAGAACCTTTTGCTAGCCGGTTTATTTTCGGGTTGTGACGAAGGTTGCCGTATGTGTTCTGCCTTACCTACCGGTTGCCATCTTTTGAAATCAGGTGTCCAACGCCTGATGGATAGTAAAGAAATTCTATTTGAGAAGACTGTTGTTCCTGTAGTCCATACTGAAGAAGTTGCCATTATCACCATTTTCGACAATTCTTCCAAGGCTCCCTCGAGGAAGCCTGTTAGAATTACATCTGTTCCAAGAATCGCACATGTGATCATCACTGTTCCCGGGCCCATCCCCTATACCTCTGATAAAGCTGTCCCTTGGCACTATGGGGCTGATGTTTATTTTCATGGAGTTAAGAAAGAGTTAGATGTTGATACTGACGTCAGCAATATTGTTAGACCTGCTAAAGTCACCCACAACGGAAGGCTTTTCTCACCTGATATCTCTCCGCCAACTGCCCGAAAACTTGTTGTTATTACACCCGCCAGTGTACCTTCTACTATTCCTATTCAAGTTCTTATTCTTACCCCTGTCGCCGAGTCATCTGATACTCGGGGCAAAGGGACCACCTATGAGCCTGCCCAGACGGAGGCACCAAAGACGATTACTTTTGAAGCTTTTAGGCAAGAGATGGAAGAGATTCTGAAGATTATCAAAAAGAGTGACTACAATGTAGTTGAGCAGCTGGGGAAAACCCCGTCCAAGATTTCTATGTTATCATTGTTGCTATGCTCAGAGGCCCATGCCAAGGCTCTGATTACCTTTCTGAAGACTGCCCACGTACCACGAGAGATATCAGCTGATCAGTTTACAGATTGCATGGCCAATCTGACTGCTGATAATGGGTTGGGTTTCTCTGACGCCGACTTAACTGCTAAAGGGAAGAATCACAATGATGCCCTGCATGTCTCCATTGAATGCAGGGGAACTACTCTTGCTCATGTATTAGTGGATATTGGTTCCTCGTTAAACGTCCTTCCTAAGAAAGCTCTAGACCGGTTAGACTGCGAAGGGTTGGAGCTAAAACCAAGTAACATTGTTGTTAGGGCCTTTGACGGGTCTAAGAGGATGGTGCATGGAGAAGTTGATATCCCGATTAACGTTGGTTCTCATGTTTTCAACTCTACGTTCTATGTGATGGACATTCGGCCATCTTATTCTTGTTTGATTGGTCATCCATGGATCCACAAAGCTGGGGCCATAACCTCCACACTCCACCAGAAACTGAAGTACCCGGTCAAAGGGAAGATTGTGACATTGCAAGGAAAGGAAGAGTACATGGTGAGCCACCTCAACTCTTTCCGATATGTAGAGATGGATGAGGAGTTCATTGAGACCCCGTTCAAACATTTTGAAGAGGTTCCTCAGACGCTGGCATCAGCTGAGATTGTGGTTGAAGATTCTCCTATGAAGATGGCCTTCCTTAAGGATGCCTGGGCTGTTGTTGAGAAATGTGGGTGTGCAAATTGGGGACCACTCCCTGATTTTACATAGAAGACTAACAAGTTTGGTTTGGGTTTCACTGCAGAAGCTCAAAGGGCTGTTCGGAAAGCACGGATCGGAAGACCTCCCGTGTTCATCAGCAACTTGGGAGTGAATGCCATTGAAGACGATGTGGAAGAGTCTGAGTTCGACAACTGGATCTATCCTACGATCGACGGTGGACCAAGCAACTGGACAACAAAGGACTTCATCCCTATTACTTTTGTTACCCATTAATGACCTTTTGTTTTGAATTTGTAAATGTTTTAAACTTTACGGCCCGGGGCACCGTGGTTTCATTTGTGAGGGCTTTATGTGTGTCATTTTCATATATCATTAATAAAAGCATTGGACGTTCTTGCATTTCAAATTTTGAGCTCCTTGTTTTTCTTTATTATATTTTGCAAAACAGCTATTTTACACACACTCACATACATAGGTCTACATCCGCTCTGGATCCCACTGGTAAAGACTCTGCTACTGCCAGTTATGACTTTGAAAATCCGATCAACTTAGCCGAAGACGAAGGTGAAGATGATTGCGAAGTGCCTGGTGAACTTGCAAGACTGTTACTCCAGGAAGAGAGGGCTATTCAGCCGCACGAATAGCCGGTGGAATCAGTAAATCTGGGTACAGAGACAGACAAGAAAGAGGTCGAGATTGGTGCCAATCTGGAGCTTAGTGTGAAGCAACGGTTGATTCAGATGCTGCGTGACTACGTTGAGATCTTTGCCTGGTCTTACGAAGATATGCCTGGGTTGGATACCGATATTGTGGTTCATCACCTGCCTACCAAGGAAGATTGTCCTCCAGTGAAGCATAAGGTTCGTCGAATGCGACCAGAGATGTCTGAGAAAATCAAGGCTGAAGTTATGAAACAGTTTGACGCCGGTTTTCTAGCAGTTACTTCTTACCCTCGGTGGGTGGCCAACGTGGTTCCTGTGCCAAAGAAGGATGGTAAGGTTAGAATGTGTGTTGACTACAGGGATTTGAACAGGGCAAGTCCCATGGATGATTTTCCTCTACCTCATATCGAGGTTCTGGTTGACAACACCGCTCAGCACAAGGTATTCTCCTTCATGGATGGTTTCTCCGGTTATAATCAGATTAAAATGGCTCCCGAAGACATGGAGAAGACAACCTTTGTTACTCAGTGGGGTACTTTTTGCTACAAGGTCATGCCCTTTGGATTGAAGAATGTTAGGGCAACGTATCAGCGTGCCATGGTTGCTTTGTTTCATGACATGATCCATCATGAGATTGAGGTATACGTCGACGATATGATTGCAATATCTCAAACTGAGGAAGAACATCTGGACCACCTCCAGAAGCTGTTTGACAGGCTGAAGTTGTACAAGCTGAGGTTAAACCCGAACAAGTGCACCTTCAGGGTGAGATCTGGTAAACTGCTGGGTTTTGTCGTAAGCGACAAAGGTATTCAAGTGGGTCCTGCCAAGGTGAAAGCCATACAGGAAATGTCGGCTCCCAGAATAGAAAAAGAAGTCAGAGGCTTTCTAGGACGACTGAATTACATTGCCCGATTCATCTCACATCTGACTGCTACTTGTGAGCCAATCTTCAAGCTGCTGAAGAAAGATCAAGTAGTACGCTGGAACGATGAATGTCAGGCCGCTTTCGAAAGGATCAAAGAGTATCTCCAAGATCCACCTATTCTGATACCACCAGTTGAAGGGAGACCTCTGATCTTATACTTGACATCACTCGACAACTCAATGGGGTGTGTGCTGGGTCAGCATGACGAGTCTGGCCGAAAAGAGCATGCTATTTATTACCTTAGCAAAAGGTTTACCGACTGTGAGACCCGATACTCACTGCTCGAGAAAACTTGCTGCGCTTTGGCATGGGCTGCTCCCCGGCTGAGACTGTATATGCTGACTCACACTACTCTGTTGATATCAAAAATGGATCCAATCAAGTATATCTTCGAAAAGCCTGCCTTGTCCGGAAGAATAGCAAGATGGAAGATGATCTTGACTGAGTATGACATACAATACACGACCCAAAAGGCAATCAAGGGAAGTGTGTTGGCAGACCATTTGGCACATCAGGCAGTGGATGATTACCAGTCTATGAACTTTGAATTCCCGGACGAGAATATCATGTCGGTAACTGATTATGAGACACCTGGACCGGATGAAGGACCTGAGGAAGGATCCCGATGGTCTATGTACTTTGATGGAGCTTTAAACTCTTTGGGTAATGGCATTGGCGCCGTGATCATATCTCCTAAAGGATCTCATACTCCGTTCACAACTCGACTATGTTTCAATTGCACCAACAATATGGCGGAGTATGAAGCATGCATCATGGGTCTTCGAGCAGCAATTGACCTAAGGATTAAGTTTCTGGGTGTCTTCGAGGATTCCGCTCTCGTGATCAGTCAGATCAAAGGCGAGTGGGATACGAAACACCCAAATCTTATTCCTTACAGGGATTATGTGTTGACGTTGCTTCCACACTTCGAAGAGATATCCTTTGAACACTTCCCTAGAGAGGAGAATCAGTTGGCGGACGTGCTGGCTACAATGTCTTCTATGTTCAAAGTCAATTGGGACAACGAAGATCCCCAGATTATCATTGAAAGATTGGACGATCCAGCACATTGTTGTGACATTGAGGCTGAAGAGGTAGCAGATAAACCCTGGTTTCATGAGGTGAAGAGGTATCTTGAAGCTCAGGAGTACCCCGAGAGGGCATCTGTTAATGACAAGAAATTTATGAGGAGGTTCGCAGCCAAGTTCTTCATCAGCAATGGCATTCTTTACAAGCGTAACCATGATTCGACCTTACTGTGATGTATGGATAAGAATGAAGCAGAAAGGGTCATGGCGGAGTTACACGAAGGCACTTTCGGAACCCATTCTAGTGGACACACCATGGACAAGAAAATCCTTCGAGCAGGATATTATTGGTCCACAATGGAAGCGGACTGTTATCAGCATTCTCGGACATGTCACAAGTGCCAAGTCTATGCTGATAAGGTGCACATACCTCTAGTTCCTCTAAACGTCTTGACAGCTCCGTGGCCTTTTGCAATGTGGGGCATTGATATGATCGGCGAGATCAGACCTACGGCATCCAACGGACATCGTTTCATCTTGGTAGCAATTGATTACTTTATGAAGTGGGTTGAAGCAGCTTCCTTTGCTACTGTAACCAAGAACGTCGTGGCACGGTTCATTCGGCACAATCTGATCTGTCGATACGGTGTACCCGAGAGGATTATAACGGACAATGGTACCAATCTCAATAACAAGTTGATCGCTGAGCTCTGCGAGAAGTTCAAGATACAACATCATAACTCTTCTCCCTACCGGCCGAAGATGAATGGGGCTGTAGAAGCGGCTAATAAGAACATTAAGAAGATTGTGCAGAAGATGACGGTGACATACAAAGACTGGCACGAGATGTTACCATTTGCTCTTCATGGGTACCGTACCTCAGCACAGACGTCAACAGGGGCAACACCCTATTCCTTGGTATATGGTATAGAGGCTGTCTTGCCCATTGAAGTTCATATACCCTCTCTTCGAATCATGAAGGATGCAGGTTTGAGTGAAGATGACTGGATTTAGACCCGGCTTGATCAGCTGAACCTAATCGACGAAAAGAGACTTACTGCTATTTGTCATGGTCAGACGTACCAAAAACAGATGATCAAGGCATTTAACAAGAAAGTTAGATGACAAGAGTATCAAGTTGGGGACCTGGTTATCAAGCGCATCATATTACCTCAAGGTGATCCCAGGGGCAAATGGACCCCTACTTATGAAGGGCCATTTGTGGTTAAGAACATTTTCTCAGGAGGAGCTATGATTCTAACCACCATGGATGGTGACGACCTTCCTCACCCCGTCAATGCAGACATAGTGAAAAGATACTACGCATGATCAAAGACCCGCTAGGTCGACTGACCTAGGCAAAAATAAGGGCTTCCCGGCGAACCAAAAGGGTTCGGGCAAAAATAAGGGATGAAAATGAAAAAATCTGTACACCCGGAAAGTCGAAAACCTGAAAAGGCGGCCTGGGCAAAAAAGGGTATCCCGGTGGACTGAAAACCCGAAAGGGTGGTCCAGGAAAAAATTAGGGATCAAAGCGTAACACTATGTCTCATTGGATCATCTTGCATCCAGACTTCGGTACCGACTATCAAGCTCGGACGGCACTAATCAATCTGATTCATCTTCAACTAGCAGCAAAGCGATGAGATGCTCGAGGACATAAAGGCAATAACAGAGTTGGAACCCAGTGGGATTATTCACATAGCTGTTTTGTTTAGTTTTTCATAAATTGTGTAAATTCTATCTGCTCGGATGACGTTCTCTTACTAGGATGTCAGCCTCTTGTACAAAAATGCCTATTTATAGGCCAAACTTCAAAATCAATATAATTCATTTTCAAATAAAATTCAAATTGTTTTTCCTTTATCTGTTTTGTTTTGCAAAGAACGTCAATGTTCATTTTTGATATATGCATTTGACATTAATTGCTGCTCATGAATATTTACATACGAAACAAAAGATGAATTACTGGTAATAGCAGAAACAGGGGCAATAAGAAGTATCCAAGCTGTATAGTTGCTTTGTCCACCTGGTACAAGGTAGGTTCAGCTGAAGAATATAGCTAAGGTACTTTCACTCCCCGCAGAGTAAGACAGTAATGGTAGCTCTCCCCTAGCTGAGACTCACAACTATGAACAAATCAGCAATACTCTCCCCAAGCAGAGTTAATCTACCATCAGCACTAAAAAGGCTTGATATCCCCGACTATCTTAATATTCCCCAACGGAGTATAAGAATGTTCCCCGGCAGAATACAAGATACCCCAGTGGACTTAATATTTCCCCAGCATGGTCTGAAAAAGCTTCCCTAACAGAGTTGAAGCATCATCCCCAGTAGACTCTGGAAGTTTATCCCCAGCGGAGTACAAAGCTAAATCTCCCCAACCGTGTTCAAAGGATCATTCCCAGCAAAATTCAGAGGATTATCCCCATAAAAGTCTAACATGGTTATCCCCAGCAAGTTGCAACTGAAAGATCATCCCCAACGAAGTTCTTTCCTTTCATAAACAGAATTCAATCCTCAACATATTCGGTATCACCAGCAACGGTAATCCATCCCTAGTGGAGTTTATCAGTGGAAGCCTCAGCATAACATCTCTTACCCACAAAGTAATCTCCTCATCAGTTTACTCCCCAGCGGAGCTATCCTCTCCTGCAGGTCTATGCTCACAATCATCTTCGTTCGTCATCCCCAGCAGAAACAAAGAATTCAACTCTATTCTCCAGCAACTATCCGGGATTTATTTTCCCCAGCTAAAGCATTACACTTCCATACATCATGATACATGCATATACGCATCATACCATACAATCTCATTTATTTTGAGAACATCATTGCTTGATCCATATCACGCATTGCATACGCCTGACCTTTACCTTTCAGGAAAGATGCAGTTAAATTCTCAGCTATGTCAAAAACCTTGTCTGGTCCAGTTAAATCGATTCCTAAAGATTTTTCTGATGCCGATCCAGTTGAAGTTATTCCAAGACCTCCTCTGGTCCAGTTAAATCGATTCCTAAAGATTTTTCTGATGCCGATCCAGTTGAAGTTATTCCAAGACATTGTCTGGTCCAGTTAAATCGATTCCTAAAGATTTTTATGATGCCGATCCAGTCAAAGTTATCCCAAGACCTCCTCTGGTCCAGTTAAATCGATTCCTAAAGATTTTTATGATGCCGATCCAGTTGAAGTTATTCCAAGACCTTGTCTGGTCCAGTTAAATCGATTCCTAAAGATTTTTCTGATGTCGGTCCAGTCAAAGTTAAGTCAAGACCTCCTCTGGTCCAGTTAAATCGATTCCTAAAGATTTTTCTGATGCCGATCCAGTTGAAGTTATTCCAAGACCTTGTCTGGTCCAGTTAATTCGATTCCTAAAGATTTTTCTGATGCCGATCCAGTCAAAGTTATCCCAAGACCTCCTCTGGTCCAGTTAAATCGATTCCTAAAGATTTTTCTAATGCCGATCCAGTTGAAGTTATTTCAAGACCTTGTCTGGTCCAGTTAAATCGATTGCTAAAGATTTTTCTGATATCGATCCAGTCAAAGTTAAGTCAAGACCTCCTCTGGTCCAGTTATATCGATTCCTAAAGATTTTTCTGATGCTGATCCAGTCGAAGTTATTCCAAGACCTTGTTTGGTCCAGTTAAATCGATTCCTAAAGATTTTTCTGATGCCGATCTAGTCAAAGATATTCCAAGACCTCCTCTGGTCCAGTTAAATCGATTCCTAAAGATTTTTCTGATGCCGATCCAGTTGAAGTTACTCCAAGACCTTGTCTGGTCCAGTTAAATCGATTCCTAAAGATTTTTCTGATGCCGATTCAATCAAGACTTTGCAAGACCTTGTCTGGTCCAGTTAAATCGATTCCTAAAGATTTTTCTGATGCCGATCCAGTCAAAATTAAGTCAAGACTCTTGTCTGGTCCAGTTAAATCGATTCCTAAAGATTTCTCTGATGCCGATCCAGTCAAAGTTAATCCAAGACCTCCTCTGGTTCAGTCAGATCGACGCGAAGATCTCCCTGATTCCTATTCTAGTCGAAGTTCAGACCACTTATCAGCAGTCTCCAAATGGCATCTGTAAGCCCATTCCCGACATCATTAGGCTGATACCACTTCATGCGAGTGCAAATTTCTAGGCACTCTAGTGTTCAATCATCTTCCACCTTCGGATCACGAAAGGCCCGAAAGCCAATCTATATCCTCAGGTTTAAGAAGATTGAACAGGGGAAGCTGTTGTACCCCAAAATTTGCCCTCCCATATTTCTCAAAACATTGCAAGAAAAATCTCCAAGTGGCTTAAGATTGCTCAAGAGTTGGACAATTAAGCTATCTCCTAAGGCAGTCAACCTCAAATTAGGGTTTTGTGTTTCATCAAGGTCCTTGCATCCAAATGAACTCAAGTGCTCCCCAATGTCCTAATATGTTCTCAAGATCATCCATGTCAAATTTTAAGCCTTGTAGAGGAAGTTTGGTCAGTCAATTGCTCAAGAGGTCCAAAAATCGACTATGCTAGGGCAAAAGTCAACTGTGCCCCAAATACAGTCAAACTTCAAGATTTTTTATCAACATTCTCATTTTGAAGGATAATTCATCATTTGATTAAGGGTTGATCATGATTCATCAAGGATTGCCCAAAATTCATCAAGATTCAAAAGTTGCTAAATTAGGGTTTTGCAGGAAAAGTTAACTCAACTTTGACCAAGCATAACTTTCTCATACCTTAAGAGAAATGACCCATAAAAAAATCATTTTAAAGAGGATGAAATTTCCTACAATCCATCTTCACACCCCAAGATCAAGAAATGCACTCATAAAAAGTTACAAATTTGGACATTATAGGTCATTTTTGAAAGTCAACAAAAACTCCTTTTTTGCCAAAGCTTATAACTTGAGCATGGAATATCAAAATGAGATTATACCAAAATGGTTGGTTAGATGACATCTCAAGCTTTCTAAAAAGTCAAAGAACACTTCAAAAAGCTCAAAATTGAAGAAGTTATTCATTACTGAAGTTAGGCATTTTTCCAAAATTGCCAAAAGTCAACTATCCCCAAAACTTCAAATTTTGTCAAATGGGCCCACTCTTTTCCACTTGATTTTATCTTGTCACACTCCACACGTGTACTAACTCCAGCCTTGTGACCTTTTGTCAATTTTATTATTTAATTTGATTTTTTAATGAATTATTTCATTTTTAATCAATTTAAATCAAATAAAATCCAAGTATTGATTATTTAATCTCCTTTTGGCTATTTCAGGACCTAATAATCATCATCAATGTGATCAAATCCGTATCAAGCCATATCATGCACAAAATATTGGATTTTGGACAAAGTTGGAAGGTTTTCAATGGTGAATCAAATCATATCTCCAAACATCAATGCATAAGGATTCAACCCAAGAAAGTTAACCTAATCCACTCCATGTTACATATACAAGCTAAAGGCACGAGAATCAAAGGTTAGAGGCTGCTAAATCACAAGAACCAAACTTGGAAAAGTTGCAAAAAAGCTTGAATCTGAAATCGTGCATAGAGGCCAATTCAGAACCAAATATCCATACTAATCAATTGCTGGACCATCCTTGAAGGGAAACCAACTCAAAACCAATCCCCATCAGTTGAAATTGTATCCTCATATTCCTGCACTTTTTTGGCAAAATCTTTACATATTCATGCTTATCGGTCCATTTAGAAGCTTTCTGCATTATTTGACTGTGTTTATATGACCTGTAGTGCCATACCCGAATCTAGGGTTCTTGGTTCTTGTTTTTGGGAGTTTTAGCTTCAGGCAAAATCAGGACCATTAATGGACATATACGTGCTCAGGATGTTCAGACGAACATGTCCATGGTCTTAGTTTGAATTTTTATAGCCTATAACTAATTTTAAGATGCAGCTATGGATTTAGCTGCGGATGTAAATCTGCAGGTAAAAAAACCAGGTCCAGTGAAGAAGATGAAGACGTGCCTCCCTCTTATTGGACCATTCAAATCTCCATAGAAATTCCCTAAATTTCTTGACTTTACACCCAACTCGTGGGTTCCAATGGGAAGGAGAAATAATAGGGGAAGAAAAAAAGTGGAAGGCATTCCAGGATTACAGCCAACTGGCTGGACTGACGAAGACAAGGACCATGTCTGAGTCCAATTTTTTCAAAAATATTTCTTCTTATCTAGCCAAAAACAAATTAAAAGTGGCTTTAGAAGACGAAATAAAATACATGGCTATCACAGCCAAAGATGAAGCTATCCATGCGAAGGGACCTGGGGTGAACTTTAAGCCAAAACCCTCAGATGAAGAAGCACCTTTGGAAGGGAAAGACCAGAGGTTACATGCGATCTATGATGAAGAGCCTTTGGGATTTGAGAAATATCCTACAATTCTAAAGGCTAAGATGAGGGCGCAAGATCCACTCGAAGAAATTGATCTAGGTGATGGGTCCATCAAAAGACCCACGTAAGTTAGTGCTAAGATAAGCCCAAGATTAAAAGTAAAAGTAATCCAATTACTGAAAGAATACAAGGATTGTTTCGATTGGGACTATGATGAAATGCCTGGTTTAAGCAAAGACATGGTCGAACTAAAGCTGCCAATCAAGGATGGCAAGAAGCCCATCAAGCAGGCTTCTAGAAGGTTCACACCAAAAGTGCTCTCGAAGATTAAGGAAGAGATCGAAAGACTCCTTTGTTGCAAGTTCATCCAGGCCATAAGGTATGTCGAATGGATTACAAACATAGTGTTTGTTATTAAGAAAAATGGGTCTTGAGGGTTTGTATAGACTTTCGAAATTTAAATGCAGCAACCCCCAAAGATGAATATCCAATGCATGTGGTAGAAATGCTCATTGATTCAGCCGCATGTTTCGAGTATCTTAGTATGCTTGATAGATATTCTGGATATAATCAGTTTTTCATTGCTGAAGAAGATGAACACAAAATAACTTTTTGATGCCCTGGGGTACTAGGCACCTATGAATGGGTGGTCATGCCTTTTGGTTTAAAAAATGTCGGGGCAACTTATCAAAGGGAAATGAATTCAATATTCCGTGATTTCATCGAAATATTTATGTAGGTTTATATTGATGACATAGTGATAAAGTCTGTGTCAGAAGTGAGTCACATGAATCACCTTCACCAATAATTCGAAAGAATGAGGAAACATGGCTTGAAGATGAATCCCCTCAAATGTGCCTTTTTTGTGCAGGCTGGAGATTTTTTGGCCTTTGTGGTCCACAAGAAGGGTATAGATATTAACCTAAATAAAAAAAATCCATTATAGAGACTAAAGCACCATCAACAAAGAAAGAGTTACAATCACTGCTTGGAAAGATAAATTTCTTGAGAAGCTTCATTTCGAACTTGAGTGGGCGTACTCAGGCCTTCTCTCCCCTTATGCGCTTGAAACAAGGAGGATTTGAATGGAAGTAAGGGCATCAAGAAGTATTTGACAAAATCAAGAAATACCTTGTCAACCCTCATATATTACTACCTCCTTGTAGAAATAAGTGTATGAGATTGTACATTTCTGCGTCTGATGTAACTATAGGCAACATGCTTGAAAATGAGGATGAGAATGGTTTCGGAAGAGCCATTTATTACCTCAATCAAGTGTTAAATGACGTAGAAACTAGATATAGTATTATAGAAAAGTTATGTATTTTCTTGTACTTCTCTTGTTCCAAACTAAAGTATTATATAAAGCTTGTTGATGTGGATGTTTATTCTTATTTCGATGTCATCAAACTTATGCTTTCTAAGCCGATTTTACAAAGTCGAATTGGAAAATGGGCACTTTCCTTAACTGAGTATTCCTTGACTTTATTACCTTTAAAAGCTATGAAAGGTCAAGTGGTCTCTAATTTTATATTTGACCATGCAGTGGTCACAGTTCCCAAAGATTATGTGGAACTGATACCTTAGAAACTATTTTTTGATGGTTCAACTCACAAAGAAGGAACTGGTGTTGGAATCTTAATTATTTCTCGTGATAAAATTCCAACCAAGTTCAAGTACAATATCGAATGCCCTCCTTGTTCGAATAAAAAAGCGAATATGAAGCTTTGATAGCAGGACTTGAAGCTTTATTTGAATTAGGGGAAACCATAGTCAAAATAAGAGGTGATTCTGAACTGGTAATCAAACAGATAACAAACGAGTACAATTGTATAAACGAAAATCTAATCCTGAACTTCGTGATGGTGAATAGAATGCTTAGAAAATTTTAGTATGTTGACATTAAGCATATTCCTAGACTTAAGAACCAAGAAGCAAATGACCTAGCCCAGATTGCTTCAGGCTACAAAGTCTCGAAAGAAAAGCTGGAGGAATTGATCGAAGTCTGTGGAAAGGTACTAGCCATAAAATTATCTCTAGTAGATTTAAAAGATTCAAGTTTAGGATATGCAGCGAAGAGAGTTTCGACGTGCTATCCATAGATAGTTTAACAAACACATATTAAAGAAGTCTAATAATAAATTATTTAAAGAACCCAATAGAGAATACAAAGAGAAAGATTAAGCACCACGCACTAAGTTATATTTTAGTGGGTAATGAATTATTCAAGAAGACACCAGAAGGAGTCTTGCTCAAATGCTAAGGAGAAAGTGAAGCATACTTATCATTCTCAAGCGTACATGGTGGAGCATGTGGAGCACACCAAGTAGGTCACAATATGAAGTGGCTCCTATTTCGATATGGAAAGTATTGGCCCTCTATGCTGAAAGATAGCATTGATTTCGCCAAAGGATTCCAAGAGTGTCAAGTTCATGCAGGCATTCAACATGTACCCGTGAGCGAATTGCATTCAATCGTCAAATAATGGCCCTTCAAAGGTTGGGCGTTAGATTTGGTTGGAGACATTCGAACAACTTCATCTAGGGGACAAAGATACATCCTAGTAGGGATTGATTCTTTTACAAAATAGATTGAAGCAATACGTTTGGTGAATGTGGATCAATAGAATATCATCAGATTCATTTAGAAGCAGATACTATACATATTTGGAATCCAAGATACGATCACAATAGATCAAGGGTCAGTCTTTACTGGTTGAAAGATGCAAGAATTTGCCAAGGAAATGGGATTTACACTATTAACTTCTACACCCTACTATGCCCAAGAAAATGGACAAGTTGAAGCTGCAAATAAGGTGATCATTGGCTTAACAAATAAGCACGTGGAAAAATCCAAAGAATTGGAACAAGTCTTTAGACCAAGCTTTGTGAGCTTGTTGAACATATCCCAAAGAAGCAACGAATTTAACTCTATTTCATTTAACTTTTGGGCATGATGCAATGTTACGTGTAGAAATATATCTATAATTATTGACGATCTAGAGGCAAAATGAAATTCCATATGACTATTATTGGGAAATGATGGTGAATGAATTAGTTGATTTGGACGAAGAAAGGTTCATGCTTTAGAAGTTCTAACAAGAAAGAGAAAAATAATATCAAGAGCATACAACAAAAGTGTCTGAGGTAATGTTTTTTTGGTTGATGATTTAGTTTGGAAGATAATATTGCGAATGGACCGAAAGAATAAGTTATTAGGAAAATGATCTCCACATTGGGAAGGACCTTTTCAAATTATTCAAACATTTACAAATAATGCCTACGAAATAGAAGAATTGGCTGAAGATTGAAGGGTTTTGAAGATAAATTCTAACTACTTAAAAAGGTATAAACCCACCCTTCAAGAGCTAAAACTATGACAGAATAGAAAAAGCAAACAAACAAAAGCCAATATGGTAATATCATAAAATGAAAAAATGGCTCTATCTCAAAATTACATAATATAAAATTACGCAAATAAAGGTTGAAATAAAGAAATAATTAACAAGTCTAAAAATGCAACTTGGCTTTCATCCTTTCATATTTGATATTTGCTAGACTCGGTGACTTGAAGAGCAGCTATTTCATCCCCTAGCCTCATAGCTTCGTCCATACATTCAACACTTTGAGCAATCTTCTGGTCAATCTCAGTTTGATCCATTTGTTCGATAGCTTTCTGGCGGAATTCAGTGTGAGAAATTTTCTCTTGCAATTCTTTAATCTGCTCTTGCTAGAAATAAATCGATCGAGCATTAGTAGTGAACTCCTCCTTGACAGTCTTCATAGATTCATCAAGTTCCTCAACCTTAGTAGTCAAAGTGCTTTCGATAGTTTGGCTTCCTGAGTAGCTAGTTTTTCTTTAAGTTTCAAATTCGTATCTTGGTCTCTAAGGAAATCTACATTGATTTGGGTAATCAGAGTAATCGTGTCCATCAAAACTTTAGAAGTTTCAGGATGATAAGTAACAATGTCAATCTCATTTATCAGCTTCATTAATATTGCACCAACCGTAGCATTAGTTTGCAGGTTTTCAAACAAATCAACTTCAAAGATTTTTTCTTTAAATTTCATGAGAAGTTGATTATTGGTTTCAGCAGCGGAACTCTCACTCGAAGATGTAGTTGAACTGAGGCAAGTCTAATGGGCAATTGGTACCCTTTTCACTGTAAATAGTTTGACATATTCAAGAGGATTGCTCTTTTTTAAAACCTCCATTTCTTATATAGAGGGAAGTGTGTTCTCAGGATTCGAAGGATTTGGCTGAATGTGATTCATTGCAAGAGTTTGTTGAGTTGCATGTTGGTTTGATTGATCAACAATAGTGTTAGCTTCTTTGAGACCTTCATCGAGGCTTTCTTCTTCTTCTTCTTCTTCCTCTTCTTCATTATTGAATAATTTTTTAACATCACTACCCGAAGACTCATCTTCAACAAAAGGTCCTACATTCATCTTTGGAGAAGAGTCAGCAGGACTATCTTCATTGGATTTTTCATTATCAAGAAGTCCTTTGTTTGAAGTATCTTATTGATCACTCTCAGGATTGTTGGTCTTTGATTTCTGAGATGGGTAAAGAGAATTCGTTATAGCATGTGGTAGATTATCTAACATATGCACATCTGTGGTGGATCCTTTGTTGGAGTCCTTCGCAGATTAGAGATGGAGATGAGCAGAAGGATTGTTGTGGCTTGGAGGGACTTCATATTGAATGGGGGATTCAATGAGAACAATTCGTTGATCCTATAGAAATTTGTTTGTTAGTACAAAGTAGAATATTGGAAACTTAAGGATTTCAATAAGGGGTTCTTACCTTCACTTCTTTGTCCCTAGGGCTTGAATTATCACTTTAAATTCGCTCCAAAATAGGACCACTAGATGTGTGAGATTGTTTTTTCCTTTTTTGGGCAGGAGGTGTAATTTTGACGGTAAATGTGTTTTGTGGTTTAGAAGCAGCATCAGAAAGCTTTGGCTTCTTGTCTGGGGAGAAGCATCATTGTCTTTGACAGTAATCTCAGTCTCTCAGTTTGTTTTCATTTACTGGGAGTACGGGGTGGTTTTTTGGCTAGCCTGAAAAGATAACAAACAAATTAGACTAATACTTGACAAATTTATAAAGAAAAGAGTAATGAACATTACCTTTGTGGTTGTTGTTGGTTTTTCAACCTCTACAACATCATTTTTTTGTAGAAGTGATTATTTGTTTGGTCAACTTTTTAGATCCTGCAGTTGAACCAGGCTGCTCCCTTTTAGATTGTTTCTTTTCAACAGCTAAAAGGACATTCAAGATTTAAATAAAAACATGTGTGTTAGTATTAAGCATTCAAAAAAATGGAAAACACCCTAAGAAACCAAGGAGTCCTTTGGTTCCACACCTTCACCTTTCGGAGAGAGTATTTTAACATGTTCTAAGTCAAAGTAAAGGAAGAATTTGAAACTGTTTAAAGTATGTTATGTGGAAACCACTCGTTCAACAGGTTTTTTTCATTTTTGTTATAGAAACTTGTAATAATCCCTGCAGATGAACCAATCTGGGTAAGGTGGATAAAATGCCAGGCCAAAATCAGCGCTGGGTAGTTTAGGGAACTTTGGTGGTCCCAGTTGAAAAGCTAAACTATACCTACTTTCAGGCTTAATGCATGAAAGAATACTCAAGCTAGGAAGTTTGTCTGTAAACTTCTCTTTTATATTTTCGCCGCCTCTCGAAAGGTTTGACTAAGATCATCTGGCCTATAAACATATTCAAATTACTTTTGGAATGATAGGATTTCCTCGACGTGTTTCTTCGTACCTTTCTTGGATTTGTCCCACACAGTAGCAAAATATTTGGTCAAGTATTAAGAAAAAAGAGTCACATCAAACATGTTTGAGGAATGATACTTCTTCCACAATTTATTGAAAGCTTGAGTTTAATAGAATGCTAGTTTGTAAGGAATGGGTGTAACCATAACAGTGTTGGCATAGGTAGCTGTTGTACCCCAAAATTTGCCCTCTCATGTTTCCAAAGGTCTTCCCTTACATAGTTAGTCACAAACACTTGCCTAACAAAAATAAAGTTTTTTTGAAGATATACAAAGTGTCTTTCGATTGGCATCTGGGAAAAGGCTTCGATTAAGCGTTTGGAACCTTTCGATCAAGTTTGGTTCACCAGTCTTCGATTAAGAGTTTGGAATCTTTCGATCAGGTTTAGTTCACCAGTCTTCGATTGGGAATTTGGCACTCTTCGATCAAGCCTTGGTGTGCAAGCACTTCGATTGAGAACTGGACCTCTTTCGATCAAGCTTTGGTGTGCAACACTTCGATTGGCATTATGGACAAACACTTCGATTGAGCGTTGGACCTCTTTCGATCAAGCTTTGGTGTGCAAGTCTTCGATTGAGCGCTGGACCCCTTCGACAAAGTCAATTTCATAATGCTTCGACTAAGTACTTTAGAGGGTCCTTCGACTGGAAATTCATACTTTACCTCAATCAGAACATAAGAACGAAATGACCTTCGAATGGCATTTCAGTGCAGGGTTGCTTTTAACCTAAGATGCTCTGATGAAGGAAGTTCTGAACATTTTGAATCAGAACCTAGACTCATCACAAGGCCAAGGGCTGGTCGAAGTTGGCTAATAGGGAATGTTCTAAACAGATTCGAATTGGACTTTGAAGCTGGCAAAGAAGGCAGATTCGAAGGAATGAAGTAGGCTGGCATGAATAAGCAAAAACACATATCCTAACCTGTCCAAAATACCCAAAGTTCACAATGGCATGTGTCCCTTGCAAATATGCAATCAAAGCAGGGGAAGTCTCAATCGAAGGGGATGTGACTAAATAGTTCGAATGAGGACTTTGAAGTAGTCGAAGAGAGCAAATTCGAAGGGGCAAGTCAGCTGTTGATTTCCATCAAGTTGAAGGCCCAAAACAACTCAGAGTAAGCTGGCAGAAACACATGATTGAATCAAATATAGCAAGTCTTTATGAAGAAATCAAATCTCTTCATCTTAATGGACCAAGATTTGATACACATTTGTTGACCTAATTTCTTTTCCTATATAAACCTGCTGCTCATAAACAAATCACACACGAAAACCCTGGTAGACAGACGTGAAAGACACAGAAACTCTGCAAAAAACGGCGCCACAACCCTGAGAAAAAAGCTTGGCAATCGTGGATCTGAAGTTGCGCTTAGAAACCTTTTCAGGATCCAACAAAGGTTCCAATCGCTTCCTTGGACCTCACTGAAGCAGTACCAATCATTAGCGTGTGCTCTCCTGCCCCTAAAACTCACTGTAAGTCTCCATGAACCTTGCTCTGAACATGAAATCGAAAACATCCATGCTTGCATATTTTCTTTAAAATATTGACATATTTGGGATTGTTATTTGATTTATAATGTATTGGCATTATCCAATTTAATTTTCATGGCCTCTAACCCCATGTATAGAACCTAGGGTTCCGGATCTGTTTTTTAGGCGTTTATGTCACAGGGAAAATCAATGCAAACCATGGTTGCAGGGATGATCAGGATGAAGAGACGAGTATGTTGGTACTCTTAGATTTTATTTTCATGGCCTAGGAGAGACGTTTGAACGACCCCACGAAACTTCCTGCAGAATAAAATCTGCAGGTAAATGAACCAGGCTATTGTGAGGAAGATGATAACGTGGCTGGGCGTGATTGGTTCGTTTGAACCAATTGCACGTCTTTTTATTTTTTGTGGCCAGGCATAATTATTGTTTGATATAATATTTATGTTCTATTTAACTAACGAATGAAGCAGATTGGGCGAGCGGTTAGCGCGTTGGCATGTGAGTATCAGGACCTGGGTTCAAATCCCAGGTCCCCCAAAACTTTGTTACATTTTTTTCCTTCAGGTATTCAGGCGCAGCATCCCAAGCGTGGACTATCATACGTCCTCAGATCTCAACGTGCCAGGTGGCTCCAGATTCAGATCCAATCGTCCAGGATGGAGGTTCACCATGAACCCTAGTCAACAAGCGCATATGCAAATCTGAAAGTCCAACAGGCTGGACGTTTGGGCCTGGAATTGCTGACCAAACCTCCCTTCTTCAGGCCCAGCGCCCCCCACAGTTTGCTTATGTTTTTTTATTTTCTTTTCATATTTCTTTTGCTTTTTATTATTATTATTATAAACTAACTAATTAATTAACAAATTAACTCTTTTTTTCATAAAAAACCAGAAATCAAAAATATTATTTTCATCATTAACTTCATTATTTTTGTAAATAAACCATTAACCAATTAATTTAGTTTTAATTAGGTTTAATCTTAACATTTTTTACAATAAATAAAAATTGACTTAGAATTAGGTTTTTGTTTTTAATATTTCTTATTTTATTTCCTCAACTAAAATAAAACTCAAAAATATTTTCTTTAATTCCATTATTAATTTAGATTTAATCCTTAATTCAAAAAAGATCAAAAATATGCTTTCTTTAAATAAAAAGGGTCAAAACCTTAAAGGACAATCTGATTCAATTTTTCTCGCGCGTATTATTTTTGATCCATATATTGTAATTGCTCCGAGGATGTAATAGCTTTAACTTAGGATTTATTTACTGCTTTTATCTTTCCGCAATTTACTTTTCAAGGGATTGTTTTTGGCGATGTAAATACCCGACGCCTTGTAATAACTTATCTTTATTTTCCGCAATTTATTTTCCGCAACCATTAACTGCTAGATGTATGCTAACTAGGCTATGCATGACAAGATTAATTCTTAACTTAAAATCAACAATAGCTCACCATGACATGCAAAGATAACATAAACTGAGAATTGACACACTTGCACATGCCACTCCTAGGGTATGCCTCACTTGGTTGCCTCGAACGTGGTCATTAAGTATAGGATGTTTTAGAGGTCGTCCTCCTGTCCAAAGATCAAAGTTGCCTCGAAACGGTTGCCTCAAATAAAAATGATCTAAGACATTAGGGTTACCACTAAGGCGTCCTAACGTTGCTTTAGTGACCACACATCCCTAAAATCGAATTGACCCGAAAACTCCAACGATGGTGCTACCTACTCCTCAATAGTGGGATAGCACTGTCTAAAGGACATTTGCACAGTTTAATTCCTTTTTGAGTAGGTAGATGTTCTTAGGTACTTGATCTTTTTAAAACAAAAAAACTTTTTGCACTTACACTCTATTCAAAAAAACAAAACTCTTTTCAAAACCCACAAACACAAGAAAAGCAAAACTTTTTGAAAACATAGTGAGCAAGTACCTAAGAGCCCGTGGATAACCACGGATAGAAAGGGTGCTAACACTTTCCCTTTCTATAATCTACCTCCCGAACCCGAGAAACATCTCGAAAAGGAATTTTTCTGTGCTTTTGTCCTTTCCTTATTGGATAAAATAAAAGACGGTGGCGACTCTTGCTTACCGCGACATTTTGCGAAACGCAAACGCGAACCAGCATTCCAAAACAGTCAGTTCTATTCCCACCGATCACAGAACTGGCGACTCTGCTGGGGATTCTGTATAAGTGAGGTTTACCTTAGGATTAGATCACTTGTGTTTTCAATTGTATGCTTTGTATGCTTTAAATTTTGTGGGCTTGTATCGGAGTTTTATAGATCCTAACCCGGATCTGGGGGTACCCTTTTTTATGTAAGTAGCAATAAACTGTGAGGGATCTGTCCAGCATAGACCGAAACGGATGAAGCAGTAGCTACGTTGGTGTGACACCTTGGTCTATATCGATATCCCTTGTGTTGGAACGAGGAGAATATGGGTCTTCTGAGGAGTCATTAAGCACCAACTGACCTTAGAACCTTAAATTGACCAACTTGGCCATAGAATAGTAGCAGTATGCTACACTCATTGAGACTAAACTCTCGCGATGATTCCGGCCGCAAGAAAAGGTTGCTAAACTGGAATTATGACCGATTGAGGGTAGTCAGTGATATTGAGATCCTATAGAACCCGATTACTATTTTTAGGACGGGTCTTAACCAACTGAAACTGAAAGAGGGTAGTACCTAAAGCTTCATGCCAGCCTGAAATCTAAGGGTCTCTTTTGTGTGACTTGTGTGCCTTTACCATGTTTGTCTTTTGTGAATGCTTGTGGTGTGCCTTTACAATGACATCATAACATTGTATACATCCTGCATAAGGACTAACCCATTTCAAAGACAAAAGGGTTTCATCTTTGCTCTGTTTTGTAGGACATCATGATGTCCATGCGTAGGAATACTATCCGGCTCAACTTTGTTCAAGTACCTACTTTGCTTAAAGAGTTTGTTGTCAGGATTCCAGACACTACTTCCTTCATCAGGAGGCATGGTTCTCTTCTCGGTTTAGTCACCTCAAAGTTGGACCAACAAATGATGAGTGTCCTGGTCCAGTTTTATGATCCCCTATATCATTGCTTCACCTTTCAAGACTTCCAGCTGGTTCCTACCCTGGAAGAGTTCTCTGAGTTGCTTGGTATCTCTGTTTTGGAGCAGACTTCATTCACTGGTTGGGAAAAGACTCTTAGGCCTGAAGAGATTGTTGCAGCCCTTCACTTGACCAAAGAAGAGGTAATGGCTAACTGGGAGACTAGAAGTGGAGTTAAGGGTTTTTTGGCTAAGTTTCTGGTTGGCAAAGCTAACTGCTTTTGGGATGACTTAGACTTCAAAGCGTACGAGGACATTCTAGCTCTCTTAATCTATGGTCTGGTATTGTTTCCAAATCCTGACACTTTTGTTAATGTTAATGCCATAAAGATCTTCATCTCTCGGAACCCTGTACCCACTCTCTTGGGTGATATCCTTCATCAGCTCTATGCTCGTACTGCCCGAAAGCGGGGAACTTTGATGTGTTGTGCTCCTTTATTGTCGAGGTGGTTTATTTCGCACCTCTCTAAGCCCGTACTGAAGAATAAAGAAGGAATGGGCTGGGCTCATAGGATAATGTCTCTTACTAATAATGACATTATTTGGACTCTCAAAGGCTTGGATGAGCTGACTGTCATTGATCGTTGTGGAGAGTATCCTAATGTTCCATTGATCGGAACCCATGGAGGAATCTCTTATAACCCATGTTTAGCTCTCCGTCAGTTTGGAAGAGCCAGAAGAGAAGGGCCTCATGAGATGTTGATACCTCATATCATCTTTGATTTTCAGGGAGATAGCGACGAGCTGCGTCGTAGATTCATCAAGGCTTGGGATAGAGTTCACAAATCTGACCCACATGAGTTGGGACCAAAGACTTCTCTTCCAATGGAACCAAATCTCAGATGGGTCCGCATCCGTGCCCAGAAGGTAGGTATGCCATACGAAGCTGTCAGGCCTATTACTCTTGAAGTTGCTGATAAAGACGGGGTTCCTCCAACTACTCTCTATCCTCATACGCCCACTGATATTGGCACACTGAAGAGGTCTTGGGCACAACTGCAGCAAGAACGGGATTCTTATCGAGAGAAGTTCAATGAACAAGAACAGAAGATCCAGAAGCTGAATAAGCAACTAGAGAACGAGCGGGTCCTGAATGATTATGTCTGCACTGAGAAGAAGAGGCCATGGGAGCATTGATGGGCCTTTGATGATTTCTTTTATAGTTTTATTTACTTTTCTGGATTTCCATTCTTGTAACGCCTAAGGGCAGTTTGTTGAACAATTTAAATTATGAATTTAAATCTAATAAAGTGTGTTTCCTTTCTTGTTTACAAATTTGAATCCCGATTGTGTTTGAAATCATAAATCATACGCATTTCATCTCATGCACTTCATAGACAAGTACCCTTTTACAGGACTCTTATCTTCTTCGCTGTTTATTTCAGCAATCATCATGTCTACTGAACCTTCCACTGAGCAAGCTATCAAGGCCCTCCAGGCTCAGATTACCCAGTTTCAAGAGTTGGTCATGAGCCTAGCCAAGGGTCAGCAGGACCTGAAGACCCTGATTCTGAAAGAGAGGAAGAAGAAGAAAAAGAGGACCGTCATGTTCAACACCGGGCGCAGGTTTGGAAACGGGCTGTAAAACGAAGTTGATCTGGCCACCTCATCTGGAGGGAAGGACAGTCCACAAGAAAGGAGGGCTCCTAGCCCTATGGTCTCCGACAACGAGACGGATTATGATGAAGAACAGTATCCTCCTGCTGAGGATAAGTACAAACAGCTGGAAGACCGTTTGAGCGCTATGGAAATACAGAAGGTGCCCGGTCTGGATTTCAGAGATCTAGGTCTATCCTCTAGGGTGGTGATTCCCCATAAGTTCAAGGCACCTGCCTTTTCCAAGTATGACGGAGCTTCCTGTCCAAAGTTGCATCTCCGGTCATATGTGAGGAAGATCCAACCTTACACTGCTGATAAGAACTTATGGATCCATTTCTTTCAAGACAGTCTCTCAGGGACTCAGCTTGAGTGGTTCTATCAGCTGGATGGAGCCAATATCCGCAGCTGGGAAGATTTGGCCACTGCATTCTATAGGCAGTATCAATATAACTCCGACTTTGCTCCTACGCGTACCCAACTCCAGGGCATGTCAATAGGGACGAGTGAAGGATTTAAAGAGTATGCTCAAAAATGGAGAGACCTTGCCGGAAGGGTGCAACCTCCTTTAGCTGAACGTGAACTTGTTGATATGTTTTTGGGGACCCTGTCTGGTCCATTCTTTAACCATTTGATTGGAAGATCTTCAGTCGGGTTTACAGACATTATCTTGACTAGTGAGAGGATTGAAGCTGGTATCAAGGCTAGGAAGATACAGAAGGGTGCCTCGTCGAGCACCGAGAAGAAACCATTCAAGAAAGAGTCCAGTGTTGTCTACGGTTCAAGAAGACAGAATAGACCGGAACACCACCAAGCTGTCAACGCGGTTGTTATTTCAAAACCTGCTGGTGCTCCTCAGCATCACAACCAACAAAGGGGTGAGAGACCTCGAAGGCAATTCACTCGTCTTAGCATGACCTTGTCTCAGATATTGCCACAGTTACTGACGACCAATCTGGTGACTCTAAAAGAAGCTCCGAAGATTTTAAACACAACGTCACCAAAGTATAACCCCAACGCCCGCTGTGCTTATCACTCTGATAGCCCGGGGCATAATATGGATGATTGTTGGGCTTTGAAGAACAAGGTTCAAGACCTAATCGATGCAAAGGAGATTGAGTTTGAGGCGCCTGAGAGGCCTAATGTTGTGACTGCTCCCATGCCCAAACATGGAGTAAATGTTGTAGAGGAAGACTTGTTTGTTGTTTCTGTGGATGATGTTGTTACCCCTCTAATGACTGTCAAGAGGAACCTGTTGCTAGCCGGTTTATTTCTGGGATGTGGTGAAGGTTGCCATATGTGTTCTATTTCACCTACTGGTTGCCCATCTTTGAAGTCAGGCATCCAAAACCTGATGGATAACAAGGAGATCCTGTTTGAGAAGATTGTTGTTCCTGCCACCCCTACTGAAGAAGTTTCCATTATTACCATTTTCAACAATTCTCCCAAGGCTCCCTCGAGGAAGCCTGTCATAATTACGCCTGTTCCGAAGATTGCACCCATAATCATCACTGTTCCGGGGCCCATCCCCTACACCTCTGAAAAAGCTGTCCCTTGGCACTATGGGGCAGACGTTTATGTTCTTGGAGTTAAGCAAAAGTTTGATGCTGGTACCGGCATCAGCAACATTACTGGGCCTGCTAAAGTCACTCGCAGTGGTAGAATTTTTCTCACCTGATATTGCTCCACCAGTTGTCCGAAGACCTGTTGTCATTACGCCTGCAAGTGTACCTAATGCCATTCCTGATCAAGTTCTTAGTCCTACCCCTGTCGCCGAGTCATCTAACGCTCGGGGAAAAGGGATCACCACTGATATGCCTGCCCATACGGAGGCGCCAAAGACAATCAATGTTGAAGCTTCCAAACAGGAGATGGAAGAGATTCTGAAGATTATTAAGAAGAGTGATTATAATGTAGTTGAGTAATTGGGGCAAACCCCATCCAAGATTTCTATGTTATCACTGTTGTTATGTTCAGAGGCCCATGCCAAGCTCTGATTACCTTCCTGAAGACGGCCCACGTGCCACAAGAGACGTCATCTGATCAGTTTACCGATTATGTGGCCAATTTAACTGCTGATAATGGTTTGGGTTTCTCCGACGCTGATCTGACTGCTAAAGGGAAGAACCATAACGATGCCCTGCATGTCTCCATTGAATGCAGGGGCACTACTCTTGCACATGTGTTGGTTGACACTGGTTCCTCATTGAACGTTTTACCCAAGAAATCTCTAGACAGGTTGGATTACGAAGAGTTGGAGCTAAAGCCAAGTAACATTGTTGTCCGGGCCTTTGATGGGTCTAAAAGGATGGTGCATGGTGAAGTCGTTATTCCAATTAAAGTTGGTTCTCAGGTATTCAATTCTACATTCTACGTGATGGACATTCGACCATCCTATTCTTGTTTGCTGGGTCGTCCATGGATCCATAAAGCTGGAGCTGTGACCTCCACACTCCATCAAAAGCTGAAGTACCCGGTCAGAGGGAAGATTGTGACAGTACAGGGGGAGGAAGAGTATATGGTCAGCCACCTCAACTCGTTCAGATACGTAGAGATGGATGGGGAGTTCATTGATACCCCATTTCAACACTTTGAAGAGGTTCCTCAGACACTGGCATCAGCTGAGACTGTGGTTGAAGATTCTCCTTTGAAGATGGCTTCCTTAAAGGATACCCGGGCTGTTATTGAGAAGGGTGAGTATGAAAACTGGGGCCGACTTCCTGATTTCACTCAGAAGACTAACAAGTTTGGTTTGGGTTTCACTGCAGAAGCTCAAAGGGCTGTTCATAGTGCAAGGATTGGAAGACCTCCTGTATTCATCAACAACTCGGGAGTAAATGCCATTGAAGATGACGTGGAGGAGTCTGAATTCGACAGCTGGATCTACCCTACGACCAACGGTGGACCAAGCAACGGGACAGCAAAGGATTTCATCCCTATTACTTTTGTTACCCAATAATAAGCTCTTTGTTTTGAATTTGTAACAGACAATGTTTTGAAACTTTATGGCCCGATGTCTTACCCGGGGCACCGTGGCTTCATTTGTGAGGGCTTTTGTGTGCCATTTTCATATATCATTAATAAAAGCATTGGACGTTTTTGCATTTCAAATCTTGCGCTCCTTGTCTTTCTTTATTATATATTGCAAAACAGCTATTTTACACACACTCACATATACAGGTCTCAATCCACTCTAGATCTCACTGGTAACGACTCTGCTACTGCCAGTTATGACTTCGAAAATCCGATCAACTTAGCCGAAGACGAAGGTGAAGATGATTATGAAGTGCCTGGTGAGCTTGCAAGACTGCTACTTCAGGAAGAGAGGGCCATTCAGCCACATGAAGAGCTAGTGGAAACAGTGAATCTGGGTACTGAGACAGACAAAAAGGAAGTCAAGATCGGTGCAAATCTGGAGCTTAGTGTGAAACAGCGGTTGATTCAGATGCTGCATGACTACGTGGAAATCTTTTCCTGGTCTTACGAAGATATGCCTGGGTTGGATACTGACATTGTGGTTCATCGCCTGCCTACCAAGGAAGACTGTCATCCCGTAAAACAGAAGGTTCGCCGTATGCGCCCGGAGATGTCCGAGAAAATCAAGGCTGAGGTTATGAAACAATTTGACGTCGGGTTTCTAGCAGTGACTTCTTACCCTCAGTGGGTCGCCAATGTGGTTCCAGTTCCGAAGAAAGATGGTAAGGTCCGAATGTGTGTTGACTACAGGGATTTGAACAGGGCAAGCCCTAAGGATGACTTCCCTCTACCTTACATCGACGTTCTGGTTGACAATACTGCTCAGCACAAGGTATTCTCCTTTATGGATGGTTTCTCCCGTTATAATCAAATCAAGATGGATCCTGAAGACATGGAGAAGACCACTTTTGTTACTCAGTGGGGTACCTTTTGTTACAAGGTCATGCCTTTTGGGTTGAAAAATGTTGGGGCAACATATCAGCGTGCCATGGTTGCTTTGTTTCATGACATGATCCATCATGAGATTTAAGTATACGTCAACGATATGATTGCAAGGTCCTAAACTAAGGAGGAACACCTTGACCATCTACATAAGCTGTTTGACCATTTGAAGTTGTACAAATTGAGGTTGAACCCGAACAAGTGCACCTTCGGGGTGAGGTCCGGAAAATTGCTAGGTTTCATTGTGAGCGACAAAGGTATTCAAGTGGACCCTACCAAGGTGAAAGCTATACAAGAGATGCCAGCTCCCAAGACAGAGAAAGAGGTCAGAGGCTTTCTAGGACGTCTAAACTACATTGCCCGATTCATCTCACATCTAACTTCTACTTGTGAGCCAATCTTTAAGCTACTGAAGAAAGATCAAGTGGTACGTTGGAACGATGAATGTCAAGCCGCTTTCGAAAGAATCAAAGAGTATCTCCAGGAACCACCCATTCTTATGCCACCAGTTGAAGGGAGACCTCTGATCTTATACTTAACAGTGCTTGATAACTCAATGGGGTGTGTGCTGGGGCAGCATGACGAGTCTGGCCGAAAAGAGCATGCTATTTATTACCTTAGCAAAAAGTTTACCGACTGTGAGACCCGATACTCACTTCTCTAGAAAACTTGATCTGCTTTGACATAGGCTGCTCGCCGGCTGAGACAGTATATGCTGACTCACACTACTCTGTTGATTTCAAAAATGGATCCAATCAAGTATATCTTCGAAAATCCTGCCTTGTCCGGAAGAATAGCAAGATGGCAGATGATCTTGACTGAGTATGACATCCAGTAAACATCTCAAAAAGCAATCAAGGGAAGCGTATTGGCAGACCATTTATCACATCAGGCAGTGGATGATTACCAGTCTATAAACTTTGAATTTCCAGACGAGAATATCATGTTGATAACTGATTGTGAAATACCTGGACCGGATGAAGGACCTGAGGAAGGATCCTGATGTTCTATGCACTTTGATGGAGCTTCAAACGCTTTGGGTAACGACATTGGCGCTGTGATCATATCTCCTAAGGGCTCTCATACTCTGCTCACCGCCTGACTGTGTTTCAACTGCACCAACAACATGGCGGAGTATGAAGCATGCATTATGGGTCTTCGAGCTGCAATTGACCTAAGGATTAAGTTTCTGAGTGTCTTCGGAGATTCCGCTCTCGTGATCAGTCAGATCAAAGGCGAGTGGGATACGAAACACCCAAATCTTATTCCTTACAAGGAGTATGTGTTGACGTTGCTCCCCCACTTCGAGGAGATAACCTTTGAACACTTCCCAAGAGAGGAGAATCAGTTGGCGGACGCGTTAGCTACGATGTCTTCTATGTTCAAAGTCAAGTGGGACAACGAGGCTCCCCGGATCATTATTTGGAAATTGGATGAACCTGCACATTGCTGTGATCTTGAGACCGAAGAGGTAACAGAAAATCCTTGGTATCCTGAAGTGAAGAGGTACCTTGAAGCTCAAGAATACCCCGAGGGTGCATCTGTTAATGACAAGAAGTTTCTGAGAAGGTTCGCGGAAAAGTTCTTCATCAACAATGGCATTCTCTACAAACGTAACCATGATTCAACCTTATTTTCGCTGTGTGGATAAGATTGAAGCAGAAAGGATCATGGCAGAGCTGCATGAAGGTACTTTCGGAACTCATTCCAGTGGACATACCATGGCAAAGAAAATCCTTCGGGCAGGATATTACTGGTCCACAATGGAAGTCGAATGTTATCAGCATTCTCGGACATGTCACAAGTGTCAGGTATATGCTGATAAGGTGCACATTCCTCCAGTTCCTCTGAATGTCTTGACAGCACCTTGGCCTTTCGCAATGTGGGGCATTGATATGATCGGCGAGATCAGACCTACGGCGTCCAACGGGAATCGTTTCATCCTGGTAGAGATTGATTACTTTACGAAGTGGGTTGAAGCAGCTTCCTTTGCTACGGTAACCAAGAACGTCGTGGCACAGTTCATCTGTCACAACCTGATCTGTCGATACGGCGTACCAGAGAGGATCATTACAGATAATGGTACCAACCTTCACAACAAGATGATCACTGAGCTCTGCGAGCAATTCAAAATACAGCACCATAACTCTTCTCCCTACTGGCCGAAGATGAATGGGGCTGTCGAAGCGGAAAATAAGAACATTAAGAAGATTGTGCAGAAGATGACGGTGACCTACAAAGACTGGCACGAGATGTTACCATTTGCTCTTCATGGGTACCGTACCTCAGCACGGACGTCAACAGGGGCAACGCCCTATTCCTTGGTTTATGGCATGGAGGCAGTGTTGCCTATTGAAGTTCAGATGCCCTCTCTTCGGATCATGAAGGATGCAGGTTTGAGCGAAGACGACTGGATTCAGACCCGTCTTGATCAACTAAACATAATCGACAAAAAGAGACTCACTGCTATTTGTCATGGTCAGACATACCAAAAACGGATGATCAAGGCATTTAACAAGAAAGTCAGACGACAAGAGTATCAAGTCGGGAACCTGGTAATCAAGTGCATTATCTTACCTCAAGGTGTTCCCAGGGGCAAATGGACCCCTACTTACGAAGGGCCATTTGTGGTTAAGAACATCTTCTCAGGAGGAGCGATGATTCTAACCACCATGGATGGCGACGACCTTCCTCACCCCGTCAATGCAGACATAGTAAAAAGATACTATACATAATCAAAGACCCTCTAGGTTGACTGGCCTAGGAAAAAATAAGGGCTTCTCGGCGAACCAAAAGAGTTCGGGCAAAAATAAGGGATGAAAATAAAAAAATCTGTGCACCCGACAAGTCGAAAACCTGAAAAGGCGGCTTGGGCAAAAATGGGTATCCCGGTGGGCTGAAAACCCGAAAGGGCGGTCCAGGCAAAAGTTAGGGATAAGCGTAACACTATGTCTCATTGGATCACCCTGCATCCAGACCTCGGTATCAACTATCAGGCTCGGACGACACCAATCAATCAGATTTATCTCCAACTAAGCAGCAAATTGATGAGATGCTTGAAGATATAAAGGCGATAGCAGAGTTGGAACCTAGTGGGATTATTCACATAGCTGTTTTGTTTTTTTTTTTTTTTGAAAAATTGTAGAAATCCTATCTGTTCGGCGGCGTTCTCTTACTAGGACGTCAGCCTCTTATATAAAAGCGCCTATTTACAGGCAAACTTCAAAATCAATACAAATTCATTTTCAGACAAATTTCAAACTGTTTTTCCTTTATCTGTTTTGTTTTGCAAAGAACGTCCAATGTTCATTTTTTATATATGCATTTTACCTTAAATTGCTGCTCATAAATATTTACATGCGAAACAAAGGACTAATTACGGGTGATATCAGAAGTAGGGGCAATAAGAATTGTCTTAGCGGTCTAGTTGCTCTGTCCACCAAGGTACCAAGGTAAGTTCAGCTGAAGAATGTGACTAAGATACTTTCACTCCCCGTAGAGTAAGACGGTGATGATAGCTCTCTCAGCCGATACTTGCAACTATGAACGAATCAGCCATACTCTCCCCCAAGAAGAGTTGGTCTACCCTCAGCCTTAAAAAGATTGGGTATCCCCAGAAGGTCTCAATATCCCCCAGCGGAGTATAAGGATATTCCCCAGCAAGCATAAGAGTATCCCTGGCAGTCTTAATATTCCTCAACAGAATATAAGAATATTCCCTGGCAGAATGCAAGATACCCCTGGTGGAGCCGTTTCCCCAGTGCAGTCTAAAAAGCTTCCCATCCAGAGTCGAATCATCTTCCCCAGTAGATTCTGGAAGCTTATCCCCTGCGAATACAAATGTATCTCCCCAGCCAAATTCAGAGGTTATCCTCACAAGGGTCTAACCGGGTTATTCTAAGCAAGTTGCAACTGAAAGATCATCCCCAGCGAAGTTCTTTCTATCCCCAGCGGAATTCATCATCAAGATCCCCAACAGAACCTATCAACGGAATCCCCAACGGAGTTTATCATTAAAATCTCAGCGAAGTATCTCTTCCCCACAGAGTAATCCTCTGCAGAGTAATCTCTTCACCATGTTTATTCCCCAACAAAGTTATTTTCTCCTACAGGTTTATTCTTGCAATCATCTTCGTGCATCATCCCCAGTGGAAACGAAGAATTTAACCATATTATTCAACAGCGGCCCAGGATTTAACAAACTCCCCGGCATTTGTCAAGGATTTATTTTCCCAGACGAAAATACATTCATAAACATTTCACATGTCATACCTCCTATTTACCTACATGATAAAGTGCATACGACACAATCTCATTTATTTTTGAGAACATCATGACATCATGCATTTCATACATCATGACATTGCATACAGCTAACGTTTTACCTTTTTCAGGAAAAGGTCAAACAAAATAGGGCTACCACCAACCTTTTTAAGTTCCAGATTAATACCTGTAATAAGCCAGGAAAATATCTGTGGACGACTGATTGTAGATCAATACCTGTAACAAGCCAAGAAAGTTATCTACATGAAGAGATTGAAGATCAATACCTGTAACAAGCCAGGAAGACCATCTTTCTTTCTCAGGTCAGAGATTAATACCTGAAACCAGCCAGGACAACTATCTTCTCGAACAACCTTTTTTATGTTCCAGATTAATACCTGTAATAAGCCAGGAAAATATCTGTGGACGACTGATTGTAGATCAATACCTGTAATAAGCCAGGAAAGTTATCTACATGAAGAGATTGAAGATCAATACCTATAACAAGCCAGGAAGACCATCTTTCTTTCTCAGGTCAGAGATTAATACCTGAAACCAGCCAGGACAACTATTTTCTCGACCAACCTTTTTTAAGTTCCAGATGAATACCTATAACGAGCCAGGAAAAATATCTATGGACGACTGATTGTGGATTAATACCTGTAACAAGCCAGTAAAGTTATCTACATGAAGAAATTGAAGATTAATACCTGTAACAAGCCAGGAAAATTATCTTTCTTTCCCAGGTCAGAGATTAATACCTGAAACCATCAGGACGTCTATCTCCTCGACCAACCTTTTCAAGTCCCAGTTGAATACCTGTAGCAAGTCAAGAAAACTATCTGTAGACGACTGATACCTGTAACAAGCCAGGAAAACTATCTACACAAAGAGATTGAAGATCAACACCTGTAACAAGCCAGGAAGACCATCTTTCTTTCTCAGGTATGCAAGTTCTCGCTAAGGAATCTCTTATGCGATCGACACTCCTGCAGATGGCATCTATAAGCCCATCCTCCTACCAACAACCTCCAAATGGCATCTGTAAGCCCATTCCCGACATCACAATGCTGATACTACACCATGTGAGTTCAAATTTCTGGGCACTCTAGTGTTCAATCATATTCCACCTTCGGATCACGAAAGGCACGCAAGCCAATCTACATCCTCAGGTTTAAGAAAATTGAACAGGGGCAACTGTTGTACCCCAAAATTTTCCCTCTCATGTTTCCAAAGGTCTTCCCTTACATAGTTAGTCACAAACACTTGCCTAACAAAAATAAAGTTTTTTTGAAGATATACAAAGTGTCTTTCGATTGGCATCTGGGAAAAGGCTTCGATTAAGCGTTTGGAACCTTTCGATCAGGTTTGGTTCACCAGTCTTCGATTAAGCGTTTGGAATCTTTCGATCAGGTTTGGTTCACCAGTCTTCGATTGGGAATTTGGCACTCTTCGATCAAGCCTTGGTGTGCAAGCACTTCGATTGAGCGCTGGACCTCTTTCGATCAAGCTTTGGTGTGCAACACTTCGATTGGAATTATGGACAAACACTTTGATTGAGCGCTGGACCTCTTTCGATCAAGATTTGGTGTGCAAGTCTTCGATTGAGCGCTGGACCCCTTCGACCAAGTCAATTTTACAATGCTTCAACTAAGTACTTCTGAGGGTCCTTCGACTGTAACTTCATACTTTACCTTAATCAGAACATAAGAACGAAATGACCTTCGAATGGCATTTCAGTGCAGGGTTGCTTTTAACCTAAGATGCTCTGGTGAAGGAAGTTCTGAACATTTCGAATCAGAACCTAGACTCATCACAAGGCCAAGGGCTGGTCGAAGTTGGCTAATAGGGAATGTTCTAAACAGATTCGAATTGGACTTTGAAGCTGGCAAAGAAGGCAAATTCGAAGGAATGAAGTAGGCTGGCATGACTAAGCAAAAACACATATCCTAACCTGTCCAGAATACCCAAAGTTCACAATGGCATGTGTCCCTTGCAAATATGCAATCGAAGCAGGGGAAGTCTCAATCGAAGGGGATGTGACTAAATAGTTCGAATGAGGACTTTGAAGTAGTCGAAGAGAGAAAATTGGAAGGGGCAAGTCAGCTGTTGATTTCCATCAAGTTGAAGGCCCAAAACAACTTAGAGCAAGCTGGCAGAAACGCATGATTGAATCAAATATAGCAAGTCTTTATGAAGAAATCAAATCAAATCTCTTCATCATAATGGACCAATATTTGATACACATTTGTTGACCTAATTTCTTTGCCTATATAAACCTGCTGCTCATAAACAAATCACACACGAAAACCCTGGCAGACAGACGTGAAAGACACAAAAAAGACACAGAAACTCTGCAAAAAACGGCGCCACAACCCTGAGAAAAAAGTTTGACAATCGTGGATCTGAAGTTGCGCTTAGAAACCTTTTCAGGATCCAACAAAGGTTCTAATCGCTTCCTTGGACCTCACTGAAGCGGTACCAATCATTAGCATGTGCTCTCCTGCCCCTAAAACTCACTGTAAGTCTCCCTGAACCTTGCTCTGAACATGAAATCGAAAACATCCATGCTTGCGTCTTTTCTTTAAAATATTGACATATTTGGGATTGTTATTTGATTTAGAATGTTTTGGCATTATCCAATTTAATTTTCATGGCCTCTAACCCCATGTATAGAACCTAGGGTCCCGACTCTGTTTTTTAGGCGTTTATGTCACAGGGAAAATCAATGCAAATCATGGTTGCAGGGATGATCAGGATGAATAGACGAGTACGTTGGTACTCTTAGATTTTATTTTCATGGCCTAGGAGAGACGTTTGAACGACCCCACAAAACTTCCTGCAGAACAAAATCTGCAGGTAAATGAACCAGGCTATTGTGAGGAAGATGATAACGTGGCTGGGCGTGATTGGTTCGTTTGAACCAATTGCGCGTCTTTTTATTTTTTGTGGCCAGGCATAATTATTGTTTGATATAATATTTATGTTCTATTTAACTAACGAATGAAGCAGATTGGGCGAGCGGTTAGCGCGTTTGCATATGAGGATCAGGACCTGGGTTCAAATCCCAGGTCCCCCAAAACTTTGTTACATTTTTTTCCTTCAGGTATTCAGGCGCAGCATCCCAAGCGTGGACTATCATACGTCCTCAGATCTCAACGTGCCAGGTGGCTCCAGATTCAGATCCAATCGTCCAGGATGGAGGTTCACCATGAACCCTAGTCAACAAGCGCACATGCAAATCTGAAAGTCCAACAGGATGGACGTTTGGGCCTGGAATTGCTGACCAAACCTCCCTTCTTCAGGCCCAGCGCCCCCCACAGTTTGCTTATGTTTTTTTAATTTCTTTTCATATTTCTTTTGCTTTTTATTATTATTATTATAAACTAACTAATTTATTAACAAATTAACTCTTCTTTTCATAAAAAACCAGAAATCAAAAATATTATTTTCATCATTAACTTCATTATTTTTGTAAATAAATCATTAACCAATTAATTTAGTTTTAATTAGGTTTAATCTTAACATTTTTTACAATAAATAAAAATTGACTTAGAATTAGGTTTTTGTTTTTAATATTTCTGATTTTATTTCCTCAACTAAAATAAAACTCAAAAATATTTTCTTTAATTCCATTATTAATTTAGATTTAATCCTTAATTCAAAAAAGACCATAAATATGATTTCTTTAAATAAAAAGGGTCAAAACCCTAAAGGACAATCTGATTCAACTTTTCTCGCGCGTATTATTTTTGATCCATATATTGTAATTGCTCCGAGGATGTAATAACTTTAACTTAGGATTTATTTACCGCTTCTATCTTTCCGCAATTTACTTTTCAAGGGATTGTTTTTGGCGATGTAAATACCTGGCGCCTTGTAATAGCTTAGCTTTATTTTCCGCAATTTATTTTCCGCAACCATTAACTGCTATATGTATGCTAACTAGGCTATGCATGACAATATTAATTCTTAACTTAAAATCAACAATAGCTCACCATGACATGCAAAGATAACATAAACTGAAAATTGACACACTTGCACATGCCACTCCTAGGGTACGCCTCACTTGGTTGCCTCAAACGTGGTCATTAAGTATAGGATGTTTTAGAGGTCGTCCTCCTGTCCAAAGATCAAAGTTGCCTCGAAACGGTTGCCTCAGATAAAAATGATCTAAGACATTAGGGTTACCACTAAGGCGTCCTAACGTTGCTTTAATGACCACACATCCCTAAAATCGAATTGACCCGAAAACTCCAACGACGGTGCTACCTACTCCTCAATAGTGGGATAACACTGTCTAAAGGATATTTGCACAGTTTAATTCCTTTTTGAGTAGGTAGATGTTCTTAGGTACTTGCTCTTTTTAAAACAAAAAAACTTTTCGCACTTACACTCTCTTCAAAAAAATAAAACTCTTTTCAAAACCCACAAACACAAGAAAAGCAAAACTTTTTGAAAACATAGTGAGCAAGTACCTAAGAGCCCGTGGATAACCACGAATAGAAAGGGTGCTAACACCTTCCCTTTCTATAATCTACCTCCTGAACCCGATAAACATCTCGAAAAGGAATTTTTTTGTGCTTTTGTCCTTTCCTTGTTGGATAAAATAAAAGACGGTGGCGACTCTTGCTTACCGCGACATTTTGCGAAACGCAAACGCGAACCAGCATTCCAAAATAGTCAGTTCTATTCCCGCCGATCACAATAGCCATACGTCATTCCCCCTCATATTTGGTGAAAGTCAATCCCAGATAGCAAAGATTACTCTTTCGTTCAAACAAGGGTTCAAGATTAATTTGGAAAAGGCCAAATTGTCTAGAAACAAAGTTAGGTTGATACGCAAGAAGAACATTGTGGGATTTAATAGGCATCAATCTTGTAACAATTAGACTAGGTAGCAAAAAGGTTGTCCAAATGGCAAGGGTTTCTTCTTCTTGATCCGGTGAAATAATTACAAAATATCTTGCGAACCACTCTAGTCCATGGGTTCGTTGTACAAAGGAAGCCATTGAAGAAGTAAAATTGTAGCATTTTGCAAACATAGTCATATATTTGGTGAAACATTCCTTCAAACTCTTTCCTTTATCAGTTGGAGTCAATCGAACTAACCTAATTCCTTCAACAACCCTATTTTGAATCATAAGATCTGATTCATCAATTGAGCCAGCAGTTGGATGTGAAGGTTCAAAAGTAGCATTTAACCACAATTGGAGAAGCTAATAAGGACCGATAAGTAATATGTTTTTTCCTATCTTATATTTTTTCAGGTTTTCAGTTATCTCTCCAAGGCACTCATATAATCTAGCCAAAATCAATTCGCTTAAACAAACATTTCGACCAGAGTGAAGTTGGTTGGCCAATGTCAAGAATCTTTTTTCTACTTGGATAAATTTAGAGCAAAAGACGCAACAATAAATCCAGAGGGAAAGGAAAGTTATATGTTTCACATATGACACTTCATCCTCAGTTCTCATATAATGTGTAATGTAATTAGTGAAGGTAGCATGTGCAATATTGAAGCCTATGGTGTTGTCAACTTGTAAAGAAGGATCAAAAGTTTCCCCAGTAGGTCAATGTCTAGTGATAACAACAATATAAAACAAGGTGTTTTAATCATCCCACAAGGTAGATGAAAGGTATCATAGGTGCTATCGCATAAATATAGAGAAGCCATTAACATATGTTGGAAATAGTCAGGCCCAAATTTCGACAACTGGATTAAATCGAATATACTTATGTCTTTCCAGGCCTGAGCTTTCTTATTTTCCATTCTTGCTAACCAATTAAAGTAGTTTTTATCATTTGTTGCTGGACAAGACCTAAATGGTTTTAAAACATATTGTGATAAAGTCTAGTTGAAAAGTGGGCTTAATTTTTTTTCTCTAAGGCGTTCTCTTCCTAAGAATTTCCTTTGTTTTCAATCCTAGTGGTTGCTTTAGATTTCTCAGTAGTTTTTGGGGGTTTTACCTTACTTGCTATGGGTTTTGTGACACGATAAGCAGGAAAATATCCCTTACATTTCTTTAAATCACAAGCATGTGTTATTGGACCCATATAACATAATGTTTCATGAGCTAAGGTAAAAGGAATAATTACCTGGGAAGCGTAAATCGCGAGTTGTTCTTCTTTAAGAATATGATAAGGAACAAATTCTTGATTACCAATTGACACAGGTGTTGCTATCAGAAGTAGAGGAGAAAGAGAAGTATCCTTAGCTTTCTTCTCTTGTTTACTGATTTTCGTACTCTTCTGAAAAGCCATTTGTTGTTTGTTGATTGTTTGAAAGTTGGAGGAAGAAGAAAAATGTAGAAGTTTTTTCTAAATCAAAATTTCTTTGAAGAGGAAGAATTTGAAATGATTTAATTTCTTCATTTTAAATAAAGAAACTTAAACTGTTTTATCTCCCAAATAGTTTAGTGCTTGAGTAAGGGGGACACATGGAAGATTTTAATGGGATATTGGAGCGGTTATGTGAGTTTCAAGGCTGATAGTGCTTTTAGAGGTAATGATGAGTAGATGGATATACACGTTTGAAAAGACATTTGAAAATCAGGGTCATCATGGTTGTGACGTCATAGCAGTAGAAAATTGTGATGAATTGTCTCATGTATCGAAATTCGAAGGTTATAATAAATGTTTATTTCTCCCGTATTCGAAATACACATTTATTGGGGGAAATTTGTTGGTTGGGAATTTGATTATATTAATATTGAGCTAGAAAGACAAGATCAGAAGATATTTAGTTCGAAATACGAACATTGAAGAGATTATCTTGAAGATTTCGATGGGGTGAGATTAATGAGAATCTTGCATCACTAAGTATTATCAAAGAATTTCATTGGCGAGTCCATTGGATTTAATTCGAAGTATTTTTTAAAGGATACTTTGACTGTCACAAAAAATTATTGGCGCTTCGAAAGACAAAAGTTTTTCAAATTTTAAAGTTTAATCTTATCCGAAAAGACACGTGGAGGTCTGAAGCAAATAGAAGAACATGCAATAGTAAACGTGGCATTGTTTCGTTATTTGACCGTTAGGGTCGAAGTAGTATAAATTAGGATCTTTATGTTAGGATTCAAGTGTGTGAACATCTTTCGTACAAATTACTCTGAATTACTCAAAGTATCAAGCGTTCGAGAAAAGAGTTTAAGAGAATGTATGTATGATGTACCCATTTTATGTTTATTTTTATTCAATTTCAATCGAAGTTTTATATGTTCCTTTTAAATTTAAGTCAAAAGTCTTTTACATACCAGTTTTTACTTTAAATCATTACATTACAACATTCGAGATCACATTCTCAATCGAAGAGATCTAAAATAAGAAAGAAACAAAATGGAACTAAACACATATCCTTAGGATCAATCTGATCGATCCTGCAAGTAACCAAACTCTCTATTTTCGATTTGAAGGACCAACAGTTGTTTACCAAATTCCACGGTAAACACGTCGCAAGGTTTGCAACTTGAAAACCTTGAATTTCTCACTCCTTCATAGTACTTGACAAGAATATCTCATGCATACTTTTCCGAATTCGAATGCAAAATTTTGTTGAAATTTGTTGAATTTACCGCCGTTTGAATGCAATATGCAGCCTTGCAATTCTTCTTCTTGGCTTCGTTGTGAGTGGTTCTCTGTGCGTCGATTGCATCTGCAGTCAAACAGAGATTGCATCTGTTTTTTTCCAATCAAACCCAATTCTTCACAATGATTAATTGACAATCCACGATCTCGGAAACACGACCTCTGACGTGTGATTCTTGAAAACACAATCAAGAATCTAACTGGAAGCATGGTGGGCTCATAATCCATATGTTCCTAGATAGAAATCAGGCTTTGATACCATTTGTTGAAGGAGTTCACTGTGGAACATTGATACATAATATAAGACTAGACACATTTGTGAGCGATACACCACTTATCCTCCTAAAACCTTAAGGTGATAAGTGAGTGGGTTCTCTCACTTATAAATGTTCAAGTGACCACATTTCTATCAATGTGAGACTATTTCTTCACTTACTCACACATGTATTATTATTTTAACAAAAATAATGATATTATTAAATTTATTTAATAATGATAAAATTGTTGTATTGTAAAAAAAAAAAAAAAATGTAAAATGAAACCGGTGTGTCAACATGTAAATATAAACGTAATATAAGGATTGGAAGGATATTGAAATAAATTTATAGGTAATTAAGTTTCTCAAGTTTACAGGTGAAAATTTGAATCATCTCCTTTATTTTATTTTTTATTTTTTATATCTTCCTCTTAGCTTTACTCTTTCTCCGTGAGTTATATTGAAAAAGAGAAGGAGGCTAGAGTTTTAATAGAATGCATAATACTTTAAAAATAGAGTTATAAAGAAAATATATAATAAACTATAAAAAGATTAGACGATTAACTTATAAATATAAAATATCTGATAACATAATCCCCATATGTTATAACATAATTGAGATTTTAATTTGTCACTGTCTAATATCTTTTAAAAATGTCTTTGTTACTATTTATCTTTAAAAAAAAATTATAATTATTAAGAAAATTCATTGTAACCAAGACAGTAAAAACAAAATTTCCGATACGAGGTTTTCGCAGTTTCTAGTCAAATTCTCGTTTTTACCAAAAATAGTTTGAGCAAAACAAAATTATCGGAGAATAATTATTGGGAATTTTGAAAATTTTGATATTTATTTGGAAAAAAAGTAAAATATTATCAGAAATTTTGAATTTTTTGATATATCGGAATTTTTGTCTGTATATAGAATTTTCGATAGTACAGAAAAATGTTTTACTTGTGTAGTTCAGAACCGGAAGCGTCTTTTACGGATTTCTATATAGATTTTACGTAGTTCTTCACTATTGACGCTGTATATTTTCTATGTAACAATTTCAAAATTTAAAGTTTTTTCCGTCTCTATGATATTGATAGTTTACTCATTATATGTTGTAATTGACAAACTAATGAGAAGCGAGGGGGGAATGATAAATTGATTATGGATTGTAAGAGAAAAGGAAACTACAAAAGGAAGAATGCATGTAAAAGCAATAATTCTTCAGAAGGCATTTATAGTATGAGAGTTAAATGTCCTTTTATGCTGATATTTGTGCCTAGTGGCATGGAAGGTGATTGTTAGGTGCGGGATGCACAATCATAAACTATATAAGGATTTAGAAGGCAATAACATATTGGGCCGTCTAAAAGATAATGAAAAAAATTATGAATGACAAGACAAAGTACAATATGGCTCCAAGGTACATAGTTTCTGTTTTGAAAGACAAATATCCAGAAAACCTCACGAGTGTTGCCCTTGTGTATAAAGCTAGAGCTACATACAACACGAGCAAGAGAGGTCCATTGACGGAAATGCAGATGTTGTTGAGTCTTATTCATAAAGAGAAATAGACATGATGGACTAGAAATAGGGATGACTAAAATGTTGTTCCTTATATCTTTTAGACACATCCCGATTCAGTGAAGTTTTTGAATATGTTTCATTTGGTGTTGATTTTTCTTTGTACATACAAGACAAATAGGTAATGGCCACCACTACTTATTAAAAATATAGATTTTAATATAGCAATTTTTTGATTATTTGTATCGTGATCATACACATACCGTATGCCATTGCTTGAGAATGTTGGTGTTACGTCAACGAAGTTACGTGAAATAGAGAAATTGAGTTTATTGAACACTTGAAGCACTTTGAGACTATTTGTGTTGATATTTCTTTAGTGGTTAAGTATGTGTTAAACATGGTTGACACCTTATAAAGAAATGTTTGTTGTTGTTTGGACTAACAGAGTCACTCAATTAGGGAACACAACAACAAAGAGGTACACAAAACAAGTCAGTTTGATGTTATTAAATTACTAATCATAATTTAACATATATTTGAAATTCTAGTATTCAGATCTTATATGTCCTAATATATGTCAAGACATTGATCTCTGAACATAACACACAATGGCAAGGTAAATATACATAAACAATACTGAAAAGTAAAGGAACACACATAATTGTTAACCCAGTTCGGTGTATAACAACACCTACTATGGGGGCTACCAAGCTAGAAAGGAAGTCCACTATTAGCAGTATTAGTTTAAAGCTAAACTAGTCCTAAGTTTACAACTTCTCCCCTAATCACTACCTAATTCTACTTCTACCTAGGTCCTCCCTAGATATGAGAAATCACCACCAACTTCTAATCACCACACTGATAAAAGGCATATCCCAATCATAGGATTATCTATAAACTAGTTACTGTAAAAAAAACTTGAAACCAAAACTAAACTAAAGTTTACACTTCAATCACAAATACTTAGTCTTGCTTAAAAGCTTAGGCCAAAACAATACTCATAGTTGCTTACAAGCTTCCTCCAAGAACGATAATCAACTCTATGCTTAAAACCTCACGAGTGATTCATAGTTACAACGTAATTAACAACAATCCTACTCTTCTATCAACATGATATTAGAGAGGCTCATAAATAACACAAACAAACTCTTCTCGAGATTGGCTCACCGATGAATCCTTAATATATGATACTTTTACATACTTGACTCGTGTCTACTTTAGGTTTAGAATCTTCTATTTATAACCTTTTTCTGGACTAGATTTAGGCTTCAAAACACAACAAAACAACTGCTAAAAATGTTCCACGATATTCTCCATAAATTTAGGACTTCAATCATTTAGTTTCCTAAAAAATATCCATATTTAGAAACTGAGAATAATCCTTGAAAACAGATAGAATCTTCTATCCTTAAATTGAGCGCCACATAGGATTGCATAATATTCCCAGAATATTATGTGTCTTTAACAAACTAACTGTTTCCAAAAGTCCAGGTGTACACAGACACGATGTCGAGTGATTCTGCATATGACATCTTTGTTCGCCATGTTTCTCCAGTTGATAGAACATATTATTTCAACGTGTCTATCTTAAGTTAGTTTTACCAAACATAATGTCAATCACAACAAAACGGAGAATTAACAATCTCCCCTTTTGACTTATTTTGTATGAAACAAATTAGTACTTCTTCCACACATGAACAATAATATAACTCAGGTTTGAAAGAAACTCAAACCCACAAATAATCAGAGAAACAACAGCAGAGGTCAGTACAACAAATATCAGAGTAACAACTAGAGGAAGCTACTTGTTATACCCAAAAATTTACCCTATTCATTTTTAAGCTATTTGGCTTGTATTTCATTACCATATGCATGCATATCATTGGTTCTGTGGTTACGAGATCATGGTATTTCTCTCAATCTTCATCAAGATACTAAAGACGTTTATTTCCTCACTCGATGCATTCAGAGCCTTTTCCAGGTTGTTCATTCAGTTAATAATCAAGGAATCATCATGTCATGTTCCTGTGTGTCCCAACGCCCCTTGAACGGAAGAGAAAATCAAGTGTTTCGCTCAGTCCGAAATAATTTGAATTAAAAGTATATTCGTTGCAGTGAGTTTCAGAAATATATAACTTATGGTAAGAAGAAGATTTTTTAGTGAATCTTTGGACATTAAAACTGTTTTGGCGTTCTTTATCAATCGTCTGTTCAGACCGAAGGCCGATTTTGTAAGGAAGACAACCAAAGATTTAAATAACCAGAGTTTTGAGTTTTGCTGGTCAATGTCTGCTCAGATGTTCGAAAATTCGTAACTTTCATTTAGATCGACATTTCTGAACGGTTCTTCAATCATAAAACCGGCCTTGATATCTTTTCCAAGTCACGTGATTAGGCCGGGAGCTAATTCTTCTGAATGTGCGAATATGTTGAAAATGTACGGTGAAAATACAATGAAAAAGCGTGTTGAACCCCTATTTTTTGGATGTTCAAAAATTTATAACTTTCACCCAGTTCGACATTTTAGACTAGCTCTTTGGGCGTAAATTTTGTCTTAATGTCCTTCACATTTCGTATGATCTATAAACTAGTCACAGTCACAAAAACTTGAAATCAAAACTAAACTGAAGTTTACACTTCATTCACAAATACTTAGTCTTACTTAAAAGCTTCGGCCAAGAACAATACTCAGAGTTGCTTACAAGCTTCCTCTAAGAACAATTATCAACTCTATGCTTAAAACCTCATGAGTGATTCATAGTTACAACGCAACTAACAACAATCCTACTCTTCTATCAACATGATATTAGAGAGACTGACAAATAACACAAACTAACTCTTCTAGAGATTGGCGCACCGATGAATCCTTAATATATGATACTTTTACATAATTGACTCGTGTCTACTTTAGGTTTAGAATCTTCTATTTATAACCTTTTTCTGGAGTAGATTTAGGCTTCAAAACACAGCAAAACAACTGCTAAAAACGCTCTAAGATATTCTCCACAAATTTAGGACTTCAATCATTTAGTTTCCTAAAAAAATATCAATATTTAGAAACTGAGAGCACTCCTTGAAAACAGATAGAATCTTCTATCCTTAAATTGAGCGCCACATAGGATTGCATAATATTCCCAGAATACTATGTGTCTGTAACAAACTAACAGTTTCCAAAAGTCCAGTTGTACACAAACACGATGTCGAGTGATTCTGCATATGACATCTTTGTTCGGCATGTTTCTCCAATTGATAGAACATCTTATTTCAACATGTCTATGTTAAGTTAGTTTTACCAAACATAATGTCAATCACAACAAAATGGAGAGTTAACAATCTTCCCCTTTGGCTTATTTTGGCTGAAACAACTTAGTACTTCTTCCACACATGAAGAACAATATAACTAAGGTTTGAAAGAAACTCAAACCCACAAACAATCAGAGAAACAACAGAAGAGGTCAGTACAACAAATATCAGAGCAACAACTGAGGAAGCTACATGTTATACCCAAAAATTTACCCTATTCATTTTTAACCTATTTGGCTTGTATTTCGTTACCATATGCATGCATATCATTGGTTCTGTGGTTACGAGATCATGGTATTTCTCTCAAGCTTCATCAAGATACTAAAGACGTTTATTTCCTCACTCGATGCATTCAGAGCCTTTTCCATGTTGTTCATTCAGTGAATAATCAAGGCATCATGTCAAGTTCCTGTGTGTCCCAACGCGCCTTGAACGGAAGAGAAAATCAAGTGTTTTGCTCAGTCTAGAACAATTTGGATTAAATTCTATTTGTTACGGTGAGTTTCAGAAATATATAACTTCTGGTAAGAAGAAGATTTTTCAGGGATTCTTTGGACATTATTACTGTTTTGGCGTTCTTTATTTATCGTCTGTTCAGACCGAAGGCCGATTTTGTAAGGAAGACAACCAAAGATTTAAATAACCAGAGTTTTGGGTTTTGCTGGTCAATGTCTGCTCAGATGTTCCAAAATTCGTAACTTTCATTTGGATCGACATTTCTAAATGGTTCTTCAATCATAAAATCCGCCTTGATATCTTTTCCAAGTCACGTGTTTAGGCCGAGAGCTAATTCTTTGAAGAAGGTATCTGAATGTGCGAATATGTTGAAAATGTACGGTGAAAATACAGTGAAAAAGCGTGTTGAACCCCTATTTTTTGGACGTTCAAAAATTTATAACTTTCACCCGGTTTGACATTTTAGACTAGCTCTTTGGGCGTAAATTCTGTCTTAATGTCCTTCACATTCCGTATGTTCTATAACAAAATTGGAGTTGTGGTTCACCTTTTCTCGATATTGTAAAAATCACAACTCTCTCAATTTTTATCGTATCGGGATAGTTCTTGAAGCCTAAGATCACAAATTTTTTTAGCTACAACTTTGTTTCAGGTCCCGGGTTCAAACGGTACTCCAAAGGCTTCGGTTATTTTTCGTTTCTCAAATCGACAGGTAAAATAAGCTGTGCTACAAATTTTTTCTGTTCGGGTTCTCGCTATTAAAAAATTCATAACTTGCTCTATTTTTATCGTATCATGTCCCTTCTTTCAGCATGATATCACAAATTTTGGCATCTGCGATTTTGGTGTTGGGTTCGCGTCGAGATTTTGCACCAATTATTATTGAGCTTGCAGATTTCGTGTTCAACTGCATTTGCTGACAATGAAAATTCAGTTTTGTGAATAAAATGACTGGGCTTTCTCTTGGCCCAAACCAAGGCCCAAATTGGAAATAGTATATATTCAATTCTCCTCTCTATTTTACACACACACAAATCATTTGCTAAATTTCACTTTCAAGAATGAACACAAATTCTCTAAACTCTCTTTTCTCTCTAAAGAGCAAAGTAGAAGAAAAAAGTTCAAAATATCAAGTTCCCTCCCTTTCTCTCTTCTCCGAGCATCCCTCTCTCTTCTCCTCCCGGATTTCCTCGCCGGCGATAGTCCCTCCCTCTGCCGCTGGTCCTCCACTGTTACACCCTCCTGTCCAATGCGATAACTGCCGCGCATACCCCTCCGTCACCGTGCCAGATTCGCGCCGATCTCCCTCCCCTTCTCCTTCAATTCCGCGTGGCTTCCTCCAGTATCCTCTTTTCGTTTTCTTTATCCATTACGATAAGCTTCCAATCTTTGTTTCAATTTTTTATTTGATTTTGTAAATGATTTTTTGAATTTGTCAATTTTTGAATTATTGAGAAAATTGAAATTTGTATGTGAAAATTCTTGAATAGTTGAAATTGTTGTTTCACGAGAGTTGAAATTGAGTATTGAATTGGTTAATTCTTTCCTTGTTGAGATTAAATAGAATTGTGAAAAGTTGTATTAATTTGTGTTGTTACATGAGTTGAAATTGTTTAATTCTTAAATTGTTTAATTCTTGATTTGTGTTTATGTAGAAATCTAGAATTGGTTGAGTTTTGGTAAATTCATGAGAACATTGTGGATGTTGATTCCGATTCACTTTGTTGAAATAAAATTATTGTGGATTGTTCGATTTGTGGAAGCTTTATTGTGGAATAATATTGAATCCATGAGTTGACATAATTCTTGAGTCGAATTGAATGGTAATTCAATTTTTCGACATTAAAATTTTTGACTCAAGTAATTATGTCAACACTTGAATTTTATGTTTGTGATCAGAAAAGCTTACCTCTAATGCGGGTTTAATTCATTACAATTGTTTGAAGCTTTTAGGCTACAATTCATGAGTCGATACTCATTTTGAAAACTAGTTTTTGGATATTCATAAATTCATGAATAGTGCAGCCCGGAATATTCAAACATGTTGTATGAGAGGCTTTAATTGCCGTTCCATGTGCAAGCAACATGGTTTTGTTGGTTTTAAACTACCGGTGTGGAGTTTTACCATTTTCAGATTGAATTTTTGCACGACTTACGTGTTAATGGTAAGGCTGCCCCGAAATGACAAGTTGGACTTGCGCTTGGATTTAATTAGTGGTTGATGTTTAGTTGATCTTGTTGGTATGTGTAACAAGGTGGGAGAACTGACTTGTTTTGTGTTTTATCGCCAATGTTGCGGATAACAAGAGTCGCCATCGACTTTTCTTTTATCTAATAAGGAAAGGGTGAAAAGAACATGAAAGACCTTGATAGATTTTGAGTTCGGGGGGTAAGTTATGAAAATGGAAGGTGTTAGCACCCTTTTCATCCGTAGTTATCTACGGGCTCTTAATCGCTATGCTCACTTTGAAAATTTGCTTTGTGTGTGTGTTTAAAAATATTTTTGAAATGCAAATATAAGACGAACTTTGTAATAATTCTTATATCAGTCCTCAAGAATGTATACAACGTGTTTTTGAAAATATTTATTGAAAGTGTTGTGTGAAATGTTTATTTTGAGAAAAATTGTGAGAAAGCGATTAAAAGTATCCTACCTACTCAAGGTCGTTCTTGTAGTTTTCCTTCTCATTTAAATAGTGTTATCCGTACCATTAGTTAGTAGGAAGTCCTATCGTTGAATGTGAAGGGACAGGCGAAGGGTCATCGTTCGGTCATCGAAGGCAACTTGTAAGGGAGCTTTAGCAATTTTGTAAGGAACTATATCATTTATCAAAAGACAATGTCGAAGGGTCACCGAGGTACTATGATCTTTTATTCGAGGGTCTTTGCTAAAGTATCCCCACATTCTAGGGACAGGAACGTTTTATTCTAAAGGAAACAAAGAGAGGTTACCCTAAAGGTGCGAGTGTGCAAGTGTGTTTAGTTCAGTTATTTATCTTGCAATTAAGGTTTTATAGTGTTTGGTTTTTGTCTTTCCATGAAAAACCTAATTACTAAGCAGTAATGTAGCAAATATAGTAGCAACAGATAAAGGCAGAAAAAATAATCCTAAACCTATTACACGACTTTGGGGCAGATACATAATAGAGGTACAGAAAATAAATCCTAAGCTATTACATACGAGGAAAAAATTACATGATAATGAAAAGAGAAAGTGGAAAATAAATATTACATTCGCGAAGCCTATACAACTTGATCCATGAAATTAAAAAGAAAATAGAGAACAACAATAAGAAAAGGGAGAAGCAAATGTTGGTTAGGGATATTTGTGAAAAAGGTTTATGATGAAGATAATTAAATAAGACCTAATTAATTTTAATTAATTAAAAGAGGTTAATTATTAAATTAAAAAAAGTTTATGAAACCTAAATCTAATAATTAGGGTTTGTAAAAAAGGTTTTTTGTTTTTGTTTTTTAGGTTATATGAAAAAATATGGTTTAGGGGAAAAGTATTATTGACAAACAAGGTTAAAGATAAAAAAATAATGCAAATGCCAGGGGTGGGTGTTGAACCCACACCCTTTGTCACTTCATTAGTATCGTTTGCCACCAGGACAACCATGTGTTGTTGTTAGTATGATGCACGCAACACAACATGTATCAAACCTGCAAAAATTGAGAAAATAATGAAAAAAATCTCAAAAAACACCAAAAGGCATGGATCGAATCCACGCCTTGGTAGAGTAAGGCCTTATCATGTGTGTGCTTGCCACTGGGGTGGCTGTTTCATTCGATATATCACTGAAATCAAATAAATATATAATAAGCTAATTGACTAGATCAGAGAAGCGCCGAAGCCCTAGCTCCGATCGTCTTCTCCGGAGAGCTCGTTTTCCATTCCTACAAAATAATAAACTTTAGTGACTCAGTGGTACCCTACCCCCCTAATCTGGGCCTTGCGATTTCAATGGAACCCTTAGTTTTGGCTAATTCCTATTGTATTGTGAGATACGACGAAGATAAGGTCAAACGGTGCAAACATGGCCAAACGCGATTCAACCATTATGGGGGTCATGTGATGGGTTTATCCTGCATACTGATACCTCAAGAGAACATTAGTAACGTTAGTATGCAGTAAAAAACAAAGAAAACAAATATATGAATTTTATGAAAGAATGAGAATCGATGATGCATGTTCATGTGTTTCAGGCCCCTTGGATCCTCAAGATTGATCAATTCTTACCCTACACTATTTTAGAGATCGATTGGAAGGGTTGGTATGCTTTGAAAGTGGCTGCAAATAGGGTTGTTAATTTGTCCTAGTTTTGAGAAAAATTGGAATTTTGGAATAGTGATCTTCTTGCAAGGGTCGTGGTTGTCTTGTTTGAAATAGTGAGAATATATAGGGAGGAAATTAGGTCAAAAGATTGGGCTTCGACCTTTGTAAGAAATTTTCTTATTTTATCTAATTCATTTTGAATTTTAAATAAATAAAATCCAAGATAAATAGAATAAAAATACAAGGTGTGTATGAATAAGTTTAGAGATTCACTATGAGGCTAATAACACGCATGGACCTTGAAACATAACCTCACTAACCCAAAAATCCAAGCTTGATCAATTTTGGTTTCATGCATTTTCTCAAAATCGCCTAACTTGCACCAATCAAAACTCTCTCAATTTTTATCATATGAAGGTGATCTTTTATTTTTTGGAAAGCCCAAGATGTCCTCTACAATCTCTATGTTTGTCATTATTCCATTTTAAGAGTCTATATTATTTTAAATTGCTTTGACAAAAAGTGTCTTTTTGTTGACTTTTGAAATGACCTATAATGTTTTGGCCCATATCTCTCAAATGAAGCATTTTTTGGCCTTGGGATTAGAGAGACAGAATTGTAGAGAATTGAATTTCCTTTAAAATGAGCTTTGGTTGAGAAAAATATGATGAAGCATGTGGAAGTTATGCTTGGTCAAAGTTCAGTTGACTTCTCCTTAAGAAAACCCTAATTTAGTAACTTTTGATTTTTGATGAATCTTGAGTTTTCTTGATGAATCATGATTAACCCTTGATCAAATGATGAACGTGACTTCAAAAATGTTGATGTTGACCATAAATCTTGAAGTTTGATTGTAAATTGCTCAAAGTTGACTTTTCATCCAATATAGTTGATTTTCAATCATCTGAGCAATTGACTAAGCAAACTTGTGATGAAAGGATTGAAATTTGGCATGAGCATTATTAGGGACATATAAGAAATCATGGAACCCACTTGAGGCATTATAAGTGGGTTGAGGCAGCTTCCTTTGCTACAGTAACCAAGAACGTCGTAGCGCAGTTTATTCGACACAACCTGATCTGTTGATACGGTGTACCAGAGAGGATCATTACGGACAACAGTATGAATCTCAACAATACAATGATCACCGAGCTCTGCAAACAATTTAAGATTCAGCATCACAACTCTTCTCCTTACCGGATGAATATGAATGAGGTTGTTGAAGCGGCTAATAAGAACATCAAGAAGATTGTGCAGAAAATGACGGTGACATACAAAGAATGGCACGATATGTTACCGTTTGCTCTTAATGGGTACCGTACCTCAGCACAGACGTCAACAGGGGCAACAACCTACTCTTTGGTGTATGGTATGGAGGCGGTATTACCCATTGAGGTCCAGATACCCTCTCTTCGGATTATGAAGGATGCAGGTTTGAGCGAAGACGATTGGATCCAGACCCGGCTTGATCAGCTGAATTTAATCAACGAGAAGAGACTTACTTCTATTTGTCATGGTCAGACGTATCAAAAGCGAATGATCAAGTAATTTAACAAGAAAGTTAGACGACAAGAATATCAAGTCGGGGATCTAGTGATCAAACGCATCATACTGCCGCAAGGTGATCCCAGGGGCCAATGGACCCCCATATATGAAGGGCCATTTGTGGTTAAGAACATTTTTTCGGGAGGAGCTATGATTCTAACCACCATGCAAGGTGAAGAACTTTCTCACCCCGTCAATGCAGACATAGTGAAAAAATACTACGCATAATCAAAGACCCGCTAGGTCGACTGGCCTAGGCAAAGATAAGGGCTTCCCGGCGAACCAAAAAGGTTCGAGCAAAAGTAAGGGATGAAAATGAAAAAAATTGTACACCCGGAAAGTTGAAAACCTGAAAAGGCGGCTTGGGCAAAAAAGGATATCCCGGTGGACTGAAAACCCAAAAGGGCGGTCCAGGAAAAAATTAGGGATCAAAGCGTAACACTATGTCTCATTGGATCATTTTGCAACCAGACTTCGGTATCGACTATCAATCTCAGACGACACCAATCAATCTGATCAACCTTCGGCCAAGTAGCAAAGTGATGAGACGCTCGAAGATATAAAGGCAATAGCAGAGTTGGAACCCAGTGGAATTGTTCACATAGTTGTTTTTCTTTGTTTTTCACAAATTATATAATTTCTATCTTTTCGGCGGCGTTCTCTTACTAGGACGTCAGCCTCTTGTACAAAACGGCTATTTACAGGCCAACTTCAAAATCAATACAATTTATTTTACAATAAATTTTAAAATTGTTTTTCTTCTTCTATTTTGTTTTGCAAGGACGTCCAATGATTAATTTTTTTATATATGCATTTGAAAATAATTGTTGCTCATAAATATTTACATGTAAAACAAAAGACGATTACTCGTAATTTCAGGAACAGGGGCAAACAAGAAATATCCAAACCTTACAGTTGCTCTATTCGCCAGGTACAGGGATAGACCCAGCTGGAGAATATAACTAAAGGTACATACACTCCCCGCAGAGTAAAAGGTATCTAAAAACATTGGTGTTAATTCTCCCCAAGCAGAGTTCATCTATCACCAACAATGGAAGACTATCCCCAGTAGAGTTTATTTCCTCTACAAGCAAAGACTCAATCCCCAACAAAGGTTCATTATTCCCAGCAGCGGTAATTCATCCCCAGTCGAGGTTATTTCTCCAAATCAGCAGATCTGCTGACAGAGTTTCTCTTCCCCACATAGTCATTTTCTCGCCGGTTTATTCTCCAGCAGAGTTATTCTCCCACCAATTTAGTCTCAAATCATCTTCAACCGTCATCCCCAGCGGGAACAAAGAATTCAGCTCTTTATATTCTCCAGTAGCAGTCCGGGATTTATTTTCCCCAGTTATAGAATATCATAAAAACATTGCATATCCATACATCATGACATTTGCATACGCATCACACAGCACAATCTCATTTATTTTGAGAACGTCATTAGCTCAATGCATTTCATACATCATGACATTACATACGACTAACCCTTCACTTTTCAGGGAAAAATACAATCAAATTCTCACAAAGTTCAAGCTATGAAGCCCAGATCCGACCAGATAATATCTTGATTTCTCCATCATATTGTGAAGCCCGGAGAACGACCGGATAACAGTATCAGAATACCGTGAATCCTGGAATCGACTAGATAGTGGTATCTCTTAAGAATAAGCTATGAATCCCGGATTCAACCGGATAATAGTTTAATCCTCAGCAAGTTATTGTGAAGCCTGGATTACGACCAGATAGCAATACAAGACACCACGAAGCCTGGATTCGACCAGATAGTGGTATATCATAAACGAAAGCCGTGAAGGCCGGAAATCGACTGGATAACAGCTTAACAAGTTATTGTGAAGCATGGATTACGACCAGATAACAATACAAGACACCATGAAGCCTGGACACGACCAGATAATGGTTTAAGACATTGTGAAGCCTGGATTACAACCAGATAACAGCCAAGAATATTGTGAAGCCTGGAGTCGACCAGATAGTGGTATATCTTTAATGAGAGTTATGAAGCCCGGATTCGACCGGATAATATCTTGATTTCTCCAAACACCATGAAGCCTGGATTCGACCAGATAATGGTATGAGACATCGTGAAGCCTGGATTATGACCAGATAGCGGTAAAATACACTGAAGCCTGGATTACAACCAGATAACAGTAAGGGACACTGCGAAGCTTGGATTTTGACCAAATAGCAGTCTACCCGGCCAATTACTATGAAGCCCAGAAGTCGACCGTATATTAGTAGGCCTTAAAATCAAATGGAAGCCCGGATGCGACTGGATAACCACTTGATTTCTTCTGAAGCCTGGAGTACGACCAGATAAGAAGTAAGGTATTGTGAAGCCTGGAATCGACCAGATAGCATTACAACACACCATGAAGCCTGAATTCAACCAGATAATGGTATGAAACATCGTGAAGCCTGGGTTACGACCATATAGCGGTAAAGGACACTGAAGCCCGGGGTTACGACCAACTAACAGTACAAGACACTGCGAATCTTGGATTTCGACCAAATAACAGTTTACTTGGACAACTACTAAGAAGCCCGGAGTCGACCGGATATTAGTGTGCCCTAAATTCAAGTTGAAGCCCGGATGCGACTGGATAACAACCTATTTCCTTCTGAAGCCTTGAATACGACCAGATAAGAATTGAGAAATTGCAAAGCCTGGATTACGACTGGATAACAAGTTTAATCTCATCTCCCCAGTAAGTCACTGTAAAACCTGGAGCACGACCAGATAGCAGTCGATCTTATCACTATGAAGCCTGGATCACGACCAGATAGTAGTTCATTTTCACCTCTTCCACCTAGAGACGATTCCCCAGTAGAATAACGGACGACCGAAGCTCCTAAAATTCAACTTTTACCAAGATAGAGACTAGTATTCCCCAACGAAGTCCTCCTTAATAACAGGTATACAAGCTCTCGCAAAAGAATCTCTTATGCGATCGACACTCCTTCGGATGGCATCTTTAACCCATCCTCTGTCACCAATCTCCAAATGGCATCTATAAGCCCATTCTCGACATCACAAGACAAGTACCACTTCATGCGAGTGCAAATTTCTGGACACTCTAGTGTTCAATCATCTTCCACCTTCGGATCACGAAAGGCAAGCATGCCAATCTACATCCTCGGGTTTAAGAAAATTGAACAGGGGCAGCTGTTGTACCCCAAAATTTGCCCTCCCATATTTCTCAATACATTTCAAGTGAAGTCCTCAAATTGCTCAAGGAAGTCCAAGGGTTCACTAGACAAACTCTCTCCTAAGACAGTCTACCTCAAATTAGGGTTTCATGTTGCATCAAGATACTTGAGTCAAAGGGATCCCAAATTCTCACTATTGTCCTAATATGTTCTCAAGATCATCCATGCCAAGTTTCAAGCCTTGCAGAGGAAGTTTGCTCAGTCAATTGCTCAAAAGCCTGAAAATCGACTGTACTAGGGCAAAAGTCAATTGTGACCCACATACAGTCAAACTTCAAGATTTTTGGTCAACATTCTCATTTTGAAGCATTATTCATAATTTGATCAAGGGTTGATCATGATTCATCAAGGATTGCTCACAATTCATCAAAACCCAAAAGTTTCTAAGTTAGGGTTTTGTAGGAAAAGTCAACTCAACTTTGACCAAGCATAACTTTCTCATACTTTATTAGAAATGACCCATCTAAAGCTCATTTTTAAGTGGATGCAATTCCCTAGAATTCATCTTCATATCCCAAATTCAAAATATACACTCACAAGAAGTTACAAATTTGGACATTATAGGTCATTTTGGAAAGTCAACAAAAACACCTTTTTTGTCAAAGCTTCATAAATGAACATGGAAGACTCAATTGATATGAGACCAAAAGGGTTTCTTAGAAGAAATCTTAAGATTTCTAAAAAGTCCAAGAACACCCTCATAGATTCAAAATTGAAGGAGTTATGCCTTGGTGAAGTTGACCTTTTTTGCAAAATTGCCAAAAGTCAAGTATGCCTCAAATTGCAATTTTTGTCAAATGGGCCCAACTTTTTGTGCTTGTATTAAGTTTTTAACATGGTCCACGACCCATGATCCTTCCCACTCGCCTTTATTTTATTTTGTCCATTTATTTTGATTTTTATTTCAATTAAATCAAATTAAATCAAAATAAAATCATGAAAATATCAAAATCATTTAAACCTTGAGATTTTGTGCATATTTCAAGTACATGAATAGCTGGAAATGAGATCAAATCGTGCAAGGCTTGTTTGTACACAAAAAGATTGATTTTTGGCTTGTTTTGGAAAGATTTACAAGAGAATCAAATCTTGATCAATCACCTTAATTGAAGAAGATTTGAAAATTTTTTATAAACCTAATTCACTCAAGACTACATATAGAACGTTTGCAGACTAAATGCACAGGGGTTAGAGGTGTGAAAAACAACTTTGAAAAAATTCAAGAAAAAGTGCAATCTGATTTCATAGTTCCAGGCTATCTCAAGCCTTCCAAACTATTTCATTCGCTTCCTGGGTGTTCAAGGAGTCTATCCCAATCAGCAATAAGCATTTTTGTGCACAAAAATTCACTGTAAGTATCTCACGACATTGGCACTTTCTTGAAATCCAATATCATTATTTTGGCATTTGTAGCATGATATCTTTATATATTCTTGTTCAGCGAAACATCTGCAAGCTATTGGTAATGATTAATTGCATTTTTGCTAACCATACAGAGATCCACCATTGTTAGGTTTTCTTGGTTCATTTTAGGGTTTTCTTATGCAGGTAAAATTGGCCCAAAAGAGAGGTACCATGATGTTCACAAGGCCAAGACGAATTGGTCTGTGGCATTAGTTTTCGTTTATCATGCTTGTAGGTGATTCTGGAAACATACATGGGCTATAGCTACATACATTTGTCTGTAGGTAAAAGTCTTGACTTTTACCAACAGAGAGAGGAAGAAGAAGGGTGGCGTGGCACCCCCTGATTGGCCCATTTGAAAATTCGCGCGCTGGAAAGTTAATGTGTTGTGTTTTTCAATATAATCATTATTTTCATCTATTGTACAACATAAGCGCCTTGGTTCAGTTGGTCAGTGGGAGAGAGAAAAAGCCATAGGGCCTGGGTTCGAATCCCAGGTCCCCCTACTATTTCATAATATTTTTCATTGCATTATCAGGCATATGTACAGGCACAAGGACCACCATGGACCATCATCTTTCAACCATCAGATTACCCACAATCTGGATCCAAAGGCCATCACATGAAGGTCTACCATGCATCTTAGTCAAGCCAACACATTGGAATCAAAAGATTCAACATTGGATCAAGGCCTTTGGGCCCAAAAATTGCTATGGACACCCCTCAAATTGCTATCATACCAGGCCCTTTTTCTTTTCTTTTATATTTTCCTTTTACTTATTTATTTTATTTAAATTATTTTCTCACACAAAATTAATTCTTTTTTTTTACAAAAAACTCATAAAATCAATTTCTTCAAATTAGAATTTAGTTTTTTTATATTTTGTAAAAAATTAATTTAATTAGTTTAATTTAATTCTAGGGCGATTCTAACCATTTGTAAATAAATTAAAATAAATTAGAAATTAGGGTTTTGTTTAATTTAATTTTTATTTTATTTTCTCAAAATAACCAAAATACAAAAATAGGCCAAAATTAATTAATTTTCTTAATTTAATTTAATTAGTAATTAGGTTTGTATCTATTTAATTTAAAACCTTATTCTCTTAAAATAATCAAAAACGATAAAAAATGATTTTTCTTTTAATTAGGTCTAGACGGGGTTAAAACCCTAATTTTTCTCGTTCTCGATTCATCGCGCGTTTATTTACTTTTACAATATTAATGTAACTGCTCATGGGATGTAATAGTTTAATTAGGACTTTTCGTTTATTTATCGTTTTTACGGTTTTTTTGGCTATGTAATTAATCCCCCTCCCCGAAGCCTTGTAATAGCGTAGTTTTATTTTCCGCATTTTAATTTTCGCAAATATTAACTGTTAGATGTATGATAAAAGGATTGCATGACAAGACTGTATGTTAATTTTAAAATGGTTAGCAAACCCTAAATGTGCAAAGATAATAACTGAAATCAAATCACTCGCACATGCGCACTCCTAGGGTGTACTCTCACTTCGGTTGCCTTCGGTAAACGATCATTAAGTATAGGGTGTTTTAGTGGTTGCCCTTTTTTCTAAACAAAGATCAAATGTCCCGTTCGGATATGTTGCCTCGGAAAGGTTGCCTTGGAAATGTTGCCTCGAATATGATCTTAAGACATTAGGGTTATTACTAAGACGTCCTAACATTGCTTTAGTGATCGTACGTCCCTTTCAAATTGACCCTTACAACTCCAACGACGGTGCTACCTACTCACTAATAGTAGGATAGCACTGTCTAAAGGAAATAAGAACAAAAGCATTCTTTTTTTCGAGTAGGTAGATGCTAGTAGGTACTTGCTAAAAATCAAACTTTTCCACACTCACACTTTTTCAAACAAAGTTTTCAAAACGACTTCGTAACACTCTTGAAGACAGAAGCAAGGGTCAAAACAAAGTAAAACAAAAACTTTTCAAAAACACACAACACAGAAGCAATTTAAAAAAAAATGATGAGCAAGTACCTAAGAACCCGTAGAAAGCTACAGATAGAAAGGGTGCTAATACCTTCCCTTTCTATAATCTACCCCCCATACTAAAAAAAAATCTCGAAAAAGGAATTTTTCTGTGCTTTTGTCCTTTCCAGTTGGATAAAATAAAAGTCGGTGGCGACTCTTGCTTACCGCGACATTTTGCGAATACAAACGCAAAACGCAAACCAACATTTTCCTAAAATAGTCCGGATCTTCCACCGTATCACAACTATCATGTCATCAACATAGACCTCTATTTCATGGTGAATCATGTCATGGAACAAAGCTACCATGGCTCGCTGATAGGTTTCCCCAAATTTCTTCAACCCAAACGGAATCACTTTGTAGCAGAAAGTGCCCCATTGTGTGATGAAGGTTGTCTTCTCCATGTATTCAGGTGCCATCTTGATCTGATTGTAACCAGAGAAACTATCCATGAAGGAAAAGACCCTGTGCTGCACAGTGTTGTCAACCAGAATGTCAATGTGGGGAAGTGGAAAGTCATCCTTGGGGCTTGCCTTGTTCGAATATCGGTAGTCCATATACATTCATACCTTACTGTCCTTTTTAGGTACCGGGACGACGTTAGCAACCCATTGGGGATAAGAAGTGACAACTAGGAACCCAACGTTGAACTATTTCATAAACTCTGCTTTGATCTTCTCTGACATTTCAGGGAGCATGCGACAAACCTTCTACTTTATCGAAAGGCAATCTTCTTTAGTTGGCAGACTATGAACCACAATATCAGTGTCTAGTCCGGGCATGTCTTCATATGACCAGGAAAAGATCTCGACATAATCATGCAACATCTGTATCACCCGCTGTTTGACACTAAGCTCCAAATTTGCACCTATCTTGACCTCTTTTATGTCCTCTTCCGTGCTCAAGTTTATTGTCTCAACTGGCTCTTCATGAGGCTGTATGGCCCTTTCTTCCTGCTGTAACTGTCTAGCAAGTTCTCTGGGTACCTCATAATCTTCCCCACCTTCGTCCTCGGCTTGGTTGATCGTATTTTCAAAGTCATAACCGGAAATAGCAGAAATGTTATCAATGGGATCCAGAGTGGATATGGATCTGTAGTTTGATACGTGAGTGTGTGTAAAAGCATAGCTGTATAGACAAAGTAAAAAGAAAATAAAAACAGAGAGCGCCAAATTTGTATGTATAAATGTCCAATGCTTTATTAATGCCATATGAAATTGAAATATGATAGCCCTCATAAATAAACCATTGTTCCCCGGGTAAGACACATGGCCGTAAAGTTTATATTTTTTATTACATATCCAAAAAAAAAAGACAATTACTTCTAAACAAAAGTAATCAGTACAAAGTCTCTTTCCGTCTAGTTACTGAGTCCACCAGTGACAGTAGGGAAGATCCAACTGTCCATGTCATCATCACCATCACTGTCTTCTAAGGCGTTGACCCCATGATTGCTGATACGGAGGTGAGGTCTAAAGATGTGAAAAACACAAGAAGGGGGGGGGGGGGGGGGGGGGGTTGAATTGAAAACTTGAAATTAACAGTTCAATGACACAGTATTTTTATCCTGGTTCGTTTGATCTCAAACTACTCCAGTCCACCCGTCAAGGTGATTTCGCCTCTCTCCAACGAGGTCTTAATTCAATAATCTCAACAAGATTACAAAAGCTACTTTAACAACTGTTAAAGTCTTCTTTAGTCCAACCACAATCCGATTAATCTCAAGTGACACTTTTTCAATATAATTATACAGGATGTGTGTGTTGTTGTTTTTCTAACAAAAACTGTTTATCACAATTGTGATAAATTACACAGGATTATGGCTTGGAAATGTAAATGAAATTGCTTGCAGCTTTGAATTTGCGTGAGTGGTAATATGGAAAAATCCGTTGTTGATTTTGAAAGCTGACTTTGTTTATATAGGCAGTGGAATGACGTTGATCATAAAGCATGTTTAATGTCATTAACACACTTTCCTTTTGGAGAAGATCCTGTCTGAAAGAAGCCGTTGAAATTGATGCTGTCTTGAATGATCAATAACGCTTCAGAATCTTATCTCCTTACTTGCTGATGACGCTTCATAATACTGATGACTTGGATTGGTATGTTCTTGTTCAGAATCAAAGTTTACTTTGATTAAGCACAGGTTCTGGTCATCAATCTTCAGCGTATGTTCTGATTGCTTCAGTGTGTAGCACTTATGGCTTATCTTCTGATGCTGATATGATCAGAACTTCTGCATACATAAAACATAATTTTTAAGGTGCATATTTGTTCTTTGTATTTTATTATTTATTCTTTGTATTTGTTATCATCAAAACTCTAACCAAGGGTTATAGAATCAAACTATGTTCTAACAATCTCCCCCTTTTTTATGATGACAAAAACTAGATTTTTCAATTAAAAATAAAGAATAAAAGGTTTAGAAGAAACTCCCCCTGCGTTTATTACTTCCCTTAAGATCCTTGAGCATCAGAGTTTAACTGCATCTTTCATCAGAGTTTGTACCTGTTCAAGCTTTTCAGAAGATAGAGGTTAAGTAGTCCAGAATGATTGAGACTTCTGTCTCAGTAAACCGTTATTGAAAATATCTTACTTCCTCCCCCTTTTTGTCAGTTATCAAAAAGGCAATATAATCAGAGCCAAAATAGTTGAATTATATTAAAAACAAGAAGCAATGATAAGTTCCAGAACAGAAGTGGAAAAAAATTAAGCGTTACAAATAAACATATTTAAAATAGAAAAGAATCTAAGAAGGGCGAGGAAGACGTGTGAACAAAGCTTTCAGCAAGCCCTTGATCTGGGTATTAGATTCTTCTTGTTTTCCTATGATGCTTTTAATCTCTTTGTTTGTGTCCTCCTGCTTATCCAACCTTGGCTGGATAAGATCATTTTCTATCTTCAACTCTTCCAGAGTTTGCATGACTGAGGAAGGTGCTGGAGATTCTTCAATAGTTGGACGTTTCTCAGAGCATTCTGTAGCTTGTTCACAGTGAACCATTTCCTCTGATGTGATCATATCTTCTGGAGCAGTAGTTAGGGAGAGACTTTCTGATTCTGGTTGAACTTCATCTAAGGGATGATGCTCTAACCAGGGAGCATTATCCAGAGGGAGAATATCTTTCTTGAGCAGATGGCTCAGAACTTGGTCTTCAAAAGCCTTTAGCTTATCACTGAAGTTTCGTTGAACTTGTTCATAACTCTATTCCTTTAGCTTTAGTGTTTCATAACTCACCCAGTTTCTGAATTTTTTCCATATATAATCAGAGGCAGCAGGGTTAGTCATCTTTTGACTATCATTCCTCAAATAATTTATCCATTCATGTATCCCTGTTTCAAAAATCAACAAATTTGTACCAACATCTGATGTGGTTTCAGTTGGTTTGGGTTTGAGAATGGCAGTTTTGTGAGAGATAACAACTAGTCTTTCCAGCACAACTGGATCAATGACAAATCTTATGTTATCAGCTGGATTGCTATTGGGTGAAGGAGTGGGAGAGTCAGGGATGATGATTGGACTGGTAGGGTAGTTTGGTGGTGTGGATTCCAGCGAAGAAGGAATTTCTGGAATGTCGTGGATGGTGAGAGGCATGAGAATGGCAAGTGGTTCAGTGATTCCAGGTATTGGGATTATATCAGAATCTAAATGAGGTTCTTCAGATTGGTTTGTTGAAACATGGTGATGTTCTGGTTCATGGATATCAGAGGATTGATTCTCATAAGGTTGAGCTTCTGGTTGTTGTTGTTCAGGTTGAGGTGATGGTGGATGAGGAATATCTTGTTGTGGAGAGAGAGGTTGTGGAATTTCTGGTGTGGTATCAGAGTTTGGATTTTCAAGGAGTTGAGAATTTGGATTTTGTGGTACGGGAGCTGAAAAGTCTTGGTCAAATGAATCAATATCAAACAGAACTTTGGCAAGTTTTGGTTGAGTTTGTTCAGGGTTTAGATTATGAGAAAGGGAGTGAGTTTCATTCAGACCTAGAGTTTCTGATGGATCAAACCCTATGTCAAAGTATTCAAATGTTTGTGGGGTTAGATGTTCTGGTTGAGTAGTTATGGTTTCAGATGTTGATAAATTAATTTATTCTAAAACAGTAATAGAGGAAGGATTACCTTTCTTTTTGACAGCTTTTGGAGTCCTTTGAGATGGTCCTTCTGTTGCAGCTTTCCTTTTCTTGGTCTTCTTCAGAACAACTTCTGGAGCAGCCTGATGCAAGTCCTAGATATTGATTTCTGGTGCAGTACCATCTGCCTTACAAGCATCCATATATCTGACTATTATCTCTGGATTGGAGTCAATCTCAGAGAAAAGAGGAAAATCATACAGAGGAATTCTTCTTGAAGTGATGGTTGCAAAAGAAGTAACGTTGGGTTCCTTCTTGATATTCTCAATGATTTTCATCTTCTTCATATTTTTTACATTCAGAGGCTTCCCAACAGTTACTTCCAGTGAGTTGATTTCCTGAGCTTCAGTCAAATGCTCTATTAGCCTATTCTCTGTCAGAATATCTGATATGAGCCTACCTAAGGGAATCCAGTCCCTCTTGGTCCGTTCATCTTCTCTTGTTTCCTTCACACTAGTTCTAAGATGATTAAACAACAAGTGTGGGAGGTTTACCTTAGTCTTCTTTGAAATAAAATAGATCAGAAACTACTGATCAATGTTTATATAATCAGGAGAGCTAGTTGGCTTCCTGTGGTTGATACACCCCAGAATTATTTTTGCCCAAATTCTGTGATGATCCTTCAGATCTCTGATTTTGCTGGAGGGAAGTCCAAGAGTAAATATTTCCCTTGTAATAGAAGCTACATCAGAGCATCTTTCAGCCATGTCAATACATCTGACACCTCCACCATTGTAACCAATAAGCCTTGAAATTAGGTCTTCTGTAATGACAATTTTCTTCCCCATGACATAAGAGGTAACTTGATGATTTGAAGAAGAAGCATGTATCCAGAATTCTTTGACAAGAATTGGAAATGTTGGCCCTAGAAGACGGTCAAAGTATCTGTTCCAACCTTGAGCATTGGCATCTTCATACAGATTAAAGCCGTTTTCTTGCAAGCTTTCAAAGTCAATAATAAGTTCTGAAAGAACTTCCAGATTATCAATGGGAGTGAGTAACATTCTGTAAGGTTCTTCGTACTGTTCCATTGAAGCAGTTTCCTGAGTTCTGATGTTTTGGACGCTTGAAGAAGCCATTGTTCACACAAGATTTGAGAAAGATGAAAGGGTTTTTTTGAAACGAAAGAAAGTATTTAGAGATTAAAAAGAACTGAATGTAAAAAGTGAGATTTGAGTTTAAATAGTTTTTCTTGAAAGCATAAACAGTAAGAGAGAGAAATAATTAGTCATGATCATAAGCATTAATGACAGCTGAAATTAGGGGATTCAGAAAGATACTAGAACGATTACCCAAGACGTGTGTCTCAATGCACCCAATCAGCGCTTTTGACCTTTCAGAAAAGTGAACGCATGTTTAGCCTAAGAAGGTAGCTGATGAATGAATGACAACTGTTTGATTATGTGAACAACACACTTCTATCCTTGAAATGAAACGTTCAGATCTTCATGGATAGATTCTGATGCAATCTGTACTTCTAAAACTCTTGAAGGCAGGTTGATCAGTAGTTCACCAAAAATGACAAAGTTCTGAAGGTTAAGATATGTAAATAAAACAATTTATTCTGGGCATAACTTCATGTTGAGATGCTTCAGAATGAAGTTAAACCTATCTTTAGAAAGAGGTTTTGTAAAGACATCAGCCCATTGATGGTCTGTGTCAATGAATTTTAAGTTAAGAATCCCTTTCTGAATATAGTCCCTAATAAAATGATGTTTTATTTCTATATGCTTAGCCCTAGAATGAAAAATTGGATTTTTACCGAGACAAATAGCAGAAGTATTGTCACAGAGGATGGGAATGCTACTCTCAAATATGTTGAAGTCTTCAAGTTGACTTTTCATCCAGAGCATTTGTGTACTACATCCAGCATCTGCTATGTATTCAGCTTCTGCTGTTGATAGTGCTATTTTGGATTGTCTCTTGCTGGACCATGAGATTAGATTTTCTCCCAGAAACTGGAAGCTTCCAGAAGTGCTTTTACGTTCTACTCTGTCTCCAACGAAGTCAGCATCATAGTATCCTACTAAGCTGTAATGATTTGATTTTCTATAAAACAAACCTAGACTAGCAGTACCTTTCAGATACTTGAAAATTCGCTTAACTGCTGTTAAGTAAGATTCTCTAGGATCTGATTGGAATCTAGCACAAATTCAAACACTGAATAAAATGTCAGGCCTTGAATTCGTCAAATAGAGAAGAGAACCAATCATACCTTTGTAGACCTTCTGTTCTACCTTTTTACTTACCTCTTCCTTTTCTAAAATGCACGTGGGATGCATTGGAATCTTTGAGGGCTTACATTCTGAGAGATTAAATTTCTTCAGAAGTTCTCTGACATATTTGCTCTGATGAATGTAAGTTCCTTCTGGAGTTTGGTTTATTTGAATTCCCAGAAAGAATTTGAGTTCCCCCATTAGGCTCATCTCAAACTCTGTCTGCATACATTTAGCAAACTCTCTTCCCAGAGAGGGTTTAGTAGATCCAAATATGATGTCACTAACATAAATCTGACATACTAACATGTCATTCTTAACTGTCTTATAGAATAAGGTTGTGTCCATCTTCCCTCTGGTGAATTCCTTTTCTAACAAAAAGTTACTTAGTCTTTCATACCAAGCTCTGGGAGCTTGTTTCAGACTATAGAGTGACTTCTTTAGTTTGAAAACATATTCTGGATTTTTGGAATTCTCAAAACCAGGAGGTTGGTGCACATATACCTCTTCATCTATATAGCCATTTAAGAATGCACTTTTGACATCCATCTGATACAGAGTGATGCCTTTATTAACAGCAAATGATATTAAAAGTCTGATAGATTCTAACCTGGCGACTGGAGCAAAGGTTTCTGTATAGTCTATCCCCTCTTGTTGACTATAACCTTGTGCTACCTGTCGTGCTTTATTTCTGATGACTTCACCTTGCTCATTCAGTTTGTTTCTGAACACCCATTTTGTACCAATGAAATTGAATCCTTTTGGTTTGGGAACCAGATCCCATACGTCATTTCTGGTGAATTGATTTAGTTCCTCTTGCATTGCCAGAATCCAGTCATTTTCCAGAATTGCTTCATCAATAGTTATTGGTTCAATCAGAGAGACCAGTCCCATGAGGGATTCTTCAGAGTTTCTGAATGTTGATCTTGTTCTGATTGGATCATTCTTCTTTCCCAGTATTGTATCTTCTGGGTGATCAATGCTACTTCTGGATAGTCTTTTCTGGAGTTTATCAACAGAAAGTGCTGGATTACTTGTAGTATCTCTTTCTGATGTTGAGGGAGTGTGTTTGTTAAGAAATTCTGATGAGTTATCTTCAGTACCTGTGAGTTCAATTTCCATACTTGCAAGGAATTCATTCTGCTTTGACTTTTGAGAGTCAAGCTTATCATCAAACCTAACACTGATTGACTCTTCAACAATCTGTGTTTCTGTATTGTATACTCTGTACTCTCTTGAGTGTTTAGAGTATCCTAACATAATACACTTTTGTGCTTTAGAGTCAAACTTGTTCAAATAATTTTTTATATTCAGAATAAAGCATGTGCATCCAATTGGATGAAAATAAGAAATGTTGGGCTTTCTGTTCTTCCACAATTCATATGGAGTCTTTTCCAGAATAGGTCTTATGGAGATTCTATTCTGAATGTAACACGCTGTGTTAATTGCCTCTTCCCAGAAGATCTTAGCAATGTTAGTCTCGTTGATCATGGTTATGGCCATTTCTTGCAATGTTCTGTTCTTTCATCCTACAACTCCATTTTCCTGGGGAGTTCTAGGACAAGATAAGTCATGCAGAATGCCTTTTTCATTAAAGAATAATTCAAAATTTTTATTTTCAAATTCTCCATCACGATCACTTCTAACTTTGACAATTCTAAGATCCTTTTCATTTTGAACTTGGTTGCAGAAGGTAATAAACACAGAGTGTGACTCGTCCTTGTGTCTTAAGAAATTTACCCATGTCCATCTGCTATAGTCATCTATGATTACTAACCCATACTTCTTGCCACTGACTGAAGTAGTTTTTACTGGTCCAAATAAGTCAATGTGCAGAAGTTCTAATGGCTTAGAGGTGGAAACAACATATTTGGATTTGAAAGCAGGTTTTGCAAATTTTCCTTTCTAACATGCTTCACGCAGAGCATCTGAGTTGAAATTCAAATTAGGAAGTCCTCTGACCAGATTGAGTTTATTAATCTGAGATATTCTTCTCATACTAATATTCCCCAATCTTCTGTGCCAGACCCATTGCTCGTTATTAATAGAAAGTAGGCATTTTACATTCTGACTCTTTAGTTCAGAAAGTTTTATTTTATAAATGTTGTTTTTCCTCTTTCCATTAAATAGGATAGTCCCATCTTTCTGACTAACAGCTTTGCATGAATTTTGATTGAAGATTATATCATAACCATTATCACTTAATTTACTTATGGATAACAGGTTATGCATTAACCCATCAACTAATAATACATTACTTATAGAGGGAAGATTTCCATTACCTACTGTTCCAGAGTGTGATCGGTGGATCTGGAACTGACTGTTTAACGCTGGTTCGCGAAATGTCGCGGAAGCAAGAGTCGCCACCGTCTTTTATTTTCTCCAAAGGGAAAGGACAAAAGCATAGAAAAATTCCTTAAAGAGATTTGCTCTCGGTTCGGGAGGTAGATTATAGAAAGGGAAGGTGTTAGCACCCTTTCTATCCATGGTTATCCATGGGCTCTTAGATACTTGCTCATTGTGTTTTCAAAATTGGTTTGTTTGCTTTTCAATTGTGGGTTTCAGAAAAAGTTTCTTTGAAAATTTCAGTTCGACTCTTGTGTCAGAGTGTTTGAAAAATTGCTTTGAAAGCTTTTGAAAAGTGTCGGTGTGAAAAGATTTTTGTTTGTTTTGTTTTGAATTAGAGCAAGTATCCATGAGTCGTCTACCTACCCTAAGGAATTCGTCTGTGTAAATGTCCTTTAAAGTAGTGTCATCCCACCATTGAGAGGTAGGTAGCACCACCGTTGGAGGTGTTCGGGTCAATTCGAGGTTCGGGACATGGTGATCACCAGAGCAATGGGAAGACACCTTAGAAGCTACCCTCATGCCAGGTTCCCGGATCATGAGGACTTACTAAGACATCCTCTACTCGACGATCACCTTTCGAGGCAAGGCAACAGTGAGGCGTACCCTAGTGGGTGGTGTGTGCGATTCGTGTGTCGTTTTCAGATATTTTGTCCTGTCATGTCATTTGGTGTTCTATGCTTGATTTTATTTAGGTCCATTCATTCTTGCATGCTTTGTTAACAGTTAAAAGTTGCGGGGGAAAATAAATCTAAAGCTATTACAAATGGCGCGGGTCCACATCGCCAAAATTAAACCGGACCCGATTTGACAGAAAAGTATAAAAAAAGCAAATAAAGTAAAGTGCGAGAAGTAATTAAAACGTTACAACGCTTCGGGAGAGGTACATAATCATTTAAATGACATAAGATAAATATGCGAAATTAAATCGAAACGAGGGCGTTGGACCCTTTTGCAAAATTAAATTAATAAGGAATTAAAATTAAAATTAAAAGAAAATGTTTTTGGGTATTTTTATGTTTTTAAGATTTAATAGGAAAAGAATTAATTAAAACTAAAAAAAATGCTAAACCTAATTCTAATTATTTTTAAGTTATTAAGAAAATATTGAAGTTTTTTAACCTAAATGAACCCTAATTAATTTACATGCAAATTTAATTATAAAAAATAAATAAATAAAATAAATATTATTATTGTGAAAAAAGAAAAAAAAATTAAAAAGGAATAAAACATTAATTAAACCTATTTCTACATTTTTTAGATTTTTTATGAAAAGAATTAAAATTAAAACCCTAATTTGGCTAAATTCAATTATATACAATTATTTACAAGAAAGTATTAAAATAAAAATATTTATTATATTTTTTTGCCTTTTCTGTTTTTTATGATGTTTTTATATTTTGTAAAAAAAAATAATTAAATTAAAACAATGAAGCAAATAAAACAATAATTGAAAAATAAAATATAAGAAAAAATAAAAAGAATTGCAAACCAGGGGGGGGGGTAGTCCCCAAATAGAGGTATGCTTTTAGAAATCCAGGCCCAATTGATCATGGCCTTGTGGACTTTTTTGAGTAGTATGCTGGCAAGTTGACTCAAGCGTAGGGTGTACTCCAGATCTAGGCCTTTGGTTTGATCTCCAGATGGGCGTGGATGGCTGATTCTGGAAGTGTATGGTAGTCCTCAGCAAGTAGAATAGCATGTGAACCTGAATTGAAAAATATTATGAAGAATAATGCAGACCTGGGACTCGAACCCAGGTCTTGGATGTTGAAGCAACCAACGCTTGCCAGCTGAGCCACTGAATTCATTCGTTAAATAAATAAACAACAAATAATATAAAAGAAACAAAACGCTAGCGGTTCAAACGCGCGAAATATTTAAACGCTCCAATCAAGCCTCGCCACCTAATCATCTTCTTCGCGTGTTTTGTTTTTTTTTTCTGAAACAAGACCATAACGCAACGGTTTTCCACGCGTGGGTTTAGGGGGCTTTAAAGAAAATAGCGATTAGCTCTCCTTGGCACATAAATTCAGCGCGAGGGATGGTTCTTCTTCGTCTCCATGCGCTGAATTGAATGGTGGTGATCACAAGCCTTAATTTTTCCTTGGGTGAAAAACCCGAATTCAAAACTCTGAAAACCCTAAAAGTCAAACATGGCATAATCGTATATAGCGCACAAAAAAGCAATTGGATATGTTGGTTAGCATCAAAACATCATAATGAACATGAATCCATAAATAAATTTCACAAATAATGCTTAAATCATGATGCACGATTGTGGAATTTTCTTGATGCAGTTTCGGTTCAATATACCAATTCTTCGTGCTTTGATGGTTGTCTTTGATTGGAACACGTTCAGGAGCCTTCAAGGAAGCTAATGGAATAGGTCTTGTGCTTTGAATCGACCTGGAAAGCTGTTTTCAGTTTTGAGTTTATGGAGAAAAATTTCAGTTTGCAATGGCCTCTTCTGCGCAGCTTTTTTGTGTGTATTAGCATTAGGTTTTCACTCAGGCTTATGTACTGAATAGATTAGGTTAACAAAATTGATCCAAATATCTTTCATTCATGGATTTGGAGATTTGATTTTTCACCATTATGTTTTCAATCTTTTCCATGTGCTCTTGTATCAATTATGCTCAAATCAAATCAAATCTTCCTATTTTTGAATGTGCACGAAATATTGAGGGCAAAACATGCATGAAAAGATTTATTAGGTCAAGTTATATATTTTTCAGATATTTAAATGGTTTAAATGAATTAATATAAATAAAAATTCAAATAAATAAATAAAAAATGATAAAATACTTCCCTTTGGGCCAAGTGGTCGTGCATATGCTTAGAATGATGAATCATGGAAGAAAAATGGGCCCATTAGCAATTTTAGGTCATTTGAATCAATGTTGACTTTTCAAAATATCCAAACATTTCCCAACTTCCACAAGGCATAACTTGCTCAATTTATAAGCTTTTCTCATGTTCTTGGACATTTTGGAAAGGTCTTTGAGTCCTCTAACCAATGTATTTGGTCCCATGTCATTTTGATTTACCAATCTCAAGTTATGGCCTTTGACTTAAAGTCCCTTTTTGTTGACTTTTGAAAATGACCTATAATGTTGAAATTGATAACTTTTTGTGAGAGCATTTCTTGGACTTGAAGTATGAAGATGAGTTGTAGGAAATGTCTTTCTCTTCAAAATTAGCTTTGGATGGAATTTTTCTGATAATCCATGTGAAAGTTATGCCCTGGTCAATTTCAGTTGACTTTTTCAGCTGTCCAAATAAGGAAACTTTTGCATCTTGATGATTTCTGAGCCAAATTTTGAGAATCATGATCAAGCATTGATCAAATGATGTTTGTGGCTTCAAAATGATATGTTGACCAAAAATTTGAACTTTTGACTGTCAAATGACCATTTTTCCCCTACAGTTGACTGTAGTGCAATTAGGGTTTTTGACTGTGCAATTTTATGCTGAATGTCTTGAAACTTGATATGAGGATACTTGACCATATTTGTAAGCATGTGAGACTTGATTGGGCCCTTGATAACTTCATTTTCTTGATCATAACACAAACCCTAGTTTTGACTGTATAGGAGACCTTTGCACTGTGCAACCCTTGGGGAATTTTGTAGCTTGGCTTGGCAATTTTTGGAGAATATGGGAGGGAAAATTTTGGGGTACAACACAGAGCCAATGATTTTTCCTCTCTGATTGCCTCCAAAGCCCACGTAGCCTCCAGGCTTAAGTTCCAGGCTTTGGAACATATACCTTCTTCCCGTCATTTGTCGCGAGCAGCTAGAGTTTAGGTACCATGATTGGTGTCTTAGCCTTGCTGCTAAAGATATCTACCACATGTATGATTTTATCCTTGGGTACCCATATTTTCTTGGGTTCCAATTTTTTAGTTTTACCAAAATTCTGATTGAATTTTGGTTTGACAGAATAATCACTACTTGTGTATTTTATGTCATGTGTGTGCCCATACATAAAATGTGAATTGAGTGGTGTGTGTTTTATAACTAAGTCCATGGCATTTTTTGGTGTAGATACCTTACCTTGATACCCTATCCCTTTTCTTCCATTTCTGCTAACTCCATAGATCATTGAAGCCATTTTGCTTCTCTCTATGTTTTTAGCTAGAAACTTCTGAAAGCTATGATCACACTCTTTGATGATCTCATCAGCATTGCTGGGAGTGTCAGAGATGGTTTCCTTCTGATATTTTTTCAAATCATTTTCTAATTTTGAAATTTTTTCTCTTAACTCAGAATTCTCCAATCTCAGACTCTCAGACTTTTCAGAGTCAGAGGCAAGGTTCCGCTTCAGGTTCCTGAATTTGACTCTGATTTGCTGATATCTTTCCAGAATTTCATTCAGACTTTCTGCAAGTTCAGCCTTAGTAAAGTTTATGGTAAAGTCAAGGAATACCTCTTCAGTGTCTGATTCTGAGTCTGAACCAGAAGCTTCACTGTCTTCTGATACGTTTTCCGTGAGAGCTATGTTTTCTCTTTCATCATCTGATTCTGAGTCAGCTTCAGATGTGTCAGAATCATCCCATGTAGCCATGAGGCTTTTCTTCTTTTCCTTGAAGAACTTCTTTTTGGGCTTTTCGTTATGAAGCTTTGGGCAGTCACTTTTGTAGTTCCCTTGCTCGTTACATTCATAGCAGATGATGTCCTTGTTGTTTAGCTTTCTGTATCCTGAAGAACCTTCAGATCTTCTATGTCCAGAGGAAGACTCAGACTTTTTGTATATGGAGGAGGATTCATTCTGATTCTCTGATCTTCTAGGATTTTTGAACTTCCTTTGTCTCTGCTTCCATAGTTGATTCACCCTTCTGGAGAGGAGAGACAGTTCATCTTCTTCTGATGAGGATCCATCAGAAGCTTCTTCCACAGCCTGCAAAACCTTAGAGTCAGATTTTCTGTTAGATTTTAAAGCTAATGGCTTACCTTGCTTTTGAGGCTCATCTTCTTATAGCTCTATCTCGTGACTTCTGAGGGAGCTAACAAGTTCCTCCAGAGAAATTTTGTTGAGAACTTTGGCTAGCTTAAGTGCTGTGACCATTGGCCTCCATTGTTTGGGCAAGCTTCTGATGATCTTCTTAACGTGATCAACAGTAGAATACCCTTTGTCAAGAACCTCTAGTCCAGCAACAAGAATTTGGAATCTTGAAAACATAGTTTCTATTGATTCACTATCTTCCATCTTGAATGCCTCATACTTCTGAATGAGCGCAAGGGCCTTGGTTTCTTTGACTTGAATGTTTCCTTCATGCGTCATTCTCAGAGAGTCAAACATGTTCTTGGCAGTTTCTTTGTTTGATATTTTCTCATATTCTGAATATGAGATGGCGCTGAGGAGAATTGTTCTGGCCTTGTGGTGGTTTCTGAATTCACGCTTTTGTTGATCAGACATCATTTTTCTGTCTATCTTCTGACCACGTCCATCCATTGGATGCGTGTATCCATCAGTCACCATGTCCCACAGATCAGCATCATAGGCCAGAAAGAAACTCTCAATTCTGTCTTTCCAGTAGTCAATGTTTTCTCCACCAAAGACTGGAGGTTTTCCACTGAATCTGTCCTTGTCTTCATGGTTGTCATTGCTGATGTTTTAGCTTGGTCCCACCATAGTGTTTTTCTGAAGCTTGGATCTTGTACTGACACAGTTAAGTGTTTAAGCTCAGAACCAGGCGCTCGGATGCCAATTAAAGATGTGAAAAACACAAGAAGGGGGGGTTGAATTGAAAACTTGAAATTAACAGTTCAATGACACAGTATTTTTATCCTGGTTCGTTTGATCTCAAACTACTCCAGTCCACCCGTCAAGGTGATTTCGCCTCTCTCCAACAAGGTCTTAATTCACTAATCTCAACAAGATTACAAAATCTACTTTAACAACTGTTAAAGTCTTCTTGAGTACAACCACATTCCAGTTAATCTCAAGGGACACTTTTTCAATATAATTATACAGGATGTGTGTGTTATTGTTTTTCTAACAAAAACTGTTTATCACAACTGTGATAAATTACACAGGATTATGGCTTGGAAATGTAAATGAAATTGCTTGCAGCTTTGAATATGTGTGAGTGGTAATATGGCAAAATCCGTTGTTTCTTTTGAAAGATGACTTTGTTTATATAGGCAGTGGAATGACGTTGATCATAAAGCATGTTTAATGTCATTAACACACTTTCCTTTTGGAGAAGATCCTGTCTGAAAGAAGCCGTTGGAATTGATGCTGTCTTGAATGATCAGTAACGCTTCAAAATCTTATCTCCTTACTTGCTGATGACGCTTCAGAACACTGAGGACTTGGATTGGTATGTTCTTGTTCAGAATCATAGTTTACTTTGATTAAGAGCAGGTTCTGGTCATCAATCTTCAGCGTATGTTCTGATTACTTCAGCGTGTAGCACTATGGCTTATCTTCTGATACTGATATGATCAAAACTTCTGCATACATAAAACATAATTTTTAAGGTGCATATTTGTTCTTTGTATTTTATTATTTATTCTTTGTATTTTTTATCATCAAAACTGTAACCAAGGGTTGTAGAATCAAACTATGTTCTAACACGGTGTTGACCCCCATGATTGCTGATACGAAGGTGAGGTCCTCCAGCACGAACACGTCGAATAACCCTTTAATCCCCTGAAGAGAAACTTAAGCCAAACTTGTCAGACTTGTATGGTATGTCAGGGAGCTGACCCCAAATGGTAGACCCACCTCCTTCAATAACTGCTTTTGCATCCTTGAGAGAAGCCATCTTCAAGGGAGGTATGGTGATCTTTGGCAGATTGGTGACAATTTCAGTTGCAGCCATAGTCTGAGGTACCTCTTCGAAATTATGACACGGAGTCTCGATGAACTCACCACCCATTTCTACATACCTGAAGGAGTTTAGGTGACTGACCATGTATTCTTCCTCACCGTGTACCATGACAATCTTTCCTTTTATCGGGTACTTCATTATCTGATGCAGAGTAGATGTGACAGCTCCCGCCCCATGGATCCAAGGGCGACCGAATAAACAAGAATAGGATGGTCTGATATCCATCACGTAGAAGGTAGAGTCAAAAGTCTGAGAACCGACTTTTATGGGGATGTCCATCTCCCCGTGCACCATCCTCTTCGTGCCATCAAAAGCCCTTACCACTATGTTGCTGGGCTTCAAGGCCAAACCTTCACAGTCCAGTCTATCTAGAGCCTTCTTGGGCAGCACATTCAATGACGAACCAGTGTCTACCAGGACATGGGCCAAAGTAGTTCCCCGACATTCGACGGAAACATGCAGCGCATCATTGTGTTTTCTCCCTCTGGGTGTCAAATCAGCATCAGAAAAACCCAAACCGTTATCAACCGTCAAACTGGCCACACAATCTTCAAATTGGTTAGTAGAGGTTTCTTGTGGCACATTGGTCGTCTTAAGGAACTTCACCAAATCCTATGCATGGACTTCAGAGCATAACAGTAAGGCTAACATAGAAATCTTTGAAGGGGTCTGCCCCAGCTGCTCGACCACATTGTAGTCTCTCTTCTTGATAATCTTCAAAATTTCTTCCAGTTTCTTCTTAGAAGCTTCTGGGATAGATACTGACTATGCCTTCGTACGGACAGGCTCAACCAATATGTCTTTTCCCCGAGTCTCGGTCGACTCAGTGATAGGGGTGTCAGCAGGGGTAATCGCAGGAACTGTAGTAGTAGTATCAGTAGGAACAAAAGCAGGAATAATCACAGGACCAGTAAAAACTTTCATAGGAGAAATCTCATGGGAGAACACTCTTCCACTTTTGGTTATTTTTCTGGTTCCCACAATGTTGCCAATGTCGGGGTTAGCCTTCTCAGAAACTTGGTCTTCACAAGCCAGCCAATCTTGCTTGACGCTGTGGTAGTAGACGTCACCCCCATAGTTCTAGGGAACAATTTTGTCTGAGGAGTATGGGATTGGCCCTAGCATAGTAATTATTAGTGGAGTCACCTTCAGAACAGATGTAATCCCGACGGGTCTTTTGGTGGAGACCTTGGGAGGATTGACGGAAATGGTTATTATTGAAACATCCTTGTAAGAAGTGGTTGGAACGGGATTCTTTTCAAACAAAATCTCTTTGTCATTGTTGTACCCCAAAATTTTCCCTCCCATATTTCTCAATACATGTCAAGTGAGGTCCTCAAATTGCTCAAGGAAGCCCAAGAGTTGACCAGACAAACTCTCTCCTAAGGCAGTCAACTCCAAATTAGGGTTTCATTTTGCATCAAGATGCTTGAGTCCAAAGGATACCAAGTGCTCATAATTGTCCTAATATGTTCTCAAGATCATCCATATCGAGTTTCAAGCCTTGCAGAGGAAGTTTTCTCAGTCAATTGCTCAAGAGCCTAGAAATCGACTGTGCTAGGTCAAAAGTCAACTATGGCCCACATACAGTCAAACTTCAAGATTTTTTGCCAACATTCTCATTTTGAAGTATTATTCATCATTTGATTAATGGTTTATCATGATTCCTCAAGGATTGCTCACAATTCATCAAAACCCAAAAGTTGCTAAATTAGGGTTTTGTAGGAAAAGTCAACTCAACTTTGACCAAGCATAACTTGCTCATACTTTATCAAAAAATGACCCATCCAAAGCTAATTTTGAATAGGATGTAATTCCCTACAATTCATCTTCATCTCCCAAGTTCAAAATATGCACTCACAAGAATATATGAATTTGGACATTATAGGTCATTTTGAAAAGTTAACAAAAACACCTTTTGGGTCAAAGCTTCATACATGAACATGGAAGACTCAATTGAGATGAGAACAAAAGGGTTGCTTATAGGACATCCTAAGCTTTCTAAAAAGTTCAAGAACACCTCTCTAGGGTTAAAATTGAAGGAGTTATGCATTGGCCAAGTTGACCCTTTTTGCAAAATTGCCAAAAGTCAAATGTGTCCAAAATTGCATTTTTTGCTAAATGGGCCCAACTTTTTATGCTTGCAGTGAGTTTGTAATGTGACCCACGACCCATGAGCCTTTCCACTTGTCATTATTTTATTTTTGTTATTTATTTTGATTTTATTTCATTTAAATCAAATAAAATCAATATAAAATAATGAAAATATCAAAAATCAATAAAACCTTGAGATATTATGCATGATTAGATTCATTATACAGCTGGAGACAAGATCAAATCGTGCAAGGCTTCATATGGACAAAAAAGATTGAAATTGCTTGTTTTGGAAAGATTTGGTGCAAGGATGAAATCATTGATCAATCTTCATAATTGGAAAATATTTGATACAAACTATAACCCTAATACACTCTAGTATACATAGGGAATAAAAGAAGACCAAGAAAAAGAGGTTGGAGGCCGTGAAAGTCAACAAACAAAAGTGATTTTTTTGCAAAAAAAAGTGAGTGTTGAATTCTAGTTTAGAGGACGATCCAAGGCAATTTAAAGCCAGCAATCTATTCCTGGGCGTGGATTGAAGCTATTATAATCGCTATCAAGGCAAAAAACCTTTAGAATCGTCAGGTACACCTCAAGGTTTGCACCCTCTGAGCTCAAACTTGTTTCTTCAGTTTTACATGTTTTAAATCTAATTCACTTGCATAGACATGTTCTTAATCATGCTGAGAATCTTCTTGATAGCCTGGATTTGAGTTTCGATGCAGGAATGGCCACTTGCCATAGTTAGGGTTTGTAAGCTCCAAATTAAGGAACCCTAGCTAGAGGCAAAATTAGGCCAAATTAAAGGCCTTTTCATGTGCAGGGGAGGAAATACAATTGATCTATGCCCTTGATTGGAATTTGTTTTGCTTGAATTGCGTTTTAAAGATTTGCAGGTACAAGTATCAGGTAAAAAAAACGGATCAATGAAGGAGACGCTGACGTGGCTGAAGGGAGCTTACTGATTGGTTCATTCAAATTCCCAGGGACCCACTTGGGGCACGCGCATGACAACTGGGCATAGGCCTGATTCACTATCATATTATTTTTATTGTATTATATTAACGATTGAGTAAATTGGTCCAGTGGCAAAAGTGAAGGAAGTTAAAGCGCTACAGTGTGCAAGGGCAGGGGTTCAATCCCTGCCTCTTGCATTTTCCATTTTTTCTAAGGCTTTCTTGAAGGATTCTGTACCCCATAAGACCAAACGTCCACCAAGCAACTCAAGATCTGGCCGTCCCATCCATCAACGCCCCAGATCCAAGGCTTATCCCTTGAAGGTCCACCATGCACCTGAGTCAAGCATGCACACAGGATTGGAAAAGGTCAAGAAGGCCAGGAACTTGTTGGGCCAAGAAATTGCAAACAACACCCCCCCTTTTTGCTAAACATCAGGCCCATTACTAATCCTCTCTATATTTATTTTTTCTTATTTCTTTTTATTCTTGATTTTCTTTATTCATTTAATTTACAAACTAATTAATTTTTCACCCAAAATCATAAAATTAAGAGTTTTTACAAAAAAATTAGAATTAGGTTTTTTTATCAAATTTAATTTAATTTAGTTTAATTTAATTTAGGGAAATTCTAACTTTTTATATATAATTAAAACCAATTTGAAAAATTAGGATTAGACTCTTGATTTAATATTCATTTCTTTCTCAAAATAAAAAATACAAAAAAATAGGTTAATTTAATTATTTTCTTAATTAAAATTAATTAGTAATTAGGTTCTTTTTTTATTTCAATTGAGCTTTATTTTCTCAAAATAACAAATAAAAAACGACAACAAATGATTTTCCCTTTAAATTACAATTAGGTATAGTTGAGGTCAAAACCCTAATTATTTTGCATTCGATTCATCGCGCGTGTTTATTATTTTTGCAATATTGATGTAACTGTCCACGGTGTGTAATATTTTAATCTAGGGTTTTCTTTTATTTATCGTCTTTTGCGGGTTTTTTGGCTATGTAATTGATCCCTATCCCGAAGCCTTGTAATAGCGTAGGTTTATTTTCTCGCATTTTAATTCTCGCAAATATTAACTGTTTAGATGTTTGTTAATAGGATTGTATGACAAGATTGCATGACAAATTAACACGGTTAGAAAACCCTAATGTGCAAAGATAAATAATTGAAACCAATCACTCGCACATATCAATCTTATGGTATACTTTCACTTCGGTTGCCTTCGGTAAACGATCATTAAGTATAGGGTGTCTTAGTGGTTACCCTCCTGTCTAAAAAGATCAAATGTCCCCTTCGAATGTTGTCTCAAAAATGTTGCCTCGAATATGATCTTAAGACTCCAACGACGGTGCTACCTATTTCTAAATAGCAGGATAGTGCTGTCTAAAGGAAACGAGAATAGAAACGATCTATTTTCGAGTAGGTAGATGCTAGTAGGTACTTGATCAAATCAAAACTTTTCAAACTTACACTTTTCAAACAAATTTTCAAAGAAACTTCGTCACACCTTTGAGGACTGATACAAAGGTTATCACAAAGTCAAAACTTTTCAAATAAAAGCACATACACAAGCAATTTGAAAAAGATGAGCAAGTACCTAAGAGCCCATGTAAAACCATGGATAGAAAGGGTGCTAACACCTTCCCTTTCTATAATTTATCCCCGTACTCAGAATATCTCGAAAAGGGATTTTTTTCTGTGCTTTTTTCCTTTCCGGTTGGATGAAATAAAAGTCGGTGGCGACTCTTGCTTATCGTGACATTTTGCGGAAAAAATACACAAAACACAAACCAGCATTTTCAAAACAGTTGGTTTTGCCACCGTATCACAGAACTGGCGACTCTGCTGGGGAAAAATTGGTGGTGTATAGGATCTAGTTCATCATGATTGCTTCTCTTGATTGTTTTGTTTTCTTTACTTTTAAAGGTTTTGTTTAGGAGTTACTATAGATCCTAACCCGGATCTGGGGACACCTTTTAGGTAAGTAGCAATAAACTGTGAGGGAACTGTACAGCGTAGACCGATACGGTTGAAGTAGTAGCTACATTGATGTGGCACATTGGTTGGTACTGGTATCCCTTGTGGAGAAACGAGGAGAATACGGGGCCACTGCGTGGTGTCGTTAAGCATCAACTGACCTTAGAACCTTTAATCGACCAACTTGGCCATTAGAAAGTAGTGAGATAGTCGACCTCGGTGTAAAGCTGAGAACGGGTTGATACTCGATGCTACACTCATTGAGGCCATACTCTCAAGATAGTTTCGGCCGCAAGAAAAGATTGTGTGAGCTGAAACAATGACCGATGAAGGATTGTCAGTGATATTGAGAACCTCTAGAATCCGATTACTTTTTCTAGGACAGGTTGAAACCAACTAAACTTCAAGAGGGTACTACCTTTGACCTCATGCAAGCCTTAAACTTAAGGGCTTTGTGTGACTTGTTTGCCTTTTCCATGCCTGTTATCTGCTATACCTGTTGTTTTTTTTTATCATGACATCATGCATCATAACATGGAATTCATACTTCATTATACTAACCATTTCAAAGAACAAGGGAATTTATCTTTGTTCTGTTTTGTAGATTATGGCTTCCGTGCGCAGAAATACCATCCGAGTTAACTTTGTGCAAATACCTGCTCAACTTAAAGAGTTATCCTCAAGAGTTTCTGAAACTTATATGTTCATTAAGAGACATGGTAAACTTCTTAGCCTGGTTACTTCAAATCTTGATGAGCAGATGATGAGTGTGCTTTTCCAATTCTTCGATCCAGTGCATCATTGCTTCACCTTTCCAGATTACCAGCTGGTTCCCACCTTGGAAGAGTTCTCTCACCTATTGGGCATATAGATCCTTGAACAGGTACCCTTCACAGGTATGGAAGAAGTTCCTAGACCAGAAGACATTGCCTCAACTCTGCATCTGAAACAGGCTGATGTAGTATCCAATTGGGAAACACGAAGCGGGGTCAAAGGTTTTCTAGCCAAATGTTTGATAGACCAGGCTCAACTATTCTGGGATAATTTGGATTTTCAGGCTTTTGAAGATATCTTGGCTCTCCTTATCTATGGGTTGGTCCTCTTCCTGAATCCAGATTCCTTTATAGATGTGAATGTTGTCAAGATTTTCCTTTCTCGCAATCCTGTGCCTACTCTACTAGGTGATATCTTGCATGCCCTCTACACCCGTACTGTGCGAAGAAGAGGGACTCTTATGTGTTACATGCCGTTGCTGTCGAGGTGGTTTATTTCGCACCTCCCACTATGCCAAAAACAAGTTTTAGCAGCGCCTCTACTAAAGCGCTTATTGAAAAAGCGCTGCCATAGCCTTCACAAAAAACAAAATTAAAAAAAATGGAAACCTACGAAGGCGCTTTTTTAAAAGCGCTGGCATAGGGTTCCCTACGAAAGCGCTTTTCAGAAAGCGCTTTCATAGGTATTTGAAATATCTAACCTACGAAAGCGCTTTTGAAAAGCGCTCTTATAGGGAACCCTATGCCAGCGCTTTTGAAAAGCGCTTTGAAAGGGGGACCTACGAAAGCGCTTTTTACCTCAGAAGCGCTCTTATAGGGAACCCTATGCCAGCGCTTTTTAAAAGCGCTTTCGTAGGTTGTTTTTATAATAAAAATAAAAATCCCTAAATCTGTTCTTTAGTCTTCTTCATTTTGTTTCGTTCAGAATATCTTCTTCATTTCTTCCGTCGCCGCCACCGCCGGTCATTCCTTCCTCTTCAGTCGTCGCCACCGCCGGTCATTCCTTCCTCTTCAGTCGTCGCCACCGCCGGTCATTCCGTCTTCTCCACCTTGGTAAGATTTTGAATCAATATAGTGTAAATCAATATGCATGTGTTTAATGTTGTAATGAGTTAGTGAACTCTATTAGGTTTATCCAAGAACAGTTAAAAATCAATGTGAAAAAAAATGAGGATACATTAATAGGAAGAGATAGTTAATGGACAAAATCACTATAATGTGATTCTTGTACGGATTTCATTAAATCTTGTGATTGTGAAAAAGGAACATGGATGAAAAAAATGGAATTGAATTGTTTTGAATTGTCTGATTTGTAGTGAAGTGTGGTTCTGTCCTTTAGCTTATGGCAAAGGAATAATAGTGTAGTAATAGTGAAACTGCAAATTTTGTTGGAAGGGTGTTAGTACTATGTGATTTTAATGTAAAAAGTTTCAAGCTTCTAAGGCTTAGTATTTTATAAGCATTTGCGCTATAAACTTATCTCGATGAAATCGTGGACCACAATGGGTTGGTTCACCGAAGAAATCAAAAAACACCCTTTTCTAAAGTTTTGTTCTCACTTCTTTGTTTTTGTTTCTCACACTCTTTCATGTGTGTTTCGTGTGTATTATAATGGCAACATGAATGCTATTTTTAGTCACAAATGATCGATTATATACACATTAATATTTCTAATTCAATTTGTTAGTGGTTAACCAAGTTATTAAGTAATAGAATATCTTACCTGTTACTTCATTAGGTTCTTTACTATAGTAAAGTTTGATAATGCAGTGCTTTAGATTTTTTCTTTTTTACTTTGGAATATTGTGTTGGTTTTCTTATATGAAAGCATCATTTGTTGAAATCCTTGTTTTATGTGGAGATAAAGGTTTAAATGGAACATGTGATAGGGGATTGATTCTGGTGACATTTTAAACTTTATGGTTAGCTTTATAGAAATTATTCAAGTGTTAGGTTAATATAATTGCCTTTGTTATTTTAAACATTTACCTCAAAAATTAGGTATTGTCCGTTTTAACATAATAGTAAAATTAGTGGTTGTTCGATTAAGATTAAATAATGCATAATTATAAAATAAAACATGTATTTATATGAATTATAAAATCGTGGTCTGAAGAATGTTGATATTATAAATGTGTGAATATAGAGTTCTTAAACTATCGGAGTCTGATTTTATTGTCCTAAAAAATTGATAAGGTTATTCTCCGCTTATAACATCAACATATGCATTCTAGCTAGTTTACGACTTATGATATGGACTTGAAAACAAAACCATCCCCTACAATATTCAATTATACCTTAATATTCATTCACTCATTTCCTTAACTAAAGGACACAACAACTTGAAAACAATGAGAGCCAAACCTTGTAAGCTAGTACAAAACCTAGGTTTGTGCATTATACTCATAATCACAATTTATATGAAGTCTTATCCAATATGCACTACACATTTTTGTATATATGTAATGAATGAAATGTGACGTTTTGGCTACGAATTTTTGTTTTCTTCTCTCTCTGAACCTTAGTATGAATTTTGATTGAATCACAGGGAGAAAGAATTAGCTGCTGTTAAGATAAATGCAGCAGATGTTGATATAATTGCAAACGAACTAGAGGTAACTTCTTCAACATGTACAGAAATCTATCTAGTAAGCTTACATTCCAATTAATTAACATACTTTTCTTATACAACAGTTGGACAAAAAGGTGGCTGAAAGAACCTTGCGTTGCTGCCATTCGTCATTTGCTTACTAGTATGGTGGAAACAAATAAGGGAATGTGATCTATATTGTCAATGAAAATGTTTTGTTTTTAGTTACTCCTAAGTTTAACATGTTGTTTACATTCAAATCATGCAGCGGATAGTTCAACGATTTAATATCGATTGTGGTAGGAAAAAGCTGTGAAACTTTCTCCGATTGAAGAAATTCGAACTGTCCTTGATCGTAGTGTACGCGGGACGCTCTCAACATTTTCAAAGGTTTCTATCCTATTCTTGAACTGACTTGAATAACTGATTGTGTTTACTTTTATTTTCCGGCTCAGTGTGAATTTCTAATGATTATAGTTGAGTGGAATTCATGAGCTGCGGTTGTGTTTTTGTTTATATCTGACTTCACTAGTTAGTAATTAGTTATGAGTTGTTTAGCACGTGCTTAAGGTGAGGCAAGAATAACTATGAATTTGATTACCTGATATGTTGAATTTCTTTACAGGTAATTAATTATTATTTTGCTATAGTTGCGTGACTAATTAGTTGCTATAGTCAAACCATGGATAAAAAATGGATGACTGCCAATCGATTGTCGAAAGAGTATGAGGATGGGGTATCAGAATTCGTTAAGTTTGCCGTTGCGCACGCCAGAGAACCCAATGGAATGATATGTCCTTGCTTGAGATGCTGTTATGGGAGACGGGTTGACGCGGTTCAGTTGGAATCGCATTTACTGATGCATGGAATTGATAGAAGTTATGCATGTTGGAATTTGCATGGTGAGAAAAGTAGCGGGAATGTTGAATCGAGTTATAATACGACGTATGCTTCAAATGAGGATTTCGCAGACGCATACGATTATGATCGAGTCGAAGAGATTGCAGAAGCGCTTGAAGAAGATCTTGAGGATTGTCCCAAAATGTTCGAGAGGTTGGTAAGCGATGCAGAGAAACCGTTGTATGATGGTTGTACAAAATTCACAAGATTGTCTGCGGTGTTAAAGTTGTACAACTTAAAGGCGGACAACGGATGGTCGGATAAAAGTTTCACACAGTTATTAGCCCTCGTGAAAGAAATGCTACCAGAGGATAATGTTCTTCCCAATCGAACGTATGAGGCCAAAAAGATGTTGTCCTCTATTGGCATGAGCTATGAAAAGATACATGCATGTCCAAAAGATTGCGTTTTATTTCGAAACGAGTACGCAATGTTAAATGAGTGTCCTAAATGCGGTGCCCCTCGATATAAGGAAAAGTTGTCTCCGGAAAAGGTGTTATGGTATTTTCCTATAATTCCGAGATTTAGGCGCATGTATCGTAGTGAGACCGATTCAAGACACTTGACTTGGCATGCAGATGAAAGAATTATTGATGGGAAGTTGCGACATCCGGCAGACTCACCACAGTGGACGAAAGTTGATATTGATTATCCTGAATTTGGAAAAGAAGCAAGAAATCTTCGCTTGTCGTTGTCTACTGATGGAATGAACCCGCATGGTATTCAAAGTATCTCGCATAGCACCTGGCCTGTGATTCTTATGATATATAACCTACCTCCGTGGCTATGTATGAAGCGTAAGTACATGATGCTATCTATGTTAATTTCTGGGCCCAAACAACCAGGGAATGACATAGACGTGTACTTGGCACCCTTAGTCGAAGATTTGAAGTTTTTGTGGGTGACCGGTGTGGAGGTTTACGATGGGTATAGGAAAGAAAGTTTCAACTTGAGGGCGATGTTGTTTGGAACAATTAATGATTTTCCGGCGTACGGAAATCTATCAGGGTACAGCATTAAGGGTCAAAAAGCGTGTCCTGTTTGTGAAGATGAAACCGATACGATGCGATTGAACTTTTGTCAGAAGAATGTTTTTATCGGTCATCGTAGATTCTTAAATTCTAATCATCACTATCGTGGGTGGAGAAAGGAATTCAATGGAGAGGCAGAACACGGTAGAGCTCCACATATGTTGACAGGTGATCAGGTTTTTGAAAAGGTGAAAGATGTGAGTATTGAGTTTGGCAAGCCTTTTGCACATAGACTTGTCACGAGTGGGTGGAAGAAGAGGTCGATTTTTTTTGAACTTCCATATTGGAAGTTGTTGTACGTAAGACATTTCCTCGATGTTATGCATATTGAAAAAAATGTATTTGATAGTGTTATTGGTACGTTACTCAATATACAAGGAAAGTCTAAGGATGGCATTAACATAAGGAAGGACATGTTAAACATGGGAATTAGAACTGAATTGGCACCCGTGACGAAAGGAAGACGCACATATCTACCACCTGCTGTTTACACTCTATCTAGAAAGGAGAAGAAAATATTGTGTAAGTTCCTCAGTGAAGTTAAAGTTCCAGAAGGCTACTCATCAGATATTAGAAGACTTGTGTCAATGAAAGACCTAAAGTTAAAGAGTTTAAAGACTCATGATTGCCATGTTATAATGGAACATTTTCTACCAATAGGTATACGTTCTATTCTGCCAGAAAAAGTAAGGAGCGCAATAACTAAGTTGTGTTTTTTCTTCAAGTCAATTTGCAGCAAGGTGATCGATCCTGCGATCTTACCAACATTGTAAAAAGAGGTGGTTGTTACTTTATGTGAGCTTGAAATGTATTTTCCTCCCTCGTTTTTTGACATAATGGTTCATCTAGTCGTTCATCTTGTCAAAGAGACACAGTTGTGCGGACCAGCTTATATGAGATGGATGTACCCTGCTGAACGTTATATGAAAATTTTAAAAGGGTACGTGAAAAACCGAAGTCGACCGGAGGGTTGTATTGCGGAACGATACATTGTTGAAGAAGCGGTTGAGTTTTGCACTGGATATCTGTCAAATGTTCAATCAATTGGACTCCCCAAATCTCATATTGTCGAGAAAAAAGAAGGAAAAAGACTAATTGGAAATAAAGTTGTGACAGTGTCAATGGTCGAACGGGATCAGGTGCATTTGTATGTTCTGCACAATGAGATTGAGGTTGAGCCGTATGCTGAAATGCACAAGGGTGTTCTTCGAGGTTTAAATCTGAATAGAAATGAGAATTGGATAGTACGAGAGCACAATCGAAGTTTCATACCGTGGTTTAAGGAACAAATTTATTCAAAGTATCGTTCGGATCCTGCTTCAGTAACAGAAAGGTTGAGATGTTTAGCATATGGTCCAAGTATGATTGTGTTTTCTTATAGCGCATACGCAATTAATGGATACACATTTTATACCAAAGAACAGGATGATAAAAGTACTATGCAGAATAATGGTGTTACCTTGGTAGCTGAAGCGATGCACATATCAAGTGCGAATGACTTAAACCCGAAATTTGCAAATCTGTCATATTTTGGGGTTATCGAGCGCATTTTGTTGTTTGATTACGGGAAGTTTCAGATTCCTGTATTTGATTGCAAGTGGGTTGAAAATAATAATGGCGTACGAATGGATAAGTCAGGATTTTTGCAAGTGGATCTCAATAGGGTGGGGTACAAAGATGAACCTTTTATTCTAGCCTCTCAGGCTAAACAAGTGTTCTATGTCAATGATCCGACAAGTACGAAATGGTCTATAGTGCTTTTGTCTAACAAAGTAATTGATGAAAACATTGGAGATCAAGGTGATATTGGCGTTGGCATTGAATCTTGTACAAGAAACGATCAAAATGAGAATGAACCTTGTACTAGAGATGATCATAATGAGGGTATTTGGATCAATCCAACTATCCGAGTTGTTAACAGAAGCGTAAAATATATTGCTACCAAGAAAAGAAAGAGACGTTAGTGAAAAAGGTATTATTATAATTATAGCCTAATATTGTAAGTAATATGTGAATAATGTTTTGAATTTTTGGCATATCTTTTGAACCATTTTGAATTTTTGCGAATGTGCTTGTGCTTAATTAGTAGAACAATGTTTCCGGAGCTGATGGTGAGGTTTATTTCTTGCAAGTTTGGTTTTTTAGCATTTTATTCAATTTTGAGTTCCTTTAGTGCTATTCATATCTTTTTCGACTATCCATTTTCATGTAGTGTACTAATGTGCTTGTTTGACTTTTGTTACAGGTCTAATGGCTAGCAATAATGAAGAAAACCCACCAGGAAACCAACAAGATCATGAAAACTCACAAGAAACAAATCATGCAGCGGATGATACTTCAGCAAATGATGTTGCACGAGGCATCACCATAATGCGCGAAATCATTCGTGCTAGAGACAAGGGAGTGAAATATAATGTAGATTGGAATCATTCAAATCAAGTAGTTGGGGTTAATGCTTCAAAATTCACAAGCTACGTTGGTACACTTGTTCGTATGCATGTGCCAATCTCCATATCTAGATGGAATGCGAAACAATGTGAAGCATTGAAACAAGGAAAAGAAATGTTTTGGGAAGATGTTAAGGTATGTATGTTATATGGTTTATATGGTTATATGTTTATAAGTTTATAAGTTTATATGGTGTATATGGTTTTTAAACTACTTATATGTTTATATGGTTTATATGGTTTTTAAATTACTTATATGTTTATATGGTTTATACGCAGCGGTCTTTTAACGTTCCAGATGAGCGTAAAGGCTTCGTACTTGGGTTGGCCGGGAAAAGATTTAGAGGGTGGAAAAATCTGTTGAAGAACACCTATCTTAAGGATGACAAAGGAAAGTGGCTGGAAGAGTTCCCGGCCGGAAGGCCAGAAAAGTATAATCTTTTCATTAAACAAGAAGATTGGACTGAGTTTATTAGACAAAGAGATGACGAATTCCGGCAAAAGAGTGCCAAAAATAGTGAGAGAGCATCAAAGCCCGCGTACCCATACAAAAAAGGGCGTTTGGGTTATGCGTGCTTAGAGGAAAAAATTGTAAGTAATAAATAGAAATGATATGTTCTTATTAATTGTCTAAATGTGTTGTATTTGACGATCTAACCGTTTGTTTCTATGCATAGTTAGAGGAGACTAAAAGTGATGAAACCTCACTTCCAGCACATTTGCTGTGGAAGGAAGCCCGTGTGGGCAAGAATCAAGTTGTTGATCCAAGTGTTCTAAGAATTTATGATGAATGCGTAAGTATAACATTGTGTCTTTAATTAAATCAAATTTTTATGACTATTTAATTGATTTTTTTATCTCCATTATTTTCAAGAGACATTGTCACAAACGGAGTCCACCGGTGACGACCAGGATACGAGGAGCGTACTTAGTAAAGCACTGAATGTTCCTGAGTATTCCGGTCGGGTTAGGGGTAAAGGTCACGGTGTGACTCCAACCTCTTTCTACCAGCATAATCGGAAAAGAAATCCTACCAATGCAGAAGTGATGAATGTACTTATGGAATTACAAGCAAAAGTCAATGCATTGGAAAGAGATAAAGAGGTATTAATGAGGGAAAAGGGCAATGCGGCAATGGCGAAAGAAACTAGTGACAACGCTAGTATCAACCGTCAGAATAAATTTCCTGAGGTAATTATAAATATATTGATAAATCTCTATTGTTCAAGTTTCTCATTTTTATTCCACCTCTTTCTATTATTGAATTAAAAGTAATATGTATGCATATTGGTTTAGGGCATTTCATCTTGCCAACTATACGTAATGGCATCAGATTATCACCTTGTTGGCAAGGGAAAAGTGTACAACACTTTGGGAGATTTAATTCATAATACACCGATCCCGGCTGGACACCTGAGAGTATCAGTAGATTATCCTATTGATCCTGATGCGTTGGTACCGGTACCTGACGTGGCCTTGGATATAAGATCGGTGCGAGACGCAGTAGGGTCGTTTGTTGCATGGCCCTTGGACCTCATTTTCATTGATGATGAGGTATGTTTAAAACCGTTAATATGAATCATTTAGATTTCAAATGTCAATTCTGAACCGTTAAGTTAATTATTTTTTAATATTAGCCTCCTACAAAACCCGCTAATAAGGGTAAGGAGATTTTGCAGCAAGGCGGCGAGTCTATGGCATCAATTCCAGAGGTACACTTAAATTGTTTATTATATGATATGAATTTAAAACTGAACGATTTTATAATTTACCTAAGTTATATGATTGTTAGGTATCTGCGAAAGTGTCACAACAAGTGACCCAGCCTGTTCGTAGCAGACCACCCCCGAAAAAGTCAATGCATAAGGGGGGAAGAGGCGGGGGAAGAGGCGTTTTTGTACCTCGATATCGGAATACACTTGGAGTACTTTTGGAAACCTCAGATTTGAAGTCAGGTGGTATTCGTACAATCCTTATGGATGCAGATATCTTTGGTCTTGACTGCCAAGAAACGATAGGAATGGACGAAATGACTGAGATTATGACGCATGGTGAATTAGGCATCGGCAATGTTCACGCATACATCCGATATTCCGATAAATATATCATTTAATTAGTTGAACAATTTATTTACACATTTCAATGAAAATAGTCTAATGTTTATATGTTTTTATTTAAGGTTGTTGTACGATAAAAAAATGCGCGAGACTGTATTGGCAAGACGCTTCCATTTCTTGTCTGCCCATATTGTCAGCGGAGCGACAATTGTCAGGGAACCGGGTTCAGTTAGGGAGTACTTAGTGAATCGATACACGGCCTACGTCGGCAACCCAGATAGCTTGTTTATTTTGCCGTATAACACTGTTCCAGTTGGGTGAGTTTTTCATTTATTCTAATATATCTTTGTTTATTTTGCGTAGAAACTTTTCTTCTAAACTGTTGCTTAAATTTTTAGAAAACACTGGTTGTTGTTGGCTATCGATCCGATTAAAGAAGTTGTGTACTTTCTGAATTCGGTAGACGGGGAATGGACTAACTATCCCGCTATGAAGGAAACTGTTGATCAGTAAGTGAGATCGTTCTAACTATTCGTGTATATTTATATATTTAATTATTTCTGTGAGATTGATCTAAATATATGTTTTTATTTTCTTAGATCAATACAAATATTTCGTAATCAAAGGGACGCACAGGTACCCCGGAGTAAATCATCAAATATTACTTGGATCAAAGTGCACGTACAAAATTAGTTGCTTATAATAATAATGTTACTTGATAAAATTACACGACAACTATAAAATATATTCTGTTTTTCTATGCAGTGTCCGTTACAGAATAACGATGTAGATTGCGGATACTTTTGCTTGAGGTTTATGAAAGAAATCCTTCATAAAAATCAAGTAGAGATTCCAAGCACGGTATGGATTTATAACTTAGAATAATTTTGTATGATTTCTACATTTAATAACATCATGCATATACTGAAGTAATAATTTCTTATGTAGTACTTTGATGACCTCTATACTATGTCGTACACGAAAGTTGAAGTGGAAGAAGTCAAAGAGGAAATATGTCAATTTTATGTTGAAAACAGATTATTCTGATGGGTATGAATAAAATATTATTGTACGTGTTAGTTTGATTGTGTTGGAGCCTTTAATATTGTTTGTTTAATTTACCGTGTTGTTCATATTCATACTTTGCAGGATGACGACCGTGTCGGTGGAGCATTATTTTCGATGTAATTATATATGATTTAGTTACATATGTATATATATATGGTTACAAATTAACACGATACTTTGTATGTGATTTAGTTATGGTTACAAATGTATATATGGTTACAAATTTAGTTATATATGATTTAGTTACATATATATAGATAAGGAGTGAATATTATATGGTATACCGGTTTCTGTTAATATAATACCGGTTTCTGTGAATATTATAAGGATTGAATTACAGGTTAAATTATTGGACCAAAAAAAAATTACAGGCCGCACAGGGAACCTCAAATTATAGGTTTCACTTTAAAAAATTTGTATGAGCTACGAAAGCGCTTTTGGCTAAAAAGCGCTTTCGTAGGCAGGATAAATAAAAAAAAAAATTAAATAGAAACCCCCTATCAAAGCGCTTTTTATGGAAAAAGCGCTGTGAAAGACCCCCCTATCAAAGCGCTTTTTCCATAAAGCGCTGTAAAAGCCATGATAAATAAAAAAAAAAAATTAAATAGAAACCCCCTATCAAAGCGCTTTTTATGGAAAAAGCGCTGGGAAAGACCCCCCTATAAAAGCGCTTTTTCCATAAAAAGCGCTGTAAAAGGCCTGATAAATAAAAAAAAAAATTTAAATAGCACACCTATCAAAGCGCTTTTCAAAAAGCGCTGGGAAAGACCCCCCTATCAAAGCGCTTTTTAAGGAAAAAGCGCTGTGATAGGTCCACCTACGACAGCGCTTTTGGCCAGAAAAAAGCGCTTTCGTAGCCTACGCCAACGCTGGCTACGGCAGCGCTTTTAAGCGCTTTTAAAGGGCAAAAAAAGCGCTGTGAAAGCCCATTTTCGTAGTAGTGTCCCTAAGTCTGTTCCGAAGAACGAAGAAGGTTTGGGATGGTCCTACAGAATAATGTCACTTACCCATACATACATTCTTTGGTGTTCCTGGGCTATGGAAGACACTGCTGTTATTGATCGTTTTGGGGGATACCCCAATGTCCCATTGCTTGGAATCAGAGGGGGTATAACCTATAATCCTTGTCTAGCTTTCCGACAATTTGATCGTGCTCGAAGAGATGGTCCCCATGAGCTACTTCTTGAGGATATTACATTTGATTACAAGGAGGACGTTGAGGAGCACCGCCGGAGGTTTATACGAGCTTGGGGAATGGTGAACAGATCTGACCCCCAAGAGTTGGGACCAAGGACTTCCCTTCCTATACAGCCTTACCTCCAATGGGTCCGAGCTCGTGCCGAGAAGCTTGGGATGCCCTATGAAGCCGTATTGCCAGTGATTGTGGAACCCACTAATGAAGAAGGCGTTCCTTCAAAGTTCTTTATCCTTACATGCCCACTGATCCTGGGGAGTTGCAGAGGTCTTGGATTCAGCTGAAAGAGGAGAGGGATACTTACCGGGAAAAGTACCATGAGCAAGAAAGGAAGATTTTGAAGCTCACCAGGAAGCTCGAGGAAGAAAGAGTGATCAATGACTACGTCAGCACAAAGAGGAAGCGTCCATGGGACTTTTGATTTTGCTTTTCTAGTTTTAGATTTGTTTTCCATTTACTTCTTTGTAACGCCTTAAAGGCATGGTTGAACCTTTTACAAGTTAATATAATAAAGTTTGTTTATTTTTGGTTTGCAAATTTAAATTTCCCAAAGTCTTTGAAATCATTACATGCACATCCCATTATCATGCACACCATTACAGGTACCATTACAGGTTTCTCATCTTCTTCACTGTTTATTTCAGCAGAAATTTCTTCTAATCAAGCCATCAAAGATCTTCAGGCACAAAACGCCCAATTCCAACAGATGTTCTTAAGCTTGGCTAAAGGGAAAGAGGGTTTGAAGAACCTGATTCTGAAAGAGAAGAAGAAGAAAAAGAAGGTTCGTATTCTGAACATGGGTAGAAGATTCGGAGAAAGGATAAGACAATCAGCTGATCTGACCTCCTCATCCAAAGACGGGGAGAACTAAGAAAGGGTAAAGGACCCTAGTCCTGCAGTTTTTGATAACGATACAAATTATGATGATGAGAAATATCCTCCTGCTGAGAATAGGTACAAGCAGCTAGAAGACCGTCTGAGTGCTATGGAGATTTAGAAGATCCCCGATTTGGATTTCAGAGAGCTGGGACTGGTATCGGGAGTGGTGATCCCTCATAAGTTCAAAGCTCCAATTTTTGCCGAGTACGATGGAGTATCCTATCCAAAACTCCATCTCCGCTCGTACGTCAGAAAAATCCAACCTCACATTGCTGATAGAAATTTGTGGGTGCATTTCTTTCAAGATAGTCTATCAGGGATTCAGCTTAAATGGTTTTATCAATTGGAAGGATCCAGTGTCTGAAACTGGGAAGACCTTGCTGCTGCTTTTTACAGGTAGTATCAGTATAACTCCGACCTTGCTCCCACTCGTACTCAGCTCCAGGGTATGTCTATGGGTGCAAGTGAAGGTTTTAAGGACTGTGCTCAAAAGTTGAGAGACTTGGCTAGAAGAGTCCAACCCCCTTTGTTTGATAGGGAGTTGGTTGACATGTTTCTAGGGACGCTATCTGGTCCATTTTTCAATCATCTGATCGGCAGTTCGTCATCTGGGTTTACTGAGTTGATCTTGACTGGAGAGAGAGTTGAAGTTGGCATTCAAAGTGGTAAGATACAGAAGGATGCTTCATCAAGTGCAGTAAAGAAGCCTTTCACTGATAAGAAGGAAGATAATGCAGTCTACGGCCCGAGGGGCCAAAGCAGACCAGAACACCGTCAAACGGTAAATGCCGTAGTAATATCAAGACCAACCGTTGCTCCACAATGCAACAATCAGCAAAGGGTAGAAAGACCACAAAGACAGTTTACCTGCATCAATATGACTTTGGATGAAGTTTTGCCTCATCTGTTAAAATCCAACTTGGAAACCTTGAAAGAGGCTCCCAAGAATCCCAACACTGGATCTCACAGATACAATCCCAACGCACGGTGCGCCTACCATTCAGAGAGTCCTGGCCATGATACAAACGATTGCAGGGCTCTCAGGAATAAAGTGTAAGATTTGCTGGAAGATAAAGAGATTGAGTTTGATGCTCCAAAAAAGCCCAACGTTATAACTACTCCTATGCCCAAGCATGGTCATGGAGTCAATGTTGTGGACATCGATTCGTTTGTAACCTTTGTGGAAGAGATCTCTACTCCTTTGATGACAGTTAAGAAGAAGTTGTTGTTGGCCGGTTTATTTCCGGGTTGTGGTGAAGGTTGCCACATGTGTTCAATTCTGCCTTCTGGTTGCTGTTTATTGAAGTCAGGTGTTCATCATTTGATGGATAATAAGGAAATTTTGTTTGAGAGGACTATGATTCCGTTTAAAGATGTTTCCATTATCACCATTTCCTCCAACCCTTCCAAGGTTTCCTCGAGAAAACCTGTTAGGGTTACACCCGTTCCAAGAATTGCTTCGTTAATAATCACCGCTCCGGGTCCCATCCCATATACCTCAGATAAAGCTATCTTATGGCATTACGGTGCTGATGTATATTACCATGGTGTTAAACAAGATTTGAGGGCTGAAGAGGTCGATATGGACATCAGTAATATTTTTGGGACAAGCAAGGTCACCAGAAGTGGAAGACTCTTTTCTCCCGAGATTTCCCCTCCGACTGTTCACAAACCTGTTGTCATTCTGTCCGCTATTACACCAACTACTGTCCCGGTTCCTACTCCAATTATCACCCCTGTCGCTGAGCCATCTGGGACTCGGGGCAAAGAAATCATAGGTGAGCCTTCCCGGACGAAGGCACCTAAGAAGATCATTGTAGAAACCTCGAAACAAGAGATAGAGGAAATTTTGAAAATAATCAAGAAAAGCGACTACAACATAGTCGAGCAACTGGGGCAGACCCCGTCAAAGATCTCCATGTTGTCGTTTTTGTTGTGTTCTGAAGCTCATGCAAAGGCTTTAATTGCATTCCTCAAGACTGCGCATGTGCCGTAGGAAACTTTAGCCGATCAGTTCAAAGATTGTGTGGCTAGCCTAACTGCTGACAATGGGTTATGATTTTCAGACGCGGACCTGACTGCTAAGGGGAGAAATCATAATGACGCTCTGCACGTCTCGATCGAGTGTAGGGGCGCTACTATGGCCCATGTACTGGTGGATACCGGGTCCTCATTGAATGTTCTGCCAAAGAAAGCATTAGATCGTCTAGACTTTGAAGGTTTAATTCTAAAGTCGAGCAATATTGTGGTCAGGGCTTTCAACGGGTCAAAGAGAATGGTGCACGGGGAGGTGGACATCCCTGTTAATGTTGGTTCTCATACTTTTGCATCCACCTTCTATGTGATGGATATCCGACCATCATATTCTTGTTTGCTGGGTCATCCTTGGATCCATAGGGCTGGGGCGATTACCTCCACGCTCCATCAAATGCTGAAATACCCGATGAAAGGAAAGATTGTCACGGTACAAGGTGAAAAGGAGTATATGGTGAGTCATCTCAATTCTTTCCGCTACATTGAGATGGACGGGGAATTCATCGAAACCCCTTGTCAGAACTTTGAAGAGGTACCTCGGACTTTGGCATTAACTGAAGTTGCTACCAACAAACCTCCGCCAAATATGGCTTCTCTCAAGGACGCCAGGGCTGTAATTGAAGAAGGTGGGTGTGCCAATTGGGGTAGGCTCCATGATTTTACTCACAAAACTGACAAATTTGGTTTGGGCTTTACTACACGGGCTCAAAGGGCTGTTAGGCGTGCACGGATTGGAAGACCTCCTCTACGTATCAGCAATCAGGGAGTTAATGCAATTGAAGATGGTGAAGAGGGTTCAGTCATCGACAACTGGATCTACCCTACAGCCAATGATGGACTAAACAACTGGAAGGCGAAGGACTTCATACCTGTTTCTTTTATTCCACAATAATTGACTTTTTATTTTAAAATTTGTAATAAACAAGTTTGAAACTTTACAGTCCGATGCCTTGCCCGAGGCACCTTGGCTTTGCTTGTGAGGGCTTATTATTTGTCATTTCATATATCATTAATAAAACATTGGACGTTTCTTGCATTACAAATTTTGCGCTCTTTGTTTTTTTTCTGTCTCTCGCTTTATCAAAACAGCTATTCTCTTACACACACTCACGTATCATAATGCATATCCATATCCACTCTGGATCCCACTGATAACAACTCTGCTTCTGCCAATTATGACTTCAAAAATACGATCAACCAAGTTGAGGACGAAGGTGAGGATGATTGTGAGGTGCCTGGAGAACTTGCTAGACTGTTACTGTAGGAATAAAGGGCCATACAACCTTATGAAGAGCCAGTTGAATAAGTGAATTTAGGTACAAAGGAAGACAGGAAAAAAGTTAAGATAGGTGCGAATCTGGAGCCTAGTGTCAAACAACAGTTGATACAGATGCTACGCGACTATGTTGAGATCTTCTCCTGGTCCTATGAAGACATGCCTGGTTTGGATACTAATATTATGGTACACCGCCTACCAACCAAAGAAGATTGTCCCCCGATAAAGCAAAAGGTTCGCCGTATGCGCCCTGAGATGTCTGAGAAAATCAAAGCTGAAGTCATGAAACAGTTCGACACGGGATTTTTAGCTGTCACTTATTATCCGCAGTGGGATGCCAACGTTGTTCCAGTGCCTAAGAAGGATGGTAAGGTACGGATGTGTGTGGACTATAGAGGTCTAAACAGGGCAAGCCCCAAGGATGATTTCCCACTTCCTCACATCGATGTTCTGGTCGACAACACCGCGCAACATAAGATCTTCTCCTTCATGGATGGTTTTTCTGGCTACAACCAGATCAAGATGGCTCCTGAAGACATGGAGAAGAAAACCTTCGTTACACAGTGGGGCACCTTCTGTTACAAGGTAATGCCTTTCGGGTTGAAGAATGCTGGGGAAACTTATCAGCGCTCCATGGTTGCTTTGTTCCACGACATGATTCACCATGAGATTGAGGTTTATGTTGATGATATGATAGCCAGGTCCCAGACTGAGGAAGAACACCTTGATCATCTCCAGAAACTGTTCGACAGGTTGAAAACGTACAAGTTGAGGTTGAACCCGAACAAGTGCACCTTCGGGGTAAGGTCCGATAAGTTGCTGGGTTTCGTCGTCAATGATAAAGGTATTCAGGTGGACCCTGCAAAGGTAAAAACCATACAAGAGTTGCCGGCTCCCCACACAGAAAAAGAGGTTTGAGGCTTCTTGGGACGTCTAAATTACATCGCCAGGTTCATTTCACACCTGACTGCTACTTGTGAGCCAATCTTCAAGCTGTTGAAGAAAGATTAAGTGGTAAAATGGAATGATGAATGTCAGACTGCTTTCGAAAGAATCAAGGAATACCTCCAAGAGCCACCAATTCTGATGCCTCCAGTTGAAGGAAGACCTTTGATCTTATACTTGACAGTGCTGGACAATTCAATAGGGTGTGTGTTGGGGCAGCACGACGAGTCTTCGAGCTGCTATTAACCTGAGGATTAAGTTCTTGAGTGTATTCAGAGATTCTGCTCTAGTGATCAGTCATATCAAAGGCGAGTGGGATACGAAGCACCCAAATCTTATTCCTTACAAAGAATATGTACTGACATTGCTCCCACATTTTGAGGAGATAACCTTTGAACATTTCCTGAGAGAGGAGAACCAGTTAGCAGACGCGCTAGCTACCATGTCTTCTATGTTCAAATTCAGGTGGGACAATGAAGCTCCCCAGATTACCATCGAGAGGTTGGACGAACCCGCACATTGCTGTGACATTGAAATTGAAGAGGTAGCAGATAAACCATGGTTTCACGAAGTAAAGAGGTATCTTGAGACTCAAGAGTACCCCGAGGGTGCATATGTTAATGATAAGAAGTTTCTGAGAAGGTTCGCTGTGAAGTTCTTCGTCAGCAATGGGATCCTTTATAAGCGTAACCATGATTCAAACTTACTGTGACGTGTGGACAAAAGCGAGGCAGAAAGGATCATGGCAGAGTTACATGAAGGTACCTTCGGAACTCATTCTAGTGGACATACCATGGCAAAGAAAATCCTACGGGCAGGATATTACTGGTCTACTATGGAATCCGATTGTTATCAGCATTCTCGAACCTGTCATAAGTGCCAAGTCTATGCTGATAAGGTGCATGTACCTCTAGTTCCTCTGAATGTTTTGACATCCCCTTGGCCTTTCGAAATGTGGGGCATCAACATGATCGGTGAGATCAGACCTACTGCGTCCAACGGGCATCGTTTCATTCTGGTGGCTATTGATTACTTTACAAAGTGGGTCGGGGCATATTCCTTTGCTACAATAACCAAGAACTTCGTGGCGCGGTTTATCCGACACAATCTGATCTGTCGATATGGTGTACCACAAAGGATCATTACGGACAATGGTACAAATCTCAATAATACAATGATCACCGAACTCTGCAAACAGTTCAAGATTCAGCATCATAACTCTTCTCCCTACTGGCCGAAGATGAATGGGGTTGTTGAAGCAACTAACAAGAACATCAAGGAGATTGTGCAGAAGATGACGGTTGTTGTACCCCGAAATTTTCCCTCTCATGTTTTCCAAAGTCATCCCCTTGCATGGTTGATCACAAACTCTTGCCTAAGGAAAAGGAAAATTTTTGAGTGGTGCTTTAAGGACATTTCGATTTGCATTCTGAAAGACCCTTCGATTGGTGTTCTGAAGGAGCCTTCCGATTGGAATTCTAACAAGCTCTTTCAATTGGCATTCTGGACAAGCACTTCGATTTGCATTCTGAGAGATCCTTCGATTGATGTTCTGAAGGAGCCTTTCGATTGGCATTCTGGACAAGCCTTTCGATTGGCATTATGGACAAATACTTCGATTGGCATTATAACAGTGTCCTTCGATTGGAATTCCAAAAAGGTACATTCGAAGAAGCTTTAAAAGGGTCCATTCGAAGAAGCTTTCGAAGAGAATTCGAAGGAGGCCATCAGCCCATTCGAAAGGGAGCATTCGAAGGAGGCCATCAGCCCATTCGAAAGGGAGCGTTCGAAGGCCAGTTGCATGGCATTTAAAATTAAAAAAGGGACAGAATCCCATGTGTTTAGCCAACGTTACAAACTCTTATTCATAGCTTTCAAACACATAATTAACGTTACAAATCCTCACTCATGGTTGTCAAACACATAATCAAGGTCATTTAAACCTTTGTCTTCCTGTCCCCTCCACCCCCTCTATATAAAGAAATCACAAATGTTGCAAAAGAACACACGAAAATATATACAGAAAAATAGAAAACTTGGAGAGACGCTGCCCAGAATTTTCCAAGCCAAAGCTGCCACCCAGCGAACACCTCTACCCTCAGAACTACAGATCGAAGCACTTCTATTTGGTAAAAGAAAAATCTAATCTCAAACTCATTTTTAAATTCATTTTGATTGCTTATTCATATTATTACTGCTGTTTGTGAATGATTTAATGTGCTACATATAAGCTACAACGCAGAGTTGAGATTGTGCCATTGCTTGGGCACAATCTGAGTTTCTCCTTCGAATCCCAGGATAAAACAAACCTAGACCCAGATTCAGCAGGTGCGAATAAGGGCGAGATTCTAACCAGGGGGTAAAATCCCCCTGGACCTTTAACATGTGTTTCGTTTCTTGCAGGAAATACATTCTCAGATTCCTGTTCAGAGTTTCGAAGCTCAGCAGTCTAGCTTCGAACTGGACCCAGGATTTCCAGATCGAAGGATGACATGTCCAGATCGAACACCCTCAGAGTGCAGTCCCTCATGCACCTTCGATCCAGACTCTTCACTGGGTTGAAAGACAGCCTGCACCTCTTTCGACCCAGACCTCCAGAATTATATTTTTTCTTCTTGTTTTGCTGCCTGGCCCATTTGTACTTTGTTTACTTTGTTTTTGTTTATTTCTTTTAGTTTGTTTTTTTAATCAACATAAAAATCACAAAAATAAATAACTTAGAATTAGGATTTAATTTAGTTAATTATTTTAACTTATTTTCTCCAATCTTAAAATCAGTAGACTTAGGATTTATTTAAATTCAATCCTTTTCATAAACAAAAAATGCAAAAAATATTAGGTATGCTTTAGAGCTAATTTTAATCCATTGTTTTAATTAATTAAATTTGACTTAATTGAACATTTAGCATTTTCCCAAAAAAAAATAAAATAAAACAACAAAAAAGAGTTCTTATTCTTAGGATTTTTTTTAGATTCACTCGCGTTTATTTTATTGTAACTGCTTACTGGTTTGTGGTAGCTTAAATTAAGACTTTTACTTTACTGCTTTTATTTCCCCAATTTTTGGACATGTAAATAATCCCCCTCCCCGAAGCCTTGTAATAGCGTAGGATTTACAGTTCCCGCATTTTAAATTCCTGTACATATATTAACTGCTTAGATGTATGCTAACTACGATTGTATGACAAGATCTAAAAACAAATGGTAGAACACCTAAAAATACAAAGACGATATAAACTGAAAATTGACACACTTGCACATGCCACTCCTAGGGTACACCTCACTTGGTTGCCTCAAATATGGTCATTAAGTATAGGATGTTTTAGAGGTCGTCCTTTTGTCCCAAGATCATAAGTTGCCTCAAAACGGTTGCCTAGGAAAAATGATCTAAGACATTAGGATTACCACTAAGGCGTCCTAACGTTACTTCAGTGACCACAAGTCCCTTAAATCGAATTGACCTGAAAACTCCAACGACGGGGCTACCTACTCCTCAATAGTGGGATAGCACTGTCTAAAGGACGTTTGCACAATTTAATTCCTTTTCGAGTAGGTAGAGGTTCTTAAGTACTTGCTCCTTTAAAAAAAAAACTTTTCGCACGTACACTTTCTTCAAAAACGAAACAAAACTCTTTTCAAAACCCACAACCACAAAGAAAAAGCAACTTTCTGAAAACATAGTGAGCAAGTACCTAAGAGCCCGTGGATAACCACGTATAGAAAGGATGCTAACACCTTCCCTTTCTATAATCTACCTCCCGAACCCGAGAAACAGTCTCGAAAAGGAATTTTTCTGTGCTTTTGTCCTTTCCTTGTTGGATAAAATAAAAGACGGTGGCGACTCTTGCTTACCGCGACACTTTGCGAAAACAAACGCAAACGCGAACCAACATTAAAAAAATAGTCAGTTCTAATTCCCACCGATCACAGAACTGGCGACTCTGCTGGGGATTCCTTAAGTGAGGTGTACCTTAGGACTAGATCACTTGTGTTTTCAATTGTATTGCTTTGTATGCTTTTAATTTTGTGGGCTTGTATCGGAATTCTATAAATCCTCCACTTGGATTTGGGAAACATTCATAGATAGAAATACGTTATGGAAACTGTGTAGGGTATACCGACACGGTTGAAGCAATAGCTATATTAGTACGACATATTTGTGAGTACTGGTAGCCTTTGAGTCAATCAAAGAGAATACGGGGCTGCTGAGTGGTGTCACTAAGCACTAATGACCTAGAACCTTACTTGACCATCTTGGCCTTTTTTAGGGGTAGTGAGATGACCGACTTTGGTGTAGTCCGAAGTTGGTAGATACTCGATACTACACTCATGGAGGATTGTTTTCTTGGAATATTTTGGTCGCTAGTTCAGTAGCTAAACCAAAACGATGAACATAGAAAATAATCCAATGATATTGAGCTCCTTAGAACCCGGTTACTATTTATAGGACATGTTTTGAGCCAACTAAACTCCAGAGGGTACTTACCTACGAAACCTCCTGCAAGCCTGAAACTAGGGTTTTTGGTGTGACTTGCTTGTACATGTGTTTGTGCATACATCATAAAGCATCATATGCATCTGCTAACCATTTCAAGGGTTTAGATCTTCATCTTTGTTCTTGTTTTGCAAGACATGGAGTCTCTCCGTAGGAAAACAATTCAAGTCAACCTTGTAAGGGTCCCTCCTCAACTCAAGGAGCTTACATCCAGGATTCCCGAGAATTCTCTCTTCAGTGAAAAACATGGTAGACTCCTCAGCTTGGTCAACACCAACATTGAAGAATACATGATGAAAGTTCTCTTCCAGTTCTTTGACCCCCTACACCACTGTTTCACATTCCCTGATTATCAATTGGTGCCTACTTTGGAGGAATTTTCTTAACTCCTGAGAATTCCTATTCTTAGTCAACTACCCTACAACGGTACAGAAAAGGAACCAAAACTTGAAGATGTTGCTCAAGCATTACACTTGCAACCATCCGAAATCAAAGGGCATTGGGAAACCAAAAGTGGTATCAAAGGATTCTTGGCAAAGTTTCTGTTTGAGAAGGCACGAGAATGCTGGAATTCTCTTGATCTACAAGCCTTTGAAGAGATTGTGGCACTCCTTATCTATGGTTTGGTTTTGTTCCCAAATCCTGATCAACTCATAGATGTGAATGCTGTTAAGATTTTCATATCCAGGAATCCCATACCTACATTGCTTGGGGACATCCTCCACTCATTTTACACACGAACAATGAGGAAAAGAGGTGTTCTCATGTGTTGTACTCCTCTCCTAGCAAGGTGGTTTATTTCTCACCTTCCACAATCAGTTTTGAAGAATGAGCAGGGTTTAAGGTGGTCACAACGATTGATGACCCTCACACATTCTGATGTACATTGGTGTTCTCGGTCCAGAGAAAATGTCACCATCATTGATTGTTGTGGAGAATTTCCTAATGTTCCATTACTTGGAATCAGGGGAGGCATTACCTATAACCCCTGTCTAGCTTTGAGACAATTTGAATATGCTCGGAGGGATGGCCCTCATGACATGCTGATTCCTGACCTAGTTTTTGACTTCGACAACGATACGCAAGGACTTCGACAAAGGTTCATCAGAGCTTGGAGGATGCCTAATAAGGTGGATAGTAAGACACTGTGGCACAAGAATTCTATCCCCCTTGAGCCTTACCTCAAGTGGGTACGAACCCGCTCCCAGAATCTTATGATGCCATATCCTCACATTCTCCCCTTGGTCAAAGAGCATGTTATGGAAGGAGAGGTTCCATACGCCATCCTACATCCTGACATGCCAACATCATGGGAGGAAATGCAAAAGAGTTGGATTCAACTCAAGGAAGAGCATAATACTTTTGAAGCCAGCTTCTATGCCAGTGAAAAGAAGGTTTTGGAGCTTACTCGCCGACTTCGCGAGGAGGAGACCCTCAACACTTACATCGCTCCAAAGAGGATGCGCAATGTCTTTCTACTTTAAGAATTTTGTAATATTTCGCCCATGGGGCACTTATGTACTAACAAATTTCTTCTTAGTATGACGTGTATTCTTTTTGTCTGCAACAAATTTGAATTTTTGAACCCTTAAATGCATTACATAAATAGCATACCATTCATCATATGCATAACAGGTACCCTTTTACAGGTCTCTTATCTTCTTTGCTGTTTATTTCAGCAATCATCATGTCTGCTGAAACTTCCACTGAGCAAGCTATCAAGGCCCTCCAGGCCCATAATGCCCAATTTCAAGAGTTGGTCATGAATCTAGCTAAGGGTCAGCAGGACCTGAAGACCTTGATTCTGAAAGAGAAGAAGAAGAAGAAGAAGAAGAGGACCGTCCTGTGCAATACTGGACGCAAGTTTGGAAACGGGCTGCAGAATGAAATTGATCTGGCCACCCCGTCTGGAGAGAAAGACAGTCCACAAGAAAGGAGGGCTCATAGCCCTATGGTATCCGACAACGAGACAGACTATGATGAAGAACAGTATCCTCCTGCTGAGGATAAGTACAAACAACTGGAAGACCGTTTGAACGCTATAGAAGTACAGAAGGTGCCCGGTTTAGACTTCGGAGATTTGGGTTTATCATCTAGGGTGGTGATTCCCCATAAGTTCAAGGCACCTGCCTTTGCCAAGTATGATGGAGCTTCCTGTCCCAAGCTACACCTCCGGTCATATGTGAGAAAGATCCAACCATACACTACTGATAAGAACTTATGGATCCATTTCTTTCAAGACAGTATCTCAGGGACTCAGCTTGAGTGGTTCTATCAGTTGGACGGAGCCAGTATCCGCAGCTGGGAGGATTTGGCTGCTGCATTCTTTAGGCATTATCAGTATAATTGCGACCTCGCTCCTACGTATACCCAACTCCAGGGTATGTCAATAGGGACGGGTGAGGGATTTAAAGAGTATGCTCAAAAATGGAGAGACCTTGCCGGAAGGGTGCAACCACCTTTAGCTGATCGTGAACTTGTTGATATGTTTTTGGGGACCCTGTCTGGTCCTTTCTTTAACCATTTGATTGGAAGCTCTTCAGCCGGGTTTACAGACCTTATCTTGACTGGTGAGAGGATTGAAGCTGGAATTAAGGCTGGAAAAATACAGAAGGGTGCCTCATCGAGCACCGAGAAGAGACCGTTTAAGAAAGAGTCCAGTGCTGTCTATAGTTCAAGAAGACAAAGCAGACCTGAACACCGCCAAGCTGTCAATGCGGTTGTTATCTCAAAACCTGCTGGTGCTCCTCAGCATCACAACCAACAAAGGGACGAGAGACCTCGAAGGCAATTTACTCGTCTCAGCATGACTTTTTCTCAGATGTTTCCACAGTTTCTGAAGACTAATCTGGTGACTCTAAGAGAAGCTCCAAAGAATCAAAATACTGCATCACCAAAGTATAACCCTAACGCCCACTGTGCTTATCACTCTGATAGCCCGGGGCATAATACAGATGATTGTTGGAGTCTGAAAAACAAGGTTCAAGACCTAATCGATGCAAAGGAGATTGAGTTTGAAGCACCCGAGAGGCCTAATGTTGTGACTGCTCCCATGCCCAAACATGGAGTAAATGTTATAGAGGAAGACTTGTTTGTAGTTTCTGTGGATGATGTTGTTACCCCTCTAATGACTATCAAGAAGAACCTGTTGCTAGTCGGCTTATTTCCGGGCTGTGGTGAAGGTTACCGTATGTGTTTTGCTTTACCTACTGGTTGCCCATCTCTGAATTCAGGTATCCAAAACCTGATGGATAGTAAAGAGATTCTTTTTGAGAAGACTGTTGTTACACCCGTTCATTCTGAAGAAGTTTCCATCATTACCATTTTCGACAATTCTTCCAAGGCTCCCTCGAGGACGCCTGTTAGAATTACATCTGTTCCGAAGACCGCACCCATAATCATCACTGTTCCAGGGCCCATCCCCTATACCTCTGACAAAGCTGTCCCTTGGCACTATGGGGCAGATGTTTATGTTCTTGGAGTTAAGCAAGAGTTTTATGCTGATACCGGCGTCAGCAACATTACTGGGCCTGCTAAAGTCACCCGCAGCGGTAGACTTTTCTCACCTGATATTGCCCCACCAGCTGTCCGAAGACCTGTTGTCATTAAGCCTACAAGTGTACCAATTGCTGTTCCTGATCAAATTCCTATCCTTCCCCCTGTCACCGAGTCATCTAACGCTCGGGGAAAAGGGATCGCTACTGATATGCCTGCCCAGACGGAGGCGCCAAAGACAATCAATGTTGAAGCTTCCAAACAGGAGATGGAAGAGATTCTGAAGATTATTAAGAAGAGTGATTTTAATGTAGTTGAGCAACTGGGGAAAACCCCATCCAAGATTTCTATGTTATCATTGCTGTTGTGTTCAGAGGCCCATGCCAAGGCTCTGATTACCTTCCTAAAGACGGCCCACGTACCACAAGAGACATCATTTGATCAATTTAGCGATTGTGTGGCCAATTTAATTGCTGATAATGGTTTGGTTTTCTTCGACGCTGATCTGACTGCTAAAGGGAAGAACCATAATGATGCCCTGCATGTCTCCATTGAATGCATGGGCACTACTTTTGCACATGTGTTGGTTGACACGGGTTCCTCGTTGAACGTCTTTCCCAAGAAAGCTCTAGACAGGCTGGATTGCGAAGGTTTGGAGCTAAAGTCGAGTAACATTGTTGTCCGGGCCTTTGATGGGTCTAAGAGGATGGTTCATGGTGAGGTTGATATTCCAATTAAGGTTGGTTCTCAGGTCTTCAACTCTACATTTTACGTGATGGACATTCGGCCGTCCTATTCTTGTTTGTTGGGTCGTCCATGGATCCACAAAGCTGGAGCCGTAACCTCAACCCTCCACCAGAAGTTGAAGTACCCGGTCAGAGGAAAGATTGTAACAGTTCAAGGGGAGGAGGAATACATGGTCAGCTACCTCAACTCGTTCCGGTACGTAGAGATGGATGGGGAGTTCATTGAGACCCCATTTCAACACTTTGAAGAGGTTCCTCAGACACTGGCATCAACTGAGACTGTGATTGAAAATTCTCCTATGAAGATGGCTTCCTTAAAGGATGCCCGGGCTGTTATTGAGAAGGGTGAGTATGCAAACTGGGGCCGACTTCTTGATTTCACTCAGAAGACTAACAAGTTCGGTTTGGGTTTCACTGCAGAAGCTTAGAGGGCTGTTCGAAGTGCAAGGATTGGAAGACCTCCTGTGTTCATCAGCAACTCAGGAGTAAATGCCATCGAAGATGACGTGGAGGAGTCTGAATTCGACAGCTGGATCTATCCTACGACCAACGGTGGACCAAACAACTGGACAGCAAAGGATTTCATCCCTATTACTTTTTTTACTCATTAATGAAGCTTTTTGTTTTAAACAGACAATATTGTGAAACTTTTTGGCCCGATGTATTACCCGGAACACCGTGGCTTCATTTGTGAGGGCTTTTGTATTCCATTTTCATATATCATTAATAAAAGCATTGGAAGTTTTCGCATTTCAAATTTTGTGCTCCTTGTCTTTCTTTATTACATATTGCAAAACAACTATTTTTCACACACACATATACAGGTCTCAAATCCACTATGGATCTCACTGGTAACGACACTGCTACTGCCAGTTATGACTTCGAAAATCCGATCAACTTAGCCAAAGACGAAGGTGAAGATGATTGCGAAGTGCCTGGTGAGCTTGCAAGACTGCTACTTAAGGAAGAGAGGGCCATTCATCCACATGAAGAGCCAGTGGAAACGGTGAATCTGGGTACCGAGACAGACAAGAAGGAAGTCAAGATCGGTGCATATCTGGAGCTTAGTGTGAAACAACGGTTGATTCAGATGCTGCATGACTACGTGGAAATCTTTTCCTGGTCTTACGAAGATATGCCTGGGTTGGATACTAACATTGTGGTTCATCGCCTGCCTACCAAGGAAGACTGCCCTCCCGTAAAACAGAAGGTTCGCCGTATGCATCCAGAGATGTCTGAGAAGATCAAGGCCGAAGTTATGAAACAGTTTGACGCCGGTTTTCTGGCAGTAACTTCTTACCCTCAGTGGGTTGCCAATGTGGTTCCGGTATCGAAGAAGGATGGTAAGGTCTGAATGTGTGTTGACTACAAGGGTTTGAATAGGGCAAGCCCTAAGGATGACTTCCCTCTGCCTCACATTGACGTTCTGGTTGACAATACTGCTCAGCACAAGGTATTCTCCTTTATGGACGGTTTCTCTGGGTATAATCAAATCAAGATGGCTCCTGAAGACATGGAGAAGACCACTTTTGTTACTCAGTGGGGTACCTTTTGTTACAAGGTCATGCCTTTTGGGTTGAAAAATGCTGGGGCAACGTATCAGCGTGCCATGGTTGCTTTATTTCATGATATGATCCATCATGAGATTGAAGTATATGTCGACGATATGATTGCGAGGTCCCAAACTGAGGAGGAACACCTTTACCATCTACAAAAGCTGTTTGACAAGCTAAAGTTGTACAAGCTGAGATTGAACCCGAACAAGTGCACCTTCGGGGTGAGGTCTGGCAAACTGCTAGGTTTCGTCGTGAGCGACAAAGGTATTCAAGTGGATCCTGCCAAGGTGAAAGCCATACAAGAGATGCCAGCTCCCAAGACAGAGAAGGAGGTCAGAGGCTTTCTAGGACGACTGAACTACATTGCCCGATTCATCTCACACCTAACTGCTACTTGTGAGCCAATCTTCAAACTGCTGAAGAAAGATCAAGTGGTATGTTGGAACGATGAATGTCAGGTTGCTTTCGAAAGAATTAAAGAGTATCTCCAGGAGCCACCCATTTTGATGCCACCAGTGGAAGGGAGACCTCTAATCTTATACTTGACATTACTTGAGAACTCAATGGGGTGTGTGCTGGGGCAGCATGACGAGTCTGGCCGAAAAGAGCATGCCATTTATTACCTTAGCAAAAAGTTTACCGACTGTGAGACCCGATACTCATTGCTAGAGAAAACTTGTTGCACTTTGGCATGGGCTGCTCGCCGGCTGAGATAGTATATGTTGACTCACACTACTCTGTTGATTTCAAAGATGGATCCAATCAAGTATATCTTCGAAAAGCCTGCCTTGTCCGGGAGAATAGGAAGATGGCAGATGATCTTGACTGAATATGACATCCAGTACACGACTCAAAAAGCAATCAAGGGAAGTGTATTGGCAGACCATTTGGCACATCAGGCAGTGGATGATTACCAGTCTATGAACTTTGAATTTCCAGACGAGAATATCATGTTCATAAGTGATTGTGAAACACCTGGACCGGATGAAGGACCTGAGGAAGGATCCTGATGGTCTATGCACTTTGATGGAGCTTCAAACTCTTTGGGTAATGGCATTGGAATTGTGATCATATATCCTAAAGTCTCTCATACTCCATTTACCGCCCGACCATGTTTTAACTGCACCAACAACATGGCAGAGTAGGAAGCATGCATTATGGGTCTCCGAGCTGCAATTGATCTAAGGATTAAGTTTCTAAGTGTCTTCGGAGATTCCGCTCTCGTGATCAGTCAGATCAAAGGAGAGTGGGATGCGAAACACCCAAATCTTATTCCTTACAAGGAGTATGTGTTGACGTTGCTTCCCCATTTCGAGGAGATAACCTTTGAACACTTCCCAAGAGAGGAGAATCAGTTGGCGGACGCGCTAGCTACGATGTCTTCTATGTTCAAAGTCAAGTGGGACAACGAGGCTCCCCAGATCATTATTTGGAAATTGGATGAACCTGCACATTGTTGCGATCTTGAGACTGAAGAGGTAACAGAAAAGCCCTGGTATCACGAAATAAAAAGATACCTTGAAGCTCAAGAATACCCCGAGGATGCATCTGTTAACGACAAGAAGTTTCTGAGAAGGTTCACGACAAAGTTCTTCATTAGCAATGGCATTCTTTACAAACGTAACCATGATTCAACCTTACTGCGTTGTGTGGATAAAATCGAAGCAGAAAGGATCATGGCAGAGCTGCATGAAGGTACTTTCGGAACTCATTCCAGTGGACATACCATGGCAAAGAAAATCCTTCGGGCAGGATATTACTCGTCCACAATGGAAGCCGACTGTTATCAGCATTCTTGGACATGTCACAAGTGCCAGGTCTATGCTGATAAGGTGCATATTCCTCCAGTTCCTCTGAATGTTTTGACAGCACCTTGGCCTTTTGCAATGTGGGGCATTGACATGATCGGCGAGATCAGACCTACAGCATCCAACGGGCATCGTTTCATCCTGGTAGCGATTGATTACTTCACAAAGTGGGTTGAAGCAGCTTCCTTTGGTACCGTAACCAAGAACGTCGTGGCCCCGTTCATTCGGCACAACCTGATCTGTCGATACGGTGTACCAGAGAGAATTATTACGGACAATGGTACTAATCTTAACAACAAGATGATCACTGAGCTCTGCGAGCAATTCAAGATACAGCATCATAACTCTTCTCCCTACCGGCCAAAGATGAATGGGGCTGTAGAAGCAGCTAATAAGAACATTAAGAAGATTGTGCAGAAGATGACAGTGACATACAAAGACTGGCACGAGATGTTACCACTTGCTCTTCATGGGTACCGTACCTCAGCACATACGTCAACAGGGGCAACACCCTATTCCTTGGTTTATGGCATGGAGGAAGTCTTGCCCATTGAAGTTCAGATACCCTCTCTTCGGATCATGAAGGATGCAGGTTTGAGCAAAGACGACTGGATCCAGACCCGACTTGATCAATTGAATCTAATCGACGAAAAGAGACTTACTACTATTTGTCATGGTCAGGCGTACCAAAAACAAATGATCAAGGCATTTAACAAGAAAGTCAGACGACAAGAGTATCAAGTTGGAGACCTGGTAATCAAGCGCATTATTCTACCTCAAGGTGATCCCAGGGGCAAATGGACTCCTACTTACGAAGGGCCATTTGTGGTTAAGAACATCTTCTCAGGAGGAGCGATGATTCTAACCACCATGGATGGTGACGACCTTCCTCACCCCGTCAATGTAGACATAGTAAGAAGATACTACGCATAATGAAAGACCCGCTAGGTTGACTGGCCTAGGCAAAAATAAGGGTTTCCCGGCGAACCAAAAGGGTTCCGGCAAAAATAAGGGATGAAAATAAAAAAAAAATCTGTACACCCGGCAATTCGAAAACCTGAAAAGGCAGCTTGGGCAAAAATGGGTATCCCGGTGGACTGAAAACCCGAAAGGGAGGTCCAGGAAAAAGTTAGGGACTTCGGTATCCGGACTTCGGTATCAACTATCAGGCTCGGACGACACCAATCAATCAGATTCATCTTCAGCTAAGCAGCAAAGTGATGAGATGCTTGAAGATATAAAGGAAATAGCAGAGTTGGAACCCAGTGGAATTATTCACATAGCTGTTTTATTTTCTTTTTACAAATTGAATAAATCCTATTTGTTCGGCAGCGTTCTCTTACTAGGACGTCAGCCTCTTGTACAAAAACGCCTATTTACAGGCCAAACTTCAAAATCAATACAAATTCATTTTCAGACAAATTTCAAACTGTTTTTCCTTTATCTGTTTTGTTTTGCAATGAACGTCCAATGTTCATTTTTGATATATGCATTTGACATTAATTGCTGCTCATAAATATTTACATGCAAAACAAAAGAAAAATTACGGGTGATATCAGAAGTAGGGGAAATAAGAATTGTCTGAGCGGTCTAGTTGCTCTGTCCACCAGGTACCAAGGTATATATTCAGCTGAAGAATATGGCTAAGATACCTTCGCTCCCCGCAGGATAAGACAGTAATTATAGCTCTCTCAGCTAAAACTTGCAACTACGGACGAGTCGGCAATACTCTCCCCAAGCAGAGTTTGTCTACCATCAGCCTTGAAAAGGTCGGGTATCCCCAAAAGGTCTTAATATTCCCTAACGGAGTATAAATACATTCTCCAGCAAGCGTAAAAGCATCCCTGACAGTCTTAATATTCCTCAACAGAGTATAAGAATGTTTCCCGAAGGAATACAAGGTACCCCCAGTGGAGCCATTTCCCCAGTGCAGTTTAAAAAAAAAAGCTTCCCCAATGGAGTTGAATCATCTTCCCTAGTAGATTCTGGAAGCTTATCCCCTGCAGAATACAAATGTATCTCCCCAGCCAAATTCAGAAGGTTATCCTCACAAGAGTCTAACTAGGTTATCCTCAGCAAGTTGCAACTGAAAGATCATCCCCAGCGAAGTTCTTTCTTTCCCCAAGCAGGACTTTTATCCTCAACAGATTCAATATCACCAGCAATGGTAATCTAGCCCCAGTGGAGTTTATCATCAAAATCCCCCACAGAGCTTATCAAAGGAATCCCCAGCGGAGTTATCATTAAAATCCTCAGCAGAACATCTCTCCCTCACAGAGTAATTCCCCTCGGAGTAATCTCCTCATCAGTTTATTCCTCAACAGAGTCATCCTCTCCTGTAGGTTTATTCTTGCAAACATCTTCGTTCGTCATCCCCAGCGGAAACGAAGAATTCAACTCTATTCTCCAGCAGCTCCGGGATTTATTTTCCCCAGCTAAAACATCACATTTCCATACATCATGATACATACATATACGCATCATGCCATACAATCTTATTTATGTTGAGAACATCATTGCTTGATCCATATCATACATTGCATCTGACTGACCTTTACCTTTCAGGAAAGATCCAGTTAAGTTCTCAGCTATGTCCAAGACCTCCTCTGGTTCAGTTAAATCGATTCCTAAAGATTTTTCTGATGCCGATCCAGTTGAAGTTATTCCAAGACCTCCTCTGGTTCAGTTAAATTGATTCTTAAAGATTTTTCTGATGCCGATCCAGTTGAAGTTATTCCAAGACCTCCTGTGGTTCAGTTAAATCGATTCCTAAAGATTTTTCTGATGCCGATCCAGTTGAAGTTATTCCAAGACCTCCTCTAGTTCAGTTAAATTGATTCCTAAAGATTTTTCTGATACCGATCTAGTTGAAGTTATTCCAAGACCTCCTCTGGTTCAGTTAAATCGATTCCTAAATATTTTTCTGATTCAGATCCAGTTGAAGTTGTTCCAAGACCTCCTCTGGTTCAGTTAAATCGATTCCTAAAGATTTTTCTGATGCCGATCCAGTTGAAGTTATTCCAAGACCTCCTCTGGTTCAGTTAAATCGATTCCTAAAGATTTTTCTGATGCCGATCCAGTTGAAGTTATTCCAAGACCTCCTCTGGTTCAGTTAAATCGATTCCTAAAGATTTTTCTGATGCCGATCCAGTTGAAGTTATTCCAAGACCACCTCTGGTTCAGTTAAATCGATTCCTAAAGATTTCTCTGATGCCGATCCAGTTGAAGTTATTCCAAGACCTCCTCTGGTTCAGTTAAATCGATTCCTAAAGATTTTTCTGATGCCGATCCAGTTGAAGTTGTTCCAAGACCTCCTCTGGTTCAGTTAAATCGATTCCTAAAGATTTTTCTGATGCCGATCCAGTTGAAGTTGTTCCAAAACCTTCTCAAGTCCCAGTTTGATACCTGTAACAAGCCAGGAAAATATCTGTGGACGACTGATTGTAGGTTAATACCCGTAACAAGCCAGGAAAACTATATTTCTTTCTCAGGTCAGCGATTAATACTTGGAACCAGACAGGACAAGTTCTATAACCTCAACGGTATACTCCCTGTGAGCACGAGTCAATTCCTAAATCTCAAACAAAGTTAGACTTCCCCAGTGGAATCTTCTACAACAACAGGTATGCAAGTTCTCGCTAAAGAATCTCTTATGCAATCAACACTCCTGCAGATGGCATCTATAAGCCCATCCTCCTACTAACAATCTCCAAATGGCATCTGTAAGCCCATTCCTGACATCACAATGCTGATACTTCACCATGCGGGTGCAAATTTCTGGGCACTCTAGTGTTCAATCATCTTCCACCTTTGGATCACGAAAGGCCCGCAAGCCAATCTACATCCTCAGGTTTAAGAAGATTGAACAGGTGAAACTGTTGTACCCTAAAATTTGCCCTCTCATGTTTTCCAAAGTATTCCCCTTGCATGGTTGATCACAAACTCTTGCCTAAGGAAAAGGAAAATTTTTGAGTGGTGCTTTAAGGACATTTCGATTTGCATTCTGAAAGACCCTTCGATTGGTATTCTGAAGGAGCCTTTCGATTAGCATTCTGACAAGCTCTTTCGATTGGCATTCTGGACAAGCGCTTCGATTTGCATTCTGAAAGATCCTTCGATTGGTGTTCTGAAGGAGCCTTTCGATTGGCATTCTGGACAAGCCTTTCGATTGGCATTATGGACAAGTACTTCGATTGGCATTATAACAGTGTCCTTCGATTGGAATTCCAAAAAGGTACATTCGAAGAAGCTTTCAAAGAGCATTCGAAGGAGTCCATCAGCCCATTCGAAAGGGAGCATTCGAAGGAGGCCATCAGCCCATTAGAAAGGGAGCGTTCGAAGGCCAATTGCATGGAATTTAAAATTCAAAAAGGGACAGAATCCCATGTGTTTAGCCAACGTTACAAACTCTTATTCTTAGCTTTCAAACACATAATTAACGTTACAAATCCTCACTCATGGTTGTCAAACACATAATCAAGGTCATTTAAACCTTTGTCTTCCTGTCCCCTCCACCCCCTCTATATAAAGAAATCACAAATGTTGCAAAAGAACACACGAAAATATATACAGAAAAATAGAAAACTTGGAGAGACGCTGCCCAGAATTTTCCAAGCCAAAGCTGCCACCCAGCGAACACCTCTACCCTCAGAACTACAGATCGAAGCACTTCTATTTGGTAAAAGAAAAATCTAATCTCAAACTCATTTTTAAATTCATTTTGATTGCATATTCATATTATTACTGCTGTTTGTGAATGATTTAATGTGCTACATATAAGCTACAGCACAGAGTTGAGATTGTGCCATTGCTTGGGCACAATCTGAGTTTCTCCTTTGAATCCCAGGATAAAACAAACCCAGACCCAGATTCAGCAGGTGCGAATAAGGGGGAGATTCGAACCAGGGGGGTAAAATCCCCCCTGGACCTTTAACATGTGTTTCGTTTCTTGCAGGAAATAGATTCTCAGATTCTTGTTCAGAGTTTCGAAGCTCAGCAGTCTAGCTTCGAACTGGACCCAGGATTTCAAGATCGAAGGATGACATGTCCAGATCGAACACCCTCAGAGTGCAGTCCCTCATGCACCTTCGATCCAGACTCTTCACTGGGTCGAAAGACAGCCTGCACCTCTTTCGACCCATACCTCCAGAATTATATTTTTTTTCTTGTTTTGCTGCCTGGCCCATTTGTACTTTGTTTACTTTGTTTTTGTTTATTTCTTTTAGTTTGTTTTTTTAATCAACATAAAAATCACAAAAATAAATAACTTAGAATTAGGATTTAATTTAGTTAATTATTTTAACTTATTTTCTCCAATCTTAAAATCAGTAGACTTAGGATTTATTTAAATTCAATCCTTTTCATAAATAAAAAATGCAAAAAAATATTAGGTATGCTTTAGAGCTAATTTTAATCCATTGTTTTAATTAATTAAATTTAACTTAATTGAACATTTAGCATTTTCCCAAAAACTATAAAATAAAACAACAAAAAAGAGTTCTTATTCTTAGGATTGTTTTTAGATTCACTCGCGTTTATTTTATTGTAACTGCTTACTGGTTTGTGGTAGCTTAAATTAAGACTTTTACTTTACTGCTTTTATTTCCCCAATTTTTGGACATGTAAATAATCCCCCTCCCCGAAGCCTTGTAATAGCGTAGGATTTACAGTTCCCGCATTTTAAATTCCTGTACATATATTAACTGCTTAGATGTATGCTAACTAGGATTGTATGACAAGATCTAAAAACAAATGGTAGAACACCTAAAAATACAAAGACGATATAAACTGAAAATTGACACACTTGCACATGCCACTCCTAGGGTACACCTCACTTGGTTGCCTCAAATGTGGTCATTAAGTATAGTATGTTTTAGAGGTCGTCCTTTTGTCCCAAGATCATAAGTTTCCTTGAAACGGTTGCCTCGGAAAAATGATCTAAGACATTAGGATTACCACTAAGGCGTCCTAACGTTACTTCAGTGACCACAAGTCCCTTAAATCGAATTGACCCGAAAACTCCAACGACGATGCTACCTACTCCTCAATAGTGGGATAACACTGTCTAAAGGACGTTTGCACAATTTAATTCCTTTTCGAGTAGGTAGAGGTTCTTAAGTACTTTCTCCTTTAAAAAAAAAACTTTTCGCACTTACACTTTCTTCAAAAACGAAACAAAACTCTTTTCAAAACCCACAAACACAAAGAAAAAGCAACTTTTTGAAAACATAGTGAGCAAGTACCTAAGAGCCCGTGGATAACCACGGATAGAAAGGGTGCTAACACCTTCACTTTCTATAATCTACCTTCCGAACCTGAGAAACAGTCTCGAAAAGGAATTTTTTTGTGCTTTTGTCCTTTCCTTGTTGGATAAAATAGAAGACGGTGGCGACTCTTGCTTACCGCGAGACTTTGCGAAAAAAAACGCAAACGCGAACCAACATTAAAAAAATAGTCAGTTCTCATTCCCACCGATCACAAAGGTGACCTATAAAGACTGGCAAGAGATGTTACCATTTTCTCTTCATGGATATCGTACCTCTGCAAGGACGTCGACAGAGGCAACACCCTACTCTCTGGTGTATGGCATGGAGGCAGTCCTACCCATCAAAGTCCAGATACCCTCTCTCAGGATTATGAAGGATACGAGTTTGAGAGAAGACGACTGGATCCAGACCCGACTTGATCAGCTGAATCTAATTGATGAAAGAGGCTTACTGCTATTTGTCATGGTCAGACGTATCAAAAGAGAATGATTAAGGAATTTAACAATAAAGTCAGACGCCAAGAATATCAAGTCGGGGATCTGGTGATCAAACATATCATACTACCTCAAGGTGATCCCAGGGGCAAATGGACCCCTACATACGAAGGGCCATTTGTGGTTAAGAACATTTTCTTGGGAGGAGCTATGATTCTGAACACCATGGATGGTGACGACCTTCTTCACCCCATCAATGCAGACCTAGTGAAAAAATACTACGCATAATCAAAGACCCGCTAGGTCGACTGGCCTAGGCAAAAATAAGGGCTTCCCGGCGAACCAAAAGGGTTCGGGCAAAAGTAAGGGATGAAAATGAAAAAACTGTACACCCGGCAAGTCGAAAACCTGAAAAGCCGGCTTGGGCAAAAAATGGTATCCCGGTGGATTGAAAACCCGAAAGGGAGGTCCAGGAAAAAATTAGGGATTGAAGCGTAACACTATGTCTCGTTGGATCATCTTGTAACCAGACTTCGGTATCGACCATCAAGCTCGAATGGCGCCAATCAATCTGATCTACCTTCGACCAAGCGGCAAAGTGATGAGATGCTTGAAGATATAAAGGCAATAGCAGAGTTGGAACCCAATGGGATTGTTTCACATAGCTGTTTTCCTTTCTTTTACACAAATTGTATAATTCTTATCTTTCAGCGGCGTCCTCTTACTAGGACGTCAGCCTTCTTGTACAAAACGCCTATTATGGGCCAAGTTCAAAATCAATACAATTCATTTTACAAGAAATTTCGATTTGTTTTTTGTTTTTTGTTTTGTTTTTCAAAGAACGTCGAATGACTCATTGTTGATATATGCATTTGAGAATAATTGTTGCCCATAAATGTTTACATAAATAAAAAAACAAAAGACAATTACTCGTAATTCCAGGAACAGGGAAAACAAGAAGTGCTCAAACCTTACAGTTACTCTTCCCATCAGGTACCAGGATAGAGCCAACTTGAGAACATGAGAAGCGGTACATACACTCCCCACAAAGTAGAGAGTACCCAAAGACGGTGATTCCAGCTTCCCTAAGCAGGACGTGATTCTCCCTAGCTAAGGTTCACAATCGCGAATGAGTCAGTAAGTTTTTCCCCAAGCAGAGTTTATTTCTCTCACAAGCAGAAGTTCAATCTCCAACAAAATTCATTATCACCAGCAATGGAAATTCATCCCCAGCTGAGTTTATTTCTCCAAATCAGCATGATCCATCGACAGAGTGTCTCATCTCCGACAGAGTTATTCCCCACAGAGTCATACTCAGACCGAGTCTCGTCCGGCATAATATTTACCAACCAAGGGGAAAATCCCCAGCAAAGTCATCTTTGTTCACCATCCCTAACAGAGGTGGAGGAACTATGATTTTCATAGCAATCAAGGATTTATTTTCCCCAACTCCAGTTATCACGTCAGCATTTCATGTTCATACATCATGACATATGCATACACCACACATAACATGGTCTCATTTATATTGAGAGCATCAACATATAATGCATCTCATACATCACATATAACTAACCCTGTATTTATTTCAAGGAAAGACATTATTATCAACAATTTCTAGAAAGCCCATGATCGACACACAAAGCTAAACAGAGTAATTATCGGCGCAACAAGAGCAGCCCTACTACCCAGGCTCTCATACCGAAGAAACCCTTCTATCCAGGTTCCTTCTCACAGCCCTACTACCCAGGCTCTCATATCGAAGAAACCCTACTATCCAGGTTCCTTCTCACAACCCTACTATCCAGGCTCTCATATCGAAGTAACCCTACTATCCAGGCTCTCATATTGAAGAAACCCTACTATCCAGGTTCCTTCTCACAGCCCTACTGCCCAGGCTATCATATCGAAGAAACCCTACTATCCAGGTTCCTTCTCACAGCCCTACTGCCCAGGCTATCATATCGAAGAAACCCTACTATCCAGGTTCCTTCTCACAGCCCTACTACCCAGGCTCTCATATCGAAGAAACCCTACTATCCAGGTTCCTTCTCACAGCCCTACTACCCAGGCTATCATATCAAATAAACCCTACTATCCAGGTTCCTTCTCACAATCCTACTATCCAGGATCTCATATCGAAGAAACCCTACCATCCAGGTTCCTTCTCACAACCCTACTATCAAGGCTTTCATCTCGAAGTAACCCTACTATCCAGGTTCCTTCTCACATCCCTACTATCCAGGCTCTCATATCGAAGAACCTTACTATCCAGGTTCCTTCTCACAGCCCTACTATCCAGGATCTCATATCGAAGTAAACCTACTATCCAGGTTCCTTCCCATAACCTTACTATATGGGTTTTCTTCCTGTATTATCCCCAGACAACAGTCCACACATTGTAAGACTGGGACCCGATCAGAACACAATTGATTTCACATTTCCCCAGAAAGTCGCAGTGTAACATATACCCCGACCAAACACACAGTTCACTTCCGCTTCCCAAACTGGAATCCTTCCCGAGTAGAGTAATGGACAACTGAAGTTCCTAAAACTCTATTATTCTCAAGACAGAGACCAACATTCCCCAGTGAAGTCCTCTTCAACAATAGGTACACGGGTTCTCGGAAAGGAATATCATATGCAATCGACGCTTCATAGGATGACATCTTTAAGCCCATCTTCTGTCATTGACTTCCAAATGGCATCTATAAGCCCATTCTCGATATCGCAAGACAAGTATCACTTCATGCGAGTGCAAATTTCTGGGCACTCTAGTGTTCAATCATCTTCCACCTTCAGATCACGAAAGGTAGACAAGCCAATCTACATCCTCAGGTTTAAGAAGATTGAATAGGGGCAGCTATTGTACCCCAAAATTTTCCCTCCCATATTTCTAAATACATGTCAAGTGAGGTCCTCAAATTGCTCAAGGGAGCCCAAGAGTTGACCAGACAAACTCTCTCCTAAGGCAGTATACTCCAAATTAGGGTTTCATTTTGCATCAAGATGCTTGAGTCCAAAGGATCCCAAGTGCTCATCATTGTCCTAATATGTTCTCAAGATCATCCATATCAAGTTTCAAGCCTTGCAGAGGAAGTTTTCTCAATCAATTGCTCAAGTGCCTAGAAATCGACTATGCCAGGTCAAAAGTCAACTGTGGCCCACATACAGTCAAACTTCAATATTTTTGGCCAACATTCTCATTTTGAAGTATTATTCATCATTTGATCAAGGTTTGATCATGATTCCTCAAGGATTGCTCACAATTCATTAAAACCCAAAAGTTGCTAAATTAGGGTTTTGTAGGAAAAGTCAACTCAACTTTGACCAAGCATAACTTTCTCATAATTTATCAAAAATGACCTATCCAAAGCTCATTTTGAATAGGATGTAATTCCCTACAATTCACCTTCAGCTCCAAAGTTCAAAATATGTACTCACAAGAAGATATGAATTCGGACATTATAGGTAATTTTGAAAAGTCAACAAAAACACCTTTTGGGTCAAAGCTTCATACATGAACATGGAAGACTCAATTGAAATGAGACCAAAAGGGTAGAGGACATCCTAAGATTTCTAAAAAGTTCAAGAACACCTCTCTAGGGTCAAAATTAAGGGAGTTATGCATTGGCCAAGTTGACCCTTTTTGCAAAATTGCCAAAAGTCAAATGTGTCCAAATTGCATTTTTTGCTAAATGGGCCCAACTTTTTATGCTTGCACTGAGTTTGTAATGTAACCCACGACCCATGAGCCTTTCCACTTGTCATTATTTTATTTTTGTTATTTATTTTTATTTTATTTCATTTAAATCAAATAAAATCAATATAAAATAATGAAAATATCAAAAGTCAATAAAACCTTGAGATTTTGTGCATGATTAGATTCATTATACAACTGGAGACAAGATCAAATCGTCCAAGGCTTCATATGGACAGAAAAGATTGAAATTGCTTGTTTTGGAAAGATTTGGTGCAAGGATGAAATCATTGATCAATCTTCATAATTGGAAAAGATTTTATACAAACTTTAACCCTAATACACTCTAGTATACATAGGGAATAAAAGCAAACCAAAAAAAAAGAGGTTGGAGACCGTGAAAGTCAACAAACAAAAGTGAGTTTTTTTCAAAAAAGTGAGTGTCGAATTCTGGTTTAGAGGACGATCCAAGGCAATTTAAAGCCAATAATCTATTCCTGGGCGTGGATTGAAGTTATTCTAATCGCTATCAAGGCAGAAAACCTCCAGAATTGTCAGGTACACCTCAAGGTTTGCACCCTCTGAACTCAAACTTGTTTCTTCAGTTTTACATGTTTTGAATCTAATTCACTTGCATAGACATGTTCATAATCATACTGAGAATCTTCTTGATAGCCTGGATTTGAGTTTCGATGTAGGAATGGTCACTTGCCATAGTTAGGGTTCGTAAGCTCCAAATTGGGGAACCCTAGCTAGAGGAAAAATTGGGCCAAATTAAAGGCCTTTTCATGTGCAGGGGAGGAAATACAATTGATCTATGCCCTTGATTGGAATTTGTTTTGCTTGAATTGCGTTTTAAAGATTTGCAAGTTTGCAGCTACAGACAAATGTCGTCGCTATAGCCTATAGTGACGAATATGACCGTAGGTAAAAGTATCAGGTCAAAAACAACGGATCAATGAAGGAGACGTTGGCATGGCTGAAGGGAGCTTGTTGATTGGTTCATTCAAATTCCCAGGGACCCACTTGCAGCGTGCGCATGACAGCTAGGCATAGTCCTGATTCACTATCATATTATTTTTGTTGTATTATATTAACGATTAAGTAAATTGGTCCAGTGGCAAGAGTGAAGGAAGTTAAAGCGCTACAGTGTGCAAGGGCAGGGGTTCGATCACTGCCTCTTGCATTTTCCATTTTTTCTAAGGATTTCTTGAAGGATTCTGTACCCCATAAGACCAAACGTCCACCAAGCAACTCAAGATCTGGCCGTCCCATCCATCAACGCCCCAGATCCAAGGCTTATCCCTTGAAGGCCCACCATGCGCCTGAGTCAAGCATGCATACAGGATTGGAAAAGGTCAAGAAGGCCAGGAACTTGTTGGGCCAAGAAATTGCAAACAACACCCCCCCTTTTTGCTAAACATCAGGCCCATTACTAATTCTCTCTATATTTCTTTTTTATTATTTCTTTTTATTCTTAATTTTCTATATTCATTTAATTTACAAACTAATTAATTTTTCACCCAAAATCATAAAATCAAGAGTTTTTACAAAAAAATTAGAATTAGGTTTTTTTTATCAAATTGAATTTAATTTAGTTTAATTTAATTTAGGAAAATTCTAACTTTTTTTATATAATTAAAACCAATTAGAAAAATTAGGATTAGACTCTTGATTTAATATTCATTTCTTTCTCAAAATAAAAAATACAAAAAAATAGGTTAATTTAATTATTTTTCTTAATTAAAATTAATTAGTAATTAGGTTATTTTTTATTTCAATTGAGCTTTATTTTCTCAAAATAACAAAAAAAATGACAAAAAATGATTTTCCCTTTAAATTACAATTAGGTATAGTTAGGGTCAAAATCCTAATTATTTTGCATTAGATTCATCGCGCGTGTTTATTATTTTTGCAATATTGATGTAACTGTCCACGGCATGTAATAGTCTAATCTAGGGTTTTCCTTTATTTATCGTCTTTTGTGGGGTTTTTGGCTATGTAATTGATCCCTATCCCGAAGCCTTGTAATATCGTAGGTTTATTTTCTCGCATTTTAATTCTCGCAAATATTAACTATTTAGATGTATGTTGATAGGATTGTATGACAAGATTGCATGACAAGTTAACACGGTTAGAAAACCCTAATGTGCAAAGATAAATAATTGAAACCAATCACTCGCACATATCACTCTTAGGGTATACTCGCACTTCGGTTGACTTCGGTAAACGATCATTAAGTATAGGGTGTCTTAGTGGTTACCCTCCTGTCTAAAAAGATCAAATGTCCCCTTCGAATGTTGCCTCGGAAATGTTGACTCAGAAATGTTGCCTCGAATATGATCTTAAGACTCTAGGGTTATTACTAAGGTATCCTAACATTGCTTTAGTGATCGTACGTCCCTTTCGAATTGACCCTTACAACTTCAACGACGGTGCTACCTATTTCTCAATAGTAGGATAGCGCTGTCTAAAGGAAACGAGAATAGGAACGATCTTTTTTCGAGTAGGTGGATGCTGGTAGGTACTTGCTTAAATCAAAACTTTTCACACTTACACTTTTCAAACAAATTTTCAAAACAACTTCGTCACACCTTTGAGGACTGATACAAAGGTTATCACGAAGTCAAAACTTTTCAAAACAAAGCACATACACAAGCAATTTTAAAAAGATGAGCAAGTACCTAAGAGCCCATGGAAAACCATGGATAGAAAGGGTGCTAACACCTTCCCTTTCTATAATCTACCCCCCATACTCAGAATATCTCGAAAAAGGATTTTTTCTGTGCTTTTTTCCTTTCCGGTTGGATGAAATAAAAGTTAGTGGTGACTCTTGCTTACCACAACATTTTGCGAACAAAAAATGCAAAACGCAAACCAACATTTTCAAAACAGTCGGTTTTGCCACCGTATCACAGTCATCCATCAGGCACTGGACACCTGCCTTCAATAAATGACAACCAGTCGGTACAAATAAAAAGAGGTGGAAACCTTCGCCACAACCCGGAAATAAACTGACCTTCAACAGGTTCCTCTTGACGGTCAGGAGAGGAGTAACAAGTTCATCAACAGCAGTAACAAACACATCATCTTCAACAACATTAACACCACGATCGTGCTTGGGCCTAGGAGTAGTGATAACATTTGGAATCTCAGGAGCGTCAAATTTAATTTCCTTCGCCTCGAGAAGGTCTTGCAACTTGTTTTTCAAAGCCCAGCAGTTGTTGGTATCATGGCCTGGACTTTTTGAATGGTAAGCACAACGAGCATTAGGGTTGTAGTGAGGAGAGGCGGTGTTGGGATTTTTCGGAGCTTCCTTCAGTGTTACCAGATTAGACTTCAGTAGATGTGGCAAGACTTGGGATAGAGTCATGTTTATCCGGGTAAACTGTCTTACCGGACTTTCTGTTCTCAGTTGATTATTCCTTTGTTGGGTAGGTTTAGGCATAGAGATCATGATAGCCCCAACCGTTGGATGGAATTCAGTTCTGTCCTGATTCCTTCGATAGTATACAGAACTAACCCCTTTCTTCCCAGCAAATGGCTTCCTTATGGCACCAGAATATTCTTCCTTTTGGATTTTACCACTCCTAATTCCAGCTTCCACTCTTTCTCCTGTCAGAATTAACTCAGTGAAACCGGCTGAAGAGCTTCCAATCAGGTGATTGAAATATAGACCAAACAAGGTAACCAGAAACATATCCACTAGCTCCCTATCAGACAGGGGAGGATGGACTCTTCCTGCTAAGTCCTTCAACTTCTGATCATAGTCCTTAAAGCCCTCACTCGAACCCATAAAGATATTTTGGAGTTGTGTACGGGTGGGAGCAAGATATGTGTTATACTGATATTGCTTGTAGAAAGCAGAAACCAAGGCTTCCCAATTATGGACGTTGGCTCCTTCCAGCTGGTAGAACCATTCTAGTTGAGTTCCGGATAGACTATTCTGAAAGAAGTGGACCTATAAGTCCTTGTCAGCAGTGTGAGGCTGGATCTTCCTCACATAAGATCAGAGGTGCATCTTGGGACATGAGACCCCATCATATTTGGCGAACACCGATAACTTGAACTTTTGCAGGATGAAAACCCCAAAGACCAAACCCAGCTCTTCAAAATCCAGACCCGATACCTTCCGGACTTCCATTGCATTCAAACGATCCTCCAACTATTTATATTTTTCATCAGCAGGAGGATACTACTCCTCATCATAGTCAGATTCATCATCGGATTATTTTGGACTAGAGTCTTCCTCTCTTGTTTCCTCCTCTTGATTGTTTCCTCCCTTTGATGAAGTTATCAGTTCAGAGGCTCGCTACAATGGTCCTTTGATCCTTCTTCCCAGATTCACTAACCAAGTTGGCTTCTTTGGCTTCTTCTTCTCTTTAACAAGCAAGGATTTCAGTTCTTCTTGCCCCTTGGTCAGATCCATGATCATCTATTGAAACTGAGCATTTTGAGTCTGTAGATCCTTCACTGTTTGTATTAGAGCCATTGTTGAAATAAACAGGGAAGAAGATGAGAATCTTGCTATGAAACCTGTCCATAAAATGATATGTATGATATGCGTATGCAATGATTTCAAGGATTTCGGAAAATTTAAATTTGTGAACCAAAATGAGACAAAGATTTTATTAGTAGAATTCAAAATACAATTGCCTCTTGGGCATCCAATTGAAAATTCTAAACTAAAAAATCATGTCTCTTCTGAGCGCCTCCTCTTCATGCCCGGATAGACATTAAGACACCTTTCCTCGTGAGCTCCAAAATTTTCTTCTCATGGGCATAGAAATGATCTCTATAAGTATCCCGCTCCTTCTTCAGCTGAATCCAGGATCTCTGCAGTTCCTCAAGATCAGTGGGGATATCAAGATGAAGAACTGTATAGGGAACATCCCCTTCGATAATGGGATCCAGAATCACTGGTAAGACGACTATGTATTGCATCATAAGGTTCTGAGCTCGAGCTCGTACCCACTGGAGATAAGGTTCCATAGGGATAGAAGTCTTTGGCCCCAAAATCTTGATGTCAAATCTGTTTACCATGCCCCAGACTCGTATGAACCTCTGATGATACCCTTGAACATCATCCTCATAGTTAAAGACAATGCCCTGGATAAGAATCTCGTGAGGACCATCCCTTCGAGCATAACCAAATGGTCGCAATGCCAGAAAAGGATTATAGGTTATGCCTCCCCTAATGCCGAGTAGTGGGACATTAGGGAACTCCCTGCAGCGGTCAATAATAGAAATATCTCCCATAGATCGAGAATACCAGATAATATCTACATGAGAAAGTGACATTATCCTTTGCGACCAGCCCAAACCTTCTTTATTCTTTAGTAATGTTTTGGGGAGGTGATAAATAAACCACCTTGAAAGCAATGGCATACAACACATAATAATCCCTTTTTGCCTCGTGGTACGAGTGTGGAAGGTATACAAGATGTCTCAGAGTAAAGTGGGCACATGGTTGCAAGAAAGGAAGACCTTGATAGCATTCACATCGATGAGTAAGTCCAGATTAGGGAACAGTACTAACCCATAGATGAGAAGGGCCAAAACCTCCTCAAAATCCAGGAATTTCAAATCATCCCAAAACAACTGAGCCTTCTCTATTAGGAACTTGGCCAGAAAACCCTTAACTCTGCTTCTTGTTTCCCAGTTGGATATGACGTCGAACCATTTTAGGTTTAAAGTTGCTGCAATGACCTTCGGATTTGGAGCTTCTTCCAAATCGGTGAAAGGAAACTGATCCAAATTAGGTATAACCAATATCTGAGAGAACTCTTCCATGGTGGGTACCAGCTGGTATTCTGGAAAGGTGAAGCAATGATGCTTAGGGTCAAAGAATTGAAAAAGCACACTCATCATTATCTCATCGAAACCTAAAGTAACCGGATTGAGGAGTCGAACATAGCTCTTGGTAAATGAAGAAGTCTCTGAAACCCTTGACGCTAACTCTTTGAGTTTGAGAGGTATTCTTACAAAGCTGATTCAGATGGTATTTCTCCGAGCGGAAGCCATGATCTGCAAAACAAAGCAAATATAAATTCCCTTAATCCTTGAAATAGTTAGTGTAATGAAGAAGAAATGTTTATGATGTATGATGTCAGCTTTAAGCAAACTAAATCAGACACAAGCAAAGCACACAATAGACCTTAGGTTCAAAGGCTTGGGTGAGGTTTAAGGTAAGTACCCTCTCAAAGTTTAGTTGGTTTTAAACCTATCCTTGAAATAGTAACCGGGTTCTACGGAGTCTCAATATCACTAATCTTTCTTTATCGAGTTATTTTAGCTTAGCAATCTTTTCTCGCGGCCGAAACATCTCGAAAGTCCGATCTCAATGAGTGTAGCATCGAGTATCAACCAATTCCAAGCTTTACACCGAGATCGACTATCTAACTACTTTCTAATGGCCAAGTTTGTTCAATTAAGGTTCTAAGGTTCGTTAGTGCTTCACGACACCACGCGTCAGCCCCGTATTCTCCTCGATTCAATATAAGGGATACCGGTACCAACCAAAGTGTCACACCAATACAACCATCGCTTTAACCATATCGGTATATGATGTACAGTCTCTACGATCTATTGTTGTTTACCTAAAAAGATGCCCCCAGATCCGGGTGTAGGATCCATAGTAACAATCCAAACAACCCTCAAAAGTAAAGAAAACAAGCACAAAAAAGCAATTTAACAATGAACTAACTCTAAGGTAAACCCCAGTTTTTTTATTTTTCTCCCCAGTAGAGTCGCCAGTTCTATGATACGGTGGCAGAACCGATTGTTTAATACTGGTTTTGTGTTTTTTGTTCGCAAATGTTGTGGTAAGCAAGAGTCGCCACTATCTTTTCTTTTATCCAACAAAGGAAAGTGTGAAAAGAACAAAAAAAAGACCTTTTCGAGAGTTTTCTCAGTAAGGGGGGTAGATTATGGAAAGGGAAGGTGTTAGCACCCTTTCCATCCGTGGTTTTCCACGGGCTCTTAGAGGTTTACTCATTTTTAAAATACCTTTGTGCTTTGTGTTTCAAAATGCTTATAAAATGCCTCAGTGCGGAGATTTTCTTTGTGTTTAACTCTTGTATCAGTCCTCAAGAGTGTTAACAAAACAAACATTTTTAAACTTGTTTTTGAAAAGTAGTATTGGTGTAAGTTCAAAAAATAAAGTGTTTTTGAGAAAATTTCTAACATCTATCTACTTTTATACTCGAAAAAGGTTGTTCTTTTCCTGTTTTCCTTTAGACAGTGATATCCTACTATTAGTGAGTAGGTAACCTTGTCGTTGGATGTTTTGAGGGACAATTGGAGGGACGTTACAATCATAAAGGCAACATACGGAGACGCTTTAGCAACTTTTGTTTAAGGGACGATAACATTTACCGAATGGCAACACTGTGAGGGTCATCGAGGGACTATGATCTTTTGATTTTACGGGTCTTTGCTAAAGCGTCTCTATTATCGAGGGACATGACTGCTTAATTTTCCGAAAGGAAACCAAAGTGGGAAACACCCTATGGGTGCAAGTGTGCAATAGTATGCTTTTTTTAGATATATTATCTTTTCCATTATGGTTTGCTAACGTTTATTTTCAATCATTCCATACAATCCTAGTTACTAACAGTAATATTGTACATGAAATGTAATGTACGAAAAATAAAAAGCAGAAACATAAACCCTCACCTATTACAACGTTTTGGGACAGTTACATAAAAATGAAAGAAACTAAAAGTGCAGAATTTTAAATCTAAAGCTATTACAACTATGAGCAGTTACAATCAAATAAAATGCGCGCGTGAAATAAAGATGTGTCTAGAAAACCTAAAATATTCTAAGTAAACAAGAATTTATTTGTTTGATTTTTGTTTTAATTAAGAGAAATAATTAAATTAAATATCCTAAAGTCTATTTAAAAAAAATTATTTAAGAAAAATAGTCTAAGGTTTTTGTTGTTTTATTTTATTTTTGGAAAATGATCTAAATCTTCTTAATTTTAGTTTTGAGCAAATGTTAAGATAATTAAATGATTAAGTAACGAAATTAATTTAATAGAAAAAACTAGTCTAATGTTTTTGTGGTTTTTTGATTGATTTTATGTTGATTAAAAAAAAGAAATAAAATAGTCAAAACAAAGATGAAATCGAAGGAACAGGCAGTAAATCAAGAAAGGTGTAACTCTGGAGGCTTGGATCAAAAGAGGCTTAGGTTGTCTTTCGATACAGTGAAGAGGCTTGACCGAAGGTGCATGAGGGGCTGAAATTTGGGGGTGTTCGATCTGGATATGTCATCCTTCGATCTGGGAACCCTGGATCCAGTTCGAAGCTGAGCTGCTTCGAAGCTCTGAACAATATTCTGAGAAGATATTTCCTGCAAAATGAAACAAATGTTAGAGATCCAGGGGAGACTTTACCCCCTGATTCGAATCTCCTCCCAATTTGAATCCTTCCTCAATTCAAATGTGTTAAGTCTGGGTCTGGGTTTGTTTTGTCTTTAGATTCGAAGGAAAAAACTTAGATCGTGCCCCGACAATGGCACAATCTCATCTCTGCGCTTTAGCTTATATGCAACATAATCAGTAATTACAAGAATATATGTGCAATGTGTATTTAAATGTCATGAAGGTGCAATTTTGGTTTTGCAAACCCTTACCAATCGAAGATGTATGATATGTGGCTCTGGGTGTGAAGATGTTTTCTTAGGAGTTGGGTTGGACTCCTGGACGAATCTGGTATTCTTTTGGAATGGGGATGCCTGCAAAAAATGTATTTCGATTGGGATCACTCTGTGAGTTTTGAGTTTTTTTTATGTGCTTTCCAAGGCAGCGTGTGTGTGTAGTATCCCCTTCTGTCCTCTTTGACTTGTGTTGGCGTCTTGTATTTAAAGGAGGTGGAGGAGACAAGGAAATCATGGAATTAAATACCAGCCATTAAACATGGCTTTTGAAAACAGAATCAGATAAATTAAAGGATTTCTATTTTGAGATTATTCATTCCATTTCGAAATTTCGAATAAACCTGGACATGTTATGTTTGGCGCCTTGCACACATTCGAATTTCTCAGAATTTCCTCACCAGAGCTTCTTCGATCAACTCTTGTTCTTGTGATGATTTTGATTCGAATTGCACACACTCTCAACATCATGGATTCTTCGACCAACCCCCAAGCATGTTCTCTTCGATGACTTTAAGTCCTAATTTGAAATGCTAAGAAATTCCCTTATCAGATATTCTTAGATTAAGTCAAACTCTGCATTGATTTCTTGATATGGGAAACTCTCATATCCAATTAAACCTAATCGAACTTAGTTCTTGTACTCTTCAATTTCTTTCAATTTGAAACAATCGAAATGTCACCTTGTTGATATGCCCATCAAAGGACACTTTGTCGTCATGTCATTAAAGTATATTCTGATGTGCCAATCGAATGACATAGTTAACATGCCTGTCGAAGCTACCTTGACACAGTGCTAAATTGAAGATCCCTTGCCACGCCAATCGAAAGGCTTGGCCTAGGGTGCCAAATGAAAGGGTCTTTCAGAATGCCAATCGAAGGCCTTGACACAATATCAATCGAAAGGTTTGTCATGAGGCCAATCGAAAGGCCTTGTGTCCATTCTGTGATGCGGTGGGAGAACTTACTTGATTGTTTTACGTTTGTGTTTGCAAATGGTGCGGTTTAGTAAGAGTTGCAACCGACTTTTCTTTTATCCAATAAGGAAAGGTGAAAAAGCAAAGGAAAGACCTTTAGAGATGTTTTCTTGAGTTCGGGGGGTAGATTATGAAAAGGGAAGGTATTAGCACCCTTTTCATCCATGGTTTTCCATGGGCTCTTAGTTACTTGCTAGATCACTTGCTTTTGTTTGAATGTGTGCTTTGTGATGTGGGTTTTGAAAGTATTTTGAAAATGTGACTTTGTAATGATCCTCGTCTCTATAAGGATGCGTATAAAGTGTTGTTTTTGAAAATAGTTCAAAGAGGTGTTTATGGGACGTGTTTTTGAAAGTGATTTTGAAAAGGGTTTTCTTTGTAATGATTCTCGTCTCTATCAGAACGCATACAAAGTGTTGTCTTTTGAAAATGTTTCAAAGTGAGAGTGTTCGTGAATAGAATGTTTTTGTTGTGAGCAAGCAAGAAACTAGGAGCGAATCTACCTACTCAAAAGGTCTTTGATGTTCTTTTCCTCCTCCTTTAGATGTTTCTATCTTACCATTGTTTTGGTAAAAAACCCCATCGTTGGATGTGAAGGGACGGGAGTTGGGACGTTTGTATAGTCATAGAAGGCAACATATGGGACATTTTAGGAATGTCGTCTAGGGACTAGATCGTTTATCGAAGGCAACATCGAGGGTCATCGAGGGACTACGATCTTTTATCGAGGGTCTTTTGCTAAAATGCCCATGTTCAAGGGACATGACTATTTTTTCCGATAGGCAAAAAAGTGAGGTTACCCTAAGGGTGCATGGGTGTAAGTGTGTTTGATTACATGCACTTAGTATTGATTAGGGTGACCTATTCGTTTATTTCACATCTTGCCATACACACCCTAATTACTAACAACATATGAAAGCAATAAAAATGCGGAAACTAAAGACTCTACGCTATTACAATCATTAGAGGGATGGGGGTACATATGTACAAATGGGGGTTGCAAATAAAATTAAATCTTAAGTTACTATTACAACCATATTGAAATTTACAATATAAGAAAGGAAAAGGACTTGTTTAGAAAATCTTTTTGTCTTAATAAAACAAGAAATAGATTAATTAATAAAAGAAAATATTTTTATGTCTTTTTATGTTAACATTAAAAAGAGTTAATATTAAAAGTGATGAAAAGGAAAATAAATGAACGATAGCGACAGCATGCTGCTGCAAGCAAAACAACAAGGATTAGAAGTTCTGAAGCCAGGCACGTAGTGACTCAGAAAGGAACGTCAGTGGGATCAAATGTTCTGATTGGTACACTCTGAGGTCCTGCAAGACACGTTAGAGGAAAAACACAAAAATTCTGGGTGATATTCAGACTGTGGGCCACAAGTCAGAAGTTCTTTATTACACTAAAACAATGAGTAAACTTCCGAAATTCAGTGTATTGTCAGCATATGAAAATAAGAAACTCTGAGTGTTTGAAAACAGTAAATCGAAACATCAGAAGTTCAGTGTATTTGACATGTAAGGAGAACTCAGAAGTTCTGTGCTGTGTTAGAAAAGTGAGTGAATCATCAGAAGTTCTAAGTGTTAAAACAGTGAAGAGAACTCAGAAGTTCTGCATGCTTAAATAGTGAGTGAACATCAGAAGTTCTATGCCATATTTCTACTCTTAATCAGCACATTAGCAATTCATTCGGTTCTTTTTAAACAGCAAATCAGAAGGATAACAGCACAACAGTTTATAGAAGTTATAATCCTAATCCTGAGCCTAGCCTTAATCAAGAAGTTATGATCCATAATTTTTCTATTCATGCAATGATATAGAAAACATCAATACTATGATATTTACATGTTTAATGATGTTCTGAATGAAAAATGAAAAGTCAGAGAGACTTACCTTGAACCTGGAGCGTGGGCTTGGAGCTTTGAGATGCTACCTTTGGATGTTCTGGAATCAGCAAGAGTAACAGAAGAGAAGAATGCCAAGTTCTTTGATTCAAATGGAAGAACAAAAGTTTGGTTTTCTGTTTGGGATTTATGGATTTTTATGAAGATTTCACAACTTCCTTTTTTCTCGTTTTTCCAATCTATTTCCAAAAGCCAGCCTCTCCCGCAAATCCCCCCCTTGAACGTGTGATGGAGCAAAGTATTTATAGGTGAATTTGTTGTGATTTTGGGGGGGAAGACAAATGGGATTTTAAATCAATTTGGCATCCTGCTCCCTTGCTTTTTCATCACTGTTTTCGTATGCTAGTTTGGTGCAATTATGGGATGCAAGCGTAGGCTGAACTAGTTGTTGATTAGAAGCTTTTAACCATGCTTAAGCTGGAGTTGTCAGCAGGATTTAAGGAAAAGCAAAACAAAGCATGGGCCTAGTACCAAAGTTTGCTATCCCAAGACAGTAGAGGTATACGTGGTGAAAATCCTTTGGATAAAGACTCAGAAAGTGGTTGTGAGCATTAAATGATGATGAGACTTATCACAACCCGAAATCCTACAACGTGAGATTCTACATCAAGGCTTAGTTCTGGATCAGAAGTTCTGCTTCAGCGTAGCATCCAACCTCTGATCTTTGTATCTTCTGGCTCCAGCATGTTCTGAAGGAGTTTATGGGCTCTCCAGGAAGTTTGTAACGCGCTTTGTAAACCTTCTTTGAACTGCTCTTGCAAGCTCTGACTGAGCCTTTGTGAAAACTGGTCCAGAAGATCTGACCAAACTCTGTCTTGAGAGTGTCCAGAATTTGCTGAGTGTTTCAGTTTCATGGATATGTCTTTGAGAAGTTATAACTTGAAATCCCAGCATTTCTAGGAGAAGTTCTGTTCTGCAATGTCTTAGATCTTGTTGAGATCTAAAACTCTTGTGTCAGAAGTTAATCAGGAATCAGCTTGCGTCATGGTGAAAATTTGGTCAGAAGTTCTGAGCTTGTCATGTTTCTTAAACACTTAGAAAAGTTCTAAGTATTTAGAATTTTGACTTTTCCCAAAGTAGTTTTGACTTTTGAATTTCTTGACGAAACAAATATCACATTCCAACATGGCTTGATGAAATATGATTCTTGAAGCTTGATTTTGATCCAAAAATCAATGTTTGACTTTTCAGCATGCAAATGACCATTTTGCCCTTGCGGATGACTTTTCTTAAAAAATTGCAGTTCAAGGCTTGGAATTGAATGGAAGCAAAATTGAGGATCCAGGGTGATTCCTTGAGAAATGAGAGGGAAAATTTTGGGGTACAACAGCTGCCATTGTTCAATCTTCTTACACCTAAAGAGTTAGATTGGTAATTCTGCCATTCGTGACTTGAAGGTGGAAGATGATTGAACACTAGAGTTCCCAGAAAATTTGCACTCAAAGATGTGTTAGTTGATTATATAGGGAATGGGCTTAAAGATACCATTTGGAGAGATAATGGATACTTGTTGGAGATGGGCTTAAAGATGCCATCTAGAAATGATTGTAGGACTGTACCAAAAGTTGAATCTGAATGAGCATCAGAATGGAATCCGTGTCTGGAGCATATCTGAACCGTATCTAAAAGCTGTCTTTGAATGAGTATCAGGATGGCATCCGTATCTGGAGCGTATCTGAACTGTATCTGAAAACTCAGCAGGATGATGAAGGAATCTTGGATGATTACTACCTCAGCAGAATGTTGAAGGAATCTTAGACGATTACTACCTCAGCATGATGATGAAGGAATCTTGAATGATTACTACCTCAACTGATACATGAAGGAATCTTAAATGATTACTACCTCAATGGATGATGGAGGAATCTGAAATGATTACTACCTCAATGGATGATGAAGGAATCTTGGATGATTACTACCTCAACGGATGATGAAGGAATCTTGGACGATTACTACCTCAGCGGATGATGAAGGAATCTGAAATGATTACTACCTCAGCAGAATGATGAAGAATCTTGACCGATTACTACCTCAACAGGATGATGAAGGAATCTTGGACGATTACTACCTCAGAAGAATGATGAAGTAATCTTGGACGATTACTACCTCAATGGATGATGAAGGAATCTGAAATGATTACTACCTCAACGGATGATAAAGGAATATTGGACGATTACTACCTCAGCAGGACGATGAAGGAATCTTTGACGATTACTACCTCAGCGGATGATGAAGGAATCTAAAATGATTACTACCTCAGCAGAATGATGAAGGAATCTTGAACGATTACTACCTCAACAGGATGATGAAGGAATCTTGGAGGATTACTACATCAGCAGAATGATGACCTTTATCTGTCGATCGATCTTTCCTGAAAAGGTAAAGAGTTAGTTGTATGCAATGTCATGATGTATGCATTGTGTAATGATGTTCTCAAAATAAATGAGATTTATGTTATATGTATTTTGTATGCATATGCTATGAATGTTATTGAGATATAAGTGTGTCTTCAAACTTTGCTCAGAATGTTTCCACCGGGGATTCCTATTTTTTTGTTTGAGGAGAACTCCGCTGGGAGATGTTGAAAGCTCTATATAGAGTGTTGATTCCTGCTTGGGGAAAAAGAGTTCAGGAGTCTTAGTCGTCTGGTTCTCTATTGGGGAGTCAAAGTTGAACTGATATCTGGTTAGGTCCAGGTTTCACAGTAACTTGTTGGGGATTGTAGAGTAGTCTACTGGGGAAGAGGAGTTGTGGTCCTTTGATTTGTAGTAGTCGGAGAGGCCAACTCAAGCCGGGATTTCTTCCGTTTGTTGGGGAAATAAACCCTGTTGCTTAATCTGTTGGAGAGGCAGCGACTTTACTGGAGAAAAATCCTGGAGGATTCTTGAGGTCGGCTTAGCTGGGAAGAGGTTATCAGAGATTGAAAATATGGCTGGGAAATCATCCTATAAGAATGATTTTGGGGAGATTTGCCACTGCCCCTAGTAGCGAGTGTTTGCGGCACTGCCAGGAACTAATTGACTGTATGTAACCCTTTGTTGGGATTTGCGTTCAATGCCCCAAGTAATGGAGATGGAGATCTGCCCCTGATTATTCTGTACTTCTTGAGAGATTTCTCGGAAACTTGACTGGACTGCCCTAGGTGTGTTTGGATAGTGACATGTTATGTCCCCTTGTTGACATGATACTTGTCACTTGAAGTGATTTTGTTCACCGAGAGAGCTTTCGTTCACTGGATATTCATTGTGTGAATTTCTCCACTGTCAAACAAATAGCCATATGCAAACAGTGATATTCAAGTAATGCAAAGTTTATGTTTGTCTTGAAGTTTTTTGAAAATGAATTTTAGCGAGTAAAGAAATTTTGCTAAGAAAATTCAAACCTAGGATTTAGAGCAAAGCCTTACAGGAGTCAGGATACCTTTTGTAATAATATGATTTCGAACTAACCATGCTTCAATTAGTACTTTTGAAGGGTTGTAACGTGGCTTGGTTCACGATTTAAGAAACAAAGGATAAAGGCTCAAAGTGTATTTGTACCCACCCGTTCTTCGTGATGTTCTTCAGTCCTAGGCTCAGTAAATTGTGCATTTGAACTCCAATTGAGTCTGAAATGACGCGTTGGTGATGGCTCAGACAAGTTAAGTTTGTCGAAAGGCAGTCATTTTTTTCAACATTTTTTTTCATGTTGTTGAGGATTTGTAGTGACCTCTTTCTTTTGATTCGTTATCCCTAATTTTTGCCTGATTGTTCTTGTTTTGAGATTACAGTCAGCAGGATGCCCCAGTTTTTCTTAAGTCTGCTTCGTAGGTTTTGACTTAGTAGGATTTTCTCTTTGAGAGATAATGACTGCCTATGCGATAGGGAACCATCACTGTCTTTTGATTCCAGAGGAATGTTTCTTGAAGTCATTCGTTGTATTACGAGATGAGAGTTTGTGGCTAAACGCGCGTTTGAATTAACTGAGAGACTACCCTGCCTCAGGTTTTGTTTAAAGGTTTTAATTTTGTGTAAAAATAAAAACTTCTACTTCTTTGGCTCGAAGGGGTTGACTAGGGATTATCTTCCTTATAACTCTAGTGTTTAGGATTTGTAAGAATGTCTGTGCATCGTCAGCAAGGTCTGTCCAAAAGCATACTGTATGAGATTATGGCATTGTTTTCGTCATCCTCCCTCTAAAGGCTCGTAACTTTTAGCAAGAGTTGAATGTCATAAAAAAAGTAGAAAGCATAGTTTAAATATAGTGAAAACGAATGGATGAATTCAATACAAATATTGCAATGCATTGATGAAACAAAGTTCGACATTAATAAGTAATTGTTTGAATAACAGAAATTACAGCTGAAAATTCAGAATGAACAAGACGCTATCAATGATTTGGCATAGGAGCAGTGATCACGTTTGGAGTCTCCGGAGGGTAAAAATTGATCTCCTTGGCATCAATCAAGTCTTGAATCTTGTTATTCAAAGTCCAACAGCCGTCGGTGTCATGTCTGGGACTGTCAGAATGATAGGCACATCTTACGCTCGAATTGTACTTAGAAGAGGAGGTGTCGGGATTTTGAGGAGGATCCTTTAGCGTGATAAGTTTCAACTTCAGCAAATGTTTGTAACGCTTGAGACAAAGGAATGTTGATGTTAGTATACTGCCTTTCTTGATATCTTACCCTACGCCTATTTCTATGTCTTTGTTGAACAGGCGTGGGATTAGAGATCAGGATTGCCCCTACATGTTGATCATGGCGACTCTTTTGACCATACACAACATTAGACTCTTTCTTCCCACTGTATGGATTTTTCTTAGCATCAGAAGGTGTAGCTCCTTGGATCTTTCCACTTTTGATGCCAGCTTTGACCCTTTCGTCGGTCAGTATTAGCTCGATGAACCTGGCTGAGGAGCTTCCGATCAAGTGTTTGAAGAAAGGCCCTGTCAAAGTTCCCATAAAGATATCAATCAGCTCCCTGTCAGTTAAAGGGGGCTGCACCCTACTAGCCAAATCTCTCCACTTTTAGGCATACCCTTTGAAGCTCTCGTTGGATCCCATGGTCATGTTCTGCAATTGCACACGAGTTGGTGGAAGATCAGCATTGTATTGATATTGTTTGTAGAAAGCAGTAGCTAAATCCTCCTAGGTGTGGATGCGAGAATTCTCCAATTGATAGAACCATTCGAGTTGAGTCCCTACTAGGCTTTCTTGGAAGAAATGGATCCAAAGCTTCAGATCAGTTGTGTACGGTTGAATCTTGCAGACATAAGACTTTAAGTGCATATTAGGGCAAGAGACTCCATCATATAGGGCAAAAGGAGGGATTTTGAACTTTGGCGGGATGACCACCCCAAAAACCAAATCCATGTCTCCTAAATCCAAGCCAGGTATCTGCTGAATTTCCATAGCACTGAGGCGATCCTCCAGCTGTTTGTACTTGTCAATAGTGGGAGGAGATTGTTCTTCAGAGTAATCAGCTTCGGCTTCACCAATCTCCAGACTGTTGTCTTCTTCATGACTATCCCCCATGTTGGATGGAGTTGAAAGATCTAGAGCTCTCTTGACTGGTCCTCTAGGTCCTCTTCTCGAGTTCAGGACACCTACTGATTTCTTGGACTTCTTCCTCTTGTCTTTGAGAAGGAGAGTTTTCAGGTCCTCTTGCCCCTTAGCCATAGCCAGGAACATTTGTTGGAATTGAGCTTTTTGAGCTTGGAGGTCTTTTAATGTTTGTTCCATATCCATCTTACTGAAATAAATAGTAGGGAGATAAGGAGACCTGTATGGGAGAAACCTGTCATGATATGATGCATGATATTTGGATGCATGTTTTCAAGGATCTTGAAAGGTAGGTAGTCACTTACAATTTTGGATTGGAAAACTTTGTATCGGTGGATGTCTTTCCACGAGAATTAAGCTCACCATATAAAGTGGGTCATAGCCCTTGACTCAAGTTTGTTGTACTTGATTTTTGACGGCGTTTTGTTAGAGGAAAATAAATCCTCTTTCCCTTTGGTAGACGTCTGGTTCAACGTGACCGTGCATCCAAGATCCTCGAGATCCTTGAAATGGTTATTGAAAATGCTATGATATGATGTTATGCACAAGTATGCAAAGTAAACAAACTTATATACAAATAATTGTATTCACACAAAGCAGACAAGTCCTTAGGCTTAGGCTTGCGTGGAGTTTGTAGGTAAGTACCCTCTTGAAGTTTAGTTGGCTCAACCTGTCCAAGTTAATAGTAACCGGGTTCTAAGGGATCTCAATATCACTGACCTTTCCCACAAGCTTCGTTCGATGGGCAATTGACTCGCAACCAAACAAAACTCAGGAGTCAAGTCTCAATGAGTGTAGCATCGAGTATCAACCAATTTTCAGCTTTACACTGAAACCGGCTATCTCACTACTTCCTAATGGCCAATTTGGTCAAGTAAGGTTCTAAGGTCAGTTGATGCTTCATGACACCACGCGGCGACCCCGTACTCTCCTTGATTCGACTCAAGGGTTACCGGTACCAACCAAAGTGCCATATCAACGTAGTTACTGCTTCAACCGTATCGGTATACGCCACACAGTTCCCTCACAGTCTATTGCTACTAACCTAAAAGGTGCCCCCAAATCCGGGTGTAGGATTTAAAACAAACCCAAACGAGGAACCAAAAATGTAAAGCAAACAAATCAATAATGTAAGCAAGTAAATATGATCTAACCCTAAGGTAACCCCACTTTAAAAGAATTTCCCCATGTCCCGATTCAGACTCCATGTCCTGACATGACCAAATACATGGAGGAAATCATGAGGTACATCAGAAAAAGTGATTATCGAGTTATTGATCAGCTTGGTCAAACTCCGGCTAAAATCTCAATTAATTCACTGCTCAAATACTTTGAGGCGCATCATAATGCTTTGATAAACTTTTTGCATACGACATTCGTTCCTCGGGAGATTTCTGTCAATCAGTTTGAAAGTGTTTGTGACAGTATCATCTCCAACAATGGTTTGGGCTTCATAAATTTTGATCTTCCTCCTGAGGAAGGAATCATAATAAGGCACTGCACATTTTGATGGAGTGTAAGGGTACAATGCTATCTCATGTGATGGTGGACACTGTCTCATCTTTAAATGTAATCCCTAAGTTGACATTAATGAAAATTGATTACTCATGCCTTGAGTTACGACCGAGTGATCTGGTTGTTAAATTCTTTGATGGATCAAGGCACTCTATGTTTGGTAAGGTATATCATCCTATCAAGATCAGTCCTCATATCTTCACTGAAATGTTTTTTTTTGTAATGGATATTCAACCAGGATACTGTTTCTTGCTAGGTCGCCCATGAATTCATAAAGTTGGGGCAGTGACCTCTACCTTGCACCAGAAAATCAAATATCCTTTGAATGACAAGATAGTAACAGTTTCTGGTGAAGAAGAATATGTTGTGAGTCGTCTAACTTCATTCTGTTATGTTGAGATAGAAGGAGAAGTACATGAGATTCCTTTTCAAGGTTTTGAAACTGTGCATATGGTGAAGACTCCTTATTCTGAAGAGAAGAAGAAACCTGCAGCTTCCATGGCCTCCTTGAAATATGCCCAGGCATTGGTTGAGAATGGTCACCCTAAAGGTTGGGGTTATGTGGTGGAGATTATTACGAAATTCAACAAGATTGGTTTGGGTTTCGGCCCCGATGAACATAACATGGCTCCCAGAGCCCCAAGTCTATCTACTCTCGTCAAGTTTGCAAGTGTTGGTGTCTGCAGTAATGGGAAATTTCATGCTATCAGTGATAACGACAATGACTATGACATTGATAACTAGATCCGCCCAAGTATCCCAGGCGTGGAGCTCAACAACTAGACTTTCGAGGATGTCATTCCGGTCACGCTTGTTCATGAGTAATATTTTTGTTTGTTTTTCTTTATCATGTAATAATTCTTGCGCTCTGTCCAAGGTGCAGTGAATCATTTGTAGGGCCTCCATGTTTTCATCTGCAATGTTTATCATCAAATAAAAGGACGTCTTTTTGCATTCAAATATTGTGATCCTTGTCTTTCTATTTTTATTGTTGTTAAAAAATTTAATAAAAATGGCAATATTTTATTTTCTTTTTCTTCATCCACTTTAAAAAAGAAATATACAACCATTAATCATGTAGATTCAATCCCACTATTCTAACGGATCCCTTCGATAATGATTTTTCTATCTCCCATTATGACTTTGACAATCCGATCAACCAAGCCGAAGAAGAGGGTGAGGAAGATTGTGAACTCCCTAAGGAGTTAGTCAGGTTATTGAGGCAAGAGGAGAGGGCCATCCAGCCGCACTAAGAGTCTATTAAGTACATGAATTTGGGAACATAGGATGTTGTTAAAGAGGTCAATACCGGGGCTTCTCTAGAAGACGGTGTGAAGTAGAGATTGAGTGAAATGCTCCGAGATGATGTTGATATCTTCGCTTAGTCTTATGAAGACATGCCCGGGTTGGACATTGATATTGTAGTTCACAAGCTGGCTTTGAAAGAAGAATACCCTCCAGTTAAATATAAGCTTCGAAGAACTCATCCTGAGATGTCTAAGAAGATTAAAGAGGAAGTATAGAAGCAACTTAATGCGGGATTTGTGAATGTGATTTCTTATCCCCCGTGGATTGCTAACATTGTACCAGTGCCTAAGAAGGATGGAAAAGTAAGAACGTGTCTTGATTACAGGGGTAGGAACAGAGAAAGCCCTAAAGATGACTTTCCACTTACACATATTGATGTGTTGGTTGATAACATAGCTCATGCAAAAGGTTTCTCGTTCATGGATGGTTTCTCCGTGTACAATCATATCAAGATGGCACCGGAAGAAATGGAAAAGACTACTTTCGTTACTCCATGGGGGACTTTTTACTAAAAGGTGATGCCCTTCGATTTGAAAAATGCAGGGGCAACTTACCAACATGAAATCGCGACTCTCTTCCATGATATGATTCATAAAGAGATCGAAGTGTATGTTGACGATATGATTGTGAATCCCAGACAGAAGAAGAGCATCTTATCCATTTATAGAAGTTGTTTAAAAGGCTGATGAAATTCAGATTAAGGTTGAATCCCAACAAGTGCACCTTTGGGGTGAGGTCTGAAAAGCTGCTAAGCTTTATTGTAAGTGAAAGAGGTATCGAGGTTGATCCTGCCAAAACAAAAGCAATACAAGAAGTGCCTGAACCAAGAACAGAAAAAGAAGTGTGTGGTTTCTTGGGGAGATTAAACTACATTTCTAGATTTATCTCTCATCTCACAGCCATGTGTGAACCGATCTTTAAGCTATTAAGAAAAGATCAAGTGGTTGGGTGGAATGACAATTGCCAATAGGATTTTGATCAAATAAAATATTATTGGCAGTAACCTCTGATCCTTATGCCCCCAGTGGAGGGAAAACCTCTAATCATGTATTTGACAACACTTGAAAATTCCATGGGTTGCGTGCTCGGTCAACATGACGAGACGGGAAAGAAAGAGCAAGCAATTTATTACATGAGCAAGAAATTCACAGATTATGAGTCGAGGTACACTTTGCTTGAGAAAACTTGTTTTGCACTAGCTTGAGATGCGAAGTTCCTGAGGAAGTATATGCTGACGCATTCAAGTTACTCGGTATCCAAAATGGATCCTATCAAGTATTTCTTGGAGAAGCCAGCTCTAGCAGGCAGAGTGGCCAGATGGCAAATGATTTTGACTGAATATGATATCCAGTACACTACTCAAAAATCCATCAAGTGTAGTGTAGTGGCAAATTATCTGGCTCACCAACCCATGGAAGACTATCAGCCAATGAAATATGAATTTCCACATGAGGACATTTTGTATATCAGGGATTGTAACATTCCTGGCCTAGAGGAAGGAGCCAAACCAGGATTGTGATGGACGATGGTGTTTGATGGTGCCTCAAATACATTGGGTAATGGTGTTGGAGCTATTATCACTTCCCCTATAGGTCCATATTCTATTCATTGCTCGAATTTGTTTTGATTGTACCAATAACATGGTAGAACATGAAGCTTGTATATACAACATTGAAGCTGCAATTGATCTAAGAATCATGTTCCTGAAGGTTTATGGAGATTCAACTCTTGTTATAAGCCAAATCAACGGAGATTAGGAGACTCGTCATCTAAATATGATTCTGTATAGAGAACATGTTATGAAGTTGATTCCTTACTATGATGAGATCACATTTGAGCATATCTTGAGGGAAGAAAATAATCTTGTTGATTCTTTGGCTACTTTGTCATCCATGATTAAAGTAAAGTGGGATAATGAAGTGCCTTCGATTACTATTATGATATTGGATGAGCCGACAATTTGTTTTCAAGCTGAAGTGGATGTGGATGGTAATCCATGGTATCACGACATCAAAAGATACCTTGAAACTCAAGAGTATCCTGAAGATGCGTCTGTCACAGACAAGAAGTTTTTGAGAAAGTAGACAACCAAGTTTTTTCTTAGCAATGGTACATTCTACAAGAGAAACCATGATGGTATGTTGCTCAGATGTGTAGACAAGAATGAAGTAGCAAAGATCACTGAGAAAATGCACAAAGGGGCCTTTGGAACTCATTCCAGTGGACACACCATGGCTAAGAAGATGTTGTGAGCTAGTTATTATTGGTCCACTATGGAAATTTATTGTTATAACCATGCTCGAATTTTCTATAAGTGCCAAGTTTATGATGGTAAGGTGCACGCCCTCCCGTTTCGTTGAATGTATTGACTACTCTATGGCCTTTTGCAATGTGGGGAATTGATGTGATCGGAAAGATTGAGCCGACCACTTCTAATGATCATCGTTTCATCTTGGTTGCCATTGATTACTTCACCAAGTTGGTTGAAGTTGCATCCTATGCAAATGTTACCAAGCAAGTGGTTGCCCGATTTATCAAACACAACATTATCTGTCATTATGGGATTCCTGAAAAGATCATTATCAATAATGGATCTAATCTCAATTACAAGATGATGAAAGAGCACTACGAGACTTATAAGATCAAGCATCACAATTCTTCTGTGTATCGCCCGAAGATGAATGGAGATGTTGAAGCAGCCAATAAGAACATCAAGAAGATTATGTAGAAGATGATGGTAACCTATAGAGATTGGCATGAAATGCTACCTTTCACCTTACATGGATATCGTACTTAGGTGCGTACCTTGACTAGGGAAACCCTATTTTTGCTTGCTTATAGAATGGAAGCACTCTTACCTGTGGAAGTTAAGATTCCTTCTCTCAGGATTATGAAAGACGTTGAGCTTCATGAAGCAGAATGGGTACAAAATCGCTTGGATCAATTATGAGAAAAGACTGGTGGATGTTTGTCATGGTTTGTACTCCAAAAATTTTCCTCCCATTCTTATTCAAGACATGCTCCTAGGGTTCTCAATTGCTAAAGATTGCTCAAGAATCGATCTGACAAATTCTCCTCCTAAGCAATTGACCTACAACTAGGGTTTCACTTTTCTCAAGGAATATTGGATTTCTAAGGCCTCAAGTGGATTTAATGGTTTCTTATATGTCTCTAAGAATTCTCATGCCAAGTTTCAAGCCTTGAATCACAAGTTTGCTCAGTCAGTTGCTCAGATGACTGAAAATCAACTGTATTGGACAAAAAGTCAACTACGGTCAACATACAATAAAACCTCAATATTTTTGGTCAACATCAATATTTTGAAGTCACATTCATCATTTTATCAAGGGTTGATCATGATTCATCAAGAAAACTCAAGATTCATCAAAAGTCAAAATTTACTAAATTAGGGTTTTCTTAAGGAGAAGTCAACTGAACTTTGATCAAGCACAAATTTCACATGCTTCATCAGATTTTTCTCAACCAAAGCTCATCTTGAAGGAAATTAAATTCTCTACAACTTTTCCTCTCTAAGCTCAAGTCCAAAAAATGCTTCATTTGAGAGATATGGGCTAAAACATTATATGTCATTTAAAAAAGTCAACAAAAAGACACTTTTTGTTAAGGCAAATTACATCAAGATAATGTCTTCAAATACAAAAATTATTAGCATAGAGATTGTATAGGACATCTTGGGATTTCTAAAAAGCCCAAGATCACCTTCATATGATAAAAATTGAGAGAGTTATGATTGGTGCATGTTTGGAAATTTTGAGAAAATGCATGAAACCTAAAGTGATCAAACTTGTATTTTTGGGCTAATGGTCTGATGGTTCAAGGTCCAAACGTGCATAAGGCCTTAATATGAACCTATGAACTTATTTATACACCTCTTTTTTTTATTATATTTATTTTTTATTTTATTTATTTAAATTCAAAATTAAATAAGATAAAATCAAGGCTTTTCTTATAAAGGTCCAAGCCCACTTGTGTGACCTAATTTCCTCTCATATATTCTCATTGTTTAGACATAACAAGGATACGAAACCCTTGCACAAGATCATATTCCAAAAAAAAAACTCTAAAATTCTCAAAACTAGGGCAAGTTACAAAACCTATTTGCAGCCACTTTCAAGCAAAACTTATCATCCCATTCGAATGTAAGGACACCATAGGGTAATAATGGATTACTCTTGATGATCTAGAGCATAGGAAACCATCATATATCCATCTCTGATTTCATTGTTTTTTTCCAAAATCATATTTCTGTTTTCATGTTGTTTTGATGCATACTAACGTTACTAACGCTTTTCTGAGATGTATTAGTACAGGATAAGACCATTGCATGATCCCCATGAAGGCTAAATCGTGAATTGCCATGCTTGGTCCGTTTCATGTTATTTTCGTCATATCTCTTTCTACAGCGTGTTTTAGCCCAAACTAAGGGTTCTATTGAAATCACAAGGCCTGAAATAAGGGGTAGGGTCCCTGGGAATCACTAATACTTCTTATTTTGCAGGAACGAAGAACCATCTCGCCGGAGAAGACGACTGAAGCTAGGGCTCTGGCGCTTCTCTGGTCCAGTAATTTTTGTTTATTATTTATTTATTTGTTTTTCACTTAGATACCAGATGAAACAACCACCCTAGTGGCAAGCGTGCGCGTGATAAGGCATTCATGTACCAAGGCGTGGGTTTGATCCTTCCTTTTGGCATTTTATTTTTCATAATTTTCCAATTCTTGCAGGTTTACTACATAGCGCGCTGATTCTATTCCCCTAACACAAGCGCGCGTTGGCGTAATGGAAAAGCGTGTGGTGGAAAAGGTTAATGGCATGGGTTCAACACCCACCCCTGAAATTTGCATTATTTTTTATTTTCTAACCCTTTTCTTTAGTTTTTCTTCCCCTGTGTATTTTTGGCTAACTTACTCTTTTCCCCTTAACCCTATTTTCACTTAACCATAAAACAACAAAACTCTTTTTTTACAAACCCTAATTAATTTGGTTTTAGGTTTTTTTTTAATAAATTTAAATATTAACTCTTTTATTAATTAAAATTAATTAATTTTTAGGTTTATTTTAATCATCATCAAAAACCTTTTTTCATCAAAAAATACCAAAAAAACATTTTTTTCATCTTTCCTCTTTTTATTTTCTTAGACAAATTGTATAGGTTTCACAATTGTAATAGCGTAGCTTATTTTTTCCGCATTTTATTATCATGTAATTTATTCTAGTATGTAATAGCTTAGGATTTATTTTCCGCACTTTACTATTATGTATCTTCCCCAAAGCCATTTAATAGCGTAGGAGCTTTACTTTCCGCACTTTACTATCTTTTTTATATTTACTATACTACTGCTTAGTAACTAGGGTTTGTATGGAAAGATAAAAACGAATGATAGAAAACCCTAAACTTCAAAGATAAATAATTTAATATAACACACTTGCACACACGCACCTCTAGGGTAACCTCCTTTGTTACCTTCGGAACAAAATGGCAATGTATCTCAAACGTGGGGACGCTTTGGCAAAGTCCCTCGAATCATAAATCATAGTCCCTCGATGATCCTTTCGATGTTGCCTTTCGATAAATGATCTCGTCCCTTACGAAATTGCTAAAGCGTACTTACAAATTTCCTTCGATGATCGTATGATAACCCTTCGCTTATCCTTTCACATCCAACGATAGGGCTACCTACTAACTAACGGTACGGATAACACTATCTAAAGGAGAAGGAAAAGTACAAGAATGACCTTGAGTGGGCATAACTTTTAATCGCTTGCTCATAAAACTCTTCAAAAAAAAACATTTCATAAACACTTTCAAAGATATTTTCAAAATGCTTTATATACACTATTGAGGAGCGATACAAGAGTTATTACAAAGTCCCCCTTACATTGGCAAAATTTTACAAATATTTTCAAACCCACACAAAGATAATTTTCAAAAGTGAGCTAAGCGATTAAGAGTCCATAGATAACTACGGATGAAAAGGGTGCTAACACCTTCCCTTTTCATACCTACCCCCCGAACTCAAAATCTATCAAGGTTTTTCCTGTTATGTTCACCCTTTCCTTATTGGATAAAATAAAAGTCGATGGCGACTCTAGTTATCCGCATATTTGGATAAAACCAAAAAAGTTAGTTCTCCCACCGTATTACATATGGTTAAGTGTACCAATAGAGGATGTAAAGGAATACGACAAAAGGGTGCACCTTCAGTATTATCAGGCCGGTGACATCGTGTTGAAGAGGATAATTCTTCCTGAGGGTGATCCTAGGGGAAATTGGACCCCCAATTATGAAGGGTCATTCCTCATAAAGAAAGTTTTCTTTGGCGGTGCCATGATGCTTGCGATAATGGATGGTGAAGACTTCCCACTCCCTGTGAATACAGATGTAGTAAAAAAATACTTTGCATAAAAAAGAGACCCACTGAGTCGACGACTCAGGGAAAAAAGGGCATCCCGGAAAATCGAAAAATGAATAAAAGGTTCAGGAAAAAATTAGGGGAAAAGAGAAGTGTAAAGAATGAAAAGAATAAGTACACCCTCTAAGTTGAAAACCCACAAGGGTGGCTTAGGCAAAAAAGGTATCCCGGTGGATCAAAAACCCAGAAGGGCGATCTAGGCAAAAGTTTGGGATTTTAAAGTGATTGACTACGTCTGGTGTCAGATATCTGATTTCATGACACTACTATAGTTGACAACCCTGAAGGGTAGGAATTAGTCGAATCATCTTCTTTACAAAGCAAGGTGATGAGATAGTCGAGGTTATTACAGCTATGGAAGAATTGGAACCTGGAGGGACCCGTTTACATTGCCATTATTGTATTTCTCTTTTGATTTGGTTTTCGCAATTACCTCTTTTAGGGATATCATCTTAATGTACTTGCCTATTTACAGGCTAATTTTCAATCAATAAAAGAAGTTTCTTTTCACCCAAAAAATCTTGCTCCTATATTTTATTTTTACTGTTTTGTTTGAAAAAAGACATCCACTTTTTTTGATAAAACATTGCATCTAAACATATGGAGGTCTTACGCATGATAAATACAATATTTGAAAATGTCGTAAGAACTTATGTAGCCTGGTTGGCAGAAAAGGTTGCAATGCCACACTTGGGGCCCTTTGATGGTTTCATTTTGCAGGAATTGTCGTTCACTCGCAGGTATGTGATATACCTGCATGGAAATAAGAAACACCTCCAAGTAAAGTGTGTTTATTCGAAAGGTAACAGGGTGGCTCCTTAACACAATCATTAATTTATGAGAAGTTTTCTCAAGATCTCTTGATTCCTCCAAATGGAAAGTTTTTTATGGGATATGGTACAATGTCGAGCTTTCCCCAATATAGTCTTCTCTTCCCTAGTGTAGTCCACATTTCCCCTATGAAGATCCACTTCTCTAGTGCAGCATGCAGTTGCCCCAATGTGGTATGTTTTTTCCTTTAACAAAATTTGATCTTCCCCAGTGTAGTCATTTTCACTGGTGAAGCTTATATCTCCTCGGAGAAGCCAACATCTCCTTAAATAAGTTGGTACCCCTCAAGTACAGTTTCTACCTCTCCGTGAGGTTCGCATCTCCTCAGTGTGGTTCCCATGTTTTTAAAAGTTTCTAGTAAGAATGATGTCCCCCGACCGACAAAGAAAATTTTGACGTATCCCCACGAAGTGGCTTGCATTCCCAGTGAAGGATGCACAAGCATGTCTCTCCCTACTGAAGTTTACGTCCAGTTAATTTTGGGAAGTCCTTCTCCCCAGTGAAGTTGGTGTTGATGGATACTTTCCTCAGTTTTTTGTGCCAGTGAAACATGCACATGCGAGGGTGTTTCAAGTACTTTCCTATTCCCCAGCGACAGAAGATTTAATACCAGTCCCCCAGAAGTTCTTGGCTCTCCGAGTAAGTTGTTTTCCCCAAGAAGTTGGAAGTTTTATTCTCCACAATAGATTACCATGCCGAAAACCCTCAATTAGGAGGAGCTAATGGGTAAAAGGTTCTTGACAGAATGTTGTGGTTCCCCGGTACGTTTCTACTGATGAGATTTCTTTTTAGAATTATCTCTCTCCCTTGTGAATCTCCCGATGGATGTCCTCAGGTTCAGTTCCGTTGGTGGGTGTTTATTCATGATTGCGAAGTTCTCTACTCCTCGATTGAGTCTCCACTCACATACCAACATAATTTGGGATTTCTTTGTCAATATTTGTTAAGACATTCTCGCATACTGGCCAAAGCGTATAGAGGAATTTATGTTCAGAAGTTCTCTTAATCACTAGTGAAGTAGTTGGCAGGTTACTCCTTACAGATCTAGTGGTTATTGGTATCTCTCAGCAACATCCAATCTTCAGCGATGTCCTTGCTCAGAAGGGGCAGTTGTGTTTTTCTCCAGTGAAGTTTGCAATTTATTTTTGCAATTCCTATCAGAATTTGGCCATGCTTACCGCTTATTCTGATGTGTTACTCTCCAGTGAAGCATCTAAACATGCATCATTACATTACATTTACCCAAATGTGTAGTGTTCCCATTTGTGTCAGAACATTACACCATAAATATTGCAAACATGAATTGAATTATAAGCCAATGGTTATTGCCTTTATCCCCAGTCAATTCGCCAATCTCCATGAGATTATCCATTTAAAAGAAAGAATCCAGTCGATTTTCCAATCTCCACGAGATTATCCATGAGAGTATCTCCAAAAAAAAACAAAAAGAAAGAATCCAAACAGGTATTGAAGTATAATTCGATGTTGTTTCCTTCATCCCTGGTGAATTAATGTAGTTTACTGATATCCCCTAGAGGCTAGTGATTACCAGTTCCTCTTAGATCGGGTGGTTACTTGTTTACGATCCAATTTTTTCCTAGAACAACACCTCTTAAGTCTAGTGGTTACTAGTTTTCTCAGGTTTAGTGGTTACTAGTCCTCCCCAACGTCTTTAGATTCTAGTGGTTACTAGTCTTCTTATATCGAGTGTTCACTCGTTTTCCTTGTTTGCGATCCAATTATTCCCCGACCCAAAAATTGTAGGTCTAGTGGTCATCAGTTCTTGTCAAAGTGCTCTGGAGTCAAATAGTTACTTGTGTCTCTATCACTTTAATCCCCTGGTTAGTTTTAGTGGTCACTGGTTCTTCCCGGTTTGAGGCTATTAGGTGTTCACCTTATTTCTGGATACAATGTTCATTGCTATCCTGTTGAGTACTCTTAGGTTTAGTGGTCACTAGTCCCTTTTAAGTTGAGTTCTTACTTTTAATTTGTTTGTGATCCAGTTATTCCCTGGAACATAGTACTCCTAGGGTCGAGTAGTCACTTACTACCTTCACTCGTTCCCCTAGTGTTTTGTCAATGTTCTAATAGTTTTGGTTCAGAAGGCATTGTTCCAATTTGATCGAGACCAGTTTATATTGGCATCCATCTTTTATATCTAATGGTCATTGGTATCTTCTTGAGTATAGTGTTCACTAGTCTTCTTAGATCAAGTTCAGTGATCATTGATCTCGTTTTCCATGTCTAGTGGTTACTAGTCTTCTTAGGTCGAGTTTAGTGTCTACTATTCATCTCTGATAATAAATCTGTTTCTGTTGGTTTGATACCACAAAGCTACCAGAATATGGTTACCAGTGTAGATGCACCTTGTTTTAATTCATAGCGCAAATTTTTGAGTTATTTTTGTATTCAATCCCCTTCCACCCTGTCGCTTGAAAGGCTGGTGTCAATCTCGCTCTAGGTTTAAGAAGATTGAATAGGGGAAACTGTTATACACCAAAATTTACCCTCTTCATTTTTAACCTATTTGGCTTGTATTCCATTACCATATACATGTATGCATATCATTGGTTCTATGGTTACATGATCAGGGTATTTCTCTCATGCTTCCTCAGGATACTGGAGACACTTATTTCGTCACTCGATGCATTCAAATCCTTTTCCAGGCTATTCAATCAGTGAATAATAAAGGCATCATCATATCAATTTCTCGTGTGTTCCAACGTGCCTTGAACGATAGAGAAGATCAAGTGTTTCGTTCAGTCTGGAACAACTTGGATTAAAAGTCTGTTCATTATGGTGAGTTTCAGAAATTTATAACTTCTGGTCAGAAGAATATTTTTCAGTGGTTCTTTCGACATTAGAACCTCCTCAGCATTCTTTATTTATTTTCTTTTTAGACCGAGGGCCGATTTTGTACGGAAGACAACCCAAGATTTTAATAACTAGAGTTTTGGGTTTTGCTGGTCAATGTCCGCTCGGATGTTCAAAAACTCGTAAATTTCATTTGGATCGACATTTGTGAATGGCTCTTCAACCATAAAATCCTTCTTGATATCTTTTCCAAGTCACGTGTTCATTTCGAGAACTAATTCTTTGAAGAAGGTCTCTGAATGTGAGAATAAGTTGAAAATGTACAGTGAAAATACAGTGAATAAGCGTGTTAAACCGCTAATATTCATACGTTCAAAAATTCATAACTTTCACCCAATTCGACATTTTTGACTGGCTCTTTGGGCATAAATTCTGTCTTGATGTCCTTCACATTTCTTATGTTCGAGTTGAGGGCCAATTTTGTGTTGAATGTCTCCAAAATTACAAATTACCATAGAATTTTTACAGCAAAATTGGAGCTCTAGTTCACTGTTTCTCAATATTGTAAATATCATAACTCTCTCTATTTTTATCTTATCGGGACTATTCTTGAAGCATAAGATCACAAATTTTGTTAGCTACAACATTGTTTCAAGTTCCAGGTTCGAACGGTACTCCTAAGGCTTCGGTTATTTTTCGTTTCTCAAATCGACCGGTAAAATAAGTTGTGCTACAGATTTTTTCTGTTTGGGTTCTCGCCATTCAAAAATTCATAACTTTCTCGATTTTTATCGTATCACGTGCGTTCTTAAGGAATGACGTCATAATTTTTGTCATCTATGATTTTGGTGTTGGGCTCACGTCGAGATTTCACACTAATTATTATTGAACTCACATATTTCGTGTTCAACTGCATTTGTTGACACTGAAAATTAAGTTTTGTGAATAAATTGATTTGGATTTCTCTTGGCCCAAACCAAGGCTCAAATTGGCAAGAGTATATATTCAATTCTCCTCTCTATTTTACACACGCAAATTATTTTCTAAATTTCACTCTCAAGAATCAACACAAACTATCTCAACTCTCTCTTCTCTCTCAAGAGCAAAGTAGAAGAAAAAGATCAAAATCTCAAGTTCACTCCCTCTCTCTCCTCCGCGCATCCCTCTTTCTTCTCCTCCAATATTTCATCGCTGCCGGTAGACTCTCCCTCCGCCGATCCTCCGCTGTTACGCCCTTCGATCTGCCATGATAACCGCCATGCATGTCGCTCCGTCATTGTGCCAGATTCACGTCGATCTCCCTCTGCTTCTCCGCCGATTCCGTGAGGCTTCCTCTGGTCTCCTCCTTCTCTTTTTGTTCTTCGATTCTGGTAAGCTTCCAATATTTGATTCAATTTTTTAATTTATTTTGTAAATGATTTATTGAATTTGTCATTTTTGAAATATTGATATAATTGAAATTTGTATGTGAAAGTTCTTGAATAGTTGAAATGGTTGTTTCATGAGAGTTGAAATTGAGTATTGAATTGATTAATTCTTGCATTGTTGAGATTAAATAGAATTGTGGAAAGTTGTATTAATTTGTGTTAGTTACATGAGTGGAAATTATTTAATTCTTGAATTGTTTAATTCTTGAATTATGTTTATGTCGAAATATAGAATTGGTTGAGTTTTGATAAATTAATGATAACATTGTGGATGTTAATTCTGATACACTTTGTTGATATCGAATTATTGCGGATTGTTAGAATTGTGAAAGCTTTATTGTGGAATAATATCGAATTCATGAGTTGACATAATTCTTGAGTTGAATTGTATGGTAATTCAATTTTTCGACATTAAATTTTTTTTGGTTTAATAATTATGTTAACACTTGAATTTTACCGTTTGTGATCGGAAAACCTTGGCTCTAATGCGGATTTAATTCATTACAATTGTTTGAAGCTTTAAGTCTATGATTCATTAGTCGATACTCATTTTGAAAACTAATTTTTTGATATTCATCGACTCGTGAATAGTTCAGTTCGGAATATTCAAAAATGTTGTATGCGAGGTTTTAATTGTCATTCCATGCGAAAGCAATATGGTTTTGTTGGTTTTAAGCTATCGGTGTGGTGTTTTACCGTTTTCAGATTGAATTTTTGCACAGTTTACGTGTTAATGATAAGGTTGTCCGAGAATGGCAAGTTGCACTTGCGCTTGGATTTAATTAGCAGTTGATGTTTAGTTGATCTTGTTGGCATGTTTGGAGGCTTCCGTGCCATTTTTGCGCGTTTCTGTTTTGACTTTTCGTGAACCTAAAAGTTGAACCCAATGCTGCCCTGTTTTCTAACTTGCAGCCGAAACTTGTTTTAATTGTTGGTTTATGCTTTGTTGCACTTGTATTGATCTTTGATAGACATTTGCATTTAGTTGGTTTGTTTTTAAACTGACATTTTTCACGACTCATGAGTTGATGTACTTGTTGCACGGATTTTTGTTTTGACATTCTGTTGCTTATTTGGTTTCACTTTCTTCATGTTTAATTGTTAAATTGTAATGTGATGTAAATGTTTGATTCTGATTATACTTCTTTGTTATCTCTAATGTGTTTGTTGACTTGTGCAAGGTACTCTGAGATGGCTTTCAATCGTTTAATTATCGCTTGATTATTCTATTGAAAGGCAATTTATGCCATTTATTTGTGGTTTGAGCTTTCATTCGATACGCTTGGCTATTATTCTCATTCTATGAGAGGATATATTTTGTAATCACTTGTCTGGATCGATATCTTTTACAGGTGTACTGTTTAGTATTCAGATGTGTTTGATACACATTATGTGTTATTTTATTATCACTTGTATGGATTGATATCTTATGCAGGTGTACTGTTGATATTTGGATGTGAACGAAACACATTCTATATTGTTTTTGTTATTGCTTGTATGGATTGATATCTCATGCAGGTGTATTGGTTGGTGTTTGGATGTGTTCGATACATATTCTATATTGTGATTTATTTTCACATTGGTGCTTTGGTGCATATTTCGCGCGCTAGATTTTTTATTTGATTTTTTTGTTGATGCTAGCTGCTCGCGAAGTATTCTAGGTTTCTTTTATTGTTGCTTAGTATATGGATTTTTATCTGTTTGGTATACTTGTTGTCTGTTTTCTTTCTGTATTTACTGCATTCTGATTCCATGAGAAATGGGAATAGAGATGCATGATTTTCCGCTTTCCTTTCCATGAGAAGTAGGAATAGAGATGCATATTCTGAGAGTCCCTTTGAGGAAAATCTTGTTTATTTAACGACCTTATTTAAGGAAAATTCTATGTGTGTGTTTTTAAAATTGAGAATGTTTATATTTGTGCTAAAGAACTCGATGAAGGCATCCCATTCCCTTTCCCCATTGATAAGTCCTCAAAAGGAGGCAAGGCAAACAGAGGGTCCGAAATCGACCCTGCCATTTCTAGTCCCCAGGTCGTTCGTAGCTCAGGTCGAAACATCGATGCTATTGAACTATGAAACTCTTATTATCGAGTCAGTCAATTGGAATACAGGGATATATAACCAATCTCCCATGTTTTTTCTCAAGCTCGCATGGTTCAATGATTGATGCTTCTCAGTGATCTCATTTTTGTCTTCTAGCTCCTACCTCGATCCTTGATATCTTGGTTAGGTGTTTATCCACTTATGATGATTCACTCTTTACTCTTCTATTTCCTAGATTCTTTATTATCTTGGTTAATATTCGATCCCCTCTCTCTTTATTTCTTTCCTCGGTGATACGATACCTTGGTTAAGATTTACTTTCATGACCCCTTCTTTCCTAGATGATAAGATACCCATGGTCAGGAACTTCCCCCATCCTACCTCGATGATGCGATATCCTGGTTAGGTATCCCATTCCCCTATCCCTCCTTGGTGATTTGATATCATGGCTATGTAATATTCCCTCTCCTTTGTCTGACCTTGATGACACAATGTCATGGATAGGTGTTTTCTACTTGAGTGAATGGATACTCCTTAAGCGTTGTGTGCTTGCATTCTTGGCTTGGTTAAGTTCTCGATCATTATTGTTTGATTACATGTTCCCCATAGGATTCTAAATTCTTTCTTGGTTAAGATCGAACTAAGTAGATCCTAGGATATTTATCCATGCATGTTAACACTAGATAAGTGTTTCCCTTTTGTTAATCCTAACTTTAGGACCATCATTGTATGATAGCATTAGGGATAGAACTAGGCTAGTATCCCTTATATTTTTTTCTCCCCTTTATGCATGCTTGCATTAAAACTAAAACTTTCTTTTCCTTGGCAAATCATAAAACACTTAATAATAGAAGATGTGAATCATATGCAGTTGCGTCCTATGGGGTAAAGCGAATCAGTTTAGACTGACACTTGCTTTATTCCACTTCCGGGCTTTATTACGGTTAAAATCACAAATCCATTTTCAAGGTAAAAAATATCAATCAATTCAAACTTTTTTTCCGCCTTCGGGACTTTCATCAAAACTTTCAAAAGGATGTTTTAATTCCTCTTTACGCAATACAACGTGTAATTCCCTAAATTTCGGGTTGAACCATATCTATTTGCGGGAGTTGTGAATGTAGCATTATCTGCCTTCAGACATTTTTCTTTTAAAGATACCTTGATAGGTAGAACGCATTATTTCCTTTCTAGTACAGATGCGTGAGTCTCTAAAGGTCGATTCGCGGTAGAACGCAAACTTAATGTCATTCTATTAAAAAACACAAAACAAATAAAAACTAGTGAGCCAAACTACGGTGCTCTGATTCCTTGAAAGGGATACGTGGGAATTTGGTCGCAGGGCTTAACCAAGCAAAACATTGTCATAATTTCCATCTTTTCCCTGTGTTTTCTTTTGGATGCATTCTTTCAGCTTTAAACCTTAGACTTATATTTATCACACCCATTAGATTAGTTAACAAGAGTGGATCTTGTGGAGTACCACGAACGTGAGGGGTGCTAATAACTTCCCCTCACGTAATCGACTCCCTTACCTGTATCTCTCAGTCGTTTGTTCATGATTTCAACCCCTCAGGTTTACTCGATGTTCACCGTTCTCCTCCGCGGGATAAAAAACATTCGATGGAGACTTCATTAATTTTCGATGGTTTCAGCCGGTTGTTTCACTAATCAACATAACAAACAAGAGAATACCAAATTCTCGACATGTCAGGACATAATTTCTTACAAACCTTCACAACAGTCTTGTGCAAAGCAAAAAGCTTGCTAAACTTGCTAAGTATTAACAAATTCCCCTCCCCCTCTAAAGCAGCAACGAATAATGGTTAGATCAAGCACAAATTCTCCCCTTTTTTAGCCATAATATGACAAAGGTGAGTGGATAACAAACAACACATTAGCTCAAAAGCTAAGAAGATCCTGGACACTTAACCCTTTCAAAGCCAAAACAAAATACACAAGATTATGCATCAGTATTAGCATCATCATCATCATCATCAGCATTATACTCTGACCAAAACCCGCCATGTAATTTGTCTGACACAAAGCATAAGACTGTTCCATGGAAGAACCTTCCTAAGAACCCATTAGAAGAAAACACAAATTATTGAAGCAGAACCACAATTCTCCAAAACACAACACTTCTTATTGAATTCCAAGCCTACTATTTTCAACCAGGCTCAACTGAAATACGAACACAATGTCAAGACATCTTCATCTGACATCACAACCTCACAAGAGATATATAATCTTCACAAGCTTGAACACCAAGCAAGCTTCATAAGATCTGAACCACTGCAGCAACAATTTATAGACCAATACTTAACTCCCCATGTCAAGGATAAACAATGCTCCTGCCGAAGACGGACACTCAAGTACCAGATGAAATCACATGAAAGACTTCATACTCTCATAGTGGAGGAAAAGAACTTCACACTCCTGCTTCAACACACTTGTTGAACATATTTACATACTATAAAAATAATCTTGATTCTCACAGATCTAGATACTCTAGCTCCTGGAGAATACATGTAAGCACCCTGAACTATTCACTCAACAAGGACATATTTAATAATTGGCCTTACAAATCCACACAAGTTATCACGAATCTTTGGATAGGCAAGAAGTCATGCATACTTTGTTTGACATTACTCACATACTCCAGAGCAAAAATTCTCAGTATGCTTTCTTCACAATCTTTTCTAGAGTTACTTGCAACATAAGAAACCACCTCCCCACAAGCATTCTGATCAGGTCACATAATTCCAAACATCTTCCCAAGAAACTCACCAACAAGCATGATGTTACAACATCATTTAGGACATCAACTTTATACCATAGAAACCATTCACTTTTGTTCTTGATACACCTTCCAAATGACTTATTACTTGCATAGAAGTCCTTCTTTCAAATAATACAAGAAGATCTTAATAGGACATAACTTCTGCATCTTATTCAGGTTATCATAAACACCAGAATACTATGTAGAGAAATAAACTCTCATACACTTCTTGAAGCATAACATTCAGACAGAAACCTTGTAACAACACATCAACTCCCCTCTTTAGTTAGTTAAGATGTTATGCACATAGAATTTGATATTAGGCATATGCACAACCACATGAGAAGAAAATTTCCTCACGTTCCTTCCTTCACAACCTCCCTTAGAGGTACAAACATCAGATAAAGCTACCTCCTCACAAATGGTTGAGCGCCACAGAGATCAAAACATTTGGTCTGGCATCCTTCTTCTGCATACCACTAGCACATGTGGATTCTTCATCCTGACAAATAGTCATGACAGATATTCACACCACAAACCACACCAAATTTGTTAAGTGGCTTGACATTATACTCCACCATGGTCAGGTATTCCAATTTTAAATCTAATGGTTATTAGCAATATTCACACCATAAACTTTAGAATAGTTCCAAAAAAAATTCCTTTTTTGGAGAAGTAAACAACTAAGGTGATATTCCAACATCAGTTCAGACATCAGTCTCAATAAAAAAGATCTAAATCCTCCTTGAACCAGAAATATAGAATGCTCATACCAACCAGCTTTAGATGAGACTCCAATGAAAATATGTAAACACCAAGAATTTAATAGTTCCTTTGAACATCAACCAATCTTCAATATCAGTTCTCTAAAAATCATTAAGATATCTAAGAGAATATCTTAGACTTTTAATATTGACCTATATATTTATTGAATCTTTGGATATTGTAGGCCATAGGATGTTAAATAAAAGGTTCAGGAACTAACACATCCATCCACAACTTATATGTGTCCACCATCAGTGAAGTACATGCCAAATAGGGGAGTTAAGAAGAGCATAAAGGATCAATGGAGTGATGTACATCATGATCCTTTATAGTGGGAGTATGCTGAGGGCTCGTAGGGGAGTTAGAATACGAAGATATCATGCACAAAACCAACTGAAAGTCAACTGTCAAGTATGACAACTGGCAGTTAACCGTCCACCAAATTTTCAAGACATGTTTACTCGTCCCAGTTTCCTGATTTCTTACATTCATACATTGATGACATTATTAATGTTGTAAATATGGAAATTATGGTTTTCATGCTATTGCAACTCCAATTGGATGGGGCGAAGAGTCATGGCCTTTGATTTAGATGCAATTAGATACTCAAGTTCATCAACACCCTTAATGGTTTTCCAATTTTTTTCTATGTTACGATCTCTACAGTTAGGAATGTGTTACGAGTAGAACACTTGGGTGTGCATGGTATAGATAAATGGATGATGATTCTTGATTTGGGTTACCCTATTTCTTTTAGATATAGTGTTGTATTTGTCTTCCTTTCTGAAAGAATTAAAATCACATTTTTCCCTCTTGTCTTAGCTCTACCTATGCATAGGAATTGGAATAAAATCACTGTTGTTGGTTTTGTCAACAACAATCATTGGGTTCGGGTAAAGTTGAAACCTTATTGCTTATTGCTTCCCGTCACTAATCGTTGGAGACTTTAGGAACTTGGAAGACATAGTTAGGATGTCATCAAATTTTTTTTTTGTATTCTTATATGTAGCATAATTTTTTTATGTATATATTTTATCAGGTATTTTTTTCCGATTTAGTTATTCGAGAAAAAGTAATGCAGAAATAAAGTGGAAAAGGCAAGTTGATTGTATACTGGAAATTTGAAATTTTAGGGATATTTTGGTAATTATTGGAAATTTCAAAATTTTCCGTAAGATCGTGCAAGTATATACTGGAAATTTCAAATGTTTGGTCCTTTCATATTTGTTGTGGTAAAAATCAATAATTCACAATATTTTTTGAAAAAACTAGTTTTCAATGGAAGGTATAAGGATAAAAGCAATCTAAATGTGGAGGTGCCATGTATGACTGGGGGTATTAAGTTGAATACTCCTATTATCATCTATAGTAACGACCTTTTACAAGTGCAACATGCTTAACTAGGTTGGCCCCAAATTTTGGGGGCCCATTTTTTATATTATTGGACAAAAAATACTAAAAACACAAGACTTAGTTGATGAATTTCCTTCAAAAAGTGTTAGAAGGAAATATGTTTTTAAGTAATTATAAACTTTAAGTTGTATGAATTTGTATTTTTTATATGTATTTTTTAATTATTAAAATTGTTTTTTTAATTTAGGTCTATTTTAAATTAGAATAGGATCTCCGAATTGATTAGACCGGTCCTAATTATATAACACTTTTCTTCAAACTCAAGATGCATTAACGTGGTTTTCTAAGTCAACTAGGTTGTATGTTAAATTTATTTTGGCAGTATGGATGATAGCAGTAAGGAAGAGATAAAGAAGGTCACTAATTTTAATGAAGGAAATCTCCCATTTAGGTACTTGGGTATCCCTCTCACCACTAGGAAATTTTCTAGCAACGAGTGTTCTAGCCTTATTAAGAAGATAATGAGAAGAATCAAATATTGGAGTGTGAGACTATTGAGTTATGTAGGGCGGCTGTAACTTATAAAAATTGTGTTATTTGATACAACAAATTATTGGCTCCAATGCATTCCTCTTCAGAAGAGTATCATTAGAAAAGTGGAGGCCCTTTGTAGGACTTTCCTGTGGACTAGAAAAGGAGAGACTAAAAGAAAAATTTAAAACTGCCGAAAATGCTCTGAACCATAGCAACCGCAATGTGTTGTAACTGGTTTTAAATTCGGAGTCGTCCCCCTTAATTTTTATCCTAAGGAAGAGAATATAAAGAAATAACCCTAAAAGTAAGAGATTCTAGGTTTTTTGGACTCTTTCTTAGACGAAGGGACGGTGTTAGGAACCCCTCATCTACCTTGTTCACAAGGATACTAGGGTTAGAAGCGCTATTTTTAAGAAATAGGGTTTTAGTTTTTTATTAGGGGAGGTTTCCATGATTTTAGTCGTATGCCTACTGTAATACAGTGGGAGAACTGACTTTTGGTTTTGTGTTTTATCACAAATGTTGCGGATAGCAAGAGTCGCCACGTGATTTTCTTTTATCTAATAAAGGAAACGGTGAAAAGAATGGGAAAGACCTTTGAGAATTTTCTGATTAAGGTGGGTAGGTTATGAATAGGGAAGGTATCAGCACCCTTTTCATCTGTAGTTATCTACAGGCTCTTAATCGCTAGCTCACTGTGATCGGTGGAAATAGAATTGACTGTTTTGAAGCTGGTTCGCGAAATGTCGCGGTAAGCAAGAGTCGCCACCGTCTTTTATGTTCTCCAACATGGAAAGGACAAAAGCACAGCAAAATTCCTTCTTTGAGATGTCTCTCGGTTCGGGAGGTAGATTTATAGAAAGGGAAGGTGTTAGCACCCTTTCTATCCGTGGTTATCCACGGGCTCTTAGGTACTTGCTCTTATGTTTTCAAAAATGTTTGCTTTTCAAATGTGAGTGGGTTTTGAAAAAGTTTCGTTTTTCAAAGATTTCTAAGTAACTCTTGTATCTGTCCTCAAGAGTGTATGAAAAATTTGTTTGAAAACTTTTAGAAAGTGTCAGTGCGAAAAGTTGTTTTGTTTGTTTTTTTGAGAGAGCAAGTACCCAGGAGAATCTACCTACTCTAAGAAATTAGGCTGTGTAAGAGTCCTTTAGACAGTGTTATCCCACCATTGAGAGGTAGGTAGTACCGTCGTTGGAGGTATTCAGGTCAATTCGATTATTAGGGACAGTGTGGTCACCGAAGCAATAATAGGACACCTTAGAAGTAACCCTAATGTCCTAGATCCTTTTTTATCCGAGGCAACCGTTTCGAGGCAGCAGGATCTTTAGACAGGAGGGCGACCACTAAAACACCCTATACTTGACGACCACGTTCGAGGCAACCAGTGAGGCGTACCATAGGAGTGGCATGTGCATGTGTGTTGTTTCAGTTAATGTTTGTCTTGTATATATTATTTGTGAGCTACGAGTTGTTTTTAATTTTCATCCAAGTCTGGCATACATTTAACAGTTAATAATTTACGGAAAGTAAACTGCGGGAAATTAAATCTAAGCTATTACAAGGCGTCGAGTATTTACATCGCCAAAAACAACCCTTGAAATTAAAATGCAGAAAGTAAAATAAAAGCGGTAAATAATTAAAGTCCTAATTAAAAGCTATTACATTCCGGGAAACAAATACAATAATATGATAAAATGGATCGCGTGCGAGAAATTAAATCAGATGCGAGTTTTTTTGGGTTTTGACCCTTTTTTTTGAAAGGAAGTGATTTTTTGGTTATTTTTAGATTAAAAGAAATTAAATTAAGTTAACAATTAAATTAATAAACTAATTAATTAATTAAAATAATTTTGGATTTTTGAGTTTTTAAAGAAATAAAATAAATTGAATTAATGCTAATAAAAACCTAATATTCTAAATTGATTTTAAATATTGCAAAAAATATTAAAAGTTAAATCTAATTAAAGCTAAATTGATTAGATTAATTTATTTACAAAAATAAAAGTGATGAAGTTAATTTTAATAAATAAAATATTTTTTTTGTGTTTTTTGATTTTATTAGGAAAAAATGTTAATTGGTTAGTGATTAATAAAAAGAATAACGATTAATTAATTAAAGGAACATAATTCAAATAGAGAGAGAGTTTAGGAGTATACGAACTTGATTGGAGGGGTGAAACAGCTATTGGTGTCATGTGTAAACTGTTTTGTTTTGGCCATTTGTGTTTTGACTTTTGGCCATTTGTGTTCTGGCCTCAACGTCCTTAACCTTCTCAGGATGTCTGTCTCGCCATGTATTGGTGTCATGTGTAAACTGTTCTGTTTTGGCCATTTGGCTTTTGGTTTTTGGCCATTTGTGTTTTGGCCTCAACGTTCCTTAATGAACCTGCAAGGGATCCTGTCTAAATCTGCAGTGTTGAATCTCATGAACATATTAAATAAATTACTATATATCATAAAATACAAATAAAGCCAATATATGAAGAAATTTAATGTTTAGGCCAATATGGCATGTATGAATGATTATACTCTTTTGATCATGGAGATCAAATCAACCTTACCCTTATTGGAAAAGTAGTGACATGAATGCTTTTATGCCCTTTTGATCATGGAGATCAAGCCAGCCTTACCCTTACTGAAGAAGTAGTGAGATGTTGGTTTGTAACTGAGATGGCTTGTTTGTAGTGAGAGAGGGATTTGTAATAAGGATTTCAAGGTTTTAGGGTTCTTGAAAGAATTTGATATTCTGACATCGTTGTGGCAAGGTTTTCTTTTTTCTCCTTTCTTGTTTGTGTGAAAAGAATGTGATTATATAATGGAAATTAGGGTAAAGAAAATGGGCTTTGAATGTGCAATTGGGCCTCCAATGTTCACTTGAGTTCGTCACTTTCCAGGATAAATCGCAGGGACTTAAGTGAAATTCTTGAAGTTGAAATGTGAAAGCAAAATGTAGCCGATATCGAGATCTAACTCCTGTCCGAAAATCGGCTCAATCGGATAAACGGTGAATTAGTTATGAATTTTTGAAGTTTCAGCTCAGACAAACTTATTTTGGGCTCCAGTGTCGACTCTAACACGTTCTTCAATAAAAAACTGGTATTGATCAGAGCATAATCCGGTCTCGACTTTTGAAGAAAAGTTGTAGATCTATGAGTCAGTGACCTTGTGTAAAAATATGAGCCCAACCCGATAAAAGTTGACTGAGTTATGAATTTTTTAAGTTTCGGCCTAGATGAAATAATATTCAGCATTCAGGATTTTCAGCGTGTCACGCACTCTGAGCAAACAACGAAGGCCTTTTGAATACCGTTTGAATTCAATACCTTATGTGAAAATGTAGCCAACTCAATTTGTGAAATTTTGGCGCCAGAACCAGCTCGATACGATGAAAATCGACCAAGTTATGATTTTCTGAACATGACGCAAATAACCTTCTGTCACAAATTTTCTGTATGAAAATACTTGATAAATCCGCATTTTTGAAGACCTTCTGATCGTAATTGGCTTCCATCCGTGAGAGATGAAAACATAGATATCGTCAAGTCGGAATTTTGGCCACCGGAACGGGTTCAAAACGAGCCACGATCTTCAAGTTATGAATTTTTTAGCGCGTAAAAACTGCACTTTCAGCACACTTCTTCACCATATTTCTTCGAGAAAACTCACACATTCGGATACCTTCTTTAAAGAATTGACTCTTGAGCCGAACCTGAATTTGAGAATACATTATCAGAGATATCTTGGCGAAAGAACACCTGAATATGACGCGCCGGGTTGGACTTGTGAATTTTTCTTGAAATGTTTTGAGAAATATGGGAGGGCAAATTTTGGGGTACAACAGTTGCCCCTGTTCAATCTTCTTAAACCTGAGGATGTAGATTGGCTTGTGTGCCTTTCGTGATCCGAGGGTGGAAGATGATTGAACACTAGAGTGCCCATAAATTTGCACTCGCATAATAGAATATCAACAATGTGATGTAGGGAATGGACTTACAAATGCCATTTGGAGAGATGGTGGATAGGAGGATGGGCTTATAGATGCCATCTGGAGATGTGACAGAACTTTGTCGGGAATGGGCTTATAGATGCCATTTGGAAATGTAATGGATAGTCGAATCTGAATAAGAAATAGAATAGCTTCCGTGTCTGGAGCATATCTAGTCTATATCTAATTGCTGACGTCTGAATAAATAGTAGAATGACCGTCGCGTCTGGGGTATATCCATATTATATCTGAGTGAGTGACAGAGTGTCATCCGAATCTGGATCGTATCTGGAATGTCTTTTGAATGAATCTGGACTAAACAATAGAATAGCATCCAAGTCTGGAGCATCTCTAAGTTGTCTTTAGAAGTCGGAATCTGAATAAGCAGTAGAATATCATCCGGGTCTGGAGCATCTCTAAGCTATCTCTGAAAGGGAATCTGAATAAGCAATAGAATATCATCCGCGTCGGGAGCATCTCTAAGCTATCTCTGAAAGGGGATCTGGAATAAGTATCAGAATGTAGCCATATCTGGGTCGCATCTGAACTATATCTAGAAGGAATCTCTAAATAAACAATAGAACAACATCCAGTTCTGGAGCATCTCTAGGCCATTTCTGAAAAGCAACTCTGAATAAGCAAAAGAATAGCATCCATATCTAGAGCATCTCTAAGCTATCTCTGGAGAGAAAATATGAATAAGAAAAAGAACAGCATCCATATCTGGAGCATTTCCCAGCTATATCTGAAAGGAAACTCTTGAATAAGCAAAAGAATAACATCCATATCAGGAACATTTTCAAGCTATCTCTGAAGAGAAAATCTGAATAAGCAAAAGAACAACATCCATATCTGGAGCATTTCCCAGCTATATCTGAAAGGAAACTCTTGAATAAGCAAAAGAATAACATCCATATCAGGAGCATTTATAAGCTATCTCTGAAGAGAAAATCTGAATAAGCAAAAGAACAACATCCATATCTGGAGCATTTCCCAGCTATATCTGAAAGGAAACTCTTGAATAAGCAAAAGAATAGCATCCATATCAGGAGCATTTCCAAGCTATCTCTGAAGAGAAAATCTGAATAAGCAAAAGACAGCATCCATATCTGGAGCATTTCCCAGCTATATCTGAAAGGAAACTCTTGAATAAGCAAAAGAATAACATCCATATCAGGAGCATTTCTAAGCTATCTCTGAAGAGGAATCTCTGAATAAGCACTAGAATAACATCCGGGTCCGGAGCATCTCTAAGCCATCTCTGAGAAGAAACTTTTCATGCAGATATGCCCTGGCTAGATACAAGTATCGAATCTGGAATTGCGACAATTGATAGTAATCATCTTTGGATTGACCTTTTTCCTGAAAAGGCAAAACATCAGTTGTATGCAATGTCATGATGAAATGCATGATGTCATGATGTTCAAAATGAGATAGTGTCGTATGCACTTTATCATGTATGTAAATAGGATATATGAAATGTGAAATGTCTATGAATGTATTTTCGTCTAGGAAAATAAATTCTTGACGAATGCCGGGAGCTTGTTGAATCCTAGGCTGATGTTGAAGAGTAGAGTTCTTCGTTTCTGCTGGGGATCTTGATTGCAAGAATAAACCGGTAGGAGAAGATGGCTCCGTTGGGGAATAAACTTGTTGAAGAGATTACTCTGCGGGGAAATACTCTGTGGGGAAGAGATACTTCGCCGAGACTTTGATGATAACTCCGCTGGGGATACCGTTGATGAGCTATGTTGGGGAATTTGAGGAACTCCGCTGGGGGATAGGAAGAACTTCGCCGAGGACGATCTTTCCGTGGTAATTAGCTGAGGATAACCCAGTTATAAGCTCTGGTGAGGAATAACCTTTGAATATGGTCGGGGAGAGACGTTTGTACTCTGCAGGTGATAAGCTTCCAGAATCTACTGGGGATAAGCTTCCAGAATCTACTGGGGAGATTATTCAATTCTCATGGGGAAACTTTTGAACTGTACTGGGGAAGTAGCTCACTGGGGTGTCTGGTATTCCGCCGGGGAACAATCCTAGATCAAGACTGCCGGGGATGCTTGCCTAGGAACATCTGTATACTCCGCTGTGGAATATTGAGATCTTCTGGGGATACCCAACTTCTTTAAGGCTGACAGTAGATTAACTCTGCTTGGGGAGAGCGTTGCTGACTTGCTGGAGAATACTGTGCTTTGTTAGGACTGACGGGAGACCAACTCTGCTTGGGGAGAATTGTTTAATCTTGACTTACTCTGCAGGGAGTGAAGGTATCTTGGTCATGTTCTTCAGCTGAACTTACCTTGGTACCTCGGCGAACAGAGCGACTAGATCGGTTAGACAATTCTTATTGCCCTAGTTTCTGTGGGAGAAGGTACCTGTGGAGGTCTTGATAACTGCCGATTGACAAATCTTCTTCTGGTAAGCAAGTGACGAGATGACGGGACATAGTTGTACGCTTTAATCCCTAACTTTTTCCTGGACCTCCCTTTTGGGTTTTCAGTCCATCGGGATACCCTTTTTTGCCCAAGCCGCCTTTTCAGGTTTTCGACTTGCCAGGTGTACAGATTTTTTCATTTCATCCCTTATTTTTGCCCGAACCTTTTTGGTTCGCCGGGAAGCCCTTATTTTTGCCTAGGCCAGTCGACCTAGCGGGTCTTTAGTCGTGCGTAGTATCTTTTCGACCATGTCCACGTTCTCGGAGTGTAGGGAGGTGCCCCTGTCAATAGCGTTGCGTTTCCATACCACCAGAAGATGTCTGATCATGCAAGACTCGTTGATGGAATTCATGTCTAATGCCCCAAGTGATCCAGATGGAGACTTGCCCCTGGTATTTGGCATTTGAGAGATTCACCGAATCTTGACTTAACTTCCCCAGATGACGGACTTCGATCATGTCTGCCCCTTGGTTGGAAGTGCTTTTATTCACTAGATATTCTTTGTGCGAACTTCTATGCTGTTCAAACAAATAGTCATATGTAAGCAATGTTATATCAGAAATGCAAAGCTTATGTCTGTCTTGAAGTTTTTGAAAATGCATTTTTTTTCCTAAAAACAAGTGAATTTTTTGTAAACTGTGATGTCAACTCGTTATTTTACCGCAAGCCTTAAGGAGTCAGGATACCTTTCGTAACAGTATGCTTTCGAACTAACCCATGCTTCAGCTAGGACTTTTGAGGGTTATAACGTGGCCTGGTTCACGATTTAAGAAACAAAGGATAAGGCTCAAAATGTATTTGTACCCACCTGCTCTTCGTGATGTTCTTCAAACCTAAACTCAGTTGACTGTGCGTTAGACCTTGTTTGAGTCTTTGTCCTGATATTCTGGTGATGGTTCGGATATTGACAATTGTTGTGGATAGGCAGTCATTTCTTTTTGGTTGAGGGTTTGTAAAACCTCTTCCTTTTTGATTTCTTTATCCCTGTTTTTTGCCTGACCGGTTTCCTCTTTTGGAATTACAGTCAGCGGGATGCCCCAGTTTTGTAAGTCTCCTTCATAGGTTTTGACTTATTGGGCTTTAGTTTTTTTTTGGTAATGACTGCCTGTCCTTATGATTATTTGGAACCATTACTGTCCTTTGCTTTGGAAGTACATCTTTGGTGCCATTTTGTGCACCTGGATCAACTGAGAGAACTACCCTGCCCCAGGTTATGATTAAGGGTTTTAATTTTCGAAAAGAAAAACTCTGACTTCTTTGGCTCAAAGGGGTTGACGAGGGATTATCTTCCTTATAGCTCCAGTGTTTAGGAATTGAAACAATGCCTGTACCTCATCAGCGGGGTCTGTTCAAAAGCATACTGTAAGGATCGTGGTATCGTTTTCGTCATCCTCCCTCAAGAGGCTTAGAATTTGTTAATCGAGAGTTGAACATCACAAAAAATATGAAAACAGTTTGCATATAGCGAATGCGAATTTATTGATTCAAAACAGACATATGCGATGCATTGATAAAGTAAAAGAGTTTGACATGAACAAATGTTTGAACAAGCAAAGAAAAATACAACTTGAAATTTCCAATGAACAAAAGGTCTTCTCGTCTAGGGGTAGTAGAAGAACTCGACTTGACCATCTTGGGTGAATTCCACTGCTCCTTCATCAATGAGGTCCTGGATCTTGTTCTGCAGAGTCCAACAGTCGTTTGTAGCATACCCCGGGCTGTCAGAGTGATAGGCGCAGCGGGCGTTGGGGTTATACCTTGAAGGTGTCCTGTTGGGATTCATAGGAGGGTCCCTTAGAGTGATCAGATTCAATCTCAACAGGCGTTGTAAGGCTTGAAACAGCGACATGTTGAGCTGGGTGAATTGCCTCTTAGGCTTGTCTGGCTTGCTCTGATCAACCCGTTGTTCTTGGCGAGGTTGTTGTTGCACCTGTGAGGTAGTAGCATCTTGGAGAGGTCTATTCATCGAACCAAACCTTTGACTTCTTGGAGGCTGATTACCGGTTTGGTCCCCAGCCCTGACTACTTGCTTCATACTGTCTTGCTGAAGCTAGTTGATCACAGTTCTCAACTCTTCTTGTTCCCGAGCTAAGCCTTGGATAAGGGCCATCTGCCCCAGCATCTGAGTCCTCATTGCATCTACCTCAGCTTGCAGATGTTTCAGTCGTTCATCCTTATCATCCTCAGAACTGTTCCTGACCAAAGTCCCCATGAGGAGTGTTCTCAACTCTTCCTGCCCCTTGGATAGGCTTAGTAAGATTTCCCCGAACTGAGTCTCTTGAGTACGAAGCTCCTGATTGTCTTGTTGGCAAGCCATTGCTGAAATAAACAGCGGGGAAGGTAAGTGACCTGTAAAAAGGGTACCTGTAATGCAATGATATGTATGTATGCATGCAATATTTTCAAGGACCTCGCGGGGTAAACAAGAAAATTGTTAGAATCTGGTAGCTTGATTGAGGGAACTTCATGTTGTTAAGAGTCCTTCTTCAAGAGTCAAAGCTCACCATATCGAGTGGGTCATAGCCCCTGACTCAAGTTATCATGTTTGGATTTCTGGACAACCTTGGTTAGAGGAAAATAAATCCCCTTTGCCCCTTGCTAGACATTTGATTCATCATGACCTGTATCAAAAACCCTTGAGATCCTTGAAATGGGTTAGTCCTTATGCAGGATGTATGCAATGGTATGATGGTATGATGTTATGCTATGCATGGAGTGATGTAAGTGAACCCTGTTATGAGCCCAGATTAAGGACTATAAACAAAACCTGCAAGAAACTCAAGTGTCAGATAACAAGCATGCAAGTAGTCAAGTTTGAAGGCACACAAGTCACACCAGAGAGCCCTTAGATTTCAGGCTGTCACGAAGTTTAGGTACTACCCTCTTTCAGTTTCGTTGGTTAAGACCTGTCCTATCAAATAGTAACCGGGTTCTAGAGGATCCCAATATCACTGACTACCCTCAATCGGTCATAACTCCAGCGTCGCAATCTTTTCTTGCGGCCAGAACCATCGCGAGAGTTTAGCCTCAATGGGTGTAGCATACTGCTACTGTTCTATGGCCAAGTTGGGTCAATTTAGGGTTCTAAGGTCGGTTGGTGCTTAATGACTCCTCAGAAGACCCATATTCTCCTCGTTGCAACACAAGGGATATCGGTACAGACCAAGGTGTCACACCAATGTAGCCACTGCTTCACCCATGTCGCTCTACGCCGGACAGGTCCCTCACAACTTATGCTACCTAAAAGGGTATCCCCAGATCCGGGTTAGGATCTATGAAACTCCGATGCAATGCCCACAATAATAAAGCAATCGAGACATACAATTGAAAACATAAGTATGATCTAATCCTAAGGTACACCTCACTTTAAAAGTATCCCCAGCAGAGTCGCCAGTTCTGTGGTCGGTGGAAATAGAACTGACTGTTTTAAAGCTGGTTCGCGAAATGTCGCGGTAAGCAAGAGTCGCCACCGTCTTTTATGTTCTCCAACATGGAAAGGACAAAAGCACAGCAAAATTCCTTCTTTGAGATGTCTCTCGGTTCGGGAGGTAGATTTATAGAAAGGGAAGGTGTTAGCACCCTTTCTATCCGTGGTTATCCACGGGCTCTTAGGTACTTGCTCTTATGTTTTCAAAAATGTTTGCTTTTCAAATGTGAGTGGGTTTTGAAAAAGTTTCGTTTTTGAAAGATTTCTAAGTAACTCTTGTATCTGTCCTCAAGAGTGTATGAAAAATTTGTTTGAAAACTTTTAGAAAGTGTCAGTGCGAAAAGTTGTTTTGTTTGTTTTTTTGAGAGAGCAAGTACCCAGGAGAATCTACCTACTCTAAGGAATTAGGCTGTGTAAGAGTCCTTTAGACAGTGCTATCCCACCATTGAGAGGTAGGTAGTACCGTCTGTGATCGGTGGATCTGGAACTGACTATTTAACGCTGGTTCGCGAAATGTCGCGGAAGCAAGAGTCGCCACCGTCTTTTATTTTCTCCAAATGGAAAGGACAAAAGCACAGAAAAATTCCTTATAGAGATTGCTCTCGGTTCGAGAGGTAGATTATAGAAAGGGAAGGTGTTAGCACCCTTTCTATCCATGGTTATCCATGGGCTCTTAGATACTTGCTCACTTGTGTTTTCAAAAATGGTTTGTTTGCTTTTCAAATGTGGGTTTTAAAAAGTTTCTTTGAAAATTCCAGTTCGACTCTTGTATCGGTCCTCAAGAGTGTTTGAAAAATGCTTTCGAAAGCTTTTTGAAAATGTGTTGGTGTGAAAAGTATTTTTGATTTGTTTTGTTTTGAATTAGAGCAAGTATCCACGAGTCGTCTACCTACCCTAAGGAATTCGTCTGTGTAGATGTCCTTTAAAGTAGTGCCATCCCACCATTGAGAGGTAGGTAGCACCACCGTTGGAGGTGTTTGGGTCAATTCGAAGGTTCGGGACATGGTGATCACCGGAGCAATGGGAAGATACCTTAGAAGCTACCCTCATGCCAGGTTCCCGGATCATGAGGACTTACTAAGACATCCTCTACTCGACGATCACCTTTCGAGGCAAGGCAACAGTGAGGCGTACCCTAGGGGTGATGTGTGCGAATTGTGTGTCATTTTCATTTGTATTTATCTTGTCATGTTGTTGGTGATCTAGCGTTTGTTTTTATTTGGACATTCATTCTTGCATGCTTTGTTTAACAGTTAAAAGTTGCAAGGAAAAGTAAATCTAAAGCTATTACAAATGGCGCGGGTCCACATCGCCAAAATTAACCAGGACCCGATTTGACAGAAAATAAATAAAGTAAAAGAATTAAAAGTGCGAAAAGTAATTACAAGGCTTCGGGAGAGGTACATAATTATTTAAGCAAAATAAAATAAATATGCGAATAAACAAGAAATTAAAAACGAAACGAGGGCGTTGGACCCTTTTGCAAAATATTAAAATTACATGAATTAATTAATTAAGAAAAGAAATTGTTTTTGTTTTTTGGTATTTTTATGTATTTTAAGATTTAATAGAGAAAAGAAAGAATTAATTAAAATTAACTACTAACCCTAATTCTATTTTACTTTAATTTACTAAGAAAATATTAGAATTTAAACCTAAATTAAACCCTAATTTTTGCATACAATTTTAATTATGAAAATAAATAAAATAAATAATATCATTGTGAAAAAGAAAAATTAAAAGGAATAAAACATTTATTAAACCTAATTCTATGTTTTTTATATTTTTATTATGAAAAGAATTAAAATTGCAACCTAATTTAAAACTAAATTTATTTACATGCATTTATTTACAAGAAATATTAAAACAAAAATATTTATTGTATTTTTTATCTTTTCTGATTTATTTATGATATTTTGTATTTTATAAAAATAACTAATTAATTTAAACAAATAATAATTAAAAGTAAAAGATTTAAATAAATAAAGAAAATAAAAAAAAGAATGAAAAATATGCAAACCTAGGGGGTGGTAGTCCCCAAAGTGGAGGTTTGGCCTTGGTAATTCAGGCCCAATGTCCTTCAAATCCGTTTGACTTTCCCACTAGCGTGTAGCAACGTTGACCTGAGTTTATGGTGTTCATCAATTTTGCACCCTTGGATTGCCTTAGGCATACGCGTGGCTGGTCTGATGAGGAGATGTATCATGGTCTCCAGTCAGCGAAGCCGCATGTGATGGTTAATAGAAAAATGATATTGAAATTATTGCAGACCTGGGGCTCGAACCTAGGTCATATGCTTTACCACCAATCCTGCTTGCCAGCTGAGCTAATTGCACGTTCTGATTAATAAATAAACAACAAATATTATAAAAGTAAAGCAAAGGGTTAGTGGTTCAACGCGCGAAATATTTAAACGTGCCAATCAGCGTGTGCCACAGCTCCGTCTTCTTCATCATCCCTGTAATATAAAACATGAGGCAACGGTTTCTTATGCGTTGTGTTAGGCAGCTTATGGGAAAATAGCGAATAGGTCTTAGAGGGTCAATAAATTAGGCGCGATGGGTAGTTTCCATTCGTCCAGACTTGCTGATTGCAACCATGGTATTCTTGAAGGCCAATTGTTCTTTAAATAAAAACCCCCAATTTTGAGGTCCTGCAAACCCTAGAATTCAAGCATGGTGAAATCGTGTATACAACATAAAAACGCAATTAAATGCATTGGTTAGTTTCAGGACAAGATAATAATCATGAATCAATGAATAAAAGTTACAAAAGATGCTTAAATCATGATGCACGATTATGAGTTTTTTTCGAAACAGTTTGAACCCTATATACCGATTCTTGGAGTTTGAGTGAATGCTTTTGATTGGAATCTGTTCAGTAATCTCCAAGGAAACTAATGGAACAAGAATTGAGACCTGAATCGTCCTGGAAGGCTGTTTTCAGAATTGAGTTTTTGGACAATTTTTTCAAGTTTGTGAATGGCTTTCTTGCGCAGCTTAGTGTCTTCCTGCATTAGGGTTATGATCAGGCATATGTAGTGAGTGCATTAGGTCAACAAAACTCAATCAAATCCATTGCATTCATTGATTTGGAAATTTGATTTTCTAAAGATCTTTTTCAATCTTTTCCATGTGTTCTTTGTTCTCAATCATGATCAATCAACCCAAATCTTTCCTTATTTGGCTAGGCACGAAATATTGAGTCTAAAACATGTATAAAAAGATTGGTTAGGTTAAGTTAAGTATTTTTCATATATTTAAATGATTTAAATGAATTAATATAAATAAAAATTCAAATAAATAAATAAAAAATGAGAAAATACTTCCCTTTGGGCCAAGTGGTCGTGCATATGCTTGGAATGATGAATCATGGAAGAAAAATGGGCCCATTAGCAATTTTAGGTCATTTGAATCACTGTTGACTTTTCAAAATATCCAAAAATTTCCCAACTTCCACAAGGCATAACTTGCTCAATTTTTAAGCTTTTCTCATGTTCTTGGACATTTTGGAAAGTTCTTTGAGTCTTCTAACCAATGCCTTTGGTCTCATGTCATTTTGATTTACCAATCTAAAGTTATGGCCTTTGACTTAAAGTCCCTTTTTGTTGACTTTTGAAAATGACCTATAATGTTGAAATTGATAACTTTTTATGAGAGCATTTCTTGGACTTGAAGTATGAAGATGAGTTGTAGTAAATGTCTTTCTCTTCAAAATGAGCTTTGGATGGAATTTTTCTGATAATCCATGTGAAAGTTATGCCCTGGTCAATTTCAGTTGACTTTTTCAACTGTCCAAATAAGGAAACTTTTGCATTTTGATGATTTCTGAGCCAAATTTTGAGAATCATGATCAAGCATTGATCAAATGATGTTTGTGGCTTCAAAATGATATGTTGACCAAAAATTTGAACTTTTGACTGTCAAATGACCATTTTGCCCCTACAGTTGACTGTAGTGCAATTTAGGGTTTCTGACTGTGCAATTTTGTACTGAAAGCCTTGAAACTTGATATGAGAATGCTTGACCATATTTGTAGGCATGTGAGACTTGATTGGACCTTTGAAAACTTCATTTTCTTGATCAGTACACAAACCCTAATCTTGACTGTATAGGGGACCTTTGCACTGTGCAACCCTTGGAGAATTTTGGAGACTGACTTGGCAATTTCTTGAAGAATATGGGAGGGCAAATTTTGGGGTACAACACCGTCGTTGGAGGTATTCGGGTCAATTCGATTATTAGGGACAGTGTGGTCACCGAAGCAATAGTAGGACACCTTAGAAGTAACCCTAATGTCCTAGATCCTTTTTTATCCGAGGAAACCGTTTCGAGACAACAAGATCTTTAGACAGGAGGGCGACCTCTAAAACACCCTATACTTGACGACCACGTTCGAGGCAACCAGTGAGGCGTACCCTAGGAGTGGCATGTGCATGTGTGTTGTTTCAGTTAATGTTTGTCTTGTATATATTATTTGTGAGCTACGAGTTGTTTTTAATTTTCATCCAAGTCTTGCATACATTTAACATTTAATAATTTGCGGAAAGTAAATTGCGGGAAATAAAATCTAAGCTATTACAAGGCGTCGGGTATTTACAACCCCAAAAACAACCCTTGAAATTAAAATGCGGAAAGTAAAATAAAAGCGGTAAATAATTAAAGTCCTAATTAAAAGCTATTACATTCCGGGAAACAGATACAATAATATGATAAAATGGATCGCGTGCGAGAAATTAAATCGGATGCGAGTTTTTTTGGGTTTTGACCCTTTTTTTTAAAGGAAGTGATTTTTTTGTTATTTTTGGATTAAAAGAAATTAAATTAAGTTAACAATTAAATTAATAAACTAATTAATTAATTAAAATATTTTTGGATTTTTGAGTTTTTAAAGAAATAAAATAAATTGAATTAATGCTAATAAAAACCTAATATTCTAAATTGATTTTAAATATTGCAAAAAATATTAAAAGTTAAATCTAATTAAAGCTAAATTGATTAAATTAATTTATTTACAAAAATAAAAGTGATGAAGTTAATTTTAATAAATAAAATATTTTTTTGTGGTTTTTGATTTTATTAGGAAAAAATGTTAATTGATTAGTGATTAATAAAAAGAATAACGATTAATTAATTAAAGGAACATAATACAAATAGAGAGAGAGTTCAGGAGTATACGAGCCTGATTGGAGGGGTGAAACAGCTATTGGTGTCATGTGTAAACTGTTTTGTTTTGGCCATTTGTGTTTTGGCTTTTGGCCATTTGTGTTCTGGCCTCAACGTCCTTAACCTTCTCAGGATGTCTGTCTCGCCATGTATTGGTGTCATGTGTAAACTGTTCTGTTTTGGCCATTTAGCTTTTGGTTTTTGGCCATTTGTGTTTTGGCCTCAACGTTCCTTAATGAACCTGCAAGGGATCCTGTCTAAATCTGCAGTGTTGAATCTCATGAACATATTAAATAAATTACTATATATCATAAAATACAAATAAAGCCAATATATGAAGAAATTTAATGTTTAGGCCAATATGGCATGTATGAATGATTATACTCTTTTGATCATGGAGATCAAATCAACCTTACCCTTATTGGAAAAGTAGTGACATGAATGCTTTTATGCCCTTTTGATCATGGAGATCAAGCCAGCCTTACCCTTACTGAAGAAGTAGTGAGATGTTGGTTTGTAATTGAGATGGCTTGTTTGTAGTGAGAGAGGGATTTGTAATAAGGATTTCAAGGTTTTAGGGTTCTTGAAAGAATTTGATATTCTGACAGCATTGTGGCAAGGTTTTCTTTTTTCTTCTTTCTTGTTTGTGTGAAAAGAATGTGATTATATAATGGAAATTAGGGTAAAGAAAATGGGCTTTGAATGTGCAATTGGGCCTCCAATGTTCACTTGAGTTCGTCACTTTCCAGGCTAAATTGCAGGGACTTAAGTGCAATTCGTGAAGTTGAAATGTGAAAACAAAATGTAGCTGATATCAAGATCTAACTCCTGTCCGAAAATCGGCTCAATCGGATAAACGGTGAATTAGTTATGAATTTTTGAAGTTTCAGCTCAGACAAACTTATTTTGGGCTCCAGTGTCGACTCTAACACGTTCTTCAATAAAAAACTGGTATTGATCAGAGCATAATCCGGTCTCGACTTTTGAAGAAAAGTTGTAGATCTACGAGTCAGTGACCTTGTGTAAAAATATGAGCCAAATCCGGTAAAAGTTGACTGAGTTATGAATTTTCGAAGTTTCGACCCAGATGAAATAATATTCAGCATTCAGGATTTTCAGCGTGTCACGCACTCTGAGCAAACAACGAAGGCCTTTTGAATACCGTTTGAACTCAATACCTTCTGTAAAAATGTAGCCAACTCAATTTGTGAAATTTTGGCGCCGGAACCAGCTCGATACAATGAAAATCGACCAAGTTATGATTTTCTGAACATGACGCAAATAACCTTCTATCACAAATTTTCTGTATGAAAATACTTGATAAATCCGCATTTTTGAAGACCTTCTGATCGTAATTGGCTTCCATCCATGAGAGATGAAAACATAGATATCGTCAAGACGGAATTTTGGCCACCGGAACGGGTCCAAAACGAGCCACGATCTTCAAGTTATGAATTTTTTAGCGCGTAAAAACTGCACTTTCAGCACACTTCTTCACCATATTTCTTCGAGAAAACTCACACATTCGGATACCTTCTTTAAAGAATTGACTCTTGAGCCTAACCTGAATTTGAGAATACATTATCAGAGATATCTTGGCGAAAGAACACCTGAATATGACGCGCCGGGTTGGACTTGTGAATTTTTCTTGAAATGTTTTGAGAAATATGGGAGGGCAAATTTTGGGGTACAACACTCACTTTCGAAAATGCTTTATGAATGTGTAAGTTTGAAAATATTTTGAAAATGCCTAAGTTTGACAACTTTGTAATGATTCTTGTATCATTGAGAACGCACACAAAGTGTTTGTTTTGAAAATATTTAGAAGAGAAGTGTTTCGTGTGAAAATTTTGTTTGTTTGTGAGCAAGCGACTACGAGCTATCTACCTGCTCAAAAATCTTTGTTCTTTTCCTCCTCCTTTAGACAGTGCTATCCTACCATTAATTAGTAGGAAGCCCTATCGTTGGATGTTTGAAGGGAATGTGCGGTTCGTCGTATAATCATAAAGGCAACTAGTAGGGCACTTTAGGAATTTGTCGTAAGGGACTAAGATCGTTTATCGAAGGCTGCATCAAAGGGTCATCGAGGGACTACGACATTTTAACTGAGGGCCTTTGCTAAAGCGTTCCACGTTCGACGAACATGACTGTTTTTATCTGAGGCAATAAGTGGGGTCACCGTAGAGGTCCGTGTGTGAATAGTGTTTTGATTTCAGTTAATTTATCTTAGATTTTTGTTTATCTAGCATTTGCGTTTAGTGTTTACCATACAATCATATTAAACTAGCAGTAATAAGGAAAGAAGTAAATTGCGGAAAAATAAATATATACTATTACATAGCTTCGGGGAAGGGGGTTACAAACCACAAAATGGGGGAAAAAGTATAGTAAACCCTAATTTATCTATTACATCCCTTAACAATTACATATTTATGAAAATAATATTGCAAAAACAAATAACCGTGCAGAGATTGTGAAAAAAGGGAAAGATATTAAAACCTAAAAAATTCTAAGCGTTAGGAAAATATTTTTGGTGTTTTGTTTAGAAAAATATTTTTATAGTGTAAAATAAAAATTAACCCTAATTCTAATTAGTTTACAAATTAAATATGAAATAAAATCAAAATGTGATTAAATTAAATCAATTTTTATTTATCAAAAATTAAATTAATTAATCAAAACCTAAATATAATTTTTAGGGATTTTTGTGATTTTTTCTCATTAAATAAAATTGATTAAAATAAAATAATTAATTAAAAAAAAAGGGCCTGTTGTAGATGAGGATTGGGGGGTGTGAGAAAAGTAAAATTGCTAAGCCCAAACGCGCTGGCCCAACTGTCTGCTTGATCCCATGTGATTGATCTCAAGAGGTGTATCATGGTCACGGCTATTTGTAGCGTTTGATCTGGAATTATGAAAAATACCAGAGGCAGGGATAAAACTAGTGCCCTGGTATAATAATGTCTTTACTGCGCTTGCCTTATCGCCGGGGCGGTCATTACATCTGGTAACATAGATCAAACAATAAAAACAAATAATGAACATGATACTATTGGTCGGAGAAGAGCTGGAGCCCTAGCTCTGGTCGTCTTCTCCGGTTACTCCTTTCATCCAACCTGCAAAATAAACATTATGAGGCAACAAATAACACCCTACCCCCCCCCCCCTATTTTGGGGTCTACGAGTCCAATGGTGTGGTCCTTTTGGGCTAAATGTGTATGTTAAGTGAGTTTCGAACCAAAAACCTTATCACGGTTTAACAATACTGATCCAGGATTTAGGCGTTAGAAACCCCATGTGATTACCGCATCCTGTACTAAACAATAATACAAAAAGATCTAGATGGTTATAAATACTTAACAATGAATGGAATTAAAAATATGAAAAATAAAAAAAGATGGCAATTCGAGATGATGAATGTGGTTGTTTCAGGCGTGGGAGACCATCTGAAATGGCCCTGACTTACTCTACTAATCCTCAGGAAGTGAATAGAGAGCTTACTTTTGATTGCGAGTGGCTGGATTGTGCACTACAGGTTTGCACTTTTCTTGAGATTTTTTGTGAATTTGGAGGTGTGTTTTAAGCAGTCTTTTTCTTCCCTTTGCATCTGATTTGCTTGCACTTATATAGAGGAAGGAAATGAGGGTGAATAAGTATGGAAGAAAACAATGCATTCATGGCTTATGGGACAAGAATAAAACACATTAAAATACTTCAAAATATGAGATATTTCTTTCCTTCTTCATCTTATATGGTTTTGGCATGTTATGGTTAATTGTTTTGGGCCTTAAGAAACCCATCATGCCCTTGGACCAATGGTTTTGTACCTTATTTAATTTATTTTTTATTTATTTGAATAAAAACAAAATAAATATAAATAAAATAATAAGAAAATATAAGATAAGGTATGAGTGAGCTTAGGAGTCTTTCATAAGGTCATGGACACATTTGAATTCCAAAACCTAGGCCCAATAACCCAAAATCACAAATTTGCTCAATTGAGACTTCATGCATTTCTCAAAAATTGCCCAATTAATAAATTTCTCAATTTTCATATTTTTAAGGTGATCTTGGACTTTTTAGAAAGCGCAAGATGTCCTCTACAAGTTCTCTTTTGATCATTTTTTCATTTGGAGAATTTATCTTGATATAAGTTGCCTTGACAAAAAGTGTCTTTTTGTTGACCTTTGAAATGACCTGTAATGTATTAACTCATATCTTTCAAATGAAGCACTTTTTGGACTTGAGAATACATATACAAAGTTATAGATAATTTGATTTCCTTCAAAATGGGCTTTGGTTGGGGAAAAGTTTATGAAGCATGTGAAAGTTATGCTTGGTTAAAGTTCAGTTGACTTTTCCTAAGGAAACCCTAATTTGGCAACTTTGGACTTTTGATGATTTGAGGGCTTTCCTGTAGGAATCATGGACAACCCTTGATCAAATGATGAATATCACTTCAAAATGTTGATGTTGACCAAAAATCTTGAAGTTTGACTGTATGTTGTCTGTAGTTAACTTTTTACCCAATATAGTTGATTTTCAATCATGTGAGCCATTGACTGAGCAAACTTGTGATACAAGGCTTGAAACTTGACATGAGCATTGTTGAAGACCTATGATGAACCATGAAAAAAATTTGAGACCTTTTAAACCCATTTTTCTTTGTGCAAGATGAAACCCTTGTTGTAGACCCATTGCTTAGGAGGAGGTTTGACTGGTCAACCCTTGAGTAGCTTAGAGTACTAGAGACCTTTGTGAGCATGTCTTGAAAAAAATGGGAGGGGAAATTTTGGGGTACAACAGCTGCCCTTGTTAAATCTTCTTAAACCTGAAGAGTTAGATTGACATGTCCCCCATTCGCGACTTGAAGGTGGAAGATGATTGAACACTTAAGTGCCTAGAAATTTGCACTTGCATGTGCAAGAAGTAACATTGTTGGTTGATTATACCAGGAATGGGATTAAAGATGCCATTTGGAGAGATAACGGAGAGTCATCGAAGATAGGATTTTAGATGCCATCCAAAGTAACCGATGATAGGAATTAAACTACGTCTACGCATGACTTTGTCTTGGAAGATGTATATGGAGTGAGTCTACGCCCGACTTGGTCAAAAAGGATAAACATAATTAATCTATGCTCAATTTAATCTCAGCCAGAAGATATCTACGCCCGACTTCAACTAGAAGAAGTATCAGAATAAATCTATGCTCAATTTAATCTCAGCCAGAAGATATCTACGCCCAACTTCAACTGGAAGAAGTGTCTGAATAAATCTACGCTCGAATTAATCTGAGCCAGAATATGTATATTCTCGTCTTCAACTAGAAGAAGTATCAGAATAAATCTATGCTCGATTTAATCTGATCCATCAGATATCTACACGCGACTTCAACGGGAAGAAGTATCAGAATAAATCTATGCTCGATTTAATCTGAGCCAAAAGATGTCTACGCCTGTCTTTAACTAGAAGAAGTATCAGAATAAATCTATGCTTGATTTAATCTGAGCCAGAAGATACCTACACATGTTTTCAACTGGAAGAAGTATCAGAATAAATTTACGCACGATTTAATCAGAGCCAGAAGATATCTACGCCTTACTTTAATTGGAAGAAGTATCAGAGTAAATCTACGCTCGATTTAATATGAGCCAAAACATATCTACGCTTGACTTCAATTGGAAGAAGTATCATAATAAATCTACGCTCGATTTAATCTGAGCCAAAAGATGTCTACACACGTCTTCAACTGGAAGAAGTATCAGAATAAATCTATGCTCAATTTAATCTACGCCAGAAGATGTCTACGCCTTACTTTAACTGGAAGAAGTATCAGAATAAATCTACGCTCAATTTAATTTGAGCCAGAAGATATCTACGCCCGACTTCAACTGGAAGAAGTATCAGAATAAATCTACGCTTGATTTAATTTGAGCCAGAAGATGTCTACGCATGTCTTCAACTGGAAGAAGTATCAGAATAAATCTACGCTCGATTTAATATGATCCAGAAGATGTTTGCGCCTGATTTCAACTAGAAGAAGTATAAGAATAAATCTACGCTCGATTTAATCTGAGCCACAAGATGCCTACGCCCGTTTTCAACTAGAAAATATGCTGGAAAGAGTCTACGCACGACCTTTTCGAAGGAGTATCAGGTTAAATCTACGCTCGATTTAATCTGAGCCAAAAGATGTTTGCGCCTGATTTCAATTGGAAGAAGTATCAAAATAAATCTACGCTCGATTTAATCTGAGCCAGAAGATGTCTACGCCCGACCTCAATTAGAAAATATGCCTCTTTTAGAATGGCCCTCTGAGGAAATTTCTTAAGTAGCCATTTGTCAGATGTAGCCTTTGAGAAGATTGTCTGGTCATATAAGTAGTTTATGATGTTTGTCTATTATTTAATCTTTCCTGAAAAGGTAAAGAGTTAGTTGTAGGAAATGTCATGATGCATGAAATGCATTGCATAATGATATTCTCTAAATAAATTTGAGCGTGTTATATGCGTTTTGCATGCATATGCTATGTTGTTCGTAAATGATTTATGGATGTGAAATGTTGTTGAAGTGTATTTATAAACCTGTGCAGCATCTTTGCCTGGGAAAATAAATCCGTGACTGTTGCTAGGTATGAAGAGTATGTGTATCTTCAACCTTGATGGGGATTCCGGCTTTCTGTTTGAGGAAACTCTGTTGGGGAATGTTGATTCCTGTTTGGTGAGAAGAGTCTAAGAACATTGGTTGTTTATTGCTCTACTGGGATTTTAGTTCTTATATACTCTGATTAGGGATAAAAGAGATGGATAAACTTTCGAGGTGTTGTCTAACTGAGTTTCTGATATAGATACGGATTCCTCTAGAGAGAATAAGATCGAACGATATTTGATCCACTTTCAGATTCAATAGCAACTCTCTAGGGATAGCAACCCAGACTGCCCTTTGCTGGAGGGAGAAATTTTGTAGTAGTCAGAGAAATAAATTCAAGCTGGGGAGACTGAACTCCGCTGGGGAAGTAAACCCTGTTGGGGAAATAATCCTTGTTCGGGAAATAAACCCTGTTGACGGAGAAATACTCTGCTGAGGAAACACCCTTGCTGAGGAAATGAGATCTGCTGGAGAGAAGAAATATGTAGGGGGTTTTACAGTTTTGGAGGAATAAAATCAACTGGGGAAGAGAATTTCCATAAACTATAATGATTGGGACTCTGTAGGTGGGTGATATTGTCGAGAAAATGATCATATTCTTTTATTCGCTGGACTGATTTGATGGTGAGTATGATTAGTTCATCCCATTTTGCGAGGGATATATCTGCTGAAAATAAACTTATTAAGATGACTCTATGTGGGTAATCCTGTGAGGATCTCTCTGTGGGGATACGTGACGACTTGAACATTATCCCAACTCCTAGTGTATTGGGTAACTGCTTTTTCCTGTTTTTATGCATATATTTGTTAACAATTAATCATATTCATATGCATATGTTCATTTAATTTTAGTCATTGGAAGTTTTTGCAAACAAAACAGCAAAAGGTAAAACAAAAAGTTTGAAACTTGAAATTCATATTTTTATTGATAGTTTGCCCATAAACAGGCGATTTTGTACAAAGAGACAGAAATACCAATAAGAGGAAGTCGTTGTGAAATGAAAAGAGTACAAAGTGAAAACAAGATAATAGCTATGTCGGAATAATCTCATTAGGTTCTAACTCTGCTATTGCCCCTATGTTTTCAAGCATCTCATCCCTCGATGTCGAAAGAAAGTGATTGAATAGATTTGTGCCATTTGAACTTGACATTGGTAATAAACTTGTTGTAAGTGATCCAACGGGACATAGTCATACGCTTTAATCCCTAACTTTTTCCTGGACTACCCTTTTGGGTTTTCAGTCCACCGGGATACCCTTTCTTGCTGAAGCCGCCTTTTTAGGTTTTCGACTTGCCGAGTGTACAATCTTTTATATATATCCCTAACTTTTTCCCGAACCCTTTTGGTTCGCCGGGATGCCCTTATTTTTGCCTAGGCCAGTCAACCTAGCGGGTCATTTTCATGCGTAGTATCTTTTGATTATGTCAGTGTTCATAAGGTGCGAAAAATCTTCGACGTCCATGGTGGTCAGTATCATAGCACTACCAAAAAATATCTTCTTCACGACAAATGGTACTTCGTAGGTGGGAGTCCATTTACCCCTGGGATCATCCTACATTAGAATGATGCATTTTATTACCAAGTCACAAGCTTGATATACCCGATACTTGATTTTCTTGTTGAATTTCTTGATCATACGCTTATGATACATCTGACTGTGACAGACATCCACAAGCCTCTTCTCGTCAATCAGATTTAACTGGTCTAGCCTGGTCTGAATCCACTCCTCTTCGTCTAAGCCTGCATCTTTCATAATTATCAAAGAAGGAATCTAAACTTCGACAAGAAGGACGACTTCCAAACCGTAAATTAGAGAGAATGGAGTTTCCATAGTTGACCTCTTGCTGGTCCATCCCTAAGTCAGTTGAGCCTATCTTTGTTAATATTTGTGTATGTGCTATTATTTTTTGAATATTATGTGTTGTATATATGTTTGTCTGGATTTTCCTGGTTCTCGCGGTGCTTGGTGATTTCTCATAAGTCTTCTACATGGAATTGGGCAAACTTAAGATAGGACGGGTGATATAGTCATGTTAACTTTAAGGGAGTAATCCCAAAAAAGGAGGCATGAGATCCCCCGCTCAGTGGTGGCCCCTTTGGCTGTAGTGATGTTTACCGAGTAATCAGGAAGACATACTACTTTCGACATGGGAGTCTGCTGAAATTGAGGACCGTAAAATCTTTAACCCATCTTGGCCTTTTAGGTGTAGTGCGGAAGCTATGACGGGGTAATCTGGAAATGGTTGTCACGTGATACTATGCTCAGATGAGTTTTTCTTGAGAATATTACTAATTACCGATTCAATCGGGACGTTGGTAATATCTGAAGGAAGGATGTAGACTATGGGAACCTCTAGAACCTTGTTTGGTAGGTGATAAAATTTTATATCATACCTTATGGGTAGTACCTCCAACCTCATGCTCGTGACGTTGAACCTATGAACCATATGTTTGTGATCTTGTGTGTGATTGTTGCATCATGCATTCATGCACCCATGAGAATCTTCTAAAGACATTATGTTTCAGGGGACTTAAAAGTTGACTCTTTGTGAATATCTCAGGTACTTTTGACCATGGATTCTGGAAAAAGAAAGACTCGAAAGTACAGTTTCAAAGATCCCAAGATAGATGTGTTGATGAGTCCGATACCCGAGATAGAGAGTTCTACAGATTTTCGGAGGAAGTATGGGTCCATAATTTCTCTTATGAAGCTCAGGATGAAGGAGGGTATTCTCTCAACTTTGGTCCAGTTCTATGATCCGACATATTGATGCTTTACTTTCCCTGACTATTAGTTGATTCCTACATTAGAGGAGTATTCTTATCTGTTGGATTTACGATTTACTGATCGTGTTCCTTTGACTGGTTTAGAGGGCAAGCCAAAATCCCATGAGATTACTGCTTTGATCCATTTGGGGAAGTCTGAAGTTGAAGCCTACATGACTACCAAAGGAGGGATTAGAGGATTACCAGCTCAGCTCTTATTGGAGAAAGCTTGCTATTTTGCCAGAATGAAGAGTACGGTTGCTTTTGAGGACAACTTTGCTCTACTTGCTTATGGGTTGTTCTTATTTCCCAATGTCGACAAATTTATGGATATCAATGCCATAAGAATCTTCATGATTGGGAACCCAATACCTAAATTGTTGGGTGATGCTTATTACTCTAGTCATCTTCGGGATTCCTATCATGGAGGGATGATCATATGCTACACGTCTTTGTTATATCAGTGGTTTATTTCTCACTTTCCTCGATCTAATTCTTTCTCGGATGTCCGAAAGGAACCTCGTTTGGCTTCAAAGATTATGACCCTCACTAATTTAGATATTGTTTGGTATCATCAGGCATACCATGATGTAGAGATTTTTGACAATTGTGGTAGTTTCCCCAATGTACCTCTTCTTAGTACAAAGGAAGGAATTAACTACAACTCTGTTCTTGCACGACGACAGCTTGGATATCCGATGAGGGATAAGAAAAATAGTATTCATCTGAGTGGTTTCTTCATTATGGAGGGAGAAGTTCATAAGGAAGCTAAGGAGCAGATTGCAAATGCTTGGCGTCATATTCACAAGAAGAGTAGGAAGGACTTGGGACCTAGAGGGGCTGTTTCTTTGGAACCTTATCTTCAGTGGGTACAAGGAAGAGCCAACCAGTTGAAGATGCCATGTTCCCGAGAAGCACCCATTCCTGATATGTTTGTGAAGACCACTCCTCCCCTATTGGATGATGTGGAAGAGCTCCAGCTTGTCTTAGTCAGGATGCAGCAAGAAAAGGAAACTTGGAAGAATAAGTGTTATACTTTAGAGGTGTCTTGCCGAGTAGACGTGAAGGAGAAAGCTAATCTGATCGAGATTCTTAAGAGTCGTGCTTTAGAGGTGATGGAAAGGCAAGAGGATTTATTTTCCTCTAAGCCTTAGTTGGACCTTAGTTGCTCACCTCCCGACTCTGATGATTGGAAAAAGGTCACCAACAGATATTCGGAAGAGAACCAGAGGTTGAAGGCTCAGATTGTAAGACTCACAGGAAAGCGTCAGCGTGAAGAGTGATCTCCATCAGCTTTGCTTTTATAGGGTTTTTTGGATTTATCTTCATCTTGTACTTGGGATTATTGAAACTTGTACTAAAAAGTTGTAATTTGATTTGAAATTATTATAATGAGATTTTTAGTATTTCAAATGTGTTAGTACTTTGATATTTTCAAAATTGTCTATAAATCTTGTAGTTCCTTGAAATATTAATAATAAAATAAATCATGTGCATTGCATATCATGCATCATATTGTACATACTTCTTGTGTTTTTAGTGCATATCCAGGTGTCTTACTGAGCTTATTTACTTCATATAGAAATTTGTCTCATCAATACAATACTCGGTCCAATTTTAGATGGAAGATGGATAATCTAGAACAAGACAATCGCGAGCTGCGCGAAGAAGTTTCTGCTCTGAAGGCCGGTATGGCCAATCTGACTTCTCTGATGGAATCTTTGGTGGCTGCTCAGAATCAGCCACCACTTGCTCAGCCTCAACAGACAATAGTTACTACTAAAACTTTGACTGTTCCTGTTTCTGCTACTCCAGCTACTGTTGTTCAGAATTGTTTACTTCAAGGTTATCCCTGGGAATGCCAGAGAACATTATGCCGGAAGGTTTTAATCAGGATGCTCAATTTGCTCCACTTGCTCAGGCTACTATTTCTCCTGCACCTCATGTGATGCATATTACCCCGACTGTTAGAAATGAGATTCACTATGTTGCACATCCCTCGATGTATGTTGTACCATTTTCTAATGATGAAGTGTATCACCCTATTCCTGCACCAAGTGAAAGCTTGGGTTTCTATAATCGGATGGATGATTTTCAGGATCAGTTTGATAAGATGCAGAAAGAGTTGAAGGCCCTTAGAGGAAAAGAACTGTTTGGGAAAAATGTGAATGATATGTGTTTGGTTCAAAATGTGAAAATACCTGCAAAGTTCAAAGTACCAGAGTTCGAATAGTACAAGGGAAAAACTTGCCCTTGTGCTCACTTAGTGATGTATGATAGGAGAATGTCTACTCATACTGATGATCAATGCTTGTTGATTCATTTCTTTCAAGACAGTTTGACTAGTGCAATGTTGAAATGGTACATGAGCCTGGACAGTGCCAATGTTCATTCTTTCAATGACTTGGGTAAATAATTTATTGGACAATACAAATACAATGTGGATGTGGCACCTAACTGTGATCAACTTAGGGTAATGGTCCAGAAGAACAAAGAGTCGTTTAAGGAATATGCACAGAGATGACAAAGATTTTTTTGAAGACCCTAGGTGAATTCTATTATGAAAGAATGTTGGCGAGTGCACCCAGTGATTTTACCGAGATGGTGGGAACGGGCGTCTGTTTGGAAGAAGCTGTAAGAGAAGGTCGTCTGACAATAAGTGAAAATTCTGACAATGTGAAGAAACCCTTATATGGATTTGATAAAAATAAAGAAGGAGAGACAAATTTTGTTATTCAAGAGAGAAGGTTTAATCCTCCAAGGAGAAATCATCAGCGCCATCAACAAGTTGCATCGGTAACTCCAGTTATTAATACAGCTCCGACTATAATCGCTTATCAAAGACCATCCCCTCAAGGAAATCAAGGGCAGAATCAGAGGAGAGAGGCTTTTGACTCTATCCTCATGAGTTATGCAGAGTTACTCCCAGCATTGATCAAGAAAAAGTTGGCCCAGACTAGACCACCCCGTGCTATACCCACACCTTTTCCTTGGTACTATAAGGCGGATCAGACATGCGCTTTCCATCAGGGTGCACTAGGGCATAATGTGGAAAACTATTATCCCCTGAAATCAGAGGTACAAAAAATGTTGAGGTCTAGCCTTTTTTTCCTTTTAGGATGTCAGCCATAATGTCAAAGATAATCCTCTGCCAAAGCATGGAGGAGTGAATACTGTCAACATGGTTGCTGGTTGTCCAGGGGACTTTCGCATTTATGATATCAACTTGGTTAGAGGAGACTTGGTAAAGATGCATGCAGACCTTTGTGAGTTTAGTTACTATACTCATGAATATGCTGGTTATGGTATCTGCAGTACTGATATTACTGATTTGTAGGAGATGATGAATGAGGGCCTCATCCATATAATCAGGCCTAGGGAAGAATGTGAGGAAGAAGTGAACATGGTCTTTGGATGTCCCGAAGAGTTTCGGATATTTGATATGGAAAATATGAATGATGATCTCTTGCAATTGCATGCTACTTTCTGCCATATGGCTGGTCAGGTAGAGCACCACTACAGACCTTTCCGGGTTTGCTGCATGGATTCCCGAGGATGTTACATCGTAAGAAGAGGTATTCAATTATTATTATATAATGGAACTTTCAAGGTTTCAAGCCAAATAGATGATTACCATAAGGTTAATAAGATTGAAGTTTTCCTGGCTGAGGTTGAATCAGATGGTGAATATGCTTATGCGGATGAATTCTTTTCCTTAGATGAGGATATGTTCTCCAGCGATGATTCTTTGGTACCCAAATTTTCTAAAGAAGGTGTGAACGTAATTGTGCCTTATTTTAATGGTTCTTCCCCTGTTGAGATTGAATACTGTAGCAAGCCATCCGCTGCCTAGTGGTGATTTACTTGACAAAGCATGTTCCTTACAAATAAGATAAAGTTGTACCGTACAAGTACAATGCTACTATTTTATAGGATGGTGTGGAAGTTTCCATCCATCCTTTGTCTAATATTGAGAATATTGCTGAGACTAGTAGAGTGACCCGTAATGGTCATATATTTACACCAGTTGTTCGAGAAAATGATAATACTGGTAAGAAAGTTGTGGAAAGTGTTGAGAATAAGAAAGTTGTAGGGGAGTCTAGTGGTGCTACCCTGGAGAAAGATGTGGATGTTATTTTAAATATTATCAAAATGAGCGACTACAGAATTGTAGATCATCTATTGCAGACTCCTTCAAAGATATCTATCCTAGCATTATTGATGAATTCTACTGCCCATAAATAACCTTTAATGCGGGTGTTGGATCAAGCCTTCATGGAGTGTGATATGACGTTAGTTTAATTCAGCTGTGTCGTAGGTAATATTACGTCCTGTAATAACCTAAGCTTTTGTGATGATGAATTTCCTGACGAAGGGGGGAATCATAATATGGATCTCCATATATCCATGAACTGTAAAAATGATTCATTGTCAAATGTGTTGATTGATAATGGGTCTACCTTAAATGTTATACCGAAGAGCACGCTGATAAAGCTGAAGTATCAAGGGGATCCCATGCGCCCAAGTGGTATTATTGTAAAAGCTTTCGATGGATCAAGGAAGTATGTTATTCTGGAAGTGGATTTTCCTATCCACATAGGCCCGTACCTTTTCCAAATTACGTTCCAAGTCATGAATATTATACCCGCATACAGTTGCTTACTAGGACGGCCATAAATACATGAGGCGGGAGCTGTCACTTCAACTTTGCACCAAAAGTTGAAGTTCATGCGAGAAGGAAAGGTGGTCATTATAAATGGAGAGCAAGCATTACTGATATCTCATATATCATCTTTTAGTGTTGTAGAAGCAGATGAAGGTACTGTTGGAACGCAATTTCAAGCTTTATATGTTAATAACGTAAGAGAGAATGATAATTATATGGCTTCATTCAAAGATGCTCAGCAGGTTGTGCGCAATGGCCATAGTAAAGTATGGGGACAGATTGTTGACCTACCGGTGAACAAGAACATGGTTGGATTAGGATTTTCTGTGAAGAATGGAAAAGTTGAAAACTTGAAGCCGAAGTCTACTATGAGCAGCTATCATTATGTTTTCCATAGTGGAGGATACCTTCACCAAACAGTTTCTGGAGTTAAAGTTATTGTGGAGGATAAAGAAGAACATGAGATGCTGAATTATGTGACGCCTAGAGTCAGAATCCAGAATTGGGTCACTTTTGATGTTCCCTCTTGCATCTATGTCTCAAATTAATTTGTTTTGTTTATCTTTTCAAAAATCTTTCACTCTGCCCAAGGTGAAATTTAATATTGTATGGGCTTATCTGTTTGCTTTGATCATTAAAAATCATAAATAAAAGTTGTCTTTGACTCTCAAATTGTGTTTTTATTTTCTGCTTTTTCTTGGAAAATGGTAATCAGAAAAAACCCTTTCTTTTGGAATAAATAATAACTATAAATAAATATGCATAATCACTTGATATATGTGTCAGTTTCTAAAAGCAATCATAAATCACATGTGCAGATTAATTAAAAAACCTGTTGAATATAATGACCCTGCACCCCCTCCCAACTTTGAATATCCTATGTATGTGACCAAAGATGAAGAATATGATGAGATTCGAGATGAGGTTTCACGGTTGCTCGAGTGCGAGGAAAATGTCATTCAGCCGTATAAAGAGCCGTTGGAGACAATCAATTTGGGTTCAGAGGAAGAGCCAAAGGAAGTCAAAGTTGGAGCATTGTTGTATCCTGATATGAAGAGCAGGTTGACTGAATTATTGAAAGAGTATGTGGACATATTTTCTTGGTCATACCAAGATATGTCTGTTCTAGATACTGATATTATGGAGCATCATTTGCCTTTGAAGCCAGAGTGCCCTCCAGTCAAGCAGAAGTTGAGAAGAACTCACCCTTATATGGCAGTGAATATCAAAGAAGAAGTGTTAAAGAAAATTAATGCTGATTTTCTTGTGACATCAGTGTACCCTCAATGGATTGCCGATATTATACCTGTACCAAAGAAAAACAGAAAAGTTCGCATGTGCGTAGATTACAAAGATCTAAATAAATCTAGTCCAAAAGATGATTTTCCATTGCCACATATTGATATGTTGGTTGATAGTACATCAAAATTCAAATTATTCTCATTATGGATGGATTTTCTTGGTATAATCAAATAAGAATGGCTCTTGAGGACATGGAAAAAACAACGTTTATCACACCCTGGGGAACATTTTTTTATAGAGTGATACCCTTCAGGTTGAAGAACGCTGGTGCAACGTATCAGAGGGCTATGACAACCATATTCCATGATCTGATGCACAAGGAAATTGAGGTATATGTTAATGAAATGATTTCCAAATAAAAGATCAAAGAAGGGGACGTGGAAGATTTGTTGAAGTTGTTTTAGTGTTTGAGGAAGTATCGTCTCCGCTTGAATCCAAACAAATGCACCTTAGGTGTCCCATCAGGGAAATTGCTAGGTTTCATTGTCATCCAGAAAGGAATTAAAGTTAACCTTGATAAAGTTAAAGCAATTAAAGAAATGCCTGCGCCAAGGGGCTTCCTTGGGCGGTTAAATTACATTTCCATATTCATTTCCCACATGACTGCAATGTACGAACCGATCTTTAAGTTGTTAAAGAAAGACCATGGTTGTGTGTGGATGGATGATTGCCAAAGGGAACTTGAAAGCATCAAAGAATATCTGCTTGAACCTCCTATCTTGCTCCCTCCCGTTGAAGGAAGATCATTGATCATGTATCTGACAGTGTTGGATAATTCTATGGGTTGTATTTTGGGACAACAGGATGAAACAGGAAAGAAAGAATATGCCATCTACTATCTCTGTAAGAAATTTACTGATAGTGAGTCACGATATTCTATGCTGGAAAAGACATGTTGTGCTCTGGCCTAGGCGGCAAAGCAGTTGCGGTAATATATGTTGAATCATACTACTTGGTTGATTTCCAAAATGGATCTAATTAAGTATATCTTTGAAAAGCCTGCCCTTACTGGGAGAATTGCTCGTTGGCAGATGTTGTTGTCTGAATACGATATTGAATACCGCACACAGAAGGCTATAAAAATTAGTGTGCTGGCGGATTATCTTGCTCACCAACTGATTGATGATCATCAATCTATCAAGTTGGATTTCCCTGATGAGGATGTGATGTTCTTGAAAGCAAAAGATTGTGATGAACCTTTGCCTGGGGAAGGTCCTGATACTGAATCACAGTGGGGTATGGTATTTGGTGGAGCTGTGAATGCCTATGGGAAAGGAATTTGCATTGTAATTATCACTCCTCATGGATCACACATTCCTTTTACCGTAAGGCTGACATTTGATTGTACCAATAATATGGCAGAGTATAAGGCTAGTATCATAGGTATCAAGGATTCCATTGATATCAGAATCAAAGTTCTAGATTTGTATGGTGATTCAGCTTTGGTAGTTAATCAGATTAAAGGATAATGGGATACTCATCACCTTGGCTTGATCCCTTACAAAGATTATGCTAGAAGATTACTACCCTTCTTTAACAAAGTTGAATTCATCATATTCCTAAAGACAAAAATCAAATGGTAGATGCCTTGGTAACTCTGGTTTCTATGTATCAAGTGAATACTTGGAATGATGTGCCTCGTATCACTGTGCGACATTTGGATAGACCCTCTCATACATTTGCAGCAGAGGAAGTTTCAGATGACAAGCCTTGGTATTATGATATCAAGCATTTTCTCCAGACTCAAGAATACCTGGCTGGTGCGTCAAATAAAGATAGAAAGACATTGAGAAGGTTCGCAGGCAGCTTTTTGCTCAATGAAGATGTGCTATACAAAAGAAATTATGACATGGTCTTGCTCAGATGCGTGGATAGACACGAAGCATACATGTTGATGCTTGAAATCCATGAAGGTTCCTTTGGTACTCATGCAAATGGACATTCAATGGCAAAGAAGATGCTTAGGGAAGGTTACTATTGGTTGACAATGGAATCTGACTGTTACAAATTTGCAAAGAAGTGCCATAAATGCCATATTTATGTTCACAAAATTCATCTGCCTCCGACACTTCTCAATGTTATTTCTTCCCCGTAGCCTTTCTCTATATGGGGTATTGACATGATTGGAATGATTGAACCTAAGGCGTCAAATGGACATCGTTTTATCTTGGTGGAAATTGACTACTTCACCAAATGGGTGGAAGCAACATCATATGCCAATGTTACTAAGTAGGTGGTATGACTCTTTATCAAGAAATTCTTACATGTCAGTATGGTGTGCCAAGTAGGATTATCACCGATTAATGGTTCGAATCTAAATAACAAGATGATGACTGAACTTTATGAAGAGTTCAAGATTGTCCACCACAATTCATCTCCTTACAGGCCAAAGATGAACGGGGGATGTTGAAGCTGCTATTAAGAACATCAAGAAGATCATCCACAAAATGGTTATTACTTACAAATATTGGCATGAGATGCTCCCTTTTGCTCTGCACGAGTATCGAACATCTGTACGCACCTCAACAGGGGCAACCCCATTCTCTCTTGTATATGGAATGGAAGCAGTGCTCCCCGTTGAGGTTGATATTCCCTCCTTACGCATGATAATGGAAACCAAGTTGTCAGAGGATGAATGGGTCCATAACAGGTTTGACCAGTTGAATTTGATTGAAGATAAAAGAATGATGGCCTTGTGTCATGGTCAGTTATACCAGAAAAGAATGAAGAAATCTTTTGACAAGAAGTTCAAGCCTCGTGAGTTCAGAGAAGTCGACCTCGTGCTCAGGAAGATCATGTCTTTTAATGCTGATTCTAGGGGGAAATCGACTCCCAATTTTGAAGGCCCATATGTTATCAAGAAAGCCTTCTCTGGCGGTTCATTGATTCATGAAACAATGGATGGCGAGGAGTTCCCATGTCCTCTGAATTTTGATGCAGTCAAGAAATACTTTGCCTAGAAAAATAAAAGAACAACTCGCTAGGCCGAAAACCTGAAAGGGAGGCTTAGGAAAAAAGGAGCGTCTCGGTAGGCCGAAAACCCGAAAGGGAGGTCTAGGAAAAAATTAGAGACATAAATAGAATAAATGTTCCCAGTAGGTTAAAAACCCGTAAGGGAAATCTAGGCAAAAGGTAAGGATTTCCTGGTAAGTAACTGCCTCAAACAAGACTTGATCGTTGAAGCAACAATCTTCTTAGATCTTCACTGATCCTCAACCGAAGTCTCTGATAAGGAATTCAAAGTTGTTAGGGATAATAGTGGTCATTGTATTTCAATGTATTTTTCTAATGTATATTACCATTTTCCAAACTTTGTAATCATATATGGAGTCTTTCCATTTGCAGGCTACCATTCTACTAATAAAGTTGGAGCTTTTATCCAATTCTTTGCAATTCTTATTTTATTCAACTTACAAAGACTTCATTTATTATTGATGGTAATTTTCTAAGAAAATAGATTAAATAACAAAAATTGTTTTTTGAAAAGAATTTACAAATCACTTCTTGCTTTAGATTTTGTGACTCATGGAGAACAAATATAGTGGCTCCAGGAATGGACGAACTCAATTTTTTTAGAGGTCCGAATTCCCCAGGAAGGCTCTCCCTGGTCACTTTTGCTGGTGCGAGTATGATCTTCTTGTGTTTCTCCTATAATTGAAGTATGGTGCGATATTGGGTTTGTGATCCCATTTTCCCCAGTCAAGTATTGGTACATTCTGATTTTGAGTTTGCATAGTATGAAGTCTCTACCCCATATTCCCCAGTAAGGTCTTCACTCGCATTACAAAAGTCTCTTCCCTCTTGGTGTGCTGAGATGGAACCATTTGCAAAACATCACCCTTTGCAGTGCTGGCATTTTTTGTTGTTGTTTGTTTTCCCGGTAACCAGACAAGGGAAATGTCTTTTCTTAGAAATGATGAAACAATTGTCAACTCTTTGGGTTTTCTTCCTCCAAGTGCTGGATTTGATTTAAAATCCCCATAAGTTTTATTTCTTGTCATAATGTTTGATTTCTTAAATCCCTAGGTAATGTTATCCCCGTGAAGTTTCATAATTTATTCCTAGAGAAGTTGGTGCAATCATCACCCTCAGTATTGAAGAATGTATCTTGGTGCCCCTCGATGATGTGTTGTTATCCTCCCCGATGAAGACAATACAATATCCCCAAATGATGTTTCATAAATATGGTTTTGTGTTCCCTAGTAAAGTAAGTATGGAAATCCCCAATAGAAGTACAAACCGTGAAACATTTGCTTTCTCTCCTTTGAAGTCTGTGTGATATTCCCCGGTGAAGCCTGGAGGAAGTTGTTATATCCCTATATTTGTATTGGTTTACTGTTATGATTTTGTTCTTTCCCAGTAGAGTTAAGCCGCAAAATAGGAATTGGTTTCCTCATTTGGTGCTTACTTTCTCATGAAATTTTCATCTTGGATGTGATTTAGCCGAGTATTGACTGTACCTAAGTTGGTTTTGTCTGGTTGTCCCCACTGTTATACGTTTGTTTTGTCAGCATATACATAATGACATTCATACATTCATACATACATCATGAGTAGTTAATTTTTAGCAAATCATTGCTCATGTGCATCCATTAATATTTTGTTGGCATATTACCCTGTTTTACAGAGCTGTGGTATCCTCTCTCCAATTTTGCTATCCTTAGTGGAACAATTTTGCTTTAGCCTTCCTTTTAGCTCATTGTCTAGAAAGAACGTGGTTCCCTCTTGAGTTTATTTCTCATGAGATGCTATTCTGGTTGACTGTTTCACTCTGGTCTATTTCTAGTTTGGATGGGTGGTCCCCAGCAGTGTTATCATTTTGATTTCTGCAAGTTTTGAGCCCTGGTTCGAGAATGTGCATTTTATTTTTCACGTGAAGATTATATCTCCTGAACAGGAATACATTGGCATTTCCCCAAGAGGTCATATTTCTCTCCCCAGGAAATCATCATTTTCAATTCCTCCTCATAACAACAAGTGGCAGGTCTCATTATTTGAGCAACCTGTACTTCCCTAATAAGTCTGATAGTTCCCAGAGAAGATTCAGATTTATTACTCTAATGAATGGTAGACTTGTCATTATGGAAGGTAGTTTGTTTTTGTGATTTATTACTCCAATGAATGACAACCTTGTCATTATGGAAGGTAGTTCGTTGTTGCGATTTGTTACTTCAATGAATGGTAGCTTTGTCATTATGGAAGGTAATTTGTTATTGAGACTTTTTACTCCAATAAATGGTAGCCTTGTCATTATAGAAGGTAGTTCTTTGTCGATATTTGTTACCCCAATGAATGGTAGCCTTGTCATTATGAAAGGTAGTTCGTTGTTCAGACTTGTTACTCCAATGAATGGTAGCCTTATTATTATTGAAGGTAGTTCATTGTCGATATTTGTTACTCCAATGAGTGGTAGCCTTGTCATTGTGGAAGGTAGCTCATTGTCGAGATCTGTTACTCTAATGAATGGTAGCCTTGTCATTCTGGAAGGTAGTTTGTTGCTGATATTTGTTACTCCAATGAATGGTAGCCTTGTCATTATGGAAGATAGTTCATTGTTGAGATCTTTTTTCCGATGAACGGTAGCCTTGTCATTATGGAAGGTAGTTTGTCGTTGAGATTTTATTGCTCTGAAGAAGTTCATTTGTTGTCGGTCGTAAGTAATGGTGTTGATTATCATTACCACCTTAATATTTGTATTTTCTGGTATTATCTTACCACTTCTTTCCCTGGTGGGTCGATGTTACCTTTTTGCTATCTCCTTAGTGTGGGGATAATTCACATTCATTTGTCGATCACTTTTAACCTTTACTTTCTCTCCTCAATCTTTGAGTTGATGATGTTTTATCTCCTCTTTAGGCTTTACCCCAATAGAGTTGGGTCTCTGGTTCACCAGTGATTTATTTTCCTGGTCGGGTTTTCCTTTTGATCCTGTTTTATTTGCTACATCCCTAGTGAGGTCTTGTGTCCTTTTTAGATTTGTTCATTTGCATTTAATAATAAGCATTGCATGGCATCTTAGGGCCAAAAATAGGGAACATTTTATATTTAAGTATCTTCAATCACGTCGACACGAAGATTTTTAACCTTCGCATCTTCGGATAGAAGACACTTAAAATAGGGCAGGTATTGTACCCCAATTTTCCCCCCTAAGATTCCTCTATCATATCATATCATATCAACTCAATCACAACAAGGTCACACACTAGTGTTTGGCTCTTCTCCTTATCTTTTCCCATGGGGAATCACCAAGCACCTTGATTTGTATCTTGTTGTCATCTATGTTTTGATTAACTTTTAACTAATAAATACAATGTATGGTTGCCCTAATTATTGATATCATAGGTGAAAGCGCAACACATTCTAGCAAGATGATCCATAGGTTCATGAGTTTATTTCCATGCCTTCTTCAACAAAGCTTCATTGAGATTCAAGATTCTTTATTGAAGATGTTTTGAAGTAATATCATGACAAAGTCTATTATGATTCATCATGCCTCAAGTTGATCAAAATTGTAAAATGATTTCTAAGGTATATTGTTGCTCTAGGAGCTAGGGATTTGAACTTCAAAGGGGTATATCTTGCTCATATTTTGTTATTTTTGAGTGATTCCAAAGACATCCTTATCTTTAAAGGGTCATCAAAAAATCACTTCAAAAGTTTCAATGAAATTTTGTGTGCAAGGTACCTAGTGATGAAGAAAGATTACAAGTCTTCTAGATGAATCATCAAATTCCCTTATATGAATTCAAGAGATCATAACTTGGTCAATTTTTATCTTCTTGAGCCCATTCTTTTTCCATAATGATCTTAAAGATATGGACTTCAACCCTTCTTTTAAGTGCAAAGTGTGAAAATGGATGGAAGATTCCCTAAGGATGCAAAAGATTATAGGTCATTTCATGAATTTTTTCCAACTTCAACAAGTCATAACTTTCTCAATTTTTGGATTTTTTAAATGGTTCAAGTCTCAACTCCATTAAAGATATCTACTCCATGCCATCTTTTTTGGTCAAGAGAAAATTTCAAGTGGAAAGCCATGTTTGGATGCACGACATTATAAGTCATTTTTGATGAAAAAACTTAGAAATTTTCGAAGTATAGAAAGTCTACCTTTTTTTCCTCAACTTTGACTCATTACAATTTTCAGCTCAAACATCCATTTAATTCCATTCTTTGCACATTGTAAAGCTTGTAATCTCATATTTCTAAAGCTTTAAAATTCATGTACTAAGACTCCTTGGGCTGAGAATGCCATTGATTTGAATTTGGTAACTTAAAACTGAAGTTTCTGAAGTATTGAAAAACACAAGAAGGGGGGGTTGAATTGAAAACATGAAATCAAATACGCAATGACACATTATTTTTATCCTGGTTCGTTTGATCTCAAACTACTCCAGTCAACCCGTCAAGGTGATTTCGCCTCTCTCCAAAGAGGTCTTAATCCACTAATCTCAAAAGGATTACAATCACTACTTTAACAATTGTTAAAGTCTTCTTGAGTACAACCACAATCCGGTTAATCTCAAGGAACATTGTCTTAAACAAAGATACAAGAATGTGTGTACATATGTTTTTCGTTACAAAAACAATTATCATAACTGTGTTATTTTACACAAATTTAGAGCGTGGAATAGATGAGTAAGCTTGAAACATTTTTTGGAATTCTCGTGTAGTAGTATATGCAAATCGTAAACGATTTGATCACTGAGCTTGTTTATATAGGCAATGGATTCCTGTTGAACATTAAGCGTGATAAATGTCATTAACTCAGTTTCCATTTGGAGAAGATCCAGTTTGAATGAAGCCGTTGTAATTGATGTTGTCTTGAATGAGTAGTAACGCTTAAGAATCTTACGTCCTTGCCTGTTGCTGATGCTTCAGAACATTGATGACTTAGATTATTATGCTCTTGTTCAGAATCAGAGTTTACTTCACTTAAGCGCAGGTTCTAGTCATCAATCTTCAGTGCAAATTCTGATTGCTTTAGCGTGTAGCTTTTATAGCTTAACTTCTGATGTTGCTTTGGTCAGAACTTCTGTATACAAAATAACATAATTTTTAGGGTGCATATTTGTTCTTTGTATTTGTTATCATCAAAACTCTAACTAAGGGTTGTAGAATCAAACTATGTTCTAACAATCTCCCCATTTTTGATGATGACAGAAACTACAATTTTCAATGAAAAATAAACAACAAAAGGTTTAAGAGAAACTCCCCCTGAGTTGATTACTTCCCTTAAGTTCCTTCTCATCAGAGTTTTAGTTGCATCTCCTATCAGAATTTGTTCCTGTTCAAACTTTTCAGAAAGTAGAGGTTAAATAATTCAGAATGTTTGAGACTTTTGTCCCGGTAAACCATTATTGAAAATATCTTACTTTCTCCCCTTTTTTGTCAGGTATCAAAAAGGCACTATGATCAGAGCCAAAATAGATGAATTATATTTAAAACATAATGCAATGACAAGTTTCATAAGCAAAGAGGTAAAGATAAAAGTTACAGATAAACAATTTTAGAAAAATCTAAGAAGGTGGGGGAAGACGTGTGAACAACGCTTTCAACAAGCTCTTGATCTAAGTATTTGAATCTTCTTGATTGCCCATAATGCCTCTGATTTCCTTTGTAGTGTCTTCTTGTTTACCCAGAATGCTTTTAATCTCTTTGTTCATATCCTCTTGCTTATCCAGTCTTGCATGGATTAAAGCATTTTCTTTCTTCAACTCTTCCAGAGTTTGCATGACTAAGGAAGAAGCTGGTGTCTCTTCAGGGGTTAGATGTTGCTCCGAGCATTCTGCATCCTCTTCTGAGTGAACCATTTCTTCTGCTACAATTATGTCTTCTGGAGCAGTAGTCAGAGAGAGACTTTCTAATTCTGGTTCAGCTACATCTGAAGGATGAAGCTCTTTTCAGGGAGCATTATCCAGCGAGAGGATATCTTTCTTGAACAGTTGGCTCAGAACTTGGTCTTGGAAAGCCTTTAGCTGATAACTGAAGTTTTGCTGAGTCTTTTCATAACATAATTCCTCCAGCTTCAAAATTTCAGCGTTGACCCATTTTTTGAATCTTTCCCACATATAATCAGAAGCAGCAGGATTAGAAAACTCTTAACTTGCATGCTTCAAATTATTGATCCATTTCTGCATTCCTGTTTCAAAAATCAACAAACTTGTACCAACACCTGATGTGATTGCAGTTGGTTTAGGTTTTGGAATGGTAGTTTTGTGTGAGATGGAAGCTAGTTTTTCCAGCATAATTGGATCAATGACAAGTCTTAAGTTGTCAGCTGGACTGTTAGTGGGTGAAGGAGTGGGAGAGTCAGGAATAAGAATTGGTCTGTTAGGGGAGTTTGGTGGTGTGGATTCAAGGGATGAAGGAATTTCTGGAATGTCATGAATGGTGAGAGGCATGCGAACCGCAAAAGGTTCTGTTATTCCAGGAATTTGGATTGTGGTAACAGAGTCTGAAGGAGAGTCTTCAGATTGGTTTGTGGCAGCATGTTGGGTTTCTGATTCAGGAATATCAGAAGATGGATTTTCAGAAGGTTGAGTTTCTGGTTTTGGTGAGTTGGGGTTCAGATCTTCTGGTTGAGGAGATTGTGGGATTTCTGGTTGGGGAATTTCTGGTTGTTGTTGAGTGTTTGGATTTTCTGGTATAGGAGAGGAAAAATCTTGATCAAATAGTTTAATGTCAAACAGAACTTTGGCAAGTTCTAGTTGATGATGTTCAGGATTTGGATTTTTAGTAGGGGAGTGATGTCCATTCAAAAAATTACCTAGAGTCATGGATGGATCAAACTCTATGTCAAAATCTTCAAAGGTTTGGGGTGATGAATTTTCTGGTTGAGAAGGCATGGCTTCAGATGCTGAAACAATTATTGATTCTATAATAGAAACAGAAGATGGATTACCTTTCTTTTTGGCAGCTTTAGGTGTCCTTTGAGAGGGTCCTTCTCCTGCCGCTTTCCTCTTCTTTGATTTCTTTAACACAACTTCTGGAGCAGCCTTGTGCAGATCCTGAATGTTGATTTCTGGAGCAGTTCCATCAGCCTTGCAAGCTTCAAGGTATCTGACTATTATTTCTGGTTTGGAGTCTATCTCAGAAAATAAAGGAAAATCCTTCAGAGGTATCCGTCTTGAAGTAATGGTCTCATGAGCAGTAACAATTGGTTCCTTCTTGATATTATCAATGAGATTCATTTTCTTCAGATTCTTGGCGTTCAGGGGCTTCCCAACAGTTGCTTCCAATGTGCTTATTTCCTGAGCCTCCGTCAGATGTTCTATCAGCCTGTTCTCTGTTAGAATATTTGATATCAACCTTCCTAAGGGAGTCCAATCCCTCTTGGTCCTTTCGTCTTCTCTGGTTTCCTTCACACTTGTTCTGAGATGGTTGAAGAGCAGGTGTGGAAGATTTACCTTTGTCTTCTTAGCAATGAAATAGATCAGAAATTGTTGATCAATATCTAATCAGGAGAGCTTGTAGGCTTCCTATGGTGGATACATCCCAGAATGATTCTGGCCCAGATTCTGTGATGATCCTTCAAATCTCTGATTTTACTGGAGGACTGTCCAGAAGTAAAAATTTCCTTTGAAATTGATCTTAGGTCAGAGCATCTCTCAGCCATGTCAATGCATCTGACACCACCGCCGTTGTATCCAAGAAGATTCACAATAAGATCTTCTGTAATCACAATTTTCTTACCCATGACATAGGAAGTAACCTGGTGATTTGATGAAGAAGCATGTATCTGGAATTCTTTGACGAGAATGGGAAACGTTGGACCAACCAGACGGTTAAAATACCCGTTCCAACCTTGAGCAGTCACGTCTTCATAGAGATTGAACCCATTTTCTTGTAAACTCCCAAAATCAATGATTAGTTCTGAGAGAACTTCCAGGTTATCAACAGCAGTGAGAAGCGTCCTGATGGGTTCTTCATATTGTTTAGTTGATGAAGATTCAGGAGCACTGAGATTTTTGAGACTTGATGATGCTATTGTTCACACGGGTTTTAGAGGAAGATGAAGAGGGTTTTTGAAAGCAAGAACTTGAAACAAGAGAAAATATTTAGGAGAGTAAAATTGAATGAATGAAAAAAGTAATTTTGAGTTTAAATGGGTTTATTGAAAATGTAAACAGTAAGTAAATAAAAATTAGTAATGATTATATGCATTAGTGACACCTAAATTTAAGGGATTTAGAAAGATACTGAACGGTTACCGCTTACAAGTGTCTCAATGCATCCAATCAGCACTTTTCACCCTTCAGAAATTGAATGCGTGTCCAGCCTCAGAAAGTGCCTGGTGAGAAGATGACAAATGTTTGATGATGTGAACTGCACGCCTCTATCCTTGAAATGAAACGTTCAGATCTTCATGGATAGATTCTGATGCAATCTGTACTTCTAAACTCTGAAGACAGGTTGATCAGTTGTTCACAGAAAATAATAAAGTTCTGAGGGTTAAGATATAAATAAAATGTTTTATTCTGGGCATAACTTCATGCTGAGATGTTTCAGAATGAAGTTGAACCTATCTTCAGAAAGAGGTTTTGTAAAGACATCATCCCATTGATGGTTTGTGTCAATAAATTTTAAGGTTAGAATTCCTTTCTGAATATAGTCCCTAATAAAATGATGTTTTATTTCTATATGCTTATCCCTAGAATGCAAAATAGGATTCTTACTGAGACATATAGCAGAAGTGTTATCACAGAGGATATGAATATTACTCTCAAATATGTTGAAGTCATCAAGTTGACTTTTCATCTAGAGCATTTGCGTGCTACATCCAGCAGCTGCTATGTATTCATCTTCTGCTGTTGATAATGCTATTGTGGACTGTCTCTTGCTGGTCCATGAGATCGGATTTTCTCCCAAACACTGGCAGCTTCTAGAAGTGCTTTTACGTTTTACTCTGTCTCCAGTGAAATCAGCGTCATAATATCCTACTAAGCTGTAATCATTTGATTTTCTATAAAACAAACCCATATTAGTAGTACCTTTCAGATACTTAAAAATTTGCTTAACTGTTGTTAAGTGAGATTCTCTAGGATCTGATTGGAATCTAGCACATAAGCAAACACTAAATAAAATATCAGGCCTTGAAGTCATCAGATAAAGGAGAGAACCAATCATACTTCTATAGACTTTCTGTTCTACCTTTTTACTTACCTCTTCCTTTTCCAGAATGCACGTGGGGTGCATTGGAGTCATTGAGGGCTTACATTCTGAGAGATCAAATTTCTTCAGAAGTTCTCTGACATATTTTATCTGATGAATGTAAGTTCCTTCTGGAGTTTGGTTTATCTGAATGCCTAGAAAGAATTTGAGTTTCCCCATTAAGCTCGTCTCAAACTCTGCCTGCCTGCATTTAGAAAACTCTCTTCCCAAAGAGGGTTTAGTAGATCCAAAGATGATGTCATCAACATAAATCTGACATACTAAAATGTCATTCTTAAATGTCTTACAGAACAAGGTTGTGTCCACTTTCCCTCTGGTGAATTCCTTTTCTAACAGGAAGTTACTTAGTCTTTCATACCAAGCTCTGGGAGCTTATTTCAGACCATAGAGTGACTTCTTTAGTTTGAAAACATATTCTGGGTGTTTGGAATTCTCAAAACCAGGGGGTTGGTGCACATATACATCTTCATCTATATATCCATTTAGGAATGCACTTTTAACATCCATCTAATATAGAGTGATGCCATTGTTTATAGCAAATGATATTAAAAGTCTGATAGATTCTAACCTGGCAACTGGAGCAAAGGTTTCTGTATAGTCTATCCCCTCTTGCTGACTATAACCTTGTTCTACCAGTCGTGCTTTGTTTCTGATGACTTCTCTTTGCTCGTTTAGTTTGTTTCTAAACACCCACTTTCTTCCAATAGCGTTGAATCCTTTTGGTTTGGGAATCAGATCCCATACGTCATTTATGGTGAACTGATTCAATTCCTCTTACATTGCCAGAATCCATTCATTGTCCAGAAGGGCTTCATCAATTATTGTTCGTTCAATCAAAGAGACCAGTCCCATGAGGGATTCTTCATAGTTTCTGAATGTTGATCTTGTTCTGATTAGATCATCCTTCTTTCCTAATATTTTATCTTATGGGTGTGCTATGCTGCTTCTGGATAGCCTTTTTTGAAGTTGATCAATTGAAGGTGCTGGATTGCTTGTAGCATTTCTTTCTGACGTTGTTGGAGTGTCTCTGTTGAGATCTTATGATGATTTGTCTTCGGTACCTGTGAATATAACTTCTATATCTGTAAGGAATTCATTCTGCTTTGACTTTTGAGAGTCAAGCTTATCATCAAATTTAACACCGATTGTCTCTTCAACAATCTGTGTTTTTGTATTGTATACTCTGTACCCTCTTGAGCATTCAGAGTATCCTAACATAATACACTTTTGTGCTTTAGAGTCAAACTTATTCAAATAATTTTTTGTATTTAGAATAAAGCAAGTGCATCCAAATGGATGGAAATATGAAATGTTGGGCTTTCTGTTCTTCCACAATTCATATGGAGTCTTTTCCAGAATAGGTCTTATGGAGATTCTGTTCTGAATATAACACGCTATGTTAATTTCCTCTGACCATAAGATCTTAGCAATGTTAGTCTCATTGATCATGGTTCTGGCCGTTTCTTGTAATGTTCTGCTCTTTAGTTCTACAACTCCATTTTGTTGGGGAGTTCTAGGACAAGAGAAGTCATGAAAGATGCCTTTTTCATTAAAAAATGATTCAAAATTTTTATTTTCAAATTCCCTACCATGATCACTTCTGACTTTGACAATTCTAAGATCCTTTTCATTCTGAACATGGTTACAGAAGGTAACAAACACAGAGTGTGACTCGTCCTTGTGTCTTAAGAACTTTACCCATGTCCATATGCTATAGTCATCTACGATCACTAACCCATACTTCTTGCCACTGACAGACGCGGTTTTTACTGGTCCAAATAAGTCTATATGCAGAAGTTCTAATGGCTTAGAGGTGGAAACAACGTTTTTAGATTTAAAAGTAGGTTTTGAAAATTTGCCTTTCTGACATGCTTCACACAGAGCATCTGAGCTGAACTTCAAATTAGGAAGTCCTCTGACCAGATTGAGTTTGTTAATCTGAGATATTCTTCTGATACTAACATGCCCCAATCTTCTGTGCAAGACCCATTGCACGTTGTTAACAGAAAGAAGGCGTTTTATGTTCTGACTCTTAAGTTCAGAAAGTTTTATTTTGTAAATATTGTGTTTCCTCTTTCCATTAAAAAGGGTAGTTCCATCTTTCTAACTAACAGCTTTGCATGAATTTTGATTAAAGATTATATCATAACCGTTATCACTTAATTGACTTATGGATAACAAGTTATGCATTAATCCATCAACTAGCATTACATTATTTATAGAGGGAAGATTTCTGTTACCTACTGTTCCAGAGCCAATGATCTTTCCTCTTTGGTTGCCTCTAAAGCCCACGTATCCTCTGGGTTTAAGTTCCAGGATTTTGAACATATGCCTTCTTCTTGTCATGTGTCGAGAGCAGCCAGAGTCCAGGTACCATGACTGGTGTTTTAGCCTTGCTGCTAAAGATATTTGCTACATATATAATTTTATCCTTAGGTACCCATATCTTTTTGGGTCCTGGTTTGTTAGTTTTACCAAAATTCTGATTGAATTTTTGTTTGATAGAGTAATCACTACTAGTGTATTTTATGTCATATGTGTGCCCATATATAAAATATGATTTAAGAGGTGTGCATTTTATAACTAAGTCCATGACTTTCTTAGGTGTAGATACCTTACCTTAATATCCTATCCCTTTTTTTTTTTCCATTTTTGCTAACTCCATAGATCATTGAAGCCATCTTGCTTCTATCTATGTTTTTAGCCAGAAACTTCTGAAAGTTGTGACCATACTCTTTGATGTTCTCATCAGCATTACTGGGAGTCTTTGAGATTATTTCCTTCTGATAATTTTTCAAATCATTTCCTAATTTTGAATTTTTTTCTTTTAACTCAGAGTTTTCTAATCTGAGACTCTCAGTCTTTTCAGAGTCAGAGACAAGTTCCTTTTTCAGGTTCTTGAATTAGACTTTCTGTAAGTTCATCTTTAGTGAAATTAATATCAAAGTTAGGGAATACCTCTTCAGTGTCTTATTCTGAGTCTGAACTAGAAGCTTCACTATCTTCTGACACGTTTTCCATGAGAGCTATGTTTTCTCTTTCATCATCTGACTCTGAGTTAGCTTCCAAGGAGTATGAATCGTCCCATGTTTCCATAAGGCTCTTCTTCTTTTCCTTTAAGAACTTATTTTTGGGCTTCTCCTTCTGAAGCGTTGGACAATCACTTTTGTAGTGCCCTTACTTATTGCACTCATAGCAGATGATGTCCTTGTTATTTGGCTTTCTGTATCCTGAAGAACCTTCAGATCTTCTGTGTCCAGAGGAAGACTCAGACTTTCTATATCTGGAGGAGGATTCATTTTGATTCTCTGGTCTTCTGGGATTTCTGAATTACCTTTGTCTCTGCTTCCATAGTTGATTCACCCTTCTGGAGAGGAGAGACAATTCATCTTCTTCTGATGAGGATCCATCAGAGGTTTCTTCCATAACCTGCAAAACCTTAGAGTCAGATTTTCTGTTAGATTTTAAAGCTAGTGGCTTACCTTTCTTTTGAGGCTCATCTTCTTCTAGCTCTATCTCGTGACTTCTGAGGGAGCTGACAAGTTCTTCCAGAGATATCTTGTTGAGATCTTTGGCTAGCTTAAGTGTTGTGACCATTGGCCTCCGTTGCTTGGGTAGACTTCTGATGATCTTCTTTACGTGATCAGCAGTAGAATATCCTTTGTCAAGAACCTTCAACCCAGCAACAAGGATCTGGAATCTTGAGAACATCATTTCTATGGATTCAGTATCTTCCATCTTAAATGCCTCATACTTCTGAATAAGCGCAAAGGCTTTGGTTTCTTTGACTTGAATGTTTCCTTCATGCGTCATTCTCAGAGAGTCAAACATATTTTTGGTTGTCTCTCTGTTTGAGATTTTTTCATATTTTGAATATGAGATAGCGCTGAGGAGTATTGTTCTGGCCTTATGGTGATTTCTAAAGTCATGTTTTTGCTGGTCAGACATCATTTTTCTGTCTATCTTCTGGCCACTTCCATCCACTGGATGTGTGTATCCATCAGTTACCATGTCCCACAGATCAACATCATGGGCCAGAAAGAAATTCTCAATTCAATCTTTCCAGTAGTCAAAGTTTTCTCCATCAAAGAATGGAGGTTTGCCACTGATTCTGTCCTTTTCTTCATGGTAGTCATTGCTGATGTTTTGGCTTGGTCCCACCATAGTGTTTTTCTGAAGCTTGGATCTTGTACTGACACGGTTAAGTGTTTAAGCTCAATACCAGGCGCTCTAATGCCAATTTAAGAAGTGAAAAACACAAGAATAAGGGGGGGGGGGGAATTGAAAACTTGAAATCAAATGCGCAATGACACAATATTTTTATCCTGCTTCGTTTGATCTCAAACTACTCCAGTCCACCCGTCAAGGTGATTTTGCCTCTCTCCAACGAGGTCTTAATCCACTAATCTCAAAAGGATTACAATCACTACTTTAACAATTGTTAAAGTCTTCTTGAGTACAACCACAATCTGGTTAATCTCAAGGAACAATGTCTTAAACAGAGATACAAGAATGTGTGTACATATGTTTTTCGTTTCAAAAACAATTATCACAACTGTGATATTTTACACAAATTTAGAGCGTGGAATAGATGAGTAAGCTTGCAGCGTTTTTTTGAATTCTCTTGTAGTAGTATATGCAAATCATAAATGATTTGATCACTGAGCTTGTTTATATAGGCAATGGATTCCTGTTGAACATTAAGCATGATAAATGTCATTAACTTAGTTTCCATTTGGAGAAGATCCTGTCTGAAGGAAGCCATTGTAATTGATGTTGTCTTGAATGAGTAGTAACGCTTCAGAATCTTACATCCTTGCCTGCTGTTGATGCTTCAGAACGTTGATGACTTAGATTATTATGCTCTTGTTCAAAATCAGAGTTTAGTTCACTTTCGCGTAGGTTCTGGTCATCAATCTTCAGTGCAAATTCTGATTGCTTCAGCGTGTAGCTTCTATAGCTTAACTTCTGTTGTTGCTTTGGTCATAACTTCTGTATACACAATAACATTTAGGGTGCATATTTGTTCTTTTTATTTGTTATCATCAAAACTCTAACTAAGGGTTGTAGAATCAAACTATGTTCTAACAGTTTCTTCATAAGTCAGAATTTGAAATTCATGTTTTGGCTTCTAAACATCAAATTAGCACGTGTTTTTGGTCTAAACATATTTAACCAAATTTGCCACAGTGGATTAGAGCCTTAAAATGCAAGGATTGGATGAGTTTTGATGCAAAACAGATCACACCTTACTCTTGTATCAGGTTCACACGATTTCCCTCTAAACATCATCATTTCAAATGCTTGAACATTCAATCAGCTTCCCTATAAATAGAGGATCATACCTCATTCATTTTCTCAATCTTAGAGAGCTAGAATCACCCTTCCAAACTCCCTCTTGAACCAAATTTTCTGCAACTTCGAATTTGTTGTTACAGCCTTTCTCAATCATTTTTCTTTGTCAATTCATCTTCCTTGAACCTCACTGAAGCTAACAAAAGAAGAATTAAGCTCTAAAACTCCCTGAATCGTGCTAGCCAAGTCAAGTTTCAGAGCTCTGCAACTTAACTTCTATAGGTAGATTTCTTCACCAATTCTCTCAAACTTTGATACTATTATGAAGCTCTCATCATCCTGATTCTAGTCACAAAAATTGTTTTCAACTGAAAGTACGTTTTAACCATGAAATTTGAAATCCCTTTTGAAAACTTCTCTTCCAAAACGACTGAGCTACAACTTATATAATATTTCCGTGAAGGTTCCATTGGAATTGTCTTGAAGAGACGAAGCGAATGGTACCAGTCCCGTCTTCTAATTTTACAGTTTCTAAAACCTGCAGATTTTGTTGGCTGGAACTTGAAGATTACCAACGTGTCATATATCAACCAATGAAAGCGTGTCACACTTATTTTTCAAAAATCTGATTTAATTAATGATCATGTGTTTATTCCACTAAAGGCCATGATATGCACAAGACGTCTGATCCATTAGATTAACTTACTAACGCGTTTTGACTCTCATCCATTTGATCCATATTTTTTTACTTCATTTTTTATTTCTGATTTTTATATTTAAATTGTTTTAAACTTCAAAAAATCATAGAAAACTCATTTCTGATTCAAAAATTATGAAAAAGTTCACAAAAATATTTTCAAATATTCTCTCTTTGAATTTTATTTTTTCATAATTTTATTTTTGGATTTGATATTTTTATAATTTTTCTTTGTTTTGGTTTGTTTTTAATTACTAAAAAAATACTTTTGAACATTTCAAAATTCTGAAAAAATTGATCAACACCATTTCCATTATTTTCAACCTTCTGATTTTTTTTAGAATTTTATTTTGACCTCTACTATTTTTGATCTTTTTCCCTTTATTTAAGTAATTTTAATTACTTTAATAATAGTTTCTGACTTTAAAAACTTACCAAAATTTTTATATAATTATTTGAGTATATTGTTGATTTTTATATGGCCTCATTTGATTTTTCTTGGTTGATTTGAATATAATTGCCATTTCCCCTCTTATTTTCATTTTAAAATCATTTTTAAAAAACCTTTTTCTAAATTTTAAATACAATTTTATTTTTTGTATATATTTTGTCTGATCTTAGACTATGAAGTTTTAATCATGATCTTTATTAACATCAATGGATCCATGGTGTTGAGTCCAACTCGATAAAAATGGATTAATGATTTTAATAATAATTTGATTAATTTTTTTTGTTCAAATATGGTTTAATTCTTCTCCCATCCCTATTCATCTTATCCCCTTCTTATTGTGTCATATGTTGATAGAGGATGATGTACATATCATCTCTCCAAGCATAGGACACATAAATTGCTATTGACTGGCCTCAAAATAGGTGCGACTTCTATATAAGTCCATTTACGATTGCTTAACATAGCGCTAAATTTTGTCCCGATTCGAGAAATGATCATTCGTGGCCAAACCAATGTTTGTAAGCCCAAGTATGTTGATTTGAATCCTTTCATCTAATAACTTTGAGATTCATTGTTAGGAGGCTTTGATCTTATCAATCCTCTAATGAATCTTCATAAACATTGGTTAAAGTGAATAACTTAAACATCATTGATCATTTATTATTGTCTTGAGAATTTTGAATGGATGATATACTTGACAAAAAGCAAATGAAACTTGTTGTTGAGAAGCTTTGATTTTATCAATCTTCTAATGAGTTTCAAATGCAAGTTTCAAGATGGTCATTCAACTAACCACTAATTTTTAACAATTGACTTTATTTTATGATTTTACTTTATGCTTTTTTTTTAAACTTTAAGCACATTGATTTTAGCATTTATATTTCATGTTATTTTCATCTTTGCTAACTTGAGCATTTATTTTTATGTCATTTTCTTTATTTTTGCTCATTTAATCTTTCATATTCTTTTTGAGGATACTTAATAACCAACTTGAACAATAAAAAAACTTTAAGGTTTCTTAGACTATTTGGTTAGTATCCATGGCATTTTGGAGTTATGGACTTCTTGGACTTAGGAGTAGAGACCTTGACCTACCTTGGGACCTTGTGACCTCAACTGTTATTTTGTCTGGAGCTCTTGAGGGTTTACCCAAAGATATTGGGTTGTTTGTTTGTTTTGTGTGCAGGTTATTGTGATTACATGCTTTTTCTGTGATCTGGAATTCATCTGCATACAGCCGTTACTCTACTCAATTTTTGTGAAGACTTAATGAAATTGAAGCTTGGTTTCTTAAGATGTTTAGTATCTTTTCTTGCTTGGTTTCAATCCAAAGGATGGGAATTCTACATTAAATCATTATATCAAGTGTTGGCTTCTTGTTGGTTAGACAGTTATTTTCCCCTAGCTTTTACTTTATGCCTTAGGATAGTCCCTTCATCTCCTACCATCTTATTTAATTTCAAAAATATTCTCCCTCCTTTTGAAGACTCTTCTTGTTTTTAAACTTGAACTGCTTCCATAGTAAACTTGGACTTATGTCCCTGTATTTTCAAAATAATTTCTTAATCAAACTTTAACTAACTTAATAATACCTTGAAATTTTTGTGAGAAGACTAAAACTCAATCAATCTCATTCAAACCATCTTGCCACTTTGGCTTTTTACTTTAAAATTTTCTCAAAAGATTAGACTCTTGTCAATCCTTGTAGTGATGCGAACTACTATACTTCTATGATATATAGTGAAGTGAGATATTTTCCACTTGCGTGTTGAGCAAAGATTTTTTGATTTTTGAAATCTAAGCCATATCCTCCACTTTGAGATGACGCAGATTCTCCTTTCTCATAATTGTGGGTAGTAAGCTTGTTTTCCACTCGGATAAGACGATAATGTCTTATCTCTTAAAATTAAACTAACACGCTTGTGTTTTTTAAAATTTTTAAAGGTGAACTACGTGTACCCTTATCCCCTATTACACGGAAGGTGGTACATAGGCACTAAGGGTTCACAACCGCGGCGGGTGCAAAAATCATAAAAAAATACTTCTTTTTCTCATCTTCACAATCCATTTTTTATACAACTTTTATAGACAAAATACACAAATTTTCAAAGAGGTTCCTGCAGAGTACCGTAGATGTTTAGGGTGCCAAAACCTTCTCTTTGCATAACCAACCCCCGAACTTAGATTCTCTCCCCCTCTTTTTGGGTTATTCACTCTTTTCCCATTCCTTTGGAAACATTAAAGCGCGATGGCGATTTTTATTTGATATATGCGAGTCAAGTCAATCCAATGGCTTAGTCTCAACATTTTTACCGCTACAGACACCCTTACAAAGTTGATCCAGATAGTGTGTTTGCGAGTGGATGCCATAACCTACAACAAATAACAAAGATAAATCCCTTGGTCCTTGAAATGGTTAGTGAAAATGATATGGTATGATGTCTTGATGTTATGATGTCATGTTCGAACAATTAATCATACACAAATAAAACACACAAGGCCTTAGGTTAAAACTTGCATGGAGTATGTATGTAACTACCCTCTTGAAGGTTTAGTTGGCTCAAACGGTCCTAAAAGAAGTAATCGGTTTCTAGGAGCCTCAATATCACTAATCTTTCTCTCAGGCATTGTTTTAGCACAAGCATCTGATTTACGACCAAAATATCCCGAGAGTCCAATCTCAATGAGTGTAGCATCGAGTATCAACCAACTTTAGTCTGCACCAAATCCGGCTATCTCACTGCTTTCTAATGGCTAAGTTGTGTCAACTAAGGTTCTATGGTAAATTAGTGCTTTATAACACCACGCGGAAGCCCAATGTTCTCCTTGACTTAACTCAAGGGACACAAGCACCAACCAATGTTTCACACTAACATAGCTATCATTTCAACCGTATCAGTATACGCTGTACAATTTTCACGATCTATTGCTACTTACCTAAAATGCCCCAAATCTGGGTATAAGATCTATACAAGAAATAAACCCAATCATATCCCGAAATATAAAGCATAAAAGGCAAACAAGTAAAGTAATAAAGGAGATCTAGATCTTAAGGTAACCCCACTTTTAGTTCTCCCTAGCAGAGTCGCCAATTCTGTAATAGGGTGGGAGAACTGACTTTTAGTTTTGTGTTTTATCGCAAATGTTTCGAATAAGAAGAGTTGCCACCGACCTTTCTTTTATCTAATAAAGGAAAGGGTAAAAAGAACAGGAAAGAACTTTGAGAATTTTCTGAGTAATGGGGGTAGGTTATTATAAGGGAAGGTATTAGCACCCTTTTCATCTATAGTTATCTACGGGCTCTTAATCGCTAGCTCAATTTCTAAAATGCATTGTGAATGTGTAAGTTTGAAAATATTTTTAAAATGCCTAAGTTCGACAACTTTATAATGATTCAATATATCACTGAGAACGCATACAAAGTGTTAGTTTTGAAAATATTTAGAAGAGAAGTGTTTCGTGTGAAAAATGTTTTTGTTTGTGAGCAAGCGACTACGATCTATCTATCTACTCAAAAGTATTTGTTCTTTTACTCCTCCTTTAGATAGTGTTATCCTACCATTAGTTAGTAGGAATCCCTTTCATTGGATGTTTAAGGGACATGCGCGGGTCATCATACAATCATAAAGGCAACTCGTAGGTCACTTTAGCAATTTTTCGAAAGGGACTAAGATCGTTTACCGAAGTCAGCAACGAAGGGTAATCGAGGGACTATGATCTTTTAACCGATGGTCTTTACTAAAGCATCCCACGTTCGAGGGACATGACTGTTTTTATCCGAGGCAACAAGTGGGGTCACCCTAGAGGTGCGTGTGTGAATAATGTTTTGATTTCAGTTAATTTGTCTTGGATTTATGGTTATCTAGCGTTTGCTTTTAATCTTTGTCATACAATCCTATTAAACTAGCAGTAATAAGGAAAGTAGTAAATTACGGAAAAATAAATTCAAACTATTATAGAGCTTCGGGGAAGGGGGTTACAAACCATAAAATAGGGGAAAAAGTAAAGTAAACCCTAATTTATCTATTACATCCCTTAACAGTTACATATTTATGAAAATAATAATGCGAAAATAAATAAGCACGCGAAGATTGTGAAAAAAGGGAAAGATATTAAAACCTAAAAAATTCTAAGCAGTAGGAAAATATCTTTGGAGTTTTGTTTAGAAAAATATGTTTATAGTGTAAAATAATAATTAACCCTAATTCTAATTAGTTTACAAATTAATTATGAAATAAAATCAAAATGTGATTAAATTAAATCAATTTTTATTTATCAAAAATTAAATTAATTAATCAAAACATAAATATAATTTTTAGTGATTTTTATGATTTTTTTGGATTAAATAAAATCGATTAAAAAGAAAATAATTAATTAAAACAAAAAAAGAAATAGGCCTGTTGTTGAAGAGGATTGGGGGTTTGAGAAAAGTAAAATTGCTAAGCTCAAACAGGCTGGCCCAGCTGTTTGTGTGATCCGATGTGATTGATCTCAGGAGGTGTGTCATGGTCACGGCTATCTAAAGCGTTGGATCTGGAATTATGGAGATCCTTTGGTGAGGAGATGAGTTGCACAGCTTGCGTGTTAGACTGCTACGTTCCAGATCTGTAAGCACGAAAACATAGAAATGAAAAATACCAGGGGCAAGGATCGAATCCTTTCCCTAGTACAATAGTGCCTTTACTGCGCTCGCCTTACCATTGGGGAGGTCGTTAAATCCGGTAACATAAATCAAACAATAAAAACAACTATGAACATGATATTATTGGTTGAAGAAGCGCCGAAGCCGTAGCTCCGGTCGTCTTCTCCGATTACTCCTTTCATCCAACCTGCAAAATAAACATTATGAGGCAACAAATAACACCTACCCCTATTTTGGGGTCCAAGAATCCAATGGTGTGGTCCTTTTGGGCTAAATGTGTATGTAAAGTGAGTTTTGAACCAAAAACCTTATCACAGTTTAACAATAGTGATCCAGGATTTGGGCGTTAGAAACCCCATGTGATTACCGCATCCTATACTAAACAATCATACAAAAAGATCTAGATGGTTAGATATACTTAACAATGAATGGAATTAAAAATACGAAAAATAAAAAAAAAGATGGAAATCAGATATGATGAATGTGGTTGTTTCAGGCGTGGGAGACCATCAGAAATGGCCCTGACTTACTCTACTAATTCTCAGGAAGTGAATAGAGCGCTTACTTTTGATTGTGAGTGGCTGGATTATGCACTACAGGTTTTCACTTTTCTTGAGATTTTTTGTGAATTTGGAGGTGTGTTTTAAGCAGTCTTTTTCGTCCCTTTGCTATAAGATTTAGGACCTGATTGACGAAGGAATTTTCGAGTTCACGCAAGATAGTCAGATCGAGTTCTTCTATCATCTCCCAAATGTTGAGGCTGCAAGGCACACCTTCTAAAGTGACAAATTCAGGTGGACAAGGTTTTTGTTCATTCGAATTTTCGTTTGTAATTTCTTTGGTTGATTCAAACACTTATCTTTATGTCAGACTTTGGTTGTCCCTATTAATGCATTGCATATATTTGTCTTAAATTAATCCATTCAATTTCACTATACTGAAACTATGCTTTTACTTCCTTTTTGTGATATTCAACTCTCGATTAAAAGCTATAAGCCTTTAGCGGGAGGATGACGAAAAAGATACCATAATATCTACAATATGCTTTTGAACATACCTTGTTGACGATGTACAGGCGTTGTTTCAAATCCTAAATAGTGGAGTTATATGGAAGATAAACCCTAGTTAACACCTTTGAGCCTAAGAAGTAGGAGTTTTCTTTTTCACACGAATTAAAATCCTTAATCATAACCTGAGGCAGGGTAGTTTTTCAGTTAATTCAAATTCGCATTCAATCGTAAGCTTTCACTTTGTACATAGTGAATAGTATCCAAGACATCCTTCCAAATCAAAAGATGGTGATGGTTCCCCGTAAAACAGGCAATCATTATCTCTTAAAAGAAAAGCCCGCTAAGTCAAAACCTATGGAGGAGACTTAAGAAAAAATCGGGGCATCCCACTGATTGTAATCACAAAAAAAACATTTTAGGAAAAAGGTAGGGATAATAAAATCAAAAAGATGTCGCTACAAATCCTCGAAAACAGAAAAATGTTACAAAAAATTATTGACTTCTCAAATAAACTTCCATTATCTGAACCATCACCAAAATATCATTCCAGACTCAATTGGATTCTAAACCCACGATTAACTGAGTATAGGGCTGAAGAACATCACGGAGAACGGGTTGGGTACAAATAAGGTTTGAGCCTTTATCCTTTGTTTCTTAAACCATGAACTGGACCATGTTACAACCCTTAAAAGTCCTAACTGAAGCATAGGTTAGTTCGAAAGCATACTATTACAAAAGGTATCCTGACTCTTGTAAGGCTAACTATAAATCCTGAGTTGAATTCGTATCCTTACAAAATTTTGTTGTTTATTAAAATACATTTTCAAAAACTTCAAGATGGACATAAGCTTTGCATTTTTAAATACCACTATTTGCATATAACTAATTGTTCGACAGCAGAGAAATTTGCACGACAAATACTTAATGAACGGAAATCCTCTCGATGGACAAAATTACTTCAGAGGATGGGTCAAAAAGAAAGACACTTCCAGTAACAGACCTTTCATGGGAACAATTGGTTAAATAAAGGGGCATGACATGTTATTGTCCAACTCATATGTGGCAGTCAAGTCGAGATTCAAAGAATCTCTCAAAAGTGTTGAATAGCTAGGGGTAGATCTCCATCTGAATCACTTGTGGCATGTTACATTGATCATAGGTTTCAGCAAAAGTCACTATGAAAATTGAATCTTCGGTATCCCTAAATTTTTTATCCATGTCAGCATAATCAGATGGTGTCATTCTATTGTGACCGTTTTACTGAGGAGGGTCAAGACTATCAGAAATTGGGTGATCAATGGTTGATCAATAACTTCAAACATCGGGTGCACCAGACTAATCCCAAGGGCAAAAGGACTCCCTCATACGAAGGGTCACATGCGATCAAGCAAACATTTTCTGGCAGTGCTACAACACTTACTACTATGGATATTGACAATTCTCCGCAGCCTGTGAACACAGACATGGTCGATAAATACTACGCATGAAAAAAAGACCCGCTAGGTTGACTAGCCTAGGAAAAATAAGGGCATTACGGTGAACCAAAATAGTTCAGGCAAAAGTTAGGGATATATGAATAAAATTATACACCCGGCAAGTCGAAAACCTGAAAAGGCAACTTGGGAAAAAAAGGGTATCCCAGTGGACTGAAAATCTGAAAAGACAGTCTAGGCAAAAGTTTGGGATTAAAGCGTACGACATTATCCCATTATATCATCACTTGTCTATTAGTAGAAGACTTATCACCCTAATCAGAATTCACCGCGGGCTCTAGAAGCTAGGATAATGTTCAAGTTATCCACCTCCACCATAGGATTATTCCCATAGAGTAATCTTCACAAGCTCATATTTAACATAGATACATTCCCCACAAGTCTAATATGCCTTCCAGACAGAAATTGGGGCATCTTCCAGTTGTTAACCTAATCATACTCACTTGTAAGTCACCCTAACGGATAAAGGAGTATGATCTTCTCTCCGGAAATATCACCCACCTACGGAGTTCCAATCAGTACAGTTCATGGAATTCTCTTCCCCAACTGAGTTTATTTCTCCAAAACTGTGAAATTCCCTGCATATTTATTTTCTCCAGCATAGCTTATTTCCTTAGAAAGATTATTTCCTCAGCAGAATATTTCTCCGTCCAGTTTAGGGTTTATTTCCCCAAAAGGGTTTATTTCCCCAATAGGGTTTATTTCCCTAGAAAAGTTGAGTCTCCCCATGCTGAGTCTATTTCTCTAAATAACAGCAACATTCCCATTTTCAGCAAAGGGCAGTCTGAATTTCCATCCCCAGAGAGTTGCCATGGAATCTGAAACCAGACCAGATATTAGTCAACCTTATCCTCCCCAGATAAGTCGGCATCCGTATCAGAAGCTCGGTCAAATAGCACCTCAAAAGGTTGTCCATCTCTTTTATCTCAAATCAGGGTATATAAGAATTAAATTCCCCAGTAGAGCGACGAATGACCAATGTTCCTGAGCTCTTCTCCCCAATCAGAAATCAACATTCTCCAGTAGAGTATCCTCAAATAGAAAGCAGGAATCCCTAGGGGCAACATTCCAGACGAGATTGAAGATTACACATATTCTTCATCTCCAGCACCATTCAGGGATTTATTTTCCCCAGCGAGATGTTATACGAAGCTACACTTCAACAACATTTCACATTCATCCATCATTTACAAACGTCATGGCATATGCATATGAAACGCATATAACACAATCTCATTTATTTTGATAACGTCATTATGAAATGAATTTCATACATCATGATATTGCATACAGCTAACTCTTTATATTTTATGGTAAAGTCTACAAACAGACGAATATCATGAACAATTTTCAAACAGGTCCAAGATTAATTCCCAAAACAAGACGGGGCAACTATCTATGTGACCAGGTCACAGATTAATTCTTGAAACAAGACGGGGCAACTATCTATGTGACCAAGTAGAGATTAATTCCTGAAACAATACGGGGAAACTATCTCTACGGCCAACAAAAATCAGGTTCTAGATTAATTCCAGAAACTAGACGGGGCAACTATCTGGATGACTAGCCACAGATTAATACTTGAAATAAAACATGGAAACTATCTGTAAAAAACAATTTGTATATCAATTCATGAAATAGGACGGAGCGATTATCTACATAAATAGGTCCAAGATTAATTCCCAAAACAAGATGGGGCAACTATTTATATGCCCAGGTAAGAGATTAATTCCTGAAACAAGACGAGGCAACTATCTCTACGGCCAACAAAAAGCAGGTTTCAAATTAATTCTCGAAACAAGACAGGGCAACTATCTGGTTGACCAACCCCAGATTAATACCTGAAACACGACATAGCAACTATCTGTGAAAAGCAGATTATAGATCAATTCCCGAAACAAGACGGGGCGACTATCTACATGATGAACATTTCCTTCCGAGACTGAATTCTGACAAGAACTTCCCTCAAATACTAAATCTAATAAGTAAGCTAGTTAAGAAATTTCCTCAAAGAGTCATTCTCAAAGAGACCTCTTCTGGCTCAGATTAAATCAAGCGTAGATTTATTCTGATACTTCTCCTAATTAAAGATGGACGCGGGCATCCTCTGGCTCAGATTAAATCAAGCGTAGATTTATTCTGATACTTCTCCCAGTTGAAGTCGGGCGTAGACATATTTTGGTTCAGATAAAATCAAGCTTAGATTTATTTTGATATTATTGTGGAAAAAGTCGGGCGTAGACTCATTTCAGCGTCTTTTCCAGATAAAGTCGGGCGTAGACATCTTTTAGTTCAGATAAAATCAAGCGTAGATTTTGTTTTGATATTCTTGTGGAAAAAGTCGTCGTAGACTCATTCCAGTGTATTTTCCAGTTGAAGTCGGGTGTAGACATCTTCTAGTACATCATTCAGATAAAATCAAGCATAGATTTTATTATGATTTTCTTGTGGAAAAATTCGGGCCTAGGCTCATTCCAGCGTCTTTTCCAGTTGAAGTCGAGCGTAGAAATCTTCTAGTACATCATTCAGACATAATCAAGCGTAGATTTATTCTGATACTTCTTCCAGTTGAAGATGGTCGTAGATAGCTTATGGCTTAGATTAAATCAAGTGTATATTTATTCTGATACTTCTTCCAGTAGACATTTTCTGGCCCAGATTAAATCGATCATAGATTTATTCTGATACTTCTTCCGATTGAAGTCAGGCGTAGATATCTTCTGGTTCAGATAAAATCAAGCGTAGATTATATTCTGATATTCTTTTGGAAAACTCAAGCGTAGACATATTCCAACATCTTCTAGTTGAAGTCGGGCGTAGACATATTTCAGTACATCATTCAGATGAAATCAAGCGTAGATTTTATTCTGATATTCTTTTGGAAAAGTCGGGCGTAGACTCCTTCCCATATCTCTTCTAGTTGAAGTCGGGCGTAGACATCTTCTGGTACAGATTAAATCAGCATAGATTTATTCTAAAACTCTTCTGGATGAAGTTGAGCATGGACTCGTTCTAAATACATCTTCTAAAGACAACGTCGGGCGTAGACTTAGTCTTATTCTTTTATCAACGGTTATCCTGGATGGCATATATAAGCCCATTTCTAACAACTCTCCATCGCCTCTGGATGGCATCTATAAGCCCATCTCCGACAATATTCTGTCACTTTCCAAATGGCATCTTAAAGCCCATTCCCGGTATAATCAATCAATAGCGTTACATCTTGCACAGATGAGTGTAAATTTATGGGCACGTAAGTGTTCAATCATCTTCTACCTTCAAGTCCCGAATGGCGGACGCGCCAATCTAACTTTTCAGGTTTAAGAAGATTGAATAGGGGCAATTATTGTACCCCAAAAGTTTCCCTCTCATTTCGTTCAAAAATAACCCCTCATGCTCCTAGGGTTTTCAATCGCTTTAGCCTACCCATGCTTTCTAGGCCTCAGGATATCGCACTGATTCTTTGTTTCATCAGAGAACTAGAACTACAGGTATTTTGATCTTGAACCGTGTCCCTCTCATCCATTGGCTCTTGTGCTAGGGTTGTTGATTATTGAATCTGTGACGTCTTTCTTGAAAAAATCTCGAAAAAATATTATCATCCTGAATTTTATCTTAGTACACCTTCAATCATCAACTGAGGTTCATTGAAGATGTTCTTCTATGATCCAAATATTTATTTCCACCTTCAAGGTCAAGGCATTATTGTTGTGGTGATTGGATACAAAGCATGACGCAAGACATGAGGCAAGGGATTAATTATGATCAAAGCTTGTTTACTCTCATTTGTTTGTTGCTTGCTGATACAAGTTTATGTGGAATTTGAGAACTGACGAATCATTTGATTAAGTTCGAGACTATTTTGGAAGAGAATCCATTTTAAATGTTTGGTCATGTCCATTCATGGTCATTTCTTTGAGATTTATGTCACATTTTCATTCTCACTACACGTGAGTTAAACATTTATCGATGTTCACATAGCATCACCATACATTTCAAAAGAAAACAAAGTGAGGTGGAGAAGGCTATTTAGGATTGGTTATCATTGGAATTCAAGTTCTAATCATTCAATTTGGTACCAGTTTCTACAAGCTTAATTTGATACAAGTTTCATCCAAATTGTTCATCAAAGTTTCTTATACCATTTCTCATTGCAAGACATTCAAATTTCTTAAATTCTCAAGACTACAAAAAAACTTTCAAATGCCTAAGAATACATCAAATTTCAAGAGGAATGTTTCTAAGTTACAAAGAAAATCAAGTGAAAATTTGTCCTAATATAAACTAATCCATGATCAAGTTATTTGAAGATTTGAATTGCATCCATCCCTCCAAGGCTTTTATCCTCTTCAAGATTGTCAACCAATCACCATTTTTCATGAAACAAAGAGACAAGTAATTTGTTAGAAAACAATGAAACATGAACAAGAACAAGATATCAAGCAAGTTTTTTTCGTGACTTCATCATTAGGGTTCGTGCAAGGAATGAGTTTATTTAGGGAATTTTATCATGCCCCAAAAGCCTCATACAAAATTAGATTTAATCATAGGCCTAGGTCTATTGCAAATCACAAACAAGTTGGTTCACAAAAGACCAAAAATAAATAAAAAAAGATTCAAAACTCAGCGAGTAACAAAGTCAGAAACAAGTCTCATCCTAACAAAATGCACATGTCAGTAAAAGGCCACAAACAAGAAAAACCAGAATGTGCTAACAAGCAGAATTTGTAAGGGCCCAATATAGAAAATCAGCAGGCTTGTTATTAAAGTTCAGAGCAACAGAATAACAAACAAATCAGTAAATTATTGGCTAACGGTTTTGAGCACACAAAAGAGATCCCACGAAATCAGGGCTGCATCATACACAATACCATTACATCAACAAGAAAATATCATGGAATTCACAGATTATTCCCTCACTCTCTAACAAATTCTCTTCAATCTTATCCATTCTCTCAACAAATTCTTCCCCGTGTTTCCTCTTATGCCCCTCTCAACATCTTGCTATAAGACAACACATTTCCTTTCATCACAAGGGGGGGGGGGGCACACTAAAAATCCATCGAAACCTCTCTCTACCTCACCAATATGCCACTGAAAATCACTTTTATATAATACCACTCAACCTTAATTCTTCAACCATACAAACTTCAATCTCTCTTAAAACCTAACCTCACAGACCCTCAATTTCTCACCCTATCTACACCATTCAACAACAACTCTTCTCTCTTGCTTCACCTCAACCTTAACTCCCAACAATATTTGTTTCAGAAGAAGAAGAAAAAAAAGAGACCACTGTTCACATTCATCAGAAAATAGCGGCAACCATGAACACAAACAAAAACCCTAACTTCCATTCATCATTTTCTAGACAAATTCCTTCAGAAATTAGGGGAGAGAATACAGTACACAAAATTATCAGAAGCTGCGTAGCAGCAACAACCAAAAAACCCTAACTATCAACATCACCTTCCTCATTCATAAAACCCTTCATATCTCAAAAGTTATCACAAAAAAAAACTATTAAGCTAACACAGAAGCCAACAAGTTATCAAGCAACCATCAAAAAACCCTAAACGAATTTCATCATCATTTTCCGTAACGCTAACCCTTCAGATCGAGAAAGATGAAGAAGAAAGGAGTTCAGAAGAAGATATAGAGCGGTCTCACCCGAAAAAGAACAAAGGAATCGCAAATCTGAAGCTAGGGTTTCCGAAAATCCCCTTCAAGATCTGCGCTCAATCGTTCATTTTCTGCAAAATTAAACCATGTACTAGAAATCAGAAGAAGAAGAATAAGAAGAAGGCGAAGATATCAATGTAAAAATATGTGAGATCAAAGCTAATCATGACGTCACCGCTGTCGTTGTTGTCGTAGGCGATTTCTGGCGAGAGCTCTGTTGAAAAAGGGAAGAGCGAGGAAGGGAACAACGAGAGAGAGAGAGAGAGAGAGAGAGAGAGAGAGAGAGAGAGAGAGAGAGAGAGAGAGAGAGAGAAGTCTTCTCTATTTTTGTTTTCTCTAATTTCTGTTTTAATTAACTTAATATATTGATTAAGAATTAATCAGGTGATGACAATTGTCATCACCTTTGTGGTTACTTTCTGATTTTGTGCAGGCGTCTCTCCATGTGTACTATGAAATCTCGTCCCAATCACCATCAGATCCCCACAAATCCAAATCATACGCTCCAGAAAGAAAGCTCACGGTGGAATCCCTGGATCGATGACCACAGGATCAAGCAGGCCTCATACTGGGCTTGAACTTAACTTGCTTGCATCACCCCCCTGAATTACTGCATTTTAGGCCCATTCTCTATATTCTTTTACATTTGTTTGTATTGTATTATTATTTTTAATTATTTTGATTTCTATCAATTAAAAAATACAAAAAAAAAAAATATTATTTTTTAAATAAATAATTAAATTAATAAGCTTTATTTAATATTATTAATTATTTTGTTAATTAATTTTAATAAATAAAAATGATTTAATTTAATTAGTTATTTAAATTAATTCAATTGAGTTATATTGTTTCTTTATTTAGACTTTTAATCGAACTTTTGATTCGTCATCCCCATTCATAAATTTGTACCCTCATTCCCGAAGCGTTGTAATAATATAGGACATTTAATTTTCTGCCTTTATTGCCTTCCTTGTAACTGTCTAGTTTAATAGGATTGTATTGCAACACATGAAATGAAACGCTAGATAACCCTAATTGCAAGATTAAAATAACTGAACATAAATCACTTTGAACACGCGCACCTCTAGGCTAATCTCTTTTTTTGCCTTCGGAAACACATTCATGTCCCTCAAACGTGGGACACTTTAGCAAAGACCCTCGGTTAAAAGATCATAGTCCCTCAATGACCCTTTGATTTTGCCTTCGGTAAAAGATCTTATTCCTTTACGAAAATTGCTAAAGCGTCCTACAAGTTGCCTTCTATGACTGTACGATGACCCGTGCCTGTCCCTCACATCCAACAATAGGGCTTCCTACTAACTAATAGTAGGTTAGCACTATCTAATGGAGGTGGAAAAGACCAAATAATTTTGGAGTAGGTAGATCACTCGTAATCGCTTTCTCACAAACTAAAACAATTTTCACACCTCACACTTTCAAAAACAACTACCTTCAAAAAATGCTTTATAAACACTCTTGAGGACTGATACAAGGGTCATTATAAAGCAAATTTCCTTACATTGACATTTTCAAAAACACTTTTCAAAAAAACGACACTTTCTTTCAATAAATATTTTCAAAACAAACATTTTGTATACATTCTCAACGATACGAGAATCATTACAAAATTGTCGTACCTAGGCATTTTCAAAATATTTTCAAACATACACAAACACAAAGCATTTCAAAAAGTGAGCTAGAGATTCGTCATCCCCTTTTTCATAAACTACCCCCCGAACTCAGAAAATTCTTAAAAGTTTTTTCCTGTTCTTTTCACCCTTTCCTTTATTGGATAAAAGAAAAGTCGGTGGCGACAATTGCTATCCGCAACATTTGCGATAAAACACAAAACCAAAAGTCAATTCTCCCACCATATCACACCAGTACATTAATATTAATGATAATAAAGATTAATCGGCTAAAGATAATATATTGACATTTATGCTAATATATTTAATACAATGAGATTATTATTTACTCTAGTTTTAAGATGAAATTACTCCCTAATATAATTAGAAGTTATGTTTTTAGGGAACCATAAATGTTTGGTGAAGTGATGAAGTAAGATATTGGTACAATGGAGCAAGATTTGATTATGGCGAAGCATAAGGAGATCTACAAGTTAGTATTCCATACACAAATCGGTGAATGAGTCCAAAAAGGATACACTGAGTTATAGTGATCTCACATATAGTGAGATCATGTATGGGGTTCTAGAGCATGGTTTCATTGTACCCTCGATGTTTGGATGGAGTAACTTCATATTAATGATTGGACCTTTTCTTTAATGGGAAAATGTTTGGCCTATAACCTTTTCCTCGAGGTTTTTCGCGGCATAAAGATAGGAAGTATTTCGGAAATTAGGACGGGTTCTCTACATTAAGAAGTATAAATGACTTTGGAATTGGCGTGAGAAATCTTGGTAACGAGCACATTAAATGCTAGTATTATCATTGAGACGTCTTGCATGATCGTACCTACATGTGATCTTAGGTCCCTAAACTAGGGTATGGCATTTCCGTATATGACGCTCAAGTGCACTGGAGTGTTGTTGTAATCTCGAGGTGAAATCAAACCGTTGTTTTTTGTCTTCATATTTTATTTTATTTTGGGCCATTGATATTCCTACCTTGCCTCACTATATAAAGGTCACTTAGTCTCCAAAATCACTTTTTGTTCTTTGCACTAAATGCAACTTTTATCTTTTATCTTTTCTCTTTGAGCTTCAGTGACTCCAATTTTTATCAGTTTCTTTCCTTCTTCGGGTTCTGCATTTTCTGGTTCATCGCACCTTAAAAACAACCTTTTATCCTAATTGTTTCCTCAACAAAAAATTACAAATGTCAATCCTTTAAAATTAACCAACTTATTGCAAACCTTATAGTTCTTAAAGATGATTTTGGCTCTAGTGAGGATTCTACTTAATATGGTAGTGAACCTTCGAGTTCCCCTTCTTGCAGAAGTACAAATGATTCTACAAAAGGAATTAAAGGGATGAACTATTATTGTCCTATTATTAAAGATGTGTATGTCAATTCCTCTTCTCCCATACATCCTATGGCATATCTGGATTCTGCTAAGGTTGGTTGGGAGGAATGAAGGACTCGTATCTTTATTATTTAATTTAGGTCAGTAAACGCTCAAGATCCTTGTGATAAAGAGTTTAGGATCACCTCGAATTCTAAAGTCATTCTGGAAATTCTTGACCACCATTATATATTCCAATATAGTTGGGAATACATGGTTTGAAAGGAGTTTCAAGGTCTTATATTTCACGGTTATGTTGCTCAGTACGATTGTATGGAGACGAAATTAGTAGGAATGATTTATATATTCAACAGCGCTATATATCCAATAGAAAAAGAATATATAATTCCTTTGATAATATATCTCAAAAGTTGGGATAAAAAATGTTTTAAAATGATTAAAATAAAATTGATGAAAGTTAATTAAAAAGAAAATAAAGAGAAATTGATTTAAAAAATGCTATAAATGATTTTAAAAATCTGGAAAAAAACATATTAGGTAGAAAATCATCTTAGGAAATTAAAGAAAAAGGACTAAGGGAAATATTTTTTATGAATTTTTAAATAAAATGGAATAATAAGGATTTAAAAGAAAAAAGAAATTAAAATGACCAATGGCTAACCCGCATGTAGGCTTGTGATTGGATGAAGATTTGAATTTCGCTTCAGAAGGCGCTTAGTACTTCATCTTCAACCTCCATAAACCCTTGTTTTAGCAAGTCATGAATTGTAATTTTAAGCTTAACCACAACCATGGTAAGCTTCGTTTTACTTCATTGTTCATGTGTCCATGCTCAAGATAAATTTATTTGATCCGAGCAAGGAGAATTTACAGAAATACGATAAATTCTAACAATCTTAAAAGTAAAATTAAATTTCAAACATCAAAGATAAATTCCAGTTATATTAAGGGAAATAGCCAGTGGAACAAGACGAAGAGATTGGTAAATAGTTTCATTTGAGAAATTGCTTGTATCTACCTTTCCCAAGTGAGCTTCAAAGCTTGAAAATGGTGGAATTGGGTTGAGTGTTTCAGGTCACGGCTACCTTTTGTAATGCTTGGGTTAGCTTCATAGGAGACCGATGATGAGTTCTGGTTGGAGACTTTGAGTTAAAATAGAGAGAAATCAAGGTTTCAAACTTCTGGTTTTGAGAGGTTTCAAGCTTCAAAGTGGCAGAGGTTTTTTGGATATTCAAGCTTAGTTTTCAGTGAAGAATCACTCTCTATTTATAGGATAAGAGAGTGAGGTCATAGCTTGATGAAAATAATATCTCAAACATGTGAATGTAGTGAGAAATTTTTAGATCCAAGTGTGTGATAATTTGGCACGAAATGTGTGACATTGTGAGCTCATTCAGGTCATTTTTCACTTAGTTAAATGTGTTTAATCATCACAAACAAGTGCGCACATGATTAAGTGTCCCCGAGATAAGTTTGCACATGCTTCTAAAACTATAGGTCATGGTTCAAGCAGAGTTCAAGTCACCATGTTCACCCTTAGGCCAAATGAAATTCCCTCGTGCGTTTTGTGATCTTTCCTGAGCTAAAGGTTCCTTTCATGACAAGGAAGACAACTCAAAAAGAACCAGCTCAATTGGATGCTTGATGAGAAAATTAGAATCTTTGAAAGTTGAAGAAAAACCACTAAAAACTTGGTCTAGCGTTAGGTCAAACATGTTATGAACTCACTTTGTGCACAAATGGCCTTCATGATTTGAGGTACTTAGAGGCATAATTGATTTTTGACTTATAAATGAAAGTTGTAGAGGACATCAAAAGGGATATTTGGGATAACCGCTTATAAAACTTGAAAATTGAATGATTTATGGTCTTGGAACATAGACATGCCATACTTGACTTTTAGGTCAAATTTCTTTAAGTCCACAAAATGAGCTATAATTGATCTGAAACTTTGAGAACCTTTGGATCATAATTGGCCTTTGACTTGTAAAGAGAAGTTGTAGGGGAAATTAAAATGAATGTTTTCTATAAAGAACCACTAAAAAATGTTGAAGTATGAAGAAGTTATGATATTTTGACCAAGGCATGATGAACTTAACTTTCTAGGTAAAAACAACTTGAACTAACTTGTAACTTTTGGGCTTCTTCTTGTAATCCAAGGAACATTGTTGAACATATGAAATACAAATGAATGATTCGTTATTGTTCTTTGATAAATCTTGGCAAAAGCTTGAGAAAACATCATGAATAAGGCATGGAAATAAACACATGAACCTACTTGGAATAACTTGATGAGAAAGCAACCAAACTTGAAATTTCTCTGATCAAAAGGTGTAAAATGAAGCTTTATGAGAGAATGACCTAAGATTATAGATCATGCTTTAATGAATAAGACCTTGATAATCAATGGTTGACCATCTTTGACCTTGAAGATTTAAAACTCTAATTGAATAATCACACTTGATCTTCTTGATTCAAAACCCTAACTTGAAAAATAAACAAAAGGAAACAAAGCATATTTTGTATTTTGGTTAATATTAGAAAAGCATAAAATGAATAAACATAAAGAAAAAGGAAAGACAATGGTGCTTGGTGATCTCCCACACAACAAACCTAAAATATATGAGGGGTAAGAGGCTACCATGCTTGTGCAAATGATGATGCAAAAATGACGTTATAGATGGGATCTTAGGGGTAAGAATTAGGATATGATAGATGCTCCTATTTAAGTTTCTTCTATCCGTGGAGATGAAGATTTAAATTATTCACATCGAAAAGATTGAAAAGACTTAAATACAGAAGACCCAATTTTTAGCCCTAAGATGTCGTGCAATGCTTATACTTATGAATGCAAATGTAAAGGACTCTATGGGGAAATGGCACCACAGGACATAAACTAAAAGTTGAAGGAGGTCCTACAAAGAGATACAACTCACTGGGAAGGGGACATAAACTGCGGGGAATTTGGAAAGGAAAACCAAACAGAAATTTCACTGGGTAAAATAACATCATTGCTCAAGGAGAGGAGCAACAGACTTCAATGAGAAACTATTAATGGGGAGTAAGCATGAATTAGGGAGTCACTAACTCTACTGGGAAAAAAAATCCCTAAGTAGGTAGTGAGAAAAGATTATATACTTCAAGAGGGAATGACCCATAGGAGAGGATTGATGACTCCATTGAAGAAATGAATCCATGTGGAGAAAACTCTTACTATATACTGGGGAAAGAAACCCTAGAAAGTAGAGAGGAATGAAATTACTACCAACTCATAATTGAAGGCATTAAACTTGGAAACACAGAGTCATGGATGACGGTAAACTACCAACTCATTAATGAAGGTAGAGAAAAAAGATACACCACCTCATAGACAGAGGGGAAGAGAAAATTGATACACCAACTCATAGATGACGATGAACTATCGACTCATGGAGAAAGGTAGCAAAAGATATGAGTTGATAACAAACTTCCCAAAACTTCTGGTATTCCACCTATAACGTGTCTCAGTTTCTTCTTTAATCAAGTCTTCCACTTGAAAAGGGTATAAACCTCCCAAAGCTTCTGGTCATCAGCCAGAAACGAGGCTCAGTTTTTTCTTTGACGAAGTCTTCCACCCGGAAAGAGTAACAAACAATCTTCTCAAAATATATCCACTTGTTGGAGATTATGATCAATAACTCTATAGAGAATACTCAAAAGAGATGTGAGCAGGTCAGATTTGACATCACGCTTCTCAAATAAAGATACATCCACCTATCGGGGATTATAGATTTTTTTGGGTCACAATAGGCTTCTCAAATAAGGAGACAACCACATGTTCAAATAATGAATCCAGTGTTTAAACTTGATCTGATGAGGATCAACAAAATTCACAACGAGCTTCTCTTCTAGGTATAAACTGTAGAGATAACCACTTGATGTGAATGTAAGTGATGATAAACTGGGAGATGTACAAGCTTCTCCAATCAAAGAGACTTCCACTCTTTGTCGCACAAAGGTTGAAATAACAAACAAGCTTCTCAAATGTAGAGATTTCCGCTTGTTGTTGCACAGTGGATTATAATGCTGGGAACATACAAGCTTCTCAAATAAAGAGACTGCCACTTTCTGTTGCACAAAGGCTTCCAAAAGAGTGTTGTAACAACACTGCTGGGGAAATAACGTCTTCACCTTCTTTTGGGGATATCAATATCTGGTGGGGAAAGCGAGATCATCAAGTATGTAACACGTTTTCCTTCGTCATATAGGGTTCTCTCTTAGACAGGGTACTAGAATTCAATCCAGGAATAAACTGAAGATAAACGGTCAAACAAGACTTGATTAAGTGAGGAACGGACTCAAATGCGAACTTATTTCATCCAGATAAAGTGTTGGGAAGGAAAAATGAAACAAAACTTCTTCCCCGAGGAATGAACTCGGTGGGAGAGTTTGATGGAACGTGCACTTTTGGGATGCATTACCAAGGAATGGATAGAAACACCAAAAGAATGCAATTGAGCGTGAATCTTCGACTATGCATATGATGTATTTATGTAATGTTATGCATGTTACGGTAATGCTGGAAAAATAATACACATACTCGGCTGGAGAAATAGGAGAGTAATAACAAACTCAACGCTCAGTCAATTCTTAACCAGATGGAAACGATACCGTAAAGATTGTATTCTGTGGAAATCTCAAGACAAGGCTATTGTTCGGCGAGATAAATTTATAAAGAACACAACGATTCTGCTACAAAACCTACAAACTTCTTCTCTGAGAGATGAAGAATCTGCTGAGTAATAATCAAAAGAAAACTACAAAGGCTAGTCTTTCCAAGGGAGAGACTACCCTAAACCTGCACAAATTGTGCTAGTCGTAACTTTTGATTGATATGGACTTAGCTAGGAAACTTGGGTCAACGATTATCAATTCTTCAAAAATCCCACACTCTGCAAGGGAATCTGAACCCCCGGGCTGAAAAATACTAGGATAAACATGTTGGGACTTCACTAAGTATCGCACTTAGAGATTCAGATATTCTTGAAACAATTGCTAATAGTCCTTTTAATCTTGTTCACAAGTCAAAGGAAAATGATTTTGTAATTTTGAAAAACATAATTATTACTAAACGTTTTGTTTCAAAAATCACTATCAATAATAAATGAAATTTTGCAAAAGAAACAAATATAGAATACTTGAAATCAACTGAACAAAGGCTCAAAATTTTACTAATAGGATGGTAGTTCACAAATAACGTAACTCCATAGATAATTACAAAGTTTGGAAAATGATAAATAGGCAAAGGCTACATTTAAATACAATGACCACTATTCTCCCTGTCAACTTTGAATTCATGTATTCAAGCTTCCATTGAGAATGATTGAATTGAAACTCTGATCAATAAATGTTGTTGCTTCGAATGATCAAACCTTGCCTGATGCAGTTACTAGCCATAATCCATAAGTTTTTCCTACATTTCCCTCTCGAGTTCTCAATCTACTAGGATGAGTTATTTCTATTTATGTCTCTTATTTTTTCCTGAACCTCCCTTTCAGGTTTTCAGTCCTCTAAGACGCTCATTTTTGTCTAAGTCGCCCTTTCGGGTTTTCAACTTAGCGAGATGTTCTTTTACTTATTTAGGTGAAGTATTTCTTGACTACATCAACATTCATCAGATGTGGGAGATCCTTACCATCCATAGTTGTAAGAGTTATAGCACTTCCAGAGAAGTTTTTCTTAACAACGTATGGACCTTCATAATTAGGACTCCACTTGCCACGTGAATCCTTCTTTGAATTCACGAAGATGAACCTTCTTATCAAATGCCTGCTTCGTTCTTCTTTAATACAACTGACCATGACCTAATGTTTTCATTCTCTTATGTTCATTTAATTTCAATTGATCATATCTATTGTGACACCATTCATCCTCTATCAACTTGGCTTCCATAAAAAAAGTAGGTTTTTTTAGATTACCATTTTCCAGAAAAAGAAGAAAAAAACAAAATTTGGATAACACAATAACTTTTATTATTGATTTTAAAATATGAAACAAAAGCCCTAACAATGTCACTTTCACTTTGGGCGGAATGAAAGGATTTGACTGAAAAAGACAAAAAAAATTACTTTGACATGTGAACAAAGCTATGAACATTCACAACAATCCAATTATAGCTCGTCTGTCCGTGCGTCACAAAGTTTGGCCAATCTGGCTCTGCTCCTTCTTCATCAATAGCATCCACTTAAGGGTGACTTTGATAAATAAATCTTGCACTGTGGAAAACATCATGGATAGGAAGGATGACCACGTCTTTCATCACAACTTTTTCTGACATATAGAGAGTAAACCCTAAACCAACTTTATTCTTATTCTCAGGCAAATTAACGACATGGCCCCAACCTGCTGCTTGTCCATGTTGAACAGCATGTTGACCATCCTTCAAGGAAGCAATGTATGACCCATTCTTCCTAACACTATCATCATCAACATTAAGAGCTTGGAACAAAGTTCCAATTGTTGTTTCATAAACATTAATATAACAAAAGGACAAAAAATGACACAGCGGAATGGCTTCCTCTACATATACACCTACCAATTTCTCATTCTTCACGAACTTCAACCTCTGATGAAGTGTGGAAGTTACTGCTTGTGCATCATGGATCCAGGGTTGTCGCAACAAGAAGCTATATGCGGGGTGGATGTCCATCACCTAGAAAGTGATTTGGAACATATAAGGACCCACCCAAATTGGAAATCAACCTCACCAATTACCGTTCTTCTTGAACCAACAAATGCTTTCACAACTACACCACTAAGCCTCATTGGGGCACTCTGATACACCAACCTGGTTAATGTTGCCTTAGGAATTACATTCAACGAGGAACTTATATCCACCAAAACATTAGACAAGGTATCTTCTTGACATCTGACTGAAATATGCAAATTAAAATTGTGATTCTTTCCCTCTGAAGGAAACTCTTTGTCACTAAAACTCATCATGTTGCAAGTGGTGATATTTCCTATTACGCCATCAAACTGATCAACATTTACATCATGGTCCTTATAAGCCTATTATAACACTCTCATCGTGGAATTCTTGTGAGCTTCTGAATTTAATAGCAATGACAAAACTGATATCTTGGAGGGCGTCTGAAGTAGTTGGTCAACTACCTTATAGTTACTTTTCTTAATCAGCCTCAATAATTATTTGGCGTCTTTGTTCTACTTAAGATCACTGGACTGCCCAATAACCACTGGTTCTGGAGCAACCTCAACAGGATCCTTCCCATGTACCTTTTTTTCTCACCAATACATCCTCAGCCCTTCGAGGAGGTGCAGGACAAAATACCCGACCACTCCTAGTTAAGCCATTAGTGTCTGCAATGTTAACAACATAAGGAAGAGATATTTCTTTTCCATTATCAAGCATGATAGTGTTGTACTTCCAAGGAATTGCCTTATAACATTCATATGGCACCGGCCTTAGTAAACAAATAACTAAAGGTTCAACAACAATCCCTTGACCTTGATATGCAATTTCTACATGTTCAGGGATGTCCCAATGGGGCATAATCACAACCACAACATTCTCCTAGCGCTTTCTACAAATTTGAAAAACCCCACGATCCATCAAACTTTGAATATCCATTTTCACCAAATCAAAACCTTTTGAATTATCTTGGAAAAATTGGCAATCAGAATGATCATCAAAATAACTAACTTAACACAAACTACCATCTACATCCACTAACAAAGTTCTCATAAAATAGACATCAATAACCTTATAGTTCCCAGGACACCCTGCAACCATATTCATTACAAGTGCCCCATGATTGGGCAACAGATTCGCTTGAACATTTGGCTATACATCACAGAAATATAGGATACCACTTTATCAACCTCTGAAATTTAGCTTTCGAAGTAAAGCAACTTTCCAAGTCATGACCTGGTGCCCCTTGGTGATATGCCAATGAGCATCATCTTTGTACCATCATGGTAAAGACTTAGGAATGGTCAGTGGATGACGAGTTTGAACTAGCTTTTGTTGTACCAAAGCAGGATACAAATTAGTGTATGTCATTGGAATTGGGTCAAACTAGACTTTCCTCGAAACTGTATTTTGTTGATTGGATTATTGATTCCTTGGTTGTTGCAGGTAAGCAGGTGCAGCATAAGCTGCATTAACAACAGTAGTAACAGCAGAAACATACGGACGATTACCATTACCTTTTGGTCTCCTATACCTTTCTTAAGAGATAGCATTATACTCTTCCTTCTTCTTAGAGAAACCATTACCATATTTCCTTCACACCACTAGATGAACCTCCATTCTTGGATAAACGACCCTCACGAATACCTTCTACTAAACAAACACCCATGCCAACTATTTCAGTAAAGTCATTGGGAGAGTTTGCAACCAACTCAAGGTCTTCAAAAACATCTTAGTCATTTCTTTCTCTTCCATTAGTGGATTGATCTGGGCGACAACCTCACACCATCTTTGAGCATGCTCCTTAAACGAATCTTTGTCCTTATGGGACATAGCTCAGAGTTAATCTTGGTCCTGAGCCATATCCAGGTTATATTTGTATTAACGAATAAAAGCTTCAACAAGATTATTGAAATAGGTGATATGGGCACTATCAAGACCTGTATAACATTTCATTTCAGCACCAATTAAACTGCCCTGAAAGTAATGGATCAACAGCTTATCGATGTCGGTATGAGTTGTCATTTTCCTTTAATACATGGTCAGGTGACTCTGAGGGCAAGAATTCCCTTTATACTTCTCAAATTCAGGAACTTTTAATTTGACAGGAACTTTCACATTAGGAACCAAACACAAGTCGTAAGCATTCTTCCCGAACAAGTCATTCCCCTTCATAGCCTTGAGCTCCTTCTGCAACTCTTGGAACTCGTCCTGATAATCATCCAAAATCTCATTCATATCTAGAGTCTCACTAGGAGAATGATGCACAAGAATTTCCTAACGTGGCACAGTGAGTACCACTGGAGGAGCAGTAACCATAATAGGTTAAGCAATAGGACTATGACTCACTGGAGGAGCTTCAGTAGCGGGAATGTAATTATCAGGAAAAAAATTTAATGGCATGCCCTAAGGATAGCCAGCATGTATTTGATTTTGACATGGAGGAACCACATGTGCAACCGACATAGCAGCAGTTTCAATCTCAGAAATCACTGTAATCAGAGGTTGAGTAGGAGGTGGAGGCTGAGGATGATTATCTGTTGCAACCAAATATTCTAACAATGGAGTCTTCCGGTCCATAACTATATTCAAAGAGTTTACTTACTCCCTGAGTTCCCTTTGTTCTTGTTTAATAGTTTTCATTCTTCTTCTAGAATGAGCCCGAGTTTTGTATTGACGAAACAGCTTGTCTTCTACCAAGACGGAGGAAAAGCAATAAGACTCGAGAAAACTTATGTAAAACAAAACCAAATGATAAATGGTGCATGAAATGCAATGCAAATAATTGTTTTATGTTTTTGTTAGTTTTCAAGGAACTTAGGAAATTATAACAAATTGCAAACATCATAAGTAAATAAGGAATTTGAAATGAATTTAAAATCTCGCATCATTAAAATGGAAAGATTACAAACTGAAGTACATAGTTTTAAATAATCCTAAATGGAAAGAGGAAAAACTAGATCCTAGGGGTCCAAAGGAACCACATCTAAAGAAGATCCAACTTCACGTTGCAATTTCCTCTTGAGCTTCTTGATTTTGTCCTTATAAGCAGCCTTCACATGAGCATTCTCAATCACAAGCTTTTCAATAATACACTTCCAAGCACCTAACATAGGAGGAACACCAAAAAACTCATGGATACTCTGAGATGGAAAAATGATAAAGGAAAATATATCCTCTTGCATCCTCTTCCTCTTATTGCCATGATGCTCAAGAAATTCATCCTTTTGAAGAAGCAAATCATCCTTTTTCTTCAACTGCTTTTGCAACTCTAACTTCTCAACATTATAAACATAGAATTTTCTCTCCAATCTGTTAGAACAAGATTTGGTTCAGCAAAATTATCTATAATTTTTGATGATAACAAATGAGTATGTTTGTATGAACAAGTTTGATACTCTAATTTTTGTTATTTTTTAGTATTTAACAAATAGGTTATGCTTCTGATGGATGGTGTGGCCAAGACATTAGAAGAGAATTAATTCCACTTATGTGTTACACGAGTTCTGATGAACAGTAGCAAGACACTCCAGAACACTCTAAAGTGTAGGCTCTGATATAAAGTCTAAAGAAAACAGTCAGGAGATCGGAAGATAGAAGTTTCTTCTTAAGTCCAGATGCTAAAGACTCGTGTTTCTGAAGTTATAAAGAAACAAGTCAGAAGATCTGAAGACAAAAGTTTCTACTTAAGTCCAGATACTGAAGACTAATGTTTCTGAAGACAAACGATTCTCAAGACCAAGTGTTGAAAATTCTAATAGATGAAGTTATAAAGACTCTGAAGACTTGAAGTTATAAACACCCATGGTTTTAAGAAAAGGGTTCTAAGACCAAGTGATAAAGACTATGAAGACAGAAGTTCTAAAGACTCTAAAGACTTGAAGTTCTGAAGACCCAAGGTTCTAAGAAAAGGTTCTCACGACCAAGTTCTGAAGATTTTGAAGGCGCAATTTTGAAGAATCTAAAGACTTGAAGTTTTGATGACCTTGTGTTATGTTCTCCCTTCTAAACTCATGCTCGCAGAAGCCTCTGAAGTGCATAAGGAAAGAAGATAATGTTAATGTGGTACAAATAGTACATGGTACAATCAATGTTTCATTCCACTACCATGAAAGGACGGACGTGTCGCACGATCTTGTCCCCCATGTGATTGCTCAAGTTTCCAATGTTTATGGAAATCCCAAGAGTACCCCTCAACGAATATATTATTTTATTGGTTATATAAAGGCTTGAAGACTAAGAGAGAAAGCGGAGAATTTTCACTGAATATCCATGCACAAGCATTGTCCATAGCTTTCATATTTTTAGTCTATTGTTCTTAAAATAGTTTACATATTCAGCTTGTGAAGAAGAATTATTATTGTAAACAAAACTTTTATTCAAACAGTTGTTTAAATTTCCTTAAGGGACCAGTTAGGTATGTATCCTTAAGAAGTCTAGGACTAGTGTGTCTTAGAAGTTTGATTTCCTTAAGAGTCCGGTTAGGTTTGTATCCTTAAGAAGTCTAGGACTTGTGTGTCTTATAGGTTGTTAGTGACTTGTGTGTAGCTTGTGCATTGTAATAATCAGTTGGATTATTGGATTAAGTCATTGATTTAGAGAGGAGAAATCATCTTCGCGGGTGAACTAGACTAGCTTGATAATTTCAAAGTGAACTAGTATAAACATACCTTGTTCTTTACTTCATGTTCTTAATTATTGTTATTATCAAGAGTGAAGGAAAAAGTATTTCAATTAAAGGGGAATATTTTTAAAATAAAGTTTTTGATTTAAAACCCAATTCAAACCCCCTATTTCTTGTGTTTTTCACACCTTCAATTGGCATCAGAGCCCTGGTTCCGAGGAGGTAAAAAGTTTTCATTTTTATCAACACTTAACAATGTTCAGTATTGATCCAGTGTGTGTGAAAAACCAATGGCTACACCTACTTCCACTATTGATAATAGGGATAATGATAGAGTTCACTATAGTTCAAAACCTCCGATGTTTTATGGTGAAAATTTTGACTATTGGAAGGATATAATCAAAAGTTACTTTCTGGAATATGACTTGGATCTATGGGATTTGGTAGTTGATGGCTACACTCATCCAATAGATGATAAAGGTCATAAGATTGCAAGAAGTGCAATGGCAGATGCTCAGAAGAAGGTTTACAAGTATCATTACAAAGGAAGAACTATCAAGCTTAGTGTTATTTCATAAAATGAATATGAGAAGATCACGGATAAAAAGACTATAAAGTCTATCTTTGATTCTCTTCAGATGACACATGAAGGCAATGCACAAGTGAAGGAAACAAAGACTCTGGCCTTAATTCAAAAACATGAAGCCTTCAAGATGGAAAACGAAGAATATATGGAAACGATGTTTTCAAGATTTTAGACTCTTGTGGCAAAACATAAGGTTCTGAATAAAGGTTACTCTATAGCAGATCATGTTAAGAGATTATCAGAAGTCTTCCTGTCAAATGGAGACCCATGGTAACTGCTTTCAAACTTTCAAAGGATCTGAAAAACACCTTTCTTGAGGAGTTGATTAGCTCTTTAAGAAGTCATGAAATAGAGCTTGATCAAGATGAACCTTAGAAGAGGGTAAAATCAGTTGGTCTAAAGTCTACTTCTGGAAAGATCAAGGATTATCAAGATAAGGAAGAATCAGAAGAATCAGAAGAAGATTCAGATTATAGGGAACTTTTGTTGATATCCAGAAGAACCAGTCAAATCTGGAAGCATAGATAAAGAAAATTCAGAAGTCAAAGAAGGACATATGGAATAAATTAATCCACTTCTAATTAGAAGAAAGCATCTGAAAAGGAATTCACACGCTTTAAATGCAAGGAGCATGGACATTACAAAAATGAATGCCCTAAGCTAAAAAGGGATAAGAAACCTAAGAAGACATACAAAGCTAAGAAAGATCTTATGGCAACATGGGATGATTAAGAATCAGAAGATGAAGATTCTGATGAAGAGCATGCCAATGTACCTTTCATGACAAAGACCAGTACGAATGAAGCAGCATCAGAAGATAAACTGACACTTGATGTTGAGTCAGACTCTGATGACAACCAAGAGGTGATTTCTTCCTTATCTCGTTCCGAACTTGAAATTGGTTTATCTGAATTAATGAAAAGATATCAACTTCTTCTAAGTAAACACAAAATCTTGAAAAAGCGTTTTGTAGCTACTTCTGAGAACACTACTATAGATGAGAAAAATATTTTTAACTTAAATGAAAAACTATTTGTTTTAGAAAAATAAAACATTGCTCTGAAAAGTAAAGTGTTTATATTAGAAGGAGATATTTTCTCCAACACATCTGTTACTGACGAAGTAATCAGATATGATAGAGCTTTTCAACATTTCCTAGATAAGAGTATGGATAGAAGCAAAATGGCTTCAATGATCTATGGTGTTAGTAGAAATGTAAGTAGAGGCTAGGGATACTCAGGACCATCAAATAAATTTGATAAGACTCTGATTATCATACCAAAACCTCTTTCTGAACATTTCGTGCTTGCTGGAACAAAATTGAAATGTCCAGAATAAGAAATTATGATACTACTGTAGCACAAACACAGACACAAAAGGAAACTTCTAAACCAAAGTATCTTGTACAAATTTCACATGATTATCCTGTTGCACAAAATTCCAAACGTGCTAGAACCTCTAGAACTGCTAACAAGAAAGGACCCAGAAAATGGGTACCTAAGAAGCAGATAATATATGTTGCAGATGTACTTGATGGCGCCACTGAAACACCAGTCATGGTACCTGGAAAATGAATGCTTGTAACACATAATGGAAAAAGGAATATGTTCCAATATTTGTAACTTAAGTCTGGAAGCCTTGATAGTTTCACAAGTAAATCAGAAAATGAAGATCATTGGCTTTGGAATTATTGATGTGAAGATAACGTTCGATGAACTAAAGAACAAAACTCAAGAAGATAAAGAATCAGAATCCCCTACTTCTAATTTTATTGATGTCCCTTCTGATCAACCTCAAAAAAAGAAAAGCAGAATCTCATCATCTCTTTCTGAAGATCTAACTCTAGAAAACAAAGATGCTCTAGTCAGAACAAGATCAATGTTCAAACCTTATGAAGAATATTGACTATGAGTTTAACAAAGATATTCTATTTCTTTCAGAACCTCAGTAATCAGAAGATGTTTCAGGAAGAAATTTCTTTGATTAGATTGAGACCTTTTTGGTTTTCCAGATTCTGAGGATATCAAACGTGTCACTTAGTTAGATGTATTGATTAACATGTGTAAGCCTTGGTTATGCTTAATCATCACACGTTATCTAAGCTATTCAATGAGAATTGTGCATATTTTTGGAATTAATTGAAATTGTAATTATTACTTTAATTAAATGCTCCTAAAGATTGTGTTTATTTATATTTTCATTATTTTATTTTCTCTCACTTCTCAAACACTATAAATCACACATGTTCACTTCACTCGCACACTTTAGAAACCCTAAACCCTTTTTTCTCTCAACGGTTCAATGGGTTTTCTACACTCTTCAACAAACCTTCATCATCTTCATCTCTCTTCAACAATGATGACTCCTTTTTAACAAGCTATTGTTGAGTTTGCAAAAGAAGTGGAACAAAGTATGAATTCAATAGCGTTGTCTTCATCAACCATCACTTCATCTTCATCAACCGTGGTTCCTTCATCTTCAACAGTTCCTCCATCAACTTCATCTGCTCCTTCATCTTCTGCAAACCATGTTGATGTTAATCACATTACCTAAAGAGGTTCTCAAGTTCATTGCAACTTAAAAGCAGCGGAGTTGATTGTTCTTAAGGAATTAATGGTTGATTTTTACAATCTTGCTGCAAAGGGATGTGACTTGAAAGAGGAACTAAGAGCTCAAGGCTGGGAACACTATTATCAAAGGCTTCATGGTCCTGTCTATGAGGCACTGGTGATAGGTTTCTGGAAAAATGTTGATTGTGACGATTTTCACATTGTTTCGGATGTTATTGGACAGAAAATCATTATTACTGAAGAATCCATTGTGAAACTGTTGAGATTGACATTTTAAAAAGGAAAATGTGTGTATGGATTGGATAATAAATCAAAGTCTACAAATAAGTCTCTAGATTAACTGTTATTTACGAATTTCTCTGCTGAGAAATCTAAGTACATAATCAAGGATCTTCATGATAATCTCAGAGTGTGGCACAAGATTATTCTGGGCTGCGTAAATCCTAGACCTCCTTCAAGATCCTCTGATTATTTCAACATCAATTAGAAGTTCATGCTATAATTTCTGATGTCCAAACAGAAGATTAATCTTCCCTTCATTCTATTTAATTTTCTATTAGAAAGTCCATAACCACCACCATTCCCAACAAAAAGGTATCTCCTAATATTCCTTGTGGACATCTTCTAATGAATATTTTTGTTGAAAGTTGCTTGATAAGGCTTATGGTCGAAGAAGCCAACTATAAAGAGGATCTGACTCCAAGCATTGGAGATTCCTTCAATGGGTAAACTTTGAAGAACGTGAGGATGATTTAAGAACTCAAGGTCAAGCCTCTGAATGAACCTTTTGAGATTTATCATCACAAAAGAATTCATGTGAATGACTATCCTCTGTTCTTCAAGCAAGATCATGTATCCATTGTGGCTGCATATGCTTTAACGATGCAATAAGAAGGACATGATATGTCAAGCTTTAATTACTCATATTTTCCTGCTGAGGGTATTAATTATTCTATTGGTAAAAGAAAGAGAAGTTCATATACTTATGAATCATAGAAGAAGAAGCAGAAGAAAAAAGTTCGGGTTTCTCAAAGATGCCATTCTGGGAGCTAAAACTTTTGAAACATCTAGTAAGTCTGATACTTTTGTACCTGTTTCATTGTCTGTTTCTAATACCATTAATGTATGTTCATCCGCAACCTCTACTGCACAAATTAATCCTCTTCCACCACCAACATAACTACACTTATTTTTTACTTTGTTACCACTTCTATCCCCTTTCCATCTATTTCCTTTACACCATCATCTTTAACAATTCTTGTATCTAAATCAACACCTAAACCCATACATGTTTCCATTGCAACTACAACTCCAATAACCAAAAATATCTCACCAACAATCACCATATCTCCATATGATGATTTTAACTCTTTTTCTATTCAACCATCCACCACAACTATTCATGCTTCTGATCTTGTTTCCTCAATCATTCCCTTAACTACGGAAACATTTGTTTCTGAAATTGTCCCTATAATGTTACCTGCAATAAAAACTGCTTCTACCCCAAACACCTTAACCACTTCTAACCTTGCGACCTCACCAATCCATACGCCTACATCTCCATTAACCTCAACTCAATCACTTCCACAAACTTCTCAATTTTCAACTTTTGATACCAATCATCATTTTGCCTTCTTTAACAATGAAACCACTCTCCATGACTCACCCATCATCCATCCTGGTCCAATTTCTCCCTCTGATCATGAAATGTCTGAAAGGGAAATTTCTGATAATCATAGAGCTATTGAAATTTCCACAACTGAACCTTTCACTTGTTCTAAACTTTTCAATATGACTGAACAACCATTATCATAAAATCCTCCTAAACCTGTAACTTTTGAACCCATCCCTTCTGAAAGTTACCTAGGCATAAATGTTTATGATAAACATGTCCCAAAAACTCTGGATGAATGCATCAACATGTTTAGAACTAAGGCTATGAAAAAGGTCTCGAAGCTAAGAGCAGAGGCAAGTATATTTACTATGCCTCGGGAAATGGATGATTCTTAGAAGAAGTTCAAAAAATTGATGGCTTCTGAGTTTGAACTTTTTAACACTTTTGCTAAAGCCTCAAAAGCTTGGGATATTCAGGTTGCGAAAGAAAGGAAAGAAGCACAGGAAGCCTACTAAGAAAAAAGTGGTTGAAGCTAAAACGCTTCGAGAAGCAGAAGATGAAAAGCTTCAAAAAGCAGAAGAAGAAGAAGAAGAAGAAGAAGAAGAAGCCAAACTCAAAGCTCCAGAAGAAGCAAGGAAAGCAGAAGAAGCTGCTAAGGCTAAAGAAGATGCTCTGGTTGCTTCATCTTCTGATCCTGCCATTGCGCGTCTGGAAAATGCAATTGGTGAGATTAGAGGAGAACAATAGGTTTTCAGAGAGCATCATTGAACAGAAGGTTGTCAATGAGAATGTTCAGAACATGCTACAACTGATTCTGTAAAAGATTTATGCTCCTGCTTCTGCTCCTCAACCCTAGGCTCTAGGATTTTCTTTTTCCTTTTGCTTATAAACCATAGGACTATGCTTTCTACTTGCTTTTTGTGACTATTGTTTTTATTTTGATTATTTGATATTTCTGCAAGTCTTCTTTTTGGATATTAGTTTGTTCTACTTCCTTCGACTCACTTCTTGTGTGACCTTTTGAAATTAATGAAGTCTTCTTTTGGCTTATCACTTCTTTTCTTACTTGTCATCTTCTTCTTCTTCTGGTTTTTATGTTTTCCCCACATAATTACCTTTTTTATTACGAAAAAAAGGGGGAGAAATTAAATGAATGTAATTTTGATTTCAATATTCAAGTTCTGGAAAATGTTCTCTAAAAATAGTTGCTTACATCCTAACCCAGTTAAAGTTTTGTTTCTGTTATAATTGTTTTCTTTTTTAGGAAATGAGAACTCTAATTAAAGACAAAGATCTAAAAGCATTATGCAAAGCTTATGTCTAACCTATTTGCTTTAGACTTGGCTACAAGAATTGTAATCTGGAATCAGACTCCAAGAATTGAAATCTGGAATCAGACTCCAAGAATTGAGAATTTGGAAGCTGTCTTGGTGACATTAAAGTTTCAATATTTAAATTGATTTCATTTTCATTGGCATCTAGAATCAAGACTCTCAAGATCTCAATATTTGATCTATTGGAACGAGGGGAGTTTTTACTCAAATGGTTCAGAGTTAGGATATTCAAGCTTCATCAAGTCATTGAATCATGGGGAGTTTCATAAAAAGGATAAGTATTCCTTACTCTTTTTATTTTCACTTTTTTTGATTATATGAACAAAATTGTGTCATCAAAATACATAGTTTTGTAATCATCAAAAAGGGGGAGATTGTTAGAACAAGATTTGGTTCTGTAATATTATCTCTGAGTTTTGATGATAACAAATGATTATGTTTGTATGAACAATTTTGATACTCTAATGTTTGTTATTTTTAGTATTTAACCAACATATTCTACTTCTGATGGATGGTGTAGCCAACACATTAGAAGAGAATTAATTCCGCTTCTACGCTACACAAGTTCTGATGAACAATAGTAAGACACTCCAAAAGACTCTGAAGTGTGGGCTCTGATATAAAGTCTAAAGAAACATTCATAAGATTTAAAGACATAAGTTTCAAATTAAGTCCATATGCTAAAGACTCATGTTTCTTAAGACAACGTGTTATAAAGAAACAAGTCAGAAAATCTGAAGACAACAGTTTCTACTTAAGTCCAGATGCTGAAGACTAATGTTTCTGAAGACAAAGGGTTCTCAAGACTAAGTTATGAATCTTCTGATAGACGAAGTTCTAAATAATCTAAATACTTGAAGTTCTAAAGACCCATGGTTCTAAGAAAAGGGTTCTATTTACCAAGTGTCAAAGATTCTGAAGACAAAAGTTCTAAAGACTCTAAAGACTTGAAGTTTTGAAGACCCAAGGTTCTAAAGACTCTAAAGACTTGAATTTCTAAAGACCCAAGGTTCTAAGAAAATTTTCTCACGACCAAGTGTTGAAGACTCTGAAAACATAGTTTTGAAGACTCTGAAGACTTGAAGTTCTGATGACCTTGTGTTATGTTCTCGCTTCTATGCTCACTGTTGTACCCCAATTTTTGTCCCTAAGATCCCTTCATCATACCATATTGTTTCAATCACCACAAAATCACATTAGGGATTTTGGTTCTTCTCCCTACCTTTAGCTTTCTCTCTTTGAGGAGTTACCAAGCACCTTGACTTGTTTTCTTTGGTGATCATGGATATTTTTCTTTGACTTTCTCTCTAAATTAACAAATACAATATTGGTTTGTCTTACTTGTTAATAATGTAGGTAAAGGAAAATGAGGATTAGCAAGTTGTATCATGGGTTCATGAGTTTATTTCCACGCCCTAGTCAAAGCTTGAGAGATTCAAACCTCACCAATGAAGTTGTTTTGAAATTGGTATGGAAGTAGTTTTGGTGGCCATGAGTCCTCGTCATCATCCTCAACAAATTCTATTCACAAAGGAAGAATATTGGCACAAAAAGTTTGTTCAAACTTGGCAAGGTTCTACCAAGCTTTCTCTTGATCTAGAGGCTAGGGTTTTAGACTTCAGAGGGGCATATCTTGCTCATCTTTTTGTATTTTTGAGTGATTCCAAAAATGGAAGCATGAGATCCCCCAGTCAGTGGAGGCCCCTTTGACTGTAGTGTCGTTTACTGAGTAATCGGGAAGACGTACTGCTTTCGACCTGGGAGCCTGCTGAAACTGAGGACTGTAGAATACCAAACTCATCTTGGCCTTTTAGGTGTAGTGCGGAAGCTATGACGGAGTAATCCGGAAATAGTTGTCACGCGATACTATGCTCAGACGACTCTTTCTTGAGAATATTACTAATTACCGAGTTAATCGGGAAGTTGGTAATATCCGAAGGGAGGATGTAGACTCTGGGAACCTTTAGAACCTTGTTCGGCAGGTGATAACTTTTTAGACCAACACCTTATGGGTAGTACCTTCGACCTCATGCTCGTGACGTTGAACCTATGAAACGTATATGTGTGATCGTGTGTGTGATTGCTGCATCATGCATCCATGCACTCATAAACATCTTTTGAAGAAAATAATATTTCAAGGGATTTAAAGGTTGACTATTTGTGAACATCTCAGGTACTGTTAACCATGGATTCTGGAAAGAGAAAGACCGGGAAATACAGTTTCAAGGATCCCAAGATAGATGAGTTGGTCAGTCTAATTCCAGAGATTGAGTGTTCTGCATACTTTCGAAAGAAGTATGGATCCATTATTCCTCTCATGAAGCTGAAGATGAAGGAGGGTATTCTCTCGACCTTGGTCCAGTTCTATGATCTGATGTATCACTGCTTTACTTTTCCCGATTATCAGTTGATGCCTACACTAGAGGAGTATTATTATCTATTGGATTTACCCGTTACCGATTGTGTTCCTTTTACTGGTTTGAAGGGTGAGCCAAAACCACATGAGATTGCTGCTTTAATTCATTTGGGGAAGTCTGAGGTGGAAGCCCATATAACTACTAAAGGAGGGATTAGAGGATTACCAGCTCAGTTCTTATTGGAGAAAGCTCGTTACTTTGCCAGAATGAAGAGTACGGTTGCTTTTGAGGCCATTTTTGCTTTACTTGCTTATGGATTATTCTTATTTCCTAATGTGGACAAGTTTGTCGACATTAACACCATTAGGATTTTCATGATTGGAAACCCCATTCCTACACTGTTGGGTGATGCTTATTACTCTATTCATCTTTGGAATTCTTATCATGGGGGAATGATTATCTGTTGCACACCTTTGCTGTACCGGTGGTTCATCTCTCACATGCCTCAGTCTGATGCCTTTTGGGATGTCAAGAAGGAATCTCGTTGGGCTCCTAAGATCATGGCACTTACTCACTCGGATATTGATTGGTATCATCGAGCTTATCAGGATGTGGAGATTATTGACAGTTGTGGTAGTTTCCCTAATGTACCTCTTCTTGGTACAAAGGAAGGAATTACTTATAACCCTGTTCTTGCACGGTGACAGCTTGGTTATCCGATGAGGGATAAACCAAACAGTATTCATTTGAGTAGTTTCTTTCTGAAGGAAGGAGAAGACCACATGGAAGCTAGGGAACAAATTGCGAAGTCCTGGCGTCACATTCATAAGAAGAGTAGGAAGGATTTGGGACCTAGGGGTGCTGTTTCTTTGGAGCCATATCTTCAGGGGGTCTGATCGAGAGCCATTCAGTTGAAGATGTCGTATACTCGGGAGACACCCATGCCTGATCTATTTGTGAAGACCACTCCTCCTTTATTAGATGATCTAGAGGAGCTGCGACTTGCTTTGGTTAGGATGCAACAGGAAAGGGATGCTTGGAAGAACAAGTTTCAGACTTTAGAGAGTTCCTATAGAGCAGACTTGAAGGAGAAAGATGATTTGATCGAGATCCTTGAGAGTCGAGCGGTAGAGTCTATGTGGAAGAAAACCAGAGGTTGAGAGCTCAAATCGCCAGGCTCACAGGGAAGCGCCAACGTACAGATTGATCTCTATCAGTTTCTTTCTCCCAGGATTTTTAGATTGTATTTTCATCTTGTACTTGGGATCATTGAAACTTGTAACCCATTTTTTAAGTTATTATAATAAAAGTTTTCAGTATTTCAAATGCGTTGTTATTTTGATGTTTTCAATATGTCTATAAACGTTAAATCCCTTGAAATATTAAATGATAAAGTAAAAAATAATCATGTGCATTGCATGTCATTCATCATATTGAACATATTTCTTGCATTTACTATGCATATCCAGGTGCCTTACCCATCTTTTTACTTCGTTCAGCAAGCTGACTCATCACTACAACACTCGGGCTAATTTCAAAAAGAAGATGGACAATTTGAAACAGGAGAATCGTGAGCTACGCGAAGAAGTTTCTGCTTTGAAGGCTGGTTTGGCCAACTTGACTACTCTGATGGAAGCTCTGGTGGTTGCTCAGAATCAGCCACCGAGTGTTCAACCTCAACCAACAAGGGAAAATGCTAAAGTTCCTGCTGTTCCTGTATCCACTACTCCGACTGTTGTTCAAAACCACATGCCTCAGGGTTATCTGTGGGGAATGCCGGAGAATTTTGCACCTGAAAGTTTCAATTTGGGCCCCCAAGATGCTCTAGTGGTTCCAAATGTTGTTACTCCAGCACCCCCTGTTGTGCATGTTGTTCCTCCTGCACCTCCTTCGGTGAATTTGGTTTCGATTGTTAATGATGATGTGTGTCATCCTTTCCCTCCGCTGAGTGAAGACTTTGGTCTTTATGACAGAATGGATGATTTCCAAGATCATTTTGATAGAATGCAAAGATAGATGAAGGCTCTTACGGGAAAAGAGTTATTTGGCCATAATGTGAATGAGTTGTGTTTGGTCCCGATTGTTAAAGTGCCTGCTAAGTTCAAGGTCCCGGAGTTTGAGAAGTACAAAGGAAACACTTGCCCTCGTGCTCACTTGGAGATGTATGTAAGGAGAATGTCTACCCACACCGATGATCAACGTCTGCTGATTCACTTTTTCCAGGATAGTCTGACCGGCGCAGTGATGAAATGGTACATGATTTTAGACAGCGCCAACATCCATACCTTTAATGATTTGGGAGAAGAATTCATTAAACAATAAAAGTACAATGTGGACATGGTGCCTGATCGTGACCAGCTTAGGGCCATGGTTCAGAAAGACAATGAATCATTCAAAGAGTACGCGCAGAGGTGGCGTGAAATGGCTGCACAAGTGATTCCTCCTATGGAGGAGAAGGAAATGACTAAAAACTTTCTGAAGACGCTGAGTGCTTTCTACTACGAAAGAATGTTAGCAAGTGCCCCGAGTGATTTTACAGAGATGATAGGAATGGGCATCCGCCTAGAAGAGGTAGTAAGAGAAGTTCGTTTGACAAAGGGTGAAGGATCCGGAAGTGTGAAGAAGCCAGCTTATGGGTTTATAAAGAAGAAAGAGGGGGATACCAATGTTGTCATGCAAAAAAGGAGAGTGAATGCTCCTAGAAGAAATTATCAACGTCACCGGCAAGTTGCCTTAGTGACTCCTGTTATGAATGCCGCCCCAACTATCGTTGCTTATCAAAGATAGTCCCAGCAGGGGAACCAAGGGAATAATCAAATAAGGGAGAACTATGACCCTATTCTCATGAGTTATGCAGAGCTACTACCAGCATTGATCCAGAAGAAGTTGGTCCAGACACGACCACCTCTAGCAATACCATCACCATTTCCTTGGTATTACAAAGCAGACCAGACGTGTGCCTTTCATCAGGGAGCACCAAGGCATAGTGTTGAAAATTGTTATCCTTTGAGGACTGAAGTGCAAAGGTTGGTGAAGTCCAGAATTTTATCTTTCAAAGACATGGGACCTAATGTGAAAGACAATCCTCTGCCCAAGCATGGGGGAGTGAGTGTTGTGAATATGGTGGCCAGTTGTCCATGTGACTTTCGGATTTTCGACATTAATCCGGTTAGAGGGGATTTGGTGAAAATGCACGCAGACCTCTGAATTCAGTTACTATACGCATGACCACGCCGGTTGTGCTATTTGTAGTACAAACATACAGGGTTGCGAGAAGATAAAGGTTGATTAACTGGAGATGATGGATAAAGGTTTAATCCATGTAATCAGGCCTAGGGCAGAGTATGAAGAGGAAGATAATATGGTTTCTGGATGTCCAGGTGAATTCAGAATTTTTGAAGTAGAGCATTTGAATGAAGATCTCGTACAGTTGCATGCTACCTTTTGTCGTACTTCTGGTCAGGTGGAACACCAATATGGATCTTGCATAGTTTGTTGTCAAGACCCCCGAGGATGTTCTATTGTGAGAGAGGGTGTTCAATTACTGTTAGACAATGGGACTATTTAGATCACAGGTCAGAGAGATGATTATCACGAGATTGATATGGTTGAAGTTTGTTTGATGGGAGAAGAGTCAGAGGAAGAATATGCCTCTGCGGATGAGTATTTCTCTTCAGACGAAGATTTGTTTGCTGGAAATGGTCTTTTGAGGGATGATTGTTTCGAGGAAGGTGTAAATGTCATTGTACCTTGTTTTGGTTCACCCGCTCACCTTGAGGTGGAGTACCATAGCAAACCAACTGTTACCCCATTGGTAATTAGTCTGCCAGGACCTGTTCCCTATAAATCAGATAAGGCTGTTCCTTACAAATACAACGCTAAAATCTTAGAAGATGGGGTGGAAGTTCCCATCCAGCCAATGCCAGATGTTGGAAATATAGCTGATAATAGTAGGGTGACCCGTAGTGGTCGTGTGTTTGCGCCGATTATTCGAAGAGACGTTGTGGCTGGAAAGAAAATTGCTGAGAATGATGAGCCAAAGAAGGCTGCAGGAGAGACTAGTGGAGCCACATTGGAGAAAGAAGTGGATGATATCTTGAAAATAGTTAAAATGAGCGACTACAAAATTGTGGACCAGCTATTGCAGACTCCTTCAAAGATATCCATCCTAGCTTTATTGATGAATTCCTCCGTTCATAGAGAATCACTGATGAGAGTACTAGAACAAGCTTTTGTGGATAATGACATGCCATTGGATCAATTCAGCAGCATAATTGGAAACAATATGTCATGTAACAACTTGAGTTTATGCGATGATGAGTTACCAGATGAAGGGAGGAATCACAACCTGGCCCTCCACATATCTATGAATTGCAAGAATGATTCGCTGTCCAATGTGCTAATTGATAACGAATCCGCGTTGAATGTTATACCGAGAAGTACCCTTATGAAGTTAAAGTATCAAGGAACACCTATGCACCCGAGTGGCATCATTGTGAAGGCTTTCGATGGGTCGAGGAAATATGTCATCGGTGAAGTGGACTTGCCCATCCATATAGGACCACCCTTGTTCTTGATAACTTTCCAGGTAATGGATATTATTCCTGCGTATAGTTGTTTGCTAGGACGGTCATGGATACACGAAGCAGGGGCTGCCACTTTAACTCTGCATCAGAAGCTAAAATTTGTGCGTGAAGGGAAGGTAGTGATCATAAACGGGGAGCAGGCGTTGTTGATATCCCATCTATCCTCTTTCAGTATTGTAGAAGCGGATGAGGCTGCTGTTGGAACCCAGTTCCAAGCCTTATCCATTGACAACATGAGGAAGAATGAGAATTTTGTGGTTTCCTTGAAGGATGCGTAGCAGGTTGTGCGCAATGGTCATAATGCAGTTTGGGGACGACTTGTGGATCCACCTGTGAAGAAAAACAAAGTTGGTTTGGGTTTCTCTTCGAGGAATGGCAAAGGCGAAAGTTTGAATTTAAAGTCTTCTGTGAACAGTTATCATGATGTTTTCCGCAGCGGAGGCTACCTCCATCCGATTGGTTCTAGAATTAATGTTGTTAAAGAGGATGAAGCAGAGCAGGAAGCACCGAATTATGTGAGGCATGGAGTCCGAGTTCAGAACTGGGTCACCATTGATATTCCTTCTTGCATACATGTTTCAAAGTAATTTGTTTTGTTAATCTGTTTCTTTCTTTTTGAAAAGCTTTCACTCTGCCCAAGGTGGAAGTATTGATGTTGTAGGGCTTATCTGTTTGCTATAAATGTTAAGATCATTAATAAAAGTTGTCTTTGCTTCCAAATTATGTCTTTTATTTTCTGCCTTTTTCTTGGGAAGTGGTAATAATAAAAATTAAAAAACCCTTTCAAAATAAATAATAACTGAGAATTAATTTGCATGATCACTTGTTATATGTGTCAGTTTCTAAAGGCAATCATAAATCATATGTGCAAATTAATTAAAAAACCCGTTGAATACAATGACCCTGCACCCTCTCCCAACTTTGAATATCCCGTGTTTGGGGCTGAAGAAGAAGATTATGATGAGATTCCAGAAGAGGTCTCACGGTTGCTTGAGCACGAGGAAAATACCATTCAACCATACAAAGAGCCTTTGGAAGTGGTTAATTTAGGTTCAGAAGAAGATCCGAAGGAAGTCAAGATTGGAGCATCGTTGCATCCTGATGTATAGAGCGGGTTGATTGAGCTGTTTAAAGAATATGTGGATATCTTTGCTTGGTCTTATCAAGATATGCCTAGTCTAGATACATAAATTGTCGAGCATCGTTTGCCATTGAAGCCAGAGTGTCTGCCAGTTAAACAAAAGTTGAGAAGAACCCACCTGGATATGGTAGTAAAGATCAAGGAGGAGGTCATAAAACAGATTAATGTTGGTTTTCTTGTGACATCAAGGTATCTTCAATGGATTGCCAATATTGTCCCAGTACCGAAAAAAGACAGAAAAGTCTGCATGTGCGTAGATTACAGAGATCTAAATAAAGCTAGTCCAAAAGATGATTTTCCATTGCCTCACATTGATATTTTAGTGGATAGCACAGCAAAATTCAATGTATTCTCGTTCATGGACGGATTTTCCGGGTATAATCATATAAGAATGGCTCTAGAGGACATGGAAAAAACAACGTTTATCACACCCTGGGGAACATTCTGTTACAGAGTGATGCCCTTCGGGTTGAAGTACGCTGGTGCAACGTACCAGAGGGCTATGACAGCCTTATTCCATGATCTGATGCACAAAGAAATCGAAGTATATGTTGATGATATGATTGCCAAATCCCAAACTGAAGAAGGGCATATAGAAGATTTGTTGAAGTTGTTTCAGCGTTTGAGGAAATATCGTCTCCGCTTGAATCCAAATAAATGCACCTTCGGAGTTAGATCGGGGAAATTATTGGGTTTTATTATTAGCCAGAAAGGAATTGAAGTTGACCCTGACAAAGTCAAAGCAATTCAAGAAATTCCAGCACCAAGAACTGAAAAGCAAGTCAGGGGTTTCCTCGGGCGTTTGAATTATATCTCCAGATTTATTTCCCACATGACTGCAACGTGTGAACCGATCTTTAAGTTGTTAAAGAAAGATCAAGGTTGTGTGTGGACGGATGACTGCCAAAGGGCATTTGAAAGTATTAAAGAATATCTTCTTGAACCTCCTATCTTGCTCCCTCCCGTAGAAGGAAGACCGTTGATTATGTATCTAACAGTGTTGGATAAATCCATGGGTTGTATTCTGGGACAACAGGATGAAATGGGAAAGAAAGAGTTCTCCATTTATTATCTCAGCAAAAAGTTCACTGATTGTGAGTCGCGGTATTCCATGCTAGAAAAAACATGTTGTGCTTTGGCCTGGGCAGAAAAGCGTTTGCGGCAGTATATGTTGAATCATACCACTTGGTTGATCTCCAAAATGGATCCAATCAAGTATATTTTTGAAAATCCTGCTCTTACTGGGAGAATTGCTCGTTGGCAGATGTTGTCATCTGAATATGATATCGAGTACCGCACTCAAAAGGCTATCAAAAGTAGTGTGTTGGCAGATTACCTTGCTCACCAGCCGGTGGAAGATCATCAGTCTGCAGAATATGAATTCCCCGATGAAGATGTGATGTTCTTGAAAGTGAAATATTGTGATGAACCATTTCCCGAAGAGGGCCCCGACCCCGAATCTCATTGGAGTATGATATTTGATGGAGCTGTGAATGCTTATGGTAAAGGAATTGGTGTTGTGATTTTTACATCTCGTGGATCACATATTCCTTTTACCGCGAGGTTAACATTTGATTGCACTAATAATATGGCAGAATATGAGGCTCGCATCATGGGTCTTGAAGAAGCTATTGATCTCAGAATCAAAATTCTAGATGTGTATGGCGATTCAACATTGGTAATAAATCAGATTAAAGGAGAATGGGACACTCGTCACCCTGGCTTGATCCCTTACAAAGATTATGCTAGAAGATTGCTACCCTTCTTCAATAAAGTTGAATTCCATCACATTCCTAGGGATGAAAATCAAATGGCAGATGCTCTGGAAACTCTAGTTTCCATGTACGAAGTAAATGCTTGGAATGATATACCCCGAATTACAGTTCGACGGATCGATAGGCCCACTCATGTGTTTGCGACAGAGGAGGTAGAAGATGAAAAACCTTGGTACTATGATATCAAGCATTTTCTTCAGACTCAGGAATACCCGTTTGGTGCGTCAAAGAAAGATAGAAAGACACTGAGAAGATTGGCAAGCAGTTTCTTCCTCAGTGAAAATGTGTTATACAAGAGGAATTTTGACATGGTCTTGCTCAGATGCATGGATAGACACGAAGCAGACATGTTGATGCATGAGATCCATGAAGGTTCATTTGGCACTCATGCTAATGGACATTTTATGGCTAAAAAGATGCTGAGGGCAGGTTATTATTGGTTGACAATGCAATCTGATTGTTACAAATTTGCAAAGAAGTTCCATAAATGCCAGATTTATGCAGATAAGATCCATGTACCTCTAACACTTTTCAATGTGATTTCCTCCTCGTGGCCTTTCTCTATGTGGGGTATTGACATGATCGGGATGATAGAACCCAAAGCTTCAAATGGACACCGTTTTATCTTGGTAGCAATTGACTACTTTACCAAATGGGTAGAGGCTGCTTAATATGCCAATGTCACCAAACAAGTGGTTGTGCGTTTTATCAAAAATAATCTTATATGCCGGTATGGTGTGTCGAGCAGAATCATCACTGACAATGGCTCGAATCTGAACAACAAGATGATGACTGAACTGTGCGAAGAATTCAAGATTGTCCATCACAATTCATCTCCATACAGGCCAAAGATGAATGGGGTTGTTGAAGCTGCTAATAAGAATATCAAGAGAATTATCCAGAAAATGGTTGTTACTTATAAGGATTGGCATGAAATGATACCTTTTGCTCTACATGGATATTGAACATCTGTTAGAACTTCAACAGGAGCAACCCCGTTTTCTCTAGTTTATGGAATGGAAGTTGTACTCCCTATCGAGGTAGAGATTCCCTCGTTGCGTGTGATAATGGAAGCCAAATTGACAGAGGCTGAATGGGTTCAGAACAGGTTTGACCAATTGAATTTGATTCAAGAGAAGAGAATTACAGCTTTGTGTCATGGGTAGTTATATAAGAAAAGAATGAAGAAAGCATTTGACAAAAAGGTCAAACCTCATGAATTTAGAGAAGGTGACCTCGTGCTCAGGAAGATCATGTCTTTCAACGCTGATTCTAGGGGCAAGTGGACTCCTAATTTTGAAGGCCCGTATGTTGTCAAGAAAGCCTTCTCTGGTGGTGCATAAATTCTTGAAACTATGGATGGAGAGGAGTTCCCACATCCCATGAATGTTGACGTAGTCAAGAAATACTTTTCCTAAAGAAATAAAAGAATAGCTCGCTAAGTTGAAAACCTGAAAGGGCGGCTTAGGAAAAAAGGAGCGTCTCGGTAGGCCGAAAGCCTGAAAGGGCGGTCTAGGAAAAAATTAGAGACATAAACAGAATAAATTTCTCGCTAAGTTGAAAACCCACAAGGGCAGCTTAGGCAAAAGTTAGGGACTTTCTTGGCAAGTTACTACATCAGACGAGACTTGATCGTTGAAGCAACAATCTTCTCGGATCCTCACCATACTTCAACAAAAGCTGCTGCTCAGGATTTCAAAAGTTGTTAGGGGGGATAGTGGTCATTGTATCTCAATATATCTTTTCCATTATGTATTACCATTTCCCAAACTTTGTAATCATCCATGGATTCTCGCCATTCGTAGACTACCATTCTATTAATTAAATTCGAGCTTTTGCCCAACTTTTTGTGTTCTTATTTTTATTTAGCTTGCAAAGACATCATTTATTACTGATAATAACTGTTAAAGCAAAAGGATTAAAAAGAAAATCAATTTACTTTGGGATTTGTGATGAAACAATGACAACAAGAATGGACAAACTCCGGTTGTTTTAAAAAGATTTACTCCCTTCATGAATGTTTTCTCAAGTCATTTTGCTGGAGTGCACAATCTTTGTGTGTTTCTCAGATAGTTAAAGACAATACCAGTGGGTACAAGGTGCAGTATTCAGTTTGTGACCCCACTATCCCTAGTCAAGTCTTGGTTCTTTTTGGGTTTACGTGATCAGAAGTCTCCGTCTCAGATTCCCCAGCAAGTTTTCCCTTATATGATGAAAGTTTTGGCATTAATATTGACTTCTTGATTTCCCAGGAAGGTTATCCCAAGGCATCTCTTGTTTGGAATGAGCATTCGTGATGAAAGTTTTCTCCAGGGAGTTAGACTTGAATTCCCCAGTGAAGTTCGGTTGTGTCCGCGTCAGACTGCTTTATTTGAGGCTGGTCTCGCAATCTTCAGTAGGCATGTTGCTTTTGAGAAAAACTGTTTTCTCAGATGAAATCGGAAGAAGGATGTTCTATCTCGATATTTATTTGATTTAGCTACATCCGGATTATGTTTCTCCTCAGTAAAGTTAAGACAGGCAATGGGTTTGGTTTCCGCAGTTGCTTTTACCTTTCTTGGATTGATCTTTCTGGTTGAAGTTTAGCCCATTGTTGTTAGTAACTGAGGCGGTTTTGTTTGTTTATACTGATTATGTATCCTTTTACCAGCATATGCACGATAGCACTCATACATTCATACATACATCATGCATAACTAAAAATCATCGTTCATTAACATTGTGTTATGACCTTTCCTACAACGCTCTTTGCTTAGTTGATTTTGGTTTTCCCTCTTGAGTTTATTTCTCAAATAATGTATCTACACTGGCCATCTTGCTCCAGTTTATTTCTGAATTGGATTTATGGATCTATGAAAACTTTGAGTTTTGGTTCGTGCATTTATTTTGCACAGGAAGACTTTATCTCCTCAGCAGGAATATTGTGGCATGTCCTCGAGAAGTCATATTGCTATTCCCAGAAAGTCATTTCTCTTTGCAATTCCCCTAGACAATAAGTGGAAGTCTCTTTATTTGAGATAGATTGTGTATTACCCTTTCCAGGCAGATTCCCTTGGTTAAAGAAGAATTTGAGACCCGTTCTTGGCAAAACACCAGAATCTTGGGGAAACTTGATATGTTTTCTCTTTCTACCTTCAGTGAACATTGGTAGTACATCGACAGTGAACGTAGGTGTTTGTTATCTTTTTTCTATCTTCAGTGAATGTTGTTAGTTCATCATCATTGAACGGCGGTGCTATGATATTTTCTTTTTACCTTCAGTGAACGTTGGTAGGACATCGGCAGTGAACGTCGGTGTTTGTTATCTTTTTTCTATCTTCAGCGAACGTTAATAGTTCATCGTCAGTGAACGGCGGTGCTATGATATTTTCTTTCTACCTTCAGTGAACGTTGGTAGTACATCGGCAGTGAACGTCAGTGTTTGTTATCATTTTGTTATCTTCAGTGAACGTTGATAGTTCATCGTCAGTGAACTGTGGTGATATGATATTTTTTCTCTTTCTACCTTCAGTGAATGTTGGTAGGACATCGGCAGTGAACGTCAGTGTTTGTTATCTTTTTACTATCTTCAGTGAACGTTGATAGTTCATTGTCAGTGAACGGCGGTGATATGATTTTTTCTTTCTACCTTCAGTGAATGTTGGTAGGACATCGGCAGTGAACGTCGGTGTTTGTTATCTTTTTTCTATCTTCAGTGAACGGCGGTGCTATGATATTTTCTTTCTACCTTCAGTGAACGTTGGTAGGACATCGGCAGTGAACGTCTGTGTTTTTTTATCTTTTTGCTATCTTCAGTGAACATTGATAGTTCATCGTCAGTGAACGGCGGTGATATGATATGTTTTCTCTTTCTAACTTCAGTGAACGTTGGTAGTACATCGGCAGTGAAAGTCGGTGTTTGTTATCTTTTTGCTATCTCCAGTGAACGTTGATAGTTCATCGTCAGTGAACGACGGTGATATGATATGTTTTCTCTTTATACCTTCAGTGAACGTTGGTAGTACATCGGCAGTGAACGTCGATGCTTGTTATCCTCCTCTCTGATTCTTTTCTTGTGATTTACGAGTGATTTATTTTCCTGGTGGGATTGCTCTTTTGTTTCTACATTTCATGTTGCATCCACAATGCTACTTTGCATCTCTTTTGTTCCATTCATATGCATTCATATGCATAAATGTTTGTATGGCATCTTAGGGCGAAAAACAGGGTTTATTTTATATTTAAGTGTCTTCGATCACGTCGACATGAAGGTTTTTAACCTTCGTATCTCCAGATAGAAGAAACTTAAATAAGGGCAGCTGTTGTACCCCAATTTTTTCCCCTAAGATCCCTTCATCATACCATATTGTTTCAATCACCACAAAATCACATTAGGGCTTTTGGTTCTTCTCCCTACCTTTAGCTTTTGCTCTTTGAGGAGTTACCAAGCACCTTGACTTGTTTTCTTTGGTGATCATGGATATTTTGCTTTTATTTTCTCTCTAAATTAACAAATACAATATTGGTTTGTCTTACTTGTTAATAATGTAGGTAAAGGCAAATGAGGATTAGCAAGTTGTATCATGGGTTCATGAGTTTATTTCCATGCCCTAGTCAAAGCTTGAGAGATTCAAACCTCACCAATGAAGTGAAGAAGTGAAAAACACAAGAAGGGGGGTTGAATTGTAAAACTGAAAATTAATGCAATGAACAAGATATTTTTATCCTGGTTCGTTTGATCTCAAACTACTCCAGTCCACCCGTCAAGGTGATTTCGCCTCTCTCCAACGAGGTCTTAATCCACTATATTCAACTGAATATTACAATCTGCTTTAACAACTTCTAAAGCCTTCTTGATGCAAACCACAACCCGGTTTGTCAAGGAAACACTTTCTTATAAAGAAGATAAATCTAGGTGTGTGAATGTTTTCTACAAAACTGTATCACAACTGTGATGTTACACAATTTAAGCTTATGAAACTAGATTGCCAAAATACTGAGTGAGGAATTGTGAAGCGTTTAGCAAACTGAAAGAAGAAAGATGATGATTAGCTTTTAGGCGTGTAATATGATGTAGAGCATTAGCCAATTCAATCTTCATTGTCTTGTTTATATAGCACTGAGATTATTGAATGTTGGAGCAATAATATTGATTCAATGCCAATAACAAACTTTCCTTATTGAGCAGATCTTGTCTGGAATGATGTCGTTGGTAATAATTCGCTTTCAATGCACAGTACCGTTGCAACTTAAGGCGTGTTCTGGCTTGGCTTCATTCTGACTCTGCTTAAGTGCTGATGAACTGTTGTTGTCTTTATCAGAGTGTTGAGCGCAGTTCTGTTCATCAAGCTTCAGCATACGCGTGAGTTATTCTTCTGATTCTGGTATTCTGATATAGCATCTTCTGATGCTGATGTTAAGGACCAATATTCTGATGCTGATTAAGTGTGCTCTTGCTGATACCTATCAGAGTTTCTGCAAAACAGAACGTAATATTTTAGGTAGCAAATAGTTCTTACATGAATTACATAATTAATATATCTTTTCATTTTGTTATAATCAAAACTTAAACATAGGGTAGTAGATTCAAACTTTGTTCTAACAATCTCCCCCTTTTTGATGATGACAAAAACTAGATATTTTTAATTGAAAATAACGTGAAAACGTATCAGAGATAACTAAATGATAAGATGTATCAGAGTAAGAGGTTATCAAAGATAGGGGATAAAGAGATATAAGAGTTGAGAGATACTCCACCTGAATTTATTACTCCCCTTTTTAATTCCAAGAGTTCTTCAGGATCAGATCTTTATTGCCTTTCTTTGAACATCAGAATATCAGAGTTTTGACTATCAGAAGCTTTGGATCAGAATGTCAGAGCAGAGCTTCAGATCAGAGTCAGAGCTTTGCTTTGGGTCAGAGTATCAGAGCTTTAGTCTTCAGAATATCATGGAGCTTCTTGTACCTGTAGACTTAAGCAAAAATAGAAAACATATTCAAGTATATCAGAGTTAGAATGTTTGAGAATTTCTGTCTTAGTAATCCGTTATTATTTAAAATATCATTCTTGTTCTCCCCCTTTTTGTCAGCAATTAAAAAGTGTAAGTGATGTTCTAAAACATTTAGAGCGGAAAAACTTGTCATATTAAAAAGTTCAGAATCAAACAAAACAGTACAGTAGATAAGCAAAGAAAACATGAAAATGGCATGAATGAAAATCTAAGGTTGGGGAGGAAGGCGTGTGAACAGGTTCTCCAACATGGCTTTGATCTGATCAGCACTCTCATTCTGCTTGTGCACCATGTTGACTACTGTGTCTATCTTGCTATCCTGCACATCCATCCTTTCTTTCATCTTCTGGTCATTTTCATCCATCCTTTGCTGCAGACGAATGTCATTTAGCTTCAGTTCTTCCAGAGTCTGCCTGTCCAAGGCAGCTTGAGAAACATCAGAAGCAGGGAGCTTTTGAGAGCTTTCTGCAACATCTTCAGCTTGGCTGAATTCAGCTTGAATAGTCTGATCTTCTTCTGGCTGCACCTTTGAAGTTGGACGCTTCTCAGACCATGGCTCACTATCCAGAAGGAGCACGTCTTCCTGTGGCAGCTGACTTTCAACTTCCTTCAGCAGCTTGCTGAAGTTCTGTTGTGCCTGCTCATAGTTGATATCCTGCAACTTGAGGGCTTCAGCACGTACCCAAATTCTGAATTGTGACCAGAGCTGGTCAGAGGCAGCTGGATCGATCATTTCAGGACAGACTTGCTTCAGAGAAGCAATCCACTGCCGCAAACCTGTTTCAAAGTTCATAATACCAGAGCCAACATCTGGCTGTTTTGGTTTTGGAATGGCTATTTTATTTTTCAGATAAGCAAGACGGTCAAGGATTATTAAATCTATGAAGGTCCTGCTGGGGTTTTCGGTGGTTTGCTTGGGAGCTGTTTGTTTTGGAGATGGAGTGGGAGAATCAGAAATAATGATTAGACTGTTTGGGGTTTTGGGAGTATTTGGTGGTGTAGATTCTGGCGAGGATGGCAGCTGGGCCATGGTTACTGTTGTTCCACATGGCAGCTGGATTGCCAGAGGTTGTGGTTCAGATGATTGAGGAGAATGAGGTTCAGAAGGTGGAGGAGTTGGAGTCTCAGAGTGATGAAACTCAGGTTGAGGTGATGGTTGAGGTGATGGTGGATGAGATTCTGGTTGAGGAGAGGGAGAAGGAATTGCTGGTTGTGGAGAAGGAGGAGGAATTTCTGGTTGTTGTTCTTCTGGAATAGGTGAGAGAGGTTGTTCTGGTTGTGGATAGTGGATAATTTGTGGTTCAGAGTTTGGATTATTGGAGGGGTGATCAATGTCAGACAACACTTTGTCAATTGCTGATGTTGTTGAAATTGTTGGTTTGGGATGTTTGGTTCGGGGTCTTCTGAGTTGTAGTGCCTCAGAAGGGTCATCTTCTGGTTCGGTTTCATCTATTGTTGGGATGGGAATTGAGATTGTATGAGAAGTTGGAGATGGGATTGATGTTGGAATAGTAGAAGAATTTAAAACAGAAGCAGCAGATAAATTACCTCTTTTCTTGGGTGTCTGCTGGGATGTTCCTTCTGAAGGGGCCTTCCTTTTCTTCGTCTTCTTCAGTGTAACTTCTGGTCGAGGTTGGTGCAGATCTTTGATATTCAGATTGGGATTTGTACCATCAGCCTTGCATGCGTCCAGATATCTGAGAACCACCACTGGTTTAGATTCTATCTCAGAAAATAAAGGAAAGTCACTCAGTGGGACTCTTCTGCTGGTGATGTCAGCAGTGGGAGTAACACTGGGTTCCTTTCTGATATTCTCTATCAACTTCATTTTCTTCAGATTCTTCGCGTTCAGAGGCTTCCCAACCGTTGGTTCAATGGTGCTTAACTCTTGAGCTTCTATCAGGTGCTCTATCAGCCTATTCTCAGTCAGAATATCTGATATCAATCTTCCAAAGGGTATCCAATCCCTCTTTGTTCTTTCTTCTTCCCTGGTCTCCTTCACGCTTGTTCTGAGGTGATTAAACAGAAGATGAGCCAAGTTGATTTTTACCTTCTGATTGATAAAATAGATCAGAAACTGCTGATCTATATTTATGTAATCAGGGGAACTAGTTGGCTTCCTATGATTAAAACACCCCAGAATTATCTTCGCCCAAACTCTGTGGTGATCCTTCAGATCTCTGATCTTGCTGCTGGGCACCCCATGGGTGAAAATCCTTTCTGTTATGACGCCCACGTCAGCACATCTTTCAGCCATATCAATACAGCGGACGCCACCGCCACTGTAACCAATCAACTTAGCAATGTGATCCTCAGTGATCACAATCTTATTCCCCATTATGTAGGAGGTGACTTGATGCGTTGAAGCAGTTGCATGAATCCATAACTCCTTGACTAACATTGGGAATGTTGGTCCAACCAACCTGTCAAAATACCTTTCCCATTTCTGTGCCCTAACTTCTTCTGTTAAATCAAAACCATTCTCCTTCAGACTGCCAAAATCAATAATCAGTTCAGATAACACTTCAAGATTCTTCACTGGAGTGAGGAGTGTTCTGAATGGAACTTGATACTGTTCAGATGATGCTTTCTTCTGAGAACCTGCAGAAGCACTACTGGAGGTTGCCATGTTCACACTTAGGGATTTTGAGAAAAACTGAGAAAATGGGTTTGAGAGAGATGAACACAGAAAAATGCAGAGAATACTTGAGAGATAATGAGAAACTGTAAAAGATTAAAGTGAGAAGTTAACGTGCTTAAATAGGCTTCAGAATATTTTGAAAGTGTAAACGTTTTCAAGAAAGAGAAATAAAATCATGATTATGTTTTAAAAACATGATTACTTTCAATTAATGCTTGCTGATTTTGGGGGATTTGAGAAAGATACTTAAAACGGTTACCAGACATGTGTCTCAATGCACCCAATCAGCGTTTTTCCTTCTCAGAAGCGTGCACGCGTTCTGCTTCAAAGATTTGCTGATGATTGGATGACACTTGTTTGATTTGGGAATCAGCACGTCTATCCTTGAGCTTAAACTCTCAGATCTTTAAGACTAGCATCTGATACAATCTGCATGTTCTATCTTTCTGAAAAGAGATTGATCAGAAGTTCATAGTAAAACAAATACATTCTGAAGATAAATATATGGAATTAAAACATTTTCATTCTGGGCAGATTTTCATGCTGAGATGTTTCAGAATGAAATTGAACCTATCTTCAGAAAGGGGTTTAGTGAAGATATCAGCCCATTGATGGTCTGTATCTATAAATTTTAAATTCAAAATTCCTTTCTGAATATAGTCCCTAATGAAATGATGTTTTATTTCTATATGCTTAGCTCTAGAATGTAAAATAGGATTCTTACTTAAGCAAATAGCAGAAGTATTGTCACAGAGTATAGGGATGTTACTCTCAAAAATTTGGAAGTCTTCAAGCTGACTTTTCATCCAGAGCATTTGTGTGCTGCATCCTGCTGCTGCTATGTACTCAGCTTCTGCTGTTGATAGCGCAATTGTTGATTGCCTTTTGCTGGACCAAGAGATCAGATTTTCTCCCAAAAACTGGCAGCTTCCAGAAGTACTTTTACGCTCCACTCTGTCTCCAGCAAAGTCAGCATCGCAGTAGCCTACTAAACTGTAATCACTAGATTTTCTATAAAACAAACCCAGATTAGTAGTACCTTTCAGATACTTGAAAATTCGCTTAACAGCTGTTAAGTGAGATTCTCTAGGATCTGATTGGAATCTAGCACAAATACAAACGCTGAATAATATATCAGGTCTTGAAGCTGTAAGATAAAGGAGAGAGCCAATCATACCTCTGTAGACTTTCTGTTCTACATTTTTGCTTACCTCTTCTCTTTCCAGAATGCAGGTGGGATGCATTGGAATCTTTGATGGCTTACATTCTGAGTGGTCAAATTTCTTCAGAAGATCTCTGATGTATTTGCTCTGATGAATGTAAGTTCCCTCTGGAGTTTGATTGATCTGAATTCCTAGAAAGAATTTCAGTTCCCCCATGAGGCTCATCTCAAATTCTGCCTGCATACACTTAGCAAATTTTCTTCCAAGAGAAGGATTAGTAGAACCAAAAATAATATCATCAACATAAATTTGACAGACTAAGATGTCATTCTTAACTGATTTACAGAATAGGGTAGTGTCCACCTTCCCTCTGGTGAATTCATTTTCTAACAGAAAGTTACTTAGCCTTTCATACCAAGCTCTGGGAGCTTGTTTCAGACCATATAGTGACTTCTTTAGTTTAAAAACATGTTCTGGATGTTTTTTATTTTCAAAACCAGGGGGTTGGTGCACATAAACCTCTTCTTCTATATAACCATTTAAGAATGCACTTTTGACATCCATCTGATACAGAGTGATGCCTCTATTAACAGCAAATGAAATTAAAAGTCTGATAGATTCTAACCTGGCGACTGGAGCAAAGGTTTCTGTATAGTTTATCCCCTCTTGCTGACTATAACCTTGTGCAACCAGTCGTGCTTTGTTTCTGATGACTTCACCTTGTTCATTTAGCTTGTTTCTGAACACCCATCTTGTTCCAATGACGTTGAATCCTTTTGGTCTGGGAACAAGATCCCATACGTCATTTCTGGTGAATTGATTCAGCTCTTCTTGCATTTCCAGAATCCAGTCATTATCCAGAAGTGCTTCATCAATAGAAGAAGGTTCAATCAGAGATACAAGTCCCATGAGGGTTTCTTCAGAGTTTCTGAAGCTTGCTCTTGTTCTGATTGGATCTTCCTTTCTTCCTAAGATAGTCTCTTCTGGGTGGTCCAAGCTGCTTCTGGGTAATCTCTTCTGAGGTTGATCAGCAGCTGTTGTAGGATTGCTAGCAGTGCTCCTTTCAGACGTTGAAGGAGTGTCTGTGTTGAGAGCTTCTGATGACTTGTCTTCAGAACCTGTAAATTCAATTTCCATACCTGCAAAAACTTCATTCTGCTTTGACTTTTCAGAGTCAAGCTTATCATCAAAACGAACACTGATTGATTCTTCCATAATCTGTGTTTCTGTATTGTATACTCTGTACCCTCTTGAGCGTTCAGAGTATCCTAACATAATACACTTCTGTGCTTTAGAGTCAAACTTGTTCAAATAATTCTTTGTATTTAACATAAAACAGGTACATCCAAATGGATGAAAATATGAAATGTTGGGCTTTCTGTTCTTCCACAATTCATATGGAGTCTTTTCCAGAATAGGTCTTATTGAGATTCTATTCTGAATGTAACACGCTGTGTTTATTGCCTCTGCCCAAAAGATCTTAGCAACGTTTGTCTCATTGATCATGGTTCTGGCCATTTCTTGCAATGTTCTGTTCTTTCATTCTACAACTCCATTTTGTTGGGGAGTTCTAGGACAAGAGAAATCATGCAGAATGCCTCTGTCATTAAAGAATGACTCAAAATCTTTGTTTTCAAATTCTCCACCATGATCACTTCTGACTTTAACGATTCTAAGATCCTTTTCATTCTGAACTTGGTTACAGAAGGTAATAAACACAGAGTGTGACTCGTCCTTGTGTCTTAAGAACTTTACCCATGTCCATCTGCTATAGTCATCTACGATTACTAACCCATACTTCTTGCCACTGACTGAAGTAGTTTTAACTGGTCCAAATAAGTCAATGTGCAGAAGTTCTAATGGCTTAGAGGTAGAAACAACATTTTTAGATTTAAAAGAAGGTTTTGCAAACTTGCCTTTCTGACATGCTTCACACAGAGTATCTGAATTGAACTTCAAATTAGGAAGTCCTCTGACCAGATTGAGTTTGTTAATCTGAGATATTCTTCTCATACTAACATGCCCCAATCTTCTGTGCCAGATCCACTGCTCGTTGTTAACAGACAGAAGGCACTTTACATTCTGACTCTTCAGTTCAGAAAGTTTGATTTTGTAAATGTTGTTTTTCCTCTTTCCATTAAACAGGATAGTCCCATCTTTCTGACTAACAGCTTTACATGATTTTTGATTAAAGATTATATCATAACCGTTATCACTTAATTGACTTATGGATAACAGATTATGCATTAATCCATCTACTAGCAGAACATTATTAATAGAGGGAAGATTTCCATTACCTACAGTTCCAGAGCCAATTATCTTTCCCCTCTGGTTGCCTCCAAAGCCAACGTGGCCTCCAGGCTTAAGTTCCAGGCTTTGGAACATATGCCTTCTTCCCGTCATGTGTCGCGAGCAGCCAGAGTCCAGGTACCATGACTGGTGTTTCTGACTTGCTGCTAAAGATATTTGCAACATGTATTATTTTATCCTTAGGTACCCAGATTTTCTTGGGTCCTGATTTGTTAGATTTACCAAAACTCTGGTTGAATTTTGGTTTCACAGAGTACTTACTGCTAGTGTATTTAATATCATGTGTGTGACCATACACAAAATGTGAATTCAGAGGAGTGTGTTTAATGGTTAAGTCCATGACATTCTTTGGTGTAGGAACCTTACCTTGGTATCCTATTCCCTTCCTGCCGTTTCTGCTAACTCCATAGATCATTGAAGCCATTTTGCTTCTATCTATGCTTTTAGCAAGGAACTTCTGGAAACTGTGATCATACTCCTTGATGATCTCATCAGCGTTGCTGGGAGTTTCAGAGATTGGTTCCTTCTGAGAGTTTTGTAAAGTATTTTCTAATTTTGAAATTTTAATTCTCAGCTCAGAATTCTCCAATTTAAGACTCTCAGTCTTATTAGAGTTAGATTCAAGATTCCTTTTCAGGTCTCTGAATTTAACTCTAATCTGCTGATACCTTTCCAGGATTTCATTAAGGCTTTCAGCAAGTTCAGCCTTGGTAAAATTAACAGCAAAGTTAGGAAATACCTCTTCAGTATCTGATTCTGAGTCTGATTCTGAGTCTGATTTAGAAGCTTCACTATCTTCTGAAATGTTAGCCATGAGAGCTATGTTTGCTCTCTCATCATCTGATTCTTAGTCAGCTTCAGACGAGTCAGAGTCATCCCATGTAGCCATGAGACTTTTCTTCTTTTCTCTTCCAAACTTCTTTTTGGGCTTTTCCCTCTGAAGCTTTGGGCAGTCACTCTTGTAGTGTCCTTGCTCATTGCACTCATAGCAGATGATGTCCTTGGTGTTTGGCTTTCTGCTTCCTGAGGAGCCTTCAGATCTTCTGTATCCAGAGGAAGAATCTGTCCTTCTGTATCTGGAAGAAGACTCGTTCTGATCAGATCTTCTGGGATTCCTGAACTTCCTTTGCCTCTGCTTCCACAGTTGATTCACTCTTCTGGAGAGGAGGGAGAGTTCGTCTTCTTCTGATGAGGATCCATCAGATGTTTCTTCAACTGCCTGCAAAACTTTAGACTCAGATTTTTTGTTAGATTTTAATGCTAAAGGCTTACCTTGCTTCTGGGGTTCATCAGCTTCTAGCTCTATCTCATGACTTCTGAGGGAGCTGATAAGTTCCTCCAGAGAAATTTTGTTGAGATCTTTTGCTAGCTTCAGAGCTGTAACCATTGGCCTCCACTGCTTGGGTAAACTTCTGATGATTTTGACGTGATCAGTAGTAGAGTAACCTTTGTCCAGAACCTTGAGACTAGCTACCAGAATCTGGAATCTTGAGAACATTGTTTCAATGGATTCACTTTCTTCCATTTTGAACGCCTCATACTTCTGAATGAGCGCCAGAGCTTTAGTTTCTTTGACCTAAACGTTGCCCTCATGCGTCATTCTGAGTGAGTCAAATATGTTCTTTGTTGTGTCTCTGTTGGAGATCTTTTCATATTCATCATACGAGATGGCGCTGAGAAGGATGCTTCTGGCCTTGTGGTGATTCTTGAAGTCACGCTTTTGTTGGTCAGTCATTGTTTTTCTATCAATCTTATGACCGCTTGCATTCACAGGGTGCGTGTATCCATCTGTCACCATATCCCACAGATCAGCATCATGTGCCAGAAAGAAGCTTTCAATTCTGTCTTTCCAGTAATCAAAGTTTTCTCCATCAAAGACTGGAGGTTTTCCGCTGAATCTGTCTCTGTCCTCGTGGTTGTCATTGCTGGTGTGAGAATAATTTCCTGCCATTGTGTTTTTCTGACGCTGGATCTTGTACTGACACGATTAAGTGTTTTAGCTCAGAACCAGGCGCTCTGATGCCAATTGAAGAAGTGAAAAACACAAGAAGAGGGGTTGAATTGTAAAACTGAAAATTAATGCAATGAACAAGATATTTTTATCCTGGTTCGTTTGATCTCAAACTACTCCAGTCCACCCGTCAAGGTGATTTCGCCTCTCTCCAACGAGGTCTTAATCCACTATATTCAACTGAATATTACAATCTGCTTTAACAACTGCTAAAGCCTTCTTGATGCAAACCACAACCCGGTTTGTCAAGGAAACACTTTCTTATAAAGAAGATAAATCTAGGTGTGTGAATGTTTTCTACAAAACTATATCACAACTGTGATGTTACACAATTTAAGCTTATGAAACTAGATTGCCAAAATACTGAGTGAGGAATTGTGAAGCGTTTAGCAAACTGAAAGAAGAAAGATGATGATTAGCTTTTAGGCGTGTAATATGATGTAGAGCATTAGCCAATTCAATCTTCATTGTCTTGTTTATATAGCACTGAGATTGTTGAACGTTGGAGCAATAATCTTGATTCAATGCCAATAATAAACTTTCCTTATTGAGCAGATCTTGTCTGGAATGATGCCGTTGGTAATAATTCGCTTTCAATGCACAGTACCGTTGCAACTTAAGGCGTGTTCTGGCTTGGCTTCATTCTAACTCTGCTTAAGTGCTGATGAACTATTGTTGTCTTTATCAGAGTGTTGAGCGCAGTTCTGTTCATCAAGCTTCAGCATACGCGTGAGTTATTCTTCTGATTCTGGTATTCTGATATAGCATCTTCTGATGTTGATGTTAAGGACCAATATTCTGATGCTGATTAAGTGTGCTCTTGCTGATACCTATCAGAGTTTCTGCAAAACAGAACGTAATATTTTAGGTAGCAAATAGTTCTTACATGAATTACATAATTAATATATCTTTTCATTTTGTTATCATCAAAACTTAAACATAGGGTAGTAGATTCAAACTTTGTTCTAACATGAAGTTGTTTTGAAATTGGTATGGAAGTAGTTTTGGTGGCCATGAGTCCTCATCATCATCCTCAACAAATTCTATTCACAAAGGAAGAATATTGGCACAAAAATTTTGTTCAAACTTGGCAAGGTTCTACCAAGCTTTCTCTTAATCTAGAGGCTAGGGTTTTGGACTTCAGAGGGGCATATCTTGCTCATCTTTTGGTATTTTTGAGTGATTCCAAAAACATTATTCTCTTCAAAGAGTTACCAGTAAATCACTTCAAAATTTCCAAGGAGTTTTCACGTGGAAGGAACTTAATGAAGAAGAAAGATTACAAGTCATCCAGATGAACCCCCATTTTTCCATATATGATTTCAAATGATCATAACTTGGTCAATTTTTATCACCTTGAGCCCATTCTTTTTTTTCATGATGATCCTAAGGATGTGTACTTCATGCCTTCTTTTATGTGCAAAGTGAAAAAATAGATGGAAGTTGCCTTAAGTATACAGATTTTACAAAGAGGTTCCTGCGGAGTACTGTAGATGTTTAGGGTGCTAATACCTTCCCTTTGCATAACCAACCCCTTTACCTTGAATCTTTCCCCCTCTTTTTGGGTTATTCGCTCTTTTCCAATTCCTTTGGAAACAATAAAGCGCGATGGCGATTTTTATTTTGATTTGTACAAAGGCTAGTCAATTCAATGGCTTAGTCTTGAACATTTTTATCGCTACACTCGCAGAAGCCTCTGAAGTGCAGAAGGAAAGAAGATAACATTAACATGGTAAAAAATAGTACATGGTACAACTAACGTTTCATTATACTACCATAAAAGGATGGACACATCGCACGATCTTGTCCCCCACGTGATTGCTCAAGCTGCCAATGTTTCTAGAAATCCCAAGAGTGCCCCTCAACAGATATATTATTTTATTGGCTATATAAAGGCTTGAAGACTAAGAGAGAAAGCAGAGAATTTTCATTGAATATCCATGCACAAGCAGTGTTCATAGATTTCATATTTTTATTCTATTATTCTTAAAATAGTTTACATATTCAGCTTGTGAAGAAGAAATATTATTGTAAACAAAACTTTTATTCAAATATTTGTTTGATTTTCCTTAAGGGATCGCTTAGGTCTATATCCTTAAGAAGTCTAGAACTAGTGTGTCTTAGAAGTTTGATTTCCTTAAGGGACCGGTTAGGTTTGTATCCTTAAGAAGTCTAGGACTAGTGTGTCTTAGAAGTTTGATTTTCCTTAAGGGAATTGTTAGGTTTGTATCCTTAAGAAGTCTAGGACTTGTGTGTCTTAGAGGTTGTTAGTCACTTGCGGGTAGCTTGTGCATTGTAATAATTAGTTGGATTATTGGATTAAGTCCTCGATTGAGAGAGGTGAAATCACCTTGGTGGGTGGACTAGACTAGCTTGAAAATTTTCAAGTGAACTAGTATAAACATACCTTCTTCTTTACTTCCTGTTCTTAATTATTATTATTATAAAGAGTGAAGGAAAAAGTATTTCAATTAAGGGGGGATATTTTTAAAAGAAAAGTTTTGATTTAAAACGCAATTCAACCCCCCCCCCCCCCCTTTCTTGTGTTTTTCACACCTTCACAATCCTTCTTCTCTTGCCTCATATTGGCTAAAGCTTGCTGAAGACCTTCTCCATATTCAAAATGAATAAGGGGTGACTTAGATACCACAAGACTCAAAGGCTTCTCAAAATCATAAGGCATCTTGAGCTCACGAGCTCTATCCTTCACCCATTGAGTGTAGGGCTCCAAAGCAACATAATTCTTTCTTCCTAACTCATTCCTACCTTTTATATGGACATTGTACAAGAATGGACCTTTCTTTTATTCAATCCTTGACTATCCACCCCCTTCTTGGAAAAATAAACCTTCCAACAAAATGTTATTTAGTTTATCCCTCATAGCATATCCAAGTTGATGTCTTTCTAAGATCGAATTGTAATTAATTTCCCCTTGTGTACGAAAAAGAAGCACATTAGAGAACTCTCCACAAATATCAATGATCTCCACATTATCATATACCGGAGAATACCAAGTAATATAAGCATTAGTGAGAGACATGATCCTCTAAGACCACCTTGAACATACATTGTTATCTTTTGAAAGAACTGGACTGCGGCAAGTGCGAAGTAAACCACTTGTACAGTAAAGGTGCACAACAGATAATGGTTCCACCACTATTTAAGGTCATGCGATGAATAGACTAGTAAGTATCTCCAAGCAAGGTAGGAACTGGATTTCCAATCAAGAAGATATGAATAGCATTAACAACAACAAAATTTTTAATGTTAGGGAACAATACAAGACCATAGATGAGCAAGGCAAGAATAGGTTCAAAAGACACCATGCTTCCTGCACTAGCAAGAGTAGAAGTTTTCCCCATCATAAACTTAGAAGTCAACCCAAGGATGCCACCTTTAACAATAATATTACCTTCTATTTCCTCTTTATTCAAATGAATAGCTCCTGCAGTAACCCGAGGCTTAGGAATCTCTTCCAAATTACTGAAAGGAATCTGATCTGAGACCGGTAAACCCATAAGATAAGCATACTCCTCCTTAGTAGGTGTAAGCTGATAATCTGAGAAAGTAAAACACTGATACAAGGGATCATAGAACTGGACCAAGGTGTTCAGAATTCCATCTTTAACATCATTATACAAGATAGCCAAAACCCTCTTATAACGGTCTTTGAAATCCAAAGGACTAGTCACCAAAGATCCTAGCTTTCTCAACTCTTTCAATTCAGGACTTTTGAAACTGAACTTTTGAGTATTTCTCCTTCCAAGATCCATAATCACAATTACTGCGATGTTTGCAAAGGGGAATTCTAAGTTCCTTGAAAACCAAGTTAAAAATATGTCTATGAATGCATGAATGCATAATTCTATCACAAACATGGTAGGATCCAAGGTTCAATGTAATGAGCATGGAGCCAAAGGTAACTATCCACCCACAAGGTATGTTCAATTCGTTTCATCATCTACACAAGTAGTCGGGTTCTAACAAGGTTCCTAGAGTCTTAGCTCCATATTTCAGATACTATCGGTGTAAATGAATTACTTGCCAACTGTTGCACCCCAAAATTTGCCCTCCCATATTCTCCAAGAAATTGCCAAGCCAAGTCACAAAATTCCCCAAGGGTTGTGCAGTCCAAAGGTCTCCTATACAGTCAAAACTAGGGTTTGTGTTCTGATCAAGAAAATGGAGTGTTCAAAGGTCCAATCAAGTCTCACATGTTCACAAAGATGGTCAAGCATCCTCATATCAAGTTTCAAGGCATTCAGCTCAAAATTGCACAGTCAAAACCCTAAATTGCACTACAGTCAACTGTAGGGGCAAAATGGTCATTTGGCAGTCAAAAGTTCAAATTTTTGGTCAACATATCATTTTGAAGCCACAAACATCATTTTATCAATGCTTGATCATGATTCTCAAAATTTGGCTCAGAAATCATCAAAGATGCAAAAGTTACTATATTTGGACAGCTGAAAAAGTCAACTGAAATTGACCAGGGCATAACTTTCACATGGATTATCAGAAAAATCCCATCCAAAGCTCATTTTGAAGAGAAAGACATTTCCTATAACTCATCTTTATATTCCAAGTCCAAGAAATGCTCTCACAAAAAGTTATCAATTTCAACATTATAGGTCATTTTCAAAAGTCAACAAAAAGGGACTTTAAGTCAAAGACCATAACTTGAGATTGGAAAATCAAAATGACATGGGACCAAAGGCATTGGTTAGAGGACTCAAATACCTTTCCAAAATGTCCAAGAACATGAGAAAAGATTAACAATTGAGCAAGTTATGCCTTGTGGAAGTTGGGAAATTTTTGGATATTTTGAAAAGTCAACAATGGTTCAAATGGCCTAAAATTGCTAATGGGCCCATTTTTCTTCCATGATTCATCATCCCAAGCATGTGCACGACCACTTGGCCCAAAGGGAAGTATTTTCTCATTTTTTACTTATTTATTTGAATTATTATTCATATTAATTCATTTAAATTATATAAATATATGAAAAATACCTAACTTGACCTAAAAAATCTTTTCATGCATGTTTTACCCTTAATATCTCGTGCACATCCCAATATGGCAAGATTTGGTCTGATTTGAGCTAATTGATACAAGGAACACATGAAAAAGATTCAAAAAGATCTTAAGAAAATCAAATATGCAAAACAATGAATGCCTTGGATTTGTGCTAGTTTTGTTAACCTAATGCCTTCAATACATAAACAGGAATCAAACCCTAATCACAATACACTCTAAGCTGCGCAAAAGAACAGGTTGCAAACTTGAGAAATTTTCCATAAAACTCAAAACTGAATTCATTGATAGAGGGCGATTCAAGGCACAAAAGCTTTTCCAATAGCTTCCTCAAGTCCTCCTGATCACATTGCAATCCAAAACATCAACTCAAACTCCAGGAATTGGTATATAGAACCCTCCCTGTACAGCAAAAAAGTGACAATCGTATTTTCAATTCTAGGCATTCTCATGACATTCTAATTATAGATTCTTGTTCTTTGTGATGTTTTAAAGCTAACCATTATATTTAATTTGATTATCGTGCTGTGTATGAGATTTTACCATGCGCGATTTCTAGGGTTTACAGGTTTGTCAATTTAGGGCTTTGGTAACGAAGCAAAATTAGAACTCCAGACCAATGCCATTCAACTCAGCGCATGAAGACGAAGATGATGGAACCCTCGCGCTCAATTTATGAGCGTTGAGGGGCCAATCGTTATTTTTTCAAAGGGCCTCTTCTGAAACGCATCCAAAACCGTGGCCATACGTTCTTGTTTCAGAAAAAAGAAAGAAACACGCGAGGACGATGACCTCGTGTCACACAGTGGTTGGTCCGTTTAAAAAAGTGGCGCGTGGACCCACTAACGCTTTGTTTTTGTTTTATATTATTTGTTTGTATATTATATATCAAATGGCTTCAGTGGCTCAGCTGGCAGTTGGTGATTGCAATAACGTCCAAGACCTGGGTTCGAGTCCCAGGTCTGTATATTTCTCATATTATTTTTCAATGTAAATTCATGTGCAGCGCTTATGATAAGACGTACCATATGCCTCCCTCATCAAGCCAGCCACGCGTCTAATTGCTTCAGATCAAAGGCTGAGATTGAAGGGCCACTATAAGCTCAGGTCAACCATCCCACACGCTACTCACAAAAGTCAAATAGACTCAGGGTTTTGGGCCAGCATTCTAAGGCCTACACCTCACAATTGGGGCCTGAACCCCCCCTGGTTTGCTTTCTCTATATTTTTGTTTATTTTATTTTCAATTATGATTTTGTTTTCTTTATTTGTTTAAATTAATTAATTATTTTACAAATTATAAAATGCACAAAAAATCAGAAAAAGAGCAAAATAAAACATTTATTTCAATATTTTTATAAATAAATTCACAGGTAAATATTTAGTTTTAATTAGGTTGCAATTTTAATCTTTTTTAACAAAAATACAAAAAAAAAGTAGAATTAGGTTTAATAAATTTTTATTCCTTCTAATTTTCCCTTTTATAATAATATTACTTATTTTATTTTTTAATTAAATTGTACAATAAAAACTTAGGTTTAAATTAGGTTAAGGTTCAACATTTTTTCTTAAATAACTTAAAAATAGTTAGAACTAGGTTTAACATTTTATTTTAGTTTTAATTAATTCTTTTTTTTTTCATCAATTTCCTAAAAACATAAAAATACCAAAAACATTCCTTTTTAATTTTTAATTAAATTCATTAACTTTAATTTTTGCAAAAGGGTCCAACGCCCATATTTTTAATTGTTTAATTTCGCACATTTATTTTATTTCGCTCAAATAATTATGTATCTCTCCCAAAGCGTTGTAATTTAAACTTCTCGCATTTTATTTTATTTGCTTTATTTATTTTCTGTCAAATCGGGTCCGGTTTAATTTTGGCGATGTGAACCCGCGCCATTTGTAATAGCTTAGATTTACTTTTTCCCGCAAATATTTTAACTGTTAACAAAGCATGCAAGAATGAATGGTCTTAAATAAAATCAAGCGTAGATCACAATGAACATGACAAGACAAATACAAATGAAAACGACACACAATTCGCACACACCACCCCTAGGGTACGCCTCACTGTTGCCTTGCCTCGAAAGGTGATCGTCGAGTAGAGGATGTCTTGGTAAGTCCTCATGATCCGGGAACCTGGCATGAGGGTAGCTTCTAAGGTGTCTTCCCATTGCTCTGGTGATCACCATGTCCCGAACCTCGAATTGACCCGAACACCTCCAATGGTGGTGCTACCTACCTCTCAATGGTGGGATGGCACTACTTTAAGGACATTTACACAGACGAATTCCTTAGGGTAGGTAGGTTCTCAAGGATACTTGCTCTCTTCAAAACAAACTGAAATCTTTTCACACCAACACTTTTCAAAAGCTTTCAAAACAATTTTTCAAACACTCTGACGTACGAGTCGAACTGAAATTTTTCAAAGAAACTTTTTAAAACCCATAATTGAAAAGCAAGCAAACATTTTGAAAACACATTGAGCAAGTATCTAAGAGCCCATGGATAACCATGGATAGAAAGGGTGCTAACACCTTCCCTTTCTATAACCTACCTCCCGAACCGAGAGCAATCTCAATAAGGAATTTTGCTGTGCTTTTGTCCTTTCCATTTGGAGAAAATAAAAGACGGTGGCGACTCTTGCTTCCGCGACATTTCGCGAACCAGCGTTAAACAGTCAGTTCCATATCCACCGATCACAGAACTGGCGACTCTGCTGGGGATACTTTATAAAGTGAGGTGTACCTTAGGGCTAGTTCATAACTGTGTTTTCACTTGTATTGATTTGCTTGCTTTACTATTGTGGGTTGCATCGGAGATACATAGATCCTAACCCGGATCTGGGGATACCCTGTTTAGGTAGCATAAGCTGTGAGGGACCTGTCCGGCGTAGACCGACACAGGTGAAGCAGTGGCTACGTTGGTGTGGCACCTTAGTCTGTACCGATATCCCTTGTGTCGCAACGAGGAGAATATGGGTCTTCTAAGGAGTCATTAAGCACCAACAACCTTAGAACCTTAATTGACACAACTTGGCCTTTAGAATTGTAGCAGTATGCTACGCCCATTGAGGCTAAACTCTCGTGATGGTTCTGGCCGCAAGAAAAGATTGCGATGCTGGAGTTACGACCGATTGAGGGTAGTCAATGATATTGGGATCCTCTAAGAACCCGGTTACTTTTGATTAGGACAGGTATGAACCAACAAACTGAAAGAGGGTAGTACCTAGACCTCATGCTGGCCTAAACTTTAGGGGCTTGCCTTGTGTGACTTGTGTGCCTTACCATGTTTGCCTTTGTATCTGTATGTGGTGTGCTTTATCATAACATCATAGCATCATGAGCATTGCATGCATCCTGCATAAGAACTGACCATTTCAAAGACAAGAGGGTTTCATATTTGCTCTGTTTTGTAGGACATTATGATGCCTGTGCGAAGGAATACTATCCGGTTCAACTTTGTCCGTTCACCTGAGTTGCTTGATGAGTTGGTCAGCAGAATTCCCAATACCACTTCCTTCATTCAGAGGCATGGCTCCCTTCTCAGTTTAGTCACTGCAAAGCGGGATCAACAGTTGATGAGTGTTCTGACCCAGTTCTATGACCCTCAGTACCAGTGCTTCACCTTTCAAGACTTCCAGCTGGTCCCTACCCTGGAAGAGTTCTCTGATTTGCTTGGTATCCCTATCTTGGATCAGACCCCCTTTACTGGTTGGGAAAAGACCCTCAGGCTTGAGGATGTTGCTGCAGCTCTTCCTTTGACCCATCAAGAGGTAACAGACAACTGGGTGACTATAAGCGGAGTTAAGGGTTTCTTGGCTAAGTTTCTAATTGGTAAAGCTAACAATTTCTGGAATGACCTGGACTTTAGGGCATATGAAGACATCTTGGCTCTCCTAATCTATGGGTTAGTCATGTTTCCTAATCCTGACAACTTCATCAATGTCACTGCCATAAGGATCTTTATGTCTCAGAATCCTGTGCCCACTCTCTTGGGTGACATCCTGCAACAACTTCATGCCCGTACTACCCGAAGACGAGGAACCCTATGGTGTTGTATCCCTTTGTTGGTGAGGTGGTTTATTTCGCACCTCCCTAAGTTCGTACTGAAGAACCAAGAAGGAAGAGGTTGGGCTCACAGATTAATGTCTCTCACCGATAAAGACATCATTTGGACTTGCAGAGGTTTGGATGAGGTAGCTATTATTGACCGATGCGGGGAGTACCCTAATGTTCCTCTGATTGGTACTCAAGGAGGGATCTCTTACAATCCATGTCTAGCACTCCGCCAGTTTGGAAGAGCAAGAAGAGCAGGTCCCCATGAGATGTTGGTGCCTCACATCAGTTTCGAGTTTCAGGTGGATAGTGACGAGCTGCGTCGTAGGTTCATCAAAGCTTGGGACAAAGTTCATAAAGCTGACCCACAAGAGCTAGGGCCAAAGACTTCTTTACCTATGGAAGCCTACTACAAATGGGTTCGCATCCGTGCTCAGAAGTTAGGTATGCCGTATGAAGCTGTCAGACCCGTTATTCTTGAGTGTCCTGACAAAGATGGTGTTCCTCCAACTGTCCTTCCTCCCCAGATACCTACTGATTATGAGACATTGAAGAGATCTTGGTCGCAACTGCAAGAAGAGCGGGATTCTTACCGGGAAAAGTTCAACGAGCCGGAATCAAAGATCCAGAAGCTGACAAAGCAGTTGGAGAATGAGAGAGCTCTGAATGCCTACATCCGTACTGAGAAGAGGAGACCATGGGATCAATAAGGAACTCTGAATGTGCTTTTACAGCTTTATTTCTTTTCCAGTATTTCCTTTCATGTAACGCCTAAGGGCAACTTGTTGAATAATTTCAGTTGCAAAGTTGAAACTAATAAAGTGTGTTCATTTTTGTTTACAAAGTTGATTCCCGATTGTCTTTGAAAACATAATTCATACGCATTTCATACATCATGTGCATAGCAGGTTTTCCCCTTTTCAGGTTGCTTACAGTTCTTCGCTGTTTATTTCAGCATCATGAATCCCGAATCTGCATCAACTGAGACATCAATCAAGGCTCTTCAGGCGCAGAATGCGCAGTTTCAAGAACTAATCAAGGGTCTGGCTAAAGGCCAAGAAGAATTAAAGACTATGCTCCTGAAGAAGGAGAAGAAGAAGAAGAGAAGAACTGTTCTGTTCAACTCGGGCCGAAGGTTTGGCAATACTCTGCAGCATGAAGAGGCTGGTTCTTCTGTTGGCAAGAGTCCTTCTCAGGCAGAAGTAAAGGTCCCTAGTCCGGTAGTCTCCGACAACGAGACAGATTTTGATGAAGAGCAGTATCCTCCTGCGGATGACAGATATAAACAACTGGAGGACAGGTTGAAGGCTATGGAGGTCCAACAGGCACCTGGGCTGGATTTCGGAGATCTGGGTTTGTCGACTGGTGTGATCATCCCGCATAAGTTCAAAGCACCATCCTTCTCCAAATATGACGGGGCGTCTTGTCCCAAGCTGCATCTGAGGTCCTATGTTTGGAAAATTCAGCCGTACTCTGCGGATAAGAATTTATGGATCCACTTCTTCCAGGAGAGTCTTTCAGGGACTCATCTCGAATGGTTCTATCAGCTGGATGGGACCAAAGTTTGTAACTGGGAGGAGTTGGCTACTGCTTTCTACAAGCAGTATCAATATAATGCCGACCTTGCCCCCACACGTACCCAACTCCAGGGTATGGCGTTAGGTGCAAGCGAAGGTTTTAAGGAGTACGCTCAGAAGTGGAGAGACCTGGCTGGCAGGGTGCAGCCACCATTGACTGATCGGGAGTTGGTAGACATGTTCTTGGGGACCCTATCTGGGCCGTTTTTCAACCACCTCATTGGGAATTCTTCTGCTGGTTTCACTGATTTGATCTTGACTGGAGAGAGGATTGAAGCTGGATTAAAGTCTGGGAAGATTGCAAAGGGTGCATCATCTAGTTCGGAAAAGAAACCATTCAAGAAGGAGTCTAGTGCCGTGTATGGCTCTAGGAAATCAGAGAGACCTGAGCACCGCCAATCTGTCAGCGCGGTGATGATTGCTAAGCCTGCTGCCGCTCCTCGGTCAAATAATCCTCAAAGGGCTGAAAGACCCCGGCGAGAGTTTACCCGGTTAAGCATGACCCTATCGCAGATCCTGCCACAGTTGCTCTCAACCAATTTGGTGACTGTCAGGGAGGCTCCAAAGGTCCCAAATACAACATCTCCCAAGTACAACCCGAATGCTCGTTGTGCTTACCATTCAGATAGCTCGGGGCACTCTACCGATGACTGTTGGGCACTAAAGAACAAGCTACAGGACCTCATTGACGCTAAGGAGGTACAGTTTGAGGCGTCTGACAAGCCTAACGTAGTGACAGCTCCCCTGCCTGCTCATGGAGTTAATGCTATCGGGGATGAAGAGGAAGTTGATGAAGCTGAGTTTGATAGCTGGATCTACCCGGCAACTGACGGTGGACTTAACAATTGGAGCGCAAAGGACAATCTCCCTGTTTCTTTTGTTACTAAGTAATGAATTCCTATGTTTTGTTATTTTGTAATAAACAATAATAAACTCTATGGCCCGGTGTCTTACCCGAGGCACCGTGGTTCTATTTTGTGAGGGCATACAAACTGTCATTTCATATATCATGAATGAAAATCTTGGACGTATTTTTCGCATTGCAAATATTGTGTTCCTTTTCTGTCTTTCTTTTCCTTTACATAATTTTCAAAACAGCTGTATTTACACACACACTCACTCATACAGGTTTCAATCCACTCTGGATCTTACTGATAACAACTCTGCTAATGCCAATTATGACTTCGAAAATCCGATCAACTTAGCCGAAGACGAAGGTGAAGATGATTGCGAAGTGCCTGGCGAGCTTGCAAGACTGTTGCTTCAAGAAGAGAGGGCAATTCAACCCCATGAAGAGCCAGTGGAAATCATAAACCTGGGTACTGAGGCAGACAGAAAAGAGGTAAAGATTGGTGCCAACCTAGAGCTCAGCGTGAAGCAACGGTTAACCAAGATGTTACATGACTATATGGAGATCTTTGCCTGGTCCTACGAAGACATGCCCGGGTTGGATACCGACATTGTGGTCCATCATTTGCCGACCAAGGAAGACTGCCCTCCAGTTAAACAAAAGGTCAGTCGGATGCGTCCAGAGATGTCAGAGAAGATTAAAGTCGAGGTCATGAAACAGTTTGATGCCGGGTTCCTTGCAGTAACTTCTTACCCTCAGTGGGTTGCTAATGTGGTGCCGGTACCTAAAAAGGACGGCAAGGTCAGAATGTGTGTCGATTACAGGGATCTGAACAGGGCCAGCCCCAAGGATGACTTCCCCTTACCTCACATTGATGTCCTTGTTGATAATACGGCTCAGCACAAGGTGTTCTCTTTCATGGATGGCTTTTCAGGTTACAATCAGATCAAGATGGCACCTGAAGACATGGAAAAGACTACATTTGTCACTCAGTGGGGCACCTTCTGTTACAAGGTCATGCCGTTCGGATTAAAGAATGCTGGGGCAACCTACCAACGTGCCATGGTTGCCTTATTTCATGACATGATCCATCATGAGATAGAAGTGTATGTTGACGACATGATCGCTAGGTCCCAGACAGAGGAAGAGCATCTAGATCATCTGCAGAAGTTATTTGACCGGTTGAAACTGTACAAGCTGAGGTTGAACCCGAACAAGTGCACCTTCGGGGTAAGATCTGGGAAGTTGCTAGGCTTCGTGGTCAGTGATAAAGGTATTCAAGTGGACCCTGCTAAGGTCAAAGCTATTCAAGAGATGCCAGTTCCCAAGACAGAGAAGGAGGTCAGAGGCTTTTTAGGGCGCCTGAATTACATCGCTCGATTCATCTCACATCTGACTGCTACCTGTGAGCCAATCTTCAAGCTGCTGAAGAAAGATCAGGTAGTACGTTGGAACGATGAATGTCAGGCTGCCTTCGACAAAATCAAAGAGTATCTCCAAGAACCACCTATCCTTATGCCACCGGTTGAAGGGAGACCTCTGATACTATACTTGACAGTACTTGACAACTCAATGGGGTGTGTGCTGGGGCAGCATGACGAGTCTGGCCGAAAAGAGCATGCCATTTATTACCTTAGCAAAAAGTTTACCGACTGTGAGACCCGATACTCACTGCTTGAGAAAACTTGCTGCGCTTTGGTATGGGCTGCTCGCCGGCTGAGACAGTATATGCTGACTCACACTACTTTGTTGATCTCAAAAATGGATCCTATAAAGTACATATTCGAAAAGCCTGCTCGGTCTGGGAGAATTGCAAGATGGCAAATGATCTTGACGGAATACGACATTCAGTACACAACCCAGAAAGCCATCAAGGGAAGTGTATTGGCAGACCACTTAGCTCATCAAGCTGTAGATGACTACCAATCAATGAACTTCGAGTTTCCGGATGAAAGCATCATGATAGTAATTGATTGCGAAGTACCTGGACCGGATGAAGGACCTGAACCAGGATCCCGATGGTCTATGCACTTTGACGGAGCCTCCAATGCTTTGGGAAACGGTATCGGCGCCATAATCATATCTCCACAAGGTACTCATACTCCACTCACTGCCCGGCTATGTTTCAACTGTACCAACAACATGGCGGAGTATGAGGCATGTATCATGGGTCTTCAAGCTGCGATCGACCTAAGGATCAAATTTCTAAGTGTCTTCGTAGATTCCGCTCTTGTGATCAATCAGATCAAAGGAGAGTGGGATACGAAACATCCAAACCTGATTCCTTATAGAGAATGTGTGTTGACCCTGATTCCCCACTTTACAGAGATAACCTTTGAGCACTTTCCAAGAGAAGAGAATCAGTTAGCGGACGCGTTAGCTACAATGTCTTCAATGTTCAAGGTTAAATGGGATAATGAGGCTCCCCGGATCATCATCTGGAAACTGGACGAACCGGCATACTGTTGTGATCTCGAAACTGAATTGGTGACTGAGAAGCCTTGGTACCACGAAGTGAAGAGATATCTGGAAGCTCAGGAATACCCTGAAGGTGCCTCTGTCAATGATAAGAAATTCCTGAGGAGGTTTGCAGCCAAGTTCTTCCTAAGCAACGGCATCTTGTACAAGAGAAACCATGATTCAACCTTACTGCGTTGTGTGGATAAGACGGAAGCAGAAAGAATCATGGAAGAGCTACATGAAGGGACCTTTGGTACACATTCCAGTGGGCATACTATGTCTAAGAAAATCCTACGGGCAGGATATTATTGGTCCACAATGGAAGCCGACTGCTACCAACACTCCAGGACATGCCACAAGTGCCAGATCTATGCAGACAAGGTGCATGTTCCTCCGGTTCCCCTGAATGTTCTGACTGCGCCTTGGCCGTTCGCAATGTGGGGCATAGACATGATCGGTGAGATAAAACCTACGGCATCTAATGGACATCGCTTCATCCTAGTGGCGATTGATTATTTTACAAAGTGGGTTGAGGCAGCATCCTATGCTACGGTAACCAAGACTGTGGTGGCACGGTTCATTCGACACAATCTGATTTGTCGGTACGGTGTCCCTGAACGAATTATTACAGACAACGGTACCAATCTAAACAACAAGATGATCGCTGAGCTCTGCGAACAGTTCAAAATACAGCACCATAATTCTTCTCCTTATAGACCGAAGATGAATGGGGCTGTAGAAGCAGCTAACAAGAACATCAAGAAGATCGTGCAAAAGATGACAGTGACTTACAAAGATTGGCACGAGATGTTACCGTTCGCTCTGCATGGGTACCGTACCTCAGCTAGGACGTCAACCGGGGCAACTCCTTTCTCTCTGGTTTATGGCATGGAGGCAGTCTTGCCGATCGAAGTACAAATTCCCTCTCTCCGGATAATGAAGGATGCAAATCTGAACGAAGATGATTGGATCCAGACACGACTTGATTAACTCAACCTCATTGACGAAAAGAGACTTGCTGCTATCTGTCATGGTCAGACGTATCAAAAACGGATGATCAGGGCATTTAACAAAAAGGTCAGACCACAGGAATATCAAGTTGGGGATCTGGTAATCAAGCGAATCATCCTTCCTCAGAGTGATCCAAGGGGAAAATGGACCCCTACGTACGAAGGGCCATTTGTGGTTAAGCATGTGTTCTCAGGAGGAGCCATGATATTGACCAACATGGATGGTGACGACCTTCCTCACCCCGCCAATGCAGACATAGTAAAAAAATACTACGCATGAAAAAAGACCCGCTAGGCTGACATGCCTAGGCAAAAATTAGGGCTTCCCGTCGAACCAAAAGGGTTCGGGCAAAATGAAGGGATGAAAATGAAAAAATCTGTACACCCGGCAAGTCGAAAACCTGAAAAGGCGGCTTGGGCAAAAATGGGTATCCCGGTGGACTGAAAACCCGAAAGGGCGGTCCAGGCAAAAATTAGGGATAAAAGCGTAATACTATGTCTCATTGGGTCACTTTGCATCCAGAATCCGGTATCTACATCAAGTTCAGACGGCATCGATCAGTCAGCTTCACCTTCAACCAAGGTCATCAAGTGATGAGACGCTCAGAGTTATAAAGGCAATAGCAGAGTTGAAACCCAGTGGGATCATTCATTTCACACAGCTGTTTTCTTTTCTTTTGTACAAAACTTGTATAAACTCTCTTGTTCGGCGGTGTTCCTCTTACTAGGACGTCAGCCTCTTGTACGCAAAACGCCTATTCACAGGCCATTCAAAAATCAATACAAATATATTTTCAGTTAAACGTGCCAAGTGTTTTTCTTTTTCTGTTTTGTTTTGCGAAGAACGTCCAAGGTTCAATTTGTGATATATGCATTGACAATAATTTGCTAACTCATAAATATTTGCATACGAAACAAAGGAATTAATTACAGGTGACACTAGAAACAGGGGCAATAAAGAGTTGTCTGAGCAGTCTAATTGCTCTATCCTCCAAGGTACCAAGGTAGGTTCAACTAAAGAACACGACCAAGTACATCTTAATTCCCCAGAGAGTGGTTCAGCAAAACGGTACATTCTTCTCCAAGCAAGTTACAATCAAACTTAAAGAAGTTGGGCATCCTCCAGCAGATCCCAACATTCCCCAGCAGCAATACATATATTCAATACAAGCATCCCCGACAGTCTTGGCCTAAAGATTGTTCCCCGGCGGTATCTCAATATTCAAAGGAATCACTTCCCCAGCATATCAAAACTTCCCCAAAAAGAGTCCAATCCAGTTTCCCAAGGAAAGTTGGAGTCCATCTCCCCCAAGCAGTAAGCTTATCCCCAGTAAATTCTGGAAGCTTATCCCCTCGCAGAACACGAACACGTCGTCCGGCTGGATTTAAAAAGTTATTTCCTTAACAGGATATAACTGGGTTATCCTCAGCCAAAAGCCACGGAAAGGTCGTCGTCAACGTAGTCCTTTCCTACCCCCAGCGAAGTCTATCAACACTTCCGGCACAACAAGGATATCCTCAACAGGTTACTATCAACATTCAGCAAGGCATCCCTCTCCCACAGAGTATTGCTTCCCAGCATGGTCGCTAGAGTATTTTTTCCTCCTCGCAGAATCTTCCATTTGCCAAATTTATTCCGCAACGGAGTCATCTTCTCCTACCGGTATTCTTGCAACTATCATCCCCAGCGGGAATAAAAGCTTATTCTTCAATATCAGCCCAGGATACGACTTCCCGGCACTCGTCAAGGATTCACTTTCCTAGACAAAACATACATAAAACATCACATACATCATTATAGCATGCATAGACGCATCATATCATACAAATCTCATTTATGTTGAGAACATCATTGCTTGATCCATATCATGCATTGCATATGACTGACCTTTACCTTTCAGGAAAGACGCGGTTAAAATGCTCAAACATATTTCAAAGCCTTCTCTAGTCCAGCTAAATCGACTCTCAACAGATTTTTTCTGATAAAGACTCAGCAGAAGTTATGGTCCCCTCTCCGCAAGTGTGTGAGGTGGTAATTCCTGTTTCAGATGTTTCCCTCTCCGACGATGAGTGTGAGGTGATAGTCTCCTATGGTCCCCTCTCCGGCAAGTGCGTGAGGTGGTAATTCCTTTTTCAGATGTTTCCCTCTCCGACGATGAGTGTGAGGTGATAGTCTCCTATGGTCCCCTCTCCGGCAAGTGCGTGAGGTGGTAATTCCTTTTTCAGATGTTTCCCTCTCCGACGATGAGTGTGAGGTGATAGTCTCCTATGGTCCCCTCTCCGGAAAGTGCGTGAGGTGGTAATTCCTTTTTCAGATGTTTCCCTCTCCGACGATGAGTGTGAGGTGATAGTCTCCTATGGTCCCCTCTCCGGCAAGTGCGTGAGGTGGTAATTCCTTTTTCAGATGTTTCCCTCTCCGACGATGAGTGTGAGGTGATAGTCTCCTATGGTCCCCTCTCCGGCAAGTGCGTGAGGTGGTAATTCCTGTTTCAGATGTTTCCCTCTCCGACGATGAGTGTGAGGTGATAGTCTCCTATGGTCCCCTCTCTGCAAGTGCGTGAGGTGGTAATTCCTTTTTCAGATGTTTCCCTCTCCGACGATGAGTGTGAGGTGATAGTCTCTTATGGTCCCCTCTCCGACAAGTGCGTGAGGTGGTAATTCCTTTTTCAGATGTTTCCCTCTCCGACGATGAGTGTGAGGTAATAGTCTCTTATGGTTCCCTCTCCGACGGCGAGTGAGGTGATAATTCCTTTTTCAGATGTTCCCCTCTCCGACGGTGAGTGTGAGGTGATAATCTCCTATGGTTCCCTCTCCAACGGTGAGTGAGGTGACAATTCCTTTTCCTATGTTTCCCTCTCCGACGGCGAGTGAGGTGATTCCCTTTCCGATTATAATGGCCTATGGTTCTCGTCCCGATCCTGCGAAGATGGTATTTCCCACCAAGATTTTTCTCAACGAGCGTTGTTGAAGTTAAAATCACCCAAGGTTCTCTTACCATTCATGCTAAGGCAGTAACCATACCTGGTCCATTCATCATCTTTTGAAGCTCCAGACTCAGCTCATGTGACCAGTCAGGACATCTATACCAAGCATCTAAAATCAGCTCCTACAACGTGTCAGGTACTCATTTTCTTTTGCAGGTATGCAGGTTCTCGCTAAGGAATCTCCTACGCAATCAACATCCAGATGGCATCTATAAGCCCATCATCCTATCCATCAATCTCCAAATGGCATCTATAAGCCCATTTCCATCATCAGTGCTACTATGTGAGCGCAAATTTCTGGGCACTTTAGTGTTCAATCATCTTCTACCCTCGGATTACGAAAGGCACATCAGCCAATCTGCACCCTCAGGTCTAAGAAGATTGAACAGGGGCAACTGTTGCACCCCAAAATTTGCCCTCCCATATTCTCCAAGAAATTGCCAAGCCAAGTCACAAAATTCCCCAAGGGTTGTGCAGTCCAAAGGTCTCCTATACAGTCAAAACTAGGGTTTGTGTTCTGATCAAGAAAATGGAGTGTTCAAAGGTCCAATCAAGTCTCACATGTTCACAAATATGGTCAAGCATCCTCATATCAAGTTTCAAGGCATTCAGCTCAAAATTGCACAGTCAAAACCCTAAATTGCACTACAGTCAACTGTAGGGGCAAAATGGTCATTTGGCAGTCAAAAGTTCAAATTTTTGGTCAACATATCATTTTGAAGCCACAAACATCATTTGATCAATGCTTGATCATGATTCTCAAAATTTGGCCAGAAATCATCAAAGATGCAAAAGTTACTATATTTGGACAGTTGAAAAAGTCAACTGAAATTGACCAGGGCATAACTTTCACATGGATTATCAGAAAAATCCCATCCAAATCTCATTTTGAAGAGAAAGACATTTCCTATAACTCATCTTCATATTCCAAGTCCAAGAAATGCTCTCACAAAAAGTTATCAATTTCAACATTATAGGTCATTTTCAAAAGTCAACAAAAAGGGACTTTAAGTCAAAGACCATAACTTGAGATTGGAAAATCAAAATGACATGGGACCAAATGCATTGGTTAGAGGACTCAAATACCTTTCCAAAATGTCCAAGAACATGAGAAAAGATTAAAAATTGAGCAAGTTATGCCTTGTGGAAGTTGGGAAATTTTTGGATATTTTGAAAAGTCAACAATGGTTCAAATAGCCTAAAATTGCTAATGGGCCCATTTTTCTTCCATGATTCATCATCCCAAGCATGTGCACGACCACTTGGCCCAAATGGAAGTATTTTCTCATTTTTTACTTATTTATTTGAATTATTATTCATATTAATTCATTTAAATTATATAAATATATGAAAAATACCTAACTTGACCTAAAAAATCTTTTCATGCATGTTTTACCCTTAATATCTCGTGCACATCCCAATATGGCAAGATTTGGTCTGATTTGAGCTAATTGATACAAGGAACACATGAAAAAGATTCAAAAAGATCTTAAGAAAATCAAATATGCAAAACAATGAATGCCTTGGATTTGTGCTAGTTTTGTTAACCTAATGCCTTCAATACATAAACAGGAATCAAACCCTAATCACAATACACTCTAAGCTGCGCAAAAGAACAGGTTGCAAACTTGAGAAATTTTCCATAAAACTCAAAACTGAATTCATTGATAGAGGGCGATTCAAGGCACAAAAGCTTTTCCAATAGCTTCCTCAAGTCCTCCTGATCACATTGCAATCCAAAACATCAACTCAAACTCCAGGAATTGGTATATATAACCCTCCCTGTATAGCAAAAAAGTGACAATCGTATTTTCAATTCTAGGCATTCTCATGACATTCTAATTATGGATTCTTGTTCTTTGTGATGTTTTAAAGCTAACCATTATATTTAATTTGATTATCGTGCTGTGTATGAGATTTTACCATGCGCGATTTCTAGGGTTTACAGGTTTGTCAATTTAGGGCTTTGGTAACGAAGCAAAATTAGAACTCCAGACCAATGCCATTCAACTCAGCGCATGAAGACGAAGATGATGGAACCCTCGCGCTCAATTTATGAGCGTTGAGGGGCCAATCGTTATTTTTTCAAAGGGCCTCTTCTGAAACGCATCCAAAACCGTGGCCATACGTTCTTGTTTCAGAAAAAATAAAGAAACACGCGAGGACGATGACCTCGTGTCACACAGTGGTTGGTCCGTTTAAAAAAGTGGCGCGCGGACCCACTAACGCTTTGTTTTTGTTTTATATTATTTGTTTGTATATTATATATCAAATGGCTTCAGTGGCTCAGCTGGCAGTTGGTGATTGCAATAACGTCCAAGACCTGGGTTCGAGTCCCAGGTCTGTATATTTCTCATATTATTTTTCAATGTAAATTCATGTGCAGCGCTTATGATAAGACGTACCATATGCCTCCCTCATCAAGCCAGCCACGCGTCTAATTGCTCCAGATCAAAGGCTGAGATTGAAGGGCCACTATAAGCTCAGGTCAACCATCCCACACGCTACTCACAAAAGTCAAATGGACTCAGGGTTTTGGGCCAGCATTCTAAGGCCTACACCTCACAATTGGGGCCTGAACCCCCCCTGGTTTGCTTTCTCTATATTTTTGTTTATTTTATTTTCAATTATGATTTTGTTTTCTTTATTTGTTTAAATTAATTAATTATTTTACAAATTATAAAATGCACAAAAAATCAGAAAAAGAGCAAAATAAAACATTTATTTCAATATTTTTATAAATAAATTCACAGGTAAATATTTAGTTTTAATTAGGTTGCAATTTTAATCCTTTTTAACAAAAATACAAAAAAAAGTAGAATTAGGTTTAATAAATTTTTATTCCTTCTAATTTTCCCTTTTATAATAATATTACTTATTTTATTTTTTAATTAAATTGTACAATAAAAACTTAGGTTTAAATTAGGTTAAGGTTCAACATTTTTTCTTAAATAACTTAAAAATAGTTAGAACTAGGTTTAACATTTTATTTTAGTTTTAATTAATTCTTTTTTTTTTCATCAATTTCCTAAAAACATAAAAATACCAAAAACATTCCTTTTTAATTTTTAATTAAATTCATTAACTTTAATTTTTGCAAAAGGGTCCAACGCCCATATTTTTAATTGTTTAATTTCGCACATTTATTTTATTTCGCTCAAATAATTATGTATCTCTCCCAAAGCGTTGTAATTTAAACTTCTCGCATTTTATTTTATTTGCTTTATTTATTTTCTGTCAAATCGGGTCCGGTTTAATTTTGGCGATGTGGACCCGCGCCATTTGTAATAGCTTAGATTTACTTTTTCCCGCAAATATTTTAACTGTTAACAAAGCATGCAAGAATGAATGGTCTTAAATAAAATCAAGCGTAGATCACAATGAACATGACAAGACAAATACAAATGAAAACGACACACAATTCGCACACACCACCCCTAGGGTACGCCTCACTGTTGCCTTGCCTCGAAAGGTGATCGTCGAGTAGAGGATGTCTTGGTAAGTCCTCATGATCCGGGAACCTGGCATGAGGGTAGCTTCTAAGGTGTCTTCCCATTGCTCTGGTGATCACCATGTCCCGAACCTCGAATTGACCCGAACACCTCCAATGGTGGTGCTACCTACCTCTCAATGGTGGGATGGCACTACTTTAAGGACATTTACACAGACGAATTCCTTAGGGTAGGTAGGTTCTCAAGGATACTTGCTCTCTTCAAAACAAACTGAAATCTTTTCACACCAACACTTTTCAAAAGCTTTCAAAACAATTTTTCAAACACTCTGACGTACGAGTCGAACTGAAATTTTTCAAAGAAACTTTTTAAAACCCACAATTGAAAAGCAAGCAAACATTTTGAAAACACATTGAGCAAGTATCTAAGAGCCCATGGATAACCATGGATAGAAAGGGTGCTAACACCTTCCCTTTCTATAACCTACCTCCCGAACCGAGAGCAATCTCAATAAGGAATTTTGCTGTGCTTTTGTCCTTTCCATTTGGAGAAAATAAAAGACGGTGGCGACTCTTGCTTCCGCGACATTTCGCGAACCAGCGTTAAACAGTCAGTTCCAGATCCACCGATCACACCAACCAATAATATTCTCAAGAGAAACTCATCTGAGTGTAGCATCGTGTATCAACTAAACCTGGTATACATTGGGATAGTCACCACACTACATCCTAAAAATACCGAGAGGGGTAAAAGGGATCAGCTTCGCCAACTCCTAGGTCAAAAGCAATAACGATGTTACAATTTTACTTGTAAGACATTATTACAGCCAAAGGGGCCTCAACTGAGCGGGGGATCTCAAGTCAGCATATCGAGGATTAACTCCAAGTATATCAAGCATGTTTATACCACCATCCTAATCATAAGTATACTTAAGTTAGAGTATATGACTTCTCACCACACAAAGAGATCACACAACACCCAAAAGCAAAAACAACAAACAACAAGCAATAACATAACACAAATAAACAAGATAGACTCAACCCACTTGAGTACTACTCCCCAGCAGAGTCACCAAACTGTCACGGCAGGAATTTTTAAGATTAAGCTATTGATTAACTTAACTCAAAAAATCAAGAGTCTCCACCGAACTTTATTATTTCAGAAGGAAAGGGGAAAAGGTCGAACAAACCCCACAAAAAGTTTTAAAACAAAACTAATAAAAAAGAGAGGTCTAGATACGGGGGTTGGTTATGAAAAAGGAAGTTATTAGCACCCTTCTCATCTATGGTATTCCATAGGAACCTCTTAAAATTTGTGTTATAAAAAGGAGTTGCTTGCAAAAAGATTGATGAGATGAGAAAAGAAGTTATTTTTAATGATTTTGGTTTGCCAAGACTCTGAGAACCTCGTGCCTACGTACCATCCATGTGCAATTAAGAAGTTAGAACCTCGTAGTCCTTATAAAAATAACAAAAGTTTATTTATTTTGGTTGATTTTAATGAAAAGACATGTTGTCATATTCGAGTGGAAAAACTCACTTACTACCCACAATTATGAGGAAGGAGCATTTGCATCATCTTAATATGGAGAATTTTGCTTAGATTTAATCAACAAGCAATTCTCAACATTCAAGTGCAATATGTCAATCACATCACAACATATTATATAAGTATAGTAGTTTGCATCACTGCAAGAATTAACTAATGTCTAATCTTTGAGAAATGGTTTTAAAATAAAAAGTTCAAAAATAGCACAAAAGGTTTGAATGAGTTTGATATTTTTTAGTCTTTTGAAAAGAGTTTTGATATGCTTAAGATGTCTTATCATTTATTAAGAAAAAAGGTTTTGAAAATCACTTGACAAAGTCAAGGTTTATTGAGAAAGAGGTTTCGAGTTTGAAAACAAGAAGATTTTTGAAATAGGGAGAAGATTTATAAAATTAAAGAAGGGGGAGATAAAGAATCCTAAAGCATAAAAGAAGTTTCAAGAAATAAATGGTCTCATTGTAAGGTAGTCTAAAAGAAAGCCTTAGTGTGTGCATGTGAACTAACCAAGTAGAAACAAGTCTTTTGACATTAGTCAAAGAGAGTGCTCCCCTTCCTTTAGATTTAAGCCACAAGTCAAGCATCAGATGAATAACCACAAGAAGATGAATTTTAAAATCATTAGATGATATCCAAAGTATCAAATGAAACTAGATGCATCCGATGAAATTCCATGCCATCAGATGACAATCCCTATATCAGATGAAAAGTAAAATAATAGATAAAATGAAAGGTGTCAGAGAAAATCCTAAGGTCTCAAATATATGGTCCAGATGAATCATAAGGCATTAGATGAAAGTCCAAGCCAATGATATATGTTAAGTCCAAAAGTCCAACTCCTCAAGAAAGGGATAGTAACCAATAGTCCAAATGATCAAAGTCAAGTTTTTTAGGGTTTTCCCTTTATTAATATCTTTTAACAAAAAGAAGAAAAGAAAATCCCAAGGGGCAAAGAGAAAAAAGGAATAAAATAAATGACATGAATGTAAATGCTTGAAATATAAAGTACTGAAATATAAATGGAATAAAATTAAAGTGCAATAAAGTAAAATGTGGAAAGTAAATGTTAGGAGTTAATACAATTTAATAGCATTATGTTAGTAGTTAGTAATCCGATTAGGGACAATTCAGCGCTATGTTAAGCAATTGTAAGTGAACTTTAAACGTGTGAGAAACACAAGAAAATGGGATTTGAATTAGGTCGCACCAAATATAATCTTTTTGTAACATAAAGATAACAAGTGAATAAAAATAGATGAACACAGTTATTTTTATCCCGGTTCACTGTTAAATAAGTTACTCCAGTCCACCTCGCTAGGTCATTTTCCTTATACACAAGGACTTAATCCACTATGATCAACAAGATTACAGACAACAACAATAAATCCAATCAACTCTATTGGTACCCCAATAGGTCTGTCGATCTTTATTGCAAACCACTATGACCGCATCCAAAGTTTTCTTGACAATCTAGACTATACAGAGTCTCTTAAGGAACCTATCAACTACCGTTGATTACAAAGATGTGTATACAAATATGCTTCTACATATGCAGATTACACATATTTTAAGTATAGCAACACAAAAGTGTTGATAGAAAGATAAAAACAACAGCTCGTTGCTTATTTACAAAATTATACAAAATAATTCTCTACAGAGTTTTTGTGCAGCGGTTTAGTGTAGTTTTGTTGAACTGATTCGTTGATTTCAAATTCTTCCAAGTAATTCTTTTATAGCTGAAAAGAATAGATCGGTTGGAGGGTAGAATAGGAAATACAAATACAATTGTATTATTCCCAACGGTCATGGTGAGACTGGTAGACAATAGTACAAAAAGGTATGTCCTTGCGCCACTCTAGAGAGTAGAGGTCACATTGTACTTTTATACTTTTATACTCATTATCACACGCAATCCCTTAGTTTTTATCTTCTTCTTCCATGTCTTCAGAGGCTTATGATATATTTGTTGATAAATCGTGTTATAGAAGGATCATAACTATGTATCTTCAGAACCTAAGTCATTAGAACCTTTCAGGGTTTGTTCAGAGAACTCTTGCCTTCTCAGTCTTCAGCGCTTGGTCTTTAGAAGAATATCTTCAGATCTTCAGAACTCATTTAACAGAACCTTGTCTTCAGCATCTTCAGAACTTGAAACAACAAAAGTAAATCTTTAGAAATCCTCCAAATCTTCCTTGCATAAGTCACGATCAGAAGCTCTTTTACTAATGTTCCTTAGAATCGTTGCATAAGATGCAATCCTTAATCTTTACTTAATTTGTAAAATACCAAAGGTATTCTTCCTGAGTGTTGAGTTCGGAAACTGATGATGTCACACGCCTTGTTACCAGAGTCAGAACATGTATAGAAAAAGACACACACTAGACAGAAACCATTAGAGTACATAATTGTTCTCAAAGATAATATGTAAAGTTATCATCAAAACACAAGGCCAGATGTAGAACCAACTTCGTCCTTACAATATCCCCCGTTTTGATGATGACAAAACCATGTATTTTTATAGAACAAATCATATAGGGTAATTACCATGGAACGCAAATTCAGTAAAGCTAACCAGCTCCCCCTGAATCTATTAATACTCAAAATTCTAGTAAAGCTTGTTAATATTCTCCCCCTGAACCCAAGATTCAAAAAATGAATTTTGCAGTGCACAAAATAACACAGAGAAGGAATACTTCTCCATTTACGTCTCATATGCGTCTGACTAGAAATACATGGTCTTCATCTCAGAACCTGGATTGCTATCAGAACACTATGAGGCAATAGAACTTAATTAGTCACCATCTTGATGACTCACATCAAACATCATAACTAATAAGTGGTTATTCCAAAAACTAGAATCATGCCACCAGAAGGTGCACAACAACATGTCATCAGAAGGTTCAGCACCTGAACCATTTCCTGACTGGCCATGTCTTTTGAGCATGTCTTCTGACCATGTCTCAGAACATGTCTTTTAGACCACGTCTCGGACCATGTCTTTCGGACATGTCTTAGACCATTTCTTCCAAACATGTCTTTAGACCATGTGTAATACGGTGGGAGAACAGACTTGGATGTTTTGTGTTTTATCTCAATTTTTATGGATAGAAAGAGTTGTCATCGAATTTTATTTTATCCAATAAGGAAAGGGTGAAAAGAACAAGAAAGACCTTTAAGATATTTTCTTGAGTTCGGGGGGTAGGTTATGAAAAGGGAAGGTGTTAGCATCCTTTTCATCCATAGTTATCTATGGGCTTTTAGTTGCTTGCTAGCTCACTTTTGAAATTGCTTTGTTTGAAATTTGTTTGTGGTGGATTTTGAAAGTATTTTTGAAAATCGCCTTTGTTTAGGCAAACTTTGTAATGATTTTTGTCTCTATAAGAATGCATACAAAGTGTTGGACTTTTTGAAAATATTTCATGTTTTTGAAAATGTTTGGTGTATTTTGAAAGATGTTTGTTTTTTTTTTAAGATGGATTGTGAGCAAGCAACTAAGAACGTTCTACCTACTCTAAAGTCTTTTGTTCATTTCTCCCTTCCTTTGATATTGCTACCTTACCATTTATTGACAAGAAGCCCTATCTTTGGATGTAAAGGGACGTGTGTGGGTCATCGTATAGTCATGGATAGAAATGTTGTGAGATATCTTAGCATTTCTCTTAAGGGACTAAGATCATTTGTAAGGCAACATTCGTAGCGTCATCGAAGGACTATGATCTCGTATTTTGATTTATTTTGGCTAAGATGTCTCACATGCATATCATGACTATTTGTTTAAGGCAACAAAGTGGAGTTAATCCTAGAGGTGCATAGTGTGCAAGTATTTTTTTTATTTCATGCTTGGTTTAATCTTGAATTAGGGTTTTCTAAGATTTGATTTTATTTTGTCATACAAACCCTAATTACTAGCATTTATATGAAAGCGATAAATTGTGGAAATTAAATGTCCTACGCTATTACATCATTTTGAGGATGGGGGATACAAATGTACAAATGGGGATTGCAAGAAATTAAGCCCTAATTATCTATTACAACCATATTTAATATTTATAAGAATTAAATGTACAAGAATGAATAAATGCGCAAGGATATAAATGGAAAATAAATGAATTTTTGTTTGGATTTTGTTTGTTAAGAAAGATAATTTTGACCTAATTAACCTAAAAGGAAATAATTAACTAAAAAATAAGAAAATTAAAATTAAGTTAACAAAAGAAATTAATTTATTAAAGAAAACAAGTTTTGTTTTTAGGGTTTCTTAGAAAAAAGAGTTTTAATATTAATTAAACTAGCATGAAAAAAATTAATTGAAAGTCCTAAGTTATAAATCAATTTTTTTAAAGAAAATAAATCCTAAGTCTAAATTAATTTATTTAAGAAAAGAATGGAATTTGTTTTAGAAAGTATTTTTTGTCTTTTTGTTTTAATAAAAGTATATTAATATATAAATAATAAATATAAACATTTTTTTAATTTTATTAATAATAATAATAATAATAATAATAAAGGAATAAGAAAAATAAAAATAAGAAAAGTTTGGTCAAGGGTGTGAAAATTTGATTTAGGGTGGTCTTGTAGTAAAAATATTTTTGTTTGAAACCTGGACCAATAAGGTTTTTTTAAATAAGAATAAAAAAGAAATAAAGTTGGGCTTGCGCTAAAACAAGTAAATAGAGGGTGATGCTGGAAGTAAAAAGAGAGACCCAATGGCCCTAGGGCCCATGCGCTGATTGAAACAAAAAAGAAAGAAAAATATGAAAAGTTGCAGCGTTGGGGCTTGAACCCACGCCCTTCACATAATATGTGTGCTTCCTTATCACTCGGGTGGCTATACATCTGGTGTATAAAACAAAACCAACATAATATATTACAAAACAAGTTCATGGCCTATACTTCGTCTTCAACCTTGCGCCAGCCAGACCATTTGTATCTCATTCATTTCTCAACAAAAATGGAAAAGGCAAACATGAAATTTATAGAAAATTCTAACACTATTCCAAAATTATAAATCACTAAAACTATAAATCAAAGATGAATGAGAATTTTTCTGAAGGGTGGATGTTACTACCCCTGCCCCATGGATCCAAGGATGACCAAGCAAACATTAATAGGTAGGACGTATATCCATTATATAAAAGGTAGAGTTGAAAATTTGTGAGCCAACTTTAATTGGGAGATCCACCTGTCCATGAGCCATCCTTTTAAACCCATCGAAAGCCCTTACAATAATATCGCTGGGCTTTAATACCAGTCCTTCACAATCTAGCCGGTCCAAGGCACCTTTGGGTAACACAGTTAGAGATGAGCCAGTATCAACTAAGACATGATCCAGGGTGATTCCATTGCATTCAATAGAGACATGCAAGGCTTTGTTATGGTTCCTTCTCATAGGAGTCAAATCAGTGTTGGAGAACCCTAATCCATTGTCAGCCGTTAAACTTGCTACACGATTCTCGAACTGGTCAACTGTGGTTTCTTGGGTTACATGAGCTTTATTCAAAAACTTTATTAAAGCTTGGGCATGAGCATCAGAACATAGTAACAATGGCAGCATGGAGATTTTGGAGGGGGTTTGCCCCAGTTGCTCAACTATTTTGATGTCACTCTTCTTTATGATTTTCAGGATTTCCTCCATCTCTCGAGTGGAGGGTTCTTCAGCATTAGTATCTTTGATAGGTGCCTCTATCCCAGCAGGCTCACCTTCCTTCTCTTTGCCTCTAGTGTTGGCACTAGACTTGTCATTGGTTATGAAGACAGGAGTTGTTGTAGTAGTGGGTGGTGAAATATCAGGGGAAAAGATCCTCCTTGTTCTTGTTACTTTACTAGAACCTACAATATTAGTAACATCATCTTTACCTTCATTGATCCAAGAATATTTTTTTATCCCATGATAATAAACTTCGGAACCATAGTTCCATGGAACCGCTTTGTCGAAGGAGTGAGGAATAGGCCCAGGGACAGTGATTATTAAAGGAGCAATGGTTGGTTCATTTGAAATCCTAATAGGACCCTTTGAGGAGATCCTAATAGGCTTGTTGGAGATGGTTATTATGGACAGTTCATCAGCTTTGTTGGTTAAACTTTTGATGGTAGGTACTTTGTCAAACAGGATTTCGTGACTATCAATCAGGTGTTGAACATCTTCCTTCAGCCACTTGCATCTATTTATTTGTTTAGTACAATAATCACAGTCTTTTAAACATCCAGGGAACACCCCAGCTCTCACCAAAATCCTTCCACAGTAGTCAATGGAGTAGTCAAATCCTCAACGGATGAAACAAAAGTAGTGTCATCAATCGCATTGACACCTTTGCCATGGTTCGGCATTGGTGCAGTTATCACATTTGGACTTGTAGGTGGATCAAACTCAATGGTTTTGTTGTCTATCAGATCTTGAATCTTATTCTTCAGAGCCCAGCATTGATAATTTTTATGCCCCGGGATGTTGGAATGATACGCGCACTTGGCATTTGGATTATACTTAGGTGATGAAATGTTTGGATTGGATGGTGGATTGCGCAATGTCACTAAGTTGGCCTTCAACAGATGTTGTAAGGCTTTGTATAGTGACATGCTTATTCTCATGAATTATCTTCGAGGAACTTAGGACCGTTGATTGTTGGATGATTTTCTTTGAGAAGATGGAGGGTTGGAGATTAACACAGCATTAACAGAGGATCGGTGATCCTTCTTGGTATGGGCCCTTTCCCCATACACAACATTTATTTCCTTCTTTCCAATGAAGGGCTTCTTTACAGTGTTGGATGCTAAAGTAGGTGTCATGGGAATTTTCGCACTCTTAGTGCCACTTTCTACCCTTTCACTAGTTAGGATCAACTCGGTGAAACCAGACGAAGAACTCCCAATCAACAGGTTGAAAAATGGGCCAATTAATGTACCCATGAACATGTCAACTAGTTCTCTGTCAATTAGTGGTGGCTGGACCCTACCAGCAATATCCCTCCATTTTTGTGTGTACTCTTTAAACCCCTCATTAGTATCCATTGTCATACCTTGAAGTTGGACTCTAGTTGGTGCTGGATCGGCATTATATTGATATTGATGATAAAAAGCAATGGCTAGATCTTCCCATGTGTAGATGCGGGAACTCTCCAATTGATAAAACCATTCTAATTGAGTCCCAGCCAGACTCTCTTGGAAGAAATGACCCCAGAGCTTTTTTTCGGTAGTGTGCAGTTGTATCTTGCACACATAAGACCTTAGATGATGTTTCGGGCAGGAAACTCCGTCATACTTGGCGAAGACCGGTATCTTGAACTTATGGGGAATGACGACTCCAGGTACTAAGCCCAAATCACCAAAATCCAAATCGGGAATGGCTTGAATTTCAACAGATTTTAGTTTATCCTCCAACTTCTTGTATTTATCCTCAGCCGGAGGATATTTCTCATCAAAGTAATCTTTGTCTTTGGAAGCTTGATCAATGGCACCCCCAGCACAAGTGCTCCTTGCCTCTTTGTCTTGATTTTCGTCCACCTCAGACGACTCTTCGACTATTTGTACCTGACGAACCGGACCTTTGAACCTCTTACCCATGTTGATGAATGCCTTCTTTTTCGTTTTCTTCTTGGCTACCAGCAAAGTCATCAGGTCTTGTTGCCCCTTAGCCAGGGTCAGCAAGGTCTCTTGGAATTTGGAATTCTGCGCTTGCAAGTCCTTCATTGTTTGTTCCATATCCATCTTACTGAAATAAATAGTAGAAAGATAAGGAAACTTGTTGTGGTAAACTTGTTTATGTTATGATGCAAGAAAATGCGTATGCAAATGATTTCAAGGACTTTGAAGATTTAAATTTGTTTAGACAAAAGGGAACAACCATTAATTGTATTAATAATTTCAAATTGATTACAATCACGCCTCTTGGGTTTACATTGAAACAAAAGAAACGAAATGAACTAAAATACAATAAAAATGACTCAAGTTTCCTATGGGTGCTTCCTCTATGGAGCGATATAGGAATCCAGGCTCCTCTCCTCATGAAGTTGTCTCGTGAGCTCTAATGTCTTCTTCTTGCTTGCATAAAACTGGGCTTCAAAGGTGTCTCGCTCCCCTTTTAGCTGAATCCAAGCTCTTTTAAAATCTTCAATAGAAGTAGGCATATCAGGATAAAGGACAGTATATAGAACATCTCCTTCGGCAACAGGCTCCAAGATGATAGGTAGGATGGCTTCATAAGGCGCCATGAGGTTTTGGGCGTGAGTTCGCACCCACTTGAGATAAGGCTTCAAAGGAATGGAGTTCTTATGCCCAACTCCTTGCTATCAACCTTGTTAACCATGCCCTAAACTCGTATGAATCTCTAACGATAACCTTGGATATCATTCCCGTAGTCGAATGCAATTCCTTGGATAAGTTCATCATGAGGGCCATCCCTCTTAGCATACCCAAACTGGTGCAAAGCCAAACAAGGATTGTAGGTAATACCTCCCCTAATTCCAATTAGAGGGACGTTAGGGAATTCCCCACAATGGTCAATAATAGTAATGACCTCCATAGATTGAGAACACCAATAAATATCAGAATGTGTGAGTGACATCAACCTACTAGACCATTTTAAGCCTTGATCGTTCTTTACAACAGATCGGGATAGGTGCGAAATAAACCACCTAGCCAACAGAGGAGTGCAACACATAAGAAGTCCTCTTCTCTTCATGGTGCGAGAGTGAAGAGAATGCAAGATATTCCCAAGTAAAGTAGGCACTGGATTGCAAGATAGAAAAATTTTAACTGCATTCACATCTATGAGTTGGTCATGATTAATAAATAGAACCATCCCATAGATGAGAAGAGCCAACACTTCCTCAAAGGCTTGTAGATCCAGAGCATCCTAAGAATCTTGAGCCTTCTCCAACAAAAACTTGGCTAGGAACCCTTTCACACCATTTCTTGTTTCCCAATTAGACACAACGTCAAATTGTTGCAAATGTAGAGCTCGAGCAATCTCCTCAAGTCTTTGGTCTCTTTTAATACCGTTGAAGGGTAGTTGATCAAGAACAGGGATTCCCAAGATTTGAGAAGATTCTTCCATAGTAGGCACAAGTTGGTAATCAGGAAAGGTAAAGCAATGGTGTAAAGGGTCAAAGAACTGAGAGAGCACCTTCATCATGTCTTCATCAAGGCTTGAGGTAACCAGATTGAGAAGTCGACCATGTCTCTTGGTGAATGGAGAATTCTCAGGAACCATTGACGCTAACTCTTTGAGTTGATGAGGTACTCTTACGAGATTGATTTGGATAGTATTCCTGCGAGTGGAAGCCATGTCCTAGAAAACAAAGCAAAGATAAATCTCTAGGTCCTTGAAATGGTTAGTGAAAAATGCCATGGTATGATGTCATGATGTTATGTGCAAATAAACATACATACACAAAGCATACAATTCCTTAGGTTTAGGCTTGCATGGAGTTCATAGGTAAGTACCCTCTTGAAGTTTAGTTGGTTCTACCTGTCCTAGAAAGTAATCGAGTTCTAGGGAATCTCAATATCACTGATCTTTCTTCATCGGGTATTATTTCAGCGCAAGCCTCTTTATTGGCGACCGAAATATCCCAAAATCTGATCTCAATGAACGTAGTATCGAGTATCAACCAACTTCGAACTACACCAAAGTATTCTATCTCATTACTTCCTAATGGCCAAGTTGTTCAATTAAAGGTTCTAAGGTCAGTTAGTGTTTCATGACACCACACAGCGGCCCCGTATTCTCCTTGACTAGACTCAATGGCAAACGGTACCAACAAATGTGTCACACTAACATAGCCATCAATTCAACCATATCGGTATACCCTGCACAGTCCCCACGATCTATTGCTACTTACATAATGATGTTCTCAGATCCGGGTAGAGGATCAATACAAACCCAAACAAGGATCCATAAATGAAAAGCAAACAAATCAAACAATAAAAGCAATTAAATATGATCTAGATCTTAAGGTAACCCCACTTTTAGTAATGTTCTCCAGCAGAGTCTTCAGTTCTGTAATACGGTGGGAGAACTGACTTGGATGTTTTGCATTTTATCGTAATTGTTACAGATAGCAAGAGTCGCCACCAACTTTTCTTTTATCCAATAAGGGTGAAAAGAACATCAAAGACCTTTGAGATATTTTCTTGAGTTCGGGGGGTAGGTCATGAAAAGGGAAGGTGTTAGCACCCTTTTCATCCATAGTTATCTATGGGCTCTTAGTTGCTTGCTAGCTTTTTTTTGAAATTTCTTTGTGTGATATGGTGGAAGAACCGACTGTTAATATTGGTTTTTCATTTGTGTTTGCAAATGTTGTGGTAAGCAAGAGTCGCCACTGATTTTTCTTTTATCCAAATTAAGGAAAGGGTGAAAATAACAGAAAAAGACCTTTTCGAGATTTTGAGTAAGGGGGGTAGATTATGGAAAGGGAAGGTGTTAGCACCTTTTCCATCAGTAGTTATCTACGGGGTCTTAGAGGTTTGCTCATTTTTGAAATACCTTTGTGCTTTGTGTGTTTGAAAATGTTTAGAAAATGCCTTAGTGCGACGATTTGCTTTGTGTTTAACTCTTGTATCGGTCCTCAAGAATTTTAACAAAACAAATGTTTTTTTTAAATTGTTTTTGAAAAGTAGTATTTGTGTAAGTGCAAAATGTTTTGAGCAAACTTCTAACAGCTATCTACTTTGTACTCGAAAAAGTAGTTCTTTTCCTCCTATCCTTTAGACAGTGATATCCTACTATTAGTGAGTAGGTAGCCCTATCGTTGGATGTATAAGGGACATTCGAAGGGACATTACAGTCACGAAGGCAACTTATGGAGACGCTTTAGCAATTTTGTTTAGGGACTAGATCATTTACCGAGAGGCAACTGTAGGGTCATCGAGGGACTATGATCTTTTGGTTTTATGGGTCTTTTCTAAAGCGTCCCCGCTTCTAGGGATATGTCTTCTTTATTTCCGAAGGCAACCAAAGTGGGGTACCCTAGAGGTGTATATGTGTAAGTGTGTTATGTTCAGTTTTTTTGTCTTTTTGTTAAGTTTTCTAACGTTTTAATTTCAGTCTTGCCATACATACCTAATTACTAGCAGTAAATATGTACAAAATATAAAGTGTAGAAGGTAAAAACCTAGACTATTACATGGCTTCGGGGAGGGGATTTACAATGTACATGAATTAGGGTGAAGAAAAATAAAGAAAACGAATAAAAGCCTATTAACTATTACATCCAGTATACAGATACAATAAAAAATATGAAGGAAAAATAAATAACGTGCGAAAACTAAAAGTACGTCTAAAACCTAAAGTGATTCTAAGTAAATAAGACAAACTTTTTGTTGTTTTTGATTTTTGATTTAAGAAAACAATGAAAATTGCCCTAAAACCTATTTAGAAAATAAAGTTAATTTTAGGAAAATAGTCTAAGTTTTTTTTATTGTTTTTTGTTATAAAAATAAAATGATTTAAACATATAAATTAAACCTAATTCTATTTTAATTTAAGAAAAGGTTAAAGTTTAATTAATTAATCAATTAAAGAAATTAATTATTTAATTAAGGAAAAAATAGTCCTAAGTTTTTTGTGATTTTTTTTAGTATTTGATTAATGATAAACAAAGTAAAAGAAATAAATAATAAAACAAAAATAAAACAAAATTAAATGGGCAAGGATAGCAAAATTAAATGGGGGTGCTAATTTGAAAAACGCTAGGCCGAAGGGTGAGGGAACCCAAAGGCTCTATTGGGATCCAGTGAAGAAAAGACTTTAGGGTGCATGGTGAATCTCACATTGAAGCTCTTGGATCTGACTGCATTGACATTGAAAGGTGTAAATCTGATGCTACATGGTGCACATATATGACCTGATTGTATTAGATCTGCAAAATGAAAATGGAAAAAGTAAACTGCAAGAGGCAGGGGTCGAATCCCTGACCTATCACACACATAACACCTTAACACTTACGCACTCAACCGTTGGGACGGATTTACATTCGTTAGTATAAGCACAAAGAAATGTATATAATATAGAACAAATGAACATGCTGATTTGGCAAACACGCGCGCTCCAGTAGGGTCCCTCTATTTTGAACGGGCGAATCAAAATATAACGTTTTGACACGCAGGCTCTGGGGAGGTCAAACCATGATCCTAGCTTTAACTAAAACATCTTCATCCCTGAAAATGAAAACCTCCATGTTTCGACCCCCTAACCATGGTTATATCTAGTTCTGGCATTATTGCTCTCATGAAACACGTTATAAAATCAGCAAGCATCATTAATAACATGAATATAAGCTTAAGAAAGATTTATCTGGCATGATTTGAAAGTTTGAAAGTCACGAAATTTACCATCAAGTGAGGTTTGGAAATACCTGAATCTGGCTGGATCAGAGGTTTTGATTTGGACAACTTTAAGAATTTTTCTTTTGCAATTTGGTAGTGTTCTCTCTAGGATGTATAGGTGTGTTAGCGTGTATTTGGCTTGCAAGCATGCTGTTTATATAGATTATAAGGGAGGGTGTGATCGGTGGATCTGGAACTGACTGTTTAACGCTGGTTCGCGAAATGTCGCGGTAAGCAAGAGTCGTCACCGTCTTTTATTTTCTCCAACATGGACAGGACAAAAGCACAGCAAAATTCCTTATGAGATAGTTTCTCGGTTCGGGAGGTAGATTTATAGAAAGGGAAGGTGTTAGGACCCTTTCTATCCATGGTTATCCATGGGCTCTTAGATACTTGCTCATTTGTGTTTTCAAAAGTGTTTGCTTTTCAAAGTGTGAGTGGGTTTGAAAAAGTTTCATTGAAAACTTCAATTCGACTCTTGTATCAGTCCTCAAGAGTGTTGTGAAGCGTTTGTTTTGAAATCTTTTAGAAAGTGTCCGTGTGAAAAGTTTGTTTTGTTTGTTTTTTGAAGAGAGAACGTATCTACGAGTCATCTACCTACCCTAAGGAATTAGGTTGTGTAAATGTCCTTAAGGTAGTGCCATCCCACCATTGAGAGGTAGGTAGCACCACCGTTGGAGGTGTTCGGGTCAATTCGTTTTTAGGGACAGTGTGGTCACCAGAGCAACAGTAGGACACCTTAGAAGCTACCCCTATGCCATAGATCATGGACATAAGGACTTACTAAAACGTCCTATACTCGACGACCACGTTTCGAAGGCAAGGCAACAGTGAGGCGTACCCTAGAAATGGTGTGTGAATTCGTGTGTTGTTTCAGGTTATGTTTTATCTTGTACATGCATCACGGTGATCTACGCTTGTTTTTAATTTAGGCCATTCATTCTTTCATGCAAAGTTTAGCAGTTTAAAAGTGCGGAAATTTAAATGCGGAAAATAAAGTCCTACGCTATTACAAGGCGCGGGTCTATACATCGCCAAATTACAAAGACCCGTTTTTAATAAAATGCGGAAAGTAAAACCTAGTTACTATTACATGGCTTGAACAGTTACATAATATTTACAAGAAAAAAAATAAGAATAAATGCGCGAAAAGAATAAAAAAAAATAGAACGTTCGAGGGCGTTGGACCCTTTTGAAATTAAATTGAATTAAAAGTTAATTAATTATTTAATAAAAGGAAAGAAATGTTTTTTAGGTTTTTGGTATTTAATGAAAATAAAGAAAATTGAAATTAAAAGAAACCCTAATTCTAAGTTATTTTTAATTACTAATGAAAAACGTCAAAGTTTAACTTAATTTACTAAAGAATTTATGTACATGTTTATTTACAAAATAAATTAGTAATTACTAATAATGATAATAGGAAAAAATTATTTATTAGGAAAAGGATGAAAATGCTAAAAAACCTAATTTCTACATATTTTAATTTATTAAGAAAAAGATTAAAGTTTTAACCTAATTTAACTAAATTAATTATTTAACATTTATTTACAAAAATAATAATAGTGAAACTAATATTAATAACAATAAACATTTTTGATTTTTTCTGTATTTATTATTGTGAAAATTATTTTATGGTAAAGAGAAATAATTAAAACATTAAAAAAGAATTAGAAAAGAAAATCAAATAAAAATTAAAAATGTGCAAACCATGGGGGGTATTCAGACCCAAAGGGAGGTTTTTTTGAAGGATTCTGGCCCATTAGACAAAGGTCTTGTTTGACTTTCTGGCATCACGTGCGTATTCATTGACTCCTGAGTACCGTGGTCTGCATTCTTTGGCCATTGGATTGGGTTTCATGGCCATTTGTGTTCTGGCTGTTGGCCATTTGTGTTCTGGCCTCAACGTTCCTTAATCTTCTCAGGATGTCTGTCTCGTCATGCATAAGTTGTTCTTTTGGCCATTTGGCTTTTGGCTTTTGGCTTTTGGCTTTTGGCTTTTAGCCATTTGGCTTTTGGCTTTTGGCCATTTGGCTTTTGGCCTCAATGTTCCTAAATGAACATGCATGGGATCCTGTCTAAATCTGCAGTGTTGAATCTCACGAACACATTAAATAAAATCATAAAATGCAAATAAAGCCAATATATGAAGAAATTTAATGTTTAGGCACAATATGGCATGTATGAATGATTATACCCTTTTGATCATGGAGATCAAATCAATCTTACCCTTACTGGGAAATTAGTGACCTGAATGCTTTTATGCCCTTTGGATCATGGAGATCAAGCCAGCTTTATCCTTACTGAAGAAGTAGTGAGATGTTGGTTTGTAACTGTGATAGCTTGTTTGTGGTGAGAGAGGGATTTGTAATAAGGATTTCAAGGTTTTAGGGTTCTTGAAAGAATTTGATATTCTAACAGTGTTGTGGCAAGGTTTTTTCTCTCTTTTTTTCCTCCTCTCTGGTTTGTGTGAAAAGAAGGTGATTATATAATAGAAATTAGGGTAAAGAAAATGGGCTTTGCATGTGCAATTGGGCCTCCAATGTTCACTTGAGTTCGTCACTTTCCAGGCTAAATCGCAGGGACTTAAGTGCAATTTTTGAAGTTGAAATGTGAAAACAAAATGTAGACGACATCGAGAACTAACTCCTATCCGAAAATCGGCTCAATCGGATAAACGGTGAATTAGTTATGAATTTTTGAAGTTTCAGCTCAGACAAACTTATTTTGGGCTCCAGTGTCGACTCTGACATGTTCTTCAATAAAAAACTGGTATTGATCGGAGCATAATCCGATCTCAACATTTGAAGCAAAGTTTTAGATCTATGAGTCAGTGACCTTGTGTAAAAATATGAGCCCAATCCGATAAAAATTGACCGAGTTATGAATTTTCGAAGTTTCGGCCCAGATGAAATAATATTCAGCATTCAGGATTTTCAGCGTGTCACGCACTCTGAGCAAAAAACGAAGGCCTTTTGAATACTGTTTGAACTCAATACCTTCTGTGAAAATGTAGTCAACTCAATTTGTGAAATTTTTGCGCCGGAACCAGCTCGATACGATGAAAATCGACCAAGTTATGATTTTTTGAACATGACGCAAATAAACTTCTGTCACAAATTTTCTGTGCAAAAATACTTGATAAATCCACATTTTTGAAGACCTTCTGATCAAAATTGGCTTCCAGCCGTGAGAGATGAAAACGTAGATAATGTCAAGACGGAATTTTGGCCACCGGAATGGGTTCAATACGAGCCACGATCTTCAAGTTATGAATTTTTTAACGCGTAAAAACTGCACTTTCAGCACACTTTTTCACCATATTTCTTCGAGAAAACTCACACATTCGGATACCTTCTTTAAAGAATTGACTCTTGAGCTGAACTTGAATTTGAGAATACGTTATCAGAGATATCTTGGCGAAAGAATACCTGAATATGACGCGCCGGGTTGGACTTGTGAATTTTTCTTGAAATATTTTGAGAAATATGGGAGGGCAAATTTTGGGGTACAACAGTTGCCTCTGTTCAATCTTCTTAAACCTGAGGATGTAGATTGGCTTGCGTGCCTTTCGTGATCCGAAGGTGGAAGATGATTGAACACTAGAGTGCCCAGAAATTTGCACTCGCATAGTAGAGTATCAGCAACGTGATGGCGGGAATGGGCTTATAGATGCCATTTGGAAGTGATGGATGGGGGATGGGCTTATAGATGCCATCTGGAGCTGTGACGGAGCTTTGTCGGGAATGGGCTTATGGATGCCATTTGGAGACTGTTGGTATGTGGATGGGCTTATATATGCCATCGAGAGGTTGTCGATCGCGTAAGAGATTCCTTAGCGAGAACTTGCGTACCTGAGAAAGAAAGATAATTACCTGGCCTGTTACAGGGGTTGATCTTCAAACTCTTCGTGTAGATGTGCCCTGGCTGGATACAGGTATCGAATCTTTAAACTCTTCAGACGTGCCCTGGCAAGATACAGGAATCGAGTCTGGAATTAGTCGTCAACAGGTACACCCTGGCAAGATACAGGAATCGGATCTTCAAACTCTTCAGACGTGCCCTCAACGGGACGATGAGAGAACCTTGAACGATTTCTACCTCAACGGGACGATGAGAGAACCTTGGACGATTACTACCTCAACGGGACGATGAAAGAACCTTTTACGATTACTACCTCAACGGGACGATGAGAGAACCTTTGGGCGATTTCTACCTCAACGGGACGATGAGAGAACCTTGGGCGATTACTACCTCAACGGGACGATGAGAGAACCTTGGGCGATTACTACCTCAACGGGACGATGAGAGAATCTTGGGCAATTACTACCTCAATGGGACGATGAGAGAACCTTGGGCGATTACTACCTCAACGGGACGATGAGAGAACCTTGGGCGATTACTACCTCAACGGGACGATGAGAGAACCTTTGGGCGATTTCTACCTCAACGGGACGATGAGAGAACCTTTGGGCGATTACTACCTCAGCAGAATTATGAGAGAATCTTAGGCGACTACAACCTCAGCAGAATGATGAGAGAATCTTAGGCGACTACAACCTCAGCAGAATGATGAGAGAATCTTTGGCGACTTCAACCTCAGCAGAATGATGAGAGAATCTTAGGCGACTTCAACCTCAGCAGAATGATGAGAGAATATTAGGCGACTTCAACCTCAGCAAAACGATGAAGGAGTCTTGGACGTCATCTACCTCAAATGGTAAAGACTTCTATCTGTTGATCATTCTCTCCTGAAAAAGTAACGAGTTAGTTGTATGCAATGTCATAATATATGACATGCATGATGTCATGATGTTCTCAAAAATAAATGAGATTGGGGTGATATGATTCGTGTATGCATGTATCATAATGTATGACAATGTGATGTTTATGAATGTATTTTCGTCTAGGAAAATAAATCCTTGACGAATGCCGGGAGCTGAATCCTGGGCTGATGTGGAAGAGTAGCGCTCTTTGTTTCCGCTGGGGATGATGGTTGCAAGAATACCGGTAGGAGAAGATGACTCCGTTGGGGAATAAACTTAGCGAATAGAATACTCTGCGGGGAATGCTCTGTGGGAAGAGATGTACTTTGCTGAGGTTTGATGATAACTCCGCTGGGGATACCATTGTTGAGCTTTGTTGGAAGATTGGATGAACTCCGCTGGGGATAGGAAGACTTCGCCGGGGACGATCTTTCCGTGGTAATTAGCTGAGGATAACCCAATTATATCCTGGTGGGGAAATAACCTTTGAATAAAGCCGGGGGAGAGCGTTCGTACTCTGCAGGTGATAAGCTTCCAGAATCTACTGGGAATAAGCTTTAAGACCTGTTGGGGAGGTGGATTCAACGTTCCTGGGGAAACTTTTTCAGATTGGACTGGGAAATGGCTCCACTTGATGTCTGATATTCCGCCGGGGAACAATCTTAGATCCAGATTGCCGGGGATGCTTGTTAGGAATGTTTGTACTCCGCCGGGGAATATTGAGATCTTCGGGGGATAATCCAACTTCCTTAAGGCTGACAGTAAGCTAACTCTTCTTGGGGAGAGTGTTGCCGACTTGCTGGAGGTATGGGCCTTCTCAGGGCTGATTGGAGACCCACTCTGCTTGGGGAGAATTGTTGGATCTTGTCTCACTCTCTGGGGAATTAAGGTATCTTGGTTACGTTCTTCAGCTGACCTTACCTTGGTGCCTGGAGGACAGAGAAGCTTGATCGTTCAGACCATTCTTATTGCCCCAGTTTCTGTGGGAGAGGGAGGCATGTGAGGTGTTTGATACCTGCCGATTTACGAATCTTCTTCTGGTAGGCAAGGGACGAGATGACGGAACATAGTCGTACGCTGTGATCCCTAATTTTTGCTTGGACCGCCCTTTCGGGTTTTCAGTCCACCGGGATACCCATTTTTGCCCAAGCCGCGTTTGCAGGTTTTCGACTTGCCGGGTGTACAGATTTTTTTTTATTTTCATCCCTTATTTTTGCCCGAACCCTTTTGGTTCTCCTGGAAGCCCTAATTTCTGCCTAGGTGTGTCAACCTAGCGGGTCTTTGATTATGCGCAGTATTTTTTCGACTATGTCCACACTCTCAGGATGTAAGGAGTTGCCCCTGTTAGAAGTGTTTTGCCTTGCCACCAGAAGATGTTTGATCAGGCAAGATTCGTTGCTGGAATTCCCCCAAGTGACTTAGGCAGAGATTTGTCCCCAGGCTATTTGGCCTTTGAGAGATTCTCCGAATCTTGATTGGACTGCCCCAGATAATAGACCATGATCATGTCTGCCCCTTGATTGGAAGTGCTTTTGTTCATTAGACATTCGTCGTGCGAACTTCTATGTTGTTCAAACAAATAGTCATATGCGAACAATGTTATATCAGGAATGCAAAGCTTATGTCTGTCTTGAAGTTTTTGAAAATGAATTTTTAGTACAACAAGCAAGTTTTGTAAATTGTGATGTCAACTCGTTATTTTACCACGAGCCTTAAGGAGTCAGGATACCTTTGGTAACAGTATGCTTTCGAACTAACCCATGCTTCAGCTAGGACTTTTGAGGGTTATAACGTGGCCTGGTTCACGGTTTAAGAAACAAAGGATAAAGGCTCAAATTATTTGTACCCACCCACTCTTCGTGATGTTCTTCAATCCTAAACTCAGCTGATCGTGCGTTGGACCTTATTTGAGTTTTTGTCCTGATATTCCCGTGATGGTTCGGATGTTGATAGTTTATTTTGAATAGGCAGTCATTCCTTTTTGTTATTGAGGGTTTGTAAGACCTCTTTCTTTTTTCCCCTTTTTTTTTTGATTCTGTTATCCCTATTTTTTGCCTGAACTGTCCTTTTGTGATTACAGTCAGCGGGATGCCCCAGTTTTGTAAGTCTCCTTCATAGGTTTTGACTCATTGGGTTTTTATTTTTGAGATATGATGACTGCCTGTCTTTATGATCATTCGGAACCATCATTGTCTTTTGCTTTGTAAGGACTTTTTGATGCTGTTGATTATGCATTTGAATCAGCTGAGAGAACTACCCTGCCCCAGGTTATGATTAAGGGTTTTAATTTTCGAAAAGAAAAACTCCTACTTCTTTGGCTCAGAGGGGTTGACGAGGGATTATCTTCCTTATTACTCCAGTGTTTAGGAATTGAAACAATGCCTGTACCTCATCAGCGGGGTCCGTTCAAAAGCATACTGTAGAGATCGTGGTATCGTTTTCGTCATCCTCCCTCAAGAGGCTTAGCATTATTAATCGAGAGTTGACATCAAAAAATGAAAGCAGTTTGGGTATAGCGAATGCGAATATATTGCTTCAAAACAGACATATGCGATGCATTAATGAAATAACAATGTTTAACATGAATAAATGTTTGAACAATCAAAAGAAAATTACAACTTGAACATTCGAATGCACAAAAGTCTTCTAATCTCAGGGCTTGTCACTTCAAGTGGTGAATCCTGTAGGGATGGTAGGAGCACTCAGCCTGACCCACTTGGGTGAAATCCACTACTCCTTCATTGATCAGGTCCTGGACTTTGTTCTTCAGAGCCCAACACTCATTTGTATCATGTCCTGGACTGGCAGAGTGGTAGGCACACCTTTTATTGGGATGATAGGTAGGAGATGAGGTGTTGGGGTTCCGGGGATGAGCCCTTAATGTGATCAGATTCAATCTCAATAGGCGTTGTAAAGCTTGAAACAGCGACATGTTGAGCTGGGTGAATTGCCTCCTGGGCTTGTCTGGCTGAAGCTGGTGAGGTTGATGCTGAATTTGTGACACTGGAGCCATTTGAGGGGCTCTCCCCTTATCTCCTTGTCTCAAAGATGGTTGAATGATGACTGGCTATTTACCCTTAGACGTTTTCCCCAGTTGGTTACCCTGAAGCAGTTGGTTGATGAGAACTCCGAGCTCTTCTTGTCTTTGAGCTAAACCTTGAATGGCAGTCACCTGCCCCAACATCTGGGCTTTCATTGCATCCACTTCAGCTTGCAGATGTTTCATCCGTTCTTCCTCAGCGCTGTTCCTGACCAAAGTCCCCATGAGAAGTGTTCTCAGCTCCTCCTGCCCCTTGGATAGATTCAGGAGGATTTCCCCGAACCGAGTCTCTTGAGCAAGAAGGTCCTGGTTATCTTGTTGGGAAGCCATTGCTGAAATAGACAGCGAGAAAGGTAAGTGACCTGCAACAAGGGTACCTGTTATGCAATGATGTGTATGATATGCATGTAATGTTTTCAAGGACCTCGCAGGGTAAACAAGAAGATTGTTAGTATTTGAATTTGTAACTTGATTGAAGGAACTCCATGTTGCTGAGAATCCTTCTTCAAGGGTCAAGGCTCACCATATCGAGTGGGTCATAGCCCCTGACAACCTTGGCTTAGAGGAAAATAAATCCCCTTTGCCCCTTGCTATACAGTTTGATTCATCATGACCTGCATCACAGACCCTTGAGATCCTTGAAATAGATTAGTCTTCATGCAGGATGCATGCAATGGTATGATGTTATGCTATGCATGGGGTAACGTAGGTAAACCCTGTTATGAGTCCCAATTAAAGACTGTAAACAAAACCTGCAAGAAACTTAGTAAACCTTGTTATGAGTCCCGATTAAGGACTATAAACAACACCTGCAAGAAAACTCAAGTGTCAGATAACAAGCATGCAAATAGTCAAGTTGGAAGGCACACAAGTCACACAAGAGAAGCCCTTAGAGTTTAGGCCAGCATGGGGTCTGGGTATTACCCCCTTGAAGTTGGTGGGCTCAACCTGTCCTATCAAAAGTAACCGGGTTCTTAGAGGATCCTAATATCACTGACTACCCTCAATCGATCATAACTCCAGCATCGCAATCTTTTCTTGCGGCCAGAACCATCACGAGAGTTTAGCCTCAATGGGCGTAGCATACTGCTACTGTTCTAATGGCCAAGTTGTGTCATTTAAGGTTCTAAGGTCTGTTGGTGCTTAATGACTCCTCAGAAGACCCATATTATCCTCGTTGCAACACAAGGGATATCGGTACAGACCAAGGTGCCACACCAACGTAGCCACTGTTTCACCCATGTCGGTCTACGCCGGACAGGTTCCTCACAGCTTATGCTACCTAAACAGGGTATCCCCAGATCCGGGTTAGGATCTATGTAACTCCCAAGACAGTCCCACAATGATAAAGCAAACAAGTCAAAGCAATTGAAAACACAGTGATCTTAGTCCTAAGGTACACCTCACTTTATAAGTTTTTCCCCAGCAGAGTCGCCAGTTCTGTGATCGGTGGATCTGGAACTGACTGTTTAACGCTGGTTCGCGAAATGTCGCGGTAAGCAAGAGTCGCCACCGTCTTTTATTTTCTCCAACATGGACAGGACAAAAGCACAGCAAAATTCCTTATGAGATAGTTTCTCGGTTCGGGAGGTAGATTTATAGAAAGGGAAGGTGTTAGCACCCTTTCTATCCATGGTTATCCATGGGCTCTTAGATACTTGCTCATTTGTGTTTTCAAAAGTGTTTGCTTTTCAAAGTGTGAGTGGGTTTGAAAAAGTTTCATTGAAAACTTCAATTCGACTCTTGTATCAGTCCTCAAGAGTGTTGTGAAGCGTTTGTTTTGAAATCTTTTAGAAAGTGTCCGTGTGAAAAGTTTGTTTTGTTTGTTTTTTGAAGAGAGCACGTATCTACGAGTCATCTACCTACCCTAAGGAATTAGGCTGTGTAAATGTCCTTAAGGTAGTGCCATCCCACCATTGAGAGGTAGGTAGCACCACCGTTGGAGGTGTTCGGGTCAATTCGTTTTTAGGGACAGTGTGGTCACCAGAGCAACAATAGGACACCTTAGAAGCTACCCATATGCCATAGATCATGGACATAAGGACTTACTAAAACATCTTATACTCGACGACCACGTTTCGAAGGCAAGGCAACAGTGAGGCGTACCCTAGAAGTGGTGTGTGAATTCGTGTGTTGTTTCAGGTTATGTTTTATCTTTTACATGCATCACGGTGATCTACGCTTGTTTTTAATTTAGGCCATTCATTCTTTCATGCAAAGTTTAGCAGTTTAAAAGTGCGGAAATTTAAGTGCGGAAAATAAAGTCCTACGCTATTACAAGGCGCGGGTCTATACATCGCCAAATTACAAAGACCCGTTTTTAATAAAATGCGGAAAGTAAAACCTAGTTACTATTACATGGCTTGAACAGTTACATAATATTTACAAGAAAAAAATAAGAATAAATGCGCGAAAAGAATAAAAAAAAATAGAACGTTCGAGGGCGTTGGACCCTTTTGAAATTAAATTGAATTAAAAGTTAATTAATTATTTAATAAAAGGAAAGAAATGTTTTTTAGGTTTTTGGTATTTAATGAAAATAAAGGAAATTGAAATTAAAAGAAACCCTAATTCTAAGTTATTTTTAATTACTAATGAAAAACGTCAAAGTTTAACTTAATTTACTAAAGAATTTATGTACATGTTTATTTACAAAATAAATTAGTAATTACTAATAATGATAATAGGAAAAAATTATTTATTAGGAAAAAGATGAAAATGCTAAAAAAACCTAATTTCTACATATTTTAATTTATTAAGAAAAAGATTAAAGTTTTAACCTAATTTAACTAAATTAATTATTTAACATTTATTTACAAAAATAATAATAGTGAAATTAATATTAATAACAATAAACATTTTTGATTTTTTCTGTATTTATTATTGTGAAAATTATTTTATGGTAAAGAGAAATAATTAAAACATTAAAAAAGAATTAGAAAAGAAAATCAAATAAAAATTAAAAATGTGCAAACCATGGGGGATATTCAGACCCAAAGGGAGGTTTTTTTGAAGGATTCTGGCCCATTAGACAAAGGCCTTGTTTGACTTTCTGGCATCACGTGCGTGTTCATTGACTCCTGAGTACCGTGGTCTGCATTCTTTGGCCATTAGATTGGGTTTCATGGCCATTTGTGTTCTGGCTGTTGGCCATTTGTGTTCTGGCCTCAACGTTCCTTAATCTTCTCAGGATGTCTGTCTCGTCATGCATAAGTTGTTCTTTTGGCCATTTGGCTTTTGGCTTTTGGCTTTTAGCCATTTGGCTTTTGGCTTTTGGCCATTTGGCTTTTGGCCTCAACGTTCCTAAATGAACATGCATGGGATCCTGTCTAAATCTGCAGTGTTGAATCTCACGAACACATTAAATAAAATCATAAAATGCAAATAAAGCCAATATATTAAGAAATTTAATGTTTAGGCACAATATGGCATGTATGAATGATTATACCCTTTTGATCATGGAGATCAAATCAATCTTACCCTTACTGGGAAATTAGTGACCTGAATGCTTTTATGCCCTTTGGATCATGGAGATCAAGCCAGCCTTATCCTTACTGAAGAAGTAGTGAGATGTTGGTTTGTAACTGTGATGGCTTGTTTGTGGTGAGAGAGGGATTTGTAATAAGGATTTCAAGGTTTTAGGATTCTTGAAAGAATTTGATATTCTAACAGTGTTGTGGCAAGGTTTTTTCTCTCTTTTTTTCCTCCTCTCTGGTTTGTGTGAAAAGAAGGTGATTATATAATGGAAATTAGGGTAAAGAAAATGGGCTTTGCATGTGCAATTGGGCCTCCAATGTTCACTTGAGTTCGTCACTTTCCAGGCTAAATCGCAGGGACTTAAGTGCAATTTTTGAAGTTGAAATGTGAAAACAAAATGTAGACGACATCGAGAACTAACTCCTATCCGAAAATCGGCTCAATCGGATAAACGGTGAATTAGTTATGAATTTTTGAAGTTTCAGCTCAGACAAACTTATTTTGGGCTCCAGTGTCGACTCTGACACGTTCTTCAATAAAAAACTGGTATTGATCGGAGTATAATCCGATCTCGACTTTTGAAGCAAAGTTGTAGATCTATGAGTCAGTGACCTTGTGTAAAAATATGAGCCCAATCCGATAAAAATTGACCGAGTTATGAATTTTCGAAGTTTCGGCCCAGATGAAATAATATTCAGCATTCAGGATTTTCAGCATGTCACGCACTCTGAGCAAAAAACGAAGGCCTTTTGAATACTGTTTGAACTCAATACCTTCTGTGAAAATGTAGTCAACTCAATTTGTGAAATTTTTGCGCCGGAACCAGCTCGATACGATGAAAATCGACCAAGTTATGATTTTTTGAACATGACGCAAATAAACTTCTGTCACAAATTTTATGTGCAAAAATACTTGATAAATCCACATTTTTGAAGACCTTCTGATCGAAATTGGCTTCCAGCCGTGAGAGATGAAAACGTAGATAATGTCAAGACGGAATTTTGGCCACCGGAACGGGTTCAATACGAGCCAAGATCTTCAAGTTATGAATTTTTAACGCGTAAAAACTGCACTTTCAGCACACTTTTTCACCATATTTCTTCGAGAAAACTCACACATTCGGATACCTTCTTTAAAGAATTGACTCTTGAGCCGAAACTGAATTTGAGAATACGTTATCAGAAATATCTTGGCGAAAGAATACCTGAATATGACGCGCCGGGTTGAACTTGTGAATTTTTCTTGAAATATTTTGAGAAATATGGGAGGGCAAATTTTGGGGTACAACAGAGGGGATAAGAATACAATGGTTTAAACAACCTTGATCATGTTCTTGAAAGCCATGAATGAAAATTTATAACGTTGGCCAAAAACATGGAATCTTGTCCTCTTTGAAATTTGAATGTATGTGGACATTTTAGCTCCTTTGAATTTCTCTAATTCCTGCCCTTCGATTGGACTTCTTGTATAGCCTTCGAATGGGTCTTTAGAATGGACCATTTATGTTCCCTTCGAATGGGCCTTTGGTTGCCTCCTCGAATGGACCATTTGTGTACCTTTCGACCGGCTCATGTTGTCATCACTGGGGCTTCTTCGTTTGAACCCCTATTCAGCTAGCCCAAACGAAAACTCTTTCTTGGTGAATTAGAGCTTTATTTGGCATGAATGCGCTTGTGCACGTTGGTTTGAAATTGCAAGTATGTTGGCTTTTGGGCCAGCAGGCCTCTTTGAATATTTTTCTTTCATTTTGGCTAGCAATATCCTTCATTTTGAACCAATGTGTATGCTCTCTTGATGGGAAACCGTGCATTATTTGTATACATCACTTGTCATTCCTTTAAATGGGCCAACAAAGTAAATCCTTCAAATAGAACACCCATGTGTGCCCCTTTAAATCCATCAATACATGTCTTTCGAATAGGGCAAATATATGTCCTTTGAATGGACCATGTGCCTATCCTTCGAATGGGCCAGCACTTGGTGTCAAAATATGGAAAACTATGTGTTAAATATTTTGGAGGTGGAGCCAAAGCTAGCATGAGGGGAGCCAATTGCTTGATGAATCAAAGCACATATGAAAGAAAACCACTACTTTATGGGTGATGGCATGAAGGGAAACCATTGCCTTCCGCATTGGAGGTAATCCCAGAGGAAGTCATTTTCTTGTGGGTCGAAAGCAAACACAGAGGCAAGTTGAATGGGCCTTGGCCTTGTGGATCAAAGGCAAGTCTGAGGCATTTTTCCTTGTGAGTTGAAGGCATGCTGATGGGTCTTTGCCTTGTGAAACCAAGGCAAGCATGAAGAGGCATATGTGCGCTGGTGACAAGCTGAGGGGACTTTTTCCCAGTGGGAGCTTTGTGAATCGAAGGCCAGTTTGAAGAAGTTCTTGCTTTGTGCGCTGAAGGCACGCACATAGGGATTATTTTCCTAGTCGAAGCAGGAATCAAGCTTGCATGCATGGAAATCAAATTCCCAAACAAACAGGAATCCAACTTGTATGCAGGTAGCCATTGTATTGTGAATTAAGCAAGCATGCAAAGCCAATGGTGCAACTGAAGGAGCACTAACAGAAGGCCCTTCCATTTTGGATCCAAGGAGGCTATTTCAAAGGAAACACATGCTTAGTCGAGGCAGGAATTAGCAAACAAGCAAAAGACTAAGGCTTCAATCGAATCTTGTAAGTTTGAGGCAAGCTTCGAGGAGGTTAGGTGCTCAATCAGAGCCATTAAAAATATCAATCGAAAGACACCTTGTTCATGCCAATTGAATGACCTTGTTTATCTTCAAAAAAAATATTTTTTCTTTAATAATATGTTTGTAATCACCATGTAAGAGAAAAATATTGGGAAAATATGAGAGGAAAAATTTCGGGGTACAACAGCTGCCCCTGTTCAATCTTCTTAAACCAGAGGATTTAGATTGGCTTGTCTGCCTTTTGTGATCTGAAGGTTGAAGATGATTGAACACTAGAGTGCCCAGAAACTTGCACTCGCATGAAATAACAATGATGATTAATGATGTAGGGAATGGGCTTACAGATGCCATTTTGAGGAGATGACAGAGAGTCATCAGAGATGGGCTTAAAGATGCCATCCTAAGTAGATGCTGATTTCAAACATGGTCCCTTTAGGGGTTCTTGTTCCTGCTATCTGATGAGGAGTCAGTTGGGGAATGTGGGTTTCTATTGTTCCCCTGTTTGAGGAGAACTCTATGGGGAATAGAGTCTGGGAAATTTAGTTGTCCAAGGCTCTGCTGAAGAGATATCTCTAGAGAGATGATAATTTGATGCATTCTGGTTGAAGTCCAGGTTTCTAATGATTTACTAGGGGTAATGGAATTATCCGTTACCTAAAAATGTATTAGAAAGATCTTGTGTAGCGCTGCTTCAGGATGAGTCCGTGTTAGTCTGCACCCGGAGATATATGAGAAGGAAACCGTATACGATTTCTTCGTCTGGTCGTGTAGATAGTTCTCCTATCTGGTTCCAGGTGTTAATCTACAAATCAGCTATTCGCAGATAGTTGTCCTGTCTGGTTTCAAGTATTAATCTACAATCAATTGTTCACATATAGTTGTCCTGTTTGGTTTCAGGTATTAATCTGGAATTTGAAAATCGTCTGTCGTGGAGATAGTTGTCTTGGCTGGTTTCAGGTATTAGTCTCTAACCCAAGAAATAAAGATGGTTTTCCCATCTGGTTTCGGGTTTTAATCTTCAATCTACTTATGTAGATAGTTTTCCAGGCTTGTTACAGGTATTAATCCTACAGTTGATCGTCCATAGATAGTTGTCCTGGCTTGTTACAGGTATTAATCTGGAACTTGTTTTTGTTTGGTCGTTGAGATAGTTGTTCTGTCTGGTTTCAGGTATTAATCTCTGACTTAAGAAAGAAAGATAGTTTTCCTGGCTTGTTACAAGTATTAATCTTCAATCTCTTCATGTAAATAATTATCCTGGCTTATTATAGGTAGTAATCTACAATCGATCATCCACAAATAGTTGTCCTGACTTGTTATAGGTATTAATCTGGAACTTGTTTTACTGGTTACATAGATAGTTTCCCCGTCTGGTTTTGGGCATTAATTTGTAGCCTGCTGCATTTGTTGGTAAACTCGTCTTGTTTTTGGAGTTCATACCACTTGGTCGTGCAGATAGCTTCCCCGTCTGGTTTCGGGCATTAATCGTTGACCTGCAGTAAAAGTTAATAGTATTGTTTGTTTGCTAATTTAACCTGAAAAGGTAAAATCAGTTTCATACAACATCATGATGTATGAATTGCGTGATGATCCCAAAATAAATGAGATTATGATATATGTATTTGTATGCACATGCCATGATGTATGAACATGTAATGTTGTTGTGCAATATCTTTGTCTGGGAAGATAAATCCCTGACAGTTGCTGAAGAGCGTCGGGGAGCTGAATCCTAGACTGCTGTTGGTGAGTGAAGAAAGTGATTCTTCAATTTCCGATGGGGATAGTTAATGAAGATAGTTTTGTTGGCGATTCCCTTTCTCTGCCGAGGATCTTCGACTTCTGTTTGAGAATGATTTTGCCGAGAGGAAGAGTTCTGTTGGAATGTTTCACCAATTTGGAGAAATAAACTTCGTTGGGAGATGAACTTCCGTAGCTAGAGAAATAAACTCTATTGGGGAAAAGGCTTTATAAACTACTTGAGTTTTATAAAACTCTGTTGCGGAAGGTGAACTCCGTAAACTTCTTGGGGACTTTGTTGAAATGCTGTTGAGAAATCCTGAGAAGCTTGGCAACTTCACTGGGGATTTTGGAGCAGTAATTGGAGATTTTTGCTTCTGTCGGGGATGCGAGAACAACTGACATCACTAGGTTACCTGCTGAGAATATGGCAGTGACCTTGTAGTAGAATGCCCTTGCCTCTGTACCTGTTGGAGAAGGTATCTGTCGGGGAAGACATATGTGGGGATCTTGTGGATGGCCCTTAGATATTGTCCCATTTCTTAAAGTCATTAGCAATTGCCTTTCTGTTTTTTAAGTGTATATTTGTAAGCAGTATTCAAATGCATATGTTTAAGAATAATCATTGGACGTTTTCACACACAAAATAGGAAAATAAAATCAGAAGTTTTGCACTTTCAAAGGAATAGTTTTGTATTAACTTGAAATAAGTGTTTTTGTACAAGGAGACAGACATCCTAGTAAGAGAATGTCGTCGTAAGAATGGAAATTATACAAAAATAATATACAAAAAATGACAGCTATGTGAAATAATCCTATTGGGTTCCCATTTTTCTATTGCCTTTATGTCCTTGAGCATCTCATCACTTTCGTTGCTTGTCTGAAGCTGAATGGATTGATTAGTACCGCTTTGAGCTTGATAGTTGATACTGAAGACTGGTTGTAAGGTGATCCAACAGGACATAGTTATACGCTTTAAATCCCTAACTTTTTCCTAGACCGCCCTTTCGGGTTTTCAGTCCACCGGGATACCCTTTTTTGCCCAAGTCGCCTTTTCAAGTTTTCGACTTGACGGGTGTACAGATTTTTTTTATATATATCCTTAATTTTTGCCCGAACCCTTTTGGTTCGCCTGGATGCCCTTATTTTTTCCTAGGCCAGTAGACCTAGCGGCTCTTTGTTTATACGTAGTATCTTTTAACTATGTCCGTGTTTATAGGGTGCGAAAGGTCGTCACCGTCCATAGTGGTTAGGATCATGGCTCCACCAGAGAATATGCTCTTGATTACAAATGGCCCTTCGTATGTGGCAGTCTATTTGTCCCTGGGATCACCTTGTGGCAGTATAATGTGCTTTATACCAGACCACCGACCCGATATACCTGACATTTGACCTTCTTGTTAAAATCTTTAATCATGCATTTTTGGTACATCTGACCATGACAGACAGCCGCGAGCCTCTTCTCATCAATCAGGTTTAACTGGTCAAGTCGAGTCTGGACCAATTCGTCTTCATTCAGCCCTGCATCCTTCATGATTCTCAAGGAAGGGATTTGGACTTCAATGGGCAGGACAACTTCCATATCGTATACCAAAGAGAAAGGAGTTTCCCCTATTGATGTGCGCATTATGGTGTGGTAACCATGAAGAGAAAATGGTAACATCTCATGCCAATATTTATATGTCACTATCATCTTCTGTATGATTCTCTTGATATTTTTGTTAGCAGCTTCAACAACGCCATTCATCTTCGGCCGGTAGGGAGAAGAGTTATGATGCTGAATGTTGAATTATGTGCAAAGCTCTGTGATCATAGTGTTGTTGAGATTGGTACCATTATCTGTAATGATTCTTTCTGGGATACCGTACCGACATATAATGTTATGTTTAATGAATCGGGCCTTAACGCTCTTGGTAACAAAAGCAAATGAAGCTACCTCGACCCACTTCGTGAAGTAATCAATGGCAACTAGTATGAAGCGGTGTCTATTAGAAGTTGTAGGTCTGATTTCTCCAATCATGTCAATGCCCCACATTGCAAATGGTCAAGGAGCAGTCAATACATTCAAGGGAACTAGAGGTATATGCACCTTATCAGCATAGATCTGGCATTTGTGACAAGTTCGTGAATGTTGATAACAGTCTTCCTCCATGGTGGACCAGTAGTATCCTGCCTGTAGGATCTTTTAGCCATTGAGTTCCCACTGGAATGAGTGCCAAAGGTACCTTCATGCAAATCAGCCATAACCTTTTCTGCCTCACTCTTGTCTACACACCGCAGTAAGGTAGAATCATGATTGCGCTTGTAGAGGATCCCGTTACTGAGAAAGAACTTAGCAGATAACCTTCTTAGGAACTTCTTATCATTGACCGAAGCTCCCTCAGGATACTCTTGGAGTTCGAGATATCTTTTGATTTCATGGAACCAAGGCTTGTCCACTACTTCTTCAGTACCAATCTTGTGATAGTATGTTGGCTCATCCATCCTCTCAATGGTGATCTGAGGAGCCTCATTATCCCACCTGACCTTGAACATGGATGACATCGTAGCTAGCGCGTCCTCTAGTTGATTTTCCTCTCGTGGAAAATGCTCAAAGGTAATTTCTTCAAAGTATGGGATTATTGTCAACACATGTTATTTGTACGGGATGAGATTAGGATGCTTTGTGTCCCATTCTCCTTTGATCTGGCTGATTACCAAAGTCGAGTCTCCAAACATATTTAAGAACTTGATCCTTAAATCGATTGCAGCTTTGAGACCCATGATACATGCTTCATACTTAGCCATATTGTTGGTACAGTTGAAACACAGCCTGGCAGTGAAAGGCGTATGACAGCCTTTAGGAGATATGATCACAGCGCCGATGCCATTACCAAGAGCGTTGGAAGCTCCTTCAAAAATCATAGTCCACCGAGATCCTTTTTCCGGTCCTTCATCCGGTCCAGGTTCTTCGTAATCAGTTACTAACATGATGTTCTCGTCCAGGAACTAAAAATTCATGGATTGGTAATCATCCACAGCTTGATGAGCCAAATGATCAGCTAATACACTTCCCTTAATTGCTTTATGGGTTGTATATTGAATGTCGTATTCGGTCAGGATCATTTTCCATCTTGCTATTCTTCCGGAGAGAGCAGGCTTCTCGAAGATGTACTTGATAGGATCCATTTTAGATATCAACAAAGTAGTGTGAGTCAACATATATTGTCTTAGTCGACGAGCAGCTCATGCCAAAGCACAACAAGTTTTCTCGAGTAGTGAGTATCTTGTTTCAGTCGGTAAAATTTTTGGTAAGGAAGTATATTGCATGCTCTTTTTGACCAGACTCGTCATGCTGCCCCAGCACACACCCCATTGAGTTCTGTAATACTGTTAAGTACATGATCAGAGGTCTTTCTTCAACTGGTGGCATCAGAATTGGAGGCTCTTGGAGATATTCCTTGATTTTGTCAAAGGCATACTGGAAATCGTCAATCCACTTCACTGCTTGATCTTTCTTCAGTAACTTGAAGATTGGTTCACAAGTAGCGGTCAGATGTGAAATGAATCTGGCTATGTAGTTCAGACGTCCCAAGAATCCCCTAACTTCCTTCTCAGTGCGAGGAGTCGGAATTTCTTGTATAGCTTTGACTTTTGTAGGATCCACGTTAATGCCTTTGTCGCTGATAACAAAGTCTAAGAGCTTATTGGATCTTACTCCGAAAGTGCACTTATTCGGGTTCAGCCTCAGTTTGTATTTCTTCAGCCTGTCAAATAACTTTTGTAGGTGATTAAGGTGCTCCTCTTCAGTCTGAGACCTGGATATCATGTCATCAACATAGACCTATATCTCGTGACAAATCATATCATGAAACAAAGCTACCATGGCACGCTGATAGGTTGCCCTGGCGTTATTTAGCCCAAATGGAATAACTTTGTAGCAGAAAGTTCCCCACTGTGTGATGAAGGTCGTCTTCTCCATGTCCTCAGGTGCCATTTTGATTTGATTGTATCTAGAGAAACAATCCATGAAGGAGAATACTTTATGTTGTGCGGTGTTGTCAACCAGAACATCAATATGGGGAAGCGGAAAGTCATCATTGGGGCTTTCCCTGTTCAGGTCTCTGTAATCCATACACATACTTACTTTACTGTCCTTCTTAGGGACTAGAACAATATTAGCGACCCATTATGGATAGGACGTGACAGCTAAGAAACCGGCATTGAACTGTTTCATGACTTTAGCCTTGATCTTTTCTGACATATCCGGTCTCATACGAAGAACCTTTTGTTTCACTAGAGGGCAATCCTCTTTTATAGGTAGGAGATAAACCATATTATCAGTGTCAAGTCTCGACATGTCTTCGTACGACCAGGTAAAAACCTCAACATAGTCATGTAGCATATGTCTTAACCGTTGTTTGGCACTGGGCTCCAAGTTAACACCTACCTTGACTTCTTTTTTGTCCTCTTCAGTACCCAAGCTCACTGTCTCAGATGGCTCCACATGAGGCTGTCTTTCCCTTTCTTTCTGTTGTAACAGTCTGGCAAGCTCTCCTGGTACCTCACAATCTTCCTCACCTTCGTCTTCGGCTTGGTTGATCGGATTTTCAAAGTCATAATGAGCAATAGCAGAACCGTTATCAATGGGATCCGGAGTGGATGTGGATCTGCAGTTTGATATGTGAGTGTGTATAAGAGCATAGCTATTTTGATAAAGTAAAAAGCAGAAAAGAAAAGCAGAGAGCGCAAAATTTGTATGTAAAAACGTCTAATGCTTTATTAATGACATATGAAAATGAAACAGGATAATCCTCACAAATAAACCATTGCGCCTTGGGTAAGACACAAGGTATTAGAGTTTGTGTTATTCATTTATTACATATCCAAAAAAACAAAAAAAGGACAATTACTCCTAAATAAAAGTAATCGGCACAAAGTCTTTAGTCTTCCAGTTGGTGAGTCCTCCGCTGACAGTTGGGAAGATCCACTGGTATATGTCACAGTCACTATCACTGCCCTCCAAAGCATTAACCCCATGATTGCTGATGCGTATGGGTGGTCCTCTGGCACGAGCACGATGAACAACCCTTTGAGCTCCTGATGTAAAACCCAAACCAAATTTGTCATATTTGTAGGGAATATCCGAAAGTTGGCCCCAAATTATACACCCACCTTCTTCAACAACTGCCCTGGTATCTTTTAGAGAAGCCATCTTCAGCAGAGGCCTAGTAGTCTTTGGAACACTGACATAGTTTTTGGTTGCAGCAACCGTCTATGGAACCTCCTCAAAGTTTTGACAGGGGGTCTCAATGAAATCGCTGTCCATTTTAACGTACCTGAAAGAGTTCAGGTGGCTTACCATGTACTCCTCCTCCCCATGCACCATGATAATTTTTCCATTGACTGGGTATTTCAGCATCTGATGTAGGGCGGAAGTCACGGCACCAACCCCATGGATCCAGGGTCGACCCAATAAACCAAAGTAGGACGGGCGGATGTCCATCACATAGAAAGTGGAATTAAAACTCTGAGTTCCCACTTTGATAGGGATGTCCACCTCTCCATGCACCATTCTTTTAAAACCTTCGAAGGCTCTCACCACAATGTTACTAGGCTTCAGAGTCAATCCTTCGCAACCTAATCTGTCAAGGGCCTTCTTGGACAGAACATTCAGTGATGAACCTGTATCCACTAGAACATGGGCCAAAGTAGTGCTCCTACACTCAATAGAGATGTGCAGGGAATCATTATGTTTCCTTCCTCTGGGAGTCAGATCAACATCAGAGAAACCTAGCCCATTGACAGCAGCCAAACTGGCCACACAGTCTTCAAATTGATCAGCGGAGGCTTCTTGAGGCACATGAGAAATCTTGAGGAATTTCACTAAAGCCTTGGCATGGGCTTCAGAGCACAGTAATAGGGCTAGCATTGAGATTTTAGAAGGGGTCTGGCAAAGTTGTCCAACCATATTATAGTCACTCTTCTTTATAATCTTCAATATCTCTTCCATCTCCTTTATAGAATTCTCAGGAATGGCTTCTGGATGTGCCTTCTTCCGGACAGGCTCAACCAATACCTCTTTGCCCCGAGTCTCGGTCGACTCGGTAGCAGGGATAATAGTGGGACTAACAGCATGAGTAGAAATGGGAGTATTGACAGGAGTAACAAGGATGATCACAGGAGTAGCAATAGTTTTAGGAGGAGAGATCTCAGGAGAGAGAAATCTTCCGCTTCTTGTCATCTTACTGGTCCTGGCGATATTACTAACGTCCAGATCAGAGTCTTCGGCATCTTTTTCTTTAACACCTAGCAAATATTCCTTGACACCATGGTAATAGACGTCGTCCCCATAGTTCCAGGGAACAGCTTTATCCGAGGAATATGGCGTATGTCCAAGGAAAGTAATTATCAACGGAGAAACTTTCAAAACAGATGTAATCCTGATAGGTCTTTTAGAGGAGACCTTGGGAGGATTGGCAGATATGTTAATGATAGAAACATATTCACATGAAGCACTAGTAATTGGAGTTTTCTCAAACATGATTTCTTTATCATCCATCAGGCACTGAACGCCTTCCTTCAACAAATGGAAACCATTAGTTAAGGACAAACATAAGTGGCAACCTTCGCCACAACCCGGAAATAAACCAGCCTGCAAGAGATTCTTCTTAATAGTCGGGAGTGGAGTAGACAATTCATCAACAGAGGAAACAAACATGTCATCATCAATAGAATTAACACCACGGTCGTGCTTGGGCATATGGGAAGTTATAAAATTAGGGGTCTCAGGAGAGTCAAATTTAATCTCCTTTGCTTCAATCAAATCCTGCACCTTGTTCTTCAAAGCCCAACAGTCGTTGGTATCATGGCCTGGACTTTCAAAATGGTAAACACACCGAGCATTTGCATTATAGTGAGGAGATGTAGTGTTGGGATTTTTGGGAGCCTCTTTCAGGGTAACCAAATTGGACTTCAGCAGGTATGGTAAAACCTGAGATAGGGTCATGTTGATCCTAGTAAACTGTCTCCTTGGCTTATCTGTTCTGGATTGATTGTTCTATTTCCGGTTTGATGCATAATTGGAAATCATAACAGCCCCTACCATCGGACGATGCTCAGTTTTGTTAAGATTTCTTTGGCCATAAGCAGCACTGACCTCCTTTTTCCCTGTGAACGGTTTCTTTGCAGTGCTGGAGGATGCATCCCTCTGTAGCTTACCACTTTTAATACCAGCTTCCACTCTTTCTCCTTTCAAAATTAGCTCGGTAAGCCCAGCAAGAGAACTTCCAATTAGGTGGTTAAAGAATGGCCCGGATAATGTGCCCAAGAACATGTCCACCAGCTCCCTATCAGACAATGTAGGGTGGACTCTTCCCGCAAGGTCTCTCCATTTTGGGTCATAGTCCTTAAAACCTTCTTTGGAACCCATAGACATGCTTTACAACTGTGTACGAGTCGGGGCGAGGTCAACATTATATTGGTACTGCTTATAGAAAGCAGCAGCCAGATCTTCCCAATTACTCACATTGGTTCTTTCTAGTTGATAGAAACATTCCAGCTGAGTCCCTGCCAAAATTTCTTGGAAGAAGTGTACCCACAGATCCCTATCAGTAGTGTGGTGTTGAATTTTCCTAACATACGACCTTAAATGCAGCTTAGGGAAGGAGACACCTTCGTACTTAGCAAATGTAGGGACCTTGAACTTTTGATGGATGACCACTCCTGAGACTAGTCCTAGCTCTTCAAAGTCCAACCCGGGCACCCTTTGGATCTCCATGGCATTGAGGTGATCCTCCAGTTGTTTGTATTTATCATCAGCAGGAGGATACTGCTCCTCAGAATATTCAGGCTCATCTTTTTCATACTCCCTTGTGTTGTGGTCTTCTTCTCTTGGCTCTCCTTCCTGATTGTCTCTCTCTCTCTCTCTCTCTCTCTTGACAGAGTTGTAAGCTCTGAAACTTGCTTCACCGGTCCTTTGAACCTTCTTCCCAAATTTAGAACACCCACTGGCCTCTTTTTCTTCTTCTTGTTCTTGAGAATCAGAGCTTTCAAGTCTTCTTGTCCCTTTGCCAGATTCCGGAACATTTCTTGGAATTGGGCATTCTGTGCCTAAAGCTCCTTAAATGTTTATTCAAGAGCCATTTCTAAAATAAACAGCGAAGAAGATAAGAAACTATTCCTGAAACCTGTTTATGGAATGATATGTATGGTATATGTATGCAATGTTTTCAAGGACTCCGGGAAATTTAAATTTGTAAACCAAAATGAAACAAAGATTTTATTAGTATAATTCAAAATACAATTGTCTTTTTAGGCTTACAATTGAAAAATTCTAAAATCTAAGACATTAGGTTTCCCATGGGCGCTTCCTCTTAGTGCCGAGATAGATATTAAGACTTTTTTTCTTCGTGAAGTTGCTTTGTAAGCTCCAACACTTTCTTCTCATTGACATACAAATGACCTCTAAAGGTATCCAGTTCTTTCTTCAACTGAATCCAGGATCTCTGCAGCTCTTCAAGATCGGTGGGCATATCAGGATGGAGGACTGTATAAGGAACACATCTTTCAGTGATGGGCTCTACAACCACTGGTAAGATGGTTATATACGGCATTATAAGGTTCTGAGCACGAGCTCGTACCCATTTGAGATAAGGTTCCATAGGGATGGAAGTATTAGGCCCCAAAGTCCTGGTATTAAATCTGTTTACCATGCCCCGAGCTCGTATAAACCTCTGATGATACCCTTGAGAATCATCCTCATAGTTAAACACAATGCCCTAGATAAGCATATCGTGGGGACCATCCCTTCGAGCATAGCCAAATTGTCACAGAGCCAGAGAAGGATTATAAGTTATGTCTCCCCTAATGCCAAGTAGTGGGAAATTAGGGAATTCCCCACAGCGGTCAATAATAGAAATATCTCCCATAGATCGGGAATACCAGAGAATATCCGAGTGAAAAGCTGATCCGAATAGTATTTCTACAAGAGGAAGCCATGATTTACAAAACAGAATAAAGATAAATTCCCCCGGTCCTTGAAATGGTCAGTGTAATGAAAAATGGATGTTATAATGCATGATGTCATGTTTAAGCAAACTAATCATACACAAGCAAAACACACAAGATGTTAGGTTTAGGCTTGCATGGAGTTTATAGGTAAGTACCCTCTTGGAAGTTTAGTTGGTTCAACCTGTCCTAGAAATAGTAATCAGGTTCTAAGGAGTTTCAATATCAGTGATCTTTCTTTATCGAGCATTATTCCAGCTTAGCAATCTTTTCTTGTGGCCAAAACATCTCAAAAGTCCAATCTCAATGAGTGTAGCATCGAGTATCAACCAATCCCCAACTTTACACCAACGCCATCTATCTCACTACTTTCTAATTTCCAAGTTTGTTCAACTAAGGTTCTAAGGTCCGTTAGTGCTTCACGACACCACGCGGCGTCCCATTATTCTCCTCGATTCAACACAAGGGATACTGGTACCAACCAACATGTCACACTAACACAGCTATCGCTTCAACCATATCGGTCTATGTCGTATAGTCTCCACGATTTATTGTTGTTTACCTAAAAAGATGCCCCCAGATCCGGGTGTAGGATCTATAGTAACAATCCAAACAAACCTCCAAGAATAAAGCATATAAAGCACAAAAAAATAGTTTAATAATGATCTAACTCTAAGGTAAACCCCACTTTTTATAGTTCTCCCCAGTAGAGTCGCCAGTTCTATGATACGGTGGCAGAATCGGCTGTTAATACTGGTTTTGCATTTGTGTTCGCAAATGTTGCAGTAAGCAAGAGTCACCACTGACTTTTCTTTTATCCAAATTAAGGAATGGGTGAAAAGAACAGAAAAAGACCTTTTCGAGATTTTCTGAGTAAGGGGATAGATTATGGAAAGGGAAGGTGTTAGTACCCTTTCCATCCGTAGTTATCTATGGGCTTTTAGAGATTTTCTCATTTTTGAAATACCTTTGTGCTTTGTGTGTTTGAAAATGTTTGGAAAATGCCTTAGTGCAGCGATTTTCTTTGTGTTTAACTCTTGTATCAGTCCTCAAGAGTGTTAACAGAACAAATGTTTTTTTTTAAATTGTTTTTGAAAAGTAGTATTTGTGTAAGTGCAAAATGTTTTGAGCATACTTCTAACAGCTATTTACTTTCTACTCGAAAAAGTAGTTATTTTCCTCCCATCCTTTAGACATTGCTATCCTACTATTAGTGAGTAGGTAGCCCTATCGTTGGATATATAAGGGACATTCGAAGGGACGTTACATTCACGAAGGCAACTTGTGGAGACGCTTTAGCAATTTTGTTTAGGGACTAGATCATTTACCGAGAGGTAGCTGTAGGGTCATCGAGGGACTATGATCTTTTGATTTTATGGGTATTTGCTAAAGCGTCCCCATTTAAAGGGACATGACTACTTTATTTCTGAAGGCAGCCAAAGCGGGGTACCCTAGAGGTGTATATGCGCAAGTGTGTTATGTTCAGTTATTTTTGTCTCTTTGTTAAGTTTGCTAACATTTTAATTTCAGTCTTGCCATACATACCTAATTACTAGAAGTAAATATGTACAGAATATAAAGTGTAGAAGGTAAAAACCTAGACTATTACATGGCTTTGGGAAGGGGGATTTACAATGTACATGAATTGGGGGGAAGAAAAATAAAGAAAACGGATAAAAGCCTATTAACTATTACATCCAGTATACAGATACAATAAAAAATATGAAGGAAAAATAAATAACGTGCGAAAACTAAAAGTAGGTCTAAAACCTAAAGTGATTCTAAGTAAATAAGACAAACTTTTTGTTGTTTTTTATTTTTGATTTAAGAAAACAATGAAAATTTCCCTAAAACCTATTTAGAAAATAAAGTTAATTTTAAGAAAATAGTCTAAGTTTTTTTTTGTTATAAAAAGAAAAAATTTAAACATATAAATTAAACATAATTCTATTTTATTTTAATTTAAGAAAAGGATAAAGTTTAATTAATTAATCAATAAAAGAAATTAATTATTTAATTAAGGAAAAAATAGTCCTAGGTTTTTTGTGAATTTTTTTTTAGTATTTGATTAATGATAAAAAAAGTAAAAGAAATAAATAATAAAACAAAAATAAAGAAAAATTAAATGGGCCAGGATAGTAAAATTAAATGGGGGGTGCTGATTTGAAAAATGCTAGGCTCAAGGGTGAGAGAAACCAAAGGCAGTATTGGGATCAAGTGAAAAGAAGCCTTGAGGGTGCATGGTGAATCTCACATTGAAGCTCTTGGATCTTACTGCATTGACGTTGAAAGGTGTAGATCTGATGCTACATGGTGCACGTAGATGACATGATTATATTGGATCTGCAAAAAGAAAATGGAAAAAGTAATCTGCAAGAGGCAGGGGTCGAACCCCTGACCTCTCAGACACATAACACCTTAACACTCACGTATTCAACCGTTGGGACGGCTTTACATCTGTTAGTATAAGCACAAAGAAATGTATATAATGTAGAACAAATGAACATATTGATTTGTCAAACACGCGCGCTCCAGTAGGTTCCCTCTATTTTGAACGGGCGAATCAAAATATAACGTTTTGACACGCAAGCTTTGGGGAGGTCAAACCATGATCCTAGCTTGAACTAAAACATCTCCATCCCTGAAAAAGAAAACCTCCATGTTTAGACCCCTAACCATGGGGATCTATGGATCTGGTATTATTTCTCTCATGAAACACGTTATAAAATCAGCAAGCATCATTAATAACATGAATATAAGCTTAAGAAAGATTTATATGGCATGATTTAAAAGTTTGAAAGTAACGAAATTTTCCAACAAGTGAGGTTCGACGGAGCACTTCTGGGCATGAGACAGATTGAATGGAATATGGTACGTGCTCCTGGGAACCCTGAGATGTTGATATAGTGCTTGGAAAGATCTGAATCTGGCTGGATCAGAGGTTTCGATTTGGACAACTTTAAGAATTTTTCTTTTGCAATTTGGTAGTGTTCTCTCTAGGATGTATAGGCGTGTAAGCGTGTATTTGGCTTGCAAGCACACTGTTTATATAGAGTAGAAGGGAGGGGACATAAGGAAAGACAATGGTTTAAACAACCTTGATCATGTTCTTGAAAGCCTTGAATGAAAATTTGTAACGTTGGCCAAAAACATGGAATCTTGTCCTTTTTGAAATTTGAATGTATGTGGACATTTTATCTCCTTCGAATGCCTCTAATTCCTGCCCTTCGATTGGAATTCTTGTATATCCTTTAAATGGGTCCTTATAATGGACCATTTGTGTTCCCTTCAAATGGGCCTTTGGTTGCCTCCTCGAATGGACCATTTTTGTACCTTTCGACTGGCTCATGTTCTCATCATTGGGACTTCTTCGTTTGAACCCCTATTCAACTAGCTCAAACGAAAACTACTTATTGGCCAATCGAAGCTTCTTTTGGCATGAATGCGCTTGTGCACGTTGGTTTGAAATTGGCAGTATGTTGGCTTTTGGGCAGCAGGCCTCTTTAAATATTTTTCTTTCGTTTTGGCTAGCAATATCCTTCGTTTTGAACCAATGTGTGTGCTCTCTTGAAGGGAAACCATGCACCATTTGTATACATCACTTGCCATTTCTTTGAATGGGCCAACAAAGTAAATCCTTTGAATGGAACACCCATGTATGCCCCTTTAAATCCATTAATACATGTCTTTCGAATAGGGTGAATATATGTCCTTCGAATGGACCATGTGCCTGTCCTTCGAATGCGCCAACACTAGGTGTCAAAATATGGAAAATTGTGTGTTGAATATTTTGGAGGTGGAGCTAAAGCTAGCATGAGAGGAGCCAATTGCTTGATGAATCTAAGCACATATGAAAGAAAACCACTACTTTATGGGCGCTGGCATGAAGGGAAACCATTGCCTTGTGCATTGGAGGCAAGCCCAGAGGAAGTTATTTTCTTGTGGTTCGAAAGCAAACAGAGGCAAGTTGAAGGGGCCTTGGCCTTGTGGATCGAAGGCAAGTCCGAGGCCTTTTTCCTTGTGAGTTGAAGGCATGCTGATGGGTCTTTGCCTTGTGAAACCAAGGTAAGCATGAAGAGTCATACATGCACTGGTGACAAGCTGAGGGGAGTTTTTCCTAGTGGGAGTGTGATGCAGTGGGAGAACTGACTTGAGGTTTTGCGTTTCGTCGCAAATGTCGCGGTTTAGCAAGAGTCGCCACCGACTTTTCTTTTATCCAAAAGGAAAGGTAAAAAAGCACAGGAAAGACCTTTGAGATGTTTTCTTGAGTTCGGGGGGTAGATCATGAAAAAGGAAGGTGCTAGCACCCTTTTCATCCATTGTTTTCCATGGGCTCTTAGTTACTTGTTTAGATCACTTGCTTTGCTTTTGAAATTGTTTGAAATGGTGCTTTGTGTGGTTTTGGAAGTATTTTGAATTGCCTTACAGGCCTTTCCACCCTTTGTTGGTTATTTCTCGGCTGATTGTTTCTTGGCTAGTCTGATCCAGGCTTTTGAATCATAACGGCCCCCACAGTTGGTCGTCGTTCAATTCTTCCCTGATTCCTCTGGGCATAGACAGCATACACTTCCTTTTTTCCAGTGAAGGGTTTTTTTGCAACAGCTGAGGCAGACGCGTCCTTCTGAATTTTCTAATTTCTTATACCGGCCTCCACTCTTTCGCCGGTTAGAATCAACTCGGTAAACCCTGCAGAAGAACTTCCAATCAGGTGATTAAAGAAAGGGCCTGACAGAGTCCCCAGGAACATGTCCACTAACTCTCTTTCAGATAAAGGTGGTTGCCCCCTTCCGGCTAAATCCCTCCACTTTTTGGCGTAGTCTTTGAAGCCCTCATTGGTAGCCATAGCCATACTCTGTAGCTGAGTACGGGTTGGCGCCAAATCGGTATTGTATTGATACTGTTTATAGAAGGAGGTTGCCAAGTCTTCCCAATTGTGAACATCTGCCATCTCCAACTGGTAGAACCAATCAAGTTGCGTTCTTGATAAACTGTCCTGGAAAAAGTGGACTCACAAATATTTGTCAGCAGAATGTGGTTGAATTTTCCTGATATAAGATCGTAGGTGCATCTTAGGGAAAGACACCCCATCATACTTGGCAAACAGTGGCACTTTAAATTTTGGAGGGATTACAATTCCTGATACCAGCCCTAACTCCTCAAAATCCAGCCCCGGTACTCTCTAGACTTCCATAGCAGCTAGACGTTCTTCCAGGTTTTTGTATTTGTCATCGTATGGAGGGTATTGCTGTTCAGAGTAGTCCTATTCTTCCTCTTCTTCTGCTTCAGAATCTGATGGCACTGTCGTTCCTTTTCGTTTTCCTTCCCCCTCTTCAGATGTTGATGGGAATTCTAAGGTCTGTCTGGCTTGTCCCTGAAATCTCCTACCCATGATAACCACGCCATTTGGCTTCTTCTTCTTTTTCTCTTTTTCTTTTTCTAGCAAAGTCTTCAGCTCCTCCTGCCCCTTGGCTAAGGTCATGAGCAACTGTTGGAATTGTGAATTCTGAGCTTGCAAATCTTTGACCATTTGTTCGATATCCATCTTGCTGAAATAAACAGCAGAGAGATGAGGAAACTTGGTGTGAAGACCTATTTATGCATATGATGAATGATATGTATTCATGTAATGCTTTCAAGGATTCAGAAATTCAAATTTGTTTTAAACAAAAAAGAAACACACGTCATATTAATAAGATAGAATTGTTAGTACATCAATGCCCCTTGGGTAAAATAATACAAAATTATAAGGTAAAAAAGACGTTGCGCGTCCTCTTTGGTGCAATGTAGGTGTTGAGAGTCTTCTCTTCATGAAGTAGCCGAGTGAGTTCCAAAACCTTCTTCTCGCTTGCGTAGAATTGGGCTTCGAAAGTATCGCTCTCTCCTTTGAGTTGTATCCAACTCCTTTGCAGGTCTTCGAGTGATGTTGGCATGTCAGGATGTAGGATGGTGTATGGAACCTCTCCTTCCTTAACAGGCTCTATAATCACTGGGAGAACAGAGGGGTAAGGCATCATAAGACTTTGGGCGCGAGTTCGTACCCACTTGAGGTAAGGCTCAAGAGGGATGGAATTCTTGTGTCCCAAGGTCTTACTGTCTACCTTGTTTGGCATCCTCCAAGCTCGGATGAACCTTTGACGAAGTGCTTGATTGTCGTTGTCGAAGTTGAAAACCAGGCCTTGAATCAGCATATCATGTGGGCCATCCCTTCGGGCATAACCAAACTGTCTTAGAGCCAAGCAGGGGTTGTAGGTGATGCCTCCCCTAATGCCAAGTAGAGGGACATTAGGGAATTCCCCACAACGGTCGACGATGATAACATTCTCTTTGGATCGAGAACACCAATGAATGTCTGAATGTGTAAGAGTCATCAATCATTGTGACCACCTCAAACCTTGCTCATTCTTTAAGACTGATTGGGGAAGATGAGAAATGAACCATCTTGCCAGGAGAGGAGTGCAACACATGAGAACACCTCTTTTCCTTATTGTACGAGTGTGAAAAGAGTGTAAGATATCCCCAAGCAATGTAGGCACCGGGTTGCGAGACATGAAGATTTTGACAGCACTCACATCTATGAGTTGGTCAGGATTGGGGAACAAGACCATCCCATAGATGAGAAGAGCTACAATCTCCTCAAAAGCTTGTAAGTCCAAGGAGTTCCAGCAGCTTTGGGCCTTCTCAAACAAGAACTTTGCCAAGAAGCCTTTGACACCACTTCTAGTTTCCCAATGGGTTGTGACATCAGATGAGTGCAAGTGCAGGGCTTGAGCAATCTCTTCTGGCTTTGGATCTCTTTCTGTACCGTTGAAGGGTAGTTGATTGAGAATAGGAATTCTCAAGAGTTGAGAGATTTCTTCCAAAGTGGGCACAAGTTGATAGTCAGGAAATGTGAAGCAATGATGCAAATGGTCAAAGAACTAGAAGAGAACTTTCAGCATATCCTTCTCTGTGTTGGTGGTGACCAAGTTGAATAGACGACCGTGTCTCTCGGTGAATGGATAATTTTCAAGAATCCTTGAAGCTAGCTCCTTGAGTTGTGGAGGAATTCTTACAAGGTTGACTTGGATAGTTTTCCTGCGAAGTGAATCCATAACCTACAAAACAAGAACAAAGATGAATCTCTAAAATCCTTGAAATGGTTAGTGGATGCATATGATGCTCATGATGTCCATGATGTTATGCACAAGTATATATGTACAAGCAAATCACACAAGTTCCTAGTTTAGGCTTGCATGGGGTTTCATAGGTAAGTACCCTCTTGAAGTTTAGTTGGCTCAACTTGTCCTAAAAATAGTAACTGGGTTCTAAGAAGCTCAATATCACTGGATTGTTTCCTTGTTCATTGTTTCAATTCAGCCTCTTTACTGGCGACCGAAATATTTCAAGGAACCAACCCTCGATGAGTGTAGTATCGAGTATCTACCAACTTCATATTGCACCAAAGCCGATCATCTCACTACAACCTAAAAGCCCAAGTTGGTCAAGTAAAGGTTCTAAAAGTTCATTAGCGCTTCATGACATCACTCAGTGGCCCCGTATTCTCTTTGATTGACTCAAAGGCTACCGGTACCCACAAATATGTCGCACTAATATAGCTATTGCTTAGACCATGTCGGTATACCCCGCACAGTTTCCACAACGTATTGCTATTTACCTATAATGTTTCCCAAATCCGGGTAGAGGATTCAAACCCAAACAATAGAACCAAGATGTAAAGCAAACAAATCAAGCAATTGTATGCAAATAAAGGTGATCTAAACCCTAAGGTAACCCCACTTTTATAATATTCCCCAGCAGAGTCGCCAGTTCTGTGATGCGGTGGGAGAACTGACTTGAGGTTTTGCGTTTCGTCGCAAATGTCGCGGTTTAGCAAGAGTCGCCACCGACTTTTCTTTTATCCAAAAGGAAAGGTAAAAAAGCACAGGAAAGACCTTTGAGATGTTTTCTTGAGTTCGGGGGGTAGATTATGAAAAGGGAAGGTGCTAGCACCCTTTTCATCCATGGTTTTCCATGGGCTCTTAGTTACTTGTTTAGATCACTTGCTTTGCTTTTGAAATTGTTTGAAATGGTGCTTTGTGTGGTTTTGAAAGTATTTTGAAAAGAGACCATCGTTTAGGCAATCTTTGTAATGATTCTCGTTCGTAAGAATGTATACAAAGATGTTTGTCTTTTGAAAAATGTTTCAATGTTTTGAAAGTTGTTTTGAAATGTGTGTGTTTGTTTTTGAAAATAGCAAGGATTTTTTTAAAGTTGATCAAGTAACTAGAAGCTATCTACCTACTCAAAAGTCTTTCTTGTGCATTTTTATTCCTTTGACTGTTGATTTACCATTGATTTGGTAAACAACCCTATCTTTGGATGTTAAACGGGACGGGCGTGGGTCATCGTATGACCATGATAGCAATATTGCCAAGTATCTTAGCAAGTTTTGAGGGACCAAGATCATTTTTGTTTAGGCAACCTTTTGATAGCGTCATCGAGGGACTATGATCTTATTTTTGTATTGTTTTTCCAAGATACTTTGCATGCATACCATGGCCATTTTTTTTAGGCAACCAAGTGGGTGAAACCCTAAGGGTGCTTGTGTGCAATGTGTGTCATTTTACATGCATTTGATTTGTCTTGCATTAGGTCTTGTCTATTTGTTTGTTTTTGGTCTTATCATGCAAAACCCTAATTTACTACACAAATATATAAAGCGATAAATTGCGTAAATGTAAACTAAGCTATTACAACAATTATTATGGGAGGGGGGATGCAAGTTTTTAAATGGGGATATTGCACAAAATAAACCCTAAAAATACTATTACAACCCAATTGAATATTATGCAAATAAATAAATATACAAATATTTAAATATGCAATGCAATGTATTTATGAAGAAAAAAATGTTTTGTATTTATTTAAGGTGTGAGAAAATAAATTATTTAAGCCCTAGAAATAAGAGAAAAATTATTATTATTTTTGAAAGGGTGAAACCCTAGTTTTTGATTTAAAAGAAAATAATGTTTTCTATTATTTATTTTATCTATTTTTTGTACAAGAAATAATAAATAATATTATTAACAAATATTAAAAATTAAAATATGTAGGAAAATAATATTTTATGTGAAAAATAATAAAATAAAAATGTATAGTATTTTTATTAAATGTATTTACAAATAAATAAGAAAATAAAGTATATTACCCTAATAAAACTATTTTTTATGCCAAAAAAAAATGCAAAAAATAAAGAAAATATTTTTCATGATTTTTTATGATTCAGAAAAATAAATAAAAGCAATAAATATAAAAATGAAAAGAAAATATGAAAAATATATAAAACACATCCAGGGGGTGCAAATATTAAGTCAAGGGGTGTGGAAAGTCAAATCAGAAGGGCCCAAGCGCGCCAAGGCCCAGACAGGTCATCCCTGTCCTCCAGCTTCATCCTTTTGCGCGCGTTTTTGCTTCAAATCTGTAACTTGCTATAGCTTGCATAAAAACAAAAACACATAACAGAAAACATGTAGCTTGTATTCTCACGATTCCAATGATATGAAATTTGTGACCTAACTCTCAAAGATCAGAGAGAATTTTATAACCCCTAATTTCTGACCTAATTTTTTCAGCATGTTCAACATTCAAATTCTCTTAACTCAGTTAATATAAATGGAAAGTATGCATATGTACAGCTTCACCATGCTAGAGACTACATTTTTGCTTCACAAATTGTGGCTTGAGGATGCCTAAATAGAGAGATAGAGATTTGAAAAATACCTCCTTCAGCTGGATTTGGATATGGAAATATGGGGACTTTGAGTGAGGCCTGAGGATCGTGTGAGCTTCCTTGAAGTTCCTTCAACCTATTCCAATGCTTATGGTGCTTTGTGGATGGCCAGAACTTCCAGTAGAAGTCAAGCTGCAACCTCCAAACTTGAAAATGGTGATGGCTGAAACAAGGGTTACAGCAACAATGTAAAGGCTTAGATATCTTTGATATGATGTGGATGAAGTGTTTCAAGTGTCAAGAGGTAAAACGCACGAGCAAATATTGAGCTTGCTATGATTTTGCAGAACTGTCTGTTTTGGGCAGAAAAAAGAAGTTTTTATGCTTTTGAGAGTTTCAGAGGTTATGCCTTCGTGTTTTTGGCTTGTAATATGTTTGTTAATATGTATAGAATGATACCAAGTTCAACCTTTCTCAGCTTGTACAAGTTCTGACTTCTTTTGCAACTTTCCTTGTACTTGAAGAAAAAGTTGAAGTGACTATGCAAACATGTTTGTACTACTTGCTTGTGAGTTGCAAATGGTTGGTAAACATTTCTTGTGACCGGTAGATATTGTCTGCGCCAAAGAGACAGCTCCAAGGCTCAAGAATTGTAAAGTTACAAAAGCTTGCCTTTATGAAAATGGCAATGTGCCATTTATGCCATTTATGGATTTATTTCTTGTACAATGCTCCAAAAGCCAAAATAAAGCCTTTAACCACTGAGTTAGCATTTAATTATGGAGTGTAGAATGAGTTTAGGACCTGTAATGCAAGGTACAAGCATCCAAGATCAGATTTGCAACTTGATGCATTGTGAAAATGGCTTGAACAAAAGTGACAAAATGCCAATTTCTCTTCTTCGATTCTCCCTAACCACAAATGATCTTGGAGAGTTCTTAGACATTTTAGAAATCTTGCAATGTTCTCTATAATCCATCTTTGAAATTCATTTTGAGATACCTCTTGGAACTAGGTGAAAAATGTCCATGAAGTTGGGTCAAAAACCTGCCTAAATTATGGCAAATTTTCACTAAGTTATTTAGTTCATGGACCCCTATTCACAAATTTATAACTTGAGATTCAAGCATCTTTTGGGAAAACTTTGTGAATCAAACTTGTAGATTTCATGGAGGACTACAACTTTCATGTTTGAAGTTTTCTTTTAATCAAATTGCATCATGGTGAAAAAGTGGTGGAAAGTTGGAAAAAAATAAGAAAATTTCCATACTTAGAAAAATTCTAAGTTATGAAAATTTTCAAATTCAAAACCCTAATTTACAATTTTGAGTTTCTTGGTGAACAAGTTTCATGTTTTGACATATCTTGATGAATTATGACCCTTGGCACTTGACTTTGACCAAAAAGTCAAAGTTTGACTTTTCAGTGTACAGTTGACTTTTGATCAGTTGACTGCAAAATTCATTTGTCAATCCTATGCATTTGAGATCTTTTGAACTATGTAATTAGGTCAATATGATGCCATTGAGTCCTTGAAATCATGTTTGAACCCAATTGGTCATTGGCTTGGTTAAAAATCAGAAATTCCCTTTCTCAGTCAAAACCCTAATTTTGACCATTTTGCCCTTTTTATGATTTGATCAAATTTCTTGAGGAGTTGTGATCCAAACTTGATCAAATGGCACATATGAGTCTATAATGTTGTTGTGGATCAAAAATTATGAAGTTTGACTGTAAATTGGCCATGGTTGACTTTTTCCTCAATACAGTTGATTTTTAGGTCAACTGTCCAATTGACTAATCAAAAATGTGATTCAAGGCTTGAAACTTAACATGAGCAATCTTAGGGGTCCAAGATGGTGTATGAAATTCATATGAAGCATTGATGGTACAATAATCCTTGTGCAAACTCAAACCCTAATTTTGGGGTATCAGTGCAAGATGAGATGTTTTGAGCTGACCAAACCTTAATCCTGTCTTGAGTCCAAGAAGTCTTGTGAGAAAAGTCTTGATAAATGAGAGGGCAAATTTTGGGGTACAACAGGGAGCTTTGTGAATCGAAGGCCAGTTTGAAGAAGTTCTTTCTTTGTGCGCTGAAGGCACGCACAGAGGGAGTATTTGCCTAGTCGAAGAAAGAATCAAGCTTACATGCATGGAAATCAAATTCCCAAACAAACAGGAATCCAACTTGTATGCAGGTAGCCATTATATTGTGAATTAAGCCAGCATGCAAAGCCAATGGTGTAATCGAAGGATCACTAACAGGAGGCCCTTCCCTTTTGGATCGAAGGAGGTTGTTTCAAAGGAAACACATGCCCAGTCGAAGTAGGAATTAGCAAATAAGCAAAAGACAAAGGCTTCAATCGAAGCTTGGAAATTTGAGGCAAGCTTGGAGGAGGTTAGGCGCTCAATCGAAGCTTGTCAAAATATCAATCGAAAGACACCTTGTTCATTCCAATCGAAAGACCTTGTTTATCTTCAAAAAAAATTATTTTTTCTTTAATCAAATGTTTGTAATCACCATGTAAGAGAAAAATCTTGGGAAAATGTGAGAGGGAAAATTTTGGGGTACAACACTTTATTTGAAATGTGTTTGTGGTGGTGTTGTACCCCAAAATTTTCCCTCCCATTTTACTCAAGACATGCTCATTGAGGTCCTTAATTGCTCAAGATTGATCAAGAATTGGCCAGATAAATTCTCCTCCTAAGCAATGGATTTCCAACTAGGGTTTCACTTCTCACAAAGAATTTTGGGTTGCAAAGGCTTCAAATTATTTCCATGGTCCCTAATATGTCCTCAAGAATGTCCATGCCAAGTTTCATGCCTTGCACTACAAGCTTGCCCTATCAATTGCTCAAATGCTTGAAAATCAATTGTACTAGGTCAAAAGTCAGTTGTGGCCAATATACAGTCAACCTTCAATATTTTTGGTCAACATCAACATTTTTAAGTGATATTAATCATTTGATCAAGGGTTGATCATGATTCCTCAAAGAGTGCTCTTAATTTATCAAAAGTCAAGAATTGCTAAATTAGGGTTTCTAGAGGAAAATTCAACTAAACTTTGACCAGGAATAACTTTCACATACTTAATCCATTTTTCCCCAACCAAAGCTCATTTTGAAGAGAATACAATTCCCTACAACTTCCCTTTTATCCTCAGGTTCAAGAAATGCACCATTTGATATATACAAACTCATACTTTACAGGTTATTTTCAAAAGGTCAACAAAAGACACTTTTTTCCAATAACATTTACGTCAAGATAAAATCTCCAAATGCAAAATTAATCAAAATAGAGATTGAAGGAGACATCTTGAGCTTTCCAAAAAGTCTGAGATCATCTTCATTGGATAAAAATTCAGCAAGTTATGGTTCTTGCTTCATTTGTTACCATAATATTGTCTCACGTATATACACAACACTTCTGCAAGCCTGAGACACGCACGAAGCTGCCTCCAAGGATCCCTGCAAAAATATCTCACGTTTCAAAGAGGTGCAACATTGTTTCACACGATCCAGCCTTCCTCAGTCTATTCCAGGCATTCTATCCTCCTCCTGAAGGTTCCATAATCCATCCCCATTCGTTAGCCAAGCCCAACGCACCCTAGAATCCCCTCACACCACTCAACCAGTTTGTTGAATATCTTTGAACTCAAATTTTTTTATCATGCAATACAAATGAATTACGCATGCATATATGTGTTCATACTGATGATTATGGCTGTTTAGAGTCATCACATGCGAGGTATTCGCAAGACTAAAGAGTTTCCATTGTTAGGGAAAAGCTTCAGTTGTGTTTCGTTTTCATGGATACAGGGATTTTCAGGATAATCTAAGGCCAGATTCGTGACCATGGCGTGATTTTGTATAGGATGGGGATCTTTGTTTCATCTTAAATCGCTTATTTTGCAGGGATGAGTTTTTGACCAATCAAAGATGGTGACCGGAGTTTGACTCTGGCACCGTTGACTGCAGAAGACTCCGGTGGCCCATGCGTTACTATCCTATTGGTCTGTTTGAATATACGCGCGTGCATTTTGAAATTTTGGGAATAATGTTGTTTTCATATTATATTATATTTGTTTCATTATGATAACAGATGAGCTAAGTGGCCTAGTGGTAAGGCGCATATGTTGAGGAGTCTAAGAGCCTGGGTTCGATCCAAGGTTTTGCATATTATTTTCTATTTTCTAACAATTGCTTGCAGAATCCAGTGCGTTGCACTCCAGGGCGCCTAGCGTGCACATTGGATCTTCAGCCATAAGATGCCAACGCAAACAAATCCAACTTCTCAAGCTTACATCCCCATCATAGACCCGCCAAGGTTATTCACACCAGATCATGCACAAGATTTTGGGTCCAGCCATTATTGGGCCCGGTGAATTTCAATTCTCACCCCCCTTGCTTGCTTGTTAACACCAGGCCCATTTACATTTTGTTTTGTTTTTATTACTTATTTCTCTTAATTTGTTTTTTTTTTAATTTAATCAGCCAAATAATTATAAAATCACAAAAAAAATAGTTTTAGTCTTTTTTTAATTAAAATTAATTTTGTTAATTAATTAATTACTTTACCTTTTTTTATTTTATTTAAAATTAATAGACTTAAGATTTAATTAATTTCAATTTTTTTCATAAATATAAAATGCCAAAAATGTTAGACTTATTTTTTTAAAATTAATAATTTTCTTTTCTTTTTTTAATTAATTAGATTTAATGTGATTTATAAAACAAAATGACAAAAAAATATTTTTTTTAACTTAGAAGTACCTTAGGGTTTTAGATGTTATTTTCAATTCGCGCGCGTATATTGCTTCGTTACTATTTTTCATATTATTGTACTTGCTTATGGGATGTAATAGATTTAAACTAGGATATTTACTGCTTTATCCCCCTCATTTTTGGACTTGTAGTTAACTTCCCTCCCTAAAGCCTTGTAATAGTTAGGATTTTACATTTTCGCACTTTAAATTCTCGCACACTATTAACTGTCTAGATGCATGACTAACAGGATTGTATGGAACGAGTATAATAACCAAACACTAGCAAACCTAACACAAGACAAAAATATATGAATACGACACACTCTCACATGTACACCTCTAGGGTACCCCTACTTTGGTTGCCTTCGGAAACTAGTCACAACTCTCGAAACGTGAGAGACTTTAGTGGCTATACTCCGGTTTAAAGATAAAAAATGACCCTCTCGATGTTGCCTCAGTATGATCTTAAAACCTTAGGATAGTTACTAAGATTTCTTGCCCAATTGCCTTTGTAGCTATACGATGTCCCTTCGAATGTCCCTCAAACATCCAACGGCTAGAGCTACCTACTCACTAATAGTAGGATAGCATTGTTTAAAGGAAAAGAGGAAAAGAACATCCTTTCGAGTAAAGTAGATAGTTCTTGGATGCTTGCTCAAAAACAATTTTTCACATACACAAAAATATTTCCAAAAACATTTTCAAAACACTTTGTATACGTTCTCAACAATACGAGAAATATTACGAAGTTCCCCGCACTAAGGCGTCTTTTCAAAAATAATTTTTCAATACACAAAACACAAGGTATTTAAAAAATGAGCTAGCATCTAAGAGCCCGTAGATGACTATGGATGGAAAGGGTGCTAACACCTTCCCTTTCCATAATCTACCCCTCTTACTCAAAAATAAATCTTGAAAGGTCTTTTTCTGTTCTTTTTACCCTTTCCTTTGTTGGATAAAAGAAAAGTCGGTGGAGACTCTTGCTTACCGCAACATTTGTAAATATAAATGCAAAACCAATATAACAGTCGGTTCTGCCACCTTATTACAGAACTGGAGACTCTGTTGGGGACGAATATAAAAAGTGGGGTTACCTTAGAGTTAGATCATTTTAAAATTGCTTTCCTTGTTTGTTTTGAATGCTTTATAGTTTAAAGGTTTATTGGGGTTACTGTTAAAGATCCTATACCCGTATTTGGGGTACCTTTTAGGTAAGCAACAATAGATTGTGGAGAATGTACGGTAGTGTGACACATTTGGTGGTACCGGTATCCCTTGTGTTAAATCAAGGAGAATACGGGGCCGCTGTGTGGTGTCATAAAGCACTAACATACCTTAGAACCTTTAGTTGAGCAAACTTGGCCATTAGAAAAGTAGTGAGATAGCCGGCCTCGATATAAAGTTGATGATTGGTTTATACTCGATACTACACTCATTGAGATTGGACTTTCGGGATATTTCATCCGCGAGAAAAGATCGCTTGAGTTGAAACAATGCCCGATAAAGAAAGATCAGTGATACTGAGACTCCTTAGAACCCGGTTACTTTTCTAGGACAAGTTGAACCAACTAAATTTCAAAAGGGTACTTGCCTATAAACCCCATGCAAGCCTAAACCTGAGGTCTTATTTGTTTTGCTTGTTTATGATTAAATTGTTCAAACATAACATCATGCATCATAGCATCCATTCTCATTTCACTAACCATTTCAAGGATCTCTATGGCCTGTGATGCAGGTTATGATGAACCAGACGTTTAGCAAGGGGCAAGGGGATTTATTTTCCTCTAGCCAATGTCGTCAAAAGACCAAAGCACAGCAACTTGAGTCAAAGGCTATGACCCACTCGACATGGTGAGCTTGATTCTCGTAGAATGACGTTCAACGATACAAAGTTCTTCGATCAAAGATGCGGTCGGATTCTAACATTTTTTGTGTTTATACTGCGAGATCCTTGAAAACATTACATAAACATTTCATACATATCATTACATAAACAGGTATTTCAAAGACAAGTTTCTTATCTTTTCGCTGTTTATTTCAGTAAAAAGAAATGGCTCTCGAACAGAATATTAAGGACCTTCAAGCACAGAATGCTCAATTCCAGCAGATGTTCCTGGCTCTGGCTTAGGGACAAAAAGACCTGAAGGCTCTCATTCTCAAAGACAAGAAGAAAAAGGCAAAGAAATCAGTGGGTGTCCTGAATATGGGAAGGAGATTCAAAGGACCAGCCAGGTGAGCTCTAGAGTTTACAACTCCGTCAAATGAGTGGGATAATCGGGAAGAGGACGAAAGGAAGAAAAAGGAGGAAGACCATAATCCAGAGCCTGATGAAGAAGAGGCTGATTATGCTGAAGAGCAGTATCCTCCTACTGATGACAAATACAAGCAGTTGGAGGATCGTCTCAACGCCATGGAAATTTAGAGGGTACCCAGTCTAGATTTGGAAGAATTAGGGGTGGTTTCTAGAGTGCTCATTCCATAGAAGTTCAAGGTTCCCGTGTTTTCTAAATATGAAGGGGTTTCATGTCCTAAACTGCATCTGATTTCTTATGTCAAGAAGATCCAACCTCACACCGCTGATAGGAATTTTTGGGTGCATTTCTTCCAAGAAAGTTTATCGGGGACTCAATTGAAATGGTTCTACCAGCTGGAGGGAACCAACATCCGCAACTGGGAGGATCAGGTTGTTTCTTTCTACAGGCAGTACTAGTATAATGCTGACCTCACTCCAACTCGTACACAACTTCAAAGCATGTCTATGCATTCTAGTGAGGGCTTCAAAGATTATGCCCAGAAGTGGAGAGATATTGCAGGAAGAGTCCAGCCTCCTTTGTCTGAAAGAGAGCTGGTAGATATGTTCTTGGGTACTTTGTCCGGCCCATTTTTCAACCACTTGATTGGAAGCTCTTCAGTCGGGTTCACCGAGCTGATATTGATAGGTGAAAGAGTAGAAGCAGGTATCAAGAGCAGTAAGATTCTAAGAGATGCATCTTCAAGTACAGTGAAGAAATCCTTCAGTGGGAAGAAGGAAATTAGTGCTTCCTATGGCCAGAGAAACCAGGGTAAAACTGAATGCCGCCCAACGGTAGGAGCTGTGATGATTTCCAACCCTACATCGACTCAACGACAAAGTAATCAGCGCAGGCAGAATGCGCCTAGAAGACAATTCAACTGACTCAATATTCTCTTATCTCAGGTATTGCAATATCTATTAAAGGCTAGCTTGGTCACTCTGAGGGAGCCTCCTCAAAATCCAAACTTTACATCTCCCTTTTATAATCCAAATGCTCGGTGTGCCTACCACTCCAACAATCCAGGGCATGATACAAATGATTGTAGGGCTCTAAAGAATAAAGTTCAGGATCTTATTGAGGAAAATGAGATTGGATTTGATCCTCCTGAAACCCCCCAATGTGATAACTACACCCATGCCCAAGCATGATCAGGGTATCAATGTTGTTGATGATGACCTGTTTGTTTCTTCTGTTGGTGAACTGGCTACTCCTCTTCCAGTTGTTAAGAAGAACCTCTTACAAGCCGGTTTATTTCCGAACTGTGATGAAGATTTCCACTTGTGTGCGTCTCTGCCCAATGGTTGTTTGTTGTTGAAGATAGGCGTTCAACATTTGATTAATGACAGGGAAATTATGTTTGAGAAGACTCCCTCTACAAGAAGTTTGTGTAAAGATGTAATAATTATTACCATTTCCAATAATCCTCCCAAGGTCTCCTCTAAAAGACCTGTCGGGATTACATCCACTCCTAAGATTGCTCCTTTAATTATCACCTCTTCTGGGCCAATACCATATTCCTCCGACAAAGCTGTTCCTTGGAACTATGGAGTTGATGACTACTACCATGGAGTCAAGCAAGACCTATTGGCTATCAAAAATCAAGCTACTGAAGATACTGATCCTAAAATTGACAACATTGTTGGGACCAGTAAGATTACCCAAAGCAGAAGGATTTTTCTCTCCTCAAATATCTCCAAAGATTGTTGCCACTCCTTTGTTTATTCCTGCTAATACTCTTATTGTTACTCCCATTGTTACTCCTACTATTACTCCTATTCTTATTCCTGCTATTGAGTCAGCTGAGACTCGGGGAAAAGAAGTATCGGTTGAGCCTTCCCGGACGGAGGAACCTAAAGTAGCCATTCCTGAAGCCTCTAAAAAAGAAATAGAGGAAATACTGAAAATTATACGGAAAAGCGACTACAATATTGTGGAACAATTGGGGAAGACCCCCTCAAATATTTCAATGTTATCCTTGTTGTTATGCTCCGAAGCCCATGCAAAGGCTTTGGTGAAGTTCCTGAAGTCTGCTCATATGCCTCAAGAGACTTTTAATGACAAATTTGAGAACTGTGTTGCTAGTATGACTGTTGACAATGGACTCGGTTTCTCCAATGTTGATTTGACGTATAAAGGAAGAAAGCATAATAATTCTCTGCATGTCTCTATTGAGTGCATGGGCACACCTCTGGCTCATGTTCTAGTTGATACGGGTTCGTCACTAAATGTTCTACCCAAGGGTGCTTTGGACAGATTGGACTATGAAGGACTCACACTGAAGCCCACCAGTATTATGGTAAGGGCTTTTGATGGTTCTAAAAGAATAGTACACGGGGAGGTTGACATTCCTATTAAAGTGGATTCTCAGACCTTTGACTCCACTTTTTACGTGATGGACATTCTCCTTTCATACTCTTGTTTGTTGGGACACCCTTGGATCCATGGGACTGGTGTTGTTACTTCTACTCTGCATCAAATGTTGAAGTATCCGGTTAATAGGGAGATTGTTACAGTCCATGGTGAAGAAGAGTATACGGTGAGCCATTTGGACTCTTTCAGACATGTCGAGATGGACGGAGAGTTCATTGAGACCCCCTGTCATAATTTTGAAGAGGTTCCTCAGACAATTGTTGTTACTAAAATTGTTGTTTCTGTTCCAAAGATTACCAAACCTCTACCGAAGATGGCTTCTCTAAAAGATGTTAGGGCTGTAGTTGAAGAAGGTGGGTGTAATATTTGGGGCCAACTACCTGACATCCCCTATAAGTATGACAAATTTGGTTTGGGTTTCACTTCAGGAGCTCAAAAAGCTGTTCGTCGGGCTCGCGCCGGAGGACCACCACTACGCATCAGCAACCATGGGGTCATTGATATGGAAGACACCGGTCGTGACTGTGACCTGGACAATTGGATCTTCCCTACTACCAGTGGTGGACTCAATAATTGGACGGCTAGAGACTCTGTGCCAATTTCTTTTATCCAGGAGTAATTGTCTTTCAATTTTTTTGAGGATATGTAATTTTTGAACAGTTTAAACTCTAAAGCCTTTTGTCTTACCCGAGGCATAACGGTCTATTTGTGAGGGTTATCACTTCATATTCATATGTCATTAATAAATCATTGGACGTTTTGCATACAAATTTTACGTTCTCTATTTTTCTTTTTTCTCTACTTTGTCAAAATAGTTATGTTCTCTTACACACACCCACGTATCACATTGCAGATCCACGTCCACTCTGGATCCCATTGATAATGGTTCTGCTATTTCTAGTTATTACTTTAAAAATCTGATCTACCAAGCCGAGGACGAAGGTGAGGAAGATTGTGAAATACTAGGAGAACTTTCTAGACTATTATAGTAAGAGGAAAGAGCAGTACAACCTCATGAAAAGCTGGTTGAGACAGTAAACTTGTGTACTGAAGAGAATAAAAAGGAAGTAAAGATAGGTGCCAACTTGGAAAATGGTGTGAAAGAATGGTTAATTTAGATGTTGCATGATTACGTTGAGGTCTTTTCCTGGTCATACGAAGACATGTCGGGGCTTGACACTGATATTGTGGTTCATCATCTGCCAACGAAAGAAGACTTCCCTCCAGTAAAGCAAAAGGTTCGTCATATGCGTCATGGGATGTCAGAAAAGATCAAGGCTGAAGTCATGAAATAATTCAATACCGAATTCTTAGCTGTTACTTCTTATCCACAATGGATTGTGAATGTGGTACCAGTACCTAAAAAGGAAGGTAAGGTGCGTATGTGTGTGGATTATAGAGATTTTAATAGGGCAAGCCCTAAGGGTGACTTTCCGCTTCCCCACATTGATGTTCTGATTGACAACACCATACAACATGAGATATTCTCCATCATGGACATTTTCTCTGGTTATAATCAGGTCAAAATGGCACCTGAAGACATGGAGAAAACAACTTTCTTCACACAGTAGGGCCCCTTCTATTACAAAGTTATGCCATTTGGATTGAAGAACATCAGGGCAACCTATCAGCGTGCTATGGTAGCTTTGTTTCATGATATGATCCATTACGAGATAGAGGTCTACGTCGATGTTATCATAGCCAGGTCTCAGACTAAAGAAGAGCACCTTGATCATCTGCAAAAACTGTTTGAAAGGCTGAAGAAGTATAAGCTAAGACTGAATCCAAACAAATTCACTTTTGGGGTAAGATCTGGTAAGCTTTTAGGTTTCATTGTTAGTGGCAAAGTTATTGAAGTAGACCCCGTAAATGTCAAAGCTATACAAGAAATTCCAACTCCCCACAAAGAGAAGGAGGTTAAGGGATTCTTGGGACGTCTAAACTATATTGCCAGATTCATTTCCCACCTAACCGCTACTTGCGAGTCAATCTTCAAATTAGTGAAGAAAGATCAAGCAGCAAAGTGGAATGACAACTGCCAGACTGCCTTTGACAAAATCAAGGGATATCTTCAAGAACCTCCAATTTTGATGCCACCGGTTTAAGGAAGACCTCTGATCATGTACTTAACGGTATTAGAAAAATCAATAGGGTGCGAGATGGGGCAGCATGACGAGTCTGGTTGAAAAGAGCATGCAATATACTACCTAAGAAAAAAGTTTACCGACTACGAAACAAGATATTCACTGCTCGAGAAAACTTGATGCTCTTTGGCATGGGCTGCTCGCCAACTAAGACAATATATGTTGACTCACACTACCTTATTGATATCTAAAATGGACCCTATCAAATACATATTTGAGAAACCCGCTCTATCTAGAAGAATAGCAAGATGGCAAATGGTCCTGACCAAATATGACATTCAATACACGACCTAGAAAGAAATCAAAGGAAGTGTATCAGCTGATCATTTGGCTCATCAGGCTGTGGACGACTACCAATCCATGAATTTTGAGTTCTCAAACGAGAACATTATGCTCGTAACTGATTACGAAGAACCTGGACCGGATGAAGGACCTGAAAAGGATCCTGATGCACTATGGTCTTTGACGGAGCTTCCAACACACTCGGCAATGGCATTGGTGTTGTGATTATCTCCCCGGAAGGTTGTCATACACCCTTCATTGTCAAACTATGCTTTAACTATAACAACAATATGGTTGAATATGAAGCGTGCATCATGGGTCTCAAAGCTGCTATCGACTTGAGAATCAAATTCTTGAGTGTGTTTGGAGACTCGGCTTTGGTAATCAGTAAGATCAAAGGAGGATGGGACACGAAGCACCCTAATCTCATCCCTTACCGAGAGCATGTGTAGACACTGATCCCACACTTTGAAGAAGTTACTTTTGAACATATTCCACGAGAAGAAAATCAGTTAGCGAATGCGCTAGCCATCATGTCATCCATGTTTAAAGTCAGATGGGATAACAAAGCTCCTCGGATCACCATCAAAAGATTAGACGAACTGGCCCACTGTTATGAGATTGATGCTGAAGGAGTAGAAGAAAAGCTTTGGTTCCACGAAGTGAAAAGATACCTCTAAGCCCAAGAGTATCCTGAGGGAGCTTCCATCAATGATAAGAAGTTCTTAAGAAGATTATCTGCCAAGTTCTTCCTGAGTAACGGAATTCTCTACAAACGTAACCATGATTTTACCTTATTGCGGTGTGTGGATAAAAAGTAAGCAGAGAAGATTATAGAATACATACATGAAGGTAACTTTGGCACCCATTCTAGTGGGCATACAATGGCTAAAAAGATCCTACGGGGAGCATACTATTGGTCCACTATGGAAGCATATTGTCATCATCACTCTCGAACTTGTCACAAATGCCAAATCTATGCTGACAAAGTACATGTGCCCCCAGTTCCGTTAAATGTCTTGACTGCTCCTTGGTTGTTTGCAATGTGGGGCATTGATATGATCGGAGAGATTAGACCTGTCGCTTCTAATGGGCACCTCTTTATACTCGTTGTCATTGATTACTTCACAAAGTGGGTGGAGGCAGCCTCATTTGCTTCTGTTGCCAAGAACTTCGTGGCTCGGTTCATCAGAAATAACCTTATCTGTCGATATGGTATTCCACAAAGAACCATTACGAATAATAGAACCAATCCAAATAATACTATGATCACCGAGCTTCGTACGCAATTCAAGATTCAGCATCATAACTCTTCTCCTTATCGGCCAAAGATGACTGGCATTGTAGAGGCTGCTAATAAGAACATCAATAAGATCATACAGAAGATGACGGTGACATACAAAGACTGGCGCGAGATGTTACTATTTTCTCTTCATGGTTACTGTACCTCAGTACGCACGTCAACAGGGGCAACTCCTTTCTCTCTGGTATACGATATGGAAGATGTCCTACCCATCGAAGCCCAGATCCCTTCCTTGAGAATCATGAAGGATGTAGGTTTGAATGAAGACGAATGGGTTCAGACTCGACTTGGCCAATTGAACCTGATTGATGAGAAGAGGCTCGCGGCTGTTTGTCATGGTCAGATGTACCAAAAACGTATGATCAAAGCTTTTCACAAGAAGGTCAAACGTCACGTATATTAAATTGGTGACCTAGTAATCAAGTGCATCATCCTGCCACAAGGTGATCCCAGGAGCAAATGGACTCCCACGTACGAAGGACCATTTGTGATCAAGAACATATTTTCTGGTGGAGCCATGATCTTAATCACTATGGACCCTTCCACACCCTGTAAACGCGGACATAGTTAAAAGATACTACGCATGAACAAAGACCCGCTAGGTTGACTGGCCTAGGCAAAAATAAGGGCATCCTGGCGAACCAAAAGGGTTCAGGCAAAAGTTAGGGATATATATATATATATATATATATATATATATATATATATATATATATATATATATATATATATATATATATATATATATATATATATATATATATATATATATATATATATATATGAAAAAATCTGTACACCCGACAAGTTGAAAACCCGAAAAGGCGGCTTGGGCAAAAAAGGGTATCCCGATGGACTGAAAACCCAAAAGGGTTTTAACACCTTCCTTTTCCAAAAACACAAGGTATTTCAAAAATAAATCTTGAAAGCTCTTTTTATGTTCTTTTCACCCTTTCCTTTGTTGGAAAAAAGAAAAGTCGGTGGCGACTCTTGCTTACCGCAAAATTTGCAAATACAAATGTAAAACCAGTATAACAGTCGGTTATGCCACCGTATTACAAGTGGGTTTTGAAAGTATTTTTGAAAAGCGCCTTCGCTTAGGAAAACTTTGTAATGATTCTCGTCTCTATAAGAATGCATACAAAGTGTTGGACTTTTTGAAAATATTTCATGTTTTTCAAAATGTTTGGTGTATTTTGAAAAAAAAAATTTAAGATGGATTGTGAGAAAGCAACTAAGAATGTTCTACCTACTCAAAAGTCTTTTGTTTATTTCTCGCTTCCTTTGATATTGCTACCTTACCATTTATTGACAAGAAGCCCTATCTTTGGATGTAAAGGGTCGTGCGCGGGTAATCGTATAGTCATGGATAGCAATGTTGTGAGATATCTTATCATTTCTCTTAAGGGACTAAGATCACTTATAAGGAAACATTCGTAGCATCGTCGAGGGACTATGATCTCGTATTTTGATTTGTTTTGGCTAAGATGTCTCACATGTATATCATGACTATTTGTTTAAGGCAACAAAGTGGAGTTAACCCTAGAGGTGCAAAGTGTGCAAGTGTTTGGTATTTCATGCTTGGTTTAATCCTGAATTAGGGTTTTCTAAGATTTGATTTTATCTTGCCATATAAATCCTAATTATTAGCATTTATATGAAAGCGATAAATTGCGGAAAATAAATGCCCTACGCTATTACATCATTTTGGGGATGGGGGATACAAATGTACAAATGGGGATTGCAAGAAATTAAGCCCTAATTATCTATTACAACCATATTGAATATTTACAAGAATTAAATGTACAAGAATGAATAAATATGCAAGGATATAAATGGAAAAGAAATGGATTTTTGTTTGGATTTTGTTTCTTAAGAAAGATAATTTTGACCTAATTAACCTAAAAGGAAATAATTAACTAAAAAACTAAGAAAATTAAAATTAAGTTAACAAAAGAAATTAATTTATTAAATAAAATAAGTTTTTTTTAGGGTTTTATAGAAAAGAGAGTTTTAATATTAATTAAACTAGCATAAAAAAATTAATTGAAAGTCCTAAGTTATGAATCAATTTTTTTAAAGAAAATAAATCCTAAGTCTAAATTAATTTTTTTAAGAAAGGAATGGAATTTGTTTTAGAAAGTATTTTTTTGTCTTTTTGTTTTAATAAAAGTATAGTAATATATAAATAATAAATACAAACATTTTTTTATTTTTATTAATAATAATAATAATAATAATAATAATAATAAAAAATGAATAAGAAAAATAGAAATAAGAAAAGTTTGGTCAAGGAAGTGAAAATTTGATTTAGGGTAGTTTTGTAGTAAAAATATTTTTGTTTGAAACCTAGCCCAATAAGGTTTTTTGAAATCAGAATAAAAAAATAAATAAAGTTTGGCCTGCGCTAAAACAAATAAATGGAGGGTGATGCTGGAAGTAAAAAAAGAGAGGCCCAATGGCCTTAGGGCCCATGTGCTGATTGAAATAAAAAAGAAAGAAAAAATGTGAAAAGTTGTGAAAAGTGGCAGCGCTGGGGCTTGAACCCACGCCCTTCACATAATATGTGTGATATCTTACCACTGGGGTGGCTATACATCCGGTGTATAAAACAAAACCAACATAATATATTACAAAACAAGTTCATGGCATGTACTTCGTCTTCAACCTTGCGCCAGCCAGACCATCTGTATCTCATTAATTTCTCAACAAAAATGGAAAAGGCAAACATGAAAGTTATAGCAAATTCTATCACGATTCCAGAAATATAAATCACTAAAACTAAAAATCAAAGATGAATGAGAATTTTGCTGGCCCTAATCTGAACCCAAATTTTCCAGAAATTTCAATCCTAAAATTCTCTAAGCTCAGGCAATATAAATGAAAACTATGGACATGGTTAGCTTCAGGAGAATGATGTCTCCATCTTGTCTTTGAAAATGGAAGCTTAACAATGCCTACATAAGGAGTTTGAAAATCAGAAAACTTACCTCACAGTTGAAGATCGTGTTTTGGGTTATGGAAGCTTTCAGGGTGTTGTAATGATTGAGATGGCTTCCTTGAACCTCTAGGAAGCTAATGCAATAGTTACTTTGAGTTGAGGATGGTTGAATCGTGTTGGAGAAGTCCAAGTGCAAAGCTCAGTTTTTGAAAATGGAGGTTGATGATGGATGTGTTATGGTCATGTAACAGGTGTTGGGATTGTTTATGGATGATGTTGAGAAGCTTTTGAAAGCAAAAGGCCAAGAAACGCACGAGTGAATTTGGAGATTGTATTCAAAACTCAGAAATGACAAGTTTTAAGGTGTTCTTGGTGATTATGTATTTTAGGGTGTTTCATGGCTTGAACATTTGTGTTTTAGCTTGCAAATGATGTATATATTTATAGGCAAGAGGTTTCAAGTGTTACAACAACTCAGAATTTGAATTCTCAAGTTGTGGCAACTTTACTTGTTTTTGAAGCAATGTTGAAACATCTTGTTCCAAGACATGGTGTCGGGCTTTATAGAGTGGTTATAACTTTAAACATGCTTGCTTTTGGTTTATAGGGGTTGTGTATGAAGAAAGGACAAGTTTAATGCTCAAGGAGAGTGGACTTTGCATAAAGCTTACTTTTCTAAAATGGCAATGGTAACTGTATGCCATTAATGGAAAATTGGTTTGGAAAATGCTTCAAGCACTTGGATAAGAGCTTAATCAATTGTTTAAACAATTAATTATGGTGTGAAACACAAGTTTGAGTCCTGTAAAGTGGGATTTGTACAGCATGCTTGAAGATTGAATAATTGTTCATCACAAATATGCCTTGTAAATCAAGTTTGAAACCCTAACTTCTTATCTTCAATTCTCTCAGCTCAAGTATGATCTCAATGAGTTATTGGACATTTTGGAAAGCTTGTAACACCCACTACAACCTTTATGTTGGACATTTTTGAAAATTCAATTTGGAACTAGGTGAAAAGGTTCCAGGAAGTTAGGTCAAAATCCTGACTAAAATACTCAAAATTTCACTAAGTATTTTTAGTATTATGTACATGATTTCTTGAATCAATAACATAAAATCCAGGCATTTTTAGAACTTAATTCCTTCTACAAAGTTTTAGATCTCATTAATATCTACAACTTTCATGCTGGAAGTTTTTCTTGAATCATCTTGGATCATCTTGTATCATGATGAATATTTGGCACAAAGTCATGAAAAAAGTTAACTTTCCAACACTTAGAAAAATTTCTAAGTCTTAGAATTTTGACTTTTCAAAGATAATTTTGACTTTTGATTTCTTGATGAAAAATCTTCATATTTTGACATTTCTTGATGAAATGTGATTTTTGAAACTTGATTTTGATCAAAAAGTCAAAGTTGGACTTTTCAGTATACAGTTGACTTTTTTCATCAGTTGACCAAATTTCAATTATCAATCAATTGATCTTGAGAAGTGTTTTGAACCATGCAATTAGGTCAATTTGATGCATTTTAATCCTTGACATCATGTCTCAAACCAATAAGTCATGTATTTGGTAAAAATTCAAAAATCAAACCTTCTTAGTCAAAACCCTAATTTTGACCATTTTGCCCCTTTGGTGATCTGGTCAAATTTCTTGAGGAATTGTAATCCAATCTAGACCAAATGGTTCATATGAGTTCAAAATATTGATATAGATCAAAAAATATGAAGTTTGACTATAAATAGGCCACAGTTGACTTTTTACCCAATACAGCTGACTTTAGGTCATTTGATCAATTGACTGAGCAAACTCGAACTGCAAGACTTGAAATTTGACATGAGCATTCTTGAAGGTCCAACATGATCCATGAAAGTTATATGTGGCATTAAAAGTCCATTTTTCCTTGTGCAAACTCAAACCCTAATTTGAGTCATCAGTGTTGAGGAAGTGTCTTGAGCTAATCAGTCCTTGTGCAATTTTGAGCAATTGAAGATCTTGTGAGAAATTTCTTGAGAAATGAGAGGGAAAAATTTAGGGTACAACACCATTTCTTAGACCATGTATTCCAAACATGTCTTAGACCATGTCTTCTGAACATGTCTTAGACCATGTATTCTTAACATGTCTTAGAACATATCTTTAGACCATGTCTTCATACGGTTCAAAACCTCTGAACAGAGTTACTATACTTCCAGAAATTTCACAACTTCTCAAGTATCAGAATCTGATAAAACGTAACATGGTTGCAAAAAATTTCAGACAGTTAACAACTTCTAAATAGTCTTGTTATAGTGGAGCAGATGTTGCCAAAGCACACGTTGCCATTCTTTCAGATAGTTGACAACTTTTGAAATGAATGCTAAGTAACATAACAACTTTTGTTAAGCTTCTAGACAATTCACAATTTCTGAAGCTACAAAGTCTGATTACCATATTTTCAAAAAGTTCACAACTTCTAAACAATAGGTATTGTCAACATACAATTTCTGTACTTTCAGTAAGTTCACACCTTCTTGAATAGTAGGTGTATCAGAGCTTGAATTAACCATATTTTCACGAAGTTCACTCCTTCCAAACAATAGGTATTATCAATGCATGAATTCCTTACTTTCATTCAATTCATAACTTTTTGAACAGTAAGAGTATCAAAGCTTGATTTAACCATATTTTCACGAAGTTCACTCCTTCTAAACAATAGGTATATCAGACCCTATTTCAAACCTTAACTCAGTCAGAAACCTCTGATCAAATCATAGTGTTAGTTGATGATTCATTTTTAGATAGTTCATAACTTCTAACGAATTCATATTCATAGATGCTTAGCTCATTAGAGCATTTTCATGATTCATTTTTAGTTCACAACTTCTAAGGAATACATGCTCACAGATTCTTATCTCATCAGAGCATTCTTCAAGCATCTTAATCTTGATTGTTTCACAGATACTTAGCTCATCAGAGCATTCTTCATACATATTGATCTTGATCTTCTGGTTGGAAGATGTCAATCTTCTGATAGCCAAATAACTTATTTATGAAAACCAGTGAACTTTTTCAAAGTTCCTGAATTAAACATCAAACAAACAGTTAGCATTAAAAGCATTATTTCATGTTTGGGTTTGAGATGTGAGATTAAGTACTATTAAAATCATTACTTTTTCTCCGTCTTTATCAAAAATCAAAAAGTATTTAAAAGACACGAATGATTTTGCATTAAAGACCAAAAGGATAAAGATACAATTGTTTTTGAAACAAAAGAAAAACTATTCTTAATTTCTAACACAAAGTAAAAATTCATTGAAAGCAAATAGAGATGTTTGGGATAACTTCATGAAAATAAACATTAAGGTATGTTAGCACACATTGTATGAGAATATGAAATGGTTAGCACAAAAAAAACTTTTATTCATTGAAAGTGGAAAAAGAGTACAGACACAAGATACTCAAAGGAAAACAAAATACAATAGACAAAACGATATCAAGGAAACATCACATGATACAATAATGATGGACACCCAACCAGATACACCTCAAGAACTTCACACCTTACATCCAAAAGAGCATCAACATGGCCAACACGAGGGACTTCTCCAACAATTCCATCCTTATAAAAAATTACAGATAGGACTCTTCTAAAAGGGATAAAGGACTGATGTTGATTCCTAGAAGTAGTAATCGAGCCCATGAGATAGTTGAAGATGGTTTGGGGAAGGTTAACCCTTACATGATGCACAAGGAAGTAGATGAGGATTCTATCATTATAATACAGATAGTTCAAGTTTACACCCCTTGGCTGAAATTTCGTTAGTACTAGATGAAACCAGACTTTAGCAGCAGGAAGGAGACTTTGAGGATTTAATGGAAAAAATCGAGTGGAGGTGTCATGAATGGTGAAGAGTATCTCAACAAAGGAGAATTTGAACCAAAAGTGATCAACAATAGTCCCTGTTTGAGCACAACCGATCGTAACAGCAATGGTTGACGGAGTAATGGTAATAGGGATGCCGAAAACACTGGAAATGACATAATCACTATTGAAATTAATGAAGGCATAATTCCAAAACTCCTTGACCATATTATGATAGATTAGTCCATGCAGGATTGCAAAATAGCTGGACCAAGCCTGCACTATTACACTCTGAGTTAAATTGAGTTTGTCACTAGTTAGGCGAGGAATGTTGGGACGAAGTTCATGAATGACCTCAAGGTGATCTTCATCACCATGGAAGGTTTTTTATGCCATGAGAGAGATATTTGCGAGAAAGAAAGAGAGACTACAAGGGATGAATGAATCAAAAGGATATAGAGGAAAAGGAAACATAACAGACAAGAGAAAAAAGTTGATCAGATACCAAACACAAATGATACTAAAAAATTAATAAATGAAGGATAAAAGGGTGGAGATAATGACAAATTCCAAGACAAGCGACATAAGAGATAAGAGAAATTTAAGAATGGAATAAAGTAAGTCATGTTAACATTTTTTCATTTCTAATGATTTGTTTATCCAATATGTCAATCAATTTGTTTAAGAGACTTAGTAACTGATGCATACAGACAAATGAGAAGACATACACTCTTGAACAAACATTTAATGCAGGAGTAAACCTTTCAGATTCCAAGGTCCAACAGTAAGATTTTAAGAGAATATCTTGAAGAGGAATAATTATGATAGAGAGCTTTATTAGATTAAAGTGTCATAACCCAGAAACTAACAATTTGGAATGATACGTACCTTAGAGTTTTATTCATTTGGAGAACTCTATGTAGAGAGTGGACTTCTTTTCACAAATGTCATCATTTTCTAAGAAGCAATAGATTTTCTTTGGAGTAGGCTAGACATCAAACTTTGTTTAAGCATACTTATTCAGCAAATGTAGATCCTACTACTAGACACAGTCCTCTAATATGATATGATATTTTCCTAAGCTTTTTCAGCTTCTGAATGAGTATCTTTTGAGTCTTTGACTTCTCGTCCTTATGCTATAACTTTATTATCTTCTGCACCTGAGAAGGTAATATCTAGACTTGTGAAATATTCCAACTAGCTTTGACACTTCAAGTTCGAGCTTATTGTTAAATCTATCACAGATTAGTTCTCCAACACTTAGTGTATCATTGTTGAATATTTTGTAGCCTTCTGAGCGTTCAGAATGACCTAAATTGATACAGCCAAAAGTTTTTAGAAATAACTAAGTTAAGATTTTCTTTAGTATTCATAACAAAACAAGATCATTCAAATGGATAAGAATAAGAGATGTTAGGCTTCTTGTTCTTTCACAATTCATAGTGAGTCTTACACATAATAGGTCTTTAGAGAGACATTATTCTGAATGTGACAAGCTATGTTATAGCCTCTGCCCATAAGTGCTTTGCGATAAGTTTCAAAGATCACGGTCCTAGTAATTTCTTGCAACACCATATTATCCTTCTTGCAACTCCATTTACTATGGAATTTTAAGGCAGGTGAAATCATGGGAATTTCCATCATACCTCTTATCAAGGAGTTTGTTTTCATGATCACTTTTAACCTTTATAGATCTGAGACTAGTCTCAAGGAGCACTTGATTGCAGAAGGTGGTGAACACAGAATGTGACTCATCCTTGTGTCACAGAAACTCCGCCCAAGATCATCTGCAGTAGCTTTAAAAAGTGACTAATCCATACTTCTTTTCATTGAATGACATAGTTATCACTGGTCCAAACAAATCAATGTAGAAGTTCTGATGATCTAGAGGTAAAAACAACATTCTTGCTTAAAGGGGAGTTTTTAAAAGATTTTTCCCTTCTTAACATGCTTCACATGGAGCTTATGAAGAAAACTCCATATTAGGAAGGCTTCTGATCAATATAAGCTAGTTTAGCTGAGATATTCTTCTCATCTAACATAGCTCAATCATCAATGCCAAGACTAATGCTCTTTATGAGCGAACATAAGAGTTTTAAGATTTGAAAATCTGATAATGGAGAAGTTTTTTCCCTTACATCATTGAATGGAATATTCACATCCTTCCAACTAATAGCATGACACAATTTTTAATAAGGATAACATCATAACAATTATCACTTAATTAATTTAAGGACAGCACGTTATGAATGCTCCACCAGTTATTTAGGGCAGTAAATAGAGGGAAGAAAAACATTACCAACTTGATTCAGAGCATATGATATTTTCTTGATCACCTCTAAGATCCATGATGCTTCTAGACTTAAGTTCCATTCTTAGGAACATATTCCTTCTTTCCTCCATGTGTTGCAAGCAGCCATAGTCCAGATACCATAATAGGTGTCTGAAATGTGCTGCAAAGAATATTTGTGACAAAGATTATTTGTTTCTTGGGTACCCATAATTTCTTGGGTCCTCTCTTGTTAGATCCCCCAGAGTTTTTTTACAATTTTGGGTTTAACAACAGAATAATTATATTTGAAAGAATTAAACCTAGATGATTTAGCCAAAGGTTTTTCCTTAGGTTTAGAATCATATTCCTTTTTTTATTTTCCCTTATCTTTAGGCACAAACCCAACAGAGACAAAATGGGATTGAAGAGTATTGGGGTTATCTTCCATATCAGAATTGGATTCATCATAAGTGTTATAACCAATACCATTGGTTCCATTTCTGCTCACGCCATAGATCATTGAATCCAATATGCTTCTCCCTATGCTCTTCTGGCTAGGAACTTCTAGAAAGCTTTCTCCTGTTTCAAAATGACATCATTTGTACTCTCAGAAGCTTCTGGAAGAGATCTCATGTTTTTGAGGACAGAGTTCTCGTCTTTAAGGAAAAAATTTCTTCATTTAAAATTGAGAGATCTTCCTTAAGCTTGTTGTTTTCAAAATATGTGTATTCATGGGACTTTTTAAGTTCCTTGAATTCAATCTTGAGTAACTCATGTTTTTCCAGAATTTCAACTAAAGAGGAAGTTAATTCAGAATGAGTAAGATTCGAAAATAACTCTTTGGAGAATACCTCTTATGTATATGAATCTGATTCTTCTTCATCTTCTGAAGGGGTCCTTTCAACAAACGTTCCAACTTGAGCCATCAGTGCCATGTTAGCATGTTATTCTTCTGAAGATTCAGAATCATCCCAGGTTTCCATTAGCCCTTTCTTCTTGATCTTGAGAGATTTCTTCTTGTACTTGTCCTTCTGCAGTTTAAGACAATTATTCATGTAATGTCCTAGCTCGTTGTACTCATAAAAAGTGACTTTTTTGCCACTAGACTTCCTTTTATCAGAAGTAGACTCAAAGCGACCACTTGTCCTTCTAGTACTTCTGAACCTGTTTCCTTAATTTCTCTTCTAGAGATGATTAACCCTTTTGGACTGTAAAGACAACTTATATTTGTATTCATCAGAATATTCTTTCGAATCCTCAATCTCTTCAGCTTAAAGAGCTTTGGACTTCTCAGATCTTCTGACAGATTTGAGCGCAACAGACTTTCCTCTCTTCTGAGGTTCATCCCGTTCTAGCTCAATCTCATGACTTCTTAGAGAACTCACCAGTTCTTCTAGAGAAGTGTTGCTGATATCCTTTGCAAGCTTGAATGTAGTTACCATAGGCCTCCATTTGGATGACAATCTTTTGATAATCTTCTTCATGCGATCTGCTATTGAGTACCCTTTGTTAAAAACTCTCAGTCTTGCAACTAAGTTTTGAAACCTTGAGAACATCATCTCAACTGTTTCATAATCCTCCATCTTAAAGCCTTCATACTTCTGAATCAAGGTCAACGCCTTGGTTTCCTTGACTTGATCATTCCCTTCATGAGTCATTCTGAGAGAGTCAAATATAGACTTAGTTGAGTCTCTATTTGTAATCTTCTCATACTCAGTATAATAAATAGCATTTAGAAAGATGGTTCGTAGCCATCAAATAACATTTCCCAAAGAACAACATCATGACCTAGAAACAAAATTTCTAGTCTATATTTTCAGTACTCAAACTTTTCACCATAAAAAATGGGAGGTATAGCATTGTAGTTATCTTTATCAGAAACTGGAGTTGGTGGTGATGGAATAGGATCAACCATAGTGTTTCTAAAACTCGTCTAGATCTTATCTTACATGGTTAAGTGTTTGATAGAAATCAATACCATAATCGGAGCTCTAATGCTAATTGAAGGGGCGAGAAACACAAGAAAGGGGGGGTGAATTGGGTTGCACCAAATATAATATTTTTGCAATAGAAAACACAAAGATAACAAGTGAATAAAAATAGATGAACACAATTTTTTTATCTTTGTTCACTAATAACTAAGTTACTCCAGTCCACCCCACAAGGTGATATGCCTTATACACAAGGACTTATCCACTATAATCAACCATATTACTGACAACCACAATAATTCCGATCAACCCTATTGGTACCTACAATAAGTCTGTTGATCCTTATAGCAAACCATTATGATGGCAGCCAAAGTCTTCTTGAGAATCCAGACTACGCAGAGTCTCTCAAGGAACCTATCAACAACAGTTGATTACAAAGATGTGTATGCAAAGATGCTTATACATAAGCATATTACACATAGTTTAACTACAACAAAACAAAAGTGTTGATAGCAATATATGAACAACAACTCCTTTTTTATTTACAAAACTATATAAAATATTTCTCTATAGAGTTTTTGTGCAGCGGTTTAGTGTAGTTTCATTGAACTGATTCGTTGGTTCAAAATTCTTCCAAGTACTTCTTTTATAGATGAAAAGAAGAGATTTGTTGGAGATTAGAATAGGAAAAACAAATACAGTTATATTGTTCCCAACGGTCATGGTGAGACTTGAAGACAATACTATAAAATGGGTTGTCCTTGCACCACTCTAGAGAGTAGAGGTTATAGTGTTCTTTTGTACTTTTATACTCACCATCACACGTAATCACTTAGTCTTGATCTTCGTCTTCTATGTCTTCAGAGGCTTTTGATATATTTTTTGATGAAGCATCTTGTAGAAGGATCAGAACCATGTATCTTTAGAACCTAAGTCATTATAACCTTACTGGGCTTGTTCAGAGAACTCTTGCCTTCTCAGTCTTAAGAACTTGATCTTTAGAATAATGTCTTCAGATATTTAGAACTCGTTCTACAGAACCTTGTCTTCAGCATCTTCAAAACTCAAAACAATAGAAGTAAACTTTTAGAAGGCCTCCAAGCTTTCTTGAATAAGTCACGATCAAAATCTCGGTTACTAATGTTCCTTAGAACCGTTGCATAAAATGAATTCCTTAATCTTGACTTAATTTATAACACACCAAAGATATTATTCCATAGTGTTGAGTTCAGAAACTGATGACGTCACACGCCTTCTTACCAGAGTCAAAAGATGTATAGCAAAAGCCACACACTAGACAACAATTATTAGAGTACACAATTCTCAAAGATAAGATGTAAAGTTATCATCAAAGCATGAGGCCATATGTAGAACCAACTTTGTTCTTACAACTTATGTAGAAGTTTCACCTATCAAAGGTCGTGCAATAATAATGTAGGTGTATTGGGTGTTAGATAAATAATACAAAGTCATTCTCTGAAACAATGCAACATCGTGGTTTAAAACCAATTAATTAAAATAAAATAAGAAAGAGATGAAAAGAGAGAGCAATCAAATTGAATCACAACATTAGATCAATCTATCATCAATGTCAATCACATCTCTTTGTGTGTCAACGTGATAAACATATAATCAATATAAAGTACCAAAAATGATCCAAATGATCATTTAATGATATGTTTAAATAGATGAAGCTTCATGCAAACAAAGTATCACCCAAAGTCCATTGAAATTGATGAAGATTTTGATCAATCAAGTCATGGTCCAAGTCAACAGAAGTCAAACTAATATTAAATGACAAAAATAAACAAATAAATGATTTAAAAAGGTTTTTAAAATGGTTTTAAATGGAAAATAAAAGGAAAATTCAAATGAAGCTTCAAAACCTAAAATAAATGACTGCAAAAATTATAGAAAAATCATAAATATTCTAAAGAAATAGATCTCAAAAGTTGGGATAAAAAATATTTTAAAATGATTAAAATAAAATTGATGAAAGTTAATTAAAAATAAAATAATGAGAAAATGATAAAAAAATAATAAAAATGATTTTAAAAATCTGAAGAAAAAAACATATGAGGCTAGAAAATAATTTTATAAAATTATAGGAAAAAATGGAGTGAAAAATGTTAAGGGAAATAATTTTTATGAAGTTTAAAAGAAAATAGATTAACAAGGATTTAGAAGAAAAATAAGTTAAAATGACCAACGACTAGCACACATGGAGGCTTGTGATTGGATGAAAATTTGAATTTCACTCCAGAAGGCACAAATTACTTCATCTTCAACCTCCAAAAACCCTTGTTTTAGCAAGTCATGAACTGTAATTTTAAGCTTAACCGCACCCATGGTTACCTTGGTTTTATTTCATCGTTCATGTCTCTGTGCTCAAGATCAATTTATTTTATCTAAGCAAGGAGAATTTGCATAAATACGATAAACCCTAACAATCTTAAAAGTAAAATTAAATTCCAAACGTCAAAGATAAATTCTAATTAGATTAGGGGAAATACTCAGTGGAACAAGACGAAGAGACTGGTAAAGAGTTTCACTTGAGAAATTGCTCGTATCTACCTTTCCCTAGTGAGCTTCGAAGCATGAAAATGGTGGAATCAGGTGAGTGTTTTAAGTCACAGATACCTTCTATAATGCTTGGGTTAGCTTCAGAGGAGACTGATGATGAGTTATAAATGGAGAATTTGAGTTTAAATGAAGAGAAATCAAGGTTTAAAACTTCTGGTTTTAAGAGGTTTCGAGCTTCAAAGTGGCATAGGTTTTTTTGGCTATTCAAGCTTTGTTTTCAGTGCATAATCGCTCTCTATTTATAGGAGAAGAGAGGAAGGTCATGGCTTGATGAATATCAAATCCCAAATGTGTGAATGGATTGAGAAATTTTTAGATCCAAGTGTGTGAGAATTTGGCGCAAAATGTGTGACTTGTTGAGCTCATTCAGGCCGTTTTTTACTTGGTGAAATATGTTTCATCATCACAAACAAGTGTGTACATGATTAAGTGTCCCCAAGTTAAGTTTACACATGCTTTCTAAAATTATAGGTCACAGTTTAAGTATAGTTCAAGTCACCATGTTCACCCTTAGGCCAAATGAATTTCCCTCGTGCGTTTTATGATCTTTCTTGAGTTAAATGTTCCTTTCATCACAAGGAAGACAATGCAAAAAGAATCAACTCAATTGAATGCTTGATGAGAAAATTAGAAGCTTGTAAAGTTGAAGAAAAACCATTGAAAACTTGGTCTGACATTAGGTCAAACATGTTATGAACTCACTTTCTGCATAAATGACCTTCATGGTTTAAGGTCTTTAGAGGTATAATTGATGTTTGACTTATAAATTAAAGTTATAGAGGACATCAAAAGGCGCATTTGTAAAAAAACAACCGCCCATAAAAGTTGAAAATAGAAGGAGTTATGGTCTTTGGAACATAGGCATGTCATCCTTAACTTTTAGGTCAAATTTCTCCAAGTCCACAAAATGATCTATAATTGATTTGAAACTTTGAGAACCTTAGGAGCATATTTGGCCTTTGACTTGCGAATATAAGTTGTAGGGGAAAACAAAATGAACCTTTTGCCTAAAGAACCACTCAAAACTGTTGAAGTATGAAGAAGTTATGATATTTTGACCAAGGTCAAAACAACTTGAGCCAACTTGCAATTTTTGGGCTTCTTCTTGCAATACAAGGAACATTGTTGAACATATGAACTCTAAATGAATGATCCTTGATTTTTCTTTGATAAATCTTGGAAAAAGCTTGAGAAAAATTGATTAAGAAGGCATGGAAATAAACATATGAACCTATTTAGAATGACTTGATGAGCAAGCAACCAAACTTGAACTTTCTTTGATCAAATGGTGTAAAATGAAGCTTGAGGAAAAGTGACCTAAAACTATATATGCTTGGATTAATAAGACCTTGAGAATCAATGGTTTACCATCTTTGACCCTGAGGATTTAAAACCCTAATTGAATAACCACACTTGATCTTTTTGATTCAAAACCCTAGCTTGCAAAATAAACAAAAGGAAACAAATCATATTTTGTATTTTGGTTATGATTAGCAAAGCATAAAATGAATAATCACAAAGCCAAAGGAAAGACAAAGGTGCTTAGTGATCTCCCACACAACAAATCCAAAAGATAGGAGCGGTAAGAGGCTACCATGCTTGTGCAAATGATGAAGTGCAAATGATGTTATAGATGGGATCTTAGGGGTAAAAATTAGGGTATGATACTAGGGAAAGTGTCAACTTTGATATTATTCTTTAACATCTCCAGTGGGACACGTATTTATACTAGTGGGGATCAAGGACAAAGGTTACTACCACTTTACCAACCATTCAAGGTGTTTGGTGCTTACTTTAAAAGTTGGAAAAAAAACCTTCAAGGATCATTACTTTTTGGAGACCCTCTGGAATGAAGATGCTCAATTTGTTTTCCAATCTTTCTCTGGTCAAGGAGATGTATCACTATAGCAATTTGTATTTGGTCTGAGCATATGTTTTGATCTGTGACACTAGCGATTGAAAATATATTCATAGCTTAATATTTTACGCCCCTATTTTCTAGCCAATGTAAGACCAACGGTGAAAGCTTCATACTCAGTTTGGTTATTGATAGTAGAAAACTCAAAATGTATGGATACTTCATTCACCAAGCCATGTTCATTCTCTAAAATGAGACTAATACCACTTCCCCAAATGTTGGATGAATTGTCCATGATCATTACCCAAGTATGGGCTGACTCATATGCACCCATAGTCATTCCACTCTGAATTCTGCGAACAATTGTGTCTTCAAGGCTTTTCTAGGTTTAAAATATATGTCAAACTAATAAATTTAGAAAGACCATTTGGTTAGCCTCCCAAAAAAATCTGGACGATGGACTACTTGCTTTAATGGCATGTTGGTGCGAATAATGATGGTGTGTGTGCTAGAAAGTAACAACGTAATTTCCTATATGCGGTCACCAATGCAATTCCATCTTATTAATTTTTTGGTAACATGTTTTGGAACATATGAAGCTTTGGAGATAAAGAATACTGAACTTTGAGACAAATTCACCCCTTTTATGAGGATTGTGCTAACCACTTAGGTGGAAATTACCAACTAAAGGAATAAAACTTCTCTTGTTGCTGGCTGAGATAGAATTGGTGAAGTGGATAAGACTGTCTTCAGAGATGTGAATGTTTGCTCGCACTCTAGGGTACACTCAAAGTGTGCTTTTTACTCAACAACTTGTAGATAGACAAAGCATTTTGAGATGAATGTGTTCTAGGTATTTAACATCCCATTAAACTTCATTCTATTTTTCTTAGTTGTTGGTGCACCCATAAAATAAAAGTCCAAAAATTTGCTAGCTCTAACCTTAACGGTACACTTTTCAATGTTAAGCCTTATATTGTATTGTCAAACTCTTATAAATAAACCGGTGAGGTGCTTGTCATGTAGCTCTTCTTCATTGGATTTGAAGATCATGTCATCCATGTAGACTTATAGTGTAATGATAATTGGCATGCTCTGTGTAACACTCTATTTCTCCAACGCATAATTATAAATAAATCAAAGATTTTTAACAATATTTTCACATAGGTTGTTACACATCTCTAAACACACACATGTTGATCATGTAATAGTTAATTTAAATAAACATGCAACACAATATTTTAATGCACACAATTACACTTAAGATATTTACACAACATCCAACTTATCTGATTGTATGGCAACATAATCATAATTAAAACGCACACCAATTTAATTTTTGTTCTGGACTGGGCCAACACTTGCCCCACCGTTGGGGAGGCCCAACCCAGTGGCTTTACCATAGGCCCAAAAGTATGCAGCCCAAATTGAGGATTGTTGGGTATTTCCCCATGTGTCCATTAGGAGAATACAGCTTAGGTGTCCAATCATCACCATCTTGCCCTCCGAGAATAACGGGTTCAGCTCCTGCTTTCTTGGGGCAGACGACTAGGGAGGAGGCCACGTGCTGGATTCCATACACCCGTAAACCCTGGCAGTCTTCGTTGTTAGGCCTCATCATGGCCCATCATGGAAGATCTAAGCCCATCACTGGGGGCTATAAATACCCTCTCACTTGAGAGGGTCAGGTATTCAATCTCTCACTCATACTTGCTTGCATTTGCTCTGAACCTCACTTTGGCATCGAAATGTCTTACAGGTACCCCCCCCCCCTCCCACTTCACATTCAACTGCTGCTCGACTTGAAGCTTGTGGGCTTTCATAATCCCTTCTGGTCAGGTACAATCAGTGGTGGCGTCTGTGGCAAACCAGCTTCCCCGTCTCCATCTCAAGACCAAAGCAACTATGTATCAAATTGTGTGATTATCATGGCCGACCAAGTTATTGGTAATAACCAAAACATCCATCTCACCGACCCTAACAACAATGTTGGTGATAACAACATTAGCAACAATAACGCTAACAATGACATCGACATGGCCAGTCCCGAGCAAAACTACAAAGACGAATTGACCGCCTCTTCATCATCCTGCTCGTGACCGCACGAGAACAACTATCATCCTCAATAGAACTTTGAACCAAATATGTACCAGGAGGTCCCCATTCCTGTGGGTGCTGACACCACGACTAGAGTTCTATTCGCGGCCATCAACCAGACAAACTACATGATTTTCTCACAGGGTGATAGATTGAGGATGCTCGAACAAACTCGTCGGGTCCCTAGAAGACACATGAGACCTGACACTCTTCCTCCCCGTCAGAACTAAGACCTTCCCCAATCACCCCCACAGAGACATAGACAGGATAGCTCACAAAGCCTTTCTCCCTGACGAACTGGGTGAGGCCCTGCATTAGAGAAGAACCAGTCTGAAGCTACGGGGAGGCGTATTCATCCCCCCCCCCCCCCCCCGTGCGCAGGGAGAGACGATCCCCTAGAAACAACATAAACAAGGAAAATGGAGAAAGACAATATCGACCAAGGGATCCTCCCCACGGCCAAGGCTGTCACAATGACCGCCACTACAACCGGTCCCCTTCCCGCTCTCCAGACATAAGTGACGAAGATGACCCCTGCAGTCCATTGTCCCAAGTAATC